>CM036905.1:61750271-63050881 GCA_020800305.1 Porphyrio hochstetteri
TAACAAAGACTCCCACTGATTTTACATGAATATCAGTTCCCAAAGCCATCATAATTAACAAGGAGGTAATGGTGTAGAGGGCTAGTGAACCTTTCTCTTTAAAACTCAAGCTGATTGTTTATTGCTAAAAGCAGAATTCACATCTGTCTATTCTTCTGTCCCTCCATGCACCTATCCCTCCATTTAAACATCCTATCATCCCCTGAAGAATCAGGTGATTAGATTATACTCGAATTAACAAGCAGCAGCTTCCTAGGAAGAGATCTGTACATTGAAATAGTTAAAAAAGAGGTCTGTAAATATTTCAGGGATTTTATTTTTTGGGATTGGGGATGGTCTCATCAGCTGCTGAAATAGCGCACACCTGAAACACATCTTCCAGTGTAATGTTATCAAAAGAAAAACCAGTTCATGTTCTTTAGTTTCCTTGGTAGGAGTGTGAGAACAATAGACAGATTTCACACCTAAAGCAGAGTCCTCATGTAGTGTGTCTGATAAAAGTGGATAAAACCTTAGCTAGCACGCTATGTTTCAGTAACGATAGAGTGGCAAAAATGAGTCCATGTTAAGTCAATGATAAATACGAGATTTTACATTCTTAAAAGAAAGCATCATTTTAAGATTTGGAAAGAGAATGACTACTTCCATTTTGAATTTGGCTATTACAAGCGAACAGTATAATCCATATAAAAAACCCCTTTATTCTTAGACACTGATTTCATAATCTGGAATTTTGGGAAGGTCAAAGAAAAAATTAGAATTTATTCTTATATTTCCAAATATGAGCAGTAACAGCATTTCCTCTGTGGAGAGACTAATGTGTCCAGAAAGCTACCGTGTAGAAATGATTGGCAGCAGCAGGAAGACCCGAGTATCTTATTAGCTGAGGTCAGCAGGAATAAAATGGATAAATCGATTGCTGCAGCCCTTTCTGGTCAGTGTCACTGTTAAGCAAGAAATTAATGTGTCAGCTATCCATTAAAGGAAAACAGGCAGTAATAGAGGGACTTCTGCCAGCTACATAACTGGGGCCACATCTAGTACTGATATGAAAAACAACCACCATGCTGAATTTGTTATACAGTATGAAATTGTTGCATATGGTTACTTTGCAAATGCTGAAGAAACCTGAAGAGACTCTGTGTAAATC
Source organism: Porphyrio hochstetteri (assembly GCA_020800305.1). Taxonomy (NCBI): domain Eukaryota; kingdom Metazoa; phylum Chordata; class Aves; order Gruiformes; family Rallidae; genus Porphyrio; species Porphyrio hochstetteri. Next base: position 61,751,422 of record CM036905.1, read on the forward strand.
AGCACCTGGATTATGACTTCACCTTGAAACCCAATAAAGTATTCGGTGATGACACTATACCTGGGAATTGCATTCCAAGGTGTGCAGGGGGAATATAATAACAGTATAAAGGATCATCTAGACATGGGTTAGCTGAGACTTGTAAATCTTTGGAGTTCAATCTCATGATTCAAAGATAAAATCTTTTTAAGCAAGGTTAGTTTTCATATTGAAACTAAATCACTACAGAAAACCTACCAAAACAGAACTGTCTCTCTTCTTCCTAAATTATGTGAATCTGTATTAATTCCATTCCTGATACCAAATGTATGGTATTACTGTGACGTTCCGTCAGCACTCTGCACACAATGTAACTAATTTCATAGGAAAAGAAGGAGGGATGACTTGGTAATATCCTGAAAAATCTGTACAAATCAAAGCTTGTGTGTTCTGCAATAAGTGCTGGAAGTATCCTACAACCTCTTAAAGGGTAATGACATGATGTGGCAGGATGTGTAAAGCTGCTTGATAGATAGTAGCTCATTTTGATGTAAGTGACATCATAATTTGGCCCCAGCTTCACAAAATATGCACACTCAAATGGGAAAGCTATCCACCACCTAAGACTTCCTTTTGCCTCTTTTCTTCTGAATCAGAAAGTGCAGTCTCTCTCTTCTTAAGATTTTTGAAAATGCCATTTTCTGTTGTGTTTATGTTCTTTTAAATTCCATGCACCACAACCTTTTAAAAGCATTGAGGTTACCTAAAGGAAACTCTCTGAATAAGTCACCGTTGGTGAGTTATAAAAGCTGTCTATTGATTTCTGATCTGCATGTTAGTGTCGTGTCAGCTACTCAAAACTACATGGTTCACTTAAAACCTAGGGAGCTATGGTATTTTCCACCAGGTGACAGGTGAGATTGCATATCCATTCCCACTGATACCTGGACACAAGCAGATTTTCTTGCTAATCTTTCGAGTTAGGTGACAAGCAGCAAAGCTTTGATTTAACTGCACAAGATCAGAGTGTGATCTGTCCCTTACTGCTGTTTTTAAGAAAGTGTTAGTTAAAAAAACGGGAGAAATTTAGCCTTCTCAATATCTCAAGTCAAGTTAAAAATAAATCTGCTTTGCAGCAGATTATTTGACAGCGTTGTCTGACAAATTACAAAATTAATTTTCTTGCTCCATTCAACAGGAAAAAGAAAAAAAACTTTTGGTATAAAAGTCCATATAGTATGTAATTTTTAAATAAATGGAGATGTAAAAGTACATTAAATATCTTTTAGTTGTAGAAAAGTTTAATAATTTTCTACTGCTCCTATTTTTATACAAATTTATAGAGCTAATCTTCTACTCTCAAAGGGGTTTTTTGCAGGTAGTGCCAGGATTTAAACATTATAAAAGGCAAAATCTTGCTTCAAACTTTGCTCCCATTCTTAGGACATAATTTCATACAGCACAAAATTAACATTTACTCCTAGATTTATTCCTAATGAAGAGTGAGAAAGCTTTTAAAAACAGGTAATATATCACTTGTGTGTTTACAAGGTTGATTCCAAAATTGGTAATATAGCTCTTTATAGATCTGACTTGACAAAAACAAGGAAAACATTTCTTTAGGTCTATGCCAGTCTTCTAAATCAAGACCTTTATGCTTGCCTTTGTCAGGTATCCATTCCAGTTCCTAAAAAAGAAAGTGCTACAGCTTCCAGATTTACAAGCCTGAGAAATAATGAAAGCTGCAAAGCTTTAGGGCAGGAATAAGACTTAGATCAAGTTCAAACAAACTAGTCAACTCAACATAAAGCAGCCCTATCAGCTTGACATAAAGTTGATATGGCCCTATCAGCCATATGAACTTTCAACATAAATTTGATCACAGCTCACCATGATTCAGACGTTCAAATCAGATTATTTTCTGGTTTATAATACCTCAGATGGGCTATGGATGTCTTCTCCATTTCCAAAAATCATGATCTGCTCCATCAGCATGGTGAAACTGCTGTCACTGCACATTATTTTCACTGTGATATATCTTACTGACAACATCACCTCCTTTTGATTTACACTGACAGGACTTAAAATACATAAGTGGAATATTCTCCAAGGCATTTAATCAATAGCATCTGCTGCATTTCTGGTATTTCCTTTGCCCTGTTTATACCATTACTGTCTCTGCTGAAGCTATATCACTATAAATATTTCCAGGAACATATGCTGGCATCAGCTCACAGTACTGTTTCCACAGCACTAACAGCTTAAAATCTCAGAGGAATCTCAGAAGTATTACTACTTTATTCTTCTAATACTTAAGTTATTGTGATAAATAAGATGAAAAACCACGCACATTAAAATCCTCTGTAGCATATTCTTGTTTTGTGCAATAAAAGATAATAATGGCAAAGCATTTTCAAGAATAATAAAAAGTCTTATTATCTTGGAAAAATAGTGATTAGTGTTCAAATATAAAAATCAGCTAACTTCTGGAAAAATACTGGCATAAAAATAAATATTCTCAAGAGCTATTTAAGACAAAAGGAGTAAAACCAAGTATATTTTTAATGAAATGTGTGCATACGCATTAATCTAATAATGTATTTTCTGATATAACTATTCATATGCAATTAAAAAGCACAATTAAAAATGAAAGGATTGCGCTAAAGATTGGAGGGTAGAAAGAAAAATGGAAATAATTCTAATGAACTACAGATCAGTAGCTTAACAGTGGAGAGAAAAATCTATGCATAATTTAAATTAAACAGCATGGTCTGATTTGTTTTTAAAAAATGTATCAGATGGAGTACTGTAAAATACATTAATTTTGGTGATGTTGTGCTAAGCTTAGGCACATCATGATTTATGAAAAATATTTCTGATATAAATATAATCTGTTTAACTATGGGATAGACATAATTGTTCCAAATGGTCATAAAGTCAAAGAAAAAAAAAAAACAACCCACAACCCACACCATTAATGTGTTTAAGTGAAGCAAGATTGCAATCAGTGCAGCTACTTTCCATTAGTCAGGTGAAGAAATGTTTTGCTGAAAAAAGCAAACTTCCAAGGTCAAATTCTAAGAGAAAATGATTGGGGTTTTTTTTTCTTTTTTTTAAGAGGTCAAATAAGGATCACTGGAAGTGGTATCAGGAGCATTAAGACTTAATGAAGAACTGAAAAGAGTTATTGCAGATCATTTATCAGCTGCGTACACTTCATTGATGATAGTACTGTACATGCAATAATCTCAGTTATATACAGAAATGTGTATGTACAGGTCTTGTGAAAGTTCAACACATTAAACCTTTTTGCCTGATTTATGTGCATAATTTGTATTTCTTACAAATTACGTGTTCTACCAAAAGACGAGATTTCTTTAGAAAAAAAAAAGTCTCTATTAAACTTAATTCTAGTTAAATTTCAGAAATTATGTAAAAGTTACTTAAATGTCAATTTAAAATCAGCTATAAAAAGGAAAGAGAAAAAATATCATGTGCTATCACTCTACTAAGAAAGCAAGGAAATCAGTATTTTCAGGGTAAAAGAACATATTTCTTGAGATATAAATTTTTGATTAAGTGTATAAATCTGGTTCCTTTTCTTGAAATCTATTGAGATTACACTGTCACTTATGTCAAAAATGTATTTCTGAGCTGTTTTTAAGACTATTTCCATGTAGGCAAGAATTAATTGGGGGAACTCGCACAGCAGTCATCATTCTGAAATCTGAAATTACATATTTTCTAAACCTGGTCCCTTATCTAAATGTGTTGGACTTTTTTACTGCTGGAAAGAAGTAGGTACTCCATGGACAGAGACACATGTCTCAGAACTGAAGACAGATAGTGAATCACAGGCAGGTTAACTTAAGGACATGCCTAGTGACCCCCAGATGCCTCAGCGGTGTCAAGGAGGGTCTTGCATGAAGCTGTACCATGCTGCAGAAAAGACAGAGTAGATGAAGTATTCATTAGTGGAAGCAGAGGAACATTAAGAGAAAGTTTGACTTTGTGGTGCAGACCATTAAAGTGTTTGTCTAGGAACTCAGAAACCTGTTCTCATGCTCTAATTTCTGGCTTTTGTCTTTTGTACTAAAAAGGACCAAAATCCTAAAGCTAATGCCCCTCTCCTCAAGCTGATACCCCTTGCTATGACTGCAGAGCCAGGCATTGCTCATCTTCCACCTATCTCCTTCCCAACATGATATACATTTTACTGGCCAATTTGAAGTGGAAAATATAAAGATTATCATCAGAGAATACACTGAAGCTTAGTGATTAAGATGATGTCCTTAATAGTAGATCCAGGTGGAGATAATGGGTGAAAATATCCAGATGTCATGGATTATGTTCTAATAGGGGTCCCTAAACAACAGGCTCTTGCACAGTAACAGCATCATCAACTTCCATCACTCCGAAAAAAAGCAGTGAAGAGCTTGTGTTCACAAGCTCCCTGAACATCTCCTGGATTGCACCTCATCAAAAATGTAAATAAAAGAATACACTGGGTCTTTAAGTCTTTATCAGATCTCAGAACATAATTTATGCCATGAAAACTAAAATATTTCTAGGCACAAGACTGATAACTGTAACATGGTTAGAAAGAAGATGTCTAGAAACATTGATGTTGAAGTCCAAATTATTTGATTTAGGGACATATATTTTGTGCTTAGGCAATAGTATGCTATAAAAGTCCTTATTGACTTAAAATACCATTGTCATGGAAGCATCTACAAATGCTTTCCTGATATATAATAAAGAATTGTTTTATACATTCATTATTTGCAAATCAGTATGTTAAATAATCTCATTTATTAAGTCAGTTAAATTAATGTCTGACTTTGACCAATCTATATAGAAAGTATTCCTTCGCATACTTTAATGACACAAAATTCCAGCTGCTAGCAGTTCATGTTAGCATATTCTAGGTATATATATCAGCTAAATATTCTGACACATAACTGGTCTGGGCCCTTTCAAGATTAATTTTGGAACAATGTTTTCTTTAAGTCAAAAGTACAGCAATTGTTTAGCCTTAACATGAGTAAGATTAGTTGCTTGATTCAAATACATCATTCCTTTTTTAGAGAAAATAATGCCTAAAAATTACAACATTCAGAGGGCTTCTTATCCCTAGCTCTGTTACACAGTGAAAGTATCAATGTATCAGTTACTACAGTCAAATGACAGCTCCTGACTAAAGAGAAGCAGTGACTGAAGTAACTCACTCTGGGAACACACTGTTCAGAGTAGATCTATCCCTGTATCACCATTTTCCACAACCATGGAAGTATCGCTTAGGAGATTTGAGTCCTATTCTTTCTTAGAATTAACACTGAGATCATTCAAAGCTCTGCTCGGACTACAAATATATTCTTAAATCTTGCCTCAGACAAAGAACAACTTGTCAAAAGTTGTGCTTGCTCCCAAAAGGTACAGGAACGAAGCTGAAAATTACTGTACATAAACTCTATAAATAATACATAGATAGATACTACCAGCTTCTATGTGGCATTTATCAGTACGTTAGACAGTAATAAAGGTGGGTCCATCTCCTATTCATGAGGCAATTCAGCTTCAGCTTTCTATGTGTTCAATTCTTAAGATTGCAAGTGTTTATTTTTAAGGTTTTGGGTATGATTTACTTCTAAAATACAGACTTCCTCTATAAAATTTCTCAGATCTCATTCTTGCATCCCCTAATACTTCCATGTCAAATGTAAACTGAAATGTGGTTCAAACAAGGATGGGTGCTGGAAAAGAAAAACAAGAAAATTTGGTCTACCTGTTCCCTAGAATTCTGGTACCTTTTCAAGGAAAAGTAAAAACACAGTAACATAGCTCAAGAAGGGTGGATACAGAAGATGATGTTTCCACATTATAAGAATCATGATTTTCCTTTGGAGGGCACATACTTTTCCTTAACTCCTAGAAGAATATAGGTATTTTTAAAAGGTTTCCACACAGATGCTCATGCACTCAGTTTCTGCCACCTACTTTCATTGGTTGACTGGAAACAAAGCTGTCTGCATTTTAGGCAATGTTACCTACCTTCAAAAGCCTTCCCTAAAACAAGAAATGCAGTCAATAATTAATGAATTATAAAATCATCACAGGATCCACTAAATAACAGCCTTACAGTAAAAAAACCTCACAGCATCATCTTAAGTAGAAATTCCCAGCACTAGGCCTATAACAGCCACAAGGAGAAACACTGTAGGTGGGATATCTACTTACAAAACTTTCAATTATTTGTCTATGATTTTCCCTACTCCTCCAGTCTCAACTCCGATTCAATTTCATATTGTGCAAACATCAAATGAAAATTCCTACAATGGCTTTGCTAGCAGCTATGCTTATTTTTGTATCTTGATTGGCAGGCCTATACTTACAACAATTAAGTAAAGATTATATTTTAAAGTGGTTATTAAACTTGCCACGTAACTTGTCTAGTGTTCTGCATATTTTATCTTACGCTATTAATATTAGGAAAATTATTTCTTGGTGGGTTCACCATTGCCCTAGGAGAGTTAACTTGCAGTCCAGAAAAAGAGAAATGGCCAGCAACGTCTTATTTTGATAGTAAAAATGCAAAGCTTCTTCAAAAGAACCAAGGGGGTATAGGATTCACACCACTGTATTAGCTACTTCAAAGTACTTATAGCATGGCTTTTAAATAAGGAACTCCAGCATTCCTCCTACATAGCAAGTTTTTTAGTGGAGTCAGCTGCAAGCCTAAAAGGCACCTCCAGTGATCTGGATTGTTTTGTATATATGAGCAGATAAGCCCATAGGCAGGTACTCAATGTCTCATAATAGGTGCTTTTAGGACCAGACAGCCATCACAGAGTAATGTCCTGGATTGTTCTCTTTGATTTAGGTGCCTCTGTTCTACCTGAGTCTAATTTTAAGCACTGAAGTAGAAGGTTTATGGTCTTACTGTATCTTCATGTATGAAATATGTTAGTGCATATTTTTTAGATATATTTCTATATATATATATAAAAGGGTTGAAATATAAGTCAAAATGAAAGCAAAGTATTCAGTAGATTATTATGCATTGATATTCAGAATGTCAAATTTTAATCTTAATTCTCATAAGGAACGATTTTCATCATTTCAGTCTCTCCTTCCCACTTCCCAGGACAAAAAACCCAGTTGTCATTCCCTCCACCCCAAGAATTAATTTAGTCTGAGATATTTGCAACCTGTTATTTCCTTTCCTTATAGCATTATATAATTTTGGTTTTCCTTCTTTAGGAATTTACAATTATATCAGCGTTGGAATATGTTTTTCTATTTGCCCTTGTTTAGGTGTTACTCTTAAGATGTTCTAGTGTTTCTTGGGAAAATTGCTTGTGTATCAGATATGCATAAGAAAAAAGAAAGTATAATTATAGATGAGACAAGCATAAGTTTAAGTCCTCATAAAAAGTATTTATGAGGCTTTGAGGCCACTCAAAGTCTGATTAGCATACAGAGTGCTATAATTTGTTGTGAAAAGCAGATCTCTGGAGCAATGTTGGCTTGGACACAGGTACATTCTAATGACTAGTCTGATTGTAGAACAGAATTTCTTTTTCCAAATACAGTTTAATTTCACAGGTGTTCTGCCAGTTTATTTTTTCTTGAATATTTAAATGTCCAAAACTAAGTCTTTCAGAAACATAGGGCCTCCACATGAAGCATTAAAGTTCAAGTAAATCTATTTTAAATTGAAAACAAGGAAGTTTAATCAAACTCACTTTAGGCTGCTGAGTCTGGAGAAACAAGTAAAAAATAAAATAGAAAGTCAACTCACCAGGCAGGTCTCCTAATCTCACAGAGTATTAATCATGTCCCTTATAATGAGAAAATTCTATTAACTATTGCATTTAAAATGATGTGCAAAAACATTGAAAAGAGCTGATTTTAGCAACTATTTTATCTTCAAAGTTTTTAATGGAACAATTGGATTCAATACAACATGAGATATAACACATTTGGTTTATATACGTTAGTGTATAGAATTCAAGCTTAGTATTTGGATGCCTGGATATACATTTGGACATGTATTTGGGCAGTCAAGTTGTGTGTTTCTTCTCGTTCATAAAGTGACTGTTTCTCTGCACTACAGCTCTATTAATCAAGCAATACATTCAGACTGAAAAGATTTTAATACACTGGAAACATCATACTCTGTGAAAGAACCAAGATAAATAGCCAGTCGAGATAATTTATGTCTCAGCTCTTCAAACCCTCTGCAACAGAAAACAGTTCCTGAATGGTATCTAAACTGCTACATTCACACTGCAGCCAAAAATACGTTCTAAATTACAGTCCAGTCCTGCTATGTTTTAAGTACTTCATTAAATTATTGGATTCTAAGTCCTTAACAAAGCCAAACATATTTAATATTAGCCACTTAAGGCAGTTGGGCTATATTGTAATCTGCATTCACCATCTAAATGATGTGGAGCTTTCCATTTCGTTCAGGAAACTGAAGGAACCCTCTGCTCCTCACTTCCACACAGGAGTCAGAAGGTCCCTGGTCTCTGGAATCACACCACAAAGCAGTTCTACTAGCAGTTACTAACCAGTAATTTTTCTGATTGAAAAGTATTGAACGCAAACATGTAGGTATCTCTCCGCACCCCCTTCAACCAACAACTGCATGCATACACAGCTGAGTTGCACGTGGCTGACTTAGCCCATTTCAAAAAAAAAATTTGTGTGGAAACTTTATGTCTTATTCCTCTCCCCAGATATATTCAAATATAAAGCTTTTGGCAGAGAAGTAGCAGAAGAGATCCTATAGTCATGATGTTTTCTTTGAGTACCTTACCCAGTCGCTCTTTGCAATGCTATTTCTCTCTTTTCCACACTTGCAAAAAGAAATTCATTGAACAGGCAGTCTGTGAGTTGTGGCTTCTGCTTAAATGGTAAGAAACACTTTGTGGTTATCTCACTGAGAATGATCACTGAAACTGAAAAATCGCAATTCAATAAATGTGCTTCATTTTGTGCTTTTTTTTTATTTTTATTTTTTACAATATACATCTTGCATATATTGGAATTTTTATTTTATTTTAATTTTGGTTACACTGGGCTTTTTATTGAGACCCTTTGAATGAGAAACTTACAGTGCCACCTCAAATTAAGGTTTCCAGTTATGAATTTAACTAGGCAGTTATTGGACAATCAATAAATACTAACTGATTGCTGAAAACAAATTTAGTCATGGTTAGCTGTGTAATAGATACATATATATTGCAATACTATAAACCCTCAGTTTTATAGGGTTTTACTAACCAACCACTATTTCAATTGCTTATAAAAACTACTTACTCTATGAAGTCTGGTTCTGTATCCTGAATGTGATGGATTATGTACTATTCAGTTAATATTTGTGACTGCTGTGCGTTGACCTGGATATTGAAATTGTTAGCATACAACTGTGTTTTGTTGCTGGCAGAGTTAAATGGGCAGTGTCTTCCCTGCTGTACATCAGTGATCACACACCATGCTAAATAAAACCTGTAAGAGAGAAAACACAGTGCATAACTGTCCCTTAGGCAAACCTTAGTCTTCTGAAAAGGAGAAATTAAGGCCTAAAGATGACCCATACTGGCCCTTCAAGGTGACTGAAATACAACTTTTGCCTCACAGATTCAGGGAACTGTTGAGGTTGGAAGAGACCTCTGGAGATTGAGCACTCCAACTACTCTGCTCCAAGCAGAGTCAGCTGATGATGTCTTCTAATACCAGCTACATTAGGGACCATATTCTACTATTCAGGGTTGATTCTTGACAATCAAAAGGACCCCCTGCCATTAAAAAGTATTGCCAAAAAAGTCCATCATGAAGGTGCTTGTCAGATGGATAAGGGCACATGTTTTCAGTCCCACTTAGGCTGTTACATTCTGACCAAAAATGAAGTGCAGTTGTCCCTGCATATCCTGCTTCAAATTCATAACTGATACATTTGACTAGTAAAAGTACTGACTTTCTATTCTAAACAAAGGGCCTATGCACATGATTGCACTCCTACAGCTTTGGGAGTTAATCTGCCTCAACTGAACAACAGCGGCTAACTGCATAGCCACAACACAATGTCCAACATGTCAATAGAACCTCAAGGAAAAAAGCTTAAGCTAACGTGTAATAGTTCAACCTGGAATATATGCACAGTTAGTAAAAAATGGTCATCTGACCCTTAGAGAAATAAAGGAAATCCAGCACCCTTTGCCACTGGAAGAAGCGTCTAACAGAATCTATGCTAAGAGAGTTACTGACCCTTCAAAATATACCACGTCACCAAAATGTGTCCAGAGTTTCCAGACACTCATCTCTCTCAGTAGAAAGTTTTCATTCTTAGCTTATAGATTTTAAGTGGTGATGACTTGGGACCATCCATATAAATACTTATACACAGTGAAAAGTGTGTCTGGGGTGAATGCCTGCATAACTACTTGCTAGACTTGAGCTGTGAGTGTGAGGAAAATGCATGAACAATAACTGAATCTCACACATTTCCATTTTTAGTCTTGAACTCCCCATCTCAGTGTATTCAGAGGGGTTTCAAATTTTATTGCCATGGTAGTAAAAACAATGACCCAATAGCAAGTTCCCATCCAGCTAGTGAATATTCCAAAACTTAAAAGTCTGATCCAGTAAGATATTTAAACCCATCTGATTCCTTAGCACAGGAGTAGTCCCACTGAAGTCAATTAGAACTATTTTTTTTCTTAAAATAACGTATGGGATAAGTATTCTGCCAAACTGGGACCTAAGAGAAAGTGTCTCATAGAAAAGAAAACAGCTATAATACCTATTTTCTGTTGGGGACTATCAATTTTTCCCCCCCTAAGTTTTCACATCTGCGCTCAGACTTCCTTACTTAAATAATTCCACTGGCATTAAGAACATGTAGACTTTTTTTTTTTTAAGGAAGGCTGAACAGAGGCTGAAACAAAAAACTTGTAATGACAACAAAACAGCATGGCTGAAGAAGACCAATAAAAAAAACTTGCCTAAACATTCTGAGGCAACTCTCCAGGTTCTTTATGTTCCAGGATCACCTGCCTGCAACAGATTACTTCACCACAATTATGGACTAAGAAAATCGAACAGACAGTGAGCTCAGATTCTTCATAACAAATAAAGACAAAATTATTTAGCACAAATTTCTGGGGAGGCTTTCCCTGATGGTCTAGCACCTTCCCTGACTACACCTTTGGTACACGCTGGTCTTCAGAGAAGATCAGATGTTGCAAGTGATCAGATGGCATCCTTGTTCAAAACTTGGTCAGTAATGCTAACCACTTTAGCAGAAATGAAACCCTGACAGCTGGATATCTTTCCAGCATTTTCTGTGTTTTTTCATCAGTTAAAAGTCATTTCATAAGAACAAGTCAGCATATAGAGATGCGTACTGGAAATTTAGTTTCATATTTTTGCTAATGTATTATGCAGTTAAGTGACATTGGGCTATATTTTGCTTTTTGCCCTCTGACAAACACAATAATGAATTACTGCTGGATGTCTAGTTAACATCACCCATTTTCAGTCGGAGTTTTATGATTCATCAAGACCATGTAATCATTTCTATTAGAAGACTCATCCTATATTATTTTGCAGAAAATACTGATCTATACATCATCTACTGAAATTTAGTGAATTCAATCTGCTTTTACTTTTAGCACAAACAGGGAAATGCATCTGGTTTTCACATCTGCCCCACTCATCATACTGTTCTAAGACAACAAATATCTGTAACACTCTTGTGCACAGAGTAGCATAAACACAGTATTCAGGAACAAATAAGTGTGTTTATGGCACAATGATGTGTTTGTAACAAACAGATTTTGATGCTCCTTGGCCCTGGGAAGGTAATTATGCAATTTGATGGGGTCCACAGTAGCTGCAATCTGATTAGAGGACTGATAACATTAGTGTTGGTCATGAATGTGTCAATAACTTCCTTTTATCATAATGTTTTATACAGCTAGATTATATTTTTACAAAGATCTATTACAGTAATTTCAATCTGTTCGTAATGTATAAACTAAATATTAGTGTCACTAATACGTTGCTAACATTTTTTTCTTCTATTTGCTGATTGCTTCATATTTTCTAGACCTCAAGTGAAGAAGGATACTATAAAGGTCTTACACTCAGTCAAAATGTAACACGAATGAAGGTGGAGTGTTGGAGTGTTATGGCCCACTTATTCATGAGAGAAAAATATAGATTGCTTCTGAGAATTATGAAAGTTACTCTATGGAATCAGCTACAACAGCTGATCTAAGAGACCTTGCAATTATTATTAAATAACATCATTAAAGAACTGTTTACTTGATGCTGTATTCAAAAAAGGTGAAGATGATGGAATTTAAAAGCCTTTTAACCTTCTGTTTCTTACAGATGCACCCAAAGAGGTCAATTAATTCTATATCTGATAGTCAATTAAGCAAATAATCTTAAGTAAATCTTTTACTCTCTAAAAGATCAAAAGAATTTCACCTTGCTGAGTAGAACTTCACTTGCCCCAAAACGCATTACTGTATTCATATAATTCCTTTTTGATAATATGTATAATTAAAAATCCTCTAATACTCCCAATCATTATTAAGTAGGTCAGTTTAGTAAAGAAATCTATATAGAAGCTACATCTGGGTGTGAGGATAAGAAAAAAACAGTCACACATTTGTATTTAATCTCCCTAGTATTGCATGTGCAGAAAATTATGTTTGCACATGAAAACTATGCTGCTAGAGAAAACCACAAAATTGAAATGTATAATATGTATGTACAAATACAGCTTGTGCGCTGTTTTCATATTCTTTCCCAAGAAAAACCTAGACTTTGAAGAAATACTCATTAAATGATAAATGTAAAACTATCAGTGTGTAATTTCACAGGCACTGCCAGTGCAAATATAGCTCTAACCTAAAAGATGATGACTTGCAAAGAGGGTAACACATAAGGTAAGTAGTTTTCTTGCTGAGTTACTACTGTGAACTTTCATATAAGGTAAAACATGCTGACTCCCTGTCAACTTCAGAAAAACACATTCATATTTTTTGCCTGGAAAGCCAGCATTTTGTTACTGAAGTCGTATGCACTGTGATAGGGAGCAGTTATTTTGGATGCATAACTCCAGATAAACACTAAGTTCCTAATAGAAGTTGATAATAAGAATCTGAAGAAGCCACACAGTATATCAAATACACTTTCTTCCTTTTCAAGTAAGTGACATGATGCAGTCCTTTTTATGTTTCTTCAAGCTTCACCTTAAAATTATCTAGGCAGTTTTGGCTTCCAGGGCTATGCAGTAGTGGTTTGGTCCAAACCTCACTCATCTGATCGTTAAAAACCTTTGTACTAATTTCCCTCCTTGACTTATGCATGATCACTTTGCTTACCTTTGTTCACACACCAAACAGTTTTGCCATCTAAAGTAGTGATGTTTTTACTGTGATTAAATTCATGAGCTTTATACAGAGAGAAAAAACGTTTTCTAATTTTCCACTTTTTCCATATTTAAGAAAAGCTGTTCTAGCCTCCTCTCACAAAATTATCCCTCCAAATTAGTAATTAGCCAATAACTATTTTCTATTCATGCAAGAGTCTGAACATATTCTGGAGCATGGGGGAGCAGAACTGCACAGATTATTCCTCTGAGATGAACCCAGTATCTTGAACTATCCTCCCTAGAGTCGATGCCTCACTTTGCACTACTATCTCTTTTTTCAAAGCTGCATTATATTGACAGCTCACAGTAAACCTTATATAAATTAAAACACACTTATTTATTGTTTCAGTTATCCCGGTTCACTAGATCATGCAGTTCTTCTTCATGTAACTGCATTAAATCAGTGATTATGCCTTTTATCTGTGTTTTATTGTTACTTTTCTACCTTTTGTGGCAAAGTCTTTTGAGAAATTTTTAATCCAGTCAGTCCCAAAAACAAACTTTGTAAACATTTTAAAGTAGTGTATGCATGCAAGCTGCTGCTTCCCCCCATTATCTTGTTCATCCTCTTCTGTATAATTCTTCTAAAGTACAGTTTAACTAAAAGAGTCATTAAGTGAAATAATTACTAATAAATATATTATATTTGCTTTGCTTAGAAAATTAATTATCAAAAGATTTACTGGTTTTGTCATATACAGTCAACCTTTGGTAAATCATCTTTCCATCTCCTTGCATGTATTAATTTATTGTCCTTACACTATCTGAGAAAAACATTGAAAATAAGCTAAATTTGCCTAGAGTTCTGAAGGACTCTTTCCTTTTCAGCAAAAAATAACCAATGTTAACAAAGATGCAATTGCTGCTGAGATGAACTCAAAAACAGCCTATAAATTTAATGTAAACTCTTACCTACATGCTCAATTCCAACATATATATATCATAGTGTAGACCTCTAAATTTTTATTTGTGGAATGAAGATCTTCCCTCTAGATGAGGTAGGGGTGGTCGAGGAGCGGCTCAAAGGGACTAATGCAAACAAATCCATGGGCCCGGATGGGATACATCCACGTGTGCTGAAGGAGCTGGCGGAAGTTATTGCGGAGCCGCTTGCTATGATCTTCGACAGCTCTTGGAGAACAGGAGAAGTTCCTGAGGATTGGAGGATAGCCAATATCACTCCAGTCTTCAAAAAGGGCAAGAAGGAGGACCCTAACAATTACAGGCCAGTCAGCCTCACTTCTGTCCCTGGAAAGGTGATGGAACAGCTTGTTCTGGATGCCATTACCAAGCAACTGGAGGAGAAGAAGGTCATGAGGAGTAGTCAGCATGGATTCACCAAGGGGAGATCGTGCTCAACCAATCTCATAGCCTTCTATGATCTCATCACCAGCTGGGTGGATGGAGGGAGAGCAGTGGATGTTATCTACCTTGACTTCAGCAAGGCTTTCGATACTGTCTCCCATGACATCCTGATAGAAAAGCTCAGAGATCATGGGATAGATGAGTGGACAGTGAGGTGGGTTGAGAACTGGCTGTCGGACTGGGCTCAGAGGGTCGTGATCAGTGGAACAAAATCTGAATGGAAGCCTGTGACTAGCGGTGTTCCCCAGGGCTCGGTGTTGGGTCCAGTCCTGTTTAATATCTTCATCGACGACCTTGATGAGGGAATAGCATCCACCCTCAGCAAGTGCCGATGATACAAAGCTGGGAGGGGTGGCTGACACACAGGAACACTGTGCTGCCATCCAGCGAGACCTGGACAGGCTGGAGAGCTGGGCAGGGAGAAACAAGATGAGGTTTAATAAAAGCAAGTGTAAAGTCTTGCACCTGGGGAGGAATAACTGTCTGTATCAGTACAGGCTGGGGGATGACCTGCTGGAGAAGAGCTCTGTGAAGAAGGACCTGGGGGTCCTTGTTGATGACAGGTTGGCTATGAGCCAGCAGTGTGCCCTGGTGGCTAAGAGGGCCAATGGGATCCTGGGATGCATCAGGAAGAGTGTGGCCAGCAGGTCGAAGGAGGTGATCCTCCCCCTCTACTCTGCCCTGGTCAGGCCCCACCTGGAGTATTGTGTCCAGTTCTGGGCTCCCTGGTGTAAAAAAGACAGGGATCTCCTGGAGAGAGTCAAAGGGCTACGAAGATGATTAAGGGCCTGAAACATCTCCCATATGAGGAAAGGCTGAGTGAGCTGGTGCTTTTCAGCCTGGAGAAAAGAAGACTGAGGGGGGACCTAATTAATGTTTATAAATATCTTAAGTATGGGATGCAGGGGGAATCGGCCAGCCCCTTTTCAGTCATCTGTGGCGACAGGACAAGGGGCAATGGCTGCAAGTTGGAGCACAGGAAGTTCTGCACCAACACGCGGAAGAACTTTTACACAGTGAGGGTGACAGAGCCCTGGGACAGGCTGCCCAGGGAGGTGGTGGAGTCTCCTTCTCTGGAGATATTCAAGACCCGTCTGGATGCCTCTCTGTGCAATATGAGCTAGGGAGCTGTTTTGGCAGGGGGGTTGGACCCGATGATCTCTCAAGGTCCCTTCCAACGCCTACGATTCTGTGATTCTGTGATTCTGTGATTTATTCACAGAAACAAGTGCCGAATAAATAGAAATGGTAAAAGTTTTATTCACTGCTACCATCTCTATGCCATTCTGTTTTTTCCTGCTCATAATCTTCCCAAGATGCCTAAAAAGTGTGTCTTTGTGCCAGTTATGATGGTGTGACTATTTGTATGCTTATATGGAATGATTCTATTTCTAGCCATCCTCTTGCTCAGTATGGATAAACAGGCATCAGCTGTTGTGAGTTATTACTCGTTGTGCTAGAGAAGTACAACTGGAAAAGTTGCCTGTGCAAGTACAAATACATAATATCATTGCCAGATCCATTTGTTTGAATTTTAAATATTCTTGAAAGACCTAATTTAAAAAAAAAAAAAAAAAAAAAAAAAAAAGGAAGGTGTTTCTTGAGCAAATCAAATCCAGCCTTTGGAAAATAGCAGTTTGCAGCCTGTTTAAGCCACATGCTCAGCCTTGTGATTAATTTCTTCACTGGAAAAAGCTCACACTGATTTCAATAGAAAATTTGTCTGAAAAAAAAAGCAAGGCATTAGCCAGGAGCTTTGTGTATTCTTTGCATAATACAAGAGAAGAGGAAGAAATAAAAGATGAGGTAAGAAGTGTTCCCTGAAGAGTTTTAGCTCATATAATGTTAGTAATTTTGGCGAATATGAGCAAATGATTAAGATTTATAATTTAAAACAACGGAAGGGTATTTCAAAAGAAGAAAATCTTGCCACTGTTATTTAACTGCTACTTAAACTTCCTTCTTTCCTTAATGATTGATTTAGTCTGTAACCTGTCTTACACTAGTGTTCATGAACAACATGGAAAGCACATTGCTTTATGCTTTGAAAGTATGGATAAAGCAGTAGCTAGCTAGTTACAGGAAACTGAATTTCTTTTCCAGGTCAGGTGTTGAATATATTAAAATTTGGAAATAGAACACATTGAATTTTTATTTTATTATTTATATTAGAACTAGATAGTGACTTTTTTACTTATTTAAAGCAAATGCAATATGAATGTGCTTTAAATTATTTTTTTAAAAGTGCATATTAACAGACACCAAAGTATCTGGTAAAAAGAAGAAAATATACCTTATGTCAATATCTTTAGCTTGCTTAGGATAAAGAAAGACCTTTAAAACCTTCCCTCTGGTAATATTACTTGCTAATTAACCACAAAAATTTCAGTGGTGTGTCTGATGATGAAACATGGTTTAACTTCGTATGGCTTTCAGGGGCCTGTTAACAAATGAGCATTTAAAAATAAGCATGTTAAAGCCACATCCTTAGTGTAAGGGTTTGAATTTGCCTTTCAGTGAGTTTGTTTTCTTTTATTTTATTCTACTCCCTTTAGGGGAGAAAGTCTTTTCCTGGTTCTATCAAGTTGTTCTTTCTCCTGACCTGAAACCCTGCTGGGTCTGGTCCCCTAAAGTGATCTCAGCCTCTCTCTGTCTCGCTCACCCTCTCCTCACGCACACACCCCCTTTCTCCATAGCAATTCCCTCTCTTAATATGTATTCATTCACTCCGTGCACTGCATTTATGTGCCAGTTAGATACATATTAAAGACTAGCTCTGACTCCGTACAAAACCATAGCAAGAAATCTAGTAAAATAATAATTAAATTCTATTAAAAAGAGTGATATTTTATACCAAGACACCAGGTAGGCAAGAAGATATTCTCTATCTTCTTGAGACAGAAAAGTCATAATGTTAAGCCAAGCTTAAAGTTAAAACTTGCTGCTTTGTTTAAGGGTACCCCACACAGCATCCTATCTCAATCTAAAATATAACAGAACAGCTCTATCATCAAAATCAAAGTAAAAAGCTAAACAGTCAGTATATGTCTTGCTGCTTTTAAAAATGGACACTGATTTTTTTCAGACTTCTTTTCTAATACTGTTTCCCAAGAATTTTTTTCCAGGGCAACATTTCCTTTGAAGTCTTACATAGCTTTCAAGTGCCAAACTACATTCTCCCAAGAGATGTCAGTGGCCTGCTTGTAGAAGAGAAGGCAGGAGAGGCTGACACAGTCAACGTACTTTGTTTACAGAAATTTTGCCTCAGTGATCAATAACCATATGTAACAGAAAGATGGTTTCATTCTCCCTTTGACATGGTGCTAGCTACATTGCCTAAGGACGTTTTTCACTGTCAAACATGTTTTATTCTAGTATCAATAGCCAGTTTAGCAGTAACATAAAGTTTAATACACATAGGTGCTAGCTATGCTTTCACATTTCATTTGTATTTATTCCATCACAATGTTTATATTTTAATAAGCTGTAGTGCCTGGCTTTAAATCACTGTCAGCAAAGTAAACCTGCTGAGCAAGGAGCTCAGACCCACAGAGATTTCAGGCAGTGGAGGGTTTTATTGCAGTTTTGTTTTCTAGAGCTCAAGATCTTCACAACAGAACCTCAAAGAAAGGCTCTTATTATTCCCAAAGTGTTCAGTAAAAACAGCTGCTTATGGGATCTACAGGTAAACCAGGCAACACTGCTGAGAGGTGCTCATTCCTTCTCTTCATTTAGATCAAAAAAAGAAGGTGTGAATGTGGATGGGGACATAGAGTAAAAAAACCCACACCTAATCTGATTGGCCAGCAAATGAACCATCCATTCATTACTCCGTATGTCAGGAAAATATTTTTTTGGATTTATGACTTTAAAAAATATTTGTCTGTGCTCATTTTCCTTTTGCAAAAGCAGTTTATCTTCCAAATTTTCATAACTATGGTCTCAGGACTGAATGCTACTCTCTGACTCAGCTATTCCCATGTCAACAGCTGAGCTGACACAAGTGACCAGTAATCCATGTTTTTTTCCTGCCTCGGTTGTGAGATAAAATGCATTAGCTCAGCGTTGAGGCATGCTAAAAGCATGATGGTGGGTAGATAGACCATTTAATTTGGTCAATAGTTGTAATTCAGTTAGATTCAGCCATGTGCAGACTGTCAGACATGGAGGTGTATTTTGGGTTGTGGTAAGTAAGTCCATGCAGAAAAAAATGGGCGAGCATTTTTATGAAGAGAAATTATTCTAGAGAAATAATAGGTTGTTATACTAAAATGGTAATATAAATGAAAGCTGAATTTAACAACTTGGGTTTAATGTGAAATCCTGGGTAGTTTTTCAGTTTTGATTCATTAAGACACAAGTCTTAGAACCTGATCTACTGATGTTTTAGCTAAGAAAACAGAGCTAAAAAACCTGTCAGAAATGGTAATTGTGTCTGTACAGACATGCTTTTAACCAGATGAGTTCAGATTTTACTTTCATGTGGGATCAAGTAACAAACAGCCCATGTATTGCTGTCCAGATCCTAAGGTTAAATCCTTATTTTCTTTTGTGTTTCTTTCCTCATTGCAAATTAAGGATGCTTTTTTCTTAAATACAGACCATATAAAATATATATACAATTGTAAAATAAGTTGTCATTAAAAAGAGAGGGATTTGCAACATAGTTCCTTCTACTTTCATTCCAGTAATGTAAAACTGCCATTTCCAAGCACTGTAACTTACTGCCTGGACAGAAAGGACTTTGGCATGTAGGGACCAGAATTTATAATTATTTTTTACCCACTGCATGGATCAGCACTGAGGCAAGAGGACAGAGAGGAGTGTTATTTATACATATTTTAATTTAGTCTTCTGTATTAAACCAGTGCTTTAGGGATGAACTGTTATCCAACAGTGGCTCACTAGTTAGAAGAAATAGATTAATCCCCAGTCCATAACTCGTGGAAGACTCAATCTCCGTGAAAATGGCCTTATCCCGTCACTGGTTTTGCTCCTTTTTTCAATTTGTTTATCCAGGTCCATCCACTTATCTGGTCAAGAAGCCCACCTGAAACACATCCCAAGTTTCAGCTCTGGTTACTTAAAACCAGCAATCTTCTGGAAAAGGGCCAAAAATTTCAGATCACTTGAAATTTTGAAAAGGATCTAAGGTATGTGGAAATTTAGAGATGGGCAAAGAACATGGGTGTAGAAATCTTATAAGTTTTGAGAGATTTTCTTCTTTTGAATTAGCAAAAATCTCTTAATGATACTTTTGCAGCTTTTTTACTAGAGAAATTATTTCATTATGGATATGACTTGGAAGGAACATCAATAACCTTGACCTGGAATTTCTTCTGTTTGCCAGAGCTTCAGCGGGGTTTGGAAATCAGATGCGTGGAAAGAAGCTGTTTTGTTTTTTCCTCATGGAACACAACAGAAGGAAATGTCAGGGCTTGTAAAGGGAAAAAGTTCATAGCCAGGTGTTAAAGAAATCAATGTAATAGAATTTGGCTCAGAAAATTACAGTGATGATAGTACGTGTGCATGCGTGATTGTATGGTTCTTTCCTAAATTGTTTGACATGCTCTGTGATTATAAAAAGGCACCCAAAGATGACACAATATTTAGTAAAAAGAAATATAAAACCTGATGAAATTATTTAGCCACATCACAGTGCATAGGAGACAGTTAGCTCACATCTTGAAAAAATTGTATTAATGGAGGTTATACCTAATCATTTTTCATTTTTGTCCTGTTGACCAGGTAATGTTAATATCATACTTGATAATAACAATGGTATTTTTTCCAGGAAAAGGAGAGTTGTTGGGATTTTTAATTAATCATTTCAGATTGCCTGGAAGCAACGTCAGCCTCATTTCTGCTTATAATTATTGGGGACTTAAAATTTTTCTAGAAATCTTTAGGGAGTTAAAATAATGTCCTCACATTTTCTTGATACCAGAATAATTCCCACACTTGGTTTGTCTCTAATTATTGGAAAATCTCCTTCATGCACTAGGAATCAACAGGAGAAAGTGAGATTTTTTTTTTTTCAAAGATGCAAACATCTAGATATTTCCCCCGGGTCATGTCGTGCATTTGAAATGTGCTCCCTAGAAGCTTCTGCAGTTTTGCTTTGTTGTTCTCTCTGGGGTGTGCAGAAAAGCAGGGAAAGCTGTGTGCAAAATATCCTGAACACTGAATCATTTTGCAAAGGTGTCCTGATCATGGCAGTAGCTTCAAACCATTTTTCTATTATTTTTAAAGGAGACAATGTCACAGAATCAGTCTAGCTAGTTTAATCCATCTGTTCAACGATTCTCATTATGAAACACAATTACAGGGGTGATATGCAGGTGATTGCGAATCCAGCAATCTAATATTTTTCTCCTACTGATACAGTAGTTGTAGTCAGCATGATCACTTTTGTACTTTGCTAGGAAAAAACTGTTCAACTGTTAATTATGAGTTATATTGAAGTAGGAAAAACCTGCTTTAAAAATTTAGGAAGTGAGAGTTAAGGGTCCCAACCTATACATATGAAGGGAAATTACTACCAAATCCTGTTCAACACAGGATGAAAAGTTAGCTGAAAAGACATGACTGCTTGGCTGAAAACAGGGCGTGTGATGAGAAGACACGTACCACTTTTACTGGTGGTGGTGTGTTTATTTCTGAACACTGAAAAATGTAAAAAACCTTTCCAGTATACATTAGCCTTAAATTTTACCTTCTTGCCTTCCTGACTTTTGCTGTTTTACTTACTTCACACTCGTCATGTCAAATTTATCAAAGAAATAAAAGCAGTTATTAAGAAGAAGAAATTAATGTTACAGGTATAATTTTGGTTTTAATACTTCTTAAGCTTTGTATTTTACAGTTTTCGTATCTGCTTATAAGAGATTTTTTTTCCTTAGACTAATTTTCTAGGTTGAGAGCGCTGCTGATGCCACAGGTTACCTCTTGTAACTGTTGTGAATTAACGTGTGCAAGTGAGGAATAACTCTTACCTTGCTCTCTCTTGTTCGCCTTAGAAATACTCTTTGCAGGGGTAAAGCCAGATGCCGTTTCCTGAATAACAGAATGAGATGGACTGGGTCCAAGAACATACTTTAGCATTTAGGCATCAATCTGGTGGTACCTGAAAATATGGAAGATGGAACATATCAGCTGCTAACAGTCAATCTAAGTATTCATGTGAATATACAGCTGGCGTAATTTAGATAAGCACAATGCAACTAGCAGAGCTGGAATTTGGATAGAACAATGGAGCTATCCCTCTTCCTCTTGAAAATATCAAGAGACTATTTTTAATCACCACAGATAATTAATATCTTGATTACACTCTTCAACAAAAAAAAATTAAACTACAACATCATGGGTTATTATGCAGGAACATTAATTTAATTAATATTGACTCACAGTGAACAATATAATCTATTAAAATGCCACCATTGCTTGTTTTAGAATCTGGAAATATCCTATTTGATCTAAGTATGTTTTGTACAACTGATGCTCAAGGACTTCATTCCATGATGCCCTTTTTTATACATTTGTAGATAATAGAAGTCTTTTGTTGAAGGAGAATTTATGTTTTCTGCCCTAACACTCATATTTAAAGAAAAAAAAGAAAAAGCATCTTACACATAAAATAAAAAGTATCTACTATACATCTCTAAATTCAGAGCAGTAACACTATCCTGCTGCTCCTCTAACCAATAAATTACCCTTTTCATCTACTGTTGATTCACTTCGTTCAAAGCAAAATAGTTTCCAAAACAAGTTATTCCTTTCAAAGAAAAAAAAATCACTTTAGACCTGCCTGATCACAGGAACACATCCTGTCAACAGCTTTGCAATAAGATCCAGTGGGATGGACGGTGTCCAAAGAATACTAATCAGGTTCCTGTATAAACAAAGTGCATTCTACACTTCAGTTTCTGGAAGCTCATTGTCCAAATATTTTACTGAAGCACTAAGTGCCTTAAAAAAAACTTTTGCACAACAGCAAGAACTATCAAAGTGTCTGTGGTAAAAGATAAGATTGCACTTTAACTTTCATGATGAGTTTTTGCAAGTACCAACTCTGTAGATGCTATCAAGCAGTTGCTCAGTATGTGCAACTTCAGTGTTTCCACAGTCAGAGCCTCTGACTGGGATTCTGCCCTTCTAATACTTTAGCATTGGAGGAACATGTGCATGTGGGTGGCTGTGGGGCAGAGGAGAATCACTTCTGTGGTCTCTGTGTTGGTATTTAAAATGCCAAGGTGGATTCCAATAAAAATATTAGTAAGGAAGGGCTGCACACTTAACCCTTGCTCATCTCATTTCTCTAAATTGTAGAACAGAGGATGCTGAACACATTTACAGCACAGCCCGCTCGCTGAATTGCTGAATACCTAATCTCAAACCAGCACTAGCAAATGTAGTAAATTCCTCTGAAGGCAGCACTTTGGTGTACAAATTCAGCAGCAGGTGGTCCAGTGAGTCCAGTCTGACCTCTGAGCCCTCAGAGTCCAAGAGACAAGAAGGCTAAGGCATACAAATGACAGATCAAAGTAGAACTGTAAAGTTTCAAGGCTTTCCTTGTTTAAATATTGACCTAGAGAAACTGA
The DNA here is from genome assembly GCA_020800305.1 of Porphyrio hochstetteri. Taxonomy (NCBI): domain Eukaryota; kingdom Metazoa; phylum Chordata; class Aves; order Gruiformes; family Rallidae; genus Porphyrio; species Porphyrio hochstetteri. Next base: position 61,774,822 of record CM036905.1, read on the forward strand.
CGGATGCTAGAGGATGTTTGGTTTGTATTTCATCTGATTACTTTTCAAGCCATAAATTAGAGCCTGCAAGGGGAACAAATTTTCTGCAAAACAGTTTGAGACTGGCGTGTTTTAGAAAGCAGAGGGAAAGGGCAACAGTCCCACCTTCTCTATCCATGCACAAACTAAATGCTGTATGAATTCCTGGTCAGGGAAGGGAAAACCAGAAGACCTCCAATCCCAGAACCTTTCTGCAGAAGCTCTTAACCCTGAACTTTCACTGCCTCCCCACACCTAAAATTTAATAATTTAATTCCAGGGGTTTACCTCCTTGGTCATTCTTTCTAGTAGTAGTCTAAAGAAAAGGCTGATAGGGAAGGAGAGAGGGAACCTGAAAGTGTTTGGGACCATCTCCTGTTGTGAAAAATAGGGATTGTCCTCTATTCCTACTCCCCTTTTTTTCCCCCCATGAGCCACCTCTCCCATCCACTCTTTCTTGTTTCTTAGTTCTTACAAATGACCCGTGACCCTGTCTTTTCTTTCCCTACAGATGGCTCCTTACCCCTGAGTGATTTAGAATGACTCTAGAAAAACTCCTCTGGCATTACTGTCTTCAAAACACTATGCCACTGGATTCCTGCCGTAACAAAGATCACCATCCCCTCAACCCTCCAAACACCCATCCTACCATTAATTCTAGGGCTGAAAACACCTCACCCTGCTGACTCCTCACTTTTCTCTATCAGCAGTACACCAAATAATCCTTATCTCTTTCCCATTTCTTCCTGAAGTTTCTCATTCCAGACCTAGGCTTACTCTCAGTCTTATAAATGCCACAAAAAATTGAGTGCAGCCCTGAGCCTTCTGCTTCAAAGAACACATTCAAGCAGCCAGGTGTAATTTCTTATCTGTTTCCTTCAAATTTGGTCTGTCATGACACTGAATCCCCTAATCAAAGTTGCTGTGAATGCCTAACTCTTCTGTCGCCAAACAAATCTTCTGTTTGGTTCAAAATCCTCTAAAGCCTCCTGAACCATCCCTACAAAAGTTATTGTTCACTAAATCCCCATTGTCACCCAACTGTTCACCTAGAATTAAAGTTGTGAACCTTATTTCTCCAAGGGAATTAAAAAGTACAGATATAAAAATCCAATTGGGTAGGACCCCATAAAAGGGAAGGGACAGTAAAGAACACACCTGAAAAAAAAACCACCAAAAAACCAAACGTAATTCTCCTATTTTATCTGCTTATTCATTAGGGAAGGAAACAGAAACTTGAAGGTGCACAGACTCAAAGTGTAGGGGTTTCCTTTCTCTCCCAGTAACATGAGAAACGGGATCCAGGCAATCACAGCTGTAAGAACTCCCTCACTTTGTGTTTCACCTATTAATTTTGTCTCCATCTCAGGTTGCCTTCTGCAGTGCCTGCAACTCATAAACTGGGCAGCTTTTTCTTTTCCAGTCTTCAAACTGCCAATTACTTGCACATGACCTGCAAATCTCCAAAGGGAGAGAGGCCAGGGCACTGAACAGCCATGAAAACCTGTGCTCCTTATTGTCCCAGGCACTCTTGTCATGCAATCCAATGCACAACCCCCTGCAGCCTTCACAAACCTGTGACCTGGTGGGCAGGGACAGGTGACAGTGAGGTCTGGCCCAAGGTAGACTGTCTTGTACAGTGGACCAGAGGGAAACTAGTAGGTTTTTCACAAAACCCTGAGTAATTTCAAGCCATGCATACTACTGACTTTCAAATAGCCCTGCATCTTTACACGATCTGAGAACATTTTGCAGCTTCTTGCCTCAAGGTGGAAATGTTAAGTACCCACCATTTTTCTACACATGCTCTAAAGGCCATGGCAGAATACCCTACCTTTGGGCTGGAAGCCCATTCCAGCTAAATTTGCCATCAGACCAGAACAAAATAGATCAGACTAGACAGCAAAGTCCCAGGTGCCCAGCCCAGAGCATTTGGAGAAAGGGGGAAATCAGGGGGAAAAGCAAAGGAGAAAGGAGGAAATCAGGATTCTTGAACTGATAATGATTTCCTTTCAGGACAGCCACCGTGAACCTTCAGAAGGTTGTTAATTTTCACCCACAACTTCTCATTGAGGTCCAGTCTAATAGGTAACTGCATGCAATTATTCTGGATTAAAACTCCATTTTCTTAGACGTCTCAATAAGCTTAAGTGTACAAAAGCTTTAATTTCAGAATCTTTATGAGTAACTCCTTCAGAACAGCCATCATGCTTGAAATCCAAACCAATCAAATCCACAGTAACTTCCATACAGGAAAGTATGACCAAGTACCCTCTAAATCTACATTTTCTTGCAGCAATAATAGAAATCTGAAATCAAAGTCTGTTGAGGAGTCCAGATGTCTTGTACATGTGAAGTTTTGCTACCTCATATCATTGGTTCAAACTTATTTTTAAATGGAAAGTAGATGGTATTGAAAACATTTGTATTCAGCTGCAAGCTTAGCTCCCATTGATTTAATAAATATATTTCAAGTGACATGTTTTTGGGACAGGGTAATATAACCTTCTTGCACAGGTCCATGCAGTACTGCACGTGTAGTAATGCTAAGGTGGTAGCACCTTGAATTAACAGAGTCTTCAATAGCCTCTTCGGGAAAAAGCTTTGGTTTTTTAGCTTTAGGAGAATTGCAATGCAAATAAACTCTTTATAATTTCATTGACTTTATTGCAGTATAACTGCTGGCGACGTTTGCATTTTTCTAAAGACTATCTCCACAGAACTGACAAGTTGTTTTCCCATCAAAAGCTCCATCAAAACCACATCATAGTACTATTAGAGAATTGTTTTTAAATTACTAAGATAATGTCACAGGAATATTAATTAATGTGACAGGATTTCTTTTGAAGTTGTCATAAAGCTTCTTTGTTAGATGTTGAATAATACCTGCCAAATAGATGCCTTGCTTCAGCAGAACTCCACTACTTAAGACAAAATTAATGTACACACTTTTAGGAGATCCTGTAGGCATCAGCTGGGCATTTATAAATTATTTTAGATGTGATATTTTGAACAGAGAATAGGAAATGCTTCTGTGATCCCCTGAATTTTATTTCCAACACTTTAAAATAACTTTAATGAATGAACATGTTGGCCCCGTTAAAAAATTATTTGGATTAAGAAAGACTGATTTTTAAAAGCAATAGATATTCCAATTTAAAATGCATTTCACTCTCAACAAAATTAACTTTGCAAATGTGTTTTCATGTGAAATTATTTAGGAATAACTAATTTCCTGTGTTATCAGGGTCTGACAAAGTTTCGCAGCTCCCGTAAGATGCAGGAAGTATTATCACCTTTCCACAGATGGTGAATTTGAAGGAAAATGCCAAGGGAAATTAAATTCATTAGCATGATTTAAATTAGACCTTGACACTCTTACACACACACTTGTGATCAGCTCATCCCACTTCTTTCCCTGATAGGAAGACAGTCTTTTCCAAGTGCTGAAACAAACAACAAGATCATGTGGTTAAAATGAAAAGATATGCTATCTGAAGTATGTTTACATGAGAATATATCCTAGCAAGTTTATTTATTGGTTATCCATGACTAAAAAGGAGTTTCTGTTTAAAATAATTTTTGCTTATAAGTAGAAATTTCAAGAAAGCATAGAGATTCTAACTTGGATTGGGAATTCCAGACATATATATTTCTGAGACTACAAATCAATACTGACCGTTAACATATGCAGCTACCTATTCTTACTACTTAAAAAAATAATAATCATGCCATAGGGTGAATAGCTTCTTACTTCTGCCTGTTCCCTTAAAATTACATTTCACGTCTCCTTTTTTGTTAACCTTATCTACATACCAAGAGAATTCATAAATGATTAAAAAGAGTATTGTAAATACTTTCCACATGCCAGGCTGCAGTAGTATATTAAATAAATAAAAACACACTTATACAAACAGAGGTTAACTTAAGCCAATGAATATTAGAATAAACATAGAGATTTACTTTAAACAAATAACATTGTTAGAACACTAATCTCTCACTAGGATTAATAATTTAATATACATTTTCTTTTCACAACTGAACAAAACCTTTATCCAAAATTCAGAAAATCATGCAAATTTCTTAAACCCATAAGGATTAAAATTGCTGGTTTGCTTTTAGTTACAATTTAATATAGATGTGGGTGTCATCTTTCTTCAGATGAGAATTATTCAGTGTATTTGAGCAAGATAAACAAATCCACCACAGAGGACACTACAGAGGTTTCACTGGTACCATGCAGAACTCCAGCTGCTAAACCTCAAATTCTTTAAAACAGTGAATAACTAATGCAATTTGCATAATAAAGTCCTTCTATGTTCATTGAGATTGCTTGTATCATTAAGTGATTTGATGGGTGAATAAGGACTCAAAAATATGGCCTTGAGAAAAGAAGCCTCATTAAGGCTTATTTCTCCTTTCTGAAAAGAGAATGGATGTGAAAATATAATGAAGTCTCTCTGTCAACTGTGGAGCAGCAGTACATACACACAAACAAACATTAACTTCCCTATCTGCACAAATGGCAAGGCATTCAGAGATACTGTGGGAATGAATCCTTTGCAGCTCGTTCCACAGTGAAGATGGAGACAGTGCTCTTTCTTGAAACTGTATTATTACATGAGTAGTAGATAATATTAAAACATTCGAATGAAGTCACAGATTATATAATTATATTTTGTTTCCATGGGGAACTGAGGGGTTGAAGGTACTCCTTGGCACCAGCTATTAGTGGTCTAAACTTTCACCTCTGAAGACATGAATTCAAGTCATGCAAAGAGTAGTTTTTGTCCCTGTGCCCAAGGACACAGTTTGGCATGCATATTTATAAAACTTGTTTAGAGCTGGACAAGGTATGCAAGCCTTGCCCTGAGGAAATCAATGGCAGCTCTCCTTTTGGCTTCCACTGTCCAGGCTTTCCCCTAAGGTCGAGAATATAAAAGTGTCACAAGAGATCTGCCTAAACTTTGGCTTCCTCTTTGGTTCTGTCGCATCTTGGCAACATTTCCATTTTTCTTGGCCAGCTCTCCAAAATTACGGTAAAGAGAAGACAAAAAAAAAACCAAAAAAAAAAAAATACCCTACAAAACCCCCACAACAACAACAACAACAACAACAAAAAAAACCCAAAAAACCCCACCAAAACGTTTCATGCCTCTTCACTATTTCAGGATGCTGTTTTCCCGTTAAGTTGCATCTGATTTGCTCTATTCCGTCTTGCACCAGCCAGAATAGTCCCTTTGAGACATTCTCTTGGCTCAAGAGCCCAGAACATTTTTGGCTCCCTTCCCTTCTGACCTGGCAGATCCTCTACACCAAAGGGCCGGCAGTAAATGGCCTACATCCAGTAATGCCATCATTATGCCACCAAGAGGCTTACCTAATGTCTTGGTTTCAACTATGATAGAGTTAATTTTCTTTCTAGTAGTCAGCATAGTGCTATGTTTTGGATTTGGGATGAGAACAATATTGATAACTCACTCATGGTTTTAGATGTTGCTAGGTAGTTTAGTGTCTACACCAAGCCAAGGACCTTTCAGCTTTTCCCTGTACCCTGCAAGGTGCAGAAGAGGCTGGGAGAGCACAGCCAGGACAGCTGGCCCAGGCTGGCCAGAGGGATATTCCATGCTGTATAACGTCATGTTGCATACATAACTGGGGAAGCAAGCTGGGAGGTGAGATTGCTGCTCAGAAACAGACTGCGTATCAGGTTGGATTTTTCTGCATGTGGTGAGCAATTGCATTTGTGTATCACTTGTTTGTGGGTTCAACCATACCATAAAATTAGAGGGAATATTGGTACAGGAACATAGAAATGGCTATACAAGGTATAGCCATATATATACCTGTTAACCAGTACCATATTATACTTCTCTCTGTTGTTTTTACAGATGACTGCAAAAGAATGCATCAGAAACATTGCCAATAATGTCTAATGATTCTCCTCATTCGATCTCAACCTGGACATTGGCAAATAATTGTTGTCTTCAGATGGAAGCAAAATCAAACATCTGTGCTCTTTGTCACATCCCATCTTAATTACCTTCTCTTGAAGATAAATGATACTTCACCTTTTAAATTCTGCCCCCACACCCAGGTCTTTTCATATCTTTTCACAGCCTGTCTGAACTATGCAAAACTGGTGTGTTTTGCAAAAATCCTTGAGCTCAGCCTGTGCAGGTTGGCATGCTAACACAGCAGAGCCCAACATCACAGAGAGACTTTGGGTCACTTCTGGAAGCAGTGCAGTTCTACCAGCGGCATACTAAGCCAGTAAGCCCCAATCCTCAGGTTCAACAAAGCACAACCACTGAATGAAGCTATTACCCATTGTCCTACCACTACACTCCCTGATGAACAGTCCCTCTCCCACTTTCCTGTAGGACCCCTTTAATTATTGTTAGGTTGTAATTAGGTCTCTCTGGAACCTTCTCTTTTCCAGGCTGAATAAGCCCAGCTCTCACAGCCTGTCTTCATGGGAGAGGTGCTCCAGCCCTCTGATCATCTTCATGGCCCTCCTCTGGACTCCCTTCAACAGCTCCATGTCTTTCCTGTACTGAGAACCCTAGAACTGGACACAGTACTCCAGGTGAGGTCTCACGAGAGCAGAGTAGAGGGGCAGAATCACCTCCCTCAACCTGCTGGTCACGCTGTTCTTGATGCATCCTAGGACATGGTTGGTCTTCTGAGCTGCTAGCACATACTGCTGGCTCCTGTTGAGCTTGTCATCGATTAGCACCCCCAAGTAATTCTCCTCAGGGCTGCTCTCAGTCCATTCTCTGCCCAGCCTGTAGCTGTGCTTGGGATTGCACTAACCCACATGCAGTACCTTGTACCTGGCCTTATTGAACTTCATGCAGTTCACACGGTCCCACCTCTCCAGCCTGTCAAGATCCCTCTGGATATCATCCCTTCCCTCCAGCATGTCAACCTTACCTCACAGCTTGGAGTAGTTGGCAAACTTGCTGAGGGTGCACTCAATCCCACTGTCCATGTCACCAACAAAGATGTTAAACAGTGACAGTCCCAGTACTGACCGCCGAGGAACACCACTCATCACGGACCTCCATGTGGACATTGAACTGTTGACCACAACTCTTTGAGTGTGACCATCCAGCCAGTTCCTTATCCACCAAGTGGTCCATCTGTCCAATCCATGTCTCTCCAATTTTGAGACAAGTATGTCATGCTGGACAGCGTCGAATGCCTTGCCCAAGTCCAGAAAACTGATGTCTATCTTCCTTTCCTTGTCCACTGCCTCTATTACTCCACCATAGAAGACCACCAGATTTGTCAGGCATGATTTTTCCTTAGCTAAGCCATTTTGGCTGTCACTAATCAGCTCCTTATTCTCCATGTGCCTAGAGAATTTCCAGGAGGATCTGCTCCATAATTTTGCCAGGCACAGAGAAGAAACTGACTGGCCTGTAGTTCCCTGAGTCTTCTTTTTTCCCCTTTTATAAAATGGCGTTACATTTCCCCTTTTCCAGCCAGTGAGGATTTCACCAGACTGCCAGGACCTCTCAAGTATGTTGAAGAATGGGTTAGCCACTTCATCTGTCAGTTCCCTCAGGACACGAGGATGCCCCTCATTAGGTCCCATGGACTTGTGCACCTGCAGGTTCCTTAGGTGTTCTCAAATGTGGTCTTCTCCTACAGTGGGCAGTTTGTCATACTCCCAGTCCCTGCCTTTGCCCTCTGTGACTTGGGCAGTGTAGCTAGAGATCTTGCCAGTGAAGACTGAGGCAAAAAAGTCATTGAGTACATCAGCCTTCTCCATATCCCAGGTAACCAGGTCTCCTGTTCTATTCCAGAGAGGACCCACATTTTTCCCTCATCATCCTTTTCTCATTGATACACCTGTAAAAACTTTTCTTTTTGCCCTTTACATCCCTGGCCAAATTTAGTTCTATCAGGGCTTTTGCTTTTCTAACCTTATCCCTGGCTGCTCAGACAGTTTCCCTCTATTCCTCCCAGGTTACATTGATTATGTTGTTCCGTTATAGTTTTGACTTGAACAAGCTTTCTGGTAAGAAAGACTGAGCAAAAGCAGCCTCTATTGCTGTTCTCTGCAACTGTCGGTTCTAAGCAACAACCACTTTTAAAGTGTCAAGAAGTAGTTCTCACAAGCACTGGTCATTTGTACATGGTACAAGTGGGTAGCTAAAGTTTCTTGTTACTAGTCGTCTTAGATTATTTTTGTGGCCTCTTTGATCATCCTTACTGTTGAACCTCATATTGTCCCCCTTCCCTGCTTTTTTTTTTTTTTTTTTTTATCTAGAGGCTGGTAATAAAACCTCATTAACAAAGATTATAACAGCTTGGGCTTTCTAGTCATATAGATAAAACTCTGACAAGACAAGGGACATAAAAAGAAGACACATACTATTGAGGAAAGAGATTTACACGACTCAAATAAATTTAGTAGTGTAACTAAAACTGTGCTATAAGGAACAGTAGGTACTGAGCAGGTACCAGTTACAGCTGAGTAGGCATTCATTTGTCAGGCATTCATTTGTACTCACTCAGGGCTTACATGCTCTTTGGAGTGGGACATAGCTGGAGAGGACTAGACAAGAGCAGAGAGATTTGGCAATATGGGCTTGCCCAAAAACATTTATTTTTATTCGTATAATGCATCTATCTCAGGATAGATTCCACAGAAGGAAAGCAAGAAATTAAGCAACTTTTCTAAAGTAGATGGCACAATTTTCTAAATAACAAGGGAGGAAGCATTTCTAAAGAGACTGCACAAAAGAGGTGACAGCCAGCCATCAACCTCTGCAAATTTAAGGGCTAATTTCAAGACAATGGTGCTTTAAAAACTAATTTAATGTCTGGCCATACATAAAAAATCAAACCAATCAGGGATGTCTAACTTTTACTTAGACTTGATTATGAAAAAAAAAAACCCCTAAAAATAATGCAAATCATTACTAACCAATCAGCCTAGAGCACAGGGTGTGGGAAAATGTATAAAGAAGCTGTGTTGTGTGAGAAGTTCTGTTCTTATTTATACACGGTTGATGCCATTTATCCAGAAAGAATTGTATTTAAGGCTCTTAGAAATAAATAGATTGTAAGTGGATATGTATGAAACTGAGGGAGCAACTGATCTACAGATGGCAGTGAATTTTCTCTGCTTGAAAAATTTAGCATGCTAAACTGAGTAACTCTTCTGGAAAATTGGGAGTCTGTTTGTTATTTGCTTACTTCCACAAGCATTACTTCTATTCTTGTTCTTAAAGAGCTGTCAGTGCTGTTATTTTGGGGGGGTTGTTGTGTTGGTTTTTTTTTCATGGGAAACTACAAGGATTCCTCTTCTGAACTTCTCCTCTTAAAAGCAGATTTGTATTGCCAGGCACACATCATGCTCTGAACTTGGTTATATTCCCTGAAGGGTTTGGTTCTATGGTCTACAAGAAGTACTAATGACTGACTGAAGGGGAATTTGCTGCTGCTCGTAGATTCTCCTATCTCTGTACAAAGCTGATACTGCTTCTAGAGTCGGTGAAAGGGGCAGTGCTGTATGATCACAATTTGTCTTCATCACAGTACACAGCCAGTGACAAGATAAAGATATACTCTTGAAAATAGAGCAGAATTTCAGAGGGAAAACTCTACCCTTGTTGAGCATGCAGTCGGTGTGGTTTGTAATAAAGAACACAATGGTACTCTTTCTTTGCATAAATAATTTAAATGCAACGACTACTGTAGCAGCCACACAGAATATAAATTGCTAATTCCAGAGACTAAATCTCCTGATTTCAATATCAAACCGTTAAGAGGTTATATTTGTCAGACCACTGCCAGTGCTTACATGGCAGAACTCAGAGAAACTAATAGGCCTTCTGCATTCAAATGGTAATTACAAGAAGTAGAAACCCAACCCCACCTTAAATCTTTAGCTATAAATGTTCACTTTTCTCATAAACAAATAAAACAGCACCGTTTTGTTTTTTTTTTAAAGAGCACTTTTGAAGTGTCTGTACAATTAGATCTGACCATTTTGCATGCTCACTGTGAAATGTTCCTCCGCGCTCTGCCAAATCCATTCTCTTGAGCAGACAGGTCACTGCAGTTTACAAGAGTTCAATTCCCCTGGAGAAATAGTCCTGCCTGCTCACAGGGCTCCAGACTGTTCACCCTTATGTGCATCTGACAAGGTAAGGAAAGGCAGGACATGAGAGAAAAGAAAACACAGAAAACTATTGGATACTAGAGGTGCAAGGAAAATAAAATATACACATCTGGAAGTCCAATGTTGACAATAATTTGAAAAATGCTAAGTATTCCTGAAGACTGCAGATGCCAATGCAACTACCAGCCCTGTTTCTTTTATTATGTATAATAGCTTTTGAAATTTTTTTTTTTTTTTAGCGAGACTTCTGAAAGCATACTTTGTCTGTTTACTTAGCAGTTTTTCTGTCCATCCCCAGGTGAGATCTGCCACATAATTTTCAGCCAAATTCAAGAGAACAGGCATCATTATCTCCACTGCTACTGACCCTAACCTTTTTTTTTAATTTGTTTTCAGTGTCAGTTAGAAAAACCCACAATGTCCCAGCATGACATCCTTCCAATATCAACCCCTTGCACACCCAAAGGATTTTCTTTGAAAAAGACTTTTCATTTATTGATTGATCTTGCCTATACTGGACACAGACTACAAAGAACAAGCAGACAAAAAAAAAAAAATCCAGCTTAAAGTAATATTACTTCCACTTGAAAACTACACCTTTCTAAGACACTGGAAGGAATGGTTTTGTCATTCAGACACGAGTGCTGTGAAAGACCTTTCTTGGATCTAATTAAGTTTATTTTTTTGCAGGAAATACAAATAATCAGCTTTCCTTTTGAAAAGAAAAAAAAGGCAACAGTTCTAGTCATTTAAATTTCACCTAAAAATTGTTTGGGTTTGTGATATTGTTTTGGTATGGGTATTTTTTCCCTAAAGAATCTGATTTTTTTATGATGAGGAAAACCCAAACACTTTTCATGCCTTTCTTTACATGCAGCCTCGTGAGATGGGTAGAAATAGACACAGATTTGACTTCTCACAAACACTAGCTAGTGAAAAAGTTCTCAGTTAAGAAACAGCTTCTCCATAATGTTCAATGGAAAATACAAATAGCTGTAAGATAACTGCATCTGAAGACATAGTCTTTACCAGGCCAAGCTGTTCAATCAGCTTAGATAGCATCTCCATCGTGCTACTTATTATTATACAAATTCCACTGTCCCTGATCAGGGAAACATTTTTTTAGACCATACAAAATGATAAAATTGCTTTCCATCTGGAAATTAAGTCATCAAAAATAGAAGTGTCCCTAGTACATCTACGTGAGATTCCAGGGAAAACTTGAAAGAAGCACCTCTTCTTGATGGCAAGTGGGTGTAGACTCTTTACACTGGAATAAGTCACCTTCTTTTAGAGAACGATAAACATTCCTTGACCACTTTGATTCTTGCATCTGAAAGTTAACAATGTATGCAGCTTCTCTCTTCCCCAAATGCTTTTGGCTGCTTTATAGCTGTACAACATTTTAATACTCTTTTATGTCCTTCTGTCTCAAAACCAACTGAAGAGAAGATAGAAGTAAAAAGATCCTCTGCTGAGAAAAGCCCCAAACTAAAACAGAAAAAGCCACTGTATTAAAAAGAAGCTTCTGTTATATCCATTTGCACTGACTGTTTCTTTTATGCATGTCTGCAGCCCCCGCTGCATGTCTTTTTTACTGTTTTAGTTACTAATCCATTTTTTTTAACTACATTAAAAACTATTACTCTTGCAAGTTAAAACCAGTGAAGCTGATATTTATCCCTGTGATGGGAATTCCACAGTTACTCCAAAGCTATATTCCCCTTATTTCTCTGTTTTCCCTTCTCTCATCTTCCTTTTTATTTTTGTGATGAGATATGTAGGGTAAATGGAATAAAGATTTCTGTGCTGTCATACTCAGGACAACTGCAAATGCTCATTTGTCCATACTAAATGCTTGGAAAATAAGATCTGCATTCATATACAGTCATTTATTGGTTTACAGCTAAAATTCAGTCTGTCAGTTTTACTGCCTGTTAATAGGAAAATATAATAGAAACAAAACGGGAAAAATTATATCATCTGCTCTTGACAGATGTTTTCGCATATTTTAGCAATCTGAGTTGATATTTCTTTTTTGTTTACTTTTAGTAATGAAAACAGCTGAAATATTAACACTGAAAATTCTTACACAACTTTTTTCACTGTCTTCTAAACCCCTCAAAAAAAATCCAAATTTGTAAGTGAAGGATAGTTTAGAAACTATCCAAGTGACTGAAGGAGATGGATATATTAAGTGGGATCCTGATGCAGTAAATTTACATCCAGAATTTATTTACATGGGTACAATGAGGAAGGTAAGGAAGTAAAGATGATGGACAAGGGAAAAAAAAAATGTATTATGAAGTAAAACCAAAATAAGGATGTCATAAGAAACATATTTTGGAAGAAGCAAACTCCATTTGATGTTTTTCAGGAAAAAAGAAAGAGGCTACAAAAAATCCAATCGTGGCTAATATAAAGCACAAAATATATAGTAATTTTTCAACATCTGAACCACTTGGAAAATTGGTATTTTATGCATAAGAAGTCTCATTATTTTAGTTGCAGTCAGTAAAGTATATTCAAGGGTATTGCAGACTCTTGCGGTAAACATCATCATCACCAACAAATCACTAGCAGCTCCCTGCTCTGCACCAGCTATTCTGTTTGAAAGACTTCCCATGCCTTTAGCAGTATAAGAGCATTGTTTAGAAGCTGCCTAATTTAAATAATTAGAAATAAAATAATTATATATATTTTTAGAAACAGGTTTTCATCCATCCTGTTGGCACTATTTTTTGCCTGTCTATTTGCTTTAGGAAAGCTGATTTCAACTCTGTTGTTGCGATTAGGTAATACATTGCTTGGAAGTAGCTTGCATGCATCTATCATTTTTGGGAACACAGATTTATCAATCTCAAAACATGGAAACAGACTGAAAAAAAAAAGTTTGAGATTCTGAATCTGCTATGGATATTTAAAGAGATTTTTTTCCAGGGGAATATTTAAGAAATTTCAGAGGTGTGCCCACCTTTGGAATATTCCAGCACTACAAATTAATTTCCAGCACCTGGCTAAGCAATTCAGTGCCTACAGGAGTGGCTCAGCAGCATGACCACATATTCTGTTATATTCTGACATTTCTTGTGTTCACCTGACAGTTGAATAAACTGATTTCAGTGAAATATGCCTGATCCAATATAAATGTTGGGAGGAACTTCTTCAATTCATCCTTTCTTCTCTATAAAAATTCTAACTTAAAAGCATTATTGTGAACTCATAGTGAAAACATTGTGAGAGTATTTCAAACATATCAACCTGTGGCTGACCCAAAGGATCAGGAAAGAAACTTTGCTACTAGTAGCCGAGAGACACCTGAAATGACCTATTACCTATCATTAGCATAGCATGATTTTCGTGGTCTTTTTTTAAGATTTACTTAAGTTTAGAGAAGATAAATAATTAAATAATTAAACATTACTATCATACTGTGTGAAGAGCATTATATTCTAGATGTGTCCTGGCTGGATCATATTTTCAAAACTACTTATGCTAGATCTGTGCACCCAAATGTAGAAATTATACCGTGATGCCAGGTCTTATTTTCATAGAACTAACCAAAGGATATTCTGGCCAGTATCTCATGCAGAATGAAGTGGAATTGACAGGGACTCTGACATAAAAGCTGATTTGTCAACAAACTAATAATATTTTTTTTAAAAATTAGGTCCATCAGGAGGCATGTATCTTACATTGTCATTTTAAGTTGTGCATGTTTGATCCTAACTTAGCTGTTCCAAAGCTAGACTTACCAATATTGCCAAATGAGGGATTTAGAGGTTGCATCAGACTTAACCTTACTTCCACACATGAGGTGGTTGTTAAGGAAGCATGTGCAGGAAGAGGACCTGATTTTCTCTCAGCTGCTGTAATGCTTGTACTAAAGGAAAACCAGGACTTAATTCTTTCTCAAAAGTAAAACTTCTCAAGTATGGACACCTCAAGATATATTTATGACTTCCTTGAGTTGCCCTTAAACTTTGCGGTATTACCTAATAGTATAAATAATGGTAAAGCTGCCATAATCCATCTTTTGTTGAATAACAAAGTGGCCTAAGAGCAGTGCCAGTGTCTACTGCCAAATTGCTCTGGAGAAAACTTTTGCCAGGTAGGGCATGTTTGCCTTTTTTTTTTTTTTAAAGTGATAAAGTAGGCATCTTTGTAGGGCATACAAGTCTGTTTTCCTTCAGAAATTTATTCTTGGCTAGCTTCAGCCACATTTCAAGTGTTGAAGCTGCTCCAGCAATGGCTTCCTAGAATATTTCAGATCGTGTGACTAATTTGAGACAGAACATAAGCATCTTCAATGAACTAAAAAAATGTCATATAGCTCTCAGCACTCAGGGAAATAGCATGATTCAAAACATGTTTGTAACTTTTTTGAGGCCTTGATAATATCAGTAGCAATGGGACTCAGTGGTTCAGAGACCTCTCAGGAAAACTGAAGTCTACTTAATTTGCTCCCTAATACTACAAGTTCCAGCTGGAGTCTTCAAAAATGAAGTTCATTATTAAGATCTTTAAAGAGCATAACAATCAGGGTAAATGTCACACTCATTAATCACCTTCCTAAATAGACATAGCAAATAGCATGACTGTATTAACTCTGATTTCCTGAGAAAACACCACAGATTATTAAGATCAACACCACATGTGACAGTTTGCTAAACAAAAAAAGAAATATGCTTTCCCAAGAAATGAAGTATGAGGCACAAGCAAGTTACTTCTTCACACCTCTGATAACCCTGGTGAACCAAGTCACAAACAAAAAGGTAGAAAGGCAAACGACATTTTCTAGTCCACATAAAACACTGAAAACATCTCTGCCTGGAAAATTATGAAACTGAAGTTGTGTGGATCACGTAAAATAAGAGATCATCAGGTTTTCAAACAAACTTAACCAAGTAAACAGAATCACAGACTGATAGGGGCTGGAAACAACCTCTGGAAAACATCTAGTCCAACCCCTCTGCCAGACCAGGATGACCTAGAGCAGGTTGCACAGGACAGCATCCAAGTTTTGAATGTCTCCAGAGATGGAGGTAATACGTACAAAAATCACAGAATCACAGAATTGTAGGGGTTGGAAGGGACCTTGAGAGATCATCGGGTCCAACCCCCCTGCCAAAGCAGCTCCCTAGCACATATTGCACAGATAGGCGTCCAGATGGGTCTTGAATATCTCCAGAGAAGGAGACTCCACCACCTCCCTGGGCAGCCTGTCCCAGGGCTCTGTCACCCTCACTGTGTAAAAGTTCTTCCACATGTTGGTGCAGAACTTCCTGTGCTCCAACTTGCAGCCATTGCCCCTTGTCCTGTATCCACAGACCATTGAAAAGAGGTTGGCCAATTCCCCCTGCATCCCATACTTAAGATATTTATAAACATTAATAAGGTCCCCCCCTTAGTCTTCTTTTCTCTAGGCTGAACAGAATAATCAAGAAAACATAGGTTTCTCCTTGCATTTCAGGGAAGTATAAATAGACAAAGATCTCAGCATAATCTGATCTCCAAAGTAGTTGAAATTGCGTGAGAAGGATGATTTGGCAGCAACCAGACCCAGCAGCTGGCATAGCAGAGATATGGGTCCGATGCCCAATTAATGCATCTCTTCATATTGTTCCAGAACAGGAACCAGTCCTTTCCAGCATGGCAACAGAAGCAAAGGCATGGTAAGAAATGAACATTAATTTGTACTCTGTGGAAGAGCTGTAACAGTGAAGTTCTGATACAAGAGAGTGAAAAACATAGTGCTTCACTGAAGCAGCACACTAGTTGCTCAACAGTCTTTGATTTAACTCACAAAGGAATTTCCTCACTTGTCTGTTTTCCAAAAGAAAAGTATTTTGCTTGAAGCACGGATCATACACCAAAGACAGGAAACTGTGATTCCTGTAGAGTAAATAGAAAGAAAGTGATCATCCAACTACTTTGGATAATGAAGAAACCTGTAGCAGAACTTCACCATTCCACATATTTCATGGAGAATAATTTCTTTGTCTAACCACCAACTTAAACAGTACAAAAATTCCCCATTTCATTCATAGGAAAATGGTTTGGGTGTTGCCTTCAGATATTTTTTTCTGCCAGATGAGAAGAAAGCCCTAAAGCTCATGATAACTGTTTTCCTCCTGACACCTAATGGCACTTGGGAAAAGCAGGTTCTATACAAAAAATTGTGTCATCTAATACATTTCACACCAGTAATGAGAAAAAATTTTAATGCTGATGTAAGAACTTTCTAAGCATCAGGTTCAGCAGACCGAACTGACAGTAGATACTTATCACATCATTGCTTTGATTGACAGAAATATAGGTCTTTGTGCATGAGGATACACTACATCTCCTGCACCTGTTCTGGTTATTATCTACCTCACCCAGGTTGGATGGGGCTTTGGGCCAACTGGTCTAGTAGAAGGTGTCCCTGCTCATGGCAGTGGGAGTTGGAACTAGATGATCTTTGAAGTCCCTTCTAAACCAAACAATCCTGGGAGTCAGGATTCTAGAATGCATAGCAGAATTTGTATTTTCACTGTAGTTTCTAGAAATAGTCACACTTATATTATCAAGCTTCAAATACCTTTAATGATACGCAAACCCACAAACAAATCTCAGACACTCAGACTCCTCCTGTAACATGAGCTCTGAATGTGAACAACAGAAATAACCTCTCCTCCCTGCAGATAAAATCCATACATTATTATATGGAGTTTATTAGTTCAGTTCAGTTAAGGGACAAGAAAAATATTAGCAGAAAGATGGGGCGGGGGCAGGGGGAGGGTGGTGTTTGCGTGAATGTATGCTCAAGATAGGAGTGACCAGAACATACTGGTCACCATGGGGTTTTCATGAGTTTTCATGGAATAATTTCTTCCACCCAGCATACAAGAAATAATGTTAGGGTGGATAAATTAAAAGTAGGTCAGATGTGATGTTATGAAGCAGCATTTATTTAGACCAGGTAAACATAACCTTAGAAGCCTAGAAACCTAGAAGTAACAAAAATTGAAGAGTGTTGGTGTCACTTCTGGTGTCATGATACTGACTATGTTAACACTGATTCTTGCAATGCAAACAAAGCAGTGCATATTTCACAAATTAAAGCAGTCAGGTTCATTAATACTATTCCTCAGGCCAATGCAATGTGATGAAGTAACCAGCAGACAAGAAATTATCAACACAGTGCTGTGAAAGATCTTGTATTAGTAAAGAACAAACATTGTCTCTTAATTTCTCATATTTTCTTCCTGGCCAAGACTATCAAGTCAAAACAGGGGAGTGAGTTATGGCTGCGGTCCCTCCACAGGCTGCCTCATGCTAGGTTGCTTTCCACTGAATCAAAATTTTCCTCTTAACAGGCAAATTCTCACAAACAACGATGTGTTTCAGTGCTTTGACTTTACTTGTAGCTCATTTATCATAGCAGAGAGGATTGACTGAAGAATTCCAATCAAACGCCTGCCTGCTTTCTATGCTGAGTGAAAATCTAAAGTTGCAGTTATTTACACAGCACTTTTTTAGCAAGCTTTTACCATCAGCCAGGAAAGATGATCAGTGTGCAGCTGAACATGACCACTGTCAGCTTAGTGGCATGGAAGAATGTACCCCCTTCCTTTCTCCTGGTGTGTGATATACACACATGGGATTGTTTTTACTACTCCTGCTCTCTTTTGGCTTGCCTAACAGGGTTTGTAGTGCTCTCTTCTCTAAATACATTTAATCCTCATTTTGCAAGTTATTTCTTCTAAAAATAAACCAAAAATTACTTTCTTCTTATTATTGCAAACTTCACCACTACAACCCCAGGGCTGTAACAGAAGGACTTACAGGACTTAGAAAGCTGCAGCTGCTGAATACTACGTTTTCTCTCCCATGATTTTCCTGGGTCATTTATCTTCTCATCCTCCTGCTATTGTTAAATCTTCTAAGACTAACTTGAAATTGCACTGATTGTTGATATGTTTTATGTCTTTTCCTGCATTATTTCCACACATATCAATATTGAGATCTATTTCTTCTATTTTTTCTCTCTCTTTCTTTCTCATTGCCTCCCTCTCTCTCTCCCTCCCCCACCCACCACTCTCTCTCTCTCTCTCCCATTTATTATTTCCAGGTAGAAGAAAGTATAATAAATACCATATATGAATTATATCTTTAGAATCCCCATGGGGGCCTTCAAAGTACTAACAAATGTTATTTTCTACTCTGAGCAAATAAACTTTTCATAGTGGAAATAGATCATTTATTTTCCCAGAAAAGTATTGATTTAAGCTGAAATAAGTTACAACAGTATTGGAAAAAAGAAATACCATCTGTCTGCATTAACAGATGTATTCCTTGCCCAAACGAAAGTTTACAAAAGTATTTTTAACTCTTTCTCATACAGAGTATTTTGTGATCTGTGAAGCAAAGTAATTTTGAAATAAATGACTGATGATACTCTTTCATGGCAAAGTTGTCCTTTCTGCCCTGCTCCATCACATTTTTTTGGCACAATAAAAATGTTTCAGTCGAGTGATACCACAGTAAAGCTCTGAAGTGAGCTAAAAGTATAGTCCATCATATTTCCACCTAGATCTGGACCTTGGCCAGATAAAAAACAGAAATGAATTTCTTATAAGGACAAGGAAATATTTCAGGAATTCCTGATCTTCACTAAAACCCCTTTTTTCCCCCACCTATAAATAATTAGTGCACTGTCTTGTATGATAGCCAGGCTCTGATCTTTGGTCTTAATTCTGCAACCCTAATTCATTTGTTTGAACCGTACCGCTTTCTAGAAATAATTAATTCTTCTTAGGACTACAAAGACTAAGACTAAAGCAAGGGTTTTAGTCTCAGTCTCCCACATTTTACCCAACCACTGGACTATTCAGGAATTTTCCTTGACAAGAAATGCCAGACAGACTTTTTTTTCCCTTCAAACATACAATTCCAGTGAAAATATTAGTCTTGACAAACTAGCATTTTTAAGATAAATCATTTGCTGAAAGATTCCTGACCAGCTTTTCTCAGAAAAATTGCTTTCATTAACATTCAATATTTGCTGGTTTTTCACCCTTAAGTGCTGTCCCAAAGCGTGTGGTGGGACCAATGACGACCACAGAACCCTCTCTGAGATCCCCAGTCTGAGAATATCTGCCTTAGTGCCTCATGAAGAAGCCTCGGGGCTCTAAGCAAACATTCATTTGGATTCAGCAAGACTATTTTGCCTAGGAAGCAACTCACTTGGGTCTGGAAGTTTGCTAGCTTTTCCTTTTAACTGTAAGTTTTAAAACAAACATTCAGTCAATTACTCCTGAAATAATGTTTCAAAGAGAAATTTGATTCTGAAGCAAAGCCTAAAATGATTCATCTTTAAATTGACAAAATGAAACATTAATGATTTTTTTTTCAGGGTTTTTTATTAGGTTTTTTACTAATATTATTAAGCATAAATTCTCAAGGTTTTTTCCTTTGACAAAAATCTACTCAGTCATCCACAAATCTAGCAGAGTACCTGCTCTGTATGCAACGTAAGTAAAGACAGTAGTTGTTGGATTTATACTTTTTCTCAGAAAATATTATGCAACTGTTGATGGTATTAAAAGAGCCTAGTCCTTTGTATGGAAAATAAAGTCGATAATGCATTATCCTATTGAAAGAAACAAGCATTCATCTCAAATGTGACAAGGCTGCAGCTTTTATATTTCCTTAAATTTAGACCACGTTCCATTACACCCTTTAGAGCCTGACATCGATAGTCAAGCATTATTCCACTAAAATACCTTCTAGGAACCCTTAAATGGTGCCTTCTGTGATAAGATCTGAGATGTGCTGTGAAGTTTTGGGTTTTTTTGTTTTATTCCATACAACAAATTTCTTGCTGAGCAAGGTGTTTTAGAAAAACTCTAGTTTTATGGGCACAATTCTGCTCTTGCAGTAATTGTAAGTACCAATTACATTTACACATTTTCAACGCTCAGTTAGACATACAAATGCTGACATTTACCCTAACAATTTGCTTGTGGAGATAAAACTGTAATCACAGAGCAGCACACTGGATTACACTCACTTTAGCAATTAACACCACAGCATCTTAAAAACTCCTTATTCCTGGCCAGAACCTCTTTCCTCACAGCCTTCTGACAAGCACAGGAAGGTTATTTGTCCTCCTTCTTTTAGACTGAATGAATTAATACTTCCTAAGTGTCTGAATTGTTTCATCACATTCTACACCTCAAACAATAATTGGATTTGTGCAATGCTTTTTTTGGCCTACAGTTGAATTACAGATGTGGAAGTAAGTATAAAAGGCCCATTTGGGGCTAATCTGTGCTGGCCTTGCTTTCTAAAATGCCTGTCCACTGAATGATTACTAGTTTCATGAACATCCCTTCAGAAGCTGTAGGAGTCAACAGAATCAGCTCATTAACTCCCAGCTTTGCTTACCTCCCTTACCTCCTGAGGAAAAAAACCCCTCAGTCATCCCATCACACGGTGCCATTTTTAGCATTCTTTAATGAGTAAAAGATTTACTAAAAAAATTATGAAAAACAGAATCAGAACTGAAATTCCAGGTTTATACTTGTGTGTACACACGCACACAGAGACACAGGGTCAGTATTGCCTTTATTCTCAAGTGATACACAGAGTACTAGTTCCTAAGGATGAACCATAATCCTGTTAGACATCCAGTAGAAATTAATTTTATTATGTTAAAGTTGAGACCAAAGATTCTCTGTAAAGGGTTGTCTCATTCAGTGATCAGTGTAACTGTTTCACTGATTTTGCTTTCTTTAAAAAGCACATTTACCATCTAAGAAAGCAGGAAACGGTGCTAAAAGTACATTTGACTTTTATCTGAATTTTTATTACTTTGTGGTTTGGTTGCATTTATGACAGAGTTTTTAACAAGTCTTTGGTAGGCATTCTTCCGAATGAAAAGTTACTGTGAGAAGTGTATGGAAATAATTTAAAAGAAAAAATTAAAGTGTACCAATATAGTTACAGTGGGGGGAAAAACCATGCAGTATTGTTTACTATGCATTCAAACAACAGTAGATTAAAAGCACGTACAGAAAATAAACCACCATATTTCTTATGTAAATCGTGCATCTAGTTCAGGGGGATAGCGGGAGGGAGACTGTTGTGGCACTCTATCACAGTCCTGCAGATTGATGACACTGAACAACAGGAGGAAACTCAGATGGATTTCGAGAATAAAGGAGGAAAGAAGGATAAGCTGTTACACAGAAATATCACAAAAACTCTCTTTTCTACTTAATTCTAACAATGTTGTCATTCCATGGGACAGATTTTTTTTTTTTTAACCAGACATGTGCCTTTTTTATCTACATCAGTACCACCGTTGTTCAAATTCCAGGTTGCTCCTGACACTGAAGTTATGTTTCATTTAAGCTCATTATTGTGAACTGAAAATTGTATAAACCATATATTCTCCAGTCAGTCTGGTCTCCTGAATCTGGGAGTTTATAAGAAGGCAAAGTAGTTGCATTTTGTTTGTTGAACTCTTTTCATCATTCCAAACTGTAAGTTCTCAACAACATATCAAATATTCAGGAGTTATTAGGGTAAGAGCCTTTTTTGGATTTTGGGGGAGGGTTTGGGTTGGTGTGGGGATTTTTTGTTAAATTTATCTATCTTTATTCATTGTTTAGGAGTTTTTCTGCAGATCTATAATCTCTCCTAACTTATAATTTAAATAAAAAAGCAATGGAAAGCAAGAATAGTCTACCAGGCTAAATTAAAGCAGCATCAAGCCTGGTCTCAACAGTAGCCATGTGTGATTAAATAGCAAAGATTAAAAGAGCAAATAAAATAATACTTCCCCTTAACACTCACAAACTCCAATCATTTTCAGGTTGGGGACATACTGATCTAGACGGGGTCCCTGATTATGTTGTAACTCTCAATTATTTTTTCCTTATAAATTAAAAAGTCCTTCCTTAAGCACCAAGCAAACATTAAGCACCAAGCAAACATTAAGCACCCACCTTATACTTGACAAGAGTCCTCTTGTTTTGAATCCACTGTTATCAGTTTCATTTGATTTGTCCTTCCATCTTCTACTAAAGAGAATGAATTATCAATTGAGCCCCTGCCTGCCTCTAAGGAGTCTATAAATCTGTATTATTTCCCCTCCCTTCCATCAAGTATGTCTTTTCCAGACTGATGACTGCTAACTTTGTTGCTTGTCATGCATAAGCCATTTCACACTCTTGATGGTCTTTGTTGCCCTTTTGTTGTTTCCCAGATCTTGATCCAGGTCAAAATGATTGAGTGGTTCATTTAGAAGTTTTCTGCAAAACTTCAGTGCCATTACTTGCATTTGCTCTCATAAATCACATATACATACTGTGAAACAATAATTTAGAAAAGCCAGGAGCTGTGTTGCTTTGATGACAATCTAGAAAATAATTCATTTAAATGATACCACAAGTGGATTCAAGAATTAATGAGTCAGACAACTGGATTGCAAGATTTTTGGTCTGCAAGGATGAACAGTTGATTACTGGTCTATCGTAAGGGCTGTGAGCCTCCAGCTCCTGGAGGTCTCACTACTGAGGCTCAGGGACACCATGGTAATAGCAGAGACAAGGGCTACCCCTTTCCGGCTGAGCCTTCCCACTCTATGGTTTGGGTTGAGCAGACAAGGGTCTTGCCAGCCAGGGTTCATCCCACCATCCTGTAGGATCCCCCACTGGCTCTCTAAACTTACAGAAATAATTAATTAACAAGGGGTTAAGTAGGTGGCTGTCCTGAGAGCAAGATGGGGAGCAGAAGAAAGGGAAAGGGAGCTTGCTGGAGGTGATGTGAGGAAAGGAAATTTTCTCAAAGGAAAATTGTTTTCATCCTATGGGAAAAAAAGGGTTTAAATTAAATACTAATAGATCGTAGAGAAGGTGAATGGAAAACTTAAAATTTAAGTTAGGTGGCAATATTTGTCTCCATTTAGTTTTTCCCCTCAGCTTTTGCAGTCAAAAGAACCAATGACTTTATATAGAGTGTGTTACTCTCACAAAAGAGATTGCATACAGAAATCACATGTAACACAGAGATCTACTAATTGGTCATGGGATTGTGGTGACTGGCCAGAAGAGCAGACCAAGGAAACAGTTTAGCAGACAGAAATCCAACCACTGTTGTTTAAATTTTCAGATTATACATGTGTTTGTTTGCTTATTTAAACCCTATGTCACTACACCTCTGGAAAACATTACATCTGTGTGGGCCTACAGCACAGTTTTGGAATAAATTCATGTTTGTCCTTAAATGAGTTTTAGGGATAGATCTCATCAGGGATAAGAGATGATGAGGTCCATCCTCACCTGAACTTTATAGCCCCCCAACTCTTTCTAAGCATCCATTCCCTGTTGGCATTGAGCCTAGCACCTCTGGGTATGTGCAGAACAGCAGTCTGGGTGCTGCAATGACCAATGCGAGGTGTGCTTGCAGAGGGAGCCCCACCAGAAAAAAAGCACTAGAGCTGTTGACAGGCTGTACATCTTGAATATACAATAGGAAAAGTTAATTAGTTGGCTTTACCAGGGCCTTTTATAATCCATGTTGCTAATTTCAAACATTTAAATTGCTGTTAAGAAAAAAGCAGATGAAATTTCAAATGAGGCTCCAGA
Source organism: Porphyrio hochstetteri (assembly GCA_020800305.1). Lineage (NCBI taxonomy): Eukaryota > Metazoa > Chordata > Aves > Gruiformes > Rallidae > Porphyrio > Porphyrio hochstetteri. Next base: position 61,798,621 of record CM036905.1, read on the forward strand.
ATCCTCCTCAAAAAAATAAAACAAAAATTCTTTGGCAACTTTGTTTTGAATCTGACGTTGCTCAAAAGCTTGCTGTTGAGTGGTGCCCAGTATTGCCCCTGCCCACACAATCCTTTCCCAAGAAAGGAATCAGTTTTAAAGGCTTGGCACCAGCATCATGTTCTCATCTTCCCTGACCCGAAAATGATGAGCACCACATAGCTCCTTGCAAGAAAGGGCACAAGACCAAAGTTCAGGCTGTGTCTCAACATTGAGATTAGGAAAGAACATCGTGGAATGGATACTCACTCACAAAACTCCAGATGTAGGTTGTTCTCTGCATTCAGGTAATTGGTAGGTTCCCAGAGGCCATGTTGATTGTTTTGGATGACTCTTCCTCTGCATTTTTTATAGCAACTGAGCACATGTAAATCTGTGGCATTGATCAGTAAGGTTTTGTTCTATACAGTATGGCTTGTGCTAGATCTAGCTATAGCTGCAAATATGCAAGATCATACATAGACATAAAGAACAAAGGAAACAGATAAAATCACAAGGAAAATGCACAGCAATAAAAAATTAGCCTGGCTTTACAAGGTGATGGAATAATGCTTAGGTACAAGTCTGCCAGTTACTGCATTACACGAGTCAGACCTCCAAATTGATGATATCCAGGATACTATTGATTTTTCTGGAAATTTAATAAAAAACCAAAGTAGTCTAATGAAGAAACTGTAACTCGTTAAAACTAAGAGCAAAGACAATGTTTGCTAAAACCAAAATATCCTAAAAATATGCAGAAAAGGCATGCAAACAAGAAACAATGCTGGACTGTTGGCTATTCAGAATACCTTTTCATTTCCTAATAGGAAAGAGAATATTTAAAACAGACGAGAATGCAATTAAGGAGCATCAGTGTGAATGATGTGCCTCCCTCTTTGTTTCACTGCCCGCTAAATCAAGCTTAGCACTGTAAGCTGAAACAAGAGAGAATAGCGGCATGAAAAGGACAAACTGGGAATGCGTGACTCATCAATGAGATGTAGATTCCACCACACTGTTGGCAAATATATCATGCTTTTGTTAAATGAAGATGAATTCCTGGTTTCCTTTTTGTGCTTTTTCTTCATCCTTCTATTCTATCTGTAGGGCATGGTTTGTTTTTCCTGACAGTTTGAGATTTCTGAGCTACTGCAATGTAGTGCCAACACACACTGTGCACAGTAAGTGAAGAAGAAACAATCTGGCTGTTGTTTCTTGCTTTGCAAATAGCAATTTGCTTCTCATGACTGTATTTTAGATCCTTGTACCAGAGGCCTGATTTTAGAAAGCTAAATGTTTCTGTCCCACTTTTATGTGTCCATTTAAGATTGCTTTTTCTGATGCAAAATGAGTGTTGGCATCCAGTTAACATAGCAAACTATGCAAATGTGTGGAATATGTTGCAATACAACTTCAGTAATTACACAACCAAATTAGAGCTAAAACAATTGTTGTTTCTACTTACTACTGACCTTGTTTTTCTGAGGACTTTCTGAGGACTTCTTCTGAGGCTTCCAGTGACGAATGGGTTCATGGAGGTGAACAGAGCATTAGCAGTTCATTCAACTATATTTAAAGCAAAAAGAAATATAAAAATATTTTTTAATAAATCATCCTATTATCTACCATTAAAATAATAATACAACAAATACTTACTATTTAACACAGATTAAGCAACAAACCTAACAAATTTACTATTAACACCTACTCTATTTAGACATCCACTAGCTATGGATAAAATGAAACCAAATTTCCAATAACAAATTTTACATCTTTAGCCAAATAGTAATGATATCATGTCAAGAAATTCTCAGAACAAATAGTACTATAAATCACATGCCATGTGCAATTAACTATACATTTCATTTAGGTTTAATAGGCTATTTACTGCATGATCTTCTTATGTCATAAATTATCATAGCTCTACTGAAGTCAATGGAGCCTGTTTATTCCAGCTGAATCTCTTCTTCTTACAGTTGGATGATTGATGTTGCTTTTTAATATTCAGTAGAAAAATATGTTGTGATATTGAGAGATATAAAGAAAAGAACAGGCAAATAAACATCAGAACTGCTTTGGGACTTTCCAAGAGATGCTGAAAGCCAACATTTGGCTTTGAGAAGAAAAATAAAAGCACAAATCTCATCTTAATTGGTTTACAAGATATTCTGATTACTTTATTTGAAAATCTTTAAACTAACTCCCGGGGGCAAAAGGGGAGAGGAGAAAGAATTAGTACTGAAAATGAGTCCTGCTTAAAAGTAGCCATCAATCACACATGTGAGGCAAGACAACTAATTGCCTAGTCTAGAGATTATTGAAGATCAGACTGATTCTGCATTAATGACCATTCTTAAACACTGGATTATGTCAAATAATCCAGAATCATCCAGTTTAATTACTTGTACTTTTGTCTCTTCAAGAATGTGACAACTTGGTTTGTAAATGGTCAATGAAGAATGTCAGCTGTTTAGATACGTCGGTATTTGTTGCTGAGCACTGTTTTAGTCATTGAAGTAACACGTTCATTATCTTTTATTCCAACAGCCTGCTTCACCATGGTTATATATCTGAAAAAGACTGAACACATAATGAGCTTTACAAAATAATTGAATGTGATAATTCTGGATTATCTCTTAATTAAACTACAGCTTTGAAACACCCTTTGTGATTCTATCAACAACTGATGGAAGATAATCTTGAGATAAAACGATTAATCTTCTTTCCTTTTGATTGCCTTCCTTGATCCCTGTATGTAAAAGCAGTTATCAACATAATTTGCCATCATCATCTGTCGGTTTGAATATTTGGACCTAGTTTTATTTATAGGTGTATTCCCATGCTTTTCAATGGATTTTGCCACCAAAATTAGTTGGGCACTCTGTTTCTGATATTCAACAAAGGTTTTCACACATGTAATAGCTCCACATCACACACTTGGGGCTTCTCTTTTGATAAACTCTTAGATAGGTTCCTGAGAATAGCCATATTTTGATCTCTCCATTTCGAATGTCTGCTATATAGATGCTGTATTCTTAGTAGTATTCAGTGTGACAATATCCAACTAGCTACTGTCAAGTAGCCAAAAGAGTAGTTGTGGGTTTTGGAAAGAACGTGTTAAGGAAATTGGAGCTGAAGTGAAATTTAACTTCACAGGATTTTAATCGCCCTACTTAATTAATGGAAAACCACACAGAATGACTTAAAACCCACTCTTACATTCTATATGACCTCATTTTGGGAAACTGAGTATCTGCCATTGGATTGGCCTGCCTGGACATAAAGGTATTTGTAATAGTTTACAAAAACAAGACTTACTTAAGACCTTTTCTGAAGAGGCTTACACATTTATTAGTGCTCTATTTCTCTTTCATCCCTATTAATCTCTGTGAGGGCTGTTCAAAAAGGCCAACATTATCCTAATAAGGCTAATCTGTCCCTCTATGTGCAGTTCAAGAAAGGCAGGGGGTCATTTAGAAGAGTTATGTCAGGTCTATCTTTCCCAATTAAATTGTAGCAAGAGTCTAGGGAGTTTTATATCACCCTTTCTGAATATCCTTCTCCAAAATTTTGCCATGTAAAAATAACTGTAACAATTTCAGGCTGTTTCCTGTAAGCTATACAATAACTACAATTGCCATTTGTCTTTCTTTTCATACATTTCATGTTATTTGGAAACATTTTAACAGCAAGAAAAACCAGTTGATCCTTAACAGACATGTTGCAGAACCAAATAAATGGTTTTATAATAAATTTAAATATACTGAGTTATAACAAACCAGGGTCATGACTACTAAATAGGAATAGATAGAAATTATGGCTCTACCAATAACCATAGGTAGAAAGCATTTGTGTTACAACTTTCATTAAAACATACTTGTCAAATCAGTGTGTGTGAATTTTCTTGGGGATAAAAGAAAATGGAAATTTTGTTTACATTGATGCAGAAAGTCCCCATCTTTGGATGGAATTTAACATAAGTATCTGTATTAAGTAATTTGTTAAGATGGGAGAAATATTTGGCCTATTACCTTAAAAATCTCTGAAATCTATCTGCATTCAGTTACATTTCTGATGATTATCACCAGGGAATAGAATAGAGAAACCATCATGTTTCAAATTGAATTTCTGCACATGCAATGCACAAGGAGTTTGGGGACTGCTGAGATTAACTGAAATGCATAACAGCATTGTTAAGTAGATTTATTGTGCATTAAAAGCGTTATGTCACCACTGAAAATCAACCTATGATTTTAATGGTACACTAAATTCCTGCAAATATTAAATCCATTATTTCATACCTATGCTTTATGAGCCATGAATGATACCAAAGAATGTTCCCAAGTTTTCAGGAAAAGTCTTTGAAAGGTATTTCCAAAACCAAGCCCATTCCTACCATAAAAGATTTTCACAATTGGGTCATCTTCTCATTCATATATACACATGCACACACTTCTATTCACAGTAAAATAATGAAAAAGATCAGAACTTTTCAACCCCATAAAATGACATCTGATGCTAGACAAACAGCCTCATATTTTTATACAAACAGTATATATTTTAGGTAACAAACACAAACTTACACATGAAATACACTGGACCTGACATTTGGAGTAAGTTATAAAAAGGACATTAATTCAAGCAACAATTTTCATTGCTTTCGCTTAAGTTTCTTTTTCAAGAGACACTTGGAAATAAACTAGAAATGCAAGCTACATCATAAAATATTCATTAAATCATAGGGAAAGGGACCTCCTGTACCTTGGACATAAAAGAAGGGAAGACATTATGCTTTCTGAGAACAAATTTCTCCTAATTTCCAACCTGAACCTCCCCTGGCACAACTTGCAGCCATTCCCTCTTGTCCTACAGCTACTTATCTGCAAGAAGAGGCTGACCCCCAGATCACAACTTCCTTTCAGGTAGCTGTAGAGAGCAATAAGGTTGCCTTATTGCTCTTGAGCCTCCTCTTCTCCAGACTGAACAGCCGCAGTTCTCTCAGCCACTCCTCATAAGACTTGTGTTCCAGACCCTTCACCAGCTTCATTGCCCTTCTCTGGACATGGTCCAGGACCTCGATGTCTGTCTTGTAGTGAGGGGCCCAAAACCAAACACAGTATTTGAGGTGTGGCCTCACCAAAGCTGAGTACAAGGGGATGATCACCTCCCTGGTCCTGCTGGCTGAGCTATTCCTGGGTACAAGCCAGTATGTTATTGGCCTTCTTGGCCACCTGGGCACCCTGCTGGCTCATGTTCAGGTGAGTGTCAATCAACACCCCCAGATCATTTTCCTCTGTGCAGCTTTCCAGCCACCCTGCCCCAAGCCTGTAGCATTGCCCTGGGGTTGTTATGACCAAAGTGCAGGACCCGGCACTTAGCCGTGTGGAACTTAATCCCACTGGCCTCTGCCCATGGATCCAACCTGTCCAGGTCCCTCTGCAGGGCCTTCCTACCCTCCAGCAGATTGATGCTTCCCCCCAACTTGGTGTCATCTGCAAGCTTACTGAAGGTATACTCAATTCCCTCATCCAAATCATCAGTAAAGATATTAAAGAGGATGGGCCCCATCACACAGTCCATGTGTGACAAGAACTAATTTTATAATTTTATTTTTAAGTTTAAAGTCAGTATCACACCGCCCTTCAGGAAAACACTAAACTGAAGGCTTATTAGGGAACTGAGTTTTATGCCTTGTTCAATCATGTTTTTGATGTGTATATTCCTAAATCTTCTAAAAAAAAAATCAAACATAGAACATAAACTTCTGTATATGCATAGCTTAAGCTACTGCACACTAATTAAATACTTACAGGTTTAAAAAGGATTTTGCTGTTCTTGTAACACAGAGTTGGATCCTGCTGAAGGGTAAATTCATAAATCCATATGTTTGACCCAAGAAAGTGTGACAGGCAGGTTGAGGAAAGTCAGTCTGCTCCTTTACTCTGCTCTAGTGAGATCCCACTTGGAGTACTGAGCCCAATTCCTGTGCCCAGCTGAATATGGAGCTGCTGGAGAGAGTCCATAGGAGGGCCACAAAGGTGAAGAGAAATGGAACACCTTTCCTATGAAAACAGAATGAGAGTTGGGCTTGTTCCATCTGGAGAAGAGAAGGCTGTGGGGAGCTTTCTGGTACCTGAAGGAGGCCTACAGGAAAGCTGGAAAGAGACTGTTTATCAGGGATTGTAGTGACAGGACAAGGGATAATGGCCTTAAGCTGAAGGAGGGCAGATTTAGTTTAGATAATAGGAAGATATTCTTCACTATGAGGGGTGGGGAGGCACTGGCACAGGTTGCCCAGAGAAGCTGAGGATGCCCCCTCCCTGGCAGTGTTCAAGGCCAGGTTGGATGGGGTTTTGGGTAACCTGATCTAGTAGAGGGTGTCTGTGCTGATGGCAAGGGGGGGGTCAAACTAGATGTTCTTTGAGGTCCCTTCCAGCCCAAACCAGTCTGTGATTTGATGATTCTAAATCATGTATAGCAGGATACTTTTTTGATTACACAGGGTGTCTTTGAGTATTCGGTGTGTGAAGGTGAGGGTTTCCTCTTTTTCTTCTCCAGGTACCAAACATAAAACACTTTACAAGACTATAATTTGCTGAAGGTTCCACTTTTTCTTACTAAGTCTTCTCAAACCATTTAGTGGGATTTCTTCTAAATGCCTGAGAGGTATTTGAACACTGCTGTCTCTTCTAGTTAGCCTGTAAACTCCTTAGAGAAGAGAGCATTTTGTCTGTGTGTGAAGAGCACCAAACATGCTAACCATACTAAGTAACCAATGATGGCACTTTCCCTTGTTTGTGACTTTGCATAGCAATAGCCTGTCTTTCACTGTCCTTTCCTTGGGCTGGAGGAAGAAAGACAGTGTTAACAGGAAACTGAAACATGGGTATCTAATCTAGAAGGTGCTCCATATAAAGAGCTGTTCATATTCAAAGTATTCTATTCAGACTGTCACAAACTGATTTTTTCCTAAGAGCTGACTTGATTGGTTTGTAAGTGCATAGTCCAACACCCCCAAAGTCAATGAGACTACCACAGTTTACATTGGAAGGATGGAAATTGAACTCTGTGAGAGAGAAAATAGTTATGCTGCTTAGCTGTCCTTTTCCCAGCTCCTAAAGAAAATTTCACATTTTTCTCCTTCAAGGATGAAGAATGTGGGTGGATTGTGTAAGTCTAGTGTGTCTACATATTGTTAGGCTTTAAAAGGAAAGGAGACACAATGAGCCACAGGTGGTTTGCAGCTCAAAACAGTTATCTGAAGATGTAATGCTCTCAAAGTATTCACTCAGTATAGCTCAGAAACTTTCGACTCAACATGTATAGACACATGATTAGCATTCTACTTGAAATATCTCATATTATAATCATACTGTGAAGTTCCTCTTGTCTCAACAGCCGCAACAAAGGAGGTTGCTGAGCAGTACCTGAAGTAGTATTTGGAAAGAATGAGAGAGTGAATGCAAAACACGGCATTTGCTCTATTTTCTAACTTCAGATGGTAAGTAAAGTAGGCTGTGCCATCTGCTGAACAATTTGCCTTCACGCTGTCTCGTCTGCCACTTGTTTAACATGTAATGTTATATGTCACTCTGACAGGAATGCAACATTAACAGGCCCTAACAGGGTATGTCTCTCAATGGGATGACAGCCGGCGTCTACTCTGCTTCTGAAATACTGCCAGTTTCTTTTCTATCCTCCAGACTCATTTCTCAAGATTATTAATGATAGTTTGAGACTGAGTTTGCAGCACACTGAGTTTAGCTCCTGACAATTACTCCCTGTCCTTTCCAGAAGGGAGGCCTGTGGGTGTTATGACAATATCATTTTATTCTTTTAGTTCACATCTTTTTTCTCTCTGTTTTTATCACACTCGCTCTGTCATCCTCCCTGCCTTTTTAACTGATTTCCCCCCCCCCCCCCCCCCCAACCTAACATTGCCTTCTTGGAAAGAAACTCCAAGTTTCTATGCTCAGTCTCTTCCTCCTTGCCATCTCTACCCTTGGGGCAGAGGTACACAGAGGAATCACTGTGGCAGGGCAGAGAATTTTTTGATACTGGGTGGCTGCTCCCAGTTATGCCTGCTATTAACCCAGAATAGTAAATTAGAGCTTGCAGCCATGTGATACAGTGCTATGATCCCTCCAGGTACTTTAAACGGAAAACTATCTGTTATCACTAGCTGTTTACTAGAGCAAGTGTCATGGTTGCTAGGTTTATCTCACTTTTGTACACACAATCCTACCAGACCAAGGTCTTGCATTAAATTTTATGCTTTCTTCACCTGTATAATCATAGAATCACCTGGGTTGGAAGAAACCCATAAGATCATTGAGTCCAACCATCGAATCTGGTTCTGTAGATCCAGAAGCTGATGAAACTTGCCATATAACAATAACTGCTGGTCCAGCAGCACATAAGACATTTCATTCTTTGTCTCTGAGAATCAGTGATTTGTGGTCCTGTTAAAATAGAGTATTCTATATAGTAGTTGGAACAAACCCTGGGAGCAACTTCATTAAAAAAACAGTTATAGAGAGGTTATTGAAACAAAAGTAGCCCTAGCACTAGTAAGGCTTATGAGCTCCAGCACAGCTACGTATTAACATGTCTTTATGGCTTCCAGGCCAGAGCTGGCTTCCATTCAGGCAGCTCAGTGTGCAAGCAGATCAAACGCATGACTCTCTGCACCCGTCTGTGCAGACAAAGCCTCGGCTGCTTTCTCTGAGTCATCCTGCTTAGACTGGTTTTGATGCTCCCCAATGAAAACACACTAAAGCCATTAAAAGTATTTATGCATGCTCTCCTAAGCTAAGTGCTGGTGGTCAGCAGGGCTTCCATTTCTTTTCTTGTTGGAAAAGCTCTGCTAAGTAATCAGACTGTAAGATGAATGCTCATTTGAGTACACAGCACACACAAGTGAAAAATACCAGTGACTGATAAAGAGTCAGCACTATCTTTACTAAAGAATGGGTTGTCTTTCTGAATTTCACTTACAAATGGAATTAACTACAGGGTTTTTCTTTTTAACTCACTATACAGATGGAGCTGGTAACTACATCATAGCTCAGGTTTGATCTGGAAGCAGGAGTCAGAACTGCGCATGTCACAAATCAGACCTGCGATCGAGACACACTACATAATAAAAGCAGTGCATTTTTTCAAGTTCCTAAACTACAAGGAAAGTCAACAAGACCTTAATTCTATCAAAACAGCTAGTTGCCACACACCACTATTGCGCCACATGTGAACAGCAACATAATGTTCCTTTGTTCTTCTGTTGTGGAATCACTATCCCTTATGGAAATCCCCTACTAATACTAAATATGCAACATCTTCTAGGAACTATAGACTAGCAAAAGCATATCAAAGATGTTCTTGGCTTTCCACATTCTTTCAGTGGACAGAGTCACGTTTCAGGTCAAAGCAGCCAATATTCACAAGTTTTCAGATATCTATGACTAGCTTATAAAATGTTTACATAAACCGCTTGATAAAATCATGGTATATAGCTTTGCTTTTCTGGCAGAGCAGAGCACTTCAAAGTAAAGATAAACCTTGCCCAACCAATAGACACCATTTTTCCACAGGCTGGTCTGAAACTCTTTAACAGACTTCCTTATGAACTGAAGTGCAGAGGCCTTACTGGCTTCCACCCTAAGCATATGATGCTTTTTAACATCTTTTTTGCACTAAAGATGCCCAGCATAAGCACATAAAACAATATATTTGCTAATAATAAAAATATAAAAAAATGTTATTAGAATTATAACTATAAATCAGACTTTAACTATAAATTTTAGTCATTCATGTATATTTGTAAAGTCTTCTCCCCAGGGAAGAAAATAAAAATGAACTACAGGTCAGCTTTTCAGCCTGCAGTTTATGAACTACTGGAACATACTTAGATACTATTGTGAACAAAGTCATATTAAAAAAAAAAAATCACAGATAACAGAGTAGCATTGCCAACCCAGACATAGTAAATATAACATTAAATAGCAAGGTTTCATGCTCCCACTGAGTCTATACTTTTGCACCTCCCAAGCAGCTGCATAAAATAAGGATAACCCCATTTGTTATCATTTTAAATAGTTTGGGATACATTAAGATGAAAGATAAAATTTCAAGATACTGTATTCCTGGGTGGCCAGTTCCTAGTTCACTGGTTTTTGACATTTTGTTCCTTGATGTCAAGTTCAAAACACAGTTTCATATATTGGAATATTTTTTGTTACAGTGCTTTATACTGATCTCATGACCTCCTTGATCTCCAAGAATACTGTATTACAATAGGAAGTGGGTAACACTGAGCAAACAAATGCCGCACAGCATCTTGAACATAACACTATCAATCAGTAAACTGCAGAGGGACCCTCTCTTTCCAAGAAGAAATGAGAGGGTCTTCTCAGCAGTGTTTTCTAAAAACCTTGTGGATCTTTGGTAGAAGATTAGGTTGCTAACCCCATTATCTTTTAAAATTTCTAGCCACACAATTGCATCTTCCTGACCCACATTCCTGTAGCAGATGCAACTGCGTTTAATAGTGTTTCTTTTTGACTAGCATAAACTGCCTTTTAGAGTTGCTCTGAAGTGTTAAATGCTTCTTTGGTTTGCTTCAAAGGTATTTCCTCCATTGGAAAAATTATCGCTCTATCACCCTTCCGTAAGTTGCAGGAGTGATGGCAAGTTAAAATATTCTGACAGCCTCAGGAAAAGGTATTAAGGAATACACCAGTATTAAAAAATAGTGAGTGGTGGTTTAAATCTCTCTTTCTTACACCAGAGCTTCTAATAATGACACCGAAATCTATGGAACACACGTTGCATGAGAAAGCTGCCAGTATTTCCCAGTTTGTTGTGCAAGGAGTGCAAGTTTTAGACAAATCAAACACACAATGGTTTAACTCAGTGGAATATTTCTTCACAGATGGAAATCAGGTCCAAAGAACCTTATGTCATATACTCCAAAACTATGCACTGAGATTGAAAAATCTCAGGAAAAGAAAATTGCTTGCACAGCTGAGCCTCTTTACTGAAGAAAAACAGTCCTGTGGGCTGCAGAACTAATGAGGCCTGGTTTCCTATGGCTTGCATCTAATAGTCAGATCCCCTGATGTCTAAAAAGGTGCAAGCTCCTGTTTTCCCACATTGAGGTTCTTATTCTCCAATATGGATTTGCTTTCAACATTTCTCTCCCAAAAGAACTGGGGGAGGCGGAGGGTGGGGAAAAGTACAATAACAGTCTTTTTTCCTGTATCCAGATACCTATTTTCAAACTACTAACAAGACAGCTATACTTATGTCACTCTTCATAGAATTTGTGCAAAAAAAAAAAAGGCAAGTGGGTAGGAATGAGATAAACAGAGGGACACAACATAGGCCTCATCTCACTAAAAAAAGAAGGTAAACTTCATCCATATCCTTCTATTTTCACCAAATTCCTTCCAAAACTAGATAGCTAATGCTGTTCTTCCTTAATTGCTGTTCTTCATCTTACTGATCATGATACATTGTGACTCAGGTTTGTCCAAGAAAACACCCACTTGCATAGGCAAATATGTTTGCATATGCAAAACTAATAGGTGAGACAAGAAAGCAGTTACTAAACTGCATACATGACAGTTGATAAAGCTGTGCTTCTACACAACTTAAGGTAAGCCGTTTTGGTTCCTGCAATTTGTAGAGGGGTTTTCTTGTTTGTTTTATATGCTTGTATATCAGGAGGGTTTGGGGTTGTTTGGGGTTTTTTTTCCCCTTCTCTCTTTCCCTCACTTTGTACTTCTGTTTGTTAGTATTTGATAGTTTTTATTTAGGTAAGTTCACTTGCTCTGGATACATTCACTTGCTCTCAGGAAATGCAATTCTTTTAACTTCGTCTGTTACTTTAAAAACAAGAAACAACAGTGAAAGGTGTAATCAGTCTGTGAAACATGGAATCAAAGAGCCATAGATAGGTTTGGGTTAAAAAAGTTTTTAAAGACCATCTACTTCCAACCCACCTGCCAGGGGTAGGGACAGCCTCTACTAGACCAGGTTGCGCAAAGACCCATCCAACCTGGCCTTCAACACTGCCAGGGACGCGACAGCCACAGCTTCTCTGGGCAACCTGTGCCAGTGCCTCACCGACCTCATAGTGAAGAGTTTCTTCCTAATATCTAAGCTAAATCTCCGCTGCTTCAGTTTAAGGCCCTTACCCCTTGTTCTGTCACTACACACCCTTGTAAGCAGTCACTCTCCAGATTTCCTATAAGCCCCCGCTTAGGTACTAGAAGGCTGCTCTAAGATCTCCTCAGACCTCCAAAGGTCAAAGACAGCTTAACCACAAAGATAAAATAAATTATACTCTGTCAAAATCGTGATTTTGACTTTGCTGTTAGCAGCTGCTGAAGTAGGAGTAGGAGTAAATAATTTTCTCAAATGTTTGAAATCAATTAACTTTAATGAAATGAAACAGTATAATGATTAGTAATCTTGGTACTTTAAAGTAATAGGAAGAACATAAACTTCTAAAAGAGATGTATTTATTGAGCAATTTTAAACTGAAAATATTTTCAAACCGTAGTATCTTAGAAATGGATTACCTCTCAACCAATTCAATAATTTAGTCAAAGTTAAGAGCCCTTGCAAAAAAATCTATCAAGTGAGCAAGAATAGTTTAATAATACCCTAAACAGAGAGCAGGACAAAATTTCTCGGTAATGGTAAAGACTAAATTAAACGTTAAAAAATGAAGCATCAGTATCTCATACAGTCCAAAAAACACCTCATCAATATTGGACAACTGAGATGAAGAAAAATCTAGAATATTTAACTCTTTTCAAAATGAATCCTATCTATGAGATGTTGCACATTTTCTCATGGGGACAGCAGTGCTTCGTCTCTGCTCTCTTACTACTGAAAATGTCCTGCTTGAGGTCCTCCAAGTTGGAGAGAGAAGCAAGTCTGTTAAGTATCAGTGCTAGAGACACCACTGAGACACAACCCTCTAAGTAGGAAAAAAAATAAATCCATTCTTAGTTCAGAAATAACATTCATGCATTATCCTAAATCTGAATTGGTTATGTGGAAAGTCTAAGTACAAATAACTTTAATTAAATCCAACATTACTCCTCTGAACTTAGTGTTGCTATTTTTAATTTACAGTGAGTTGAAGACAGATACCATTAAACCACACAAGAAGAGTAGACCTGTAGGTGAACTCAGATCTGTTCTCACTGTGAAAGAAGCATGATTCCTTAAGGTTAATTTTGACAGATGTGCCTTTGTCATAAAGCTCCAGAACGTGTTTAGCCAGCACCAAAGATATCGAGCACTCCGGCTCTGTAGTCTGAATGCGCAGCTCCAGTTAAAGCTATCATGAATCCACACATAAGGAAAGCAGGGACCTTTGCTTTCAACCTAAGTGTTGCAAGATGCATTGCCTAATAACATTAGTGTCTCTAACCCACTGTAGAAAGGTAATTAAAGCTAGTAATTTCCTTTTTCATCTCCATGCAGGAATTATGAAACAAGGATTAGCAAGTACAGAATCAAGCACAGAGCTGGTAGCTATTCAAATAATTTGGCATGTGTTTGTCATCACCGATTCGTCTGTAGTGAACAACAGATGCTCCTAACTTTGTACAATCCTTGGAAATAAAAACATAGCCTATTTACTAATACTTGTTCTTCAGGATGCTTTCCTCTTTGGGCTTGCTGTAACACAAAAACAACAAAAAATCATTACTCTTCATAATTATCCTTTTTAATGAAGAAGAAATAACATGACAAATAACAATAAAAACTCAGGGGTCTTAGGACTTGATTGTTTTCTTACACATGCTTATGCAACTCCATTTTTCTTTGGTGAAATTTCATTGGCATTACAGAGACTTACCCAAGACAGTAGTGGAGCCCTGTGATTTTTCCAGTTGTGAAAGTGTAATATGAGGATATTTTAATAGGATGCAATGGGTGTGGGGGTAATTCTTTCCTGTAATAAACAGCTAGCTTTGAAAAAGCTAATCCTTATTACAGCACTGGGCTGAAAAACAGATGTGGTAGAGGGGGCAATTTTCTTGTTTCTTTAATATATTCTCATGTGACATTCTCTGTCCTTGATGTATCCTGTTGCTCCTAATAATGAGGAACTGCATGAGGCACCAGTAGCTCTTCTTTAACCAGTTTCAGGTGATCTCTGTATTTCAGTTAGTGTTCTACCCTCTTGCCTTTCCCAACCTAATTTCTGTATGTCCTGTTTGGTATCACTGGATTTCATCAAGTTCAACTAAAATAGGGAAGTTTATCTTAAAATTTGGTTTTAACAGTCCTCTGCTTTATGCAGAAATATTTTTAGTGTGACTCTCTTAAATATTATGTTTTTAAAAGATAAGAGATTACATATCCTGGAGTGAGTACTGTGATCAATTACATTAAGGACCATAAAGGGCCTATCAATAGATCCAATCATTTTGGGTTCTCAGATGGAATAATTGTCATCACTTGTGCATTGTAAGCATGAAAAACATCATCTGGTACAATTATAGAAGTGGATTAGATTAAATTAATTTATCAATTTGTTTTGTTAAACCTCTCAACCTCTCAAATACAATTCTAGGTCAGTCTAAGGTCAGACTATAACACTTCTACTTATGTTAACTTCCACTTCACCAAAAAGTAGATTCTTGGTTTCAGTGTGGATAACATTACAAAAGTTACTGTAAGCCAGCTGACATACAGTAAGCACCCATGAATAAATGTTTAGAAATATCAAATGTGAGCTGGCTAGCCTTAAATTAAGCTCTTGGCATTTTTGCTTGATTAAATTAGCCCATGTTTGAAGTGACTATTAACAGTGACTGAGCCTCAGCTGACAAATATCCTGTAATAGCCACAACAGTTTGAAGGCACATCTCAACCCCATGATGAACAGCAAAGTTTGGAGGGTTTGGTTGTTTTTTGATATTTTTATAAGAAGTTAAAATGCAAATTAAAAAATCCAGATTTAGTTTTTTCTGTAAAGTTGTCCTGAAAAACAAAACCTTCTGTGACCTTCATGCACCAAAATGTCCATTCTAAGTCTAGCAAAAAAGCTTGTAATCAGGATTTCTGTCATTGTTAGTGGGTTTGAGATTTGGAGTGGGAGGATTTGACATTTTAGGTATACATGCTTAACTCTTTTATACTGCCACAAGAAAGTTAAGCCCTGATGCTTTAAACTCCATAAAAGCTCACTGCTGCCATTGAACAGACCTGCGCTGAAGGAAAGAAAACCTACAGGACTGTGAGAGTCAGGTACAAGTTAAGCCCTTGAGAAGCTGAAAGGTAATCTACATGGAAAACAATGATTAACCCTTCCAACACTTCTTTGAAAAGGCAGACATCATCAATGTATAAGCAATATTAAGGCTGAAGATTAGGTATGATTAAAAGATTCCATTTTATATATTTAAATAACCCTACCTAAGAAGCCAATGATTCGCAAATTTTAAAAGAGCAAGTTTCATGCATCAGTCATTCCTCAACCGAGTCTTTCAAATGAGCTGACAAATTGTTTGCTTTGCCTTAGCTTGTAAAAGTGAACACTGCCAGCTGAATAGTTAGCACCGAGGCAAAAAGTGCTTAGCAAACAACCTTGAACCTATTCAAGAGGAGGGTGGTGTTAGAAAAATCAGGAAGGGAGACGATGCTTTTAGAAAAATCAAGTGAGTGTGCAATAAATTGCAGCTGTGACATTGAAAGTAGCCCCGAAATAACCGTGAGAATCCAATCACTGAGAAAACAAAATAAATTAAGACATAAAAAGACCTCCATTTATTTTCTTTGGTAAATAAATTGAGGTGCTCTTTTTTCATTAAAAGTATTAGCATTTCAGAGGAAAAACTTTTTCATCAAGTCTGTGACAGAGAAAACTAATTATTATTGTCCAAGAGCTTTTTCAACTGGACTGTACAAAAGAAAAAACAACAGCAAAGGTTACATGTATACTTTAACCTCACCCTCATGAGACAGCATATGCAGAACTATTCTTTGGTTTATACCAACTAGAATCTGATGGTTTTAGTACAGGCTTAAGGTAACAGAAACCCACATAATTTCAAGAGGCCTGGTTTTATTAGGGTGTTGGTTGTATTTTTATTTTTCTGACTTTTTTTTGGCGTCACCTAACTTTCAGAAATTATAGCTTTTCGTTACAATTATATTTTTCTAAAGCAAAAATAAATTTTAGGCTGAGATACTCCCTCCTCCCTTCATTACTTGGCTTTGTCCTATCAATCATGATTATGTTCCTGCTACAATAATTACAGTTTTTAATAAATTTTCAAACAGCATTGCTCAGTGGACTGTGAAGTGCAGTTGAGGTCCATTATAAGAGAGGTCATACTGAAAACGACCAGAAATAATGCTTTCTGCAGATTGGGAGGAGGGGTTATTGATAGCAATGACAGAGATATCACCTCCTTATCAGGCTTTAAAGCTCATTCAGTACAGCACTGAAATAATTAAAACTGTGCACTTTACAAACAGAAACAGGAATTCGTTCTCAGTTGGATACTCTAGTTGCCATAATAAAAGAAGCTCTCCAGGCATTCAGAGGGAATATATCTTCCCATGAATTGTATTTTCCGAATCATATAAGAAAAAAAATTCCTTTCACAGAACAACCCTTTTATAACTAGCGACCAGCTCTTGCTCTGCCCCAGTAATGGTGCTTTAAAGCAGCTTTTGTCTTAGAGCTCTTAATAACACAGCCTGATGGTTGCCTGAGTGAGGCAGTAGGCTCTAAAAGAAAAATATAGTGTACCTGAGAGGCTTCTCACATAAAAGTTCCTGAATAGAGTATGTGCAAGAATAATTTTTCTTGCACTAGGAGCTCAGAAAAATCACCAGAGGAACCAACACGTAAGTGCAAACAAGTCCTCGTCCCAAACAGTTTTCTAATTTGAAATTTTAGCCACTCAAGTCCATGGCAAAACTGTTACCATCATCACTGGGGACCGGATTTCTTCCTTACAAGCCAAGCAAGCAGGTGAAAAAGACAGGCACATTGGTTGAAAAGCAGCAGAAACGGTTAGGCAACAAGCTCTGCTGGTTGGGGACAGGCCCTCAAGCAGAAGGACCCTTGAGAAGTTTTGTGTTTGAAATAGTGTGTTTTCTTATTTTTTCCAGTTTTGTCGCATACAGCGCTATGTCTTGTTCTGTGTGGGTTTTGTTAGTAATCAAAACTTCTCTCTTCAAGAGAGTCTGATTTATTACCCACTACAGCCCCCACCCCCTCCCCAGTTTTCAAAGTACCACTAAGACAGAAATGGCTGGCCGGGGAAATTGCTGCCAGAAAAGCACCAACATATTAAAACATTTATTTAAGATGTAACTATCCGTACCTTTTCCAGCATTTCAGACACAGGATATACTGTATGCAATAATGGAAGTGTCAGAGCAAATCATTGCCAATGAAATTTGCAGTGAGTGAGGCTACGTCCTTCAGTTCTTCTCACTGGGTATCCAACTTATGAATTGAGCGGGCTCCTAGGACTTAGCCGTATGCACAGAGTTACTGTCCCCCTTGTAGCAGGGTCTGCTGTACATGCTCACAGTAATCACCAATGTTTAATTTAACAGATGGTTGGAACCTGCACAATTCCTCTTAAGAGGCATAGAGTATGGTTATACCATTCCCAATGTTGAATTAAAAGTAGAAATCCAACACCAAGTGATGCTGCTTATTCACTAGAAGTCAATCTATCATTTCTACAGATCTCTGAGTCTCTCTGATCTGAAATGTTTGAGGCAATTTTACATTTTAAGTATTACTGCCTTTTCTCATCATCAAAGAGGCAAAGAGAGAGGTGCATATTAAAAATCTATCAACCCTGCAAGCAAGCAATTTATATAAAATTTAGATTTGCATACCCTTCTATTCTTACTTATAGCCCCCTGAATGAGGCAGAAAAACTAATTACTCTTATTTATACAGTCCTACTAGAATGCTTTACAGCCAACTAGAAGAAACAAATCAGCGTGCTCGGGGTAGTGCTGTCTGTGATGAGTACAGCAGGGCAAGCAGGGGCAGGAGCCAGAGTTGGGAGTGAGGTTATGGGAAAACTAGGGTTGGGGCAGTTCAGGAGATGATCTTTTGTCTTGTCACTTCCAGGGATTCTGAGCAGGAAACAGTCAAGATGGGTGTGACAAATTGGGATTTGCCAAAAATGTCAGGTAGTCCCATTCAACCCAAACTCCCGAGAGCCCAAATATCAGTCAGTATTTTTACAGTAAGAAATAAAAATGGACAAAGCAGTTAGTTGTAGCGTGGCTTCCCACATCATCTGTCTGCATTTTTTCCCCTCAAGTAGTTAAGACATGTTCCCTGGAATTATGCTTAAAATACAATACTAAAAATCTTGTCTACTTTATTAAAAGGCTGCTTTTCCCCTTGTTTTGTCATTGAATGCCTTCTTTCCTGCAGTTTATGTTGAATTCAGTTTTACAAGCCCACATTTCTCCATCATGACACTTTTGTTAGTTCAATCACTTTCTCATCAGAACTTGAACTAAAATGGCTTCTGTTCTCACACCAAATTTCATAGGCTTGCTTTCAGAAGCATTTTTTTTTCCTTTAGGGCTAGGACTAAAATAGGGATTTCCAACCTACTTTTGTCTAGCTGTTAGTGAGTTGTTATGGCTACTCTTTAATTTTGAAAGCAGAGAAAAGACCCACACAGGAAACATATCTTCGAGCCCTCTAGCAAATGCAGACAGTAGGTTCAGGTGTCGGATCTACTGCATATAGAGAGTCACAGAATGTGTTAGGTTGGAAGAGAACTTTAAAGGTCATCTAGTCCAACCCCCCTACAGTAAGCAAGAACACTTTAACTAGATCAAGTTGCTCAGACTTCATCAAGCCTGAGCTTGAACGTCTTCAGGGATGGAGGCTCCACCACCTCTCTGGGCAACCTGTTCTAGTGCCTCATCACCCTCTGAATTTCTTCCTAATGTTTAATCTAAAACTACCATGCTCTAGTTTAAAACCACAGCCCCTCGTCCTATCACTACATAGTTTTGCAAGGTTGTAATATTTGATAAAAAACAAGAGACCTTTTTACACTTGCACACTTTGTTAATAAATACCTTCAAGATGCTTTGATACAGTTTTGCTACCATTTTGCACCCTGCATTCCTCAGACCTAAAGAGGCCACTGGGATTCCACCTCTGTGAAGCAAAAAATTAATGTAATCAACACAGATGGTCTTTTCCATGCTGTATTTTTAAAATAAACTGGGTGAAAAACCATGCATGCTTGCCAACTTGCATTTGCTTCTCCTTCCTGTCTTTCTGACCATTCACTGGGGAACTATCAAGGTCCAACCTGCAATTTCTTTGGGTTTGATGATCCTTATAGGTCCCTTCCAACTCAGGATATTCTATAATATTCTATGCTTTCTCCTTACAGTCAATTAATACTTGTCCAGCTGCTAGAGATACTTACAGTAAAAAACATGCTTTTGTAGTGCCTGTGCACCCTTTTCAAGTAGACCTTGCATATGAAAGATCAAATCTTCACATACATAAAAGAAGCTGTCAGCCAGGGTAGTCAGTGAACCCAATCATACCAACTATTAGAAGGTGTTAACAGTTTCCAAAAAATGCAGAAAATAGAAAATTTTCCTATGTAATTCCTGCCAGTACTCCTTTTTGAGACAGTGTATTATTTTCTAGGTGTTCTAGGTATGACCTTCATTTAGCTTATGCATTTCTTTCAGAAACAGACTTGATCTGGAGACTCAGATGGGCTTACCTGATTTAGCAAAATCATGGCAAACGTCCTGACAAGCTGTACTTGGCAAAAGAGTCGCATGAAGATCCTGCTTCATATTTTTGTGCCTCTTCCAGTGAAACATGAGATATGTTTCCATAGCTTCACTTGGAGTTGCCTGGGCCCAGGTGCATGCATCAGTTTTCTGTGGTTGGCTGAGAGCTTTGTACAGCTACTTGTATGTTTATGTAGGAACGAAGCTAAAAAAGTAACTAAATACAATCAGAAGATTTCTCTGTCCTTGTCCTTATTTCTAAACCTCCTTCAAAATAAAAGATAAATTAATATTCTCAAATTTGAAAAAATGCTTCAAATTTATATTAGTTTATAAACAGTGGATTAAAAAATGCACTATATCTGAAATTATGAAGGAAAAACAAAGTAAACAGCAAAATATGATAGAACTTTAACAAATATTCTTACACTGATCCAAGTAAAAATATTTTGAGTAAGCTAATCTGGCTTTAAATCTAAATATTAACAATACTATTTGTAGAGACTAGGATTCCTTCTCATTTCAAAATCACAAGCTTCACTGAGGTAAACAAAAATCTACTTTCATACGGTCACCACTAACTGACATTTATATATTGTTACTGAAAGCCCATAAAAATCCGGAACAGTACAGGTCTCATTTCACATGGCTTGACCTCTTTTTCTTCTTCCCATGAGAAACAGAGGAAAGTTTTCGTAACAACAGAAAAAAAACATATAGCAAATAAGTTATTAGAAATCAATTGGGTGAATATATGCTTTCCTGACAAGGAAGAGTATCAAAAGAGCAGTGAAGTGCCAACAGCATGTACATGTGTACACATGCGCATAAGGAATCTCTTTAGCACAATGAAGTGCAAAACCTATACTTGGTATCATGCTATTCTTAGAATTTTGAAGCCATTTGTAAGTCATTCACAATCTCATGAGATAAGCTTGCCAACACTACTTGAAAGGAACTTAGAATACTTTATTTTTTAGCTTTTAATTTAAGTAGTTTCCTTTGGGGTTTTTAATCTTCTGAGTTTTGAAAATCAGCAAGAAAATGTTTGGTGGGTTTTTTTTAGTCATAATATTGCAGGCAGAATAGTTTGGTCAATGGGAAGAATGGGCTGCCCAAACCCATCTGTACTTCTTACATTGAACAGTGACGAGCAGCAAAAGTGGAAGAGAGCGAGATGGAAATGTGCTCTCTTATTAGACATGCTGATAGAGTTAGAAAAGGTGGACAAGGTCTTAAATTCCTAGATCTTTAAATCAAGCCTTAAAACATATATTAATGAGAGACTCAGTATAGACCTAAACTGTGCGCAGTTTATGGTCTTTTTGAAAAAGAAAACCAAGTTTTATTTCTTTTTAATATTGTTAGCTATAAGACTCAAAACTGATGTAGAAGTTCAATTCACACCCACAGGTGTTCTCTGCCTTTAGCTTCAGGGAAAGCAGTTTCCCTTCTGGTCTCTAAAATCATTCATTAAAATGAACAAAGGAGAAGAGAATGGGGAAACAAAAATTCCATGCAAGAATATCCTGAATACTCTTTCAACTAATGAGAACAATGAGGAGATTTATTCCATTTAAAGAAAAATAAAAATCCAGAAGCACAAACAGATTTACAGTTATATAGCTAAAAGATTAATTGCTGCTGAAACTTCACAGAGAAACTGCATTTCAGAGGGAGGAACAGTAATTAAAATAATAGATTATTATTTTTTTTATGACAGAGCCACTATGCTCTATCCATTAATTTTAGTGCATAAGTGCCATTCATAGAGCTCTGTTGTTATTAATGGTATGGTGATTTTTCTAAAAAAAAAAAAAAATCAATTGTTAAAACCTTTCTTTTGTTAAGGAGTAGCAAAGGATGAAAAATGCTATGAAATCACAGAACCAGAATTGTCTTGGTTGGAAGGGACCTTTCAGATCATCAAGTCCATCCATCAACCCAGCCTCCCAAAACCATCACTAAACCATGTCCCTCAGCACCGCATCTAACCATCTTTTAAATACCCCCAGGGATGGAGACTCCACCACCTCCCTGGGCAACCTGTTCCAGTGCCTGACAACTCTCTCTGATGATGGTTGAGAAAAAACAAAAGATACTATTCTACAGCAGGAATAAGATGTATTTTTGAGCTTCCTACATATAACACATTGTCATATAAAAATATTTGCTGCCACAACAGGAAGCCCAACGCTAGATTCCAGAAACTGTGGGTGTACAAAACCGACTGTTGCAATGATTGGCGTTGAGTATTGGATAGAAATCAGAAGAGGGAACCAATTTCATATCTCAGTCTGGAGAAGAGAAGGCTGTGGGGGGACCTCATTGCAGCCTTCCAGTACATGAAGGGAGCTTATAAGCAGGAAGGGATTCAACTTTTTAAAAGGATAGACAGTGACAGGACAAGGGGGAATGGATTAAAACTAAAGGAAGGAAGGTTTAGATTAGATATTAGGGGGAAGTTTTTTACAGAAAGAGTGGTGAGGTGCTGGAACAGGTTGCCCAGAGAGGTAGTGGATGCCCCGTCCCTGGAAGTGTTCAAGGCCAGGTTGGATGGGGCCCTGGGCAACCCAGTGTAGATCCAGGCCTGAGGTTGGTGGCCCTGCCTGTGGCAGGGGGGTTGGAGCTCTGTGATCCTTGGGGTCCCTTCCAACTCATACCATTCTATGATTCTATGATATAAGGACCAACACACCTCATTATTCACTCCTGTGTGATAGAGAAGCTTACAGTTGTAACTGGAAGAAACATGACACAATAATAAGCAGACCAATTTTATGTAACTAAAATTTCTCACTGTAGTAAGGAAAAAATACAGGGTGTGTAGAAATGCCTGTTTTCAAGAAACTTAGAGACAAATTTTAATAAATTTCTGCAGAAAAGGAGAAAAAAATGCTTTGCTGAGAAAATACAAAAGAAAACAACCAACCAACCAGCCAAAAGAATCTAGAGAAGAGATAAAGCATCTCACTCGGTACAGCAAACTCGTTACAGCAAACAATGGTACTTTGGCTTGAAAAATCTCTTCACCTGGGTTAAATAACTCCTGAAATCAAAACTGAACGCAAGCTTAGCCATCAAAGCCAGGCTCCATTTCTGCTTAGCTCAAAACAGAACCTGTGGTTAAACTATTCAAGCTCTGCAGGAACACTGCTTCATACAGTCAGGTTCAGAGTTTCATAAAAAGAAAAATATCCATGTAAAAATAGAATGTCAGCAGCTAAGGTACGGGTGATGCAAGGAAAGATACTCTTGTGCAAAATTTCTATCATATAAAACACCCCCACACAACTGTTCTCACTGCGCACAGCTTCCACACCTGTTTCTTCAGAAGGAAATCTTAAGGTTATTTTTTTAAAACATAAATTTGTGCTCAAACACACACAAACTGACACAAATTTATAAACAATAATTTTATATTCAAACCTTGCACAGAAATATCTGTAAGAGCAGTAATTTCAGTAAGTAAATGTAGTCACGCTTTGTCACTGAAACTATGTTTGAAATAAAGGAGCCTACAGCTAGCGTACGTGGTTTAATCTGGTTTTTTCTTCCACCTTGCAAGAAGGCCCATCTCAATGTTTCTGCCCTTCTGAAACGCCTCCTCACGTGTAACCTCCAAAGCTATCTAACTCTAGAACAGCAGTACCATCAAAAAGCCAATGCACAGTGACAGGGTAAATATGGTAAAATATGTGGGGGGCAGGGAGAAACATCGATTTGAAACTGTGAAAACACAACCATAAAGGTTTTCTAGTCAAGTGGCACAACTTGGGGCATGCATTGAGTCTTGTGTGGGCAGTATGTTGCCATGTCCTGAACTCTGTGATGCTGTCTTCTGAGGCCAGCATTTTTCCTTGGTAATGTTTGGGTTTGAGCTAATATTATAACAAATTATTTCAAGTTTGTACTTCTTTTTTTTCAGAGCGGTTGAGGTGGGTTTTGTTTGTTTTTTAGTTTACAGATGCATACACTTTCCAGTGTATCCTAGCATAACTTGATTTTGGCATTCCCTCTTTGTTGTTGCAATAAAGTTTGTCCTTCTAAAATTCTTACTAATTTCCACAAAAAAATGTTTGTATCTCCTCCCTGAAACCTCCCTTCCCACACCCCCTGCATAACACTAGATGCGTGCTATTCCTTTAAAGACAGCCTTCAAATATCACACTACTGAATCTTAGGGAGATTAATTGTTCAAGTCCATGTGAAGCAAGGCAGGAACTTTTCAAATTGCAGGGTCAGTCCATCTGAGGGAACCTTTGCAACACCTGGGTGTAGTTGCTATTTTTTTTTCAAAGGACCAAAAATAGAAGATTCAAAAGGTAATTGGCTACATAGCATTCTTTTCAGATTTCCCACAAT
Organism: Porphyrio hochstetteri; assembly: GCA_020800305.1. Taxonomy (NCBI): domain Eukaryota; kingdom Metazoa; phylum Chordata; class Aves; order Gruiformes; family Rallidae; genus Porphyrio; species Porphyrio hochstetteri. The sequence continues at coordinate 61,822,798 of CM036905.1, forward strand.
TTATTTCTAAATCTCCAGATTCTCTCACTAAAAGTTCTCATTTTCAACCCTTAGAGATGCAGCAAAATAAATACAGCAATTCAGCTGTCAGTGATTGCTCTTGCACCTAACTGGAGGTAAAGTCTCTCATGCTACCTGCATTCACCCCTGTCGAGCAAAGCTGCTACGGGAATGCCCACAACAGAGAGTCCCAACCCAAATCCAAATGAGCACAGAATAATCTAGTGCCTTACCTTTGTACTAGTCCAAATCCTAGAACTGTAGAATCACAGAATCTCCTGAGTTGGAAGGGACCCATGAGGATGATCAAGTCCAACTCCTGGCTCCACACAGGGCCAGACAAGTCAGAGCATGGCACTGAGTGCATCGTCCAGACACTTCTTGAATTCAGTCAAGCTCGGTGCTATGACCACTTCCCTGGGAAACCTGTTCCAGTGCCTGACCACCCTCTCAGAAAAGAATGTCTTCCTAACATCCAACCTAAACCTCCCATCACAGCTTCATGCTGTTCCCTGGGGTTCTATCACAGGTCACCAAAGAGAGGAGATCGATGCCTGTCCCTTTGCTCTCCCTTGTTGGGAAGCCACAGACAACTATGGAGTCTCCCCTCAGCCTCCTTTTATCCAGGCTGTACGAACCAAAGGACTTCAGTCTCTCCTCGTATGACTTCCCCTCCAGACCCTTCACTATCCTTGTTGCCCTCCTCTGGACATTCTCCAATGGTTTTGTGTCCCTTCTGTACTGTGACACCCAAAACTGCACCCAGTACTTAAGGTGAGGCCACACCAGTGCAGTGTAGAGCGGGACAATCCCCTCCTTGGACCAGCTGGCAATGCCATGCTTAATGCACCCCAGGGTACAATTGGACCTCCCAGCTGCCTGGGCACACTGCTGGCTCATGTTTAACTTGCTGTCAACAAGAAGTACCACAGCCATCTGAGCCAACTACAGAAAGCAAGTTCAGATGGGCCTGTATAAGACAGCAGAAATAAAAAGCCTCTGCAGAGCTGCTGTGTGCCTCCATCAGCAATGGAGATGGATTCTTCAGGTGCCTGGTGCCTGAAAAGTGTGATGCTTGGAAGAACAGAAACATTGGAACAACAGAAACATTAGGAGTACAACACAAAGCAGACAGAACAGGATCTCACAGAGAAAGGTTTAGAGATAAGGTGCCAGAGCAGGAGTTCAAGCACATATAGACTCAGAGGTTGACTGAGTTCAAGAAGTGGCTGGACAATGCACTCAGTCCCATGCTCTGACTTGTTTGGCCCTGTGTGGAGCCAGGAGTTGGACTCGATGATCCTTATGTGTCCCTTCCAACTCAGGAGATTCTGTGATTCTGTGATTTCCATAAGAAAGGAGTGATGCTGATCACATTATTCTTTGCATACTCCATAATCATTGGCTGCCATTTCATCAAAACCTACTTAGGCAAGGAATGACCATGTCTGAAGGCAAGGTGTGACCTTTGACAAAAGACATGGCAGTTGAATTTGGAAGTCAGTGACTCAAAGCCTCTCTAGTGCTCTGCTCATGTCCATCAAGGTTTTCCACCTGAACAGCAAATCTATCACCGCGTAGGACCTGAACTAACTAGGAAGGTATGAGGATATATTAGTGTTAGGTCCACCAAGCTAAGAAGACTCTGTCCACAGAAGATTAAGAGAAAACCAGAAGGGCAAAGAATCACATCGCTCCATAACATCACCTCTGCAGGAAGCAGCAGATTTGAAACTGATCATAGGACACTGCAGCACAGGAGAAAGGTGACCTCAGACACAACAAAGACCAGGTATGCAAATGAAATCTTCTTTCCAGATTTTGTAGCCAATAATACATTTTAGAAGCATTCTTACTGACATTATGTTTGTATGTCAATGTAAAAAATAAGTTATAAATGTATCTTATTCATCAGTTTTTATTCCCATAGAGTTTAGAAAGAACAAAGATAACAGTTACCATACCCCTTTGGCTAGATTGAGAGAGTAGAAATACTAGAAAAAGCTTCACAAGATGCCTTTAGAAAATATCAGCTGAAGTATAATTACAGTAGAGTATAGAAGAAATCCCTCTGTGATAGATTGTACTCTACTTACACTATATAGATCTCCCATATGTAAACCAGTCAATATTACTCATTAAATCAGAATAATTAAAAAGTGTTGTTACAGTAACAGATGAAGGAATGCACAGTGTATTAGTTATCAATGCTTTATTATTGAAAACAAAATTGAAATTCTCTTATCTGGCACATAAACAATTATTTCTACAAAAAGGAAAGCCTACAAATCTGATAATTTATACAAATAACAGTTTTTCAAAAAATAAAATTTTAATTTAGTAAACTTGTCTTGTGCTCTTTTATTTTTTTAGCACTGTCTGCAATAATCCACCATAAATCCCTGAGCAGAGAGACAAATTTTAAACATGTTTTAAATTTATCCCAAAAGAAGAAAGTTATCAAGCCCAGACCTATATTAAAAAAATGTATTCAGGGACCTTCTTATTTAATTTATGCTAGTCCTTTTCCTTTTTTCCCCTCTTTTTTTTTTTAAAGAAACAACCAAAACCAGTTCTCAATGCAAACGCATCACAGGAGTGCTCCCCCTTTCCCCCCTTTTGTGCAATGAATAAAAATTACTAAGCAAGAATGATTACAAGTTGAAGGAGACAAATAACATAGTGAATGGTTAAGACCAAGAAGCCATCAAAGTTTGATGGCCGTTGAGCGAATAAAGCTGCAGGATACCACAGTTTTATACTGAGTTCAGTTACAGTTACTATCTAATTTATTTCTATACTTTTTCCAGAAAGTCAGTAAAGCAGGAGAATACGTTCAGGCTACCATTGTATTCTAACACTGGGTTCAATGATAAAGTAGAAATTCAACTTTTGACCCTTCAATTTTGCTTTTCCAGCCACAACATTATTTGAGAAAAAACTTGACACATTCCAGAAAACCAAACAATCTTGCCCCTCTGGCTCTTCTGGTAGGCTAGCTGTAATCCTAGCAACTGAACGGTATTTTAGCAAGCAAGAGGAAAGAAGAGGAAACACACGCTACTACGATTTTTTACTATACTGACTTTGAAACAGCTATTCCCCAACCTACTTCAATACAGTTTTCAAAAACAAGTGTAAGGGGAGAATGACCAAGAAGGTAGAGTATGATTCAAGTGTCCCCTTTCCCCGTTAGGTATACGCACTAACCACAAAAAATGCAAGGAGAACCAAATAAAAGAAATAGCAACACTTACAGACTATTGTGTTAATGGCAAGTAACCTTGCTGCAGTCAAGTAATAAATAAATAAATACAGCAAAGTATTCTTCTCCACAGTTTTGTTGGAATGGTGCTCAACAGTTAAAAAGAGAAAAAGAAAAAACAATACAAAACAAAAAAATCAATCCCAAAACCCCAAACCCTTTCTCGGTAATAAAGAGTTTTTAACATAAAATCCTGAAGAAGCTTCAGTTCAAGGTGCTCTACCACTTTAACATCATACCTACCATTATGAAAAGAACACTGAAGCAGATACTAACAGGTCATTAAATGAAATAGTACATTTTCTTACAAGCAATAATTCTTATTCCAAAGAAAGAAAGCAGTTAACAAACGGCCTGGAAAAAACTGACTAAAGCTTCAATACACTGCAATTTAAAATAAATTATTTTTACATTTAAAAACTGAAGACTAAACCAGTAACTAGGCCAAATCATTCTGTAACAGATATAAATTGAACCTCACCAAAAGCATATTTAGACATTCGACAGCTCTGCTGCTAGCACACTTGTCAGAATGCAAACAGAATGCTACTATTTGGTTGGAATCTGAATAGGCAATATTTTTTAAAACACCACCACCGTGAAAAGTAACTGGCAACCACCTCTACAGATTTCTCTTGATCTACACTGCTTCAAGCATGATCCAATCCAGCCCCCTCAGTTATTTGCTAGCTTTATCAACGTACAACATTCCCTTTTCTCCGGGTTGCTCATTAAATCTCATTTGTAGCACATCCAAGCACAAATATTTTCAAATTTCACTTGGCTGAGTTATTGCAAAAACATTATATGCAGTCTAGTTTAAAGTTGGTTGTATCTGACAGCAATGTAAAGAGAATCAAATGCATTGTTCTATAATACCTTTTTTCCTTTTTGTTTTTTTTTTTTTCTGAAGATGACAGCCTGACCACACTTATTTGATATCAGGGCAAACATCACTCTTGCTTGTATTGCTAAGTCACACCTCTGAACTCTTTGATGGGGTTTTTTCCACTCTAGATACACACCTGATGTAGAATATGGGTGGTTCCTTGCTCATTTTATCCAGCCTAGAGACATTTGACCATGTATCTCAAGAAAACTGCATTAAAACTTAACAAGCTGAGATAATAGGCATATTCTCAGTAAACAATTTTGAATGCTGTCATTTAAACATAAGTGTCAGTTTTGAAAAAAATTGGCCATATAATTTGTGAAATTGGTAAGCAAGTGGTCCTAAAGTGAGATACAGCAGCATTAAGACAAACTGCGAACACACTGGATTCAGTATACATTTTAATGAGTTACAGTATCAGCAAAATACTTCAACCTACTATTACTGCTTTTACTCCCATATGGCTTAGCGTATACTGCACAGTTTTCCCTTAGTATTTCTATGACAGTATACTTTTCAAGTACCCACCCAAAAGTGAGCAATATGGGATTTGCAGTTATTTATCAAATATGCCAAAACACCTTCTCTCAAGTGCTATGTATTTTTGTGGGATAACAAGTCCTTCACAAATATCTCAAAGTCTCCCTTTTTCTATTCTTCTAGCAAAAAAACTTATGCCAAAAAAGCTGAATAGCTTCTCCTAGCAGCAATTAAGACCTCTGATCCTTGCAGTCAAGTCCAATGACTTCTCTGATCGGACAACCGTGTGGAAGTTCTAGTTTGTGGATTTAATCAATTTGAGGAAAAAAAAAAAAAAAACAAAACACTGTAGGAGTTTTCATCATCATCATGTTTTGGATGTCTTCAGACCTTGTTTCTCCATGATATTCCATAATTTGCGAAGATTGGACTGAGTAATGACATCATCAGGTTTAAGTTGAAGAGCAAGGAGGTAGTTTTCTTCAGCGTCTTTCAGTTTACCATTCAGATGGAGAATGGCTCCAAGATTCATGAGGGCAGCTGGATACTGGTACAAAAAAAAAAAAGAAAAAAAAAGGAAGGAGAAATATTAGGAATATTTTCAATTTTTCTTTTCAGGCAATCTTCTTCCACTTAAATTATTCCCTTATGTTTGCACACTTTTCATGGGAGCAATGTAGCAATTTAAGCAAATAGAGATAACAAGAAAAAGTTTCTGAGCAGCTGCTGTATGCTTTGTGCTTTAAACAGGACAACTGCTGGTGTCTACAGACATAGACTTCTTCTCCCCTTAATGAGAAAACACAGAACTCATCAAGCTTTACATGTGGTGATGTCAGCCTAGCAGAGTTTCAAAGAGAAAATTAAAGTAATCCAAGAGTGGACTGAAGACAGGAATTTAATTTTAATTCAACCCATTGCCAATGAAGATACTGTAATCATTGGGACTAGTTAACACATTGGAACTCATCCTCCTTTTCTCTTTGTCTCAATTATAACTAGTAGAAAATAACAATATGTTCTCAGATTCTAGGGATGTTCGGGGGTTATAGGATATTCATTTAGATTCAGGCTGCAGCAATTCATTGTCAATGAACGATTGAATAAAATTAACAATGGTGGAAACACATGCTATTTTAATAAAAAGGACATGAAAATTTCATAACAAATCCATTAAAAAGCTTCTGACGTTACTAAAAGTTTTTCCATCTTTAGCTAAGACAAAATGCTTCTTGTTTGTATTATCTCGTCTTTAGATCATTCCATTATGAAATACCAGTTTGCTCAAAATAATTAAACAAGCCCAGTTAGGAATTAATGAATATTACGAGAGCAGAAAAGTGGATTCATGAAGGTGAAGTGACCAGCCTAACCTACCTTTTTTTAAGTACCTGAAGTATTACACGTCTGTCAAATTAGTACCTTGCATTTCAAAGAAGAAGGGGAAAAAGTGCTATACAAAGTTCACTGTGGTTGTCCCCATCAGGGCACAGTCACTTCCAATGAGCTTCTGAAACATTCACTTGTCACACAGTTCTGCCTCAGAAGACAGGTGTTTGAAGACCCCCACTCACCTCTGTTCTGAATCAACATGCAACACTGAAAATTTGAAGCCACATGGAAACTCAGCTTCAGACAACTGTGTTGGTGTGCTTTAGAGACCCTTCAGTGACAATCAGATCAGGAAAATGATTCAGGTAGAAGGCTAAAAAAATATGTATGAGAGTTGACCTCCCAGGCTGATGTGGTAATAGGAAGTCATTAGGATAAGGACAACATACCTATGTTCCAAATCTCTCCTCTATCAAATTAAACTCATTACTCCTCCTGAATCAAGCTTCAAAAACCCCTAAATGTTGTGGTGGAAATACTATGCAGAAAATTCTCTATGTTTATATCATAGAAATATTTTTTTCAGCTTTCTACCTGCTTCTTTTCACCTATTAAGACATGCTCACAAAAACTCTTGAACAACTGAGACATCTTAAATTTTCAGAACTCACTTCCATAGCTTCATAGGAAGCAAACAAAAATTAATTCAGCCCCACCACCTCCACCACCTCCACCCCCCACCTGTTGTAAATATCATAATGCAAATGCAGTGGAAACTGAAGACGCTATTTTTAGATTAATTTTTTCTTGCTTTACCTTGACAGATTATGTCCACCAGTTCTAAGTCTTTGTTCTACTAAAAATTCAAAACAACAACAAAAAAACCCAACCCAGTTGTATTTTATAAAGTTTTCCCAGTTAAACAACCTCCAAAATTTCCTCTTTGGTCATTTTTGTACAGAGAAGGAAAACCAAGCCCCTGAAATCTATGAACAACACATAGCAGCAGCTGTGTTATCACAGCTCCTTTCAAGAGTCATTCTTGCATATTGTTTTATAATGGAATAATATACTCCTTAATTACGGATGTTCTGGGTGCTAACTGAAGTGATACAAGTGAAGGATGGGAAAACAGCTCCAATGAATATGGATGGCTGTCTAAATATCCACATATTTTAATTACTAATTTATTTTTAGACTTCAGATTGATTGAGAGAACTTCCTCAAAATGTGAACAGGACAGTCCACTCCCACAAAGTGTGCTCTTTATTTGTCTAATAAATTTATTTATCAAACAGGTTGTTATTGACACTGAACTGTCTTCTCACTTGAAATATAACTATGTGTGCATGTTTGCTTCTAAACAAAGCTTACAAAACCTAGAACTCCTCATATTAAATAAGACATACGTTACAACGTGCTCAGGGCTAATCCTACAGCATCCACAAACTTATTGTGTGGGAAGTAACACAGATGTCTCATATGGCTTCCAGAATCCCTCTCCATTTCCTTCACACACCCCTGAAAATATGGTATGTGTATGGTACTAATCAAGAAGTCTAAAGAACGTCATTTTTATATGTATATATATGACTATACGCCTAGCTATGAAATCTTCTCTGCCATCATGTCTTAAATTTGATCTATAATTTCACTAGAGCAAGCAAAAACATCTAGAAAAATGACAAAATGCATGCCTTTTAACTGAACTTGAAACTTTTCAGCATCTTGACATCATTCTCCATTTCCTGGAGACCTAACACATTTTAGGTCACTAACACTCTAAACAAATTGTATCCATGGAAAATGATATATTTAGTTATGTGAACTGATAACTCATTTCAGGTAGTCCTGAAAGTTCATCCCAACTCCATCATGTTCCAAATGAGGAAGTGCACAGGACTTTGGAAAGACTGGTCCCTAACTTTATAGGGCATCAACCACCCTGGTATCGATGGTTCATTATAAGAGCTGCAGGAATTTTGGGTGACTGAAAAATTATATACATCAGTACCATCTCTTTCTGACAGCTATAAATGATGGTCTGAAGATGAGAGCAAGAGACATTTGCTACAGTTTATCTTCACATACATTGTCTTTTATTAAAGACAGCTGATAAAACTTTTCAGAACGTTAACAAAGGCAGTCTGCAGCTACCAGTGCAATAACATGGGGCTTGTAGCACTGTGTAACAAATGACACCACCTACTACTTCAGAGACTTGAAAGGAGAAACAAGCCTGCCTTCATTTCCTTTTGGAGACAGATGCTTTACATCAAAAAAAGCTGACTGGCATTTCTATCAGGGTTATAAATGCTGTCTCTTATGGTCTATTGGGAATTATTCCCTTTATTAGCTTTTTTATCACAGTGTGCTTGTTTCCTTAGTGGGTTTTTTTTTTTGGGGGGGTGGGGGGGGGGAGAGGGGAGGTGCTTGTGAGGAGGAGGGGAGAGGAATAACAAAGTAGTTAATGAATAACAAAATAGTAAAAGGCATGCATTTAGTTGCCAGAGGTGTTTCTGATTTACATGGAGAGAACCTTGGGGCATGTAAAAATTTTAAAATACATTAAAGTCATCTCTAAAACTGTGGAATCTCCAAATAATTCAAAATAATTAGTTTCCGTATTACAGTAATCTGTAAAGTGTTTCTGGATTACAGTAATCTAACGAAATACAGCACTGGACCCACAAACAGTATGAATCTTAATGACACAGAAGATGAAGTGATTCCTTGTTCATTATCTCTGGCTGCACATGTAACAAATGCCACATCAGAAGAACAGTCCCAAACAAAAGACGGTGAGTTTGCTCCTATGTATGCCTCAAAACTTACGGAAAGAGAAACAGACACATAAATACTTAACCAAGCTCAAAAATCTCTCTTGTGTGGAGGGCAAGTATGAACAAACAACAGGCCAAAACCAAGTAATAAAATATGAAATCGTTATCCCCAAAGCTCTGCTTACAGATCACTTTCTTTGCTCAACACCACAGAGGCCAGGGCAGCAGATTCCAAGATGAAAATACATTCTGTTGCTGTTGGTATAGTTAAAAGGAAAATTGTGCTAATTTTTACTCCAGTAGAATCACAAGTGCACACTACTTCTCACTTAGTCATTTTTAAAGGTCACTGAAAAGATGTCACCAATATTCATCTTGCTTTTAATGAATTACTGCAGTGCAAGATCTTGTGGATGTTTCAAAACAACCCCAGGAATGTTTAATGAATACTGTAATCAGCATGCCCAACCCATCAGAAACACAGAGGCTAACTGTTTTGCTTTAAAACACTGCAATTAAGGACATTTATTCTTTTAAAGATTCCTGTTGAGTAAAGTCCACGCTTAAAGTAGGATACAAAACGTCATTCACATGTGAATATTTCATCTTAGCACTTCTAGTTAAATACGGGAGAAGAATTCTGATACTTCTCTTCAATAACTGAAGACACACAGGAGGTACAATGTAATGAAGCAGCAGAGTATTAGTTGTAGACTGTCTCACTAAGCATGAGAGCAAAGCATGGTGGGCTGCTTCATTTTATCACTGACGACGGGATAATGTGTTGTCATGCCTTTCTTATCCTGCTACAATGATGGAAAGAATTTTCTTTTGAACTCTTATTCCTGGTGTTACTGCTGTAGCACAGCATAGTGTTTTCTGAAGCAAAATATCAACAGCTCCTCTTCTATTGCTAAAGATTACTGTGGACAAAAGAATCATTTCAGGAGTGCCACTTGCTTTTGACAGACCTCACAATTTTTTAATAAAACCATGGCCTAGAAGTTGCCTCACGACGTAAACATACTCTTTAAAGCTTGGGGATGTGGGTGAGTGGAGAAGGCAGGACAGGCAGGGGAGGGACATGTGGTGAGATGGTTGCTGCCAACTGGATCTCACTCTCCGATGCAATACATTGACAACACTGTAAAATCAGTAGGGACACATGGAAGTAGACCAGTTTATAGAAGCAACTTAGTGCTGCCAGATAAGCCAAGTGCCAGTTATTCCTTCGAGGGACTCATGTTTCTACCTGGTTCTCCATGCTATAAGACTTCTTAAGAGCTGCAGTTTGCACATGCTATGTCTTGTATTTCTTCTGAACAGCACAAGCCATAACTAAGACACATAGCTCCAGAAATTTGGCTAAGGTGACAAGAGCAAATTGCATAGGATCAGATAACTTGGTGCAAAAAGCATTTTGGAACAAGATGACAGGATGTATGGCAAAATATTATGGATCAGAGAGAATAAAAAAGCATAAAACTCAGAGCTGAGGGGGATTTCCTGTGCCATCAGCCAAGCACTCAGTTCTGCTGGAAAACAAACAAATCAGCATCTTTGCAAACTCTTAAAATGGAAGAATGCTCTGCAACTTTTCCTCTATGACAGTTAAGTACATTAACTTAAATTGCAAGTCTGCTCATGAACAATTTCTGTGAGTACGCCTTTGTGTTGACAACAGCTTTCAGCTTAAATAGTGAAGAGGGGAAATGGAAAGAAGAACGTTCTCCCTGCAAGTACTAATTTGAATAAACACAGCAAAGAGCATAGTTTCTACGGTTGTAATAGTCAGAAATGGACCTAAACGTGTTTGCTGCAAAGGAAGCCGGCATCCCGATCTAATTACCTTAAGACTGCACATAGCTATGCAAATCTAACTAACAAGCCTTGTCTCTAGAATGGCGTGGATCAATGGATTCAGTCGTCATCTTTAAGAGTACTACGTCATCAACACTGATAAAAGAATAACCTTATTTACTTAGTATACTATTATGTCTTTAAACAAAGATATTTCATTTAGTGCTCTATTCACAGTTTGTTCACCAAATGAACAAATTTACTTTTGTAAATTTACTTTTCTTTTTTTTTTTGAAATTATGTATTATTTTACATTTGGACACTTAAATCTAGACATTTAAAGCAGATGCCACTTTAACCTGCTTGGTGAAAAGAGAATGTACATGGAAACTCTTTGCATGCATCCACTCCTGTGTACTTTCAGACATTGAAGACTACCCTGTATAAAACTTCAAATTACAGGATAGTTACACTTAAAACCAGAAATTAGTAAGTGAAGGAAGGTGTTTTGTTTTTTTTTTTAATCTTTTTGCTTTTATGTTTATGGGTGACAGTTTTCACCAACAAGCATATCGTGAAACTATAAGTTTACTTGCAGATTTAGACATCGGCATCATTAAGGAAACCCACAGCTGTGAGTACGGGAAGAGTTCTAGACTTGGCATGGGAAGGAAGCATCAAGCAGTCTACTTTGTTTCTCAAATTATCACATCAATAGGGGACATTTTATCATCAGTGTTCTCCAGTCAGTGGAGATTTTTTTTTCCTCAACATCTTTTTCATCTTAACCTTCAGAGACTGCTCAGAGCTTTGAAAACAGAATTACCCAAACCCAAAAGGAGATATAGATATATGTAACATCTTGCTGCTGAAAAGCTATCTACCATTGGCTTTTATATAAATTCAGAGAATACTGTTTTATATATCAGCAAGTTAACAAAAGCATGTGTTACAACTGGTAAAGGCTGCAGATCATAACAACAGCTGAAAAAGTCCCACAAAAATGTACTTACATTTGTAATTTCTGTGTATCTAGATTTTTTCTTCCCCAATGGCCATGCATCAATTTCTTTGATTTATGCTTAAAAAAAACTCCCTTCTAGTAATCATTCTCAGTTTATATAGAAATCGTGATGGACATTTTTAGATAACATACTTGTACTACCATAATAAAAACTAAACAGGAACATACATTACAAGTATTTAATATTATGGTTATATTAAAAAAATAAACATTTTCCAGGCCCCAAAGTGTTTCTAATTAAACTTCTTAGCTTTCCAGCTTAAATGTTGTTACCAGTATAGGAAATGATAGTCTTGTCCAATTTTCCTAGCATTTCTGGGTTTTGTGAAAAAAATCTTCAAATGACTTCATTTCTGTTTATAGAAATCCAACTGTGCTCTGATGTTTGCAATTTGATAATTTCAGTACATAGCTACAGTTATGGCATAAAACATTTAACAACTTCTTTACCTCATCTAACACAAGTATGCTGTGTGCTAATTAGGAAGCCTGTACTCTCAGCAAGTGAGAAACCTAGTGAACAGAAATATCATCTGTATGACCATACTGACAAATAGAAATTACTCACAATCTTTCAGAATTTTGTCTTATTAATAAAAAGTAATGATTTTTTTAAAAATTAAAATTAATAGCAAATGTATTTTTGCATGCACTTACTTTCTAAATTTTGAAAACCAGAAAAATAAAATGTTGTCATGTTACTGCATTAGGATAAACCTCACTTGTCATTTAAAAGAAATGCAAAGAAAAATTTTTATACTCTACTTCATGCAGCATCACACATGCAGGGCTGATTAGAATAGCTGTCCATATTAACACAATCAAAACTATCTAACCTTCACAGAAAACTAGTCTACAGATCATCTGAGATTACAATAACAATTAAAGTCGCAGTATATACAACTAGAATTTAAAAAAAATTATTTTTTAGTTAAATAAAATGTCATTGAAAATTAAAAATAACTGCTGGGAAGGAATGCTTCTTCCATCAGTGATCAAATACATCAATACCCAGAGAAGGTCATATAGATTCTCAAGATTCTAGTCACAGGCATATGAAGCAGTACATTAGAGTTTCCATTTTTGAGAATAGCCAACTACTGATATTTTGGAAGGAAGAAATTTTAATTTCTGACCTTAGAAAAAAATAGGTGAAGTCTGATTAAGAAAATATCAAAATCCCAAGATTCCCAGTGTCTTGACACAAGTGTTCAGATGAATGTTTTCAAAGAAGGCTTTGCAATTCTGGCTGCCAAGTGTAGTCAGCTGAATTAAGGTTGTGAGAACTAGATCAATCCTGATATTGCTGTATATTTTCTAAAACTATTTAGGTATTTGATGTTCTAAGGTATTGCTTTCAGGCACACTGTGTAAACCATTATTCAACTTGATATACTTTGAGTACAGAGTATAAGAACCTTGTTAATTTGTTCAAGACTTGTATCATGGACAATTACTGTTAAGTCAGCTCACAGAAGAAGTGTGATATTAAACATTACAGAAGTTAATATTAGGCATTGTAGGATGTTCTAGGATTAATTTTAACCTTTGTTCCATTCCTCCACAGACACACTTTCTTTTGCCTAACTTTTCCTAGACAAAAGAATCCATTGGTATTCCTCTATTGGTAATAATTTCATTGATAAGTAAGTACAATCCATGTCTATCACATGAAGTGATGCCATTTCCATAACAATATGATATATCAATAGTCTTTGAGGGCATTTTCAAATTGGTCCAAAAACACAACTTCAGCATGTTGAAATGTCACTATGGCAATTCTGCAAATAAATCTAAGAATAACAAAACTCTTGAGATGATGCATTGTTCAAGGCACCACATTTTCATTAGACAGTAGACAGAACTGAAAAAGATTGAAAAAAAAAACCTTGTTCATAAATATTTTCTTTTCTGAGATTTCTGCATGGAAATCTTTAAAGTATTTGAACATTGATACTTCTTCTCTTCCCCTTTGTCCTTTTTCATCTGGCTGCTGTCACTTCCACGCCTGTTCCATTGTGAAAAAAGGTTATGGCCACACTGTACTTACTTCAGTTTTACCCACAGGATTATGAGAGCAGCTGAGAAAAGAGGCACATACTATTGGCCCTTTGCAAAATGCCATATTATAGTGCTCCGTGTAATTCATAGGAACTCATGCCTTACTTTTTGGCAGTCAGTAACCTGCAGGTGCTCCCTATATAGTATTTAGCAATTAAATCTACAGTATATATTAAAATTATTAACTTCCAGGGTAAGCACAAGGATTTAATTTTGATTCTTGTAGCTTAAAGATTTTAAGGCTGTAGCTTCTAAAATTTGGTCTTTTGATCGCTAATAGTAAGACCACTGGGCACCAATTGCTCACTAGGCTTTTATGAGGTTGCGACTCATGAAAAAAGAAAACCACTTTCTGCTATGGCAGCTTTGTTTACCACCACTGATCAGTGACACGTATGTTTACTGTGCTTTCTGAATAATTCACATCAGTAAGAGCAAGATATGTTCAGTGGTAGATCTACTCATCCTACACTGAATTCATAGTGCTGTTTATTGAATAGAAACTTTCTGTGTTCTTTAAACTACGATTTTAAGAAAAAGACACAGGAATATTTTTTCTTTTTAAGATACTTATTTCTGAAGGCACAAGAGGACAACTAACATTTGCAGGAATATTAGAACCAAGGAATCAAAGTTCAGTTCCTGCCTCTGAAATCTGATGTCAAAAATCACTCAGTGGAACCAGATGCTTGCAACAAACTGACTCAGAAAAAGTCCTTCATGGCTGGAACAAACTAAAATCCAGGGCCACTAGACTGGCTGTGCAGTTATGCAGTCAATGGCTTGGGTTAATTTGCTTTTTCATTATATATTTTCACTACACATACCACCCATTCTATATGAAGACCACAGGATCCTACAGAAATTAACTTTGGGTTCTACCTAGCAGCAGTCTTTTTGTTAAAGCTCATTTTTTCCTCCAAATCAAAAGGTTTGCCTCCTGTGCAATTTCCATAATCTCTGTTAAGAAACTATTTTCTTCCTTTATTATGGGTAAAACATCCAATTTGTGAACTAAGCAGCAAAACCCCCCATGAATGCAGCAATCAGAAAAGAATTTTTCAAGCAGAATTAATGAAGGATCACACACTGATCTTTCAAAAATGATAAAAAATAAGATTGATAAATTTAACTGCATTTAAGTGGTTAGAATGTGAAGAAATGAAGTAGAACCTCTGAGGTACAGTAACATTCCACCAATTAACTCCACTATAAATACATCAATCATTTACCCCATGGAATCTGAGAGACATACAGCAAACCTTCATGAGGAATTTAATTTAGGGTTTTATTGTGGATTTTTGGTTTTACTGTTGTTATATTGGAAAAGATTTCTATTTTCTTTCACGCTGTAATTGTTTTCAGTGAGTTCGAGGCAGCCAGATGCTGAGGCAACTGGCACTGTTACAAACCATAATGTCAGATTAAAGTTACTTACTGCTACAGGAAGACAATCTTTACTGGAGCACCCAAAGAATTAGTAAAACTGCCTCCGCTTCGCAACAGAGCTGTTCGTGATATGGAAGACATGTTTCAAAAGGGCGGGTACACTGGAACGTAAATTTGCTCTCCAGCAAAACTAACTGTGGTAAATAGAATCACGTACATGGAATGTGTAGAACTGACCAGTATACAGTGGTTCAGAATGCCACCACAAAAAGGGACTGCTCTCTAGGGGAAATTAAAAGCTATCCACCCCCTCCTCGTTGCATCTTCTCATTAGCAGACACATGATCTCTAGACTATAACTTTCCCAGGGAAAAATACATTCAAACTGGTACTTAAGTTGCTCTTGATGACAAATTCCAAGAAAATTACTTCACCCAGACACCTGCCACCCATTCCCTTCCTAGCAGTCTGCAAACATACAGTTCTTATCAGGCAGATCTCAGGCCAAAACCAGCTTTATTGTAGGGCATTTCTCGTCTATACAATCACCTAGAAACACCCCAAGCTGTGGGAAGGTGGGGGAGAAAAACAGTTCCATCAAAAATATCTTGTGAAAAGAGAAACGTTAAGTTCTCCAGAAACTGTGGGGGAAAAAAATCTAATGGGATATGCTAACCCAGAACAAAAATAATTCCTAGAATGTGAAATACTTCAGAACTGCAGATTAGGAAGAAAATTAGGAAGTTATTTATTGCAAGACTTCCTACTGAGAATGTAATGTCGCTGGGTTTATTTAATGAACATTAAAAACTCTTCCTTATCAGTTCTAATTGCATAATAAATTCATTGCATTGTTTCCAGAATCAGCACTAGAATACTCTATTAGGAAAAAACTTGCTGGATTCTCTTTTAATTGAGTTCAAACAGATGGTTTAATTTCTGAAATGCTAATCTACTGCTGTGAATTCTATATTTCATGGCACTTTATTTCTGATTGACACTGAGGGCTACGTTTAAAAAGCAAAGGCAATCTTGCTCTCTCCAGGAACTGATGCAGGCAGCATAGTACCCCCTGCCATAGTACTATCAAACTGCGAATCACAATCAGGTGCATGGGTCTTTCCGTGATACATTGTCTTCACTCCCACAATTTCAGAAAAAAGACTGCATCTTTACAAACTACTGCCTCCCGTTATCTCAAAAACTAATGATTCCTTTAACATGACTCACTAATAAAAATCTAGGCTGTGACTTCCTCTTAATTAGATTCCCAAACCTATTTTTTAATTATTCTGCAAGTGAACACCATGACTGAGTACAAGAACAACTGTTGCACAGTTATTTTCGTACTGAAAAGTAATCACAGGAAGAAAAATGTTATCTGTCTACTAAGATGTGGATGAAAACTACTAAAATGCTAGATGATGAGACAAATTTGCACTCCCAAAAGACAGGTCTAGCTGACCTCACATCCTTTTTTTCTTCACATCATTTTGACCAAGAGCTCAACCTATCTATATACCAGATAAAGACTTTGGCTTTGCATAATGAAAATGCATATTAAAAAGAAACAAAACAAAAACCAAGCAAAAAACCACCACCAACAAAACCAACCACCACTACCACGCCACCACCCCCCCCCCCAAAAAAAAACAAAACCAGAAAAAGAAATCTGAGTACACCAAGTAAGGTTTCCATTCAAGTTAACTAAGGAGTGGTTCTACAATATTCCTGAATCAAGACCTTTAAAAAAAATAGTATCATTTTGTGTGAGAATTTCTCTTCTTTGGAGAATTTATGATCTACCCATTGAGAATTACAATTGTCCTATGGGATTAGAAGAAGAGTGTTCTGTATCTAGGCAGGTGCTTGGAAAGAATACATAAGAGACATAGAATAATTTAGGTTTGAAAAGACCTTTAAGATCATTGAGTCCAACCGTAAACAGAACCTATACCATAATACTTGGGTGATTTAACTTCTTAGGAAACAGCCCTGAATTAATAATAAACATAGATGATTTTTGTGAGAACATGGTCTTTTACTTTTTACCGATTTAGTCGCATAAGCATTTTGAACACACTAGCCTACAATGGTAAATGGGTCCATAAAATATTTTTTTTTTTTTTTTTCTGAAGAAAAGACTTTTCCAGCAGCTCTAAGCAGTGTAAGAGATTGCCAACAGGCGTACTGAAAACCTTATATGATCTATGTCCAAAGCGAACAGGGCATGTATTATCAGAGAGCTGTTTCCTCTCAAATTCTATGTTAGGCACAAAATGACTGTTTCAACAGTTCTTGTCAAGACTAATTAATGATTTAATGAAGATCTAAGGGTTAAATTAAATTCAAAAAGTTCGTATATGGTTGCTTATCTCCAACAATTGTTCCCCTCATTAAAAAAAAAAGCATAGCTAGACATTTTAGAAAGATGAACGAATCAGAAAATACATTATGGCAATAATTAGACTGTAGGGGGATTAATATTTATGGGAAATTTGTAAACATTTTCATAGCTAAAATGAAAAGCACTCCAAACTACCATGATAATTAATTTCTGGCTTACTTTGCTGAGTGTTTCTGTGTATGCAGCTTACTGACTTTACATTAAAACGAATTCATAGCTGCTGGTATAATTTCACTTGAGAAAATCATGAACTACAGGGCCTAATTTACCTCTTGCATGTACAAGAAACAGAAGGAACTCTAAACAAGTCAGTCATTCTACTGCAATGCACTATTTGTGTAAACAGAAGAAACTCAAATGTGTTTTCATTTTAGTCATTTAGAGCCTGCACAAAGTACTTATGTATTGATTAGGATATCAATGTACAACAAATTATTCTACATGGGAAATAAACAGCAACTCAAAGGCATTTTAATTCAATTCCAAAGCTCACAAATTACACTGGGCCAAGCGACCCACATATTTACATATTTAACTGCTTGTATAATCAGAATAAGAGTATAAACGAACTCAACATAATCTAACTCTCACAAAACTGAAGATGACGACTGCAATGACATAATTTCCAGCTTTCTCCTATGCATCTTACACAAAGACAGATCACAATATCAGAAACATAATCACCGGAAGCACCTCCAATCTTTGCTTTCACAGAGCTGCTACAATGCATGAGAAATCACATGCAGAGTTCTCTGGGATATGACTACATATATTCCTCATATATTTCCCAAAGGAAATTCAGTGTTTTCCACAGCTGAGTAGATTGTTTTTCAAATTATACAACCCATCCTGATACTGTGCTTCAGTATTACAGGTAAATATCCCCATTCCAATAGCCTGTGTTCTTTCTTTGTCCCCTGATGGAGATCACCAGAGATGTGAAATGCTGTCTGGGTTTTTTTGTTTGTTTTGGTTGTTGTTTTTTTTTTAAGGTGGCAGGCACTAATATCTGTTGAAGTAGGAATACTTTAAGATTCAGAACAACCTGTATACTAACCTGTCTTCAAGCTGATAATTGTGTATGACAAAAAACCCTAAAAGTATCTTTAAAATATTTTGGAGGACTATGAACAAGTGTAATTGAAATATAGAAAAAAACCTTATTGTTCAACAGAACAGATAAGGTTTTCCCCAAATAGCTGAACAGAGATAAAATATCTGCCTTGCACTTAGCCCCAGACAAGAAGGATGAAGTGAGTAGAAGGACCTGGAAGGGATGAAGCAACAAGAACAACAACAACAACAGAAAATTGAGCTGAGAGCCCAAATTAGATATAAAGTTATCCAGCTCAGGAGGGGCAGAGAGAGTTCATGCATGGATAAACTCTTTACATGGAGAAGTGTTTCTATTTCTGTGCAAGCACTGAGAAGCCTTTCTACCTGAAATAAAGGGCAACTTGCATTCAGTTAATACAAATTCTCTTGAATTTATTCCTTCTGCACAGCCTTCTGCTAGGCAGGCTGAAAAATGTCACAGCTATTCAGATACTGAATCTCAGAATCAGCCTTTTATTGCCTGTCAACAGGAAAAGTCTACCCAATTTACAGTAACCAAGAAAGTGTTCTCTCTTCTTTTTGAGATCAGAGTGGTGTCTTCTTTACTCTAAGGGTGTTCCAGTATCTCTTCTCCCAGTGGAGCCAATTCATGCCTAAGCCTCCCACTCCTGTATCTGTCTGAAGTCGAACTACTGAAAGTATGCCATCTGGGAATTCAGTTCACATCAGTCATGCCTGTCTTCTCATTAGGAAGCCACAGTATCCTTTACAGTCCCTAGAAGTCCAGCATACCCTGTAACAATTGGTTCGGTCATTAGGAAGCAACAGAGCAGGAAGAGAGGAAGAACCGGATCCTGGGAAGTTTTCTTATTCCTCACACCTTCACCAGGAGAAAAGAAAGGAGGCATTTTCAGGAGGCCAAGAGTGCTGCTGGGCTGGAAGGAATCCAGTGTCATTCATATCATTGAGGCAGAAAGTCTGGCACACTTGAGAGGAAGCTTTAAACAATGTAAGGCTTAGCAGCAGCTGGTGCTGGTAGAGGGAAGCTGTGCAGACCTGACACAGGGCAGAAGAAGCTGGGAGCAACTTTGAGGGCAGGCAGGCAACCAGCAGAAGCTCCACCTGCCACCCACTTTAGTGTTTTCTGTAAAGGCAGACACAAGTAATGTAAGACAACTGAAGAGAGGACTCTTCTGGATGCTATCTCTGAGGTTACTCTGTGCCACCAGTACATAAAAGACTGCTGTGTGGCCATTATTTTCAATAAACAATAGAAGAACATTTTAAAACAAGGACTCATAAACTGAAAGGCAATAATACATGGTGTAAAAATCTCTAGAGGAACACAGCTTTATCTGTATTATGCTCCAGAAACCGGGAGTACAATGGCAAGACACCCTAGTTGGGTTTGAACAACAGAGACTAGGTAGGCCTACACAAAAGAACTGTAGGTGCAATAGATTTATCACTGGTGAGTAACCCTGGAGCAGTGTGAGGAGGACAGTGGATCCAGAGAAACATGGAACAGTGCCAGTTTTTTGTCAATTGAGGATCAGCTGCAGACAATTAGAAGAATCACTGTTAACCTATCCATTACTATCATCATCAGTAGAACTAGCATAGCAGGAACTCGTAAGAGTTTTATCAAAATTCTCGTTGGCAATAACAGAAAGTACCCTTAACAGAGCATGGAAAAGGCACTAAAGCTGCCTTCCTCACAATTACTCCTAGCCTGGTCAAGCCAAATGGAAGAACTACTGGATGTTCAGAAGAAAGTCAAATAGGGAAATTTGTCATGGAAACACCTAAGGAAAAAGTACATATGTTTTACAACAAAACCCAACATCTATTTTATTTTTAAAGATGTAAGTACTATCAGAAGTATATTAATTTTTAGAGACCTTGCCACGAATAAAACCCGTATATGATGAACACTTTCCAAAACAAGGCACTGAAACCATGTTATCTGTAATATGGGTATAAAAATACAGTCAATTATCTGGAAATCACCACAGTTCTTTCAACTGTGAGACAGTTGGAGGTAGAACTTATTGCAAGCCTGGAGCCTTTGACATGAAATCTGTATTCCACCACTGAGGGGAAAAAAATAAAAGAAGCACTTGTAGAAACTCCTTTTTAATATGATATTGTGTTAACTGATTATATAAACCCTTCAAGTCAAGAAATGGTTTAGTCTCCCACATTATGATTAAACACCATCTAGTGGAAATTGTATTTATTTTGCTTATAGGTACATTTCGCCTTTCCCCCTCATTCTATGTGTTTGCCTTTATGTATGTTGTTACAGTAAGACATTTAATCAAGCCCTTTTGAAGTGGTAGAGTGGAAACAGCTGTTTCTGACAATGTGCCGATGACATGGGGCTTAAAGCTGTCATGAGCTCCAGATTGCAAGCAGCACTAATATGTGGTTGGGATAGTAGTGACTTGCAGGTCATGGCACCTCCTTGAGGAATGCTTCTAAGCCAATCAGCTCAAGGTGGTGTCTCAAAGTCTTAAGGCTCTGGTGAGCTCTCTTTCACTTAATACTCTTGAGGTCATACTTCAAAGCACCCTTTCTTCTGAAGAGCCATTGGCCATATGTGGGGGTTCTAGAGCAGATTTTTAAAATTCGTCTGCTTCAATTTCAGACTTAAAAAATTAGAAATGCAGTTCTATTACACAAATCATGTCTTAAAAGTTGAATAAAAGCTGAAGCTAAAGTCAAGATCTCACATTCTTGCAAAGAACGCCAATTGAAAGAGAGTTGCTGGATGACTAATTTTTCCACAACAAAGTGAGTTTAAAGCTCACATTTTAGAGTGCCTAACAACTTGCTAAAACAATTTCCTGGTTTGTGAACATTACAAGATGTAGGGCACCTAGAAACCATTTCTGAATACACACTTTCCTCAGCAATACTCCCACTCAGAATAATTACTGCATAAATGTCTTGCTGTCCAAGAAACTTACGCTTTCATTCCTTCACGCAACTGAATTTCTTAAAATTAGACTAATGTGATTAGCATACATCCAAGTCAACATTCCTTGAATAAACACATATGTGCTTCTCACTGATGAGGCTCTAAAATGATTTTGTTTTGATCACAGTAAACACACAACGTAGGAATGCAATTTTTGGAAAGTAGAAAAAGATACAGGGGTTAGGGAGGCTAATCTCTGTAGGTTACCTATACAGTTGAGGGAGGAAAAGAAAGTCATGTTAAGAAATGATTCATAGTGAATAAAAGTAGATTCCTTCTCCATACTGATTCCTTGGCTCCCCAAGGGAAAGTCAACTCTCTGAAGTCTATTTGGAAATAAATAGATGTAATCTTGAGAATGCCTGCTTCTTCAGCGAAGTTTAAGACAAATGATTCCCATCTCTACAACAGCTCTGTATTCTACAAAAAACACTGCGCTTCAGAAATTTGACTGCAAATTACTTTCATAGGGGATAAATACACACCTAGTGCAAATAAGGCAAATCATGCACATAATTAAGAGAACAGTTAGGTCTAAATCTGGTATCCTAATACTAGCCAGATTTGGTTTTATACCCAAGCTGCATTTCAGCTGGTTCTGCTATTGTACTGAAGTGGTTTAATTCTTTTACGCTTTGCAGAATGAAGGTGTATCTGAAAGCAAAGACGATGTTCCAGATGTGGATATACATTTTAACACGCCCATGCTGCATTCAGTTGTTCCTTTACTTGTTTGTTTTTTGAGGTGTGGGGTTTTTTTTGGGCAAATACTGTATTCATTTTAATAAAGCTTCTCACTTTCATGGTATTTTCAGTTCTCTCAAAATTAGTTCAGTGATGAACGAATCACCATCAATACTAAGAAAATAAAATCTTTGTGTGCTTGCTTTCTTAAAAACAATGTATTGCATGTTTCAGAGAAGTTACATTTTCCCTGTAACTGAATGCTGGTTTTCCAGGAATGTTTTTAGACTCCTTAGTCAGGACTTTTTTTATAAAAATGGATTAGTTGAATGAGAAAGTGACTCACTCAGACATGAAGGTATATTAGCTGCTTACTGCTGTGCTTGAATCTTGAGAAACTGAAATAACATAAGGCTTAGGAGACAAATCCAAGAGTGGAAACTGCCCTCTGGAAACAAAACACTGAAACAGCGAACTAAGGAGCTCTGAGAGTCATAACTCAGATGGCCATTTAAGCTGGACTTGGGTGGAGAAGAGCTCAGCAAAGCAGCTTCTGGATCCACAGGACTTATATGTTGAGGAGCAAATGAGGAAGGCCTGTATATTAAGTATTGCTTCATTCCAAAAGCAACAAGAACAGTTGAGAAAACAAAGAAAAGGATGCAAAGGAAAACAAAGTGAGAATGCCGAGAACAAAATAGTGTCATTAAAGCTCAATGAGCATACACATTTGACAGCAAAAGTAAAAGATTGAGTTTTTAGTATTATTAGCATCTCCTATTGCTGCTAAGGATGGAAATTTATAGTAGTGATATTAGAGCTCTTAATATGCAATATTTGCAAAGAAAAGGATGGAAGAGAATAGAAATCTGAATTTTGTTTTAGGCTGTGCTAGCTGAAGGTACCTCAGAAACTAAGCATTGGTCTAATTCTAAAGAGTAACTGATAATTTAGTTGTCTTGGTACAGTGAATAAGAAAGAAAAGAGTTTGTATCAGAGAAACGGATCTTCTACTTGGGAACCACAGGAGAGAAAAAAAAAAATCATATCAACAGGTATCATCTGAAGCACAAGAGGGGGGAAGTTTCTGATGCTTTTGGCACTTAATTGTTCTAGATACAAGGCTGATGCACTTCACAGACTCAGACTTCAGCACTGCCACAGTATTCCCATTTAGAGGGAATTTAGGAACAGATCTCTTAGCAACTAATGTTAAACAGGTGCACACAAATACAGATATATATGGAAACATATCTACACACGCATCTGTAAATTACATCACATTCACACATCTAATATCTTGAATTCTCTACAAATAAATTTTTCTAGATCAGTAGTGATGGATACAAAAGAATAAAATGAACCCTACATCAGTAGTGATGGATAAAAAATAAACAAAAAATAAAATTAACAACTTTCAGCACTATGTTTTGTTTAAGGATGTTTCTTTAGCATCCTGAGTCGTATAATTTTGCTGATCCTTCTTATTCTTAAGACAGTGAGTGGATAAATAGGCTATATCAAATATAAAAAAATAAACTGTGGGCATTTTCAAGCTGTGAGGATGGTTGCTTCACAGGTGTGGACTGAGCCAGTGCAGTTTCTCAGACAGTACCTGGGCACACTCTTGAGCAGCAGATTGGATCAATGTTAGAGAATAGTCCTGGGCACATTTAATTTAACAGTATAGATGTAGCTATGAAGTCCATCAGATTTCACTAATTTGCATTCCATGCTCCTTTGAAAAGATCTGGAGCTTCTCTTACCATGGCTGCATTGTATTCCTTAATACCTAGAAAACCTCCTCGAGTGGCTTCTTTTTCTTCCCACTCTGAAGTATTATGGTAAATTTGAGAACTAATAAGAAAAAAAGGATATGACCAGTTCTGTTTTCATTTTCATTCTTGAGAGATTGTCCTTGTACAGTCATCAGACAGTTGATGCTGGCAGTGAAAACAGATAAAACTTCCCCACCCTGCATCATTACAATAATTTTAAAAAGTCATGAACCATATGCATACCATGTTTAGCTAGAAAGTTAAACTTTATCATCTTGAACATAAAAGTGAAATTACCTCTTAAAGCAAGCTGAACAGCAGTACCTATTAGATTTTAATTTCAACTAATCAAAGTTTGAAGAAAGTTGCAATAATAAACTGTTTTGATGATCTTATGCTGCAAAAAAGGATACTTTGGTTCTAAACACGTAAAGCTTTTTGGTGATACCTAGAAAATCCAACTTTTTTTTGTACCACTGCCATAAGCTGGAAGCCCTCAGTTACTTTAAAAGCTCTCCGAAAAACCACAAACATATAATTATCTTTATATATGGTTATATACAAATAAATTGTGTTTCTGAGGAACTTTTTGAGAGCACGATGAACCACAGAAAAGAGAAGAGGAACTACCAACTTGGAGGCAACTGAAGGAATTCTTTCAACACTGAAGTATGCACTCAGAAAAAAACCCAAAAAGTCTTGCCTTTGAAAGCATAAGGAATCACAAAGTCTAAATTCTTATTCCACTAAATATGATTTAAAGAAATACATAGATTTTTAGAGAGGGTCTTTGAATTATATTTTATTTTTAGTTTGAGTCTTAGCCAGTGTTGCTTTTGATTCTGAGGTCTGAAAAGTCTTTAGTTTTTAAACCTTTTTTTTTTTTTGGACTGAAATTTTTGACTTGTATCCTAAAATTTGGCATTACAGACTTCTGTGACAGGAATGTGTTCTAGGTTTGATTTATTGAAAAGTATTAGGTATTTAAAATAAAATCTTTCCCATTTACATTCATTATTTCCCCCCCTTCCCAAAAATGAAGGGAACTGAAAAGAGATTTAACACTGATTTTAAAAAAAGGGTAAAAAGAAAATATTTCATTTAGTTACTTTAGGTAAACACCTCTGAGGTAAAATAGTTTGTTGAACAACGTTGCCAGAAGTTCATGACAGAAGAAAAGGCATAAATGTATTAATTAAAATGCCTTCAACAGTAGATCACAGAATAGCCTTTCATTATCTTTTACTAGTGAAAATAGAATTTAACATGTTTAAAGGTAGGTAAATAAATTTAAATCTAGAAATCTTTTCCAAGTATGTTAGACAAATAAGACTCGTTGCTAGAACACTTTGCTGAGATAACTTCAAAGTATAGCGATTGGTTTGACAAATGAATGGCTTTATCTGACTATCCTATAATTAACCATTAAAAGAACATACATAATATAGGCCAAGAGATCAAATGGTCCAGCAAGAAGTTTCTCCTCGACACAAGGGGTTGAGCACTATAGAACGTTCATCAACTTGAGTAATGGCTATCATTAAGAGGTTACTTACGTTAGGTCTTAATCCTGCTGCCATTTCATAATACTTCTCAGCTTCTTCATTGAGACTGGCTTGTCTGAAAGGACAGAAAAAAACAATACAGTTACACATCATTTTCCTTGGGTTAAAAAAAAGAAACCATACCTAAAGAAGCACAGAAAAAACCAAAATACTGCAACTATTCCCCACTATTTAAAGATATTACCTTAACAAATGCACAAAACACACCAATCTAAAATTTTATAGTTCAGAATATCCATTACCACAAATCCTTTTTGCCTACCTTATTTTCATTTGTGTTCAGAAATTATATTAGTACACACTGGAGAGAAATGCAGAAGTCCAAACACTCATCTGAGATAAACACAGAGATGTACCAGTCTTCACCAGAGGAAAATCTGGCTCATTTTTTGTAATTAGCCATACTTTAACACTAAGTTATGAAGTTGTAGATTATACAATAGTGCAATTCCTTTTTTTGTTGTACCTCATCAAGAACATTATAATTCTAAAAAAAACCCCTACCGAATAATCAGAGAATACAGTAATTTCTTAAAAATTGGTTCCCATGACTCCAGGAACTTATTCAGACAAGAAAGTTCTGATTTCAACATTTACTCACATCAGTCTGCGAGGGGATTTAAACTTAGATTTCATATCCCAGGGGAGTAAGTTGAGTTTCTGGGCGCCTGAAGCACTATCAACTCACTTCCTTTTCTTCTCCTTACTAATATAGATGACATCTACATTCTCCTAGTAGTTTAATTTTTATTTCTTCCCCTGAGTTTATGGTTTGATGCCTTCAAATGAAAATGCAGTATGCTGCCAAAGAAATCAAAACACAACAGGCCCTTCTATCTCTTGCCTCAAACTCCTCTGTTTTCCTTTTGTCTCTAACTTCTTAATTTCCCTCCAACAATTCATTTTGGCTGCTGTCCCAATGAATATCCGTTGATCACATATATGTCATGAGAAGGACAGTAAATATCTAAGAACAACCAAGCAGGACTATCATCAGGTAGGCGACACATCTTCTGCTAATGTAATTGTTTTTTTTCCTAGGACTTTTTTTTCCTCTCCTCCTAGGACAGGAGATCTTCAGTATATTTGTGTTTGTTATGTGATTATAGATGCATTTCTGTGATACAAAATGGAAAAATTAGAGAACAAGGATAATGCTGAGTAGGGTCGGTTGTTTTTGTTTGGTGGGATTTTTTCCCCCTTTTTCTTCTGCTTTGGGGAGCAGTTATTCATTCAAAGAGTATCAATCAACTGAACACTTGTATCTGGAGATTTTACCTTGTTCATTACATGCACTTTTACATACTTTGATATTCAGTGATCAAACTGTGTTCTAATTTTATGTTCGCATCCACACAAATTTTAAACATTAGCCACAAAATACATGAAAGGCAATTAATCCAAATCAACACATTTTGACAGTTATTGGTCTTGGGAGGAGAAAGGGAGGAAGGGTAATCCCTTTGAAGTTTCTCACATAATTCATGTGCAAGTTGAAACCACTTCCTGACTAACAAATTGCCAAGTAGAACCTGGTTTATACCTGTTAACTGTTTTAAATTACTTTGCACATGTATCATTGACTCAGTGGTTAGAAACGATCGAATGTCTAAAGATATTCATTTAACCTGCTTATGAATCATTCCAGCCAGGCATTAGTAGCACCTGAAATGAGTGGAAAAAAATAAACTTAGACTTCACATTTCAAGACTGACTACAAGGCACATAAAATGAAACACGTAATAGAGGGTTGGGGTTTTTTTGGGGTGGGGTGGGGTTTTTTCCTGTTTGCACAAAACTGTCAGGAAACAAAACATTTCTGAATGTGTCGACTTTTCTGTATGACAAACAAGGTGCCTTACACAAGAGGCAGATACAGACAGTACCCTTTGCCTCCAAAATGTGTCACTGGCATATGAACGTGGAGCAAAGTAAAACCCTGTCCCCTTTTAGCCCAATGGAAATACATGGCTTGATTTTCTCCTACATGTACATCTGGAAACACAGATCATTAATTCCTAAGTTGAAATCAGTTTGAATTTATAGCTGTCTGTTAAAAAATGGTTTGTAGAAATGAACGCGCACACCACAGTAATCTAGTCAGGAAAATGCCAGCTCCATTTCTCTGGCATTTAGCAACAGATCCTTTATAGTTAAGATACAACAGAATTCTGGTTCCCATTTTCACTAGAAATCTAAACTAGAAATTCATTACGTTAAGCCCTGGAATGGCTTTCCCTTGAGAAAAATTAAAAGAAGTAGGAAATTGTAGTAACCCTATGCCACTGAGCAGTAAAGGGCTCTGGATCAATGTCAAAGAATGGAAGGACATTACTAAAAGAAACATAATTCACATTAGAGTAAAACATTAGATAAATTGTTGATAATAAAACAGAAAGGAAGGAAAGGAAAGCAAAGAGAAGTTTGGAAGACAGAGTCCTTTTCATAGTTACGAGCTATACTTCAACCTCTATCCTGAACCTTTTCATGAGGACTGACCTTGAAAACACGTCCGATTTCCCCCATTAACACCTAGTACTCAATCTTATTCTAAGGGACAAAAATGTCTCCTCTTTTTATTCTCTCATATCTCTTAACCCAAGCCTCCAGACCTATAAGGTCCCTGCATTTTGTTCCAACTGACTGTCAGTGACACCTCATAAAGGTGCTTGACAACACATGGCTCCTAGGTTCTCCTGACAGCAGGTTACATTCAGCTTGTATTTATTTTAAATCTTTAGGCTGATCACTGGAAAAAAAAAAAAGTTTTAGGAGACAAACAGCAACAATGCTGACTGGTTTAGATACATAAACTTGTGAATGGGAAAGGGTTATTTTTAACCTGCCTATCACTTGGTATAAGACTTCAGGCTGTTAACTATTTTTTACCATGAAATCATGGGTGTCAGTCCAGCTACAAACAATTTTCCTTCAAAGTGATTTATATTTTAAAATACTGAACATTGATACTTGGCATTCCTAATGGACCTTTTTGTGTCACAACAAAATCACAAGCAGATTCCCTACATGTAACCCTTCATAAACATTTTTGTTTTACAACAGTTACAAAATTTAGATAGACTATATGCTCAGCCTTAAATACATTCATGTATGTATTTAAGCACAGGGAAAAGACTTAAAGAATGGATAAGATTTTCTTAGGCAGTAACACAGGATGAGCTTGTGCCTATAAGACTGTGCCAACACCTACAGTGTGTATTCAGGAATGGCACTTTGGAGAAGCAAAATAGTCTCATAAAAACCTAGAAAAACAAAGACCGTGTCACATAGCATTGCTCTAATTTAGACTTCTGTTTTCAAATAGCCAATAAACACACTATAACGTCATGTAATATGAGTGTTTCCCAGAGACAGCCCACTGTCTTACAGAAGCATAAAAAAAAAAAAGATTCCTCTTCTTCCAGTGCTTGTTTTCATTTGGAGACAACATGAAGCTTGTTTCCTTGTTACTAAATGGCATGATGGTGTCACTACACTGTTATTCCTCATTCTCATTGTAATCATCCCCTAGATCTTATGGCACCTCACCTCAGTATACAACTGCAAAGTGAAACTTAGCACTGTTAATACATGACTCAGTTACTGAAGCTACAGCCACCATATGGTACTACAAATATATGCGTCACTACATACCATTAAAATGTATCTATCTTTGCTGAAAGGCTTCAAACTGAGCCTACAAGCGAGAACACAGCAAATACTAAAAAAGTAAAACACATGACCAGTTACTGTTTTAATAAGAACCAACCCAAACCGCTATATGATCCTTGGATGAAGCTGTCTGGAAAACAAATTTGTTGAGAAAACAAATTTTACAGGCAAGTACAATGCAAGTTAAAAGTTACCAGACTGTTGCAAAGAAATTAATTGCATTCATCCCACATCTCACCCCTATTACAGATGACTCGATTCATTTGGCATTGCATTATCAGGATCCTACAGAAGTCATCTAGGCAAAAAATTAATAACTGTGTTTGTGTAATTAGAAATAGGGAGGTCTCTCAATAATGCAAACAGAACTAACCCAGGGTTTTTTTCTTGACTGTAGTCACTAAGAGAGGAAGCAAAGAGTGTTGCAATACCTGAGAGAAGCAACAGAATCTTTATTGTGACTGCTAAACTGAGAACAGGCTATCTACAAATGCAGCTGCTGTGATAGGGCACAATTAACAATCATTTGCAAATTTAAGAAAAAAAAAAAATCAACCCACAGCATTCCAGTTCCAAATTTTCAAAACTTGATAATTTTTATTTTAGTTACATTTTAATTTAAATATTTTTCTCAGAGAGTGAAGGGATTTTTTAAAAAGACAATATTTTAGCACTAGAATAATAAAAACAAATCAGACGTGGAATGTTGTGATTGATTTTTCATTGAAAGCAGCAATTCTGAAGAAATGTCTATATGTTTCATAATCTCATGACACACCTTGAACAAACATTGAAAAGAGGAGTGTAAAAGGAGGTAAAGATGATTCCTAACTTAACAGTACATTACTGGGTAGAATATTTGGTCTGGAAAGATAAAAAAGAAGAATATAGACAAAAACCTAACTTTCTGTTATTATCTCCCAGTTACTTTGGACACCTTGCTTCATCCACATTAATATCAATTTCTGTCTCTTAGTTCACAACACATATTTAAAATTTATCCCTTCTTTCTCACAGCAGCCAATTCACTTTCATGCCATGTGAACTTCTATAATGTATTTTCTACCTCACAGCTGTGCAGTCCATTCAAAATTCTTACTCGCTTACCAGTCAGTTTTTATAGCTCTCTACGGTACCTAAAGAGCAGTTGGTCACCTACATGAAACTGTTACATTTAATAATTTCAGCCTTTCATTTGTAATTGTCTTTAGCATCCACAGTTTCTAGCTGTGTCACCATGCCAGTCTAAGTACTCCCTTCTTTCCTTTCTTCCTTGATTCTTGGTATCTGCTTTCCTCTTGGAATCACCTTGGCTCTCCATCATTCTAAATATCCTGAAAATCAGCTGCTTCCGAAGTCCCGCAGACTCATGATGGATTTGTAGCTGCTCTGCCCTAGTGTATGAATATACATTCCCGTTGTCCAACTGCAATTATGTAAGCATTATATTGAAGAAAATCCTAAGTAAAGCAGTGAACAAAGGCAAACAACAGAATCATAACCTTTCACTAAAAATCAGTCAGATCATGACATGTGGCTTTAAGCACCTTCTGCCCAGTACTGAATTTAACTTTGCCACCCTGACTCTCTAAATCCTCTAGACTGCTTTACACTCCCAGAGCATATCAGGAAGATGCTATGATCTTCCACAAAGAAACTTAAACAAAAAATTAGACCAAGTGGGTATCCCAACAGAGCACAGTTGAATTCTAGCTAACCTAAACTACCAGGTATTTTGTTGTTGTTGTTTTATTTTCATGAGTTTTGTCTTGGCAGATTTTTTTTTTAAAGTCTTTTTGGTTTTATTTACATCTAAGAGACTGCTGTTAAGAATCATTGAACTCAGTCCTGGTCAAAACCTCCCAAAACAGGTACGCTCCCAAGCGGATCAGGTAGGGTAACCATGGCTGATGTACCACACAGCAGCATAGCTCAAAATTTACATCGGTGCATGAGTAGACATGTGCCTTGTAGACCTGGGATGCCTCATTCAGTGCTCACAGAGACAATGAAAGACTTATTAAACCATTCTCAAAATAGTATTGATCTACACCACCACATTTTGAAATACCCACTAAAAAAATAAAATCATTAAATCATCTTCCATGACACAGGCACCAAAATCAGGAGCCTGACACACTCTGCATCACTCTAGATTCAGCTTTCATGCTTAACTTGTTATGCTTCTGTCTGTGAATGTCACATTAATATAAATGTTTCAAATTTCTGAGTTCTCTCTTGAGAGATATTGGTCCAAAAATAATCAGGGGAAGGGAAGGATCCTCGTAACAGCTTGTACACCTGCAGCAGGTTAAACTATTGTTTACCAGTGAACAGTTTGTCTTGGTTTCCTTTCTAATCTACAAGCAGTGAGAGATATTTCTCAAAGGGCATTTCTGGGGCTTGTTTCAATATCGTAGTATGGAAACGTCATGATGAAACACAGGTCACTTGGCTGAAGCTGATTCTGCCTTCGCTTTAATACCATTTTCTTTTCATCTTGTATTCTGTATGTTGAAAGCACAAACAGCTAAGAGAGAGATCTTCATTAGAGAAATGATCTCAAAAATTGGTTTGGGCTAATGAAGCATATTTTTTATTTCCTTTTTCATGCATTTTCTAAGCATAGATATAATCTAAATCAAGTATCCTCATAGCTGCTAAGTGGACAAAAGACAATAATTAGATCACTATCCTAGAAATAAGCACGGAGGACACCTATTACATTAATGTGAGTTTAATGGTAATGTTCAGCCAGAAGTTTAATGTTCCTGAATATCCAGGTCTGGCAGTTTTAAAGGAAAAAAAGATGTCTACAATTTTATTCTATTCAGATTGGAGAACAGAATTAAATATAAGACTACATTTTAAATCATCAGTTCTGATAATATCATCCTATGAGTCTTAAAGTCATCATTAGCCTGGGAATATTTAGATTTCTAATAATAGTAGTGTTCCCTACTAATATTAACATAAAATGTGATATTTTCAATTTTCTCTTCTTACATCCCAGATCAAAAATACGACCAATTATTTTCAGTTGCTATGTGTCCTAAATATTTAAAAATCAGGTGAAAGGAAATCCTGCAGAAAGATCTTCACAAAAGAAACATTTGCTTTTGTATGCAAGCAAAAAGGATTACCTGCTTGCGAACAACAGAAGTTTTAAAGGGTAAGAAATTACAAGATAGCACATAGAAAATTAGAAATAGAAAGTGCTAAACCCTGTAGCAGTTTCAATTAAATTCTTTTTATCTTATTAGCCACATTGAATTATTCAGGAGTTGCTGGGCTTTAAAAAGAACTCTGTGTAAGCAAAGGCTGTAAAGATGTTCTTCCTCCAAAACTGGGGATGAAAATCAAGTAAGGCAGATGTAAAAGCACCAACCTGAGCATATGGGCTGCATTGAAAACAACATCAAATTCTGTATGATCAAGTTCAGCTGCTTTTTTTGCCATCTCAGCTGCTTCTATCAGGCGGGATTCTTCTAGGAGGAACTGACCTGCAACAGAGTGTACAAATGTGAGCCCACAGAAAACAACTGATGGATAATGCCTCAGACAATACAGTTAGGAAAAGGAATTTAAAAAAAAATAATTCCGATGTCTCAGGTTCAATGTTTAGTGATTTGTTGATCTGCTCTGTATTTCAGTATTTTTAAAATGTAGCAAATACAGAAATATTGTGATAAATATGGCAGGTAATATCTAACTTCAATATTTGTAGAAAATATTTATGAATAGTAAGAATGATACAGTAAAACTCAGTCATCAAGAAAAAATACTCCAAATCCCTGAAAAGTCGATGTTTAAGAACTTGTCCTTACGCATATATGTTGATCTTCTCTTTCTCAAATCAAAACAGAATAAAATAAAATAGCATCTGCAAATAAGATGTATTTCCATTTTAAAAACGTGTCTCAAAAATCACATAAGAATATATGTTTTCATATATATATATATACACATAGAAGTATTTATTCAGCTTTAGAATTATAAATGATCCTTTAAATTGATGATACGTATGTATACCTTGATGAACTGTTATTTTATCATGTGCTTCAGTAACACTAAGAGAATCACGACAGGTAGTGTTTTACATGTTTCCTACATATTTACCTTTCATGTAAAATAATAGAAGGTGGCTAAAATCAAGTGACTGATTTTTTACAAATGCATAAGCATAATAATTAAACCAACTTAAAACTGGGAAGAATGAATAATTCAGCATTATCCAAACTTTAGCTGAAGTACAGTAGCTTTGGAACAACTACCAGAACTCTATAAAGCATGACTTCTCCTTTGAAGAAGTGGAAAAAAAAGCATTTTGGAATGTACTCAAACCACCTTGTTTCTGCTGCTTTTAATGATTTTTTCACACCTAATTTGTAAAATGTGTTATTTTTGGATCAAGGATTTTTCAAAGGCTTTCAGACATCTAGACGCTGTGTCTACATAACTTTTTATTTGGAAAAGCTATCTTAAAGTATGGCATCCCATCCTTCCTTTTTTATCTTACTTTGTAAAGTAAAACCAGTCAATCAAAAGTCCGACACATCACTGGCCACAAGCCTCTACAGGAACAATGTACCATGAGCAAATGATATCTTCTCATCACGAGGAATTTTTTTTTTCTTTCTTACCTCCTTTCCTCATTCACTCTGTTAATTCCATTTTTGCTATACTCTTATGCAGAAGATCCACTTAACCAGAGCTAACAAGATCTGTAGGGGCATAGTGAATCCAGTGATGCTTTGGTACAATGAACACCTCTGCAGAACAAATCTCAATATATAAACTCATGAAAGACAGCCTTCCTAGGTTTTTGCTTTCTCTGTGGATACATGTAGAAGACACCACGACCCACATTGGAGCAAGCCTCTGCCAGTACTTGCAGCCCATGGAGAGAGAGACATGGAGATGAGCAAGGGAGAGATCCATGCCAGAGCAGGTTTGCTGTGGGGGGAAGGCTTGTGACCCCATAGAGGACCAGGCTAGAGCAGTCTGGGCCTGAGAGACTGAGAGACATTCTATAATTTGTGACTGCACCCCATAGAAGTGACCCACGCTGGGACAGCTGGTGAAATCTGAAGCCCTGTGGGAAAGGACTCATGTTGGAGATGTTTGTGGAGGACTGTTGCCTGTGGGTGTGACCCCACGGTGCAGCAGGGGAAGGGTGTGAGGAATGCCTGGCTAAGAAGGAAAACAACTTGTGAGGAATTGACCGAAACCCCATTTCTCCATTCCCTGTCCCTTGCCATGACACAATGGGGTGGGGGAAAGAAGGGAGCAAAATCATGACTAAAGTGAAGTCTGCTAAGAAGGGAGGGGTGGGGGAAAGGTGTTTTAAGATCTGGTCACACTTCTCATTACCTGAATCTGTTGTCACTGTGTGTGCAGTGTAGTGTGATAAATTAGTTTTCTTTCCTTTATTCTGTGCTGAGTCTGTTTTGCCCATGATGCTAGTTACAGGATGATCTCTCCCTGTCCTTATCTCAACACCTAAGCCTATAGATACATATTTTTTTTTCTCCCCTTTTCAGCTAAAAAGGGGAGTGATAGAGCAACTTTGGTGGGCACCTGGCCTCCAGGCAGGGTCAAACCACCACACAAGGGATGGAGACTATTTACTCAGTCAATCACCTATATCTTTGTAATCCAAATGTGAAAAATCTTGTAAAACCATTTAGGTGCCTTTCTGCATTCTTAGCATAAGGTTTGCTTGCTTTAGTAACATCCTCTTTCTAGTATGTTCCATTCTTTCATGTATTATGACACTTTGTGTTCATTGTATCCAGAAACAGATGATTTCCAAAAAAGCTTTCTCACACAGAACAAGTAAATAAACAATCATAATTAAAGTAAAAAGAAAGCATAGTTTGAGAACAGTTTGGAGAACAATAAATTAATTTGTCTTCAGAATTAGAAACCATTACTTGAACCATTAATAGACCTCTCTTATGAAGGGAAAAAAAATATTGACAAAAGCTACCAAGTTTGCAGGTTTACTTTTTTTCCTTTGAGTACCACATCAGAGTATGCATTATATGTAAGAGGAAAAACTCAGATATGAATCTGAAAATTCCCAGACAAGTAAATATGCCAGCTACAATAGGCAGGTCATATCTCTTGATTTGGTCTGGGATTTTTTGGGTTTTTTAAAGAAATCCTCAAAAGAAGCTTGACCAATTCTCTTCCAAAAAATGAACTAAAACAGTATCCCTAACCTACAGGTCCATGCTAAAGCATACCAGCCTTGAACTGTTAACACTGAGGTTCCGTTTTTTAATGAAAGCAGTGGATTAGCAGAAAGAGACACTAACAACTGGATGTACTATTGATACATCCAGCCAAGGGGAAGAAAAAGAACATAACCTTCTAGATTGCAAGACACAGTGAACATTCAAGATCATTCTAAAAAAACCCAACCAAACAAACAAAAAACCAACCCCAAAAACCTTAATTTAAGAAAAACAGTTTGCAGCTTAGTATTGGAAAATAATGTCACCTGGTCATTAAGCTAATTAGTTACAAAACAAGAAAAGTACTGCTAGTTTTCTGTATGAAGTACTGAACACTAAAGCTCAACAGAGATGTTACCTTATGTATATTTGTAACTACCCCAATGTAATAAAATGTAACTGATACATTTTACTTCAGGTGACATAATCAAAAAATTTCTTGAGCTTTGATTCATTTTATTAAACAGTAAATCCATGTAATTTCTGAAAATATAACATTATTTGAAGTCATTTCAAACCAATACTAATGTTCTACTGATGCTCTTAAGAAACATGCTGGGCTAACTCTTAGCTCTTTAAGAGGTAAATAAGATCTGAAGATGTAGAAATCTAAAGCATTTCATAATAAGTCTAATTTAGAACAGGACAACATTATATATATTTACTGAAAAGCAAGTGCACTGCTAGATGCTTTATTTAAAAGTTTTCTTTTACTAATTTTCTAGGACTCTGGCTGCATACATTCCATTAATTTATATGGACACATGAAAAATGTCAGCAACAACTCTAAACTACTGTTTCGCATTGTTAAAACCAGAATTCACTCTCCATTTACTAATTAGGTCTCAAAAAAAAGAGTCTCTATAATAGATTATTTTATATAAGCTATTAAAGGATTATCTTTATAATGAGATAACTAAAGTTAACTAAAAAAAATTGCAAGCACTGCATGACACCAACCAAGTGTGAGTAAAACTTCCAGTTCTTCAGAAAATAAGGATTCTGCATTAGCATAAACAAGTCTCTCTCTTGTATGGTAATAACAGAGACAATAATTCATGCTGAGTGGGTAGGTAGCAACTGATGCAGAGCACCCTACTGACACCAACTGTAGCATTCTTTACACCCAAATCCTTACAGAGTCCTTACAGCTTCTAGCGGGGTGAGGGGAGAAAACAGGAAGAAAAAAAGAAAGAAAACTTGTGGATCAAGATAAAGCTAATTCAATAGATGAAGGAAAGAAAAGAGAAAGAAACCCAAACAACAAAACCAGAGAAGTGAAGGAAATCATTCACCACTTCTCATGTGTAGATTGATATGCAGTCAGTCTCCACACAAAGGCCACTGCAGAAGCCCAAACCCCTCTTCTTCATTGAATTTTTATTGTTGAAAATGCCTTTGCATGGTCTGGCATACCCCTTTGGCCAGCTTGGGTCAGCTGTCCAGGCTGTGTCCCCTTCTAATCACCTGCCCATTCCCAGCCTACTCTCTGAGGCACAGCATGGGAAGACGTCGAAGCCTTGACATTGTTCAAACACTGTTCAGCAACAGCCAAATATTGGTTTGTTATCAAAGCTCCTTTGGCCACAAATCCAGAACACAGCATCATACAGTCTGCTAGAAAAACATTAACTTTTCCAGCCAGACCGAGGACAAGGTGGAAACTTTCAGTTGAGAATTACTTGCCAAGTTCTCCTGACAGGTAGACTAATTTTGTTTACACATTTAAATTTAATTTAAAGGACCTAAGTAGAGATATCCTATTTTGAAAACATTAGTCACAGTTCCTTTTAATATGATACACTAAATTCATACAAGTATGATCTGGATTGGTGGTTTACTGCTGCCCTTTCTTCATTAAAAAGCAGACTCGTGAACTTTTCCTGTCAAAGCAATAAAAATGTGTTTTCCCAAGAGAGGAGCACCAGTAGGGCAGAATATTGGCAAGGTGTTGAAGGTGGATCGGAAGGTCTGATCCATAAGACCCGCAAACCAGTAACCACTTCTGTAGGTCTAAATTTACATGCAGGATTTTCTCCTCTGACAGGTATCTGGCAAACTGCATGATTTATGAGACACTGCCCAGTATCACATACAGAGCTTTCTTATTACAGGTGTCATGACTGACTCTTGCCAACAACATAAATTACGGTAGCCTGATTGGTTTTTGGAATCAGAACCAGCTTTTGAGAAAACAGCTTTCTAGAAGCCCTGAATCCCAGATTTCCCTTCTTCATGGAAAGCATATTTCTCATTACTGTTCTAGAAGGGGAGTGGGAAATCCACAGTCCAGGTTCATGTGGGATCTTCAACAACACTGTTTCTTTGCCTGGAATAACATTACGTTTTTTAAATAGATGTTTCTACCTTTCTTGTTAGACAGCACACAGAGCTGAGTGTAAATATGTAGTCAATACTTCTTAAAGACCTTTCACAGCAGAGAACTGAAGCAATACTTTAATATCCTCTTAGTAATTTTTCCCTAAACTATCTAAGGATCAGTAAGAACATAAACACTGAAGAAATCTGTGCCTGCAATCTTGTTCAAACTTAATTTTTCTTGCAAAATGTCAACAGTGGTTTTGAGACTGTATTTGACAAAAAAAATTTGAGGAAATCTACTGAAAAAAAGATGAAAATATATATGTAGTTTAAACAAAAATGAAAATTCCAGTTCCTAGGAGCTGGAAAAAACCCAACAAAACAACTTATTTTTATCTTCTGTCAAAATTTTAACAAATATTCATTCACAGAATTGAAAGTGTACAGCTCTCTAGCCTGTGTAATTACCACTCTAAAATGATTGCCAACATTTGTACAGCATATTTTTAAGACATGTACCAACACCAGTTTAAAAGCCATACATCTGAATTGGTAGTTCTGCTGCTTTATTGTAATATGAAAGGTATTAATTGGTTGGGATATGCCTGTGTGTAACAATCTTTTATGTTCAGAGCACAAAGGCATTAGTGCCTTCCTCTAGAATGGACTCAATTATTCCCTACAGGCACTATGAGCTTTTATTTTACTAGATAAAAGTGCAAGTTGCACCAATCTTACTTTAATTGAAATGTTCTCTCTCTTTTGCTCACTGGCAAACATTCAAAGGTACTTTGTACCTGAACAGAGTAGGTTTCTGAAATAGATCATCTTGCTACTGCTGCTTTTAAGACGAATCATTTTGAATGTTCTCAGAATGCTTTGGGTTCTACACTTACTCAAACTTCCATTACTCACACTTGTGCCCTGATGTCTTTAGCAATACACACAAAACTGAGTAAACCACCTTCTGAATAAAAAGCAAAAAAACCTTCTATTCGCACCATAATTGGGAACAGTTAGGATGTAATTATTCTAACACATGTTTGTCACCAAGTCTTTTGCATCTTAACCTCTTCAAAAGAGTCTTCTCCTTCCATGGCAGTAACTTAAACAACTATGTTATTATGAAAAGTGGATATATCATGACTACTGACTCAATGGTCATACCTGTTTATAATAAACCCCACCAGAAGATCTTTCAGTGCATTCAACACTAAGGATTTGAAGATGAATATCTGTGTGGGCTTTCAGAGCATTTCAGTTTTCAACAGAAACCAAAGTAGGGATCATGCTCTGGATGACCCAATGCATCATGTCTGTCTCTGAAGCACACAACACGGCTGCAAGATCATGCCTTGAGAACTGAAATACATTCTCAAGGCATGAGCAGAACTGCCACTGAAGTTACCATCAACTTCAACTCTGCTGTGGCAATGCAGAGCCGAAGAGCAGATGCAAACAGAGATTGCTGAATGGAAAACTTCAGTGATACTCTGTGGAAGAAATGAGAGCAGAGACCGTGTCTCCGAGTGGATTTCAAAAGCTTTTCAGGTGAGGAATCAATGTTGCAAGACGCCAAATCGACAGACATGACCTAATGTAACTGTTTCCTTTAAGAGTTTCCAAACAGATTCATTGGCTGTGAACGCACAGTTCCCAGGGGAAGGGAATGTTTGCTTAAAGATCTTGCTTTTCAGGCCTATTTAGACAACTTCTTGCTGAATATGTAGGATGTGTCAGAAGGCAGGAGATCTTACATCAGGGTCACCGAGATGGTAGCAGCATTCCAGTTTGTTTCCCTGTTCCTTATATCCCATTCCACCTTTATATAAAGCTGTTCTATAGCTTTCTTGCTGGAAGGGCTTTTGGGGAGTTTATCCTTTCAGCTTCCCATGAAGAAAGTTATTCCATGCAAATCAAATATATAGACTACACAAGCCAGTGGGTGCTTCAACATCAATATACGCACTGGCTTGGGGGAAAAAGAAAAATCTTTTTTATTAACCTTTCTCTTTGTCTGAAAAACTTATCTGTTGCAATTGTGCTAAATATAACATTGGATGTCATCCAGAGCATGACCAGAGATAAGAGAGAAAAAATTAAATTGCAAGCCTTTGGGACTTGATGACTGAACTTGTGACCGCATCTGGAACACTGTATGCTCTCACTAAAACAAAAGATGCATCATGAAAAGATATAATAAAGAGGACCTCATGTTCTACAAATACTAAGGAAGATTCTGGACCCTATGTCATTCCCCTGACAGCTGGTAATGTCTAAGTTTTGGAAAAGTCAAATTTAAATGGAAAAGAACTGGAAAAGTTGCACTTTTGCAGCAGCTCCATGCTTTCTCTTCACATAATCCTCATAATGAGATGGCACTCGTAGGTCAAAAGATATGATCATTAAAAAGAGGTCTCCATGGTTGGTTGTACCACAAGCTTTTTCAGTTCCTGGAGAAACCCCAAATTTTGGCAACATGAAAGAAGCATAAAGCCACATTTCTAGCCCTGACTCTGACGTTCAATTTCTACACCACATCTCTCGAGCAGCCTTGTATATTGTGCTGGGGAAGCAGAGTCAACCATGCATTTGGGATGTCAGAATGATTAGATTTAAGGATAAACTCAAGGGAAGAGACAGAAACATGGAAATCCCACTGTGTTTAGGGTCAGTGACCTATCTTGTTTGGAAATACTCCACTGCATTCCATTTATGTGATTGGTTCTAAAGGGAGTTTGGAATAAATAGTAATTATAGTGGTTTGTAATAATCTACTTCTAATGTTGTGTGATAGCAACAGGCTAAAGAGCAACAAAAATGACTTGACAATCTACATACATATGCCTTTGCACACTCATCATTCACAGCTGCCAAGAAAACCACAAACAAGACTTCAAATTGCTACATTCTTCTGAATAGCTCAGTTTCTGATATATTCTTAATTGTTTCAGGTTGGAAGAAATACTCTCTGTGTTAATAGTAACTGAACATTTTCTCAAATCAGTTATTGGAGAGTGTTCTGGGAGTAGAAAGGTTGCAAGTGTAAAGTCTGGGAGTCAGATACATCTGTCTTCCTGTTCTGGGTCTAGAAATCCCGTCTTCCTGGAATTACACCCACTGAATAGTCAGGATCTTAATTTGATGTCACTGTGTGCTCAAAACTGAGACCTCCTTCCTCCGAAGAATGCATATGTTCTCTGGACATGTGTTATTTCAGTATCATAAAGTTGTTTTATAGTTCCCCTACAAAACTATTATATATTTAATGTTAGGATTTTCAAAATATTTAAAATGGCAAAAAAACTTTTAATTTGCTGAAGGGTTCATGAGTGCATATAGGGAAGGCTGGCAAAGTGACTTTGTGATAGACATACTACATCTGGTTGGCTTTGACCCCATCTCATCAAGGAATTTAATTTCTCAATACATAATTGCCATGTAACATCTGGTGTTCCCCATGGAGAAGATCTATGCACTCTGTTTTATTTAGCATTTGGAATATACTTCCTTTATCTAACTTGTCAGTCAGAAATGGGAAATTCATTCACTAGAATTAAGGATTGCAAAATCAGTTTGATTTATTTCACTGACAAAGCTAAAAACTGACCTTCCTATTGACTAAGGTGACATTTCTTTCACAGGTATAAAACTCCCTCCAAGAAATGGGCAAGACTTCATTACTAGGTCATGGTTGATAGTTCTCTTTCTTATCAATACCAATTTACCATTTTATTTTTCATTCTTACACTATTTTCTTCAGAAGATCTTTTCCTTAAATATATAGGAGAATAATAAAGCTTTCCCAGGCTGCTCTTCAAGCAATGAAGAACAAAGAAACAAAGCTCCAGCAATGTGAACAATGTGACCACATGGATCTTCCACATGAGTGAAGGATTGGGATGGATGGCTATTGGCCGTCCTGTAGACAGGCGGGAAGAAGAGGTGGAGAAGTTGTACTCTATGTTAAGAACCACCTCACAGACCTAGGTGAAAATTTAGGCATCACAAAGGGCTAAAATTTTTGTGCTGAAAAACTGATTAGAAAGACTTAGGACAAAAGTAAAAAAATAAAACCAGAAGTTAACAAGTTAAATGTGTGTAAAAAAAATTAGATAATTTGGGAAAATCTATAAAAACAATTCCTAAGTTATCACAAATACAGAAGTGAAAGATAATGTAAAAAGAAGATTGTTTGGGAGTGTGTGAATCTGTTCTTCCTTCAATGAGAGTATAGCTAATACATTTCAGTTTTACCTAATCTGACAGCATAGTTTTGATTTTTTTTTTATATCATTAACTGGGAATACACTGAATGCAGATGATCAGTCTGAATTACCTAATTAAGTGAATGCATAATTAATCTTATGAGAATAATCCATTTTTATAATGAAAAAGGAATCATTAAACAATTTAGAGTTATTACAAACAATGTATTATTCAAAGGAAGATATTTTAAAAGGGGGTCTCAATCGTGATTAATAAAACAGAGTTAATTTCAACTGAAATTCCCCATTCCAATTAAGCCATTACAAAAGGGAGGAGGGACCTCTGTACACAGAAACCTCACTCTTCCGT
This sequence comes from Porphyrio hochstetteri, assembly GCA_020800305.1. Lineage (NCBI taxonomy): Eukaryota > Metazoa > Chordata > Aves > Gruiformes > Rallidae > Porphyrio > Porphyrio hochstetteri. Next base: position 61,865,111 of record CM036905.1, read on the forward strand.
TCCCTTTTCTCCCCAGTTCATTTCCATTATATTGGAGAGCGGCCACTATATAAATTTTAAGAGGCATGGTAACAAAACCTATTTTTCACAAATAAGTAAAATGAAACCCGTTTAGTGGTGATGAGGTTTTCTTGATTTTTTTGTTTATTTTTAAAAAGCAAATCATAAAGAAAGACAGTTTTGGAGGTAACATGTTTGCAGAACTTAAACTTCACTGTAGCTTTACTGGTTTTTTTTGTCTTTTTGCTTGTTTAAGTGAAAACTAGTATAGAAAGCCTTCAACAACTTCAAACTTCTTAACTACACTGCATCCTACAGCCATTTCAGTTAAAAGATACTTAAGAATTTCTTTGGGTTTCTTCCCAAACAGAAAAGCCCTTAAGTATTTTATTGCTTGAAATTAATCTAATGTCTCTGCATTGACAAATCTTATGAAGAATCTTTCTTCACCTTCTCCTGAGAAGTCTGCTTAGCGCAGACAGCAATGGGAGATCTGTATCTCCTTTGTAGGTGGTCAACACTGTATACAAAACTAAATAATCTCTGGGCCACAGTGTCACTGCTCTGACCTGGTTGAACACTTCTATGTTTGTCACCCTTTTTAACAACTTTGAGTTACTGATTCTTTAGATGCCAATGTGTTCTTAAAATACATGAAAATTCCTTTGGAATTGGTTCGTTCATAGGTATCTCTCTGTGGTTTCTCAGATCGATGCTTGAATTCATCCCACCTGACCATAAGCATTTAATTGAGGCACCTAGGTTAGATCCTTTATGTCAGGAGTCCCCCTTATGATCAGTGGAGACTATTTCAATTATGTCACAGATCCATTGACGAGCGAAGTTACTGAGGTCCTGCAGGATCCAAATGGCATACTTGAGTTAAATGTTCAAAGTAAATTGGGAAAGAAAAGATGGAAATTCAAAAATGAATAAGCATTTAAGTTCAACTCAGGGAAAACTTTTCACTTTCAATCTTCTTTTAAAAAACTGTATTAAAGATATCCAATTAAAATTCAAACTTCATAGTAGTATTCAAAACTAGTATCTGAAATAGTTTCCTCCAGTGTCTCAGTTTAAAAACATGTAGGTTGTGCCAAAAATAAGATTTTCATTGGTGTTTCTGTCGTCTTCTGCCATTTTTTCCTCTTCTTGATTCATATGCAATTGCTTTCTTGCATGTTATGTGTTTCTGGTGGTGTATCATGTACCCAAGTAACTTTTATCAGATCATCCATCAATACTGCGTCTTTGTCAAATGTTCTGCATAAAGTTCAGATGTTTGGATAACTGGCACTTGAGAAAGGAAAAGGGGGAAAGAAGGGAAAATGTGGACAGGTGAGCAGCTGTATTTCAGCCTGAGAGGGGACTGACGCCCTCTCTGGTCACTAGAGCAAAAGTCACTTACTCTCATGTCCAATGAAGTGGCATCATGTCTGCAGTGTGCAGTGATTTAACTTTTCAGCTTCTCCACTAGCTCTCTCTTCAGACATATCCAAGCACAATGAATTTGAGAAACACTTCTTTGTATCTAAAAGCCAGGATATTGCCTACACAGTACTAATTATAACACTAGTTTGATCAAAGAAATGTGCTTTTGTGGTATTATCCCAAGAAGGAACCATAAATCTTTTCACCTCTCTCCATATTTTCATGTGATCAAATAAGCTGACTTCTGCACCAAATCACATCGTCTAAGAATAGCTTTGGCTTCAGGCCTGAATTAAAGCACATTATATCATTAATGTGAGCCTCTTAAAAGATACAGGGTATCTACAATTTTTTCTGATAGTTCCAGAAAAGTCCAAAAAGGTCAGGAGTCAAAAAGAACATTTGCACATGCTGGAAGCACAAATTATAAGTGCGTGCATGCATGTGCACTTGGAAGAAAATCTTCAGGCCATTTATTAATGCTATTCCATCAGCACACTGTTGTGCCCCAGCTGATCACTGTTTTCATTTGGCTATTCCATGAGGTATGCATTTTTTTAGGGCTGATGCCAATTATTTTATTCTCAGTTCCAACATCTTCGTGCTGAGAAAAAATGTAATCTAAGATTTACATGCAAAATACAGATGTATTTGCCCATAGTTTAACACTTGGCATACAGGATATGGACTATACCTATGACAAGGTGCTAAAACAAATTTATGATATTAAGTTTTCTCTAGGGATTCCTGTGCTATATTTTGAATGTCCCTGGTAACAGATATTACAGATTCCTGATCAATACAAGAAATAGGTGGAGGGAAAAGGGAAAGAAAGGGGGAAAGAGAAGGAAAAGGTGGTGGGGGGGTAAAAATAATTAAAAAGGAGAAAAAGTTGGAGGGGGAGGGGGGAAAGAGGGAGAAAGGAGGGTAAAGAGGGGAGAAAGGATAGTGTTTTTCAAACTTTAGGAAGTTCTTGTTAAGGTTTTGAGATCACCTGTACTACACAGACACAAAAAGCAAGCAGAATGAACCTACCTCTTTCTCATAGCTTCTTTAATTTAAGCATGGAGCAACACCACTCAATTTGATGATGATGATGATAAGTTATAGAAACAAAAGAAAAGGTTTCACTGGCATTCAGTAGAACTCTGTATATAAAAATAGTCCATAGTAGAGAGCTACTGACTAGTGCAGAGAAGTTTGTTATGTCTACAGCCCTTCAGCATCACATTTTACCACGCTGGTATTGCAAACTGATTAAATTTTGCCCTTCCCTTCTAAACTGCCAAGCAGAATCTCACTTATGTTGCAATAATGACCTCTGTACAAGGTCGTGGAAACTACTTTTTGCTAAAATTTTTAGGGGAGAATCTTTATTAGGAAACTGTACACCAATCCAGTAATGAAGAAGTCAATGCATTAGAGATGAACGAAGACTTGAATAGCCTTGCTTTTATAGCGCACCTGAAAATGACAGGGCGAATACCACAGGAAACAAGAGGCAAGTTGATGAAGTAAAAACAGAGTAAATGAAAAATGTCTACATCAATCATAACTTCAATTGCCAGGATGGATTGTTGAGAGCTACCTTTGAATTTCTATGCAAACAATTTTCCTAACAATTAAGGATAAGTTTCTTAATAACAAAGACTGGAAGGGGTTTGACTAGGATTTCAAGAAACAATCTGCTGTAACTTTTCTTTATTATTTTAAGATTATCAATTATACCAAATTGAATTAATGGAGTTTATGTGCACAAACACCCCTATTAGATTTACCTGTGCAGGCATAAATAGGTCACTAACTGCAATGATCCATGATGCAAAATAATGCAAGGCTGGGCTACAGTAACTTAAATACCATGCATGTTGAAAGTAACAATGTAGGCATCGATTCTGGGAACCTAAAATACAGAACTTTACATTATATAAGGCCAGAAAGAAATATAATATGTGAGCGATTCAGACAAAGAAATCACACTAAGTAAAAACATGGTTATTATGTGAAATTAATTTTCCCTTTTGGCTACTCATTTTCATTTATTTTACATTTAGCAGTTAGAATCAGAAGAGGAAATTAAAACAATATACAAAGTATATATGTATATAGTATGTCTGTGGTTTCCTACTTTATTCCTTAACTAAGATGAAATTTATTACTTCTTTCTATATTTTCCAACTGGGACTACATAGCTCACATTTTTAGATTTGTCTATTATCAACTTTAAAGTAAGCATTAGTCCATAAACTTAAATATTTTTGGTTCCTTGGGACTAATCACATCTGGAAATATTTTTTCTACATCTAGCAAAAAACAATCCAAGGTTATAAAGATACCTTCAAATTAACCATGTGCTTTAAGCACATGCGTGCTCAGTATGACAAAGGTATAGCCAACTTGTCAAAACCTTTTGTAATACTTACCCATTTCAACCCATGATGATGCTACGAAGGAGCTAGATGTATGGTCTGTAAGTCTTCAACAAAAAGCAGACGCTTCACTGTACAGAACTCACTCACGCTAAAGTATAACTCCTAGTTGCCCACCCACCAGCAGCCAGTAAATTAGGCCAAAACTGTTAATAATAATAATAATAATATTCCAGGCCATGAAACTTTGACATATGGCAATAGTCGCCTTTTTCCTTTCCCAGAGAGGGAGCAATACCGAAAATCCCCTCACAGGAGGAAAGCTATGCAAAATATGAAAATCTCCACCTCTCCCTCTGCAGTGATTAACAAATTGAAACGGAGATGAAGTTATACATGGTAGATTAGTTTCTTTCCTTTAAAGAAGGTATTTTGCCAGTAGCACTTTTCAAATCCTTAATCACTTGGAGAGATTAACAGCAATCCTGGAATACGTGTGGAAACCCTATCTATCTGAAACATACCATAATGCATGTAGCAGTTTCCTTTGGTAGGATCCAGCTGAATAGCCTTCACAAAGTACTTTTCTGCCTCACTCTTGCGTCCCTTGAAAAAAAAAAAAAAAGGGAGGGAAAAATGATTTTAACAGTGTGTCACCATGGAGTGATCATGTGCAGTTACAATTTCCAAATTCCAGGCACCAGAGAAAAACAGCTACTATTATCACTGGACTAAACCTAAGTAAACATGAATGTTTAAGTGTTACAGTAAGTTTTGTGGTCAGCTGCTTTATGCTGCAGATCTCCCAACTGAGGAAGAAATGTGTCCAACATTGTCAATGTCCAAGAAGTAAGGAAGGAGTGGAAATATTTTGCAAAAAATATTGTAAAGGGCTTTGAGTGAGTATCAAGCTTCACGCTACTTTTCTGGACAGGCATCAGGATAAGCAGACCCAAGCTAAAACCAGAAGGGAACTTTAGCCATGCTCTTAAAACCAACAAAAAAACCCCTCTCAACACAAAACAACAACAACAAAAAAAAGGAGGGGGGAGGGGGGAGGATGACATGGGTTGGTTCTATGAAATCATAGAAACATAGTCTCTCAGGTTGGAAGGGACCCATAAGGATCACCAAGACCAAGTCTCTGCTCCACACAGGACCACCTAAAAACTAAATCATATGTCCAAGAAACTCACTCCTTGAACTCTGAGAGGCTTGGTGCCATGATCACCTCCCTGGGGAGCCTATTTCAGTGACCAACCACCCTCTCACTGAAGAACCTTTTCTAATGTCTAATCTGAACTTCCCCGACACAGCTCCATTGCGTTTCCTTGTGTCCTAAATAACACTGTATACACAGCCAACAGTAGTTTCACCACTCAAGGAGGTATTTAAATAGAAAATATTTCTGATTTTAACGTAGTAAGATTTTATCAGAAATCAATTCTGTCAATCATAAAACATAACTGAAATGTAAAAGGTAATTTTTAAAGACAAAGGTTAATGATATAACAAAACAATCAGAAGAAAATAAGGTAATCAGAAATTATGGTAAAAAGAACAAATGTGTTCTAGACCACAGTTTTTCTTATCACTGAAATTACCACTGCATAATGCATACAAGTGCCAGAGCAGATCCATTAGTGGTCATCATTCTTTTCATGAAGAATGGAGTGATATTGGATCAGCCTTGTCTGATACTCAAACACAAATGACTATTATTCAGTAAGATACCTGTGACCTCTTCATCCCTATCCCCATGAAATTAGCTGCTGTGGTTTGTGTTATGAAACAGAAGGCCTACAGAAAAAAGGTTAAGCTTAACCACTGTGGAAGAAAGGCATTGTGGTCTGCACCTCTCAATGTTGCCTTGAATGCTATTTCACAGATAGAACCATATAGGCTTTCTCAAGTTTTGTGGTCTGGAAGCAGACATTGCATACATCCTGCATTATCCCACAAGTTAACATAAGAATAATACTGAGGTCTGTTCATGATTACAGCTGCTCCAGATACTCAGTATTTTACTCAAGGGCCTTAGAGATAATAAAATAAAGAGAGAGAAAGAAGTTGTGCAGCACACCAAGAACTGTGTCAAGACCAGGTTCCATCAAAACCAACATAGATGCCATATTTCCAAGAGATCGTCCTGGCAGAGATACAAGCAGGCTTATCATTGACTATATTCCAGTTTCACAAAATGAATGCTCATTGGAGGTTAAGGGATTTGCCTTACTATTTAGTAAACTTTATATGGTAAATCCATATACCTTAAAACCATATCCACATGAGACAAGGCTCCTGTCAAGCATATGGTGCAACTACACGAGAGAGTACACCATCTTAGGCAGTGCCTCTTGTTTCTGGGTTGGGGTTTTTTGTGTCTGTGTTTTTTTAAACAAAACCAAAAAAAAAGCCCAAACCAAAAGAGCCCACTCATATGACACATAGCCCAGATTGTTTTTTTTCCTCATCTTCTAGTGCACTAAAGACACATCTGTAGATTAAATGCAATTTTATCTTTTTAATAGCATACAACCACAGTTGAGAATAAAAAGTGAAAAAGAAAATAATCTCCAATTGAAAACAACCTAAATTTGGGACTGTATACAAATAATTATGGAAATAATTGGGGAGGGAGAAGGGTGATAATTAAGCACAAAATTTTGCATATTTAACTCCGAGGCTGACATTCGTAGTCTGGCAAAAGTTACCATGACATATGTATGTCCAGCCTTGAGGCTTCAAAATGACAGGCACCGAACATATGTATCACTAATACTGACAGAATAAGCATCCACAGATTTTGCAACATAGCATTTTTAAACAGATTAACATCATTAGTTTTATCTGGTTGCACTCTGTGTCTATTTTTAGAACATAAAAACACAGTTCACTGAACACAGTCACAAAATATGTAGCTTCTACCTACAGAACTATAAGGCCACAAACATTTGTCAACCGTGATTAATTTTCATTTACTGGGATCACAAAAAATACACAAGCACTCTGCTCTTTTTGGCACTTTCCAAATGGCATATTACATTCAAGTTCAGGCCAGTCAGGAGACCTGGAGTACATAATGATGACAGGTGCCAGCATACATAGCATCAAAGAAATAACTGTGCTATTAACCGGCTCAAATACTCATCAATAGATAAAGGGAAGAAAAATCATACATTTTACCACCCAAGACAAAATGACCTGATTAGCAATGGTCAGCAGAGCTACATTTGTTCATGTTGGCCATCATTTACATACATTCACATTTGTCAAAATTTTAAAAAGCAGAATGATAGCATTTTCTTGCAGAACAGCGTTCCGAGGAACCTTGCACTGCGCCATCTAAGATGTCCTCTTCGATGCCATCTGCTCTCTTCTCAAATGTCAATACTTCAGGATAGATTTGTTACACATTATTTTTGTGTCAAATGATATAAAATCCAATCACTTGGCAGAATCAGGCTATTTCACAATAAAAATTTAGCTTTTATCAACTTTTCTCAGCTATCCGATGCACACCTTAACTACCATAACAGCACGCACACGCTGCGTCGTTAAAGACAGCAGTCACAAAGAAAATTCTAAGTTTTAAAGAAGATCCAAATAATTGTTTAAACAGCTGAAAAATACAGATTTGGTGCAGGAAGGCATTTTGTGTGCATGTTCATTTTCTGTGTACTGACCCATGCAAACACAGGCATTGAGAGGCACCGGAAAGCTCCCGGCTCCTAGCAGCAGGGTGTGTGTGCAGTTGTATATGCACAACCACACACTTTGGCAATTTTACAAAGCAAAAAAATATAAGTTTACAGCTGCATGCTAGCAGACCTACTCGAAGGATAAAAAAAATAGTTCTTCATGAGATTTTAATGGAAGGACTTGACGGCTCTGAGGATTAATAATGGGATACAAAATACCTTTCACCTGTTGGTCACCAGCTCACATCCAATCCAGGGCAGTAGCTAATGAAAAGGTGTGACCTGACAGCTACTTGTTTGCTCAGGAGAAATGAGTGGGTGGTCCTAGTCCAAGCCCTAATGGGGATCCTCTGCACAGATGCATTGGCATATTTATGGCTTTTCAGTGCAGAGACCAATGACACAGAATCATAAAACAATGAATGGCAATCTCTTTGCTGAGGGGAAAAAACATAATGAAGACACTCAAATAATGGATTAGGAAGATTGTGCTGATATTCTCCTTACTGGACCTTACTCTAATGCCTATAATGAGGACAATCTTTCAACAGTTTTCCATTAATAAAGAAAACTTCTTTTTTTCCCCCCATGCCTACGTAAAAGTGAATTGCTCATGATTATCACCCTCCAGCAACACCAGCATGATTAAAAGGGAAAAAAAAGTGAATGTAATTGACATGTGGCTCTTCTAACCTAGCATAACAGTTGTCCTGGTATTCAGAAATACTCCACCCTCCACAAATCATGCAGACTTCAAATCAAAATGTCTGGTTTCTTGCAGTTTTGGTAGCCAAACAGTTAAACATTTAAATATGAATCCAGGAGCTTCATTTTATAGACCAGTTCTCTGAAGAAGTTGACCGCAAGGAATTTTTTGGTTGGTTCGTTGTTTCTTCCCTAGAGACCAGGACAATGAATCCGACCTTGCTAATATGGTTGGAGTATAATGCTTAACTGGGATTTCCAATAAAAGACTGTTATGATCACCAGAACAAACAAGAGAGAGCTAGCTAAGGGCAGTTGATGCATTAGTATTTCTGTATTTCTCCTCAAGATACTAAAAACCTGAGGGAAAAAAACTACCATTTTTATATCCACCCCATTTTTTTTCCTCACTCTGCTGGCAAACTGTGCCAAATTCATGTTGAGGCAGCTGTTGTACTTCAGGCTGCTGGAGGCCCAAGGACTCTGAGATGCTAGTAAAACTGAAAAAGATTAATACAGCTGAGCAACTCTGAATAACACTCTTGTGGAAACTATGATGACACAGTGGCAACCAGTAAGGTAGTTCAACAAATTAGGTGGTCTTTGCAATTCAAACAAACTTTATGTTTCATAAATATTCATCATTCTTCAAAGAGTGCAAGGGTTTAACCAGTAAGGCAGAGACTTGACTCTTTGATATAATTTTACCAGCTTTAACTGGTAATGTGATTTCATTAGGAACACAATTTGTGTCACAAATACAGTTGATTGTCATACCCTACATCTGCTCAAGTTTGGGTTTATTTTGGCAAGCATTTCCATTTTTAATAAAGGAATTGAATTATGAAAAGATTTCTTTATGGGAGATTGATTAAACTGTGACACTAAATGCAGAAAAAAAAAGTTTACATATTTCCTTCTTCCTCTCTAGGACATTTTAAAGTCACAGAGAGACAAGGACAGTGAAATGACTGAACCAAACTTGTAAATTCATTTCATGTTAAGTTATTGCAGACCTATATATCTGCTTCATAACCAGTTCCTTTTGCCTTAACCAAAGTCGTCAAAGGACAGGCAAAACACAATTTAAATGGTGTAGAGCTGATAAAAAGTGTGATTGAGTCTTGAAGATTTTAGTCAGCTGGACTCAAGAAACAGGAACTAGAATGGTATCTTACAATGAGGTCACTGACATATGCAAGCTCCCCATCTGTCCTCTAAATATTAAGACTGAATAAATTACTTTGAAAACTAGCATTTAAGTATCTAAATGGGTGGATTCTTCTTTTCCTCTCATTTTGCTGTTATTTTGAGAGGATCGAGTGCACCTTCAGTAAGTTTGCAGATGATACCAAGTTGAATGGGAGTGTTGATCTGCTTCAGAGTAGGAAGGCTTTACAAAGGGATGTGGGCAGGCTGGATTGATGGGCTGAAGTCAATTGTATGAAATTCAACAAGGCTCTGTGCAGGGTCCTGCACTTGAGTCACAACAATCCCATACAATGCCACAGGCTTGGGAAGAGTGGCTGGAAAGCTGACCAGCATTATGGGACCTGGAGGTGTTGGTTGACAGCTGGCTGAATACAAGCCAGCAGTGTGCCCAGGTGGCCAAGGTGGCCAACAGCATCCTGGCGTAGGTCAGAAATAGTGTGGCGAGCAGGACTAGGGTAGTGATGGTCCCCCTGTACTCAGCACTGGTGAGGCTGCACCTCCAGCACTGTGTTCAGTTTTGGGCCCCTCGCTATAAGAAAGACACTGAGGTGCTGGAGCACATCCAAAGAACAGCAATGAAGCTCATGAAGGATCTAGGGCACAATTCTTATAAAGAGCAGCTGAGGGAACATGGGTGGTTTAGTCCATAAAAGAGGTGGCTGAGGGAAGACCCTATAAACTCTCTACAACTACCTGGAGGTTGTAGCTGGGTGGGTGGGTGACGGTCTCTTCTCCCAAGGAACAAGTGATAGGATGAGAGGGAAATAGCCTCAAGTTGTGTCAGAGGAGGTTTATACAGGATATTGGAAAAATATCTTTACCAAAAGGGTTGTCAATCACTGGAACACGCTTCCCAGGGAAGTGGCTGAGTCACCATCTCTGGAGGTATTTAAAAGAAGCATAGATGTGGTGCTTCAGGACATGGTTTAGTGGTGGACTTGGCAATATTAGGTTAACAGTTGGACTTATGGTCATGTAGTCTACAGTCCTTTGCCCGACTAAAATCAGTGGGCTTATAAAAGTTGTTATCTTTTCAAACAAAGTTTTCCTCTCTCATATACTTAGATGACCATGGTGAGAAACAATACCATTACTAGCACTGATCGTCTCAAGTTTTGGCTCTCTAACAACTTAAAGAATAAGAGAATATTATTTCTGTTTGGTGTAATATATTAATCTCACTGCACTAGAGAAAGAACTGGATTATTTTGGAGGAAATTAAGGTATAAATCTACTATGTATCTATATATCTACCATAATGCATCATATACTAATCCTTGTCTCATAGTAAATGTAAGGCAACTTTCTCATTGCTGTCCAATGTGACACATTCATAGACCCTTGGTCCTGAGGTCATGAGGGATGCTCTCTCTCCTAGTCATTTCACTGGTCCAGGGACCTCACATGCAAGCGAATCTGTGCATACTGCTTGTGCAATTCAGCAAATCACTTTTAGGAATAAGAATAGGTAGGATCAATAAAATGCATTGTCTTTAGTTTAATCCTCTATTTGCACCTTAAGTGGTTTGCTTGTATCTAAATATATAAACCTTTAACCAAAGGTGTTTTCTTGTTGACTAAAAATCCAACTACTAGCCAGACTGAGATTCTACTGAAGTCAGTGCAATAAGGTTATTTTAGAGCATAATAACATAAACTGGGTTCTTGAGTCTACATCTAGGGGGATGATTAATGACATGATAACCAGAGAACTGAGATTTAAGCATTGCCCATTGACTTTGGTGGGAATACACTGGAGCTTAAGCATTTCTGAATGTGACAGCACTGCTTATAAATAGATTCAGGAATTTAAAGCACAGCTCCTAACTTTACTGGCTTGGGGAGCATGATTCAGAGCCTATTAAGGTGATATTTTCTTCAAGTAAAGCAGTATGTATCTGATTAAGCAACAATGTATTACAGCTATTTGACATCCATTTTCTTGTTTTATGGGTCGCATATCACAAAAAGCATTCTTACTTTATTAAAGCATTCAAAATGATATAGGAAAGAAACATATGGATACAAATTTCTTTTCCCTTTAAGTTTTGGGATTCTTTCCCCCCAGTTGTTTTGTTAGGGCTTTTTAAAAAAATATATATCTTTTTTTTTAGACTCTCTTTCTGTGCAACTTGAAGTCTAAAAGGAATGTACCTCATTATGTCACTGTTAAAAGCAAGAAAGATTGTGTACATTCTTAACTAAACTTTAAAAAAACAGATTTCATTCCACACCTTGTGATTTATTTACTGTCTGGACCCATACTGAAATGTTTGCCTCAGTCATTAAGCTTTAGATTATTTTATATCAAGAATATGTAATGAAATGTTAAGTAAATTTCCATGTTAGGTGTTCTTTTCCATTCAGTCTTCAGCCACATTTTATGTTTTCTGATAAAGTAGTGCATTAATATCTACTCATATTTTACTGTCCAGTCAGTAGAATATAAATTCATTATCTCCACATACTGTTTTCACTGAGACCCTATGAATTTCTTCTAAGCTAAATTTGGTCTGTATCATACATTTTTCTATGATTACTGAAAAAATTACTACATACTGAGTAATTACAGGTGACTGGCAGCTATATTTGACCATGTAGCAAAACAAAACGATCTCTTTTCTTTCATGAAAGCAGTTCATCCTGTGTCAGCGATGTTTTCTATAACAAGCTTTAAATTTATATGGAGTAAAGGAAGAAGTTTAGGGCTCCCCTTTTCCTGCCTAAAGGAAGTCAGAAACAAGATACAAAGGATGAGATCCCTGAAGGAGGTTAGCGAGGAGTTACATGCCTAGATACCTGTTCCAAAGTCGTTTACCAATGAGTTAAACGGATATGTTATACTTAAATGAAAATACTCAAAATTTACAATTAATTCTGTTATATTTGGAATGCAGCCAAACATATGTCCTAAGGGGATGGAAAAGCATATCTATGGATGCAATACTTATGGCACGGGGCCAACCTCAGAAAAAATACAAGCTCAATAGATGTCACCTATTGAAATTTCTGTAGTTAGGAAATCCTGACACTCAGCCTGGAGGTGTTGATGCTCCAGACACATCAGATAAACAAAACTTAAGGAACAGGTTCGTGGTTCTGAAGTCAACAGACATGCCTTTCCACACTGAAGAAGGAAACCTGCCCCTCCCCATCCCTTACAAGCAACTTGCTTGTAAACCAGAAACAAAAGTGAAAACAACTTCTGACATTTTGCACCTTTAGAACTAAATCCAAGCTTTGCGCTTGCATCAGTTTTAAGCCTCAAGGGATTTCAAGAGGCAAGAAAAATTGTAGCATCTGTGTAAGACTCCGAAGACAACCTGGATACATGACAGAAACGTAGCAGTGGCTATTGTTTGGCTTAACTTGATTTCTTCGGGAGACCCTGCTCAAGATTCAATGTCATTTATATGTTGTTATGATGAGATTTTAACTGAAATATCCAATTTTCATTAAAAAAAAAAAAAATTCCTAGAAGCGGTTCTACCAGACAAGGGATTTAGCTTCTCAAAATGAAATACCTAATAACAGCTTTGCTGCTTTAATTAAGTTGACCCACTCAGAAAACATATTTTAATAAATTAAAGATTTCTGTATGCATAGGCATTTATTTATCATTCCCAAAAGAAGTATTACGAAAAATATTTTTGTTTGTTTTAAATTAATTGGTTACTGAAAGGGATACACTGCTCTAGAAAATCATACCTAAATTTAACATACAGCATTTCAATTGCTATGTCTTAATAGTCACAATTCTTTTAACATCATGACTGTTCTACCTCATCTCTGTTTTCTTCCAATTTGTGTAAATCTCGAGAGACAGATAAAGAGTAGCAATCAACCAGTGACATAAAAAATTACAATATGACACAGTTATCCAACAGAAATGCAAATTTACTTTCTCTGCTGGAACATCAACAGCAAGTAATTACAGATGTACTACATGTTGAATTTGTTTATTCATTATTGCACTATGTTCCCCATTTCCCCTGCTGTTCCATTTCTGTCTGTTCTTACTACCTTCCATTGATTTCTATGTTGTCATTTATTTATATTTATTTTTGAGATGACTTTCAAGGACTGCAGCAATTACTGAATACAGTAGGGTATTTGATAGTGGCACTCTGAGGCACTTCACAACTAACCAAAAATGGCAGAACACCTCTCTGGCCTTCTGTTTGTCAGCAACAGAAGGAACAAACAACTGCGGGCAAAAATACGGCCACCCACTGAGGAGGGAGTATTTTGAAAATTAAAAAAAAAGTATTTAACTTCAGTGTTGATAATTGAAAGACACACTCCTGTTTCTTTTATTTTAATCCAAGACGCTGCCAGTGTCTATCATGTCTATGTCTGCTTTCTTCCTATCAACCTTTGGAGAAACCATTTAAAAATAAAATATTTTTTTATTTTAGGGAATCTTCTAGGGTGATTATTACCAAATTTAATATGGTCTGGAGCTATAACACAGAAATTTTACAAGGCAAAGTAAATTATTTCTTACAGCACTTTGGGTAATTTTCCAAGCAGTAAAAAAATAGGAGATTAACCGCACTGTGTGGTGCTGTGTAAAATGCAAGAAAACACTGGGCAATTTTTTCACAAAGCCTGTAATTCCTAGATGCGAAACACTAAATGTTACAATATGGGGCTGTCCCTCGGTACTTTAGCAATTATAGACACTACTGCAAGCTATGAGAGGTGGCTTGTGGGCTCAGGTTCACCCAAAACAGATAAAACTTCAAAACAGATTTCTTTATAATTGAAATAAAACTTCTTAGGCTAGCATGCTACTCTAGCAACCATCCACTGCCTGATGGCTGAGAGGCCAGCTGTCAGGAAGGAGGGTTTCTCAGTCTTCTCTTGAAGACTAAAATAAAAGGAGAAAAAAAAAATTAAAAGCCTTACTTTTAAAATTATTTTTACAGCATGATAGCCAAGCCTTTTTCTTCTAGATGTTCTGCTCATAAAATGGAAAATGAATTAGAGCACATGCTCAAGGCCTCACCTGGCAGTGTCATTTTTGACAGACTCATTTTTATTTTAGAACCAGGAGCCTTGCAATTTTAAAGCCTTTTACAAAAATTATTATTTTCTTTGTGATACCGAAATAAATTACCTAAGCAAGGGATGAGGCTCAGATGCTGAGGTACCAAACTCCTGTGCTACCAGTAGACCAGCTAGGTCAATTAACATGTCCCACTGACAAATAAAATTCACAAGTAATTTATGCAGTTTAGCAAGTTAAAAATGTGTAAAGCACTTGGGAATACCTAATGGTAAAGCACAGTGGTCCTTAACAGCTACATGTTCTTTTGGAAAAGGAAAAGCACAAGCTTAAGCCCCAGACAACTGGATATTTTCCAATTATTCTACTAGCTGAGCTTCTAATCATGCTTTTCAACCACCAAATTATGCTGTTCTAATATATTTTCAGGAAAATTGTAGCCTAGTGAGCTGTAATTTTTAGATACGAACATATAACATTATACAATATAAGGGTGTTGTGGTTTAGCCCCAGCAGGTAACGAAGCACCACACAGCCGCTCATTCTCTCTCCTCTCCAGTGGTGCATGGGAGAGAATTGGGGAAGGGGGGGGGAAGTAAAATTTGTGGGATGAAACAAAGACAGTTTCATAGGTAATGCAAAATGTGTCCCCTTGCAATCTCTTGTGCACCCCTAGCCTACTCACTAGTGGGGTAGTGGGGTGAGGTGACAAGCAGAAAAAGCCTTGATGCTGCCTGAGCGCTGATCAGCTGTAACAAAAAAATCCTGTGTTATCAACACTGTTTTCAGCACAAAACCAAAGCACAAACCAGTACCAGCTACTATGGAGCAAATTAATTCTGCCCCAGACAAAAGCAGCACAAAGAGGCAATGAAGTACTTGTGACTTATGGCTGTATTATTCCCTGGTTATTCCTTTGCAGCTCTTAAATTGGTCTTTTTTCTTCCTGCACGCACAGCAGCATACCCAAGGCCACTTAGCATTTCTTGTACCCCAAAAGAGTTAAGATGACTCAAGACAAATATTTCCATTAAAATTAAAACCAGCAGAAATTGACTTAGTACTAGTGAGTTTTTACTCCAAAGGTTTTACTGCATGCAAATTAGAACTGTATCAGTTAATGTATTTCAAGAATTAATCAATGACAAATTAACAGCAAGTTTTCGTTTGGTTTTTGGGTTGGTTGGTTTGGTTTGTGTCACTGGAAATTACAGTTATAAGAGCCAAACAGCTTATTCTGAGTTTTATGAATGTACCTTTAATGTTCTTAAAGGCATAAACTTTTTTGAGAATTTTTTGCAAAAATGCCATGTTTAGGATTTAGAATTATTATTGATAAGTAAAAGTTTGTTACTGGCAGGTTTTCCGGATAGGGAAGGGAATCTTGGGTTTTTTTTAAAATTTTTATTAAATTTTTTACTTTATTAAGTTGCTTTGGTTTCGCCTCTTTCCATATTTCCAGATACACAGATGTGAAAATTTATGTAGGCTTTGAGGATGAAAATACTTCTCCAAGTTTGTCTAATCACCTGGCAGCTACTGGGCTTATAACTCTCTTTTATTCTCAATTTTCTAAACTCAGAAAAAATAAAATCCTTTCCCAGGAATTCTCCTGCTCTTGAATACATTTTTGAACTCTTCACTAAAACATTTCTAGAAGTAAGCAAACTACTTATTGGTAACTTACTTTACTAGCTGCTAAAATAAACCCGAGATGATGACATGAATCACCATGACATTGACAGCATGATTATAATCATTTTATGTTTAGCACAGCAGATGAATTGTGATTTGCCTTCTTTACAGTTTTACATGCCACCGGTGACCTTGTAAAATCTAACTCTGGTAGAAGCTAATCCTCCTCTAAAATCTAATTTTAGTAAGAGAGGATAATAGGTGTAAATATTAAATATGTGTTTATACCTCAACTTTGAATCAAAACACTGCATTTTAGCACACTGGAATTAACTTCAGCGTGAAAACAAAGAAAGGTCGATAGAATCATAGAATGGTTCCCATTGGAAGAGACCTTGAGATGTCATCCCCTGCTCAAAGTAAACATTTTATTTAGACCAGATCGCTCATGGGGGTTACTGTTCAAGTTGGAAATAATAATAATGTAAAACCCCCACAAAACTAAGCATATTTTTTCCTTGCTAATTTAACAAACTCATTTAGCATACAGTGCCTTTATTTTACATGTGCTGTAGAAAATACTGAAAGAAAAAAAAAGACACGACAGGGACTGGTCATTGTGGAATTAGAAAGGTGCACAGTTCCTAGTTTGAGTCTGACAGAACCAAAGCTGGACAACATGAACAAAACAAACAGCTTACACTCAAGAGCACTTATTTATTCACTTATTTATTTCTATGTCCCTGTTTGTGAAATTTTGAAAAGCTTTCACTGAAAGCTGGGGATAGCTTGCTGTAACAAGCAAGCAATTTTGTAAATCTCTAGTCTACACACTGGGCATGGGGGTCACCTTCACAGTTCCTTACTGGAAGGCAAAGAAAAGAGAAAGAACAAGGTAGTGGTCCAGGTATCCAGACTGGCACTAAGGAAATACATGAATCATGCCATGCTTCTTTTAGTAAGCATTAATATTGGCAACAGACCTGAGGAGGCAGAAAAGCTGGGGTTAAAGTCAAGCCACTTCATTTGGATTCAAGACAGGAAGGAAAATAGCTGAATTTGTGAACTTTACAGATTTGACTTTACTGCTGTAGGTTTTTATGCTAGAATTGCCTTTGGCTTGAACTTAGGAACTTGTCTGAAATCTTCCTTCTCTCAACCCCCAATTCCATTGACAGAAAAATTTTCTATCTACACTACCACCCACTTCTATCCTTCAGTTCATCAACCATCTCACACTTCTCCCCTGGAAAAGAGACACAAAGAAATGGTTTTGACAGTTTTGTTTCAGCATGTATATTCAGAAACAGGATTACAAAAAGTTTGAAGGTTTGATTCCAACAGATGGGGAAGGGAGGAAAGAAGCCTCTAAAACGACCCTCCTCTAACATCTGAAAACTAACTGAAGTACATGTCTCCTTGCTGTGAGAAAACCTAGCATAAGCCTAGGTAGCAAAGTTTTAACAGAAGAATAAATCACATTTCTACTTCAAGTTAGATATGAGCTGAAAAACCTATGCCAAACGGAGTAGCTCTCATGCTACTGAATCTTAAGGAAGTCTATACAGACTTCCAGGAAGCATGTCAGTTACAACAATTACATATTTGCATTGGAAACTAATACTAGTAGAGTTTCAGTATATTAGAAGCTAGAAAAAAAATCCATTTATTGTGAATCACTGAGCAGATGGTAGGCTGCAAAACTTATTAAGGATAAATAACCAACATGGAGACAAAAATCCATATTCTACTGCCAAATCTCTTCATCATCTATTTTCCTGTTGAATATCTTTTCAGACTTTGTAACCAAAAAAATTAAATAAAAGACAAATTTCTATAGATCAAACATCTTTTTTTTTTTTTTTTCCAATGAATGAAATAACCACCTGAAAGCTTTTCTGACATCTCTAATTACTTTATCAACACGTTGCATTGTTATGTGTTTATGAAGTCCTATGTCACTACAAGCCACCAGGACATCAGTACCATCTTTTCAGTTTATGCTGACATGAACCCTTTCTTTACTTATTGTTGTGAACATGAGAAGAAGAATCAACAGCAATAATGAGAAAAAAGTGCCAAGAGATGACAACAGACAAATGTGATGACAATAGACTACAATTATGGCACAGAGAAAGTACAGGTAAGCAAGAGTGCATTGGGAAAGGACAGGCAGAGTATTTTATTGCCTATCACAGTGCAGTATTCAGTGTTGCAAAGTTGTATACAGCTGCTGTCTTTTTACTAATGAGACACATTCTTCCACAAACATAGTTCAGATCCTTAAGACACAATCCACCTTGCATCTATCTTACGTTTATATCCCTGGAGAAAAGCAAACCGTTCCATTCTGCTATAAGGCTTCACATACATTTTTTTATCACTTCCTTCCCAAAGTTGGGAAATGACATCCTACATCTGAACTTTCAGAGCAAGGGGAGAAAATGAAAAAAATCTTTTTAGTGGCTCACAATGTTTGTACACAGTTACGGGATTTGGGGATATTGCCGTTTTGAAGAAAACTGAGAGACCTTCAGTATTTTCCCTTGTAGACCTCACATTTCATATACTCAGCAGTTCAGAAAATGTGCAAAATTAACCAGAGGACTACCAGGGTAGGAGCAGCTGGGTGGAAAAGAAATAAAGAAAAGATTTTTGATCTTAATTGAGAAAACTCTCTCTTTCCCCTCAGCAATTCTAATAAATTAGAACTTTTATGTCAAAGATCTGCTAAGAAACCAAAAATTGTGACTTTCTCCCATTATTCTTCAGTGCAAGATATAAAGATATCTGCCAGGAAAACAAGGTAAATTAGGAGATTTTGCTGTATAAACTACCTGCAGTACTCTCCCAGAGGGAAGTAATCAGTGAGCGTATGAATTCATCAATATCTCAGAATTTTTAACTGTAACTAAAAATTGTAGCAAAAAAAAAAAAAACCAAACCTTTCCATTGTCTGGAACTGGCAGGCAGTGGAGATGAAATGATACCATCTTGACCTCCACTACAAGCTAAAAATTCCCATCCAGGTAGTTTTTAATCAAATTCTGTATTTGATATGAAATTATAACAATGAATGATTTTTAATATTCTAATTATGTTATCATTTGGTACCCATAGAGGAAACTTCTAATTTCTCCCCCTTTTCCAAATTCAGATACTTCTAGCACAGTGGATCTGTGGCAATTAATTATGAGCTGTTTTTCTTCACTGGATCCCTACTGTGTGTCCAAGGATATTTTTTGCTTGAAGACTGGATGATGCATAAGCAAGGTCAGAGTGAAAGCTTACTGCTATGTGAACAGTTGAGGAAGATACCCAGACTGAGGTACAAGGACTGAAGCTCCATACAAAGGGGTTAACAATAAAAGCAAATAAGAGAGTCAGAAAAGAGGTTATCATCAGAAAAATAGAAATGAGAAACAGAAAACAAGTGAAAGGCAATTTTGAAACAGAATTATTTTAATTAATAAAAATCCATTTTTATCTTGCAAATGTGTGAAAACCAAGAAGAGGCTATAAGTCTGCTATAACTATCATGGGGCTAGGTTAGCTGGAGCTACAAGTAAATTTTGAAGGAACTAGAAAGTCCACCTCTTCTGATTTTTTTTTTTAGAACCAGGTCTTAGTAGTTGAGTAGGTCTTTCACATGCTCAAAGAGATGCTCCTAAAGAAGTGTAAATTCAAAGCATGAGACATGTAATTCACAAAGTACAGGTGACATGCTTAGCTCTGCCACAAGCCACTAAAAACAGTAAAACTAAATTCTGGGTCAAAACCTGAGTAACTTTAATCATTAATATATCATTACTTGTGATCTAAACTGCTTACACTAAAGGCTTTTTAAATCAGAGGACTTCTTACTATCTGTTATACAGTGTACAGCACAAAGTTAGCAATATTTTAGGAATGGGTGCTGTGAAAACCCTTAGTTAGAACACAAAACTAAAATAGTACAACAAATAGAGCAATAAGCAATTTTCAAGCAAATATTTTCCTGTCCCTTTACCTCCCCTACTCAAAGGGTCTGGTACCATCTCCCATAAGCTGCTGAGAAACTCACCGTTAGAGCCAGCAGTTTTCCATAGGTGAGGTGGGCTGGGATGTGGTCACTCTTGGATCGCAAGGACTCCACGTACCAGCGCTCTGCCTCTGGCAACCGGCTCATTCTCATATAGGCTTCTCCTACAGGGTGAAACAAATGTTAGTCACAATGTCCAAAAGTTCTCAAAGTGTCCATAATTTATTATCTCATTTATAATTTCCTGTTTATTAAATGAGCAGAGATCTTGAAAAGAGTGAAGTGTTTTGAACATGTTCAATGAAAAAGCAAAACAGCCTTATACACACTTGAGTGAGGAGGTTGAGTTACGGCCTTATTAGGCCCGAAGGAGCACGGTTGAGATGAAATTCGTGTTGGAACAGAATTTCACAAGAGATCTCCAGCTGTTAAATTCAATCAAAAGTCTCAAAATGACAGAAATTTTATCACATCTACTATAGACAAGTTATTTCTTTTCCATCAGTCTATCTTCATAGAATCATAGAATGGTTAGGGTTGGAAGGGACCTTAAAGATCATTAAGTTCCAATCCCCCTGCCCATCACAATGTGGGAGGGAGAATACGGATTTTTTTTTTTTCTTTTTCTTTTCTATCTTTGTCACTTGAAGATAGGGATCCCAGGCAAAATGTGGCACATAAGTTTGAGTTTCAGGAGTTAGGGTTGCAGTGCGTGCAAAATGAACAAACCACAGCCTAGAGATAAAATGAGTGTTGTGTACAGTCAGAAGTCATGCTGAGCCAAGGCTAAGGGAAGCCAACATGATTTTTATGAGCAAACAGAGTTTTCCAAAAGGTGTGCAAGCCTGTAAATCTAGCAGACCAGGATTTCTAATTCAAGGATCTACTGAGCATTCTGCACTCATGCACTGGTCTTGGATATCTGATTACATACGCAGAACTAGATGATGTTTCAGTCCCCGAAGTACTCAAGTCATTCTATTGCTGGTTAGGGCCAAACTAGAAGAACAATTCCCCAAAACACCCAGCCAAATAAAATAAATAAATCAATCCAAACAGGAAAGAAATTCCAATAGAACACAAATACCCCCAAAATCCATAATCAAATTCAGGGATATCAATGTCACATGCACTATATCAGCACTCACAAATAAGTGACGTAATATTATACCTCATTATGCACAAAGCAAAGTCATGAAGTCAGGTGTTGAAAGGATGGAAGAAGCCAGAAGCCAAGCTGCATGCTCCCCTCAACTCCTCTCCCCAGCTGCATGCTTTATGGCAGAATGCTTAATTATTTGATTGCATATGATTTTTCCCACAGGCCCTTGCTTCATTTAGCATACAGAAAATGAGAAATCCTTATTGTCCTTTTTTTTTAAGTGGAAAATTCCAGTCCAACCTGCTACAGCTTGGCAAAGTGTCAAGCAGTTAACAAGAAGATCCTTTAAAAAGTAATGTAAGCAGCCATAAGAGATGGAGTTGTTATCTGCTGGTAGTATACACTGAATGCACTGCCAAATTTCAAAAAGATCCCAAGTTCTTGTCTATTTTCCATGATGGATTCTGATATAAGAAGAGATTAACATTTTCTGACTACTGGCAAATTCAATTTTTAATAGGTTTTAAGAGCTCAACTACTTTACAAGCTAACTTCCTGTAACTTTGAGAGTATTTGAGTGCCGCATCTAGAAATGAAGCTACAATATGTCAATCTAAATGTCAAATGGTAGAGAAATGAATTTTATTCCCCTGAAGACATTACAGGGAATTCTTTATAGCTGAACCTTTTCTTTTTTTTTCCCAAGGAGTCTGGGCTTTGCACATAAGCTCCATACCATCAAAAGTTACTATATTTTAAGCAATTAGAACATGTCATTACTACAGAAGGAAGTACTGTTAGGGGGTCTGTTAATAATTGAATCTTCTAAACGATTTACAGTGACACTCCAATCTAAAAAGAAATCAAAGCAAGTTGAAAACTGACAAAGGCTCTGGCGCTATCCTCAGACAAGAATAAAATCAAGCAACCGATAACTGAAGCATTAATTCAGTCAAGTAATATTGTGGGTTAGACTTATATAATTTTAATATTAACTATTCCATCTTAAGATAGTTTTCCAACAAAATTACAGAGAAAACAACTATGACTTGACTTCTCTCATTCAGGATACATTCGTATGTCTGAGATTAAAATAACAAAAATCATTATAATTTCTGCTTGTGTATTTTGATAAACTTCCAGCATGAATTATTTATTCATTAGGAAGAGTGTCTGTTGGCAGAATATATGCAAACCAATGGCACATGTGAATAGGTTTCTATATTTAACAAACCCTTAATCTATAAAATCTTTCAAAACTCATGTTAAAAATTCAGAAAGGTCACATACACAATTTATCAGTGAAACTTGTCCAAGCTATAAAGTTCAAGAGAGTTGTATTCTACTTTTCTATTAAAGGTAACAGCAACAATGAAAGAAATTCATGGCAGTGGAAACCTTGAGACATAAATTGACAGTTATTTCAGTTTCCTAATCCGTATCAACATGCATTCTCATGTGCAGCTTTGCCTGCACAATGAGTGGCGGCAAGAAATTCAACAACTAACTGGAGTAAAAGGAGATAAATCAGCGCTTCAAATGTTTTTCAGTTTTATAGAGCAGATAATGTCTGTTATTTATGCACCCATTTCTTATCCTATTCCAAAAGGAGGAACATAGATTATTTAATTGTAACACTCATTTATTAATGCAGTACAACAAAACACACTAATACGCTACTGAAAGACTACTTAAGGGAGTGTATACATTGTTCATGGTGTGTACAAAGTTGATATATTATGACAAAAGAATAAGAAACGGGCTACTTTTAACTCAAATGGATTTTCTTTGCCATAGAGATTGGTAGTGTTGCAACTGATCTTTCTCCAAAGCATTTCTCCAGAAACCTCAGGATTAAAAAATAATGTTTCAAAATCAGAGATTCACAGAATTGTAGGGGTTAGAAGGGACCTCCAGAGATCACAGAGTCCAACCCCCCTGCCAAAGCAGGTTCCCTAGAACAGGTCACACAAGGAGGTGTTCAGACCGGTCTTGAATATCTCCAGAGAAGGAGACTCCACAACCTCCCTGGGCAGCCTGTTCCAGGGCTCTGTCATCCTCATTGTGAAAAAGTTCTTCCACATATTGGGAAGAATTAAAAATCAAGAACAACAAAATAACTAAACCCAACAAACTAAAGCAACAACACCACCTCTACTAAAATGATCCCAGGACAAATTAAGTAACTATAACTAAAGACTGATAACAATCATATTAAACAATAAATATTTATATTAAATATTAATACTAATAAATTATCAGCTTGCTAGAAGCTATTTCCCCTGAAGGTCCAATTTTATACTTAATAATGAAAAGGGATATTAAAAAAAAAAAAGATTTTCAAATATATATTACACATTGTTTAAAAGCAAAACTAAGTACCATTCACATGAATGTATCTTATATGGTTGTAGATTAACCTCCCATCTGTTGGTTTCAGATTTGTTCTATTTAAGATGCACATTGTCATACCAAGCAAACAGAGCGCTGCCCAACACAAAGACCGACCTGACACCCCAGCAACACTCAGACTGCCCTGGAGGCACCCAGGAGCCACCCTCCCCAACCAACCCTTTTTATGGGGGAGTAATGTTGGGTGGTGTGAAAAACCTAAGCTAACTCTGCTCCCCTGTGCTGGCTGCCTGGCCAGAACCAGGACAATCTGCCTTGCATCATCCTTGTATATGCTAATTATCTGCCACCCAAACTGCAGGGTGGTAAAAATCTAACAAAGAAAATACAGAATTTGGCACAAAGAGCAGAAGTCTAAACAGAAATTAAGATGGAGATGCACTTCAAAAAGGAAAATCTCAAATATATACATTCAGTCAAGATTTAAATTTAATTTTTCCATCATTTCTTTGAATTGGGAACATAAACAGGTTGCCTCAGAAAATGACAGAAAGCTCTGTATCCTTGTGTACCACGATGCCACTTTTGTCTGTCTTAATGCAACCATGCAGCCTCCTTGTGTGAGTCAAGGCTGCAGATGCTTCCATAAATGCACGTCCCTACATATACAACTTTCTTCTTTCTTCCCATAGGTATCACAGCATACAATAACATAATAAATCTAAGAGCATAGTCTGATGTTATACGATGCTGATGTTTAGGATATACTGCAAAAGATTAACAGTCTTGGTGATAAATATGCAATGCATGCACATCTTCCCCAAAACAGCTGAAGCATGTGAACTTAATGAGCATCAAGTTCTGCACAGACTAAGCATATTCTGTTTGGGTTTTTCTCCTTTTATGGAAGGAATGCCTTGAAGATTTCAAGGAATGCATTGTATTTTGAGAGCGCTTTTGATGGATGGGAGTCAATCCACATTTACTTTGGTTGAGCAGATTCTTATAGGCCTCAATTAGCTAAAGCAAAGCCTTTGATCTGATTTAATGAGACTACTGAGCTACTTTGCAAGGAAAATACCTAAAGTGGAAAACAGATAAGAATGAAAGGCAAAATAAAATCAGTTGCCGCATGGAACAGCATGGCCTTTGCACAGCTAATTCCTGTGGTACAGACTTCCAGTGAAAGAAGTATATGGACACAAACAGATGCATTGAGGTCACCTGAGATAGATAATTTCACTTGTTTTCCAACAGATCTGCCATCAGCAGTAAACCATAAGGGTACAGACTAAGAATTCATAATTGAACAAGTGATTGCATTCTTTTCTTGCCTTTTACTTTATTCACACACATTTTAAAGATTTTTTTTTTTTTGTCAGTAAAATGTAAACATTATGGCACTGTAGGTTTCTTTAAAAGACTCTTAATAGAACCACTTGCCATTAGAATCATGTCTAACTGTGATCCCTGTAGTCCAATTTCAGTATTGGATCATATTTTTGGTCTACAAATGTCATGATTATACTAATTTTCATAAAATACGAATAAAATATAAATGCATTTCAGGCTTAGATTCAGTATTTTCAAAATATTGCCTAAGGAAACTCAAGCATTTCACATGAAATTATAGACCAGTGGTCCAAAGAGATAAAACTAAGAAAATCTGAGAACCTGTAAAACAAACAGCCTAGGCTCAAACACCTGTGTCCACTACCTCCCTCAGCAATCCACTGCTGTCACCTTCATACCCAGCTTGAATCCCTCAAACGAAAGTGAAAAGAATAGGAGACACTGTAATCAGCCTGGAGATTTATACCCAGCTATAGGACAGCAGTTATAAACTAGTTACTATAGTCTGAAAAATCTCAGAGGAGGAAGAGCAGGATGGGGGTGGGGAAGGAAGCACAGACTTTTACTCCTATCAGTGGTGGAGTGGACTCCATTCTTATTTCCTTAGAACTTATAACAAAATATACATCTGAAAGAAAAGAAAAAACAACCCCCTTTTTTTTTTTTTTCAACCAAGCTAGTATGAAAAGAAAAAAAAAGTTTGTTATGTACATGTAGTAAGAAAATGCCAGTATATGTGCAGACAAGTGCAGGTACCACACTCTGCCTAAGTTATGATGTGGGGTATGTATTTCACATCTTAATCATCTTTGGCTCTTAAAAAGTAAGTCTTGCACAGCATCAACTGTAAAACTATACCAGCAAAAGTGTTTCTTGGAGTTCTAAACAATATTTAAAAATAATTCAATAAAAAAGCCTTTAATGGCAGCAAGGGGCAAATGGGATAGGAGCCTTAACAATATTAACAGGTCTGTACAGCCACATCCACCCAAAAGCATAATCAAATAAAGCAACAGTTATGTTACAATCATCAACACAGAAAGCCTCTCTGCATGCTAGGCCTTTGTATTTACGATGCAAACCTCTGCACCAGATGTAAAATCCAGCTCCCCTTTCCTGTTCTGTACCTGGCTGCCACTTGTATGATTTGTGTTCTGCCCATGTGCAACGTAGCAGATTAGCAAGGAGAAATCTAAACTCTAATCTTTGCATCATTAACTGTATTCACTTCTGCAATGTTAGCTTCTTTTGCAACTTGAATTTCTCATAAAAAATTGTTTGTAAAACCTTGCATTAAGTGTATTTGAGAATAGACATTCAGATGTTAGTTGGCAAGGGCAGATGAAGTACAATCAAGATGTTTGTTTTTATGACAGCATATTGCCAATCTAAATCTGGACAACCACACCCTGGCATCAGTATTAAAATAAAGCCTCCACATCCACCTCACACCACTTAACTGGCACGAGTATGAATTACTGTAGCAGGTGGGCCAGCATGGTCTTAAAAGCAATGTAATACAATCAACTGTACAATATCAGGTTTCAAGGAACGCAAAAGACATCTAGAGCAGAGGCTGATCCTTAAGCAATCTTAATATTGGCATTAAAGTGTTCAAGATCCCATAGGGACTATTTTATCTTTTGACCCCAGGTTTTAATTGAAACCTTAAACAAAATATATAACCTATTTAATGCAGCTGAGCTGGACTCTGGCCTTTGTAGTGCATGTTGCCATGCCAAGCAAATTAATCTGTGTAACCTTAGCATGTACTTTTTAATTTACATCAAAGAAATATGACATAGAGAAAATAAATACCAAGCCAACCCTATACAGCTTGTTGAATAATTATTTTTATTCTAGTTTTAGATTTTTAATTTTTAGATGGTTTGGGTTCTTTTAAGGAAAAAAAAAAAGTTTTACTTCTTGGTACAAAGCCAGAGAAACATATGGTTTCCTTAGCTGAGTTGTTGCACACCTGGCAAAATAAATCACAGCAACAGGAGACCAAAATCTACCCTGTAACTTTTCATATGCACCAACTTAGAACATCTGATGCTGGTCTTCTGGTCCTGCCATGAATAAAATGCAAAGTCAAAAGTATGGCTTGCTTATTGAGGCCCAAAACTTTCCTTTAAGAGGCCAGATCCTTAAGAGTTTTAAAGGATGAGAGTCAGCAGAGCAAGCTGGCACACCGGAGGAGTGAGTCACTGGGCCTGTCAGAGCAAAAGGCCAATAGAAGCAAGGGGGGCAGGAACAGAAGTGTAACACAAACAGGGAAAGCAGGTGGTATAAAGGCTTAACACTGCTGGAGTGTTAATGCTACCACACTCCGAGTGCTGGAGTTCAAGTCTTAATTCAGTTTAAACAGTTTGTCTCTTGTTTACTCTCTTTCAAGTATGTGGTGTACATCATATGGGGTGCCTCCAGAAATCTTCAATGAAATGACTGAATAATGATTAAAAATTAGATACAGCACTGTTTTGTTGTATCACATGCCACTATCTAACACTGACCCAAACAGAGCATTGCCAGAGACTCAGAATACATCAATCACAATGACTACTGCAGCAGATAATCCTCAAAAAATGTGTTCTTGGATTTCAAGAGAAGCTGTGAAGACTTTTTCCACATGTAGGGAGACAGGGGAGGACCATCCCTTCCTGAGAAGATGGGGAACACTCCCCAGAAATGAGCACACAGTGAGCGGGCACAGATCTGAGTCAGGTTCACGTAGTTCCAAGCACAGGACTGACTTCAGTTCCTCTAAGTGTCCTCTTTAAAAGCAAGAAGTAAGCAGACAAGTTTATGTAATGCTGTTTATCAAAGAAAGCGTTAGAGTGAATGTGTTCATAATTTTATCTTGAACATCAAAACAGAAATAAATAATCTGGTCAGCCTTCTGGTGCCCAATGACAAGGTATGAGCTGCAGAGCAGATGCATTCCTGATAATGGATGTCAATGTTTTGTTCTCCTGTCGCGCTCCACGCAAAGAGGAGACTGAATAGGTGTTTAGTATTTACCTCACCTAGCTTGAGCTAGCAAGTCTAAGCTAGTCATGTCAGCTCCTTTTACAGGAGAGGTATGCTTACATGGTATCACTTGTATAATCTAAGAGATGCCTAAGACAGAAGGCCTAACCTGTACACTGTTATCTAACCTGTCATCTAACCTGTACACTGTTACAGGTAGGAGAGACTAACCTAATACAGCGTGCCTAACTGAGATCATGTACACTCATGAACTGATGCATCCAGGGCAGCTTTAAACAAACCAGCTTGTGTCCTGCTGTTATTAATGCTGTGCTGCCTTCAAGTCACTACCCCACTCTGCGCGTAGCCTCTTGGACTGGCTCTGCAGCACAGCCACAAGCCACACCTCAGCAACCAGCACAAAGCAAATTCTGGTTTCCCTGCAACAGCTGCCATCACAAGAGCAACCAAAACACAAATACATGCTACATTCGGGGTAAGTTGTACTTTACAGAGCTTCATAATAGCCTGTTGCTCTCTGCAATAGGCTGAAAGGGGCTAAGGTAAGATCAGCTGACCCTAACTTGTCGTGCCATTAGGACATCCATGAAGTGCTGGTGGCTGCCTAAAGGAAACAGAAGCCAGAGTGTGGGCTACACAGTGGAAGGAGGAAGTGTAACAGTAGCCAAGCCTGGGCAAAGGACTGAGCCGGTCTTTGTGTTCACTATTGCTTTGTGCGTTAATAAATGCAAATCCCAGGAACAGAGTGAACTCCAACGTCATGGACTGTGTTTATAAAGGAAGCTGAGAAAGGCCTCCTGAACCTAAAAAGTAACTAATAGACAAAAAAAAAAAAAGTAAAAACCCCAAAGAATCTTAAAGGCCATGATGATTCTAAAGGGAGCATCTATTCATGGGAAAAGAAAAAGTGTGGTACAAGCCTCTTTTCTAATGGAACAACCATCTTGCTCAAAATCCATTTAAAAGCATCTCTAAAACAAAGAACCTGCCTCATCTACAGATCTGAATACTATAAATAATAATTCATATTATCTTCTTTCTTTTATCTTTAATGCAGTCTGTATAAAGATGTGATGAAGAATGTAAGAAGCTGAAGCTTAAAAAAGAAAAGAACACCTCAGCTAAATGAGCGTTTCTTGCAGTACTCAATGGAGTCTGCTAAAATTTTAAAGGACAGATAGGCTAGTCTTGGAAGAAGAATTCTCTCCTTCTAGATTTCTAACTAAAAGTACATCAGCTAGGAAATAAATTTTTGGCACAACCTGCAAAAAAAACCCAAATCCAACTATCTCTGCAGGCCTCTTTGGACATCTTGTTGGTTTACAATGAAATTTAACATCCAACATCCACATTAGATTTCATGTTATAGTCAATCTCATTCCATTTTCTATGAATTCAATACAATTACTTGTTTCAGGTGACTAAATGGGAGATTGAAAAAGACTGTATAAATTGCACGAGGTCTCCAAGATACTGGATTAGAGAGTACTGCATGGAAACTCTTAAAAATATGCAGTAGCTAACATCTGTTGTCCCTACCCAGAATTGCAGCTATTGGTATTTAAACTCTGAGCCTAGTTTGACTCACATCTACTAAAGGCAATTATTTTTGGTTTTATTAGCTAATTCATGTGAGCACCAGTTGCCTGGCTGAGCTCTTTTGTTTCACCCTGCCTGAGTCCTCGAGTATCTTCCTGAAGCACTAACAATGCACTCACCCATCATGTTGTATAAGCTCTGTGGTGCAAACTGTCTCGGCATTTTCTGTATTGCTTCTTTGTAAACCACAAGGGCATCCTGAAAAGAGGAACACAGGTGGATTAAATCATTGGTAAAGCACTGATTTCAAAAGCAGTTTTTCACATATAAAGCAAAACTGATCTATCTTCCCTCCCCACAGAGAAGATGAGGAGAGAAAGAAAACACATTGGTGTCATCGATATTGCAGAAATTTCACATTTCTCATTTACAAAAGTTTTGCCAAATTCAGTAAAGCCTATTGACAAGAGATCAAATTAGTTCCAATATTTCAATTCTTTTCCCAGGTGGAAATAAATGGAAATTTTTTTTAACCCCTCAATGACTCATGAGTTTATAAACATATAAAAAATTCTATCGGTAGCCAGAGAATACGGAATAATATCAAACTGCAGACAAAGGATTTTCTGATGACTATGCTACAGTAAGTGACC
Organism: Porphyrio hochstetteri; assembly: GCA_020800305.1. NCBI lineage: Eukaryota > Metazoa > Chordata > Aves > Gruiformes > Rallidae > Porphyrio > Porphyrio hochstetteri. The sequence continues at coordinate 61,895,189 of CM036905.1, forward strand.
TAAAAAATAAAGAGATCATTGTCTACTGCCAAGTAATAATAAAACATAATCCTGACAACTGAAGCCTGCTCCATGGAAAGAATGAGATGGCCTATGGTGTCACGAATGGCAAAATTTGATTCCCCACGCAAACGTGCTGTGCCTTGAATTACTTGATCACATATTTATGATTCATTCAGCATTCTGGAAGCTCGCTGGTCAGGCTGTTAGCTTGGCATCATTTTCTGTCTCATCCCATCAAGTAGCTTCAGCTTGTGAAGGCTGAAATATGCTTGAAAAAATATCTAAGTGTATGATCAAATCAAGCTTGGGGCAAGACTGCAATGACCACCAGGCAGAAATCTGACCTCCCAGGCACTGCACTCCAACTCTACACTCTATCAGCCATGCAGACAACATGTGGCTTCTCTCTTATCTTTATAGATGTATTAGCTGTCTGTGCCAGTGTTTTAACCAGTTAGTAACTGCCACCTGACAGAGCTGGATTTAGCAGGCAAATGACAAAGAATCCATACAGCTTATGCGTGCCAGATCTTAAACAGCTGAGGTAACTGTCACAGTCAGGAAGAGTTATATGGATCAAAACCATGCATAAATCCTGCTCTGAAGTATGCCTAGCACTGCAAAGAGAGAAATCTTTCAAGTTCTGCTAAAGGTGAAAACTTAAGGTTTAGTAATTTCATCATGCAGAACAGACAAGAATCACAACAGTCCCATTTGCAAACATAAATGATATGGGATATGTTGGGTGTACGTTTTTAATCACTGAAGCTTTGAATTGTTCCAACTAAGTCTTATTTTTGAAGACTCAAAGGCAAAATGGATTTCCTCTATCTTAAATTAAAAAGCTGGTATGCTTTAGGTTGGTTGGTCTGTGATCTGGCTGTATTTTTTCCATAGCATCCACGGGGACAAAGCCAAAAAGAATTAATTAACACAAATCACACATGACCAGAGCTAATGGTGACTCTGACAGCAGAATATCATCCTTTACACCTGTGGCTGTAAAGACTAAATATTGTCTGTAGAGAACATTAATCTTGATTTGGTGAAATTTAATCAGTTTGTGCCTGTCATGCATTTTGAAAGTCAAAAAATCAAAGCAATAGGCATTATTTATGTATGAAGGTTCTATCGTGATATTGTAGACAAATCTGTAGTCTTACCTCATAGTGTCCTTGTTCATGAAAAAGTTTTCCTAAGTTATAAAGACAGCTAGTAACAGAGCTTTTATGAGCATGAGGATCTTTCAAATTTTCATCAGGGATCTCTGAACACTTCAGGAAAGTCCTCCTGGCTTCCTCTGTCTTCCCTTGGTTCATCAGGATGATACCAGTATTTAAATAGGCAGCTGTGGAAAAAAAAAAAGTTATCTTTTAATGGGCTTCCATTATGTTTTATCTAATCTTTGTTTTACTTCAAAGTAGTATCTGAAAGAATTCCCATGGTTATCTAGCTTGGCTTTTGTATAATATAGATCAATCGTTGCTGTAACAAAGAACATACAAGAGGTAAAAGTTCACAGACAAGGGAAGGACAAAGTGGTTACAAAGACTAAGGAAGGAGGGAAGTGAACACTGGTTAGGCAGGGTACTCCTTTCCTCTTATTAAGGCTGTATCAAGCATATAGGATCATTGTTTGAAATGTTACAAAATATATCTGTATGCTTATACATATATACATTTGTTTATACACATATACATGTATGTGTATATATTTGCATACATACATACCCTCACCAAGTTTGCTGATGACACCAATCTGTGTGGTGTGGTCAACATGCTGAAAGGAAGGGATCCTGTCCAGAGGAACCTTGACAGGCTTGAGACATGGGCTCATGTGAACTCCATGAAATTCAACAAGGCCAAGTGCAAAATCCTGCACATAGGTTGGGGCAATCCCAAGCACAACTACAGGCTGGGCAGAGAATGGATTGAGAGCAGCCCTGAGGAGGAGGTCTTGGGGGTGCTGACATGTGAAAAGCTCAACATGAGATGGCAGTGTGTGCCTGTAGCCCAGAAAGCCAACCAGGTCCTGGGCTGCATAAAAGAAGTGTGGCCAGCATGTTGAGAGAGGGGATTTTGGCCCTCTGCTCTGTTCTGCTCTTGTGAGACCCCCTAGTGCATCTAGCTCTGGAGTGCCCAACATAAGGAGGACATGGAGCTCTCTGCAAGTCCAGAGGAGAGCCATGAAGATGATCAGAGGGCTGGAACACCTTCTCTATAAAGACAGGCTGAGAAAATTGGGCATGTTCAGCCCGGAAAAGCAAAGGCTCTGAGGTCTCCTCAGAGCAGTCTTCCAGTACTTGAATGGAGTCTACAGGGAAGTGGGAGAGGGACTGTTCATCAGGGAGTGTAGCGATAGGAAAAGGGGTAATGATTTTAAACTGAAGGAGGGTAGATTTAGATTGGATATCAGGAAGAAATCATTCTCTATGACAGTGGTGAAACACTGGAACGATTTTGCAGGGAAGCTGTGGATGCTCCCTCCCCAGAAATGTTTAAGGCCAGGTTGGATAGGGCTTTAGGCAATGTGGTCTAGTGGAGAGTGTTCCTGCCCACAGCAAGGGGGTTGAAAGTAGATGATCTTTAAGGTCCCTTCCAAACCAAACCATTCTATATTTCTCTCTCTCGGTATAAGATTCAGTATTTATAATCTACAGAAAAGTTCAGCAATTGTAAAAAGCACCCACTTAATTTTGGAACCAATGACTGGCAACATCCTAGAGATTACTTCCCATTTTCCCTAGGCAAGAAAGGAAAAATGAAAGGACTTCAAAAATATTTGTATTATTCACACACATCACATACAACAAAAATCAGGAACTGGCTGTAAGAAACAAAACAGGAGCCTGAAAATTTGGGCAGTACCATATATGGCTTACCACCCCAGATCAGAAACATTTTTAGGTTCTATCAGTGCTGCCCAGTGTTAAATCATTATCTGCTTCTTCCCTGCACCATGTTAAATGTAGTTTTTAGCTAATAACCACTTGCTTTCAAGTTCAAAATTTCCCCTTTTGGCTTCCAAAAGTAAAATTTCTGAAAAAAAGGAAAATGTTATTAAAGAGTAGGAAGATTTCCTTAGAAAACAATAGTCAATATTATGCAAGCTTGTATAGTTGCAATACTTACAAGCTAGTGTGGGTCTGCTACCAATTGCCAGTTTATAGTAATGCAATGCCTCTGAAAACCTGCTGTTTTCCTGAAGTAGTAATCCTCTGCATAAGGACAGAAAAAAGAAATTAAAAAAGGAAAAGAAAAGAAAAATAGAGAGAGGGAGGTTACTGCAAAAAGTAACTTCAAACTAAGTATTGAAAACAAAACTACAGTAACAAAGAAAAATATTCCAACTGGTATTTCAGAGATGTAACAACTCTTCATGTTGCTCACAATTCAGGGTGGGGGGTGGAAATTATTTTGTCTGAAAACAGGATTAATTCATAGACATCAGATGCATCCGTAACATTTTAAAAAAGCAGATGTTAAATACAATAGCTTTGGTTCCTTGGAAATGAGAAGATTCATTTACTCAGTTGAGAAAATGGTAGACTGAGAGAATTTTTTTAAGTGGTGGAGTATGATGGAGCTATTTCTAACATTCATGTTTAGCCTGTTGTCTTTTCTTCACTTGAAATAAGCAGATCTTTTATAAATGCATGATAAAAGTTAAGAACTTAACACTTCCCATGTATTACCTTAACCAGCACTTGCTGAGCAATTTTACTGGATTAGTCACCATACAGCTGAGCACCTACTTCAGTTCAATTTTTTCTCTTTTCTGCTCCAAACAGATTTAATAACTGAAGAGGTATTTGAAGAGGTATAAAAAATTATACCAAACACTTCCAGTTATCATTGAGTTTCATAGTCCATGAGCTTTAATTAAAGCTTTTAAGACAAGCATTCTTGTGAATTACAAATTACCCCAGTCACCCAAAAATTTCTGAGAAACAAGCAGTCTGGACATCACTGACATGAATTCACAATTGTATGCCTAAGTGAATGCTCAAAGCATTACGGTTCCCAAAGTTTTAGGAGACTGAAAAGGGATATGCAAATGTATTGTAATCACAAAGATCTAAAAATCTTTAAATTTCAGAATGTGATTTCAGAATGCAGACTCAGACCTCATTATCCAGGGGTAGATGTCACTCTTCATACACCTCAAAATATCCACGAAAAAATAAACATAGCTATTTCTTTTAGGTGGGAGGGTTACCATATCTATTTGTAGTTTCCCTAACCTACAGCAATTTTCTCTTCTTCCTCTCTGCTTTTATCTGCTAGTAGCTTTTTGAACTGCAAAACGTTGGACTTTTTCCATCTGCAGTCTCTAATCAGAGACTTCTTTTCCCTCTAGATTCTCAGGAAACTTTTTGAAGTAAACCAGTAGACTTCAGGGGAAGAAAAGAGTAGGGCAGCTAGCTAAAGAAGTAACCACCTGTGTTCGCTTCCTGCCATTAGGTTGGGACTTAATTACTTATTTGAATGGAGGAATATATCCTCTTTTTTTCTATACTATCTCCCCATCTGCACCACGTAGCCTTGCTTTTGAAACTGTCTTTCGACTTACCTCAGATTAGGTAGTAAATAATTTTTAATGCTAACAGAACTTACATTCACTTGGTACTTGCAGTAACGTGAGCAATGAAGGAACAGCATTCAAGATACTTTCTGGCATGGCACCAAGGTGTTTAACTACTGTCAAGTGTCTTGCAGGTGGCAAGAGGTATGACTGTCAGGATAGTAATAACATTTTCTAAGGTTTCTAAAACGTGAGTATCGTTTACTTTAAAAGAAAATTTATAAATTGCAATTACTCCAAGGAAAAATATTATTATTATGTTATTCAAATCTAATTTGCTATTGATAACAGTAGAATTAACATAAAAATAAATTAGTTGCATGGTCTGACATTTAAGCTGCTTTTTTTCTTACACATAATTTGGGGACAAATTTATCAAAGTAACTCCATTCTTAGTTCTGGAATATATTATTTTACATATTAGGAGAAGTAATACAGTAATTGGTCAACTTGAACATAACAAATTACTTTGGTACATATACAGCATTTGTGCTTTTTGGATTAAAAGAACTTTTATTTATAATTATTACCAAATTAATCTTCTGTGTTCAGTACATTCTCTAGCCCTGGCACTTTTGTTTAGCTACTTGATATTTCAAGGTTTGTGGTTGTTTTCCTACTCCTCTTCCAGAAGACTCTTCTTTTAAAAGCTGTTCCATGAACAGACTGATGCTCTCTCACATGCATACACTTATATACGGGGGGGGGGGGGGGGTGTGTGTGTGCGCACACACACGTGTATATATATAAAAACCCAAACTGCTTGGATGCAAGATTGACTGCTGAATTACAGAAAATAATTAGTATTTTAATTTTACTTGTTATGAGGTTTGGTAGAAGAAGGGAAAAAAAAAAAAGGATATAATCTAAAAAACCTTTGACAAGGCATGAAACTGCCTCTTCTTGTGAAATGGGTCCTGATTGATCACTGTTTTTCCCTGTGGCTTCTGACAGTACAAAACTTACTAGATTTATGAGTCTTTAGCTCCAGTTTCAGATTAAAATTTGTCAGGAAAAGGCTGAAAAGAAAATTTAAAAAAATATTTTTTTAGCTGAATTAACACTTAGAGGGGTACGCTACTGTGAGATAACAAGCTTGGATGTTTTCACCTGTAAAGGGTTAAATAGTTATTTAAACAGATAAAAAAGGTTAAGATGATGAATGTTGCATTTAACTGGCAAAGCATTCCTGAGTTTACAGTGAATATTAGAAGAATTTAAAGAGCAGATGCATTTCCCTTCCAAGAGGAAAACATCAGATCCTCTCTAGCTTCAAGCTCAAACAAAATGCAGCCTTATAAACATGCCCACCAACCTCTACCCAATTATTCACAAGATGCAACTAAAGCCAAACACTTCAAAACTAGTTACTGTCAAAATTAATAGTGCCTGTGAAACGTCCTTTTAGAGCATGCATTATAATTCCAGTCTCTAGCTACATTATTGCTCACTAGCACTTCCACAGGTCTACTGTCTCAGTCATCACACAGAAGGAACACGAATGAGCAGTAGTTCAATATTTGCTTTCATCTCCAGTTTCAACAAGTAAAACACCACCACCTTCTTATAAATATTTAGCTTTTGAGCAAATATAAAACAAGCCCCAGGACCAAATGAAAAAACTATTGTTTACTTCAAAATTAGTTGAAAAAAGTCTGCAAATCCTCAGGTCCTGTACTTGTCTTTCCACTGCTTTATTTCATAGCATCGAAGCCATTCCCAAGACAAAAATCAAGCTGATTTTCAGCTAGGTATTACATCTGAGAGGCAGACCTGAGGTTCTGAGGGACAGCACGGTTCAACCTTGCCACCACGTTGCTAAATCACTGGACTTGGTCAGCAGAGACAGCAGGGTCAATAAAGTAACAGAAGTCCAAGCGAAGCGCCCTGGAAGCAGAGCAGAGATCTCTTTCCTGAGGCTCTCTGCCAGCTGCTCCAGCAATGCCAAGTTCAGCCAGCAAATCCGAGGTTTGCTTCTGAAAGTGGCTGGCCCTGAAAATTGTTCATCATTGTCAAGACAAACACAAAGCAGAGAGATGGACTTGAGTTAGTAATATCAGAAGGGAACGTGTCCTTCACTAGGTTTGCAAAGAGATCAGAGCAAATACTACCAAAAGGGTCTGTTCAGCACCTGAAGTTCTTTCCAAAGAAGCTGAAAGGTTGAACTCAATTACCTTTGCAGTCTGCTAAGTTATATTAACAACTCTTCAACAAGATTCACATGGAAGTTTTATTATATATCCTTTTCTTCTCCTTCAGTAATAGGTGAAGTATGAGTTATTTTGCCACAGAAATGCTTCCTTTTTCATTGGACTTTCATTTAGACTCTTTCACTTTAGAAGGGCAGCCAAATCACACAAGGAAAGTTTGATATGTCTTATTTTCACATGTTTTAGCATTTACTATACTGCAGCTTGAGAATTTTCCTCAAAAATACTCCGAATTACTTCAAAATCATTAAAAATAAAACTGAAGTGTCTTTATAAAGATACCTTAAGGAAAAAAAAAAAAATCAAATTAAAACTTTTCTATGCCAATTCAGCTAGAGAATTGCAAAATGTCCTTCAAGCAAACTGACCAAGGTTGTACAGAAAGAAGCTGTTGTGTCATAAACTGGAAACTAATAGCTGCGTAATGACCATGATCAGCTAAGCTTGTAAGAAATTAGATGACTAGCTACAGAAGCAGGGAGCAGGGACAGAGGGAGATGAAGTGAAACCTATGGGTGGTAATAATGTGGTGAGCTGGGGGCCAGCCTCTTCTCGCAGATAAGTAGCAACAGGACAAGAGGCAATGGCTGCAAGTTGCACAAGGGGAGGTTCAGGTTAGAAATTAGGAGAAATTTCTTCTCAGAAAAGAGTGGTCAGGTACTGGAATGGGTTGCCTAGGGAGGTGGTGGAGTCACCCTCCCTCGAGGTGTTCAAGGAAAAGTTTGATGAGGTACTTAGGGACATGGTTTAGTTAGTAATATAGGTGGCAGGGGGACAGTTGGACTAGATCATCTTGCAGGTCTTTTCCAACATTAATGATTCTGTGATAACTAAGTCCGTGACCTCCTTGAAGTTCTTAGCCCTTGTTCCTTCCTTCCTTCCTTCCTTCAGAAACCCATTTCCCTCCAGCTGATTGCTAGGAGTGAAGTCAGCAACTGGCAGAGACAGATGGAGTCTGTGCTTCCTTGTCTACTGTCTCTCAAACATTCTAGACAAAAATTAGTTCCTTTCCACTCACCTGGAAATGAGTAATAAAATTACTGGTAAGTCTGTAAAAAATGGCAAACTCTTTCTAAAAAAAAGGTTTGGTGCATGCATATTTCCATATTTTATCTGGGGGAGAGGGGGGAGGAGGAGGACAACATGACACTAAATATTTAGCCAAAATTTTCCAATTTGGCTGGTATATGTATCTAATTGCATAATCAAATAACTTAAAGTTTGTTTGGCATGCTTATTTTTATGTTTTATTACACTGAAGACATCCTTAAAAAGTTCAGGGTGCATCTGTAAATGTCAACAAATATTCTAAATGACAGATTTCTAGATGCAGAAGAAGAATGCTGAGATAGTCAGTGGGCACTGCTGTGTCTCCAGTAGCTCACCCCTCCCAGTGAGGAGCCTGTGACAGATACCTGCATAAGGAAGTTCCTCCTCTAGCCAGGAGTGGATCTGCTCTTGATAATGTCTTTCCCTTTTGTTTTCACTTAAAAATCTTAAGTGCTCTTGTGAGATCTCTGGCAAAGGAGGAGCAGGCAGAAAATACAAAATCAGCAATCCACCACAAAGCACTGAGTATAAGCCAGTGGTGGAGAAGAGCAACTGGCATATGTTGAGTACATACCATCTTTTGTGGTCATTGAGACACAAAGCCTTCCTTCTTCCTTGTGCAAGGATGGACAATGGAAAGCATGTCCTTGAAATAAGGATGACTGATAAAGAAGAGTAAGCTCAAATTATAAACTTGGGTTTTCTAACACTTTCTAATAAGCTGTCTAATGTTGCTAAGAATACCTAACTAAATAAAGCACAACCCCAAAATATCCCCCAAAACCCAAAACACAGGCCTAGCTGCTTCAAGTTTGCAGTTCCTAAACTCTTTCTTTCTGTCCAGTCCACCTCCCAGATGTAAGGCAGATAAATTAAAATGTTAATGGAAACATGCAACTTCTGAGAGGATGTGAAGTCTATCAGTTGGAGGGAGGGTGGGGAGGAAAACCAATAGCTCCTTTAGCCTATTAAGACAGGTATTGTGGAAGAAAAGTTTAAGTTTCCCTCTAGAAACCCATGAGGATGAAATAACTTGTGGGAAAAAAGCTACTTAAACCATACACAGAGTAAACAGTTATAAATTGGCCATGAATTAATTTAGAATTAATTAGCAGAAAAGCTTTATCACAGCAGAAAGATTCTGGAGCAACTTTACAACAGGAATTTTTTTTTTTTTTCTTGCATTACTTCTAGCTAATTTTACAGTAGCATGTGAATCATTTATTAAATGGAGGATATGTGCTGACTGCTTCCAAGGGTAACAAACTTCACCCAGTGGCTCCGGAAGCATCTCAGAATCCTGTTTGTCTAAAAGGAAGAAAAAGAGGGGAAAGAAAAAAAAAAAAAGAGAGAGAGAAGAAAACAGAAGGACCTGGGTATCTAGAAATTCTGCATATCGCTTCTGTACACTGAATTGCTCTTTTAAAAACATGCAGAAAAACATCACCCCAAAATGAGTTCTTTAAAACCATCCTGAATTCTTTAACCTGACTTTTATTTATCTTTCTTGACCAACAACTTCAAAAATCTTCCCATCCTCCTCTGCTTTGGTTTTGACCTGAAGTCATTGAATGCTAATGGCACAAAACTGTTTTCGGGGACTGAAAAGCAGTCACAAACTATAAACAGGCAGTAGACAGTCTACTGTTTTTCTCAAGTTACATATTAATTTCTTCCTGGTGCAGCCCTATTAAAGCCAGCTGCTCTACTTACAAAACAAAGTCCTCCGTGACTAAAAATGGCATTAACGACTAAGTATAATACACAGGAACGTATCTGTCATGAAGGTAAGCATGTATATTAATGAAATATTTATAAAATTTTCAGAGCAGGTATAATACTGAAATAGTTTTATCAATTTTGTTTACTGATTGCTAACAGCTAATAGAGGGCCTGATAGCTGTTATTTTACCATGACTGTACTTCTTCCATGCCTCAAGCTACATTCGTCCTGTTGATGTCAGGTGGGATTATCTAACAGGAACTATATTTACCTAGATGCTACGCTGGCAAGCAGAAAGAAATGGAAGAAAAGCCTCTTTTATTCCCCAGACAGATGTGTCTCTAGCCACTCAGCAACAGAGGATGTGCTTTGCCTAAGGCAACTCTTTCACTGTCATTTGTAAAACTAGTGGGCAGACAGACAGGTATGGATGCTACAGCAGCCCATACATGAAACCATGAAGTCTGGTCTTTAGTTAAGGCTTTTTGTTTGGTTTTGTTGATTTTTTTAAAAGTCATTATGCCATTTAACTACTCAAATAAATGAGTGCTAACCTTTTGCAAGCATCTACAACCAGAAAGCCAATCATTAAGGAAGAGTACAAACAGCAAACATATTTATTGCTTCCCAATAACATCCTGTTAGCAAATATGTAAACGAAACATACATCCTGCTTTTTTAATGAATAAGAACCCAAATATAGTCAATAGGCATTCAGATGGAATGACCATTCCCTTTGCAGAGCTCACTAAGCACAGCCATACACAGGCCCATTAGTAAAAAAACCCAAAACAACAACAACAAAAAAACCAAACCAAAAACTCCACTCCTGAAACAAACCAAAAAACAAAACAAACAAGCAAAACAATTGCCACCAAAACAACCTCCAGTCTTTCAGATGAAGCAGTCAAAACTCTGTCATGTTCTCCCAGTTCTAGGGAAGAGACTTCCAATACACACGCAAATTGGCCAGCAAATACAGTGCTGTCCTTTTCTCTGTTACTGGGGTGGTTTGATTACCACCGTTTCAGCACAACCCTGAAAACGTCTGTTTCCTTGACAGAGGGAGAAGGGGTGCCATAGGGATGAGGAGTAGCATTGCTCCTGCCTTCATCCCTCCTCCGGGCACTGGGCTGCTGTGTGCTCTGCTGGCAGCCCTCAAACAAGACATCTATTGCACCTCACATGTCCCAGCAGGCAATATAGGTTCAGAGCTGGAGAGAACCTCTTTCAAGAGGGGCCTTTAGCAAAACTGAATGGCAAAGTCTCCTGGGGTTCAACAATTATTTCCCTAATTTTATCAAACGAAAAAAGCTTCTGTCAGCTTATGACTACGAACCGCCGCAACTTCAAATACTGAAGCATGCAGTTGAATAGCTAGGTCACTGAATGTGCTCCAGCTCCAAAATTACAAGAAAATCTACTTCTTACAGGCCCCACACAGCCGTGGAGCAGAATTCTGTGCTGCAGGACACCACCAGTTCACCAAGTGACCTTTGGGGCCAGTCTCACAATTCAGCAAGATTTTATGAGCACAGCTTTGGTTACAGTAAGACACAAAATTCACCTGCTGTCTTTGACAGAGGAAGAGCTAGCTGGGAAAACAGAGATTAATTCCAAACAGGTTTGTTACAAGTTTGCATTCACATCCGAGAAAAATATATTCAAGTACTTAGACAGCGGATGACACATCCTCTTTGCTTTTTAACTCCACATCCTGCATAAAAACTTGTAGACTCTCAAGGAAGAAAGGAAGAGGAACCATAACTTTGACTCATTTCCTACTACGTGAAGCAGCGCAGCAACTTTGTCTGGGGCAGGTTCAAATACAGTTCAACACGGGTTAGTAAGTTAGCCTGTTCATAGTGCTTTTTGTCTCTGATAACTCAGCAAAGGACACTTTTATGCCAGAACCCTTAAAAGGCAGAAGCAGAGGGAACACCAGTTCAGATGTGTTGAACAGGTTAAAAACAACAAACAAGGAAGAACTTTGCTTATATTGATCTTCACCCAGGGATGTGGAGTTAAACTTTGCATATAAAGCACTTCTGCAATCCTACACTTTGCAGAATTAAAATTTCAGGTAATGTTAAAGACTTTACCTAACAGACATTAAAAAAAAAAAAAAAAATTACACATTTATTGACATAATACCCTAAGTTTGCCAAAGTAAAGTTTATGGAAATTCATACTTTGAACTTATTCAAAGAAATTAAATTATTTGAATGATAAATTTGCCTGATATCACTAAAGGCAAAATGAGATATTGCAGGAGAGAAGCAAGGGGATGTTCTTTTGTTAGAAATGTATTCCTTATAGGGCACTGTATACTCCAAAAATACAACATTTAAAGTAATTAGTAGCATTTTAAAGGTTTATTCAATATTTATGAGAGATTGTAAACACCCTTAAAATCATCTGAGGAACTCAAGGTAATAGATTACTGACAGGAATGACAAAAGAAGACACTAAGCAGAGCTAGGTCTAAATACAAGTGAAATAATGTATGCAGAACTGTCTTCTGACTGATAAGCAATTTTACTTCAGGCACTAATTAGAAGCAATTTGAAACAATATGAAAAACCCCATGAGCTTTAGGTAACAATCATAAGGCAACAAAGACTGAAAAGCCAAAACAAACTAAAAATAGTTTGCTTTTTAATCTACTGAATATTGCTTAGGTTGGAAGAACAAAGACTGTTTTCTACCGCTCTATCCTCGGTACTTTACTGTATTAAAACACGTGGATTTCTCCCTTTGTTTTAAAAAAGGCATGGAAAGAGATCTCAGTTTATGCTGATTTACTACCCTACGAGATCTAGCTGAAATCAGCAGCGTTGCAGAGCTTTGAGATGTTGGCTTTGAGGTTTATTTGTAAAAATTACCTGCAGTGCAGTTTCAAAACGTCAGAGAATTTATTTATAGGAGGCCACTTCGTATGTATTTTTGAAGTACAAACTACCTTATTAAAGCCACGTTGTAATACATTCTCCATCTACAGTGTAAAACAACTGAAATCATTTCTTCACTGTTATTACTATGAGAATCTGAAATGCTTTCAGAGTTGCCAGGAATTCACTCTCTTGAGTTTTTCATGAGAGCTTCAGAAAACAGACTTCCAAACAAGAATGCAAGCAGTGAGCCTGAGCTCGTTTCCTCAACTCCAGGCCACAGGTCCTATCTTCAAGACAGCATGGGCCACAATCTACTCTGAGATATAAGCTATGCTTAAGTCTCACTTATACTTATTTGGACCCGAGAAAATGTCAACAGAACAAATCCATTTAACCCAGATCTGAGATAGTGCTATCAATCTAGAATTAATACAGTGAGAGTTTTCTTTTTTTTCTTTGCCTTTTTTTCTCCTTTCCCCCTCCTTTTTAATAAAGAAAAATAATAATAAAAACTTTTCTACTAGTCTCTAGAAGTTTAAGAATGTATTTAAGGTTAAGTAATTTACATGGTTTAACACATTTCAACACTACAGGAAATCACATATTTGGAATCAGACAAACCTTCAAACTGAGATTATGTAATTAGGTAATCTAAATTAAGGCAGTTCAAATTGTCTTAAATGGCAAAAGCAGCTGTAACTCAGAGCCATGATGTGTAAGAGTCAGAAAATAAAATACACCACTGAAATCAGCTATTCATCTAATCTGTTAAATTATCTGGATTGTAATGTACTAACAGCCAGCTTCTAAACCAACCTCACATTTCAGTCTTGAAAAAGAAGGAGAGAGACATCTTCAAATGCTTCTGTTTATGTAGTTTCTCTCTTTGATTGTTATCTATTAAGAACTGCGAGTTAATCCTTAATAATTTGCTCCTTGATCACATAGCACTTTGATTTGTTATTGCTGTGTGAACACTGGGCTGTATGTGCCAATTAATTTTTATCAAATACTGAGGCATAAGTCTTAAAAAAAAAAATAAAGGGCATGTGAGACCACAATGTACTTGGGATATCTTATTGCCAAAATACAGTAATTAGAAATGACTGTAAGGGTGCTTTTTTTTCTTAAGTTCTACTAAACGACTGTTTCAGTTTCAAAGGCATAAACTAGAAACCAGGAACAGCAAATCCAACTGACCTCTTGTAGGCACATAGGAGACACGTTATTCCTTTACAACATTTTTTGTGAAAGGCTCACATAGAACTTCATGCCAAGGAGGGACTGAACTTGTAAGGGAGCTCTTCAGAGTTATGTTTAAAATAATCAGTTTGCATAATATCAAAGCTCACGCCATTCAGCATCTAGTTTTCATGTTGGAATGGAGACATCCAACACAGGGAAAGACTAATAAAACCCCAAAAGTTATGCAAGATTTTTCCATTTTACATTGAATAACAACTGGTTTTGTGAAGTCTAAAAAAAAGAAAAAAAGAGAAAGGCTTTATTGCATTGAAGAGAGTAATAGAAAGGTAAAAAATCAGAGATCCTCTCTTGCATACGTGTACTTATACTATATAGGAAACACTTCTTTCTGAATATACTTCCTTTACTTTCACAGGTATATATGTAAGGTAACTTCATGCACTATATATGTTCCAACCAGCATTTCATTTAAATTCCTTATACACAAATAGAAAAGTTCTTGGAATTCTACTGAATTTTACAGAAATGAGGGTTTGTAGGCATATATTTTGTATATCAATGAAAAGCTGCAAGATTATCATCTTGTTCTGAGAACAGAAAAACTACTGAAATTTTATTTCTTTTATGCCCCCATCTTTACAGCCCAACTCCCCTTCCTCTTCTTACCCTGGTATTAGCTTCAGTTTCCCTCTATTACACAGTAAGAGACAAAAGTACTGCATAGGCATACAAAAACTTCTAATAGCTATAATTTTCATCTGCAAAATGAATGGTGTATGAGAAATTCAGGAGTATCAATCTTGTCACTTGTTTTCCTACAACCTTCTGCTGGGTTCAGAAATTATTTTCTAAATGTAAGCAGCAGGACTTTCTTCTTAAGCTTTTCACAGTTTCAATTGCTTAACAGAGACAAAAAAAAAGTGCATATGTATATGTGTGTAAGTGTACGATTATTAAAAACATACATACTTTGAGATATCAATTTGATTTTGGAACAGAAATTCTACCCTTAAATTATTTTAGGCAAACTAATGAAATGGGCAACTTACTTATTACTTGTTAAACAAGAAAAAAAGAAAAGAAAAAAAATCTATCATGGTAAACTTAAATTTTCATATATACTAAAAAAAATCTTAAACTGGACTTACAGGCAGAAGATCAATTTTTTATTTCTTTCTTTAAAGGGGCTTAACTATTTAGATTTACTCTTTCCACACATTGTTTCTCTCACATACATGCTTTTCTATCTCATCCAAGAGATCCTTTTCATACTCCTACCTAACAAATGGCAGGTCCCCAGATTTTGTTGTCTGCACACATAATGAGAAAACAGTGTATGGAAGGTGAAGAGCCTGTTTCACAGCAGAGCCCTGCTCTGGGGGCTCAGGCTGGGTGGGTGATGGCAGGAGGGGAAGTGCTGAGCTGCGAGACACCCAGTCAGGATACCCACTGAACCTGCTCTCTCCCTGCTGTGGCAGGATCATGCCTCACTGAGAAGCTTAGCACGACGCTAGCTGACGTGTTCACGATGTGGTACATTAATGAGTTGGGAAATCTTTTTCCCTGCTGCATAATTACTTTGCTACTCGTGGTATTTATTCTCTTACCCACCTACAACACGGTTCTACTAATTAAACTTTCCTGAACCTCCGCTGCTCTTGAGCCAGTCACAGGAGAAAAGCAATTTGCTATTTTAACGTTTTTGACCTCTGCAGCTAACTGAGGGGCATCAGCTTATGCAAGGAAGTGAACACACCCACCTTCCCTACCGAGTGTTATTCAGACTTTAAAAAAAAAAAAATCTAAATAACACCTCTATATTTTAGCAGAGTCAGAAACAGATGGAGTGTTACGGTTGCCAGCTCATCTATCTGTACCTTGTTCAGTGTGGGTTTCTTTTTAAAGCAAACAAATTTGTAAGTTTACCTTCTCCATACCCAATACATGAATATACGGTAATACTGACCAAGAAAAGGTCCTGTCCACCCCATAGTTTCAGAAGCACAAATAATTAAAGGCCTATTACAAAGCCACAGCTAACATCATCTCTATTTCCAGCAAGTAAATCAATAGCTCCATTCACAACAGGGTTCACAGACAATCCAACTCCAGGAAAGCCATGCATACTTACAAATTATATAGCATATCAGCCATGTTGCTGCGGTAGTACAAGGCATTTCTATAGGCGCTTTCAGCTTCAGAAATCTTGCTCTGGCTCTTGAGAACATTTCCAAGGTTACCCCATGCTGTCAAGAGGAGAAAACAGTATTCAGAAAGAGCTACAATCCAATTACACATGACAGAGTATCCAAGTATCAGGAAGTTCCTCAAGGAGACAAACCCCACAAAGAAACTGTTTTTTATGGAAGGGGAGAGGAGGTTGGTTGGGTTTTTTTTTTCTCCAGTTCTCTGCATCTTACTGTGAGTCTCCCATTTCGTAGCGTACATTTGCATACATACGGCTTTTGGATGGGAAAAGGATCTTTAAGACCAAAGTGTATTACTGTGCTTTAAAAACTACTAGAGGAAAAGGAAAGGGTAATTTTATTTTGTATCACCTCTAAATAAAAACTTCCAGAGTGAAACGTGGAACTGGGGCATCTTCATAATTTTATCACTTTTTTAAAGGCTTATCTACTCTAAACAGCAATGAATTTTCCCAGACTAGACACAGCTCTCACCAAAGTATGAAAACTGACAAACCATGTAGAAATTGAAAGAATGGTTAGGTAAGCAACCAGGATTAAAAGTATGCCATATGGATATAAACATGCTACACAGATCCCTAACATGCATTTTCTTCTACTTGGAAAACACGTGGTTCCTTTCCATACAACTTATTATGTTATACACTTTGGTTTTATATCTCATCTATAAAGGACAAAACCTATTTAAGGCTCCAGATGTGTTCCCTTTGCAATTTTGTTGAGTGGCACAAAACCTGTACTTACAAAAGAAAGTGGAACTAACATTTTATAGAAAACACAGTCCATGTCATTCACAATTTAGGAAGCTAATTTAACTGGCATTACAGTCTATGTGGATACATGAAACAAAAAAACAAATCACATTAAGTTTATAAATACATTAAAGTTGTGTCATAAACCAGTTCTACTTTCACAAGTATTTTTTTATGAGCAAGAATAATGGAAAGATGATGCATGTCCTTTCCAGCAAACACACAATATGTGGCAAACTGTTCTTCTGTCCAGATGCACTAACCATAAATACCAGCTCAAGTAGCAGTATAACTCTGCTTCTTCAGTTATTCAAGCCCCTTTTTTTAACAGGAATTTGTATCAATTCTGAGTAATGCAAACTTTCAATGTAGTTTTAACATAATGTTACTAAACAGGTTGACAGTTATTTCAGATATGTGGTTTTTTCCTTAGCAAGTGAATTGCTTTCAAACTGCTGTGGTTTGCTGCAGAAAGCATCTTGCCATGGAGATGGAAAGAGCAGTAAACACAGGATTTTCCTTTAAGCAGAATAAACTAATTATTTATGGGGGAAAAAAATTGATGGGATCCTTTTAGGATGCACAAAAATAATGTCATCCAACTGTGCATAACATATTTTGTAAAGACAAAGAAAAAAATACAACATTTTTATGAGAAAAGAAGCTCTCACTTCTGTGAGTCACTGGACTTCAGCCTAGTATTTTATAAGGTGAGAAATAATTCATGTTATTTATCACTAAATCAATGAAAGTCTGAAAACTATTAATTCTCCTATTTAATGAAATAAAGCTGCTAAAAATATTCTTCTGTTCACTCAAGTTTTCCATTCTTTGCTAGCATATATGCAGAATTCCGAATTTCCTCACTGCTGCTACTATTCTTTTTAATGCATAGAAAACATTTTGGAAGCAGCAATTAAGGTGAGCAGCCAGCTTGTAAGCATTGACGCTTGTAAGGAAAACACAGATTTATTTTTCTTTAAACTAATTTGTGAAAACACACTCTGACCATGTTCCTTCTGCAGTACATGATCAGTATGTTCCATACAATCTGTAGCTTCCTTTGTTTCCACTCTGATCTCCATAACAGAGCATTACATCAAATGACCATTTGGACTACTGATAACAATTTCCTGCTATACAGTCACTCGCTCCAAACCACTCTGAGGCTCACTAAATGAAAGGATCTGTAGAAGAATGATTTGGTTCATCTTTTCATCTGTTAGGCTGGAAAAACCCTATTAACTGTTAAATGCAATAGCTTCTCCTCTAGAATTCATTTCATGCTCTACGCTCTGTTATTTATCTGAGTTAATGTAATTTTTAAGGCAATACTCTTATTTTACATTCTGCCAAATAATTTGTGTCAAGTTTTAAAATATCAATCAATATTTAATCTGCATTATTTCATTTGAAATGCATTGCATTTAGACTTTTGTCTAAACTTGTAAAATTGCAAATGATTAATTTAACTTAATGTGACACTCCAAAAGAAGCAATAGTAGAAGAAAATAGCAAACATAGAACACAGTAATCTCACAATTTTTCATTGAAAGAAACACAAAAACTGAGGTCTTTTTACTTCTTCAAACTGTAAAAACTTGGTATAAATCTTTACATCTATTTAAATACAGAATTAGTTAGATCTAGCTCTGGTTGGAGATGGAGTTATAAGGAACATTTTACAGAATATATGCTTATTTGTAGAGATGATGCTAATAGCCCTAGAAGTTACAAACAGCAATTATCCGCATCAGCCATATCATCTTGTTTGTTGCTCTAGGAGGGACAGAAAAAGAAGATGGTCTACACAGAGAAGAGGAAACATCAGCCATCCAAGGAACTTCACTCCCTTTTTGTCTTAAATAGTGCAACTACCATTAGGAAAAACAAAGAATTTTAATTATTAGCTACATCTCCGGCATCCAATTTCTCAATCCATACCTCAAGACAAATTTCTCCTCCAAAATGATAATAACATTGGTTCAACTAAGTACACATTCAGAAATAGAAACAAATTATCCCTGAACAAAGCCATAGCCCTATTAAAGACATACCCCATGACTCCAACTAAATTTCAGCACTTGACTCTTTTCCCTCTCTACACGGTGAGAAATTAAAAATGAATATTCTCAAAAGAAAAAGAAATTAGGTCAGTAATTCTGGAGTTTAACATGGATTTTAATTTTTTTTATATATATATAAACCCTGTAATACCTGAAATTGCAAAAGGGAACATTTAATATTCAGAAGATGCTAACGTATATATACACAGCACGATTTAATCTTTAATTACAAATTCAATTTTTCCCCCATTGGAGACCCTATTCAGCACAAGAGAAAAAGCAAGCTGTGAAGGAAACAGCTTTGTAATATTTACTTTTTGCCTGCTGTTTAATTCCCTGTGCACCAAAAACAAGACCAAAATAGTCCCAAGTCTTTTAGAAATAATACTCCATCGTAGCATAGGAACAAATGTAACATTAATATATATATCACATACCTACAAAACAATTGATCCATTCAAACTTTACTTCATTGCCTACTTTTCCATAGGTCATATTCAATATAAATGGGTGTATTAAAAATTAAATCCATTTCATCATCTTGCATTCTAAGCCAATTATAAACTGAAAAATCTCCTAATGCTTCAGAATTCCTATGCTAGCAACACATCTTTGCCAGAAAAAAGGGAACATTTTGTTGCTTCTGCCTTTAAATAAACAGCAGGAAAAATTACATACCGCTAAGTAGGAAAAAAAGCAATTGTTTAAGTGTTATCATTTTGGCCATATCAAACTAGATTTTTATTAAACTTTAAAGAATATATTTATGCTACCCTGCAGTGAAAGTAGGTCAAGTTCTCAGGCATTTAATTGCTTTCAAAATGAAAATGAATATGACAAATTTCAGCTTGAATTTTAACCTGATTAATTTCTCAACTATCTCACTGAAACTAAGGATTAAGATTTAAAAAGCCTGAAAAATACCAGGTTGGCATATTAAACCTTCTCTAAGCACCTTCATTCTCGAGGAGAAGACAAACAACAGTGAAGCAGGAACATCATTGTCCAATCTAATCTGCCTGGATTTAAAAAGCAGATCTTGCTGAAGAGAACAGTTAAACTTCCAGCTTTCAATTGAATTATGAAAACAAATGAGAAATGGAAATGAATATGTGCAAACATCTTCATTTAAATAAATCTTTTGCTTTCACCTCAATCAAGGACTATGCTATGCTATGCTATTCAGACGAATGGAAACAGCAAAGCACCAAAATAAAGCTTCAGAGAAATGTATTGAGGTGATATTGATCTAACAGATTCCTTAAAAGAAATAGTATCAATTAATTACAAATGTAACCCAAGGCATTAAAGAAGAATACTCCTTTGGACTTGCAGAGATGGGATCAGGAAAGCCAAGGTGCAGATGGAACTGAACTTGGCGAGGGATGTTAAAAACAACAAGAAGGGATTTTACAGGTACACTGTCCAGAAGAGACAGGCCAGAGAACGTACCCCCTTTGGTAAATGAGACAGGAGAATTGGCTGCAACTGATGAGGAGAAGGCTGAGGTACTTAATGAGTTATTTGTCTCAGTCTTCTCTGGCAGCCAGGATTCTCATCATTCTCAAATCCCAGAACCTTGCATCCCTAGAACTCCAGGTGGGAACAGGGGGAGCAAATCCCCCCCCCCACTGTAAGAGCAGAGCAAGTCCATGACCGCCTCATGAGACTGAATGTCTACAAGTCTATGGGGCCGAATGACATGCATCCCAGGGTCCTGAAGGAGCTGGCTGATGTGGTTGCTGAGCCGCTCTCCATCATATTTGAAGAGTCATGGCTGTCAGGAGAGGTCCCTGGGGACTGGAAAAAGGGTCACATCACTCCCATTTGTAACAAAGGGAGCAAGGAGAACCCAGAGAATTAAAGGCCAGTGAGTCTCACCTCTGTGCCTGGGAAGATCATGAAACAGATCCTCTTGGATGACATGTTAGAACACACAAGGAATGACTATGTGATCTGGGGCAGCCAGTACAGCTTCACCAAGGGAAGGTCATGACTTACCAATCTGGTGACCATCTATAATGGAGTGACAGCATCAGTGGATAAAAGGAAGGCAACTGATGTCATCTACCTGGACTTGTGCAAGGCCTTTGACATGGTTCTCCACCACATCATTATCTCTAAATTGGAGAGATGTGGATTTGACAGGTGGACCATCCAGTAGATAAGAAACTGGTTGAAAGAACATGGTGAAAGGGTGGTGGTCAATGGCTGTATGTCCAGGTGGAGGCTGGTAACAAGTGGTGTCGCCAGGGGTCTGTCTTGGGACCACTGCTTTTTAATATCTTTATCAATGACATCGATGATGGAATTGAGTGCACCACCCTCAGCAAGTTTGCGGATGACACCAAGCTGTGTGGTGTGGTTGACATAATAGAAGGAAGTGTTCCAGAGGGATCTTGACTTTTAACGTTCAACTTCAGTAGAAAAACAACACTTCCCTTTTTTTGTTAATTCTGAGTAGTACTGATCTCTTTCCTGATCTCTGCCTTCTGTTTGGAAAGAAGCTGCCTGCCACATTCAGCAAAGGATGAGAAAGAAGCAGTTAAGACCAAGAACAGAACAAACAACCCACTTTAACCTACATAAAACCCATTAAAAAAAGCAAATACAGGCAATTTTGAAAAATCTTCCACAATTCCAAACTACATGAAAACATGATAGGAGAAAGTATTTTTTAGTCTAATGCCTAGAGGTCATTTTGTTTGTTGAATAAAATAGGCTTTTTATTTGACAGGCTTTTGAAGAACATTTTAAGAAATATTTATTAAAGAGTGGGAGAAGGGAGATATCATTTTACCCTTGCCAAAAATGGAATGGAAAAAGAGCTATGATTACCAACACAGTTATCAACACTTCAGAGGTGCAGTTAGTTTACTTTGTGAAAGTAATGTTGATTGGTATCAAAACCTTCATCAGGCTGATAAACAGTGGAGCTCCTCCATATTCCCCTACTACTTTACACCTAAACCAAAAGGACTCTGAATGTCATGAAAAATTTATTTCTGCTCCCTTGTTTACTTTCCAGACATTAGATTTCAAGACTCATAAAGGATTATTAAGTATGTAGGCCAAACAGATGCTGTAAAGCTCAAAAAAAGCATCCTTCTCAAAAACTGTTGCAATTCCTAGCCTTTATCATTGGTAAAACATTCATTTCGGTGATAACTAGAGGGTAAAATTTACTTAAACACTATCTTCTGTTTCCAATACTGTCCAAAAGGATTTTTCATTTGGTTTTCTTCCAAGTCTTACAAGTTAAATGTAAGATATGAACATTTTATATAAGTCAATTCTTCAGTACAGCACAACAACAATCAACACTAACAGAGTCAATATTTGAAATATGCATTACAGCTGGCGCAAAGTTTTAGTTTTTCTTTCATTACAAACTTGTTTGGTAAGAAAATCAAGAGGGAAACAGATTAGAACAGTATCGTAAAATTAAAAACATTACAAGGTGGAAATGGTGTTTGTTAGTAAGCTTAGGAAGTGTGGGCTGGATGAGTGGATAGTGAGGCCAATAGAGAACTGGCTGAATGGCAGAGCCCAGAGGGTTGTGATTAAGCGGTACAGTCTAGCTGGAGGCCTGTAGCTAGCGGTGTGCTCCAGGGGTCAGTGTTTGGTCCAGTCTTACTTAACATATATATCAATGACTTGGATGAGAGGACAGAGTGCATCCTTACCAAGTTTGCTGATGATACCAATCTGGGAGGGGTGGCTGACACACCTGAAGGCTGTGCTGCCATTTGGTGAGATCTTGACAGGCTGGAGAGTTGGGCAAAGAGTAAGATTATGAAATTTAACAAGGATAAGCTTAGGGTCCTACACCTAGGGAAGAACAACTCCAAGCACCAGTACAGGTATGAGGTTGACCTGCTGGGAAGCAGTGCTGTAGAGAAGGACCTCAGAGTCCTGGTGGATGATAAGCTTTCTGTGAGCCAGCAGTTTGCCCTTGCAGCCAAGAAGGCTAACAGTATCCTGGGGTACATCAAGAAGACCGTGGCCAAGGGGTCCAGGGGGGTTATCCTCACCCTCTACTCTGCCCTGGTAAGGCCACAGCTTGAGTACTGTGTTCAGTTCTGGGCTCCCCATTTCAAGAAAGACAGAGAACTACTTGGGACAGTCCAGCAGAGGCTCTACCAGGATGATTAGAGGACTTTAACGTATTCCATATGAGGAAAGGCTAAGAGAGCTGGGTCAGTTTAGCCTAGAGAAGACTGAGAGGAGACCTCATCAACACTATATACTTGAAGTGTGGGTGTCAACAGGAAGGGGCCTGACTCTTTTCAGTGGTTCCCAGCTACAGGACAAGGGGCAATGGGCACAAGCTAGAACAGAGGAAGTTCCATCTCCATATGAGAAAAACTTCTTCACTGTGAGGGGTGACAAGAGCACTGTGGGACAGGCTGCCCAGAGAGGTGGTGGAGTCTCCTTCTCTGGGGACATTCAAGACCCGTCTGGATGTGATTCTGTGCAACCTGCTTTAGGTGATTCTGCTTTAGTAGAGGAGTCAGAGAAGATGATCTCCAGAGGTCCCTTCCAACCCCTACGAATCTGTGAATCAGTAATTACACTTCCCACTTGGAAATGTGAAGTCTTTAAATAATTTACATCACAGTAAGACTTACTTTCAGTGGGTTGTTTTTTTCCCTGAAATTAGTTACTAGTGGAATTGAATCAAAACTGAAAGAACTACAACAACTGTACGGCAAACCAGGAGTTTTTGCTACTCTCTAGCTGATGCTTCTGCTAAAATGACAAAACTAGCACAGGGAAGATGCCTTTGGTCCTGACCACACTGTGCATCTTAAGGGGTGTCAGTCCGTTTATACAGGGCTGTCCACATAAAAGGTTTGATGAACACACAATTACCTTCCAGAAGTCTGGAGCATAAAATAAAACCAAAACAAAAAAAGAAACAACGCCTTTTGCTATTAACTTTTATACAGATTTAATTTCTGGAGCATGACAATCCAGGTTTTCAGTTTAAGACACATTTTCCCCCCCCTCCCCATTATTTTTACCATCTGTTCTTAACGCCTTTTCATTTTGCACTCTAACGTACTACTCTACAGCTATCAGTATGAAAGTCATGAATTACAAGCATTCACATTGCCACCTCACCCTGTGGCAATATCACACGACGCAGGCAGAGTCAAGTGCAGCAGCATGCTGTGAATCTCTCATCTCTGTGGTAAAAGGGAGCAAACAGAACATTGAATATTCTTGGAACTTTTGTGAAGTATCTCTTTCTATTTATTCTTAGCACCTACAATGACTATTTCTAGATCAGATATTTTATGAACCAAATGTTTTCAGTTTATCACCTATCCAAAGCTCGAAAGCCACATCTTGCCCTACATAGAACACTGGCCCACTGCTAAGGTTACAGACTATTCAAGAACCAGAGAATTATTTTACAACAGTGTTGACAGCGGAGGATGCCTCAGTAAAAATACACTTAGTGTAGTATGTGGCTTGCAGAAAAAAAAACCCAAACTATTCTCATGTTCTTCAAGTCTATACCTTTACAAAAAGATACATTCCTGTCATTAAAGTCCCTCCTGCTGACATTACAGATGCTGAAGTGGGTGTTAAGAGAGGTATATTCTGTTCCTAGCTCTGTCACTGGTCTGTTGTTCAGATCAGTTGTTCAGGAGGCTTCACCTCCTGATGCCTTTCTACTTGTACTCTTGACATTTGTTACGCATCCATTAGTTGCAAGTGTTTTCTGCCAAGGATTGTGTTTCCCTACAGGTTTGCACAGTGCCTACTGTAACAATGCAGCCAGGCACTAATGAAACATAAATGCACAATAACCTCCAGAGGAATGAAGTAAAAGAAGAGGAAGTGTTTCTCAAATCTCTTTTCTGTACCTCAAGAACACTTCCCCATATAATTAGTATTCTCACAACATGTAGGCTAAGAAAACTAAGTTAATTACAGTTTAAACATTGTAGGATCACTTACATTAGTGTATGCATTTTATATTTTGATCCATGTTTTTAACTTCTGTTAAAGGGTCATCCTTTCTAAAACATATCTGGGAGCAGACAAAGCTTGTGTTTGATTATAATAATTTTTTTTTAAAAACCCACAACTGTTAAATCAGGCATTCTTTTGAGGACTACTGAGCATGGTCTACTCCGTGAGAAATAAGTTGAAACATTAAGACCAATGATCATAAATGAAAAATTCATCCTACTAGGCGAAAAAAATAAATAATATATATATATATATATTTCCAACAGTGGTCAACAAGTTTCAAGTACCCAAATATTCTGAATTACCTTTGTAGGGTAAAGAATGAAGAAAGAGCACAGCACTAGTTATATCATTCACATTTAAAAGGTTATAACCATAGCTAAAAAGAACACCACCTTTTCCTCCTTGTTGAAAGGTTAGATTCATCAGCAGCTTATGCTTTTTTTCCTTTCAAGGAGCAGAGTGGTGCTCCAGTCTTTAGCATTCACATTTCATCAAGCAATCACTTTGTTCTAGAGGGGGAAAGAGTTTCACAAATGGAGGCACGATAGGTTTCTCCGATAAAAAAATCTGAAAGCTCAGTTGCACACTCCAAAAAGGACAGTGAAGAAAGCCTAACATTTTTGAAAGGTTTTGTTTTTTTTTTATAATACAGACCCAATATCTCTCACAAAGATATTCAGAAGATAAATTAGATAATGTTTGTTAAGTGGTTTGAGAACAGAAATGTTCATATAAATGCTAAAGGTTACTACTCTAAAAGTGCAACAGGTTTTGCATAAGTTCTACACTATCATTTGTACAAGGTATTTATATTTCTTCTATTATTCCAAAGAAATTTTTTTTTTCCAAAATGTCATAAATTCACTCAAATCATTTGCAATATTTTTCCACTAAAAACTTCACTTCTTAGACACATTTTTATCAAGTTACCTCATTTTGCTAACCCAAGAGCAAAAGGGCCTTGTTTCTTGTTTCCTAAAGGGATAAATGGTTTCTATATAACCATAATTTATTAGTTTAATCTACTTTATACATTGACTTTTTTTATATCAGTGGGTATGCTGCACTGTTGAGACAGACTGCATTAGAGATTTACCACCTCCTAACTTTTATATATTATTCTTCTTTTTATTAAGAGTGTTATTTATGTCATTTGTTCAACACTTCATTTGTTGATCAATTCCAGGGCTTTTGGAATGACAGCAGGTGAAAGAAAAACATAATTGAAAACTATGCAGAGGTCTGAAAGCTATCCAACACCACGTCAACATGGGTACTGAACCAGCTGACTTTTGGCAGGCAGTGCTTCAGCTTTGTTTCTTAGTTTCGAAACCCTGATGCAAATGGGGTATATGAATGCATGATGCTCACCACTCTGCTTAGAATCACTGCCTGATATACCCGCTCTGCTTGCTATGTCACAGGAAATTAACTTCTCTTCCTCAAAGGAGAGGACAGTGACTCCATCAGCTCAATGAAGCTGAGGTATGAGACTGAGCAGCTGGTAAAGTGTCCTTAGGCTTCACAGTTTACTCTGCTTAGTCTAGGGTATGCACTCCTCACTCTGCCTAAACCACACTTGCAAATTTTGGTAATCCAATTAGTTTTAATGAACCTAATCTCAAGAGTGTGAGGGCTCCACAATCTGGATGATGAGTAAACATCACATTAACAGTCTTTAGCAAGTACCCAGAATCAAGCAAGCCATCAAAGAACAACGTTAGGTAGACTCACATACTCGCGCTAGACACCCTGATTCACTACACGGTATTCTACTCTATAAAGAAATTCTTGGCACTTTATTTGAGGTAACTTCATTTGAGATGCCACACGACCAAACAACGCTTCCTTACTGATTTCTGTTATGTATCAACAACGTAAAGTTTTTTCAGGATAACACTAGAGAAACTTAACAGCATAGCCCTCATTCAGTATTAGTCAACAGACAAGTTCAGGAGGAAACATGCTTCCCAACCGCTCACCTCTCAGATGGAGGTACCATCTCACATCTCCCAGGAGCTGCCTTGGTGCAGCCAACATGCTACATGGACAGTCCTACCACTTCTCCCAAAAAAGACAGACAATAGTCTAGAGAAAGCTGTCCTAGAAATCAGATTCAGTTCATAAAGCCACTGCTCATACTGTAGAACCTCTAAAAAGATTCAAATCAGAAATCCCAACCTCACTGCAAATTTGTAGGCATTCTTTATAAATAACCAAATAGACACAGCAACAACACATTGTCCTGTATATGTCCTCTTATTTCCCAACCTCTGTACAATTCAGTTTTACTTAATGATGCAAGTCTGACAAAGATATTCTGATTAAGCTAAAACTGCTGCAAGATCACAGACTTGTTGACAATACAGCAGTTTGCTACCTTCCGAGCTGTGCCAGCACACCAGAACACATCCAGAAATAGCTTTTCATTTGTCAGAAAGGTAGTAATGAAATGCTGATAAGGAAAGATTATATTTTATTTCAACAGAAATCCCATTCTCAAAAGAAATAACTGGTGGAGGTTACTTCAGGGCAGTGTTTCATGACACAACAGCTCTGATGGAATTACCATTTTAAGGAATTCCTGCACCTACCACCCACGGCCATTGAGTTCCGCCATTCCATCCCTCATGTTAAAATGACTTTTGGGAAGGCTATGGTATAAATCAGACAAACAGAAAAAGCAGATCATAGCACTTTACAATCTAATCTAGTCACTGCCCTGATTCACAGCAGAGCCCCATCACACCTTTGTTTGCACAGCTTCATCAGCTCTATGTGCACTGCTAGAGTGTGAACATCGTAAGCCATAACTGCCATAAAGTTCCCATATCGTGAAACTTCACAAGGGTCAGGAACCGAGCAGTGAACCAGTGCTTACTCAAAACTTTCATAAGGAATTGTATTTTCTCAAGGTGAAGGGCTCAAATCATTTAAGAAAGTGAGAGAGCAACAGAAAAATACGACTGGAAGAGAACTCTGGCACCCCAGACACCTTGGGGTTAACCCCAAGGAACTCTGAAGAGTTCAAAAAAGTGACTCAGACAAGGAAGTGACCATGTACTAAATCTGTCAAATTACATAACTTTTTAAACAGCAGCACAGAAAAAAAATATATATAAAAAAATCTATGATAGATTTCAGAATCATCATTTATGTCTTGAGTGGTGAACTGTAAACCAGCCTCCTGCAGAAATAGAAGGGTGCACTTAACTAAATGAAACAACAGCCCCAGCCCTCAAAGCTAAAAGTAGATGTATCATATTGGCTCCTTTCCCAGAAAAGGTAACAGAGAGGACAGCGTCCTGGAAACATGGCTCCTCACGGCGGGTGGGATGGGGTGGGGTGGAAATGAGTGCTAGGGCCTGTCAAAGCAAGAGAATTGTCAGAGTGCTCGAGCAACATAGGTCAGCCTGGGAAAAGGCAAATGAAGGCATATCCAGGAAGCGGGCTTTTCACAACACTTCAAGTTGTACGGTTTTGTTTTGTGTTAGACCACTTATTAAGCCAAGACAGAGCCTGTGAAGCTTTGCCAGACAATACGTATCCACACTGGTATGGAAATATAGGTGGCAGAGAGGAAGGTGGGTCATAAAATAACCTCCTTCATTTTTTGCCAGTAGTGGAACTAATTAAAGGCACCATAATTATTACCTAGTATCTTTAATAGTCCATATTCCAAATACCTTCTGTTTCTTAAGAAATGGAAGAAAAGTTCAGTGCGTTAGAGCATCTGAAGTGAAGGAAATGACATTGAACACTCAGTCCCTGTATTTTGTGATCCTTCCTGCAATTTTAAACAAAACTATATGCAAAAGCCTTTGGCGCATACTATAATTGCATCAGCCATTATTTAATTTTTGCATGTGTGAGGGCTGGCAATAACAGTCCAAGCTTAAGTGTTAATAAAACTCCTTGTTACAAAGGATGGGTACTGGAAATTTTAATAAAATATTTGTATTTATCTACACTGGGACTTTACATTGGCAGAAGAGTTATAAAGAAGCATGTGTGTAAATCACCGTCTGTCCACATTAAAGGTTAGCTTCTCTACCAGATTTATGTAATGGGATCTTCTATGAAATCCATTACAGATAGCAAAATGAAGACATGTAACACATAAAGAAAAAAAAAATCACAGTTGACATATTTTGGAAAAAAGATAAAATAATGAAACAACTGGATTATTATCTATGTTAACGCATTTAAACAAACATGCTCAGCTTAATAGCCAACTCTGACAATCCTATTTTCCTCTAATTAATAGTAACTTTCTCGGAAAAAAAAAAAGGGCAGGTTCCATAGAATACACAAATATGGACAGAAGGTCAACTGTTAATCAATCTGGAAAATAAAATCTATAATTTTCTGGTAAAGAAAATATCAAACATGCAATTTTGCTTGATACGTTACAAAAACCCCATCTTTCCAAAGCTACTCCCTCCTTGACCAGCAGATTTTTCTCTGTAGGTTTTAGCACAGATAAGTTTGTTGAATGATTTTGCAGAGCGCCTCAGGGAAGGTGGGGGAAGAAATAACAGTCTGATGAGTCCATGTCTCAAAACAGACTAATAGAGACCATGACTCAAAATTGTTTATTTCTTTAAATTCTTAGTATATGCAAAGGGGAAAAAAGGTCTAGCTAGTAGTTAGTAACACATTCTCTTCCTACTCCTCCCTGCTAGTTAGGGTTCACAGATCATAGACACTGTTGGACTACATAAAAGAAGACTATTGAGCTTTCTGGTATCCTGCTGAAGAAGCAGCAGATATCTATCCCACAGTGGCTTGGGTTTTGGAGGAAATTACAGCACTACTGACGAGCTGAAAGAGAGAACTGAGTCACTGGAGAATAAATTCAGACTTGGGACTGAAGTCTAAACCATTTCTTTCAGCTCCCCAACAGATTTAGCATAACCAGACTGTTTGCTGAGGCTGGGCTGCCTGTGGGATGCTCAAATGCCCTGGATAACTATGCTGCTTCCCAACAACTTACTAATGGCCAGTCCTTCTACACTTACTGATGATCCTGGGCAGCAGTACCACCCATTAAAATATCCCTACTCTGTTCTCAGAGGGCAGTCTTTTTATTTAGCTTTTAAATAATTCTAAGAGGTTCACTCACTAGTTGAGGTTTCTCTTGCTGTTATGACTGGCAGATAGAAAAAGTATTTCCTATTTGAAGAATTCTGAAGTGTCTTGTACAAGATTTATCCTTCAAATTCCAACGTTTTTGTTATGGAGAAAGACAGCAAATTTATCACAGTATAACCCACATAATTTAGATATGGCAGTAACAGGCTTATATAGCCATATAATTTTACATAATCCTAATTATATTTTTATTACATAATTATTTTGAATATTTGAATTTTTAATGTACACAAGATCATTTCATTATTGGGTTCATTTTCTCACACAATGGCTGTTATAAGGATTATTTCTGATGGTTTGAAACATTTTATAAGACCGACAGAAGGCATACTAACTTTGAAGTAATTTCTTCTTTAAAAAATCCATGCATCAAAAGATTAAGTACCAGAAAGTTTTGGTGAAGGAATTGGGAAGACTAATCGTTAGCTGGTGCTATGTTTCTTTGAAAACAACTTCTAAAGTTAACTAAAAAGTGTTGCGAAGAATGATTGAAATGACTACCTATCCTGATATTTATTTAGTAACTAGCTTAGTGGGAGCATTGTACTGTCATAAGTAGAAATATAAATCTAAATATAAAAATATTTAAATATTAAGTGTATCATTTAAATATAATATTTAAATATCTAAAATGTGGATGTCAAGAGGATGGAAGCAGAGTTTTTTTCAGTGGTGCCCAGTGACAGGATGAGGGGCAACAGGCACAAACTAGAACACAGGACGTTCTACATGAACATGAGAAAAAACTTTTTCACTGTGAGGGTGACAGAGCACTGTGGGACAAGGTGCCCAGAGAGATTGTGGCGTCTCCTTCTCCAGGGACATTCAAGACCCATCTGGATATGATTCTGTGCTACCTGCTCTAAGTGATCCTGCTTTAGCATTGGGGTGGGTAGTCTAGATGATGTCCAGAGGCCTCTTCCAACTCCTACGAATCTTTAATATAATATTGAGTCACCAAAATTTAAAAAAAAAAAAAAATCCAATGTCTAATGACCACAGGTAGAACAAAAGTGTCATTCCAGAGGAAAAAAATGAAATTAAAGTGGCCTGTTCAAAGGTTACAGAGCTTATTAGTAAGTCTCAAAGTTGTGAATACCTAATTCCAGATGCTGCACTCGTATCACTGATATGAGCGTCTGATATGAGCATTCCTTCTGTCCTAAGGAACCTGCTTTGGCAGGGGGGCTGGACTCGATGATCTCTTGAGGTCCCTTCCAACCCCTATGATTCTGTGACTCTGAGAAATTTCTTAACAGTGATATTACAAAAAATTTACATGCATAATTATAAACAGGTTTTATGTTTTTACAAACTGCTGGTTTACAGCAATCTGCGCACAGAAATTACTTTCTCTCTTAAGTGCTGCAATATTATTTAAGACCTTTACTATTTTTAGAGTGATTTTATTATTAGTGAAGTGAAATAATACAAAGAAAAAAGAAATCATTACTATGTGGAATGGTATTTTGGGCTTTTGGCCTAAAGATGACTTGGGAGTTTTACTGCCAAGTTGGTACAAAAAAAGAAATATATGCACCAAAACACTGAATGCAATCCCAAATGCTCAAAGTATTTTTAAATGCCCAATGTGGTGTTTGTCAAAAAACACACTACTTTGTTTAGGAGACATAAAAAAAGCGTGGTGAACTAGCTGTGGGCCACAGCAATAGCTATCAAAACCAAAACAGTAAAGGTATCACATTGGAATCCAGCTTTCTGTCAGTAAAACGTAAGCTCTTAATAATAAGCATATTCAAAGAATGCCACATCATAAAAGAGTTCTTCTCCTTTTGTCTCCAGTCATCACTAGTGATGAAAATAATAATAATGGAAAATACTGGTTCACCGTATCCTTTTTGGTTTAAGTACTGCTTCTTTACCTAGTTTACTAGACAGTACTATAACTACTTCTCCTCGCTGCACTACTAGTTCATATTTTCATTGTCTGCTGAAGAAGTGATCTCTTACTGACAGCTACTGTTAGCAAGAAATCATTTTCCAAGAGTAGATAAAGAGAACAGCATCAAGCCATCAAATCAGATGGAAGCAGCTTCTAGTATTTACTTCTACCCAAGTGCACAGAACCCGAGCGTATAATCTCCACAATGACAGGCATGGATTTTTTTTTTTATTTTATTTTTTAAAATCAGAGGAGCAAGTCCTGGGTGAGAACAAATTTGTGTGCCTTTTTAACAATAACAAATTTAGGTAAATGGAACAAACCTAACTCTCATGATTTTTTTTTCCCTCTCTACATTAACAGTCCATATAGCAAATAAATTTGCTTGCTACATTAGTAATGGGAGAGAAAATTAACATTACAAAGCATTCAACATTGGTGTTTTAAAAAATACTAAAGAGTATTTTTTTTTTCAATTCAGATAAAAAGGTGTTATGCTACATAGATAGAATGAAATAAGCTAAATTCAGCTTTAAGAATTCCTTCAATTATATTTAGCAGTTGTTATTAGCAAACTAAACAGTAAAGTAATTACATAAAAAGCAATTGTTACTGTTTTATGACTTCTCAGATGAGCACATAGCTACTCCACACATTTTCATTCAGCTAAGATGCTTCACAATCTGAATTTCATATTTGTATCTTTGCATTCACATAGACATACTGAAGCAGTCCTTGCCAATCCTATGCTAAACTGATTACAAGGGGGAGTGGAAAGAAAAAAAAAAAAAAGGTAAATATCAATGAAGTTACAGGGTGTAAAACTGATCAAGGCTGAATGCTATGCCAAAGATGCCAAAAAAAGCAAAGGAAGTTCTTTAAATATTCTACAGGAATAAATATAGCAGAATGAGGCAGGAAGATCTCACAACCCTCTTGCAAAGGAAAAAAAAAAAAAGAGTAAAGTAGGACAGGAAATAGGAACACTGTGGTCTAGAAGAGTTTTTTTAGTATTAGAATATCTCCTGAAAACATTAAGCAAAATTCAATGACTCACACTGGTAAGAACTGTAAGTAGGAGGTAGCATGGAAAGCTGGAAGGCAAGTGGCACTCTGCATTTGTATGGAAAAACTTCCATATTCCTATCAGTCATCATGTCCTGGTCTTACTGCTGCCCGCTGAGAACAGGGTAGTCAATGTAAGAAGCAAGGATTTTCACCTTGAAGTTGGACTATAAGAGTAATACTAATCTTAAACCACAGGTAATCTGAATGATTTCACCAGATTTTAAGTTTTCATGTCAATCACCTATCAGGAACATCTAAGCCATCTGACTCAAACACACTTAGCCCAACTTTGTCTTCATGTAACAGTTAAGGAATTATGATTGTTTTGGTTTCTTTTTTCCTTCAGAACGGACTCAAGCACATATTCACATGCCACTGACCTGACAAAGATGTGAATGTATCACATTTCATTACCACTGACAACCACCTGAGCAACATGTAATAGTGGTTCTGAAGCCAAAAGACGCAAAGCCAATTTAAATCAGTGCCACATTCAAGGCAGGGCTTATCAGACCACGTGTAACACCAAAATGCTGTGTTGATACTGCTTTTGGAAGCAACCTAGCATTTGTTTCTTACTATATGTTCTATTGCAAAAGAGTAGTCAACATAAATGAATTTAGCAAGACTTGAATGGTTAAAGTTAAGCCCCCATTTGGTCTAGCAGGTTAGCTAGTTCCATGAAGGACCCTCAAAGTGTAGAGATGTCATGGCAAACACCAGGAGAGTAAAATTTTGTCAGTAAATATGACCAAGCAACTAATATTTCTGCAGCAGTCTAACAGTCCAAGCCTCTTATTTTCTACCTCTTTAATCAGTGTCCAGAACAGGACAGCAAATATATCTGAACATCAAAGATCATTATGATGCGGACTGCAAGGTACAAGACAGCCTGAAGGAAAGCTATGCTTTTCTGAAGACTACTTCTGGTACTACAGAGAAAACTAGAGATAAAGAATGAGAACCGTTATCTTTTGTATCAGTACGATTTTATATGAAGTGCCAGGTAATCTCTCAGTCTAACTGAAAAAGATGTGACAGCTACACCCATTTTTAACTTTTTTTGTTTGCTTTTACATTTTGTGAGGCTGCCCTTAGTATAAAGGAGCACTCAAATAACGTGAGCTGGTTTATATCAGTTGGGCTTCTCATTAAGTTGACAGAGAAACACTTGTGCCTTCCCCTCCCTAGCGTCAAAACATGTATACAGCCACTTCAGGATTCATAAACTACATTAATCAATCTTGCCTATGCTTCCCTCAAGTGCTGACAAACTGTAGCGGGGCAAGCCTCAGATCATTTTAAAGATATTTGAAATACTAGTCACAACCAAAACAACAAAAGAACAAGCCCAGTAACAGAGGCAGATAAGGCATCCCAAGTCCTCATTACGACTCCAACAGCCAAGGACCGGCAGCTGCCTGCCGCACAGCGAGCCAGCCAGGAAAGCCAGCACACAGACAGTGGCTCTGAGGTGGCATCGCTGCTTTCTATTCACTTGACTCTCCTGTGGTGGGTTTTGGGGGTTTCCTTTCATCATCCTTGCACCACGCTTTTGAGTATTTTTTTCCACTTAGTCAGAGATTGAGAAGAACAGCCTGGAGAAATGTAAATTGCAGGAAAAGGGCTGTGGCTGCTGCAGGGGAGTAGAGGCTTTCTCAACTGAGGCAGAATGCTATTCCTCTGCCCACAAGGTGACCGTGAGGGGGCAGAAGAAAGTGGTGGCAAGGCACTGATTGCCTATTTCTTCACTGGAGATTGAAGATGGAGAAGGCACTGAAAAACTCGTCCTGCAAGTCCCACCGCAGTAGAGCAGATTATATTCTTATGCGTACTACAACACAGAGGAGCTGATGATAAACCATTGCCACGTGAGACATGTCCATTTCCGAAGCGGTTCGGCCACATTAATACACAAATGCACCTGTGCTAATAGCTTGCCTCTCAAATGACCTTATTAGTAGAGCACATGAGCTCTGTGTTGTCACACAGCATCCAGCTGCAGGGTGGCGGCTTTCATCCTGCTAGGCCAGAATACAGATGGATCTGGAACAAAACATATCAGCTCCTTCCTTTAGCAAAAGCGGTCTTCGCTGATTTCTGTTTCTTTATTGGTTCCCAAATGGGGAGTGCTCGAAGGGATCCCTCTTTGCTTTTTAGCCTAGGACAGAAGCTTTTGTTCAGAAGCTTTCTGCAGGAGGAGAGAGGAAAACCAGAACCGCCAAGGAAGATGATCCCAGCAGCTCAAAAAAATCATCAGAAGAAAATACTCATGGGGAAAAACAGCTAAGATCGAGAAAAACAGAAACAAGGAGTGGCAGCCTCTTCCGAACAGCCTAAAAGGAAGGCAAACACTTCTCCACTCTACCATTTGACTGAGCAGTACATTGTCTCACTGCCTGAATACCCTATTTATCACTAGCATTCATAAAACTAAAAAAAAAGAGGCAAACAAAAATAAATTGTTTTTCCTACGTCAACCTCATTTAATTACTGAAGAGTAGTTTGAATTGTTGATCTCCTAATGCTTTGGCGGGATTGGCAGCCAGTCTAGTCCAGTCAGGCTTGCCTGATTGTATGAGAAATAGAAAATAAAATTAGCATAGTCAAAGCCAGGGATAATCTAGGAAGTATTCACAATAATGAATAGAGTTGGGTGACAGGTCGCTTTAGCTGGAAGTTTCTGATACCCAGCCTTGTTACAATGTGTGTGGGCTAGTAAATATTCAGCAGAAGTTTAACAGGATATTTTAAGGAGATTTACAGTCAGCTCAGTCATGTCTATATCATCAAACTGACACGCTGTCTTTGCTTTTGCATATCTTACAAGAAACTTAATGTCAGCTTATATGGCAAGAAACCAGACAATCATATATACATAAGTCTGTGCACACGGAGATGCGTATGATGAAAATAGCTCTTGCCTTGTCTCCTGGGAGCATAATACCCAGTCGTCTAATTTCCAGACAACACTGCAGCCAATCCTGCTATTGAACCAAAACTAGAATTTATTTTTCCTAATCACAAAAACTGGCTTAAGCAGACAACTATTAATGCAGTCTAGGATATCTGGAGATCTCCACCAAGGACAAAAATTAAATATACATTAACTACTTAATCAAGTGCACACACACTCTATTCTTTCCAAGGAATGCCAATGTTTTAATGAAAGCTTCATATCGTCCCTAAACTGGTCTCACAGCATCTTTGGCGCACTGTCTTGCTGTTCAGTTACTTCATTTCTTGTCCTCCTGCTCTAGTTTTGAAAAAGGTAAAAAAAAAAAAAACCAACCAAAAAAAGGGGGGATATGCTTCCACACAGTTAACAAAATTTCACTTACTGCAGCAAAAAGTTTAATAATTTTACCTGGGGTGACAAACCACATGAAGAAGAGTTACAAAATCAGACTGAAGATTGACAAGCTACTATAATGCTGATTTGCAAAGCATCATTATCTGCCAAATCTACTCCTTATCAGCTCACACTAACACCTGCATTTGCCTCATACTATCACAGCTTTTAGACTACAGTATGATAACTGTGTAACTGAGAAGCACACTTCAGTCAGCAGACGACTTTGCATCATGTAACGGGCTTCTGAGCAGAGAACTGGAAAAACTCAAGTGCAGTATGTTTAAGCACTATAATTTTTTTTTCTCTCATAGAAAGGCAAAGCAATCAAGTGATCCTCTCTCCCTTCTGATGAATTGTGAATGCTGAAGGTTTAGTTAATGCCCACACTGCACTCACAGGTGGTATTCTGGCCGTTCTCATATAAACTTGCACATGCAGCCAGGCACCATGGAGGTTCGGAACCCAGCCAGTTCTGCCCTGTATGCTGAATCCACAGAGCCACAGCAAAACGCTGCTCCTGATTCCTACACTAGCTGCTTTACTGCCTGTTTGGATGTGTTTACACTAGCTGTAGTCACATTTCATTGCAGCATAGGTACAACCTTTGAGAGAAGTAGCTGGGCAATGTTACAAATAGCTGACATTCATACATTAACATGAAGGCATAAGTATTTGACAATAACTCTTTACAGTACTTGCATGCAGAAAGAACTACAGCAATTTCCCAGGCTGCATAGTATGACCTTATTTCCTCATTTTTATTATGCAGCATTGGTGATATTTGCATCAGACGAAATAAAAACCCAGTACCTCCTCGATGCTGTCCTTTACTATTTCTTGTATTTTCTAGTCACAGAGAACAGAACATTTGGTGAAAATATGAAAAACCTTCATTAGCATGACAGATACCAGGCTCCAAATTGAAAACCACCAGGGTGGGGTCTGTAATTCTAATAATGCATCTTTGATTCCAAAATACAGAACTAAGATCAATGAAAAAGAAAATATCCTCTTACCTTACGGTCTCATTTTCTCCATGTTTATGCCAAACCTGTAACACCTAATCAAAAGGCATTCCTGCTTTTCCTCATTTTTTACTAAAGTACATACTACTCCAGCTTAAAAGAACATTTCCTGAAGTATCCTCTTTAGATACAGCTGATAAAATCAGACAATTCAAATGGAGAGATAGGAATAAATAGAGCATTCAGCATAAAAAGCAAAAATTACCTTTAGCAGGGTTTACTTTTATCCCTGACCTATACAGCATCTCCTCATTCTGCCAGTCCCCATTTCTGACAACAGTCTTGAGTCCATAGAAAACAATTAACGCAGCAGTGGAACAAAAAACCAAGTTCTTCAGAAAGCGCTTTTGGGCTCTGACATAAAGGGCCCTGACACCTACTGTAACCAGCAGGCAGAAGCCCATACTAGGAACATACAGTACACGCTCTGCTATTACAAAGCCAACATAGAAAAATAGGTTTGTGGCAGGAACAAAGGGCACTATTAACAACGACAGAGACAGAATGACAATGTTCTCAGTTGAAGGAAGCTGCACTTTCTGCATTTCGTGCTTTTTTATACCATTCTCTTCTTTTGATGAAAAGCTTGACTTCACATCCAGTGTCTTATACTCTACCTCCGAGTGGCAGCTATGCCCATTAGCATTCTGCCTGCCATTCATTACAGCTCTCCCATTGCATTCTCTCTCATTGCTGGAGCCCTTCAAGCTAAAATAGGCAAGGAGGAAGAGTCCAGCATAGAAGGCCACAGTGTGTAGGTTCCTCCAGTCACTGACTGCTTTCAGAAGAGGCACGGCATCCATAGACCAGTCAAAGCTGAGGGTATCTGGGCACAGCAACAGCCAGAGGTTCTTGGTTGGCAGGTAAAAGAAGGTCAGTGTACGTGTGAGGAAACTGTCCGAGTCAGCCGCTGGATTGTCAGAATTGGAAAAACTTGGGGGCTTGTTGCCCATCCAGTACAAACGGACACCCAGCAGTGCAGTCCCCCAGGAGGTCAATAAACCAATGCTGAGCAGGAGGGTCAAATTCTTTCTCTGAAAGAAAAAAAAAAAAAAAAAAAAAAATCATTGTTATGAATCAACACCAGGTGTTTGATTCTGTAAATTATGAACAAAAAACCAAGGAATACCTGATACAACCTTTTTTTTTGGGGTAATGGGAAGGAGGACTACAGATCATGGTCTTTGCGATTTGAATCACAAAATTTTGGAGTATTATGTTGATCATAGATTCAAAAAACAGGCTCTTTCATTTAAGTTTTATCAAGCCTGTATCAGAGAGAAGCCTTTAGAGATCTCGGGGCTGTCAGGCTTAATATTTAGTTGTGTAAACCTCTGAAGACTCTCAATTTCCAAGGAATTTATGAAACGTTACAATAGTTCCTACATAACCTCCAAAATCCTTTCTTTCCTCCTGGCTATAACTTGCCTGGCTTAACTATTTTTTAAAGTTTAAAGAATGTTCCAGTGTCATTTTCTCTAATTTGTTTCTTTAATTAAAGTGTTTCCTAAGGTATTTTACCTGAGAATCAAATAGACTTTTCATCACAAGAGAGGAAAATAGACACAGCTTCCCTGTTTCAGTCTTCTGGCTCCTCCCTATTAACCACAGTGATCAACTGGAGCCTTCAGATCTGCTACTGCTGAAAGCCCCACTACATTTTGCATCTCACAGACTAACAACGGAATGTTTTTTTTTCTTCAAACACACCATATTAAATAAATGCTCTAAAGCCTTTCACATCTCGATACCCATCTAAATATTATGTGAAGCATGCAGCTGCCTCCACCTACCCATGTCATCATGCTAGCAACTCAAAGAACTCCACTTATTTATGGAATAACTCAACATTCTCCAGCTGGAGCTGCTTGTTGGGTTCAGCCTCGTTGCATCCGAAAGCGTTTACTTATTCAAATGCTTGCAGAAACATACCACTTCTGCCTAAATGAGAATCAGGAAGCAAGATTTTCTCACCTATTTCTGGGACTGATAAGCCTAAATTCTGCTCTGAATTATATGGGGGCCCTAAATGAAAGCTGTTTTGGATTACTCTCTCTTTGCAGAAGAATCTGTAAAAGCTAAAATATGTGTATTTTTATATTTCAATTTCTCAGATGCCTTTTCTAAGAAAAGCAAAGCTACTTGCCAAATAGCTCCAGATACAGTGTAAGCACTTTGATAATCTTTCTCCCCCTCTTTACAAAGAATTATTTGTCAATCATTTTTCATTTTATTAGGTCTGGTTTTTCCATCTCACACTACACATTCCTGGGATGGTTATTCAGTGTTTCCTCATTCAGAAGCAGGACCTCACACTGGAATGCTTTATCATATTTCTTTCAAACAGCTCATTTTTCTCCTTTGTGAGCGGACTCTCCCCTTGATATCATGAAATACAGACGATCATGCTGCTCCACTTTAGGTCAATTATTAATAATTTTTTACCATCAGGTTACTGATGTTCCACTAACAAGATATGGTCTAGTCAACCTAACTTATCTGCTTATCTCATGAAGAAAGACATTCACAATTTTATAGACTTTCTCCTTGTGAAGTTTAAATATTAGATTAATTAAATAAATATTGAGGCAATATAGAAGAATTCAGTGGATGCATCAATAGGGAACAAATTTATAACAAGAATATTTAGGTACCTGTATCAGAGCTACCTAAAAATATTGATACTTTTTATATATGAAGTAAAGCCTGAGTCGACATATTTCATTTGCCATATTATTTTGAATCTGATTTACTACTATTTCTGTATCCTGGAAAACCAACATTTTTTTGGTAATATATCCATCAAAATCTGTACCTACACTTCATGATGAATGCATTTTCCAGAAAATCTACTGAAAAAAAAAAACCCTTTTATTGGTAAACTGGATAATATTTTGAAACTCATCTCAGTTGCTGTTTCATTTCTCCCTGCCAGGACTGTTTAAACGCTTATAATGTTATGCAGCTATGTAAACTGGTCACCACTGAAACTCCCAACTAAGTTTATATTTGGAATAAAAAGATTTTCAGACTTCATGGATTTGCATGCACACCCTCATAGGAAAACCTTATGTCCCTGGTACAACTTGTCCTTTCATTCCTGTCATATTTTGCTACAGGAACATATTTCTGCCCACCTCTCTGGCTCAATTATTTTTGAACTCATTTCCTTCAAACACGCATATAAACAACTCTCAAATGTGACTATTTTTTTCCTCTCTATACACACCCTTCTATATTCTCTTACGAGGAGGCTGCTTAAAGATAAAGGCTGGGAAGTAGAAGACAGGTTTTTTCTTCATTTGTTTGTTTGTTTTAAATAGAAATTCAGAGCAGGTCTTTCCTGGAAGACTATATACCCCTGGAAAGATTACGACATCAGAAATACTGTATTGCTTAAACTGCTTTGTTATTTTGTTAATACTTAACAACTGGAAGAAAAACTCCCTTTCCTAAAGATCTAACAATTGTGCTTTTCAATTAAATGCTGAGCAAGTTCCCATTACAGTGTTCTTCCATAAAACCATGCATGTCATGAACAATTTTGCCACAAAATTTTAAAGTAGGATGCCTTTTTTATTTTTCTTTTTGGGGGGGGTCTGTGGTTTTGTCTTGATTTTTAATATAAATTACACATAGATAGTGCTGGCTCAGAAAAAGTATGACCAAATCATTAGCCTATTTTTCCTCTCAACACCCATGCCTTCTGCACCATTTTTATCCCTCTGTACTCACACAGTCAGAGACAATCTGAAAGGTTTAGCTGCTCAAATTTTGGCTTTACTTTCTTGTATAGCAAACCAAAGGAAAAAAAACAGTTACAGCAATTTATTAGAATTAAATAATATAATCCGTTCCCCAGTACACTTTTGCTTGCAAAGAAAGTGCTTTCAAAATGAACTCTGCTCAGATGAGCACTTTCTCCAGCAACTCTTCCTCCGAGCCTCCTGACAGCCCGTGCTCCTCTGACTGTGTACATTTAGTGTAGCCCAGCAGCAGGAAGAGATCCTCTGTAATGCTTGGCAGAAAGGATTTGGATTACTATACTCATGAGTCCTAATCCAGCCCATCTGCCATATGTTTTGACACCCCCATAAATCCTCTAACCTTTCATAAGTAGTCATTTTCATCTGGGGAAAAAATGAGCACTGATTTAGATCAGATTTAACATCTCTCCTGCCTGCTAACAGTCAAGTACCACACTGCAATTTTAGTGTTTGTGACTGCAGAAAACCTTTTCATCTCCCTACCAAAATCCATCTGCATGACCCACCCACATTGCACGTTTCCCTCGCATTAAATCGTAATTCCTCAATCCATTATACTGCTCTTAAATAAGGCACTGCAGCACATTTCTTGATTGGGCAGCCCCTGCCAAAGCTCAGTCATCACCTAAGCAGTATCCAAAGCATTTTCAAAAGATACAACTCTTTCACCCTCACCTTGTCCATTTCACAAGGCAGCATTAAATACAGCACATGGTCAAGATAGTCCAGATAGCAAAATCACCAGTGTTAACCACATACAAAATGTTATTTTTAGAACTCAGGAAATGCAGAAAAGAAAGTGGTTAAATCACCAGGCATTACTCAGAGGAGTTTCTTTTCCAACTTAGAGCTTCTTGGAAATATGTTGGCTTGAAAACTGGGGCCTGCCAAAGTAGTTAAATGCTGCCAAATCACTAGACTGACAGTATCTTGTTTCCACGATAGGTAGAGGCTCCTGGATCACAGCTCATTCAAGTTTTAGCTGGACTAGATTTCAACACCTAGGCCTACAAGGGACGAAGCCTGAGTCACAGTGCTGAGCTCAAAGTGGCCTTCACCGCTCCCTCTCCACCTGCCGGGTTGGGGCCTGCTCACATGGCCCACTGAACAAGGTTCACTCATTTACACTGGCGATATGACAACAGCTGGCCCAAAGAGCTGTTCTTCCTCTGGGCTGGAACTCTGCCTAGAGCTTATCCAATACTTTGACCAACTGTACGTATCAAATGACATTTACTTCTAGGGTTATAAACGGACAAAATTCTTCCTCACTGGGGAAGTCAGTGCATTCATAAAACAGCTGAAGATTATGTGCACATATTTTTATTGTCATTAGCAATTAGCACAAGCTAAGCAGTCCTTATTGCTGTTGACTTGCCTTACTGAAATTTAAATTGAGTTATAAATACTGGCAATTTAAATTGTCCAAAGTCTTCCCCTAAAATCTTTAATTTTTTTAATATGAATCTCTAAATGAAATAAAATTAAAAAAACAACCACAAACCCCCCTCTAACCTCTCAGCTGAAAAAATAGTTATAAGGACCACAGGGGAAAAGATAAACTGCATTAAGAGCAGAAGCTGCATGAATGACTGGAGGTACTACAAGAGCAGAAGGGACAACATCAGCTTGATAAATTTGTCAGCGTGATCAGGGCAAGAGAGAAGGGTCTCTGAAGATAAGTATGAACAGCCAAATGCACATGGCAACGGTGATGTTGTGATACCTACCCAGGGTTAATCCATCTATCTGTAGCAATCAGAATTTAACACAGGAGGTTAGAGGCCCTCCAGGACCAAAAGCATTCCTGAACTGCCAGATCACTCAGGAATGCTGTCTAGCACTACTCTGACCAGCACTCAGGTTGATAGGTGGTCCAACAGTCATAGCCACATTTCATTTAACAAGCACTGTCACATTCGAGAGGTTTTGCAGTGAAGGAAGGGTGCTGCACTCTCTGCACTAGACGTAATGCTGAGAGATCACTGAACATGCAAGTATGTTGGAAGGCAGACCTGGAATTCAAAATAAAAAAAAAAAAACAAACAGAAAAATCTTCAGAAGAACCTATATAAAAGGCAGGGGCAACTCTGCTGAAAGCTACACAAGTATGAGACATGGAACAAGTAGCTGGCTCATCTTCAGAGAAGTATCAGGAATTATCACAGATCACAGGCAACTCTTCTACACCTCTGCCAAATGGTAAACGCTATAGCAAAAGTACAGATGTAAGCACACCCTTCAAGATGTGCAATGTAATCCTTCCCTTCTTCTCAATACTAGCAAATCCTGGTTCCAGCACAGAACTTTCAGAAATAAAGGAACTTGATAGAGATCAGAGGAGGGGAATGAGACTGATTAGTTATCTAGAAAAACATGTCTGAAAAAGAACATAAGCTGTTTGCCCATGACAGCTGCCTCCTGGTATATAAATGACTGCTACAAACAGGAAAGGAATAATCTGGTATCTATATCCATGTCCAAAGG
The DNA here is from genome assembly GCA_020800305.1 of Porphyrio hochstetteri. Lineage (NCBI taxonomy): Eukaryota > Metazoa > Chordata > Aves > Gruiformes > Rallidae > Porphyrio > Porphyrio hochstetteri. Next base: position 61,938,635 of record CM036905.1, read on the forward strand.
ATAAGAATAACAACCTTCAGGTCAAGAAAGGATGATTCAGGTTAGTTATGAGGAGATGCATTACCTTGCTCAGTATAGGGATGTACTGGAAAAGTTTGCCATGGAGGTTGGGGCTGTGGCTTTATGCTGCCATTATGAATAGTTTCATGTATAAATTGTGAGAAAGACAAAAGTATTGTCAGTCCTGTTTTAGGGACAGTATGATGCACTGTATGGCCCCTTGAGGTAACTTCTAGACATAACTTCCTGTGACTACTGTAGCAGTAAGAGCAGCATCCATGAAAAGCAGCATACTTTTTCTAGGAACATTTTTTCTTCGTGACTTTTAAAAGTATAACCCATCGATGCTCTGGCCATTTCTGCATTAATACCAGAGCCTCCTGTAATCCTACTCAAGCAAAATGTTAGTTAAGATGGTCTTCAAGTTTTGTAACCCCCATCATATTAGCATCTGAACATCTCTAAAATCCTCCTCTTAGAAACTAACACTTTTTTCTCTCCAATTGTTCTAAGTGCAAATATATGACATTTTCTCTAATAGAAAACCGTCAATCATATATACTGATGGTTTGCACTCTTCATCCATCCATGTAAAGGTGATTGCTTCCCCTCTCTCCCTCAAGACATTCTCTCATCCTACAGCATGTTTCTTAAATCTACTGTGTATAAACACCTCTGCAAAGTTTAAAAAAAAGACCTGAGAATCAATTCTTTCTAAACTGCCCACGATAATATATACTTTTTTCTTTTGCTACATTCCCTCTTCTGCCCTTGCCTTCTTCATAAGCAATCTTCTACCCCAAGATATATACATACATGATGTTGCAAAAATGCAAAATAAAACAAACAAGAAGACAGATACTTTGTGTCGACAGCTTTAGTGCAACATCAAACAATGTAAATGTTGGTTTCTATTTGTTAAATAATAATCATAACAAGTAGCATTATAGTCATTATTATAGTAACAAACAATAATAATTATTATTATAGTTATTATTTATTATTGTTTTATTATTCAAGCTTTCTGGTTGGTAGAATAGTGTGCCATTGATATCAGCATCTACACGAGTTAGTGGCCACATTTCAAACTGCACGGTGAGAATGCTAACTGCAACGCTGACTCAAAAAGTCAGTACTATAACTTCCTGATGGCATGCAAGATATAAGAATAAAGTTGAGGAAAAAAAGAGTAAAAGTAAAGGATCAACTAGGACTCTGTAAACAGCTAACAGCATACATAAGGAAACAAAAAACATGCTTGAAATTTTTAAAACCTGTTATCGACATGCTAAGAAGCCCAACTAGCAAACACAACTGCACAACTCAACAGAGCAGTTCATGCAAGTTCAAAGGGAACCAAAGGTAAAATTCCAGCTGTGCAAACCGGCACCAGCTCACCTCTGAGTGTACACTATGAGGCATTGGGGCAGTCTCACAGGGGAGCAGCATGGCTCAGGTGGGCAGCACAGCTCAGCACGCTGCTTGAGCAATTTGATGAGCAGCCCTGCAGAGTCCTGAGGAGAGACAAAGTTTTGCCAAGTGCTACTGGGAAGGCACAGGCTGTACCTCGTGCACAGGGGGCTGTCCTCTCAAGTAACAACCACCTGATGAATGAGTGCCCAAGGCTGAGGCCCACCACGGCATCTGTAAATCTGACCTGGCAATGCTTTTGCACTACTCATCCTGTTCAAAGTGTCAGCAACTTACTAAAGCCCTGCTCACCAGAATGGATGGATACGCATTTTTTCTTCTAAAGGACATTTGTTCTGCTCTTCTGTATAATGTACAGACGTGTTTAAGAAAAAAAGAAGAAAAGCATAAAAAGTTTCCTAGAGCACACAATGGCAATCCTACATAAAAATACTGGAGTGTCCAGAGGAGGGAAACGAGGATGGTGAAGGGTCTGGAGGGGAAGACTTATGAGGAAAGGTTCCTTGGTTTGTTTAGCCTGGAGAAGAGGAAGGGTCTGAGGGAAGACCTCATCATGGTCTATGGCTTCCCAACAAGGGGGAGCGAAGGGGCAGATATCAATCTCCTCTCTTTGGTGACCCATGATAGAACCCCGGGGAACGGCATGAAGCTGTGACAGGGGAGGTTTAGGTTTGGTGTTAGGAAGAGGTTCTTTCCTGAGAGGCTGGTTGGGTACTGGAACAGGATCCCCAGGGAAGTGTCACAGCACCAAGCTTGACCAAGTTCAAGAAGCGTCTGGACAATGCACTCAGTCCCATGCTCTGACTTGGATGGCCCTGTGTGGAGCCAGGAGTTGGACTTGATGATCTTTATGGGTCCCTTCCAACTCAATATCTTCTATGATTCTGTAATTCTACCTATCAACCTACTGCCAAAAATTATTATGGCATATTTCACAGGATTCCTACACTAATAAAATGGCAATAAAGGAAAATTAAAGCCTAAGCACTGGTTTAATATGTAGTGGGAGAAAAACACACACTATAAGAATCTAAACAGACACATACTTTTTAACTGACTGAAGCAAATAGAAATTGATTTTATGAGCAAAAAAGTCATTTAATCCCAGATTAAGCCTCTGGCAATTACTAAGCAACTTATCAACAAATCAATTCAGTAGAAGGAAGTGATCAATAATCTATTTCTGTACATGGTATAAATAGCAAGTTGGCTCTATGTTTGACAGAACAACCTATATGTAATAGAAGTCAATCATCTGGAAGCCAATCGAGCTACAAAAGTCAGTTTCTACAGTGCAAAACAAGCAGAATGTAAGGTGATTTATTTGTTGTTTTCCTCTTTGACAACTGAAAAATTGAGGTGTTATGTTTACTTGTACCTTTAAAACATAGCAAAAGAACATGCAGCAAAGTTATCTTGAAACAATGTTCATAAGAAAGAAAATACCTTACAAATGTGAACACTTAATTGTAATTCTTCTAGTAAAGCTTAAACACCTACAACATTTCCAAAGAGAAACACAGATAATACTGAAAATTCAAATGAAATACAGAACCTACATATCAACTCAGAAGATGTTTTATATTACCAAGAGAGATTCATTTAAGATCATACAAGAAGGCACTTGTTTCCTTTCAAAAAAGAGTGTTTAAAGCTTCTTTTGGTGCAGATATTTTATTTTCAATTATACTGGTATAATAAGTTCAGCAAGATAGCGGGGGAAAAAAAATTAAGTGACTCAGAACCTCTTTGTGACAAACAGAATACAAGGCTAAATTATAACTAAAAAAAACCCCAGAAAACAAAAAAAAAAACCCAAACAAACAAAAAACAAACCCCATCCCCTTTTCTATACCCACTCACCCACAAAATACATTTTTTCATGAGGATGTACAAGAAGATGGCCAAAAGACATTCACAGGCAGTGCAACTGTTATGCCTGAAGTCATTAGCTTTATAAGTAGGAGTAAATTTCCCATTATCAGCCCTTTACTAGTTATTCATTTCAGATGTAGAGAATATTATAAATAACAGCCTAAAGGCCACCTCCTAGGCTCTGTATGCAATCTCTGTAGAATTTCTACTTACTCTGTGCTACAGTAGCATCATGTTTCAAATGATGGGAACCACAAAGATCTGGAGAAGGTAAAGGAAACTTAGCAACAACTATCAGTCTCAGAAAGCCTGAAAGTGACTTACAGCAAGAACTACATGCTTTTGAGACACAAAATCACTGCCAATAGCAGACAAAAAGTAAGTCCAAGAGAATGCTAACTCATAGTAGGTCACCATCATTGATGAAAAGTTTGGTTTCCAAGTATGAGGACAGGAAGCCCTCTAATACTCCTAGTCAGAATAAGTAGTCTGAAGCACATCTACAAGCCTCCTTTGTCATCCAACCTAGCCTTGCCCCCCCCAGGTTTCGAACCAGGTGGCAATGAAGAACTAGCAATGAAATTCCAGATATTCACACTTTTGAAATTTGAAGAATAACACATTAGAATTAAAAAATCAATAGAACAAATTCCTTTTTTTTTCAGCAAATAGCACTGGCGAGCTATATAAGTAATAACTACCAAATGGTAGCAAAGAGTGTTGTGAAGATTTGCAGTAATAGAAATGCAAGAATATGAGAACATTTAGCCAATGATAAAATCTGCAAACACTTCAACAGAAGAGATCTTCAAAAACACATTTGATAAAAAGAATAACATTTAATGGGATGTTGTCTATCCTGTTTTCCTACAAGTGAAATATGAAGCTAATTTTTTAAAAATTAAAAAGGTATTATTGTTAATTTTTTTTATACCTTAGTCTAGATATCTTTTTAAGGAGTATTTAAAAGATTAGTTGAGCATAGCCCTTTTAAAAACACAGTCTGTGTTACTAAGGTCTGATCCAGAGACAGAGGTAAAGCAATTACTGACCTCAGTAATGCAAAACCAAATCCTTAATAATCCAAATAAAGAGAGATGAAAAATGGTGAAGCAGAATATGGATGACAAAACTTACTTCATATCATGGGATTGTAATTGACGTGGTGACTCATTACTCTCCATTAAGCTAATGTGAAGAAATGAGGCAGTTAGCAATCTCCTGTGAACCAATACCAAGATACGTCTCAACCAAACTATTAGGGGGTGAAGTGCTTAAAGGAGGTCAATTACTGGTACTGTAAGAGGTACGCTGAAACCCCTTAACCGATTACATTAAACTTACTTGAAAGCCTGCATCGTTATCTTGTTTAGCTTAAAATAAGATCTTTAATATTTCCCACTAGACAATGATCTGTGGTCAAATCAATTTAGCCAGTAAAACAATCCAGCTTCTCCAAAAGAAATGGAACAATATATATTCTTTTAGAAGAAACCAAGAAATTTATTTTTTGTTAAATACATTCAGTACCATTATCAAAACATTTGTTTTAAATAATTTGCTCTGCTTTTTGGATAAAACAAAGGAAGTAATAAAACCAGTGCAAATGGAAATAATTTTGCCTGCACATACTCATCCATAATCTCACACACACACACACACACAGAGCCTTCCTTATTAATTCCTGGTTTATAGACTTGCTGTATTGCAAAGGTGTTTCGGGCATTGAGAAAGTAAACGCAACAGTCTTTCCCGAGCATGGCTCCAGTGCAAACAGCCAGTCATTATGAAACTCATTCCAGTCTCATTAATGAGCGAAGTTTGGAAGTCTAGCATTTTGGAGCCATAAAGAGATGATTTATAATGAGACTTCACTGGGTAGGAAAGCCGAAGTACAGCAGTTCTCTCTCCAAGTTATCATAATAGAAAGCTATTTAATGAGTGTGGGATTTCTTCAAGAATTCAACAAAGGCAGGATTTGGAAGAGGATGTGTTACATTATGCAGACACCCGAATCACCGAATGTTTCTGCTACAGTAAAATCATAAAAATAAAAATCATGAAAGTTGTTCCTATTTTGAGGTTTGGCTTGTTTTTAATAAGCGCTTTCAAGTGTAAAACACAGGTTTTGTAGAGATTAGCAAGTTGACATAATTCAGAATAAAAAATTTAATCAAACCTAGGTGACCTAGGATCAAGCACTCCATAACACAAAAGAAAAAAAAACTGTGCCCTGAAGCAAGACACTGGCTGGCAAAGCAGCAAGGAAAGAGCAGACAGGTCACTTTCCTCAACAAATTCAGCAGGAGGCTGTGGCAGCTATCTGCCTCCTTAGAGCACCCTCATCTTCAGGGCAGCACTAAGCATGATGGTGACCTAAACTCAATTGCTCACAAACCTGGGTCCTCCCCTTAATCCAGTTCTGATGAAAGCTACATCCAAGCCTCCAATAAGATTGGGTTGTTGGGTTGGTTTTTTTTAAATACATTTCAGTAACCTATATGCCATATATTGATCCACAAATTGGGCATATAAGGACTTTCCACATGAGAAACGAATCACTTGGCTTTCAGATTACATTATTGAGTTTTCTAATGAAGGATAGCAGTGGGAAGATGACAACAATGGAGCAGAGTACACCAGACTTTTTAAAATCGAAATGCAGACATAACTTGACTAACACTCAAGCCACTTTTATTTGTTCACTACTAAATTTAGACTGTGGCTTTTTCCTAATATGAGATTTAGATAGCAATGCTACTTTAGGAACTTTTGTTTATTTGTCTTCTTATGGTTTTAAGGGCGATCAGTTCCTTTCACAAAATTACATGGTGTCATCTCCACTAAGGGAACCACATATGGGGGTGGAAAGCTGAAGGATGCGGTGCAACTTCATTAAGCCATGAGTGCTACCAAAAACACCTATCAAACCATGACTTCCAAGAATATCACTAGCACAGCTGCACTCTTGCCACACACTGTAGCAAAGCACGCACACCCCCCCTACTTCTTCAGTGAACCCAGACTTGTAATGGTAATACTTACATGGGAGCAGTTGCAATTATGATACCTTAAATAGCAACATTTCATTTTTCTGTCTTGAAAAGAAAAACAAAGTTCCACTAAACATAAGATACATAACCTACATTAAAAACAGAAGTGCTTAAACCATCACACATAAAGAAGAAGGATTACATGGCCACAAAATTCCCTCCTGCCTGGCAGTCTTAAAAACATCCCTTCTATACAAGCTGCTTGTTTTCAAGGTCAGTTCATAAATTATCCAGGTGTCATGCTAATAAATGTCTAAAGTCTTTAGTCTTGCAGAAAGTTGTGTGACATATTTCTTTATCCCTTGGAAGTATGCACATCTTCAGCTCCTTGATAATCTTCAGATAATAAGATGAACTCCACTACTAATGTTTTTTCTATGCTTCAAACCACCTACCCAACCCACAGATGAATCATCAGCTCATCATTCTTCTGTTAAAAGTACTTTAAGACTCCCCCGAAACCTTCTCCACCTCTCCCTCATGGATCAAATAGCTATCTTCAAATGACTAGAAAACATGGAGATTCTTCCAACATTTGGCTACAAGTATGATGACAAAATGCACCTGATATTAGATCAAGATTCTGCTTCTATCAGCAGTTCTGATATGGAATAATGCATCTAGTTCTGGGGTCCCCAGTACAGTAAACACATGGACCTGCTGGAACAGGTCCAGAGGAGGTCCACAAAAATGACCAGAGGGCTGGAGCACCTCTCCTATGAGGAAAGGCTAAGAGGGTTGGGCTTGTTCAGTCTGGAGAAGGGCCTTATAAGAAAGACAGGGACAGACTTTATAGGAGGGCCTGTAGCAATAGCACAAGGGGTAATGGGTTTAAACTAAAGGAGGTGAGGTTTAGACTAGATATAAGGAATGGGTTGGGTTTTTTTATGCTGAGTGTGGTGAGGCATTGGAACAGGTTGCCCAGAGAGGTGGTAAATACCCCATCCCTGAACATACAAGGCTAAGTTGGATGGGGCTTTGAGCAACCTGATCTAATGGAGGGTGCCCTTCCCCATGGCATGAAGGTTGGACTAGACAACCTTCAAAGGTCCCTTCCAACCCAAACTATTCTATCATTCTATGATTCCATGACACATATACTCTGAATTATATTAAGGAGATCTCTTAATCAGCTTCTATGTCCTTTTGCTCTAATCCTTCCCCGCTGCCCCTAAATTCAGATGTTATAGAATCAGTCAAGGCCAGGTTGGACAGGGCTCTGAGCAACCTGGTCTAGTTGCAAATGTCTTGCCCATGGCAGATGGGTTAGATTAGATGAACTGTGGAGGTCCCTTCCAACCCAAACTATTCTATGATTCTACGATACTTTACTGAAATGCAGTGGTGCCTTTTGGAATGGCGGTTTCCAACCTTAATTCTAAAGTCTTGTCAAATCTACTATGACCCAACACTGCATCTTAGGAATCCCAAGTGCAATACTGTCTACCATTTACTCTTCCAGAATTTTATGATTTAAATACTCAGGTAGACAGATATGCCACAAGTGGATGCTGAGACTAGTTGGACTTGATGATCTTAAAGGTCTTTGCCAACCAAAACAATTCTACAGATCTATGACTCTAAGTCCAGCTGTAACTGAGGTTGTAGCCTTTAGCTGACATTTTCATCGACTACTCTGCTACAACAATATTTATTTGAAAGAATTAAACAGTTTTAAACCCTGATCAGGGGAACACATGGGGTAAAAAGCTATAAATACAATGGGAATGGAAGGAAGTTTCACAAATAAGAGAAATCAATAGTTGAAATGAAAGAAAGATCAGAAACCAAGAGAAGGAGAGATGACACAGGCATAAAGGACAACAGTAATTTATTAAAAATGAGAAGAAATTCAAGGTCTTAACATTTCCTTTCCCAAAGAGAAAGGTATGGGGTTTTTTAAAAAATGGGGGCTGGAGTGAAAGGGTGCACAAAAGCCTGCAGCAGTACAGCTCTTCAATATAAATCACAAAGGAAAGGAAAAGAAACTGAAATAAATTTGAACATGACAACAAAACCAAAAAAGAAAACTTTTTTTTGTTTGAGAAGCTCTTCTGTGACCCCTCAGCTTGTCTTTGAACTTGCAAATATCTTCTATCAGAGTGACTACCAGTAACTGCAATTTGGCTGGGTCTCAGTTTTTTTTAAAATAGACCCAAACTCTGTCTATCCTGGGTGGGTACAAAGGACATAACTGCAGCACTTAAATTGATGAGATTCTCCTACTGCCAGCTCCCCTCCACCTACTCAGCTAGAAACCTGTACGGTCACAAAAAAACTGGTTCCAGGTGAGACTATAGGAGATCTAAGAGGAAAAGAGAAAAAGACTTGAAGCAGACTACTACAGCTTGTACTGAAGTGCCAAGACAACCAGCTGACAGCACATATATTTTTTTATTTATTTTATATCACCTTCAGGGCGGGGAGGAGGGGGCGGGGGCAGACGCTGTGGCACAGACATCACTGGTGTGTCAAGGGTTTATACTCTGTTCTTTTTTTTCCCCCCAGCAACCTCATGAGGACATGACTAACTTCCATGTAATGAATTCCAAACTTCCTTTTCTGCATGTAATTCTGGCTCAAGACAGATCAGTATGGCAGGTTACCTGGGATTTTTTTAGCATTATGCATCCTGAGATGTCACAGAAACAGACTGACCACGCTCAATTGATTTTTAAGACAGCAACCAGGCTGCAAAGTCAGAAGCTGTTAATCATTTACGCACTTCGCAACTTTGCCAATCAATGCAGCAAATACATTTCTTGACCTTGCTTAGAGAAAAAAATGAGGATAACCTTTGAAGAGTAGGAGTACTCACGCATTATGGATTTATCTGGGAAGCAATGTTCATTTCAGTGATGAAAAATTTGACTGAAAAGGCTAAAATTTTTAAATTATAGACCTCCAAGTTTCATTAGTATTCCTTCTTATCTGCAGAAGAACATAAAAATCATTAACCAGAACACATGCAGGGACAGAAAGAACTACTGGTATATTTTTCAAGAGTCCCTCTGAAGGAACCTTGACCTTCTTCCAGTTATTAAAAACTGGATCATCTACAATTCACATATCTAAACAGGAACTAAACTATAAACACTACCCCATCGGAGCATTTGTACTTCTCTGAAACAAACTGTTTCAGTATTACTGGATTTCTGAGATTGAAATTTGTAATATTAAAATGATTAAAATTAATTAAAATTATAAAAGCATCGCAATGACAAAAACTCCAGTGACTCCAGCTTTAATCACCTACCAGCCTGGAAGCATCAACATCTTAAATGTTTGAAAGTGAAATGCCTTAAGCACAGACTCTGAAGAAACCAACACCCCAAGCAAAGTTATGTCTAGTCTAGTCTCTAAGAAATGCCAAATTTAGTTTCTTGGAAACCTTACTCCAGGCTCAAATTCACAAATGGAAGAATCGGGCAGTTGGAACTTCTTTTAGAAAACAATGTATTTTCCTTGCTTTTGCTCAGTGACTTTCCAGCATCATGGAGATGCCCTCCTTTTCAAGAGAAAACTAGAATTTCCACATTTCAATCTCTATTTGTTATGACAGACCCCTGAATATGCAGATTCTCATTTCCTTCTCTCAAAGTTGATTGATTCTGCATGCAACGATTTGGTTCTCAGATGACAACAATGAGTAGGAGTAAGTATGCCTTGAGTCCTTTGTTTTAGAGGAGACCTGAGCTCTAATATCTCATAGAAAATGTAACAAAATTAGTATCTGAGTACATACTCACTGCTCATAGCTCATGCTGCACATGGCAGTCGTAGTGTGCTGTCCCTAACGGGGCAAAGCACTCTTGAAATCCTAACAGCACAGAAGTAAAGGTGGGAACTATATGCAGACTTGGGCAGGCTTTACAAGTGCTCTGCACATAGATTTTCCACTGTATGCCTAAAACTAGCTGCTTAAGGACATGGGGATGGTGCCTAGGGACCTTGTTCAACAGGCAACAGATGAACAGGACCTGAAGATCCACCTTTAGGACCTGGGCAAATACAATAATTTAGAATCAGCTGTGTCCCTATGTCTGTCTTTGCATCTTGGCTCACTACTACCAAATGACAGGAGGTTTAAACCAACAGTTAAGTTATGAAGAACACCTCCTACCACCTGCAAGAGACCTCCCTCAGACAAGAACGTTAACAGCTGGTGCTGACCTCACTCATGTCAAACCCACAGCCAGCCTTTGAATCTTATCACAGAAATAACTGGAAAGCTAGAAAACCCACTTCATTTTAAGTTTTGTCATTTGCTTTCTGAAATCCCAGATTAAAAAGGTTTACATTCTCAAGCACTGGCCAAAACCATGAGGACTATGTATATTGGTTTGGGTTTTTTTTTCCCCCCCATGAAAGCTGAGATTCTCACTGGGACAGATGTTACAAGTGTATAATTCGTGGCTCACAGTTTACAGTAGGCGTATGTTTTGCTGAAGGGCTGTGGCTTGTCAGATGAGCATTGTGCTGACTGCTTGTCTTACCAGGCAGCTACGGGCTAGTTCAAGTGGGATGTTGGGAAGGAGCAAGGAGCTCTCTCAGCACCGAACTGGGAAATGTTGCTGCAGTGCAGGGGATAACTGGGAAAGCTGTGGGAAGCAGTGAACCATGAGGATGAGAAGATGTCAAAAAAATGCTATAAAATTTTATAAGTTTCTTGGTGTATTGTCTTTAAGGAAAAAGTCCAGACAAGACATACATCAGTGGTCTGTCTGAGATAAGCCTTGTGCCTTAGGCTGGTGAGGCTAAAATACTGAGAGAACTGACACACCAATTGGAGCTGCACAAGATACCTTCTTGAAAGTACTGTTGATAAATTATTCTTTGCGTACAGAGGGTCACCTTTCCTCTAAAGAATGTCACTAATCCTGGCAGAAAGAAACCTCATTCAATAAAAGGGTAACTTATCTTTGCATTAACTTTGATTTTCCAAATGGAAAGATCAGCCAGCATATGGGATTTTGCAACTAACAGCAAAAATCTAGCCTTTCTCTAAGGTCAGGAGTAAAACCAATCTCGAAGAAAATTCATCTCTACTGGGTAGAGATTAAAAACCGACTCCAGAAAGATGAGCTGTCTTTGCCTGGGATCTAAGGAAGGGTACAGTCTTGGAGGGGTTTCCCTAAGCCCAGGGTTACAACGTGAGTAAGATGTTAAGTACACTTGATCATGACCTGCCACTTCCCCACCAGACTTAATTACTGGTTTTTAATAATTTCCATTGAGGACAGGAACCTGATAAACAATTTGTATTGCAGAATCCAACTTCACCAAAAAAAAAAAAAAGTACAATTAGAAAGACCATCACATAAATGCCTGGTTGTTTACAAATGGTTCAGCCTATCAGAGGATTGGTTCTAAAAATGCAAGAGTGACAACACTGGCAGTTTGATGAGGAGGTGAGTGGGGAGACAGCAGAAATGTGCATTAAGATCCATTAAGTTACTGTAGCCAAGTCCAGAATAATGCAAATATAATTCCTGAATAATTCCTGAAAAGGAATGCAGATGAAGAAAAAGTGTTTGAGCTTTGCTTTTTCAATACTACAGTCTTTCCCCTGAAGATATCTGAAACAGCATTTTACACCAATTCACCTGTCTTAAGTATTTCCTAACCATCTATAAAGCCACACAGTAGTGGACCCCAGCAGGAAGGTATCTAACCTTTTTCGTATTTTTAAATATCATTAATGTTAAGCATGCCGTCCTTTTATAGCTGTAGCACAGAAAAGGTAATTTTACAGGCCAGTGAGGAATAAAAAAGGATATCCTTCATATCCAAAATATGAACTTCCAAATTCAGAAAAAAAAAAATACAGCTTGCCAGAATTCCTGCATTATTCATATCTGGGTCTTTCTATGACAATATATTTAGTCAATATAAAAAGGCTTGTACAATCAGGAGCATGTTTTAAAGGAATATACATACAGATGAAGATTTACAGATATTTATATATGGTTAGAAAAGGAAAAGAAGCAGCTAGGAGACAGTTTATTCCTGAAATTTCATTTAAGACTCTGCTCCAAACAAGTCACTTTAATACAGCACCACAAGTGTGTTTCAGTGCCATCTAGCTAACGCTCTCGGTATCTTGCATCCCTACATAGTGATATTTTTTTCCTTCTAATATCCTTCCCTCAATACAAAACAAATGGAGAATTGGAATATTGTCTTTGCTTCAGATCCATCAGTGTGTTGAAGCAGAGGCAGTTTGGGCTGCTCTTGAAATTCCTGCAGCTTTCATATATTTAAGTGATGAATGTTAAAAATATAACCCCAAAACCCTTTGTGCTGTGACTGAGTTCTTGATCTGGACAGATGCACATGACTGAGTACTTCAAGCACTGTTCTTTTAAGTCTAAAGATACTAGGTGTCATTATGCAACCATTCTGTCTAATTCTTTTGTGACACACATTAACAGAAGGGATGAGAAAAACAGAAGAAAAAAAAAAAAAGGAAAGAAGATCATTTCAGTTTGTTTTAATAAACGGAAAAAGTATTGATTTCCAAAGAAAAGAAATTTGTAAGAGGAAGCGAAGAACATATTTTGAAGAATGGAACATTACAGTTGAAATCTTCTGAAATTTCATTTTGTCTCCTCCACAGAACAGGTTTCCAGATAAGACATTTGCAGTCCTAACCATGCCACTGTAACTCTGTTAACACCAACTAAATATGTGCTAGTTCTTTCTGAACTTGAATCAAAATTCTTCAAGTTAAAATAATTTGACAGTCTAACACTTCTTTCTCCAGCCCATAATGGGAAAAGGTGAGGGGAGTGAAGGGGAGGGGGGTGAATTATTTCTTTCAACTCAGCAATGGGATTTTGTAACCTCTAAAAAACCACAACTGAGTCACAATGGCCCAGCTTTAAATCTTATTGGCTTTCAAGTGTACTATTCAGACATCTTCAGAACTACCTAGATAGCCAGGATATACCTACTAAGTCAAGTTACTAAAAATCTCAGAAAAGAATACATATATAACCAAAATCATGCTTGTTTTCCTCTACACAGTAACAGCATTTTGAATTGCAGATTGTGAGACCATGCAAAATTAATACACTTAGCAAGAAAAAAAAACAAAATCAGTAATCCCAAAAGTCTTCTAGCAAAGTGAAAAAAAACCCCATGAAGTTCCAAAAACACAACGTAGAAGGCTGTGGAACATTGTACCAAGGCCAAGTGTCACTACTAGATAATTCTGACCTAAAATTACTCTTTACTTCCCCTGTTCCTTTTCTTTCACTATTTAATCCTCTTGACCAGACCTTGACCATACCTTTTTTTTTTTTTTTTTGCTATTGCTAATATTAAATTCCACTGCACTTATCTAGTAAAACTTTTTACTAATAGTTTAATAGTCCAGTTTCCTATAAGACCTTTCCAATACATTTGGGGAAGGGTATTCTGCAGAGCAAGAAACGTCACTAAACAAAACATGGGTGGGATTAAGATGTGACACAGGAACCTGCTGCTCCTGAGACCTGGTGTTTGCTCCAGCTTAGCAGAAGCAGCAGATGAAATCTGGCTACAGTGAATTCTGTTTTCCCTCCCTGCCCTCCCACCTCAGCCCCAGCTCTTCATTCCCTGCCCACCTTGACTCTCAGTGTCATACAGATCCCTCTTTTCTCCTCACACTTCCTACCAGCTGTCCCACTGAGAACTCAGTCTTTGGCAGCCAGTTGAGATGCCTCTTTTGGTTGCAGATTGGTAGGGAGTAAGGGAAGAGCAGGGCAGGGTAGTAGAGACAGACAAGGTAGAAGGACCTTGGCAAGGCACCTGAGTAACAGTAAAATAACACAGCCTGAAGAAAAATGAAGTGGTAAGTGGATGAAAAAATTGTCTAGAGCACTGATGGGTTTGATAGACTATCTACCCTTGTTCAAATTGGAGAAAAATTTTGGATACTGAAGGCAGAGAGGGGACACTCATACAATGAATTGGCAGAGACTTTACAGGATGTACACTATAACAAACCAGGCACTTTTGCATCCTTCCAGACATACAGACAATCGCCACAATACATAAAGAAACTGCCTAAGTTTTCATAGATTTGGGGGGTTTTGGTGGTTTGTGCTTTGGGGGTTTCTTTACCATTACAGCAATAAATTTATTTGGCTGAATAAATCAACTGTTCGTTAGATGATCATGATCTTCTCCAATTGACCATACCCACCAGCTTACACTAGCTGATCTCCTTTTCTGAATTAACTACCTTCATTCTTTCATTAACATTGACTGCTTATGATAAGCCTGAAAGTTTCCAGCAGGTTCTAAAGACAGTTAAAACAGCTTTGGGAAATCCAAGCTTAGCTTTTGGGGTAGATAAACAAATGAAGGCTGAAGGGAGCTACTGGGAGATATTTTTGGTTAGCTAATCGTCTTTATGTTATCCAAAGTCAAAAACTTCCCCTAAGCCTTCACAGATTTCTGTGTCTGAACTGTAAACAGACTGACAAATAAAAAGGGTTTCTGAGCATGCCTACCTCCTGCGTTCACAGTGGTATCCCTACGCCTGTTCAACAGTCTCACCCATAAAGAAGCAGATATTAGAAAATGTGAACAACTGAAAAAATCAGAGCAGTCCCAATCATCCACCCAAACATGTAAGCAGTCTCAAATCCCCCTCCACGTTCCTCCACCACATCTAGAAGCTCCCAGACAGTGAAGAACATGAAGAAAAAACTGGGTACAGTTAATGTGTGTTTGATACGCTGACATTGATGTCATGGATGTCTACAGGGGTTGCACTTTGCAAGGCAGCATCTTTCTTCCCCATGACCAGTCAGCTGTTCTTACAGACCAAGATGTCTGGAACAGTGATGGGTCAACCTTTACACCTAGACAGAAATACATACGTACATCATGCTTGGTCATGGAGCAATGGTCACAGACAACTCATATAGTGTTGTTTTGCCCTGTAAACAGAGTTCAAATATAAGCCTGGAATGCGTAATGCATACCTCTCTGGGAATGTAAAGCTTATTTTAGGAATTAACTCAGGGTTTGGTTTTATTTTTTTACCTTAGCATGTCTGTCTCAGATATGACTTTGTACAGACATTGGGCAACTAGAAATAGCTTGTACAAAAAGTTGCCTTCCAAAAATTTATCGTAACAGTCTGCTGTTGGGGAAATATTTTCATGAATAACTTAAAGCAATGGTAGGCATGTTTGTTTCTACACTGTATAACAAGCACTTTGTACGTGCCAAACAAGGTCTTGTGTTTCAGTGGCTAAAAAAGATGAACAAATAATTTTCAGCAATTATTTAGAATGTGATCTCCTGACCCCATTCCCATTTTTCCACAATGACTGCAAATCAGTGGCATGTGTTAATTATGCTGACAACGCTGACACTCTTAAGGACACCTTCTCTGCTATGCAAAACTATGAGATTAGACAACTTGTCCAATGGATTACAGTAATTGTATTAATTCCTAGATAAATATGTCTAGTGGGAATTCTGCCTGGTTTGGCCATCATGATCCAGCTGAGGCACTTCCATCAAGTTGTCAATCATCTCCTGACAGGCTTTCAGCACTCATGACCCTGCTGGGAAACACTGGGTGGTGCTTTATCAGGTGTAGCACTTGTATAGAGAGCAGGAAGAGGGAAGCAGCAGGGGAGATGCTGGGTAAACCCATGGAATCTGACCTTCTGCTTTGAGCACCTCCTCAGATTTTGGCCTTGTCCCAGGTGGCCAACAGTCATGCTATTTTATAGAAATCTTTTGTTAAGTAAGTGTGAAGTGTTCAGTGGAAGTTCCTGATGGATTGCACATCTGGCATAAGGAGGGAACATGACCCATGTGAGGCAGCGAATGTGCAGGCCAGCAAGCAAGCTTGTACAGGTGGGAAACAGCCATCTCTAAGAAAAAATCTCCACTGTGCTGAACTAACTCAGTCACAGTGAACAGCAAAATACTGATGAGCAACTTGGAACCTTCCAATATGTGAAAGGGACCTACAAAAAAAATCTGTAGAGGGACTGCTTACAAAAGCATGAAGTGAAAGGATAAGCAGTAATGTTTTTAACAACAAAAAAAGAGTAGATATATAGATTAGATACTGGGAAGAATTTAATATTAGCAATAGGTAGGTCTTTACTGTGAGGGTGGTGAGACACTGGAGTGGGTTGCCCAGAGAAGCTGTGGCTACCCCTCTCTGGAAGCAGTCAAGGCCAGGCTGGATGGATTTTGGGCAACCTGGTCTACTGGAGGGTGTCCCTGCCCATGGCAGTTGGGCTGGAACTAAATTATTAATTTTTATTAATTCATAATTAATATTTATTAACTAAATAACTTAAGGTCCCCTCCAACCAAAACCATTCTGCAATTCTATGACAACTGCAAGACCTGCTAATAGAAACATGAAGATAGAGAAGTTTTTTAGATACTGCTACAGTGTTCAGTGCAGCAGACACTTAAGAGTGTATACATCTCCTCCATGCAAATCATAATATTTCTCTAAAGACTGAGGTATTTCCAAATCTTTACACTCCTATCTTCATAACCATTGTAAAACATACAACTTGGCAGAACTGACTGGAGTCTAATGAAGTTTACATTCATAAAAGGAGGGAAGATGCACTGCTTAATTTAACTGGCATTCCTTCCTCTTAAGAGCAGGGAAGGCCTAATGTAGTCCGATAAAGAGTTAGATGAGAAAAGTTACTAAACATGTCTACTGATGTTCAATTCAGGATGTAAAATTACAAATGGAAAAGACATAATTTTGCCACTAGACAAAGTTATCATATTCTGTAATTTTTCTTGCACCAGGCCTTTCTTGACACAAATTAATCTTCAAAACTTCCTAACTATAAAGCTTTTAAATTGTTGCAGACCATTTTCTGCAACTACAATCACTGATTTAATTTTTTAAGTGAAAAAAAAAAGAAATATATATTCTTTTAAAACTCTGAAGTAGCTTCAGAAAACATGTAAGGGATTGGGAACTTTGAGCAAGTAGCTAAAGAGAATATTGTATCTTAAATATTATGACGGAGGGGAAAAAAAAGGACAAAGCAAACAATTGCCAATAATCTTCCCGGTAACATTTTTTAGTAGATTCTCTTCAAAACACTTTGGGGTGTCCTACTCCCATATGGACTCCTCTCTGTGGTCACGCAGGTAAAACCACAGGATGCCTCATGGTGTGCACTCACTTGAACAAAGTGTGTTCCTTGAGGAACACTTACTTATAATAGCTGACACACTGGTCCGTACAAGTGGGGTATAGGATTTACTCCCTTTGAGTCGCTGGACTAGTTTCTCCACAGCTCAGAGAGAGAAGAGAGATTAAAAAGAAAACAGATTAAGTGACTCAGTATCAAACAAGAGTTGAAGTATCACTGCTTGAGAGTAATTAATAAGTACCAGCAAACCTGAAGGACACTTCAAATTGCTACTGTAAACATTTAAAACTTCGGTCACAATCTGCAGAATCTTTCAGCTAAGTCATGAGCACTTTTTTGTACACATGTACAATCCAAACTCTCCTAAGAACTGTACACTGACTACTGTTTTGGAATTCTGGTTGGTTTAACCCAGCCACATAACGATTTGTTCACACCCCCTTCTGCATTGGGAACAGGAGAGAGAATAATAAAAATAAAAAGATAGAACTCACAGTTTGAGATAAAGACAGTTTAATAAGACAGAAAAGGAGGAGAATAAGAGTAATAATAATGATAAAAGAATATACAAAACAAGTTACACACAGCACAATTAATTGTTCAGCAATGGAAACCAATCCTCGGCCAACTCCCCAGCTTATACACAGAGCATGACATCATATGGTATGAAATATCCTCTTGGCCAGCTCTCCTGGCTGTGTCCCCTCCCAGGTTCCCGGCTGTGTCCCCCTCCCAATGCCACCTTCTCATCAGCAGGGCAGTATGAGAAGCTTAAAAGTCCTCAACTGCTTGGCAAAAGCTGAAATTAATGTGTTATCAACAGTATTCTCATCCTAAATCCAAAACACAGCACTATACCAGCTACTAGGAAGAAAATTAACTCTACCCCAGCAAAACCAGGATAAATTTCCACCATGGTTTCTCTCAGGACAGCCTGTCGTCTCTTCTATTCTGAGTTCAATTTTAATGATGCTTGTAAGAGCTCCACCTTTGAGAATATTGTTCCACTGTCAAACTCCTTTGTCCTTGGATTGATAGACACTAAAGTGTGGAAGTAGCTTGTGTTTGTTAAGGTGACTTTAGGAGGATCCTGGGAGGAAAGTATCAATGACATTATTTTGTTGAAGGGATGGGGGAAGCTAACACCAAGTTGGCTCAAGCATCAGGAACAGTTCTGAAATTGAATTCCCTTTGGGATACAAAGCTGTACTTGAAGAACTGGAAAAGAAATATATACAGAAGGAAGAAGAGCCATGCTAATCACCTGCAGCTGGCAGGCATGGGGGTTAATGTATTTCTATCTGTCTGATTCATAACAAACGGTCTACACTTCCAGTGCTTAGCATGAAGCATGCTCCAAAATGTGTTGTCCCCATGCCCCTCCGCAGAAGGCACAATGCTGCTGAACCAGCCTGCTCCCTCGATCCCTGTAGCCCCTTATGCCATGATTGCGACAGATACCCTGGTACACCCTACCGTGCTGGACTGGCGAGACCGTGCTTCCCTACTTCATGCCTGGAATGTGCTACTAGCAGTCATCTGTGCAGTTGCAGATTAAATGCTAAAACTGTCAGCTTAAGACTTATCTTTTACCACTGGCTTTTTCCTAAGCCATCTCAGTGATGCGGATTTCAACAAGCTTTACTCTTGCTTAATAATTGAGAAGCACCCTGGGGTCTGAAGACTCAATTATAAATATACCGACTGATCAACTTTCATTAGTGGTTACCTACAGACTGACAAGTTTGGTTTTAAGTGGCATCATACATAAAGAAGTTCATAAAACAGAAGGCAGCGGACTTCAGCTTTCTGTAAAAACGTATAATAACATTCACCAGTTTGGAAGAATGATATTTTCCCTTTTAGGTTTGATGAATGCAGGAAATGAGGAACCCCTGGTGCTTTACACATGTATTTTTATGACGATTTACTTGACAGGAGTGAGACATGCCAGCATAACCTTCTGAGAGGTTGGTATTTTCCAGAGATACACAATAAAATGTTAAAATATGCTAAAAGCTTTTCAACTTATCCTGTGAACTCAAAAAAAACTGCTGTCACTCAGACGTCTAGGCTTTCTCATCAGTTGCTGTTTAACATTTATCTAAACAATAGTTGACAATAAAAAGTAAGATTGGTCAAATGCATTTTAAAATCCTTCTTCATAATAAAAATTTCTAGTAGCCCTAGAGAGACACATGCACAACAGTCAATCTCGCTGGCAAAGTTGACAGAGACACTGTTGACAGATACATGGACAATTAGCAGGTCTTTCAGGTTCAACAATTCTACTTCGTTTTCTTGCTGGAATATTAAATATTATATATTTAATAAGACTTTGAAATTTTCACCATTAGGTTATGAGTGATCAGACTGAAACAGCAATAAGCAATTGTGTCCTTGGGGCACTAAAGAGTTCACATGAGAGTAATTGTTTTTGTTTTTACTGGAAGAAAGCCTTCTAAGGCAAATTTACTGTCTTGCTATGTATAAATGAATTTTGTCTATATTTGGTGTGTATGACATTGATGTAAAGTAAAAGGTTCTTTCACAGGAACTAGTCGAAGAAAAATCCTGTTCAGGTCTTGACCTGACCTGTTGTGTGGTTGTGGCAGAGTCTGGACTGACCTGTCTTTGCCAATGTGCTTACACAGCTGACTCGTACTTTCTTCTCTCTCTTCTTAAGCTTCACATTTTTATAGGACATGTTTCTTCTGACAAAGCATAAAGGTAAAGACAAGATCTAAAGATCCTGGACAGTTCATTATGAAACAAGAATACATACCATTTCCATAATTTACCTAGCTTTTTCCTCCTGATAACAAACTTTTCCAATCCGTCTCATACCATATGATAAGCTTCCACCTTTAACCTGAAGGAACATTCCCACAATCGTGTAAAAAAGAGACTCATTCTTTGCTAGAGGACATGAAAAATGTCCCTTCAAGCATTGCATTTTTATTATTTAACTATTTATAATTTAACAGTCAGCTCTCTGTCACCATTATGCTGAACGTGTATATTTTCTTTTCTGGCTTCCCTTATGAAAAAATATCAAAGCATCTAGCCCTGGCTTTCTACTGCTCGTCTGGTTTCTGACTTTTTTTTTTTTTACCAATAATTATCTCATGTGGAGAAAATTCTTGAAAAGGTTTGGCTTTCAAATTTTAAAATGTTACATAGTGAGGAGTAACTTCATTCTTGCACTATGGCAGAATGCCGTAGCTCACAGAGTCTGTTTTAATGATGGTTTCTATCCTACCACAGCACACATATATTCAAGTTGCATTCACTGATCCTTATCATTTTTAGGAAGATATGGTGGGACACTCTTTTGCAATTCGCATCCTCAGACTATTTCTCCCTTAACGTCTGGTTTGTATTTTGTAACACCACCACCCAATTTTTTTTTTTTTTTTTTTTTTACACAGCTGGCCTTTTTTCAAACAAATCCACTGCATTAACTAGCATTTTTTTCAAAAGAATTTTCATATCCACATTTCTAATCCATTTCTGGTAGCAGTTCCCTAAATGGTTACATATAGACTCATAAATTATAGGATACTAAACCCTCTCTACTTCAATCCCAATGGCACTCTTCTGAAATAATAGTAGCGTAAGTTAGCACTACTTTGAAATGATAGGTGGAAGATAGGAAGGGCAAAACTGTATCCCAGCTTTAGGTATGGTAATTATTTCTTTTACCTGAGTGAACATCTGTGATCATTAGTTTTAGATTATCATTTCTTACAAGCAAATTCACTCTAATCTCTTAAAGCCACTTTGAAATTTCACATCATTAAGTTTAGGTCCCCCCTTCCAGTTCCAAATGTACACTTGAGCACAACAGAGCACCTATTAAAGAAGCACTTGGCAATATAAAAATCACAGCAGATGGCCGAGGTGCAAAGAGGCACAGGGGTTGAGTTTAGTAGGCCAAGAAAAGAAAACCAACCAAAAACCAAAGCAACACCCTTTTCAGACCTTCTGTTGTAAGAAAAGGACAACGTACATAAAATAGATATTTCTTAGTCATCTGGAAATGTTTCCAACAACCTCAAAGGGTTACCTCTGTTAGCTTGAGAGCTGCTGCTCCATTCACTTGTGGTATATCTGAGTCCTTTCATTTCTAAATCCTCTACAAACTTCCTTAGTGCATTTTAAGAAACTCTTATAAAATATTTACAAAGAATAGTTTAGACTGAAATATAATCCTCCAGTATCCTAATTATTTGTGACAAAGTCATTTATCCCTCTGGTTTGTCAACTACTCAGATTTTCATCCATGTGGTAACAGTCTTAATAAAAACAATATGAATTATTTTTAAAGCAAAATTGAGATGGATAAAAAAATATATGCTTGAAGCACAGGATTTGAAATTCAAACAACTTTTTTTTAAACTATCAGAAAGAATGTGTGTATTTTTAAATTGAATCTTTTACATTGAAATGTTCAGAATTTTTACGTAAGATGAACCACCATCCCTTCAGAATTTTACTACTAGCACTGTGTATGATCTACCAACTAAAGTAATGCATATCAAAATATGAATGCACAACACAGTCCTCTCTGTATACTACCAACCTCTACTGAATGGGAAACTAAAACATTAAAGCCTGAGCTGCAACTGAAACTGTGACATCCAGATTCAATGGCATTATGGATTCATATTTTTCTTATTACGTTCCATTCTCTTCATCATCTTGTTTTACTTTACAATCTTTCTAAAGAAAAAAAATAGGATTAAATTCATGTATGTCCTTCCTTCTTTCCCAGCTGCTCAAACTGGGTTGTTATTCTTGGAAAATTATTTTAGTGACAATGTCTGCACCCTGGGTTTGTGTGGGGTTTGCAGGGTATTTTGTTTGGGGTTTTGGGGATATTTTCAGCTCCTCCTCATTGTCTCTAATGAAGTTCATCCTTTCCTCTGTTCTTAACAGTCTCTCTCACTTCACTCACTTTGGGAACCATTATTTTTTTTTTCCTTCCAGTTTTCACTGCCCTTGGGTTTCTTCTGAAAAATCTATTTATCCATGTATTACTTTATTTCCCTTGTGCAAAAATTATGCTGCTTGCTATTAAAAGTGTTTGTTAACTTCATGAGAAAATGCCATGCGGGTACAAAAATCATGCCTCACAATCCTGGTATTTCAAGTCACTTACCCACAGCTCTCTCTTATTTAAGCAGCCCTGTGACAATCTTGTATTCTTCTCTGCAACATATCAAATCTGGATGTCCCTGACAGGCAGCTCAAATGGACTAAAGCAGATTAACCGTGATTCAGCAACAGGAATTTTGACTTTGCATCAAGCGTTTCAATGTGCTCTTAATCCAAATAATTTTTTGTGCATGGTTTGAAAAACATCACAGCTTTTTAGAAACAGGGATAAGCCTTAAAAAACAAATCTCAACTCCCAGATTAAGGCATATGTACAATAATCTCATGCTTGGATATCAGAGAAATCTCCTAGCAGAACAATAATCCTTTAAAAGCCATTGCTGCTGTTAATTTCAGATGCCAAGTCCCTAGTATCCAGTGGGGTAGGACAAACAGAAACCCTAATGTAGAAGTTGATTAGCCAGATGTGAGTGGCAGCCACAGCTGCATGGACATTTCCTGAGGTAGCTGTGAGTAAACATTCAGGACTTATTTACCTTTATTCCCTACCACCAAATTTTTTACCATCCAACACAAAATTGTTTCCAACAAGTGAAATATTTTCTCTCTGCACAATAGCGAAAAGCTACCAGAAACACAGTAGTCTCCCTTTCCTGCTATTTCTGCAGTAACTTTAAATGTATCAAGAGAACTTTGTTGCAGATGGACTTTGAAAACCATGCATTATCTTGTCAGAAAAAAAAACCCACAAAAAACAAAAAAAAACCCTTTTTATCAATGCTGTGCCAGTTTAGATCTTGTTTAACCAGCCTCCCATTTTGTGGGGAGTATCTCTCAATGCTCCTTCTTCAGGCCCAGTCATTCATGGCCTAGACACAAAGAAAACATGGCCAAATAGCAACCAAAGCAGAATTTGTGAAGCAGTCTCGATAAGAAACTTGCAGGATCCTGCAAACACATTTTTCCTTCAAAAAAGTTTAGCATTCGTCATATCAGAACTACTTTTCAAACTGTTTTCAGACAGGAAGAATGTCACTATTTCCCACGTACAAGTGGAGTTGCACCTACATTGGCTTATGATATCATAAGGAGAGCTTCTATTACATCATCAGGTATCTTAAGGAAGAAGAAGAAAAAAAAAAACAAATGCACCAACAACTCCTGAACATGAAGCCCTGCTTCAGGGTTCAGTAAGATCTTCGCAGGATACCACACTCAGTCCTGTGTTAAACATGTGGCCTTCACTCTTATGGACAGCATACAGAATAAGGACATACCATTCAAGTACAGAACTGATGAAGTTGTGATAATGTTAACTGGACATTTATATTTAATCAAGCTTTCATGAGGAAAAAAGGAGATTAACTGATAGACACACTTCAAAAGCTCCCTGAAGGTTGGAATCTGTCTGCTAAACTACAAGTAAAACAAATAACTGCATGAAAACATGAATGTATTACCCCAGTGAGGCAGTATGGTGGTTGCTAACCACCAAGTGCCACAGACTGCCAGGTCACATAGCAGATTTTATAAAATTCACTGTTAATTAGTTTGCCAAAACTTGTAAGAAAACATACAAACACTGCTTCCAATAAGAAGACAGGTGCTGTGTCCTCTGGTTTAGAAGAGCAGCTCTAGCTAATTAATATAGGAATGGTTAAGCCTGTACAGATTCCCAAATTTCAGTTTCTATATCACACACTCAGCTTTGCAATCAATTCTTCATTTTTTGTCATCATTACTCATTTCTCCCTTTCTTCCCTTACACTTAAGGCAGCTAATCCAAAGAACTGGTCTTCAACAGGTACTGGAATTCTTGCATTAGAATATGTGCAGGGGAGCTTTAATTAAGGTTGGTATAGACCTGAAGCTAAAAAACACTGAGCATTAAGGATGATGTCAGAGCACGCTGCCTTCGTCAATAAACATACAGCATCAGTGTTGCTTCAGAATCAAGTTATTTCAGACTGAATTTATTTCCAGTAGAAACCAGGCTGTAGCCAAGAGATCTACACCATGCAGCTATTACACAAATATACCACTTCTTTACTGAATGTAGATTTCCGGCCACAAATAAGAACAAGGCAGAAATAAGAAGCTACAATGGCACCTGTACCTTCATTATTTCACCTGCTGAAGGCAGGAGTTACTATCAGATTATCAGAACACAGAGGAGCCATCTGGGTACTGTAGAGCCTTGGAGACCAACCTGAGAGCACAAGGACACATCAACCTTTTTGCTACTACGCAATCACAGATAGCTGACTACACACCGTATCATGAGCCAAGGTAGCAGCAGTTATTTGCAAGAATCTAGAGCTACCATAGTACCATATCTCTCATGATCTATGATGCAGTGAAAACAATTTTCTAGACAGAAAATTGATGAAGAGAGGTGTGTTTTTTAAGAAACTATAAATCTTCAAAATACATACATCAACACAGAGCTATCAAAGCAACAATGAAAATATGAGGACAGATGAATTGAGGGTTTCTGGGTATTTCTGGAGTTTTTGGTGGGGTTTTTTCTTCTTATTTTGCCTGTTTCTTTTTGTGGGTTTTGTTTTTGGTTTTGTTTTTTTTTAATTTGGCTTACATGTAACACCTAAAGTGTTACTGCAGGTACAGATTAAGTAAACTGCCACAACTGCAGCCAGCTCAGAGTTTTGTCTTAGGGTACCCCAGCATTAAGTAAGAAGCACTATTTTTCTCGTGCAAATAATTTTTCTTCCCCCTTTTCAAACTTCAGGATTAAAGATGAAATCCTGAAAATATTTACTCTCCATTATTAACACTTCCTTCTGAATTTGGAAGGCCTGAAATAATGACAGTGCTGAGTTATTTTGACTGACATGTGTCCCAATGAAAAGAGGGCTCCTAAATACTCAGGCCTGGAACAGGCTGCCCAGGGAGGTGGTTGAGTCACCTTCCCTGGATGTGTTCAAAAAAAGGGTAGATGAAGTACTTAGGGATATGGTTTAGTTTAGGATGAGAATGGTTGGACTTGATCTTAAAGGTCTTTTCCAACCTTGTTATTCTGTGATTCTGTGATAAGCAGTGTTTATGTATCTGGCTGGCCAGCTTTAAACTTTGTGCATGAATACCAGGTATCCCAGGAGCCTATCTAGTTATTTTGCCTTTAGACTCATTTTAGTCCGTACAAGGTGCCTTGGGTTAGCTAGCTTGGATCTTTTACATTATACCATTATTGCTAGCTGCATAAGTAGGGTAACATAAAACTTCAGATAAGAGTTTCTTACCACTAAGATATTTTACAGAAGTTTATTGGAATAATGAATTGATTTCCTATTCCAAGGAAAGATGCCACTACCAGAACAAAGATGCATGGATAGAAGATTGGGTGTTTGGGTTTTTTTAAGGGTGGCTTTTTTTGTTGGGTTTTTTTTGTTGTTTTCAGATTTTGGGGGTTTGGGCCATTTAATTTTTTTGCTTGGGTTATTTGTGTTGGTTTTCTTTGTCATGTATGCATGTGAATCAGTAAGAGACCAGAGAAGAAAATGAGGTAGAAATACACATTATGCAGGTAACTCCCCGCTGAATAAGATGCAAGAGGGAGTTCAGCAAAGCTAGCTGAAAGGCATTTAGAACTGAGATAAAGATACATAGTTAGATAGTTTGTTCTGGAAGAAATGGTTTTTGGGACTTTCTTTGAAAATAAACAGGATTGCATAATTATGAAGTCTGGTATTTTTTTAATCTACTCTCAAAATTACCCACAAAAAGTTAAGTTCTTGGTTAATAGCGCAGGTTAGAAGAGGTAAAATTTATAATGGTTTAAAAAAAAAGCAACAACAAAACCAAAAATCACTACAAAATTGCTAATGCTGACTTCACACAGATTTCAAATTACAAGAAGCCAAAAGCGCTGTATATAAACTAGTCCAAAGAAACAAGAACTAAAGTAAAAAAAAAAATAGTATTACTTCTATTTTAACACTCATGATAGCTATTTTATCATGGTATTTTGCCACTTCTAATAATGTCTTCTAAGGAGAAAAGTCTCCAAGTAAGAGACAGAACTACAAAAAATGTATATTTTAAAAATAAACTGTAATCTCCCAATGCCCACTAAATAAACACTGCTGTTGAGGCAAGCTTCATTGTGCTTTCTAGCAGTACAAGCTGCCCAGGATACTTTTAAAACATGCAGGCTAAAACATGCAAAAAATTTATCAATAACCCCCAAAGTCCTGTTTTCTGGAGAGAAAGAATTTACAGAGACTCGATACAATTCTATCTTCTCTTTTCCCCTGTTTCCTCATTGCCTTTATTAACTCAATATGCCCCTATACTTTAAAGACTTCATTGCTATGAGAATTTATTTCCGTATTTTACTGTCAAAGAGGAAAAAACACCCCAGGATTTCAGTTATTAAAAGTCACAGAAGCTCTGACTTTTGCACACCCCAGTCAAATGTACAGCCTTAGACATAACCTGTGTATGCGTCTAAGTCTTACCATTTTGGTCATAAAAAGGTACCTATATTCTGCCTGGCATTCAAGAGCACAAAATACACAAATTCTCTCTTCCTTCCCCGAAAAGCTTCTGGATAATTTTAACATCATTTCCTCACGTGCATTTTCAATTAGCTTCCTAGAGACTTAGGAACAAAAATTACTTTGTTTTCCCCCCTCCTCCCAATGTGGACTATTTACAGCATCAAGGGATTCTTCTTTTTCCCGAGAGACATTCAAAGTTAGTGAGGCTAAAATTTTACCTCCTACCAACTGACCCATAAAGTCAGCTACAGGACTGCAAACATGCGTTCCTTCCCTCCCCATACCTAATCTACCTTGCAGCTGGAAAAAGAAATACAGGCACATGTACAAAATATCATGCAGTCCCTCCAGTAAATATGCCAGAAAAAGTTTGCTGCCTTCTATCACAACTGGCTGTTTCTACTGTAAATCTCATACACTTGCATTTTCCCCATTTTTAATACTGTAACTGTCTACATAGGTTAATGTTTAGAATCACTCAGCTTGGAAAAAGCATGCACGTAATCATTAAATCGTTACAACTTCAATGAAAATGAGCATAAGCCAGGAAATTGAAAATTAAAGCTAATACCAAGAGAAAAGTCTCCCTCATGGCTCAGGGTTTGCATATGTTCCTGTTCCTTCAAAACATGTTCCCCCAGGTCTGGAATCAGAGCTCAAGCTTATGAACGAGAAACAGTTCTCTCTTGGGTAAGACTCTGGGAAGACAAGTGTCTCAGAGCACAGTTCTACCAAATAGTCTCAGGGAATGCTTTCCCAGCACTACAGTTCTGAAACTTGGGTGACTACAGTTAAGATGCTCAAGAAAACCAAGAGTCTCAGCAGTGTGATCTGCTACTTTTCTGACAGTATCAGTGTGTGTCCTGACTGCTGGGATCAGACAACCTATCTGTCTGCTGTTCAGCTGTGATCAACCAAGTGCAATAGGTTCATTCAGAAAAGCTCTTCAAGAGCTACAAGCATTCAGCACTTCATCAAAGCAGGACAGTTAGGTACCTAAACACGACATTAGGAGGCTAATGTAAAGTACTCATGATTGAACATTTGTATGCAAGGCACAGGAATAAACTTTCTGTCTGGCTTTTTAGAAATGCACAGGCTACATGCTTGATGAATATAATCATTAATGCACGCATTTCGACCAAGACACCAAAATAGGTTTGAACAGAATGGCCTAACTCCTGAAGCAAATCCACACGAAAGGAATTACACCAGGGCACATTTAACTCATGAAGCCACCACTGAGCTTTTAGCACTGTATGTCGTTTTTCCCATTTTGTGGCCAGTACCCAGACAACTGACTCACGGGAGCAGCAGAGCTAGAGGGAAGAGGGACATGGCTTCCCAGCTCATGAACAAACAGAAAACTGAAGATGAGCCAAAGCTGTATATATTTATCCCTCAAAGTTCACTAAGCCCCCTTATCTCAGCATAAAATACTTAATACATTAACCATCCCTACCAAAAGGCATGAAATTTAGCCGTTCTTTAATACCAATATTTTAAATGGGAAAATTGCCAGCTGTTAGAAAAAACACAGTTTTGCAAAGCTTCTTCAATTAGAAAAACAAACACCTGCAATGCTCTGAATCACAGTTAATACACACTATGGCAAGTTTGGTGCTGCTTTCACTTGATTCATTAAATATTTTGAAAACATTAGGAGATTAACATTGCCAGTTTGACATTATTTGCACAGGCTTTGTAAACTGCAAAGCAGCAAACCCACCAATACCATGTAATTAAACTGCACCACAAAAAAAGTCATACTGTTCTTGATATAAGTAATTGGCATGTAACCTCTGAATGAAAAGTAAGTGCTAACACCAACTGTGCAAAGGCCCTGGAAACTTTTTCACCCTGTACCTCACGAGAGATCCCTTTTAAGCCAGGGTAAGGATGGAAGAACACAGCATCTTTTGCATGCTACCGTGCAGTATAAATCTTAGGCAAGACTGAAGACAGTGACAACCTTTCTCTAAAAAGTTAACTTCTCTGCTAAACTGAAAGTTCTTCATCTCTTCAGTCTCTGTAAATATGAAAAAGGCTTATCTTTCTAATTTAATTACTCATTTATTAAAGAAGCCTTTGACTTTTCCATTTTTCCGGAGAGGAATTCTCAAAAATACAGTCTCCAAAATGTTATTGCAGACTTCAGACGGGTAGACGAAAGTAATGCAGATTTTAGTAGCCATTCCAATAAAGATATTACAGATTTAATATCAAAATATAATCCACTTTAAGCCAGTGACTTTGGCAAGATATCTTATGATTCCTCATTTTGAGAAACATACAACATTTCCTAAATTTGCCTTGGGATGCTGTATTTCTGTCATATGTGATCTGTTTCAGCGGTTTGAATCACCCCGTGAAAATACTTTCAGGAAACAACATCTATTTATAAATATTGATGTCTAATTCAGTACCACTCCACTGACATCACAGGGACCTGCAGGAGATCAATATCTCTGAGACGAAAGATAGCGGAGGCCAATCTTGCTTTTCTTATTTCAGGATCAAAAGGAAAAGCAGCAAGGAGCTGTGGGAACTACAGGAAACAGCAGTAATAGCTACTTGAAATTGTCAAGGAAGAAGTAAATTGCAAAAAGCTTCTTTTGTCTAGGAAATATCTGCTGGGGGGAGGGGGAGTGATGGTCAAGACCATACCGGCCTCACGCTGCTGCCATCCAGCAGAGTGAAGAGAAAAGCACTGGGTTGGCTCATCTGCAAATATGAGCAATGTATGTGCAGGCACATTTGTCTCCCCGTTTCCACGATTCTGTACAGGCTTAAAGCTGCCAGAAAAATTAACCCCCAGCTGACCACCGGGGGATGAGAGATCACAGCTATGGAACAAAGTGGGCCCCAGGTGGCAATGGAGCTTTTGCACAGCTCTTGAAATGTAAAAGGTTACAACTGCAACATTTACCAGCTTAGCACACTTGAATACGCAGCCCTCCTTAGACAAAATGGACCTGCGAGA
The DNA here is from genome assembly GCA_020800305.1 of Porphyrio hochstetteri. Taxonomy (NCBI): domain Eukaryota; kingdom Metazoa; phylum Chordata; class Aves; order Gruiformes; family Rallidae; genus Porphyrio; species Porphyrio hochstetteri. The sequence continues at coordinate 61,968,771 of CM036905.1, forward strand.
GGTGGGGTCATGTTTTGAAGCTGTAATGTATTTATTATTTTTAACTGGGACACAAACAGTCTCAAGGAAACTATGTTTACTAAATATCTGGCTAAAAAAATCTGACTCCAAGGATGAGGCCTGCCCTGCCAAGGAGCAGCTGCTGCCCTACCAGTCTAAACATTGTGTTTCAAAGACACAGACTAAGGCTGGACCCAGACCATACCACACCAGTATCTGAGAAAAATAACTTACAAAATAATAGCTTACTGATCAGTATACAGGATCATGTGTAAATTCAAGTGCAATAAAATTCCTTATATTATAGAACGTAAGCAGAAGATGAACTATAAAGCTAGACTTTAAACTGTGATAAAATGCTGCTGCAAAATGGCTTAACTTGTAACTGGAGGAGAGGTGAAAAAAACCAGCAAGACCAACCATTGCACAGCTACAGCTTTACAGCTCCTCAGAAGAGAAGGATAAAGCTGCAAATTTAAATCAAGAGCAGCATTTTATTCTGAAATTGCTTTCCAAAGCACCATAGTTCTAAAAGTAGCGACTTCAAAGAGTAAAGAATGCAGAAAGTGGCTTATTTCAAGTCTAGAGTGTTCTGACAAATCGGTAGCTTTATCTAATAGCCAGCAAGTCCTATTTTGAGCAGAAATCATACATATCACCCACAACTAAGGCTTTTCCAAGACCATAAAAGAGAGTAGTGTTTTATAATCTTGGTTTGGTGGTTGACCATGTCATCCATGGAGGCCCCAGGTTTACATCATTACCTTAAATAAAATATAGGCCTCCAATAAAATTGCTTTTTACAAAACCAATACTGTTATAATAGCACAGAAGGTTAGATAATGCATCCTGCAATCCAATTTGTGGTTTGCGTTAAGCTATAGATACCAATAACTAATTCCACATGTGAGACAGACCTCCCGGGGGGTAGATTTTAATCAAATAAGTGATGGGAAAAGAAAGGTTTCCTTATTTTAGTATAACAAACCCCCTGTACTAACAATATGTTGACCTGGTAAAATGTTGCCGTTCCGTAGCAGTAGAACATTAGTAGAACATACATCTGGTTTAGGTGTTCCTGTAAGGCAGTTTGTATACATAAAGCACGGAGCAATAAATATTTTATCATTATCATTATATTAAAAATGAGCTTCACATGCATGTGCTCCATCTTTTTAAACTGCTGATGTTGTCCAGTTCCATCCCCACTTTAAAAAAAAAAAAAAAACAAGAAAAAAAGAGGAAAAAAGGGCAGCACAGTGGGGTATATATTAGCTTTGTACTACTAATTGGAAAGAAGACCGTGTACTGCAATGTTGATTAATGGTTCTTCTCTCAAACTGGAGATTGCAAGTACAAAAGAATTAGGCCTCTGAATTTGCATATTTTCTATAATTATGAGCTCGAAGGCAGCTCTCTCCCGTATTCAGGTTTCCCCCTCCCACCACTATGTTTTTGGTGGTTTAACACGCACAAGCCCAGCTGCTGACAGGTACAATCATCTGATACCTATGGTACATGGCAACTTAATCAATCTGCATACCTGCTACGCAACTTACACTGGGAACGACTCAAGGTCTAAAACACTGAAAAACCAAACAAAAGCCTAACTTTCTTCCATAAGGAATGCTTTGCACCAGTAGAGCATCACTTTTCTTTGTTAATTGCTCTCATTTTGGACACGCATTTATGGCCGCGATAAATGCGCTTCCATCCAAATCTGCTGCCTTAAAGACAGAGAATATATTCTTGTCAGCGTGCGCTTCGAAAACCAGTCAGACAGAAGAAAATAGAGCTAACCAAATGAAACAGGGTCCAGACTGACAACTTTGCCAGCCAGAGAGAAAGCATCACAGGCAGACAGGAATATAAGACTTGGCAAAAGGAAAAAAATCAGCAGCCAAGTTCTACTGAATAACCAATACGCAGATGACAGGGAAAAGAGCTGGATAGTTTAATAAGTAGCTACAATATACGTTTTTAAAGTGCATAAGAATAGCTTCTAAATAAGGGGTAATATTCATCTGCTCTGCTGGTGGTCCTGCTCTGCAGCTGCCTTGTTCAGACGCCTTGCCAGTCTACTCAAATCACACTGGGATGCTGTCATGTACTTGATGTGACAAATCAGGACTCACATGATAATAGGTGTGAGCCCAGTAAACAGCTAATGGTCTTGTGTGGTAGCTACCATTTTGTATTTACTGGACATAGCCCAAAGATAAGAACAAAATGGGAAAAAAAACCCACAACTGCCTTGTCACCCCAGTGCCACCTCCTACCATCTGCTGGAGCATAAGAAAGCCACAGTATGGCAGCAAGCCAGCCCTGGTCCTTAACCGCCCACTCCTCCAAATCCCTCGCTCTCGCTCCTCGCTTCTGCCTCTGCACCTCAGCTTTCCTCTCAGTATTTGCCAGGACAGCTGTGTCTGTAGGGCAATGATGAGGACTGGATATAACTGAATTGATTCTGGTTTAAAATAACTCTTAGGCATATCTGAGATGTTTTGGTAGGGGGATTTAAGGGTTATTTTCTACCTGCATTCTCCTCTTAGTTCCAATTTGCAGCACAGCCTGGGAAACAGTTCTGCCAGCTCAGCTGGACAGCGTTTAGCTGAAGGTTAGGTACATTGGAGGGGGTAGCTCCTCTCTACCGGTCCTTACAAAGCTACAGCAGCGTGCTGTTTATTCTGAATTCAGTTTCATATGGTTACTGCTCACTTATTTAGTTCAGGTTTAAGGAAACCATTTCTTAAAATTATTTTCCTTTCTTCTCTGGTTCCATCCTACACTTCGCCCCTCCAATGCACTACCAAAAGACCATAACTTTTTCCTACACTGCCCTTTGTTATGTCTTTTTTTCCCCCACTTTCTCCTCCAGTTGCCCTCCCCCGGTGTTTACACTGGGAAAACACAAAGCACATATTCTAGAATAGGTAAATGGACACAATTCTAATTACTCAGACAGTCTAATAAAGACATCTGCAATAAAATGGTGTTTTTCTTGCTGGGAGGTATTTTTTGTTTTTGTTTTAAGCCATACTCCAGTTTTTTTAAATGTTCAAGCCAGCTGGGTAACACAGGGTGACTCAGCTGTAGATGCCTACCTACTCCAGTCTCATGCAATTTGCAATGCAGGAATGTCTTTCCAAGCAAGGAAAAACTGCAGGCAACAACATTAAATAACACTAATAAAAAAATATCCCTTAGTCCAAAAGTTGATTTCATTTGCCTAAGGAGATTTTTTTCTAGGAGAAAGAATTGGTCAGTTCTTACTAGGGATTAATTTTATTTAAGGCCAAAGCAGGAACAAAAAACCCAAATGATCCTAAAGAGAGGAAGAGTTAAAAGCTTTCTTCATTTTTGTTTGAGCCTGTGTTTTAATACAAAGATTCATCTGTTGGCTTAGCACTTTTGAGGCTTGATTATTTTTAATACAAAACTTAAAAACAAAACAAAACAAAAAAAAACCCCACCAACCCACTTCATCATTGTGTATACAAACACACAGGACCAAACTAAGCCCAAACCTTTTAGAAAGAAAACTTAGTTCTCCTCTTGGAAACTATTTCAGAAGAGCAAGGTTATCACTTTAAAAATGCCAATCTTGCAGTGTAATCTTCTTCAAATTCTTTGAAAATAAATCTAAAGAGTAATTTCAAATCAACAGTACAGCATCTAACTTGATCTTGTGGCCAGGACTTGTCAAACATTGGTCAGACATGCTACAACGAATACCCAAATCTCAGCTGCCAGTGCATTGGTCATTCTCAAATTATCCATCAATATTAACTAAATAGCATCCTCCAAAAACAATTTCCATTCTTCAGATGGAACAGGCCAGAGTCTTTCACTAACCTGAACATTCTCTAAACCGTATTTCATGTTAAAGGGTAAAATTCAAAGACCAAAGAAAATATAAACACTGTAAGAAAGTGCTTCAGAAAATACTGACTGAAAAGACAGATACACACTAAAATAAATAATTTCAGTATCTTTTTCAGGTAAATGGTAATGTTTTTATTACCCTAAAAAGTTTTTATCATACAAGTGTGAAGCTCTCCTGAAGACTGCAGCATTTACTTTACTTTTAAGGTGACACCTTTGTTTGTCTTTGAGACACCCATCTCTTTTTATTTTGAATTTACAGCAATTATCCTTAGAAAAGGCTTGTATTTCACTCCTTTACTTTTCATGGAAAGTAAAGTGCTAGGAAACAGAACTGATGCTGAAGGTAGAGGCCTTGTAAAGTTGGAGTACAAAAGACTACAGACAGGTACTCAAAGAAACACTTCGCAAGTAGGCTAGGTCAATGAAGATATTCATAGAATCACAGAGTATCCTGAGTTGGCAGGGACCCATAAGGATCATACAGTCCAACTCCACAGAGGGCCAGCCAAGTCAGAGCATGTGGCTGAGTGCATCATCCAGACGCTTCTTGAACTCAGTCAAGCTCGGTGCTGTGACCATATGCAAGTGAACCTCCCCTTCCATCCTGGTACAGAGCCATAATGGAACTACTTCCAGGTCTGAAATATTTTTTTGGGTCTTCCAAAGCCTGATCCACACCACTGCAAGAAGCCACTCCGTGGGAAGACCCTCCTTGTTCCCCCTGCATCTGGGCTACAAGTTACAGGCAGGCAGGGGGCTGTATCAGCAGGGAGAGAGGAGAGGGATGAGCCCTTCTGCATAACATGGATCATCCCAAGCCCTGCAAGATAGTATATTCTTACAGATATTTATGTCATTCATCAATGATTTTTGTAATACTTAAGGAAAAATGGTTTACTGAAAATATTTTGTAAGTGAAGCTCCCAGCTGAGCTCATCACTGTAAATGACTGAACAGAGGTATTGAGGTAAAACTTGGTGAGCAGCACTCAGCCTGAGATGTACAAGGAAAATGCAGCCTAGTAATTTACTGAATGAGAAAATGCATTTCAGGCAGATTGAGCAAAACAGTCGTATTTTTTGTTCATTGTGGTCCCTCCCCATAAAATTCTATCCAGGTAAAATCCAATCTCCATAAGGGTTTGCAGTTTACAAAGCACAGAATTATAATTTCTATCATTACAGATACAACAAAATTGAAGCTTTGACTCTAGTTTGCTGTCCAAGACAAGTCTGATGAGGGGTGAAAAAACCCACACAAACCAGGTGTCCAAGCAAAGAGCTCCACAGTTCAAGGAATTAGGGTGTGGAAGTTTGGATTTCACCTGTTTTACTTAGGTGTCTTCTGGATCAATATTACCCAGAAGGGGGAAAAGGAGTGGGGGGAAACCAAACCTCAAGCCAAACCAAAGACAAAATTCTCCCCATGAAAGATCATCAAAAATGTCTACAAAGGTTTTCTTTTTGAGCAATCAGTGCTCTGTAATAAAATACTTCCCAGCTCCATGATTCTATCTTGGTCATTGTAGGCTGCAGTGAGGAGTGGCTGTGAGGAACATTACTTTAGGTTTGGTGTGAAGTCATGCAAAATGTGTTCAGAACCTCCTGTGTGCTATATAAATGTTTCCACCAACCTTTAATTCTATAGGATAGCGTAATACTTGAGTTATGAAACAAGCTTCTTTACAAGCAGTTTACAAAATATCTTCCTGTATCTTTCAGGATAAAGTTTGCTGTTAGAGATGCACTTTTTAAAGAAAATAAATTAATACATAATTAGTTTACCGTTAGTTTCTGCTCGGCATTAAGTGCACAATGTAACATACAGAATTTGGCTAATGTCATACAACAGAGGTCTTAATACTCCAATATATGCGAGTCCAAAAAAAAAAAAAAAAATATATATATAAAAGAAATTATGCTTTCCTTTTCAGTTTTGTCAGAAAAGACCACGATAACTAACTCAGCATGCCACAGAAGTTTAAGAGAGAACTACCAGGGACTACTTGTTATTTTGACTCTATTTTCCCTTGTATACTGCAGATACATATCATATACAAGCACAGATTGTAACTTCTTTATAAAAATCTACAATTTCTTTTTAATTCATTAGAGTGAGAAATCAAAATTTTAAAATAACCATGTTTGATAGCTTGCAAAGACTTATTTTATTTTGTTGCATTTCTTGGTTATGTCTCACCGAAAAATGTGACAACGCACGTCCCCAGGAAACATTTTCCCTTTGTTAAGTGAGTATTTTTCTAAAAGAAATCTGTTTCACTGAAAATAAAATTACATATACTTAGCCTACGAATTTGTACAACAACTCATGTAAATAAGTCTTGATTTCAGCTGGGGTTTCTGGGTACCACTAATACACATGTGGTAATGGGAGAGGGAAGTTAGGGGGGTCTGGAGGGCTTGCTTGTTTGCTAATTTTACTTGTTTGTTTTTGAGCAAGAAGTTAAAAAACGAGAACTTTTTATTTCGTTATGTAACAATTTTGAGCCACAGCTCCTACTAGGGGGAGAAAAAAATACATGCCAAAGGCACGCACCCAGGTCCTATGCATCTCAATCTAGATCAATGAGAGCTCTGTCTGCCTCGGGGAGCCTGCAGATGGTATCAGCTGCCACATTGCATTGAGTTTGCAAGATACAGGAGGATAAGAGCATGAATTAATTCTTTGCAGAAAGCAGCCAGATATCCAGTACTCGATGGTAAACTTAACGGAGGAAGCTGCTGGAAGCAAGGAAAGTAATTGAAAAAAAAAAAAAAAAACAATACACCCCCAGCTCAAGAATAGCAATGGATAATAAGGCATTGTTTAAACAAGATGTAAACACCCACATTAAATTGCTTTAAATGTTCTTTCACCATTAGACATCTGTGCTTATTTTGGGGAGTTGACTAAACTACTAAGAATTACTGTGTACTTGAAAACTCATTTAGCACCTGTTTAACAGCTATCGGTGCCTTACAAAGAGCTTCTGGGAAAGAAAAGGAGACTCACTCACCTTGTATAAAGCAGGAATGATCTGATGCATTTTCAGCCGATGAAATACAAAGATATCGTACACTGCTGAAATGGCCAGAACAGTCACTCCCTGCTCCTTCCACAGCATGCTGCAACCTGCACACAGCCCTGTGCCCAAGATCCAGCCCCATGTACTCGGTGAGGAACCTCTGGTAGAGCAGTGTTTCACGTAGCACATCAGGGAAAGCAGAAAGAAGAGGCAGGCTCCAATGTCTGCCCTCCCTACAATCCCAGCTACGGCTTCCGTGTGGATGGGATGAGATGCAAACAGCAGGCCTGCTATCAAGGTCCAGTACCCATCCCCAAACAGGATCCTGGCGAAGTTCGTGAAAAGGCCTGTGACCGCAGCATGTAACAGGACGTTTACAAGGTGGTAGCCCCATGGGTCCATCCCTCCAACCACATGGTTAATGCGGAAGGAGAGCGTGCAGAGAGGTCTGTAGGACTTGTGGCTTCCACTGTGAGTCAGCAGTGTCCCCCAAAAGTCATTGTAGAAGATGTGGGTCCACGGCGTCTCAGGCAGAAGGTCCTGGTTTGTCTTGATAGCTCGACTACAAAAAACAAATAAAAACTTCTTTTCAGCGGAAGGAAAAGGGTACAAATGAAAGGCTGTAAAAATGCAATCACGCTGCTACCACAAGAAAGAATGGCATCTCTTTGGTCCTGCTTTAATTCAAGTTTTGAATTTTTACAGGAGATGTTAGAAAACTACATATCTATTGACTTCTCCATAAAGCAAAATTTCCATATAAATTGGCTTTTAAAACATTAGAAACAGATGTTGCACTGCTTCCATTAAATTATAACACCCTTCAGTGACATTCTTTTGAGTATAACCCAGGAGTAATCGGTTAAGAGTTGATGAGTTATAATTAAAATGTAAAAGAAATATGAAAAACTGACAAACATTATTGTTGAAACAATGGATCCTCCAGTAATTCAGAACTGAACCCCCAACTGACCTTTTATACTGAAATTTTAATTTAGACGTTGGGATGAATCTCACTGACATGGATGAACAATAAACACAGAAGTTGGTAGGAGCGTGCAAACCTCTAGTGCTGCACACAGCACTCCCACAACTGTCTCATACATACAGTGACTGAACTTTTTCTGCTAACAACTTGCTGGAAGCAGACAGCACGTGTGTGTGTACATATATGCATGTATACATATATATGTTATATATATATATATACACACATATAAAATACACACGTCTCTAAATATCTTAGACTTACAAGTGAAGAAAAAAACATTTTTAGGTTGTATGAGCTTATGAATCCAAGTCTGTGTCAGTTTGATGGGGGGTGGGGGTGCAGAAATGCTGAAGCTTTCAGCATTTGTTTCCAACCACCCTGGCAAGGACTGGTGCCAGCCATTAGCGGTCTCTGTGTCTAATAGAGTATTGTAAAAATCTGTCCCCTATAGCATTAGTACAAATCAAATCATTTGCATTTAAAATTTATGCTGTGGGAGAAGGTGTGACACCTGTTTAGTGCAAAAAGATGACTAGAATTTAATTAGTTGCTTGCCTTCATAACCAAAGTTGTGTTTAAACAATACTTTAAAGATGCATTGTTATTACTACTGAGTTTAACTCGTTTAGCATTTATTTTTCCAGGGTAATTAGAATCCAGCCAGCTCATGATTCTTCTTATTAAAAATATTAAACAAGGGAGATTATTTAAATGGAACGATTTACTCATTCCCTCTTTCTGCCTTTCCAATAAATATCTTCTCGTAATTAACTATTTTTCAATTCAGATCAGGAAGAAAGAAAACTGGTGTGAAACTCAGGCCCATGTTTGAAATGCTGTACTCTAATTCATATTGCAAGACTCCCCTCACATTCTCACCCCAAATAAAACAAGTCCCTTGGAACCTGTATCCAAATCCCACTTTTTTTAAACGGTACTAATTTCAGGAATGTTGTCTTGTTCTGTTAAAAAAGCTCAAACGCTGATATACTGTTCCACAGAATCTCCATGCAAATACTCTAAATACCAGGCAGCTCAGCATTTCCATTGTCTGGAGCACATTGCTGTAATGCTTTTAGACATGCTTCCTCTCGGCATGTCCTTTTGTCTCTGCACATATGGAGGTTACTGAGAGGTCAGTTTAAATCCTTTAAAGATCTGATGATGCTTTCTAGAACACTTGAAAATTTTCACTTGGACTTATGCAGTGGATCAGGTTGCTTGCATTTGTTTTCCCAACCCCACACACATTTTTCTCATTTTAGTCCAGTCACAAAAGAACACTGGAAGAAAACAAGATCTTTGTTTTCACATTATTTATCTTGTCCTTCAGTGTAGTCCTTTCCTGAAATCTAAATCCTCTGTTTGTGATTTCAGTTTGTAGTATCACTCTCAGGCTCACCATAAGAAAACTAGGAATTCAGCAAGAATAAAGCAGGTGTTAGGCTAGAAAGAGCCCTTTCTCTGAGAAAGAAACGTACTATGTTAGACTACAGACTCCCAGACAGTGAGCATCACTAAGAATGGCCGTCAGATGCTAAGACAGACCTGAAACCTTGAGTTGCAGAAGTGTGTTTTCTTGAGGAAATGCTAAATAACTAAGTTGCAGTAATATTGCCAGCACAACTGTCCTCCCCTGAGGCAGAACTTTCTGCAACAAAGAACCTAGATGGTGTACAGGTAGCTCCCAGGAAATGGTACATTTTATTCTATCTTTTGCAAATGTGTCCATTTCTAATATTTGAAGCCACGAAACCACTTTAAAAAAAGAAAACAAAAACCCAGGAACAAAAACCAGGAACAACCACGGAACTGCAGCTCTGAGTACACATGTATAAACAACTCCATGCTACGCTGCTACACTTGTTAAGAGACCAGCAAATACCTGTCACATTCATCATTTTCATGCAGCACACACTCATACAGGACTATTCCCCATCAAAAGTAAACTGCCTTTCTGCAAATCATAAAGAAACCCATTGTATATTCTGAAGGCATTAATTGAGTCAAATATTATTCACAGCCTTAGCAACAAATTTGATGCAACCCTGATCCTTTCCTGTTCAGTTCTGTTCATATTTAAAAAAAAAACCCAAACATCCCACACACAAGAAAAAAATTCAAGATGAAGCTTTGAAGATACAGTATTGAACACCCTGTATTTGGATATACATTTCAGAAAGCAATTCTGAAATACTCCCTAGTTTCTCACGTGTGTAAAGGGAACAGATTCTAATACCTGCAAGTCAGCACAAAAAATACAGAAGCTGCTGGTTCTGAGTACTCAACGGTTCAGTCAGGCCAAATGAGTCAAAATTTGAAATAAAGTTAAAAGCTCTTTCCATATGGTTTGGGTTGTTTTGCTAAATGTTTGAAACTAAAAAGTCCAACTAATGTTTTGGGATATTTGAAAAGTCCAATATAAGAGTGAAGCTACATGTCCTACAGCAAAGAAGGAAGTCTCACATAGACTAGTTGAATGTTAACAAACAACCTGTTTCACATTATAAAATGTGATAAAAAACACACTTGGCCAACATAGTACTTGACTGTGCAGGAGGATGCAGGAATAAAAGCTTCGTAGATAACAGAGCCAGGCAGCCCCACATATTTTGCCCTCAATAGTAGAAGTGGAACAGGCCTCAGTAACACTAAGGACAGCACCTTGGATACCAGACAGAAACGGCCGGTGGGCTGAGTCCAGCCAGTGCATGTGCCCAGCTGTACCCCAGCCTGGCTCTGTAATCCCACTGACAAAAAAAAAAACATGACATGAAATGTTTGTTTCGGAGATGAGGAGAGAAATACAACCTTTATATCTAATAAAATAAAGGAACATAAATAAATGGTATTAAATTGCCTGTGTCAAAACCCTGAGGGCACTAATAAGCCATGACAGCCCTGACCCCTCTTCATGGGCTCCCCTCCACCCAGCCCACAGGCCAGGACCCCACGTCTGCCCTTGTCCCAGCAAAATTGCAGCATGGCCAGTCTCCAGCTCCCCACAGCTCTGCCCTGGGCCCCACTGAGCCATGCTCACCCACCAGGGCCCATGTCCCAGCCCATCCCCAGGGAGATGCCTGATCCCTGGGGCTGGGACCACCCCTGCACCCCTCAGATGCCCTGATCCTGCCTAGTGCAAGGCCCTGGGTTTTTTTCAAATTACGAAATTAACAAACTGCTAACTCTGCTGCAACTTTGATGCTTAGTTGCCTATTTCAATGGCAATTTTGAAAGCAGTCCCTCTTCACTGCCTGGCAGGCAGTGGTGATGTGTCCTTTATAAAGCTGCCTGCGCTGGCAGCAATCTGGGCTCTCCACAGATAGAAAATAATATTAATTGCTGGCTCCAGGAAAGACTCCGGGATAAAGGAAACTACAAAACACCTTATTAGCCTTGTCTTCTCCTTCAGTCACAGTTTACCTTCAGGTTACGTCCCACAGATTAGCCCAATCTTGCTAATGGGCATAACAAGAGAAACTCTCCAACTGCACTCATCACTCTTCAACAGAGCCGTACACTCTGCTCCCACTAAAAGGCAGCAGGTCACCAGGGAAAGTCATTTTTCAAAGCTCCAACACAATTGGCATTTTTACTTTCAAGCAACCTCAGATAAGGTTTGCAGACTCCGTCAGGGAACTTCCTTTCTTCAATTTTTAATGCCTGCCCATTTCACGCATCCCAGGAGAGTGGGATATCTTATTCAGCATACAACAAATGGATGGGTTTGGGGAGAGGAGGGAATCAGGAGTCAGCTATCAGTTCTTCAACATGGAAGTCTGAAGAAAGACAAAAGCTGTAAAATCAAAAATCATAATTTCTAATCCACTCAAAAGAATTTTCACCTCCTGCCATAAACAGCTTATTTGCCTATGTTGGTACACACCTTGAGCAGAATTCAGTAAGATTTTTTTTCATCAAGCTCAAAAACGCTGGAGATACAGCAGTTCACACATGTACATATACATGCATGCACACACACACACAAAAACCAACCCAGATGTTTTTAAAATTAACAGCTATATATGTCCTAAACTTCTGCACTAGTGCTAAACTGATCCAGGTGTTAACACTGGGGTAAAAAAACAGATGCGACATTCTAAAGTGATTTAACGCGTTAAGCCATGTGTCCAGCTTCAATATTGCTAATGGTCCCCATATGCTGAAAATGAACATCAGCATCTGAAGTAGAGAACATATTTTAAAGAAAAAGGAGAACTCCCAAATGTCCACAGAGGAAGCCATTGACCAGCCCTCTCTCACATAAAAAAGATAGGCAATGATGAACTGGCAACTCTCAGCTTGGAGGTTCTTCGTTGTTTTTCAAGATTGTTTTAGAATATTTTTCATTCACTGCTTCTTCATAAATAGCAATGGAAGAGCACCCTAGAGTATCTTTACAGTGGATCTTAACAAGTCATCTTAAGGATGCTTTCAAGATTATATGTTACTTATATAGAAAACAAGCCTGAAAACCAAGCCAGAGCCTACTTCTTGGAGTACAAACAGTTTCACATCCCCAGAACATACAGCAGCTGAGTCTGCCCTTCCAAACTACTTACTGGAAACTATCTGTGAGGCAGGCGTGAGATCACAAAGCAGGCAGATAGAGCTTGTCATACTTCAGACAATACTCACATGTGCCCACACACTACAACTTACATAGTCTGTATTGAGAGGATACTATCTAGTACATTGAGATGTCATAAGAAAGTATTAAACATAAGTACATGAAAACTCATTCATTTAAATGTTTAATTGTAAGCTCAGGGGAACCATTTACCATTCTCGTAGATTTCTGGCAGCAATTATATTGTACATGTTCTGTATTAAAGTTCATTCCTTCTCAACAGTTGTGCAAGTGGAATTTATCTACAAATCCAGCAGGCAGTAAAGTTTTATCCATGCCACTTCTCAAAGAAAGATCTCAATATTGTGTATCAACTAGGGACACCTGCAGGAGACCAAATTCTGTGCATCCTCTGTGTTTCAAATTGCAGCTTTCAGCTTCTCCTAAGAACAAGTTTTCATGGGCGAAACTCTAAGGAACAGCTAATAACTCAGCTGTTTTCAGATGGGAAATACTGGGTAACAACTACCTAACTGATATATATGATCCTGAATTGCTGGCCAGGCTATGACAAATAGAACTATACATTACAAAAAGGATTTTAAAAAAGCAACGAGATTCAAAAAAGATTTTAGATTAAAGAAAAACATCGCAAAAGGGAAATACAGTTCTTGTGAACTAGTGCCTAGTTAATTTTTGCCAATAGTATGGTCCTTTTCTAACTGTATAGAAATATCTGAATGCACCAAACTCTGAGTTGAAACACTGAAAGACAATATGCATTTTTAATATAATGTTCCTATCTCATGTAACTGCTACTGAAAGCTATTAGCTGAATATTTAGTTAGCACAGGGCCACATGAGAATGTATTAAAAAATGATAATTTTATTTATAGATTTTGGAATATTACAGCCCTGTAGCAGTAATTTCATAGTCAAATCAGTTTAGTACCAGAACAAACAGGAATGTCAACTAACAGGACTCTAAGTAGTGTTTTACTCATAAAGAAAGCTTTCTGGAGTGAGACTTTCCTGAATTAGATATAAGCAGAAGGGAAACATACATGAGTGAGACAGTTGCAACTATACCCTCACAAGATTGTTACCACTGCCAAAAATTACAAAATGACAAACAACAAAATCACAAACAAAGGTTGTGGTCTTGTACCATACAGATTTGTCTAAGATTTTCTAAGCGGCGCAATGTCTTTTAAAGGAATTGATCTTTTAAAATAAGCAACATCAGTTTGCAGAATGTAATGGAAAATACAAAATCCAAGCAAGGTAACTTGTTCCTTGCTGATTTCCATGAACATTTCCATCTGATGTGGCTTGACTTTTCCCACCAGGCTACAATTCAGCAGCTAATCAAGCTGCAGACTTCTAGACTTTATACTTTCGCAACTGAGTATGCAGGGTGTTACTGAGAAGATGGAGGCTGAGGCAGTAGTTACGTGTAACACCGAATGCTGGTGGGCACTGCCTTAACTACAATGAAGTATGCTGCTCGTATCGATTTTCTTATTGACCAGAAGAGCTTTGAAAGCTTAAAGTAACTAAAGGTTCAAAACATTTTGGTTAGAAGAAGGTTGAGAAGGCCCGAAAAAAATCTTTTCCACCCAGAACATAAATATTTCAAAAGCTAACTATAAAGGCTTTGAACTGTATCTTCCTCCATAGTATAAGCCTTGTCATTTCATGAGTGTGTTCCTCATATGCAGAAGGAATCTGACCTTGATGTTAACCCTAAATGTACCTCACTCCCTCCCAGTTTAAGCGTTAGCCTGACATACCAAACAGCAAAAGATGGACTCTGCAAAATGTGAAACCCTAATTAATACAAACTGCCCGGCATAGCAGTACTTGATTATTCATGCACAGGTAAAAACCACATGCTGGAGGGAAGTGAGAGAAGTAATTAATATTTTCTGATGCTTAACAATGGGATACCATCAGCTTCCTCTCAGGAGGCAGCAGATAAAAACAGGGAGAAGGGCTTCTGTCTTTGTGTCTGATCCCTGAGTTTCTTCACCCCAGCATGTGCAGTAGGTCTATGAAAAAACATTTCTTGAAAAAAATACTTGCATTCTTAAACCAGCAGGTGCTTTCTGTTGTTCTCACAGCTGTTTCATAAGGGGGCTTCTTTCCTGTCCACACCATACAACATGAAATTGCTTATGCTGCTCCTGTAGGACTTTAAGGTACTTCATATTTACCTGATAACATATTCTTTCAAGTACACATTCAAAGTTATTCTTCAAAATATTCTTCATTGCCAAACGACTGCCTGGCAATAACTCATGATTTGTTCATATATATATATAAACAAATCATGAGGTTTTTATATTTTTATATATATAAAAGTAATACTGGCTTCTGAAGCATGGCCAGAATTCAGAGTTGGAACCTCTGCTGCCCTTTTCAAATCTATTTTAGATGATAAAAATGGGCCCAGCAGGCCTTATTAGATTTACTGTCCTGCAGTAGAACATGGCACTATACTATTTCTCTTCCCCACTTTCCTTTGAAAAAATAAAACATAAATAATTTTTGCCATTTCACCATACAGCAACTCATAACACTACAAGGGCAGACATTTTAGGGCTTGAGAATACAGCAGTTTGCGTAGATGTGTTGAGTTTCTTAACAAAATTAATTGTACAGATATTAAAATACTTCTTTTGACAAGCCACCTTCTGAATATACATAAAGCCTTTCAAAACACACAGTTTAAGCCTTTATCTGAAAATGGAGGTGCACATACTGTACCACTACAGAATATTTATCAGTCATACATCAGTCCCATGACTATCCACTTCTCTGTTCTTTTCAATACATGGCAGACTATACTGAGACAAAAAGCTTAGTAATTTAATTTTTGAAAAATCACTTTTTTTTTTTTCTTTCAGTCTATTTTTTGACACAGCAGTTTCAGAGAGATCAAGAAGATTGTGCATAATTATGCCAAAACACACGCTTCTTGTGCGCTCTAAATTTAAAGCCTGAAAGAATTTTTAGGCAGCAGTGCAACTGTTACTTGCAGTGTAGCATTGCAGAGAATACCCAGGAAAATGTACACATACAGATATAGAAATAATGAGTAGAGGAGAAACTTCTGAACCACAACTTAGCATACAGACACTTTACTTTTTATATTTGGGGGTGGGGAGGAAAAAGAATAGCATTGAGTTATTTTGTGCAAGTTCCTTTCTTCAAGCCCTTTATTTAAGCACCAAAAAACCCCTTCATTAACCAAGGTCTGGTCTAAACTTGGAGTTTTACTGGTTTAACTGAAAGGTGTTATTCTAAATCTATTTAGTGAAAATAATTTGGTGTATGCATATTCACAGAGGTCAATTTAACCTTTATAGTGGCTTTAGAACTCACTGAAGAAGTGTCCTTAACTGGGAAGAGAAAAAAAGAAACAACAACAAAAACCCCCAAACAATCCCAGACCCAGCTATTGTGGTCACATTCATGTTTTTCACTGTAAGAATCAAGTGATTTCAGACCTACCCTGGCTTTCATTATCCACTAAACTGCCAAGCACAGACCCTGCCACGCTACAAACTTATCAGCTGTGGAACTGGTGCCGACCCAAAATTCTGTCTCCAAAAAGTCTCATCTTCCCTCCCTTCAGCCTCAACATAAGAAACATAACTGCCTAAAACTAACATTCTGACACATGCCAGTTGTACATCTCATCACTTTTCCTACCCAAGGGATATCATGCTAGCAGATTTGTGGGTTTGGGTTTGTTCGGGAGGGGTTTTGTGGGGTTTTGGTGTTTTGGGTTTTTTTAAATATTATTGTACAGAATAAGCATTTTCCATCTACTTTAAGCACATTTTGGTAATTTACAAATATTTATGCTGAGGCCTTAAAAACTATTTTGTATGAAACTAGAGAACTTGGGTATCTTTTTCTTGCACTACTGCCCATTTTTAGTATAACTGCCCTCAAAATTTCCCTAGTTACATACAAAAAAGATTGTCCACAAATATATTAATATACTAGAAAAGTAGTTAATGCTTATTTTTTTTCTTTCTTGAAATCAATCTAGTTTAAGAAACCAAACAGATGCCACTGGTCTCCAAAATTACCATATTGCTACCTGCCTCGTCTAGTTTACCAACTTCTCTGATGTGCAGTCATAGGTGATTGTGGTCATAGTGCTATTTATAGTCAGCTGCCTAATAAAATTAGGAGGGCAAGGGAATCATTCTTCCTAAGGATTAAAAAAACCTAACTTATTCTGAGTCAACTCCAAAGTCCTGCTACACAGTCATGAACCAAAGACAACATACCTCCACTTCAGTGAGATAGTCTGAGGAAACACAGAACAGCACAAGTGTAACTTGATAGAAAAAGCTGCAAGAAATGTTAAGCATACGTGAGGCTTACATTTCTCTGTGATAGCTTACTCACCAGTGAATCAACCAAAATATTTAAACTACCTTTTCAGAGGATTCCAAATTAAAAATTAGTGCAGCACTTTTCGTTCTCAGATTCCTGTTAAGCAAAATTCCTACAGAATACATAGAGGGGATAAAATCTGTCTAGAAAGCAGTTGCAATGGACAGAGTTAGACTTTATCCTCAGGCCTTGCCACACGTGTCAGATAAATTACTGGAAGCCTTTTTATATCTATTAAAAATCACAGAAAATAAATAAGCTTTAAAAAAAAAAACCCAAAAACCTCACTCCAGACTTATGCCAAAACCAATTTCTTTGAAATCAAAATTCTACTAAAAAAGTAAAACCATCCAGAAACTTAAAAACAATATTTGGTCCCACAAAGACACGTAATGACTTCTAGTCAATAGAGTGACTGTTCAACATGGTCCTGAATGAATGAATTATGCTCTTTCCATCTCACCAACTTCTTTACAGGACCACTGTGGGATGCCCCTCCATAAATGTACTTTAATAGAGCAGACTGGCACCCATTCATTTGGAAGGTGTTGATCCTAATGAAAAAGGTAGAAATTAATTCTACTGATTTGTTTCATCTTTGTGCCTCAATACCTGTGCAGGGACCCACCAGAATAAACCAAGTTTTGTGGCATGCCACAGCAATCGTGAAACACTAGAAATTCAAACCATAGCAGTGTTTAAAATAAAACTTATTTTCTCCTAATTCTTTGGTTAAGAGCACCCAGGTAGTTACTGGCAACAGTTTGGGAATGACATCGAAAGGACTAATTACAGTTATTTTGTAAAAGTAAATATGAGCTTTTTAGTTGGCATTATATGAAAGTATGCAGCAAGCAAACTCTTGAGGATTTTACTGGATGCTGTCAAAGACCGAGCTGAAAAGCCAGGACATGACAAATTACTTGAACTATGTTATCAGAACACACAGGAACAGGTTCTGGTTTCTGCTACATTAGTGCTAACCCACAATAATATTGGAATAACCTCCAATTTATGTCACTGAAACCAGTAGGGTTTTATAATCAACTGCAACTGGCGTGAGCTTTTATAGTCTTTCCGTAGACTTTTTAGACTTCCAAGCATAAAAAGAAAACAACCAGAAACCATTCCTTTCTATGGCTTAGAGCAACTGTTGGGAGGCAAGCAGTAAGTAAAAAGTATCTCAGATGGCAGTGCAGGTAAACTGAAGTGATTCCCAGAACCATATACCTGATCGGCCTTCCTGAGGGTACCACTACAGCTAAGTCCAGCCAAGCTGAACTACGAAAAGCAGCTAGCGTTGAACTGAAACAGTGCTAGAATTTCAAGTCCCTCCAATTCTATACTAGCCAACCACTCGCCCTTTTCTCCACTAGTGATTTGCATTTTTTCTAAGCAGGTTTGAATTTCCTAGGAAGTATCCTTCTAAAAAATTACAGTCTGAAGATCTACTGGAAGATCAAACCAGCATTTAACTTAACTTCCCTAGCGTAACATTTAAGTCCAGCCTTGACAGCAGCACAACGGAGAACTGCATTTTTCTTGGTAGATGAGGAACCAGAGTGCTGCAAAAGGTTACGGTATTTCGTAACTCTGGCCTTTAGACAATGACAGCTGTAAGTTTGACCTAAGGAGACCTATACAGGTAAGCTGATCAAACACAAAGCTTTATGAAAATTACTGAAAGCTTTAAAAAAGTGAACAGTTTGCTTCTTTCAGTGGTCTGTATCAAACACAGTAATGTTTTGTGGGGAAACAATTCATGTGTAATATTTTATTAAGACAGAAGTTGTAAATCATGTCTCAAAATTCCAGCACTGCTAATGGAAAATGACAATTTTGCCTTCACTGCTCAAAGGCAGCAGATTGGTTAAGATTACAGTAAGAAGAAATGTCTAACATGGGGGGCAAGAGGGGAAGAAGTCACTTGTAGCTTAGGAGAAACACATGCAACTCAGTGTGATGGTGACCCAAAGGAACCAGGGAACAGATTTGCCTGGAGAGGTCAGTTGGCCGTTCCAGACTTCAGAAAAACAGTGGGCACTGTGGTGCTGCATTTGTTGACAAGGCAAATGTATTCCCTTCAAGTATCTCAGCCTCTCAGAAATACAGAATTTTACTGTGGAGGGAAGAAGCTTCAACTTCCCATGTCTAAGCTTAAACAAAGTCTCTTTTTCACTAGGGATCTACATGTGCTTTATATATATCATTTAAGAAAGAGTATTGTAATGCTCTACCTTTTCTTTTTTTTTCCTCTCTCCCCAAAGAGCAACAGTCCATTTGAATCTTCACATAAACTACAGCTCATACCTATTATCTACAAAGCTGAGGAAGGTTACTTCTTTAGTGTTCAGGCTCCCTCACTGCTGTCTCTTACGGCATTACAAGCCACTGAGGGTTTAATGAAGAAAATTATAGTTTACCAGACCATATAAAACCGCAGGATGTATTTATTTCTGCATAATAAAACCAACCTAGAGTAACATAAGGAGTAAGCAGTTTCCGCTGCCCGAGACTTGCTTCTTTTTCTAGGGCTCTACATTGATCTTGCTACAAAGCAATCGGGACTTCAAGATTTATGTCTTGCTGCAGGAGATTAGTTGTTTGGAATAATACTATGCTGTGTATGCATCATAAATTCCCCATGTTCCTAAAATGTTGTGGTATGCAGAAACTGAAAACTGAATTATGACATATAGCCAATAAATACAGCTATCCAACCCCCTCATCCCATCTACTACGACAATGCAGCACTGATGGCATTTGAAGATTTCAGTGTGGACTGCCGTGTTCTTTTGATGAATTTTGATGAAATACTGAGATAGTTCAGATACTGCTAACCAACTGTTGTAGGGGAACGTACCCAGATGTTGCACGTAATCAGCCATACATACCTCATTCAAATCAACTTCATCACCCCCTCTAACTCCTTCTCGATTCTTGTCTTATAGGATAAAAGCCTTTAAAAATCAGTGTGGTACAGAGGCAGCTCCTGGCTCATGAGAGGCACGGGGAGCCCACAGGAAATCCAAAACCTCATATTTTCAAACTCGCTGGGAGTTGGAAGTCGCACTCCTGGAAACTGGGCTGAGTCTGAGTGGGAACTGCAGCAGTGCTGACTACAAGAATCATTTCTCATGAAGACATTCAACTTGAATCTCAAGCTTACAGTGAACACTTAACCATCAGCTACTGAGAAAGATAAAAAAGTCTTTCTAGGGACACAAGCTGCTGTTATTTTAATGTTAGAGACCAACAAATCAGAAGAAAGTTTTAAATTAAAGGTCACTTCTGTGGGCTGATATTCTGCAATTTTATGTAGAAATCAAGCCAGGTGACTTATTTCCAATAGCTATGAAAATAATAAAATTGGTTTCAATGACCTCAGAGATATATATATGCTTATTTGTGGTTGTGGCCCCAGGCAACCCTGAAATCAGCCATTCCATTAAGTCAGAAGCATGGCACACAGCCAAGCTCCTGTAAGAGTTAAAGGTCTTGCACATACTTTCTGTATGCGTTTATTTGAATAGAATGGTGACTTTGGGTTTTGGGCCACCCATCATTTATAGACCTCCCATAATATTTAAGGGAACTGTTCAGCCGAATCTTAGCCTACACCAGTCAGCCTTGGGATACAAGCTCTTTAAACAGATGTAAAAGCATAAAAAAATTGAAGCAAAGGGAGAAAAAACCCATCAAAACAGTTTATCTGGAGATATTTTAGTGTGTATTTTCCTCTACAGATGAGTCATGCAACATTTTGGGTGCAGTTTAATTACAATAATAAGATAAAGAACATAAATGCTGTTTCAAAGCCAAAAGAAATACACACTAGAACACAAACTGTCCAGTGTAATTAAGTAAGAAATAATGGTGACAATTATCAGAAAACAAAGAAAGTACTTCAGGTCACTACACCATAAAATAAATTTTTTTGAAAAACAAATAAAGAATCTCTTCTCCCCTTTCTTCTCCAGGGTCACAGTAAAAAGCTGTAACAGCTAACTCCTATCATTGTGATGTTCATGATTATATGTGGACATTAGAAACAAATTCTGATTTGAACATTCAAAAATAACTGGCAATTGCCAGTAGTCTTAAGGGCACCCTGCTACTACATAAACAAACAATCAAGTTTCTCAATCTTGGCTCCAGAGCTGCAAAAGTAATCACCAGTAACAGTTTCATTCAGAAGCTTCAAACTATTTTTATTTTTTTTTTTAATTGAGGGAAGTTTCCATGATACACCTAATGATGAGCAGGGGAAAATAGGTGTCAAACTAGCTAGCAATGTATTTACTGCTCTGTTTTGTCAGTGATACTGCTTTTTACCCATAAAAGGTCTCTCTTCAAGGACAGCAAGTGTTGAATTGATACAGATACAGAGAACAAAGTTTTAAGGATTCACTAGTATTAGTCATCCTGATCCATCTCAGAATTCACGGCCCCATCTCTATATTTTAGACTGCAAACACCGAACAAAAGAAAGCAGCAAACAAAATGTTCCAATACAGGCTGGCAGGTACCAGTTTCAGCAGAACCAGTTCCAGCCTGGCCAGCTACCATTCTGAACAGTCATAAATTAAACAAGTGCGTATCTATGTACACCACAATTGCTAATTCAGTGCTAATGTCTAAAGCTTTACGTTTGGCTCCTGCAACAGAAAAGGCTACAACAGCATGACTGCTCACTAAATGTCAAGGCAGGAATCCAGTGCACCTCTCAGCAATAATAAAAAACAATTAATCAAACAAAACTGTTATTTATTTGTAGATTTCCACACACACCTCCGATGTGCTCATGGCTTTATGGCCTTAAAGAAAGGAAAGCATTGCCAAGAACAGCAGAAACACCGAGTTCTGCCACTCCACCTTTCCTGGCACCCAAAAGATTGCTAAAAGAAAATGGTTGCTCCAAACTGAATTTTACACCAAATGGACTAACTCAAAGGAAAGCTGTTTGTTAGACACAAGGTAAAGACAACACAACCCACCAGTTAGAACCCGCGATTTGAAAGGCTGCCATCTGAATTAATCCTGAAAAGTAAAAATGAATAGAAATACACAAAAGTGTTTAGGTTGCATACATAAACATTTTAAGGGCCAGCTCAGCTTAATGGTTTAAAAAGGAAAAAAGAAAAAAAAAAAAAAAAATCTAACCAAACCTGCAGTAGTGTATCCGCTGCAGTAATAGGTACTGCAGCTTGCAGCCTACCTGCCAGTTCATCGTGTTCTCTTCTTGAAACTAGCTAGAAAAAGTAGTTTGCAGATGCGTCACTCCAGTACAACACCCCACTGTGCTGGCGACACAAGGCTTCCTTCCCACCAGGCATGTTTGGTCTTTGTGGAATTAACTTGAAGCTGGGAACAACAACCCACCCCTTCCTCTTGGTATTTATTCCATGGCTTCTTACTGTCTGAAGGATGCTGATGTCTCTTGGATACATTCTTGTAATTTTTCAGAACTTATTTTAGATGCTGTGTAATGACTTTTAAACTGAAGTTGCATAGTGATGTTTTTCAAGCTCAACTGATTAAAGCTTGTTTAATGGATCTTGAAGAAAATATATTATTCACCTTAATGAGAATTTATGCAAATCACTGCCACTAGCTTCTGCAGAAAACCTTTTCAATTAATTATAATTAAGCTTTTTAGTGTTAGGCTTCTGGGTTTTTTTCCCCTACTAGGAAATTATAAGCATGGATCTCTTTTTTCAATTGTGGGAAATGAAAAACTGTGTTGCTGCGACGCACAGACTCCCATACAAATGGACTTGTAACGTGCAGAGCCCTTTTCATCCATGCCATTCAGATGAGGTCTAAATATGTACTCCCAGATATACGCAATTGGAAAAGATGACAAAAGAAAGTTGGTCATTGGTGTTGCTACATACGTAAATGACTCCTTACTTTTAGGAGAGTGATATAGGAAAAATAAATGCTCAGATATTGGGATGCCCCACCAACACTTCTGAAACTCTCAGAAGTACAGAAAAATCTCCCTCTAAATATATTTTACAAGCATTCCTTCTATGTATTTTGTGGGCATTTCAGTACCTTGCCTATTTAGTATGAATCAAAAAAAAAAGTAGTACTGAAGCAGATAAACTGTTCTTTGAATACAGGCAGAAATATTCCAGTAGAGAAGTTGCAACAGCTCAGAAAGAACAATGTCCTTACCAGTAATAATGTTTGAACTGTTTTTACAGGTATGGACTTAGAGTGAAGAAGATGATGCAAAGCTCTATATAGCAAAGATGAAGAAGGTCAGAGGTTATTATAACAGACTGGATCACATATTAAGAAGCTCCTCTTATAAAAGTGAAATCCTCATTGCATTGCAACTTATTTCAGAAAAACAGGTGCTTTTAGTTCTTCTGAACAAAGAGCTACCTTGCACCACATCAGGACCATTTTATCAGCTGAGGACAGGGAGAGAAAGCAGGAGAAGATGTTTGTCACAGTCTTTCTAATGGAGAGTCTTAATTTTGGAGAAGATCACAAATGCAATGAATCTTGCATGTTCCCACCTGGCTGGACTGGGCAGAACCCAATCACTGCTTAGTTCCCACCGTCTTCCTTCAACAATGAAATCCCATCCCTGACCCCAGAACTAATCCTGACTCACGCAAACCTCATCCGTTCCCTTCATCAAAAGTCACGATTAATTTGGGAAGAGAAGGAAAGAAAAGATGGGAAGGGACCATAAGTTTATTACCAAGAATTGCAAGTCAGGGAAGCCAGTTTCTGTCTGCCCCCACTTCTCCCACAGAGCTGCTGGATTCCTGTCCTAGAATCTGTGTTATGACACAATCCAATCCTAGATGCTGAGTTACAACAGCACCTCTCTTTAAAAACAGTCTAACACACCTTTTGTTGTTCTTGCTCTTCTGTTAGGATTCCCCATCACAAAGCCCAACAGGGACAGAAATTAGGTAAAAACAAATTACTGCCTCGAGCAACCCATGTTGTACAAACTCACAGCTACCCTTTGATGACAACTCTCTTTATGTCCCATTTTCAGGTCCTCAGGCATGGCCTGTTCTCTGCTACGAAATGGAAGTTCTAATCCATGCTGATGGCTGCAATCATAGCTCCTATTCATAAAACAGACGAATTCCTAATTGGACACAGATATATTCCCTCCTCTGTCACAGTTGTTTAATCATGTGTCATTTAACCAGAAATGAAAGTGTGCTTCCTCTTGGAAAAGCAAATGTGAAAATGACTCTTTGGTTCCAGGCTTACAGACTTCTAATCCAGATCAAATGCACTCACAAAACAACAACAAAAAAGAAGTTACCACTCTCCAACTGTTAGCTCCACAAAATCAACCAGGGATCTGCAAATGAAGCTGTTGGCCTCTGATGCTTGTATTGCAGTGACTTAGGAGGACAAGTTTGGTGGGCTAATTCCAACTACAGTGCCATTTTATATAGCACAGTGCTAAACATTAAAGATCTTGACAAGGCATGTGTAGGAACATTTACTGTGCCCAACATAGTAACAGCCAAAATCAATATGCAGGACAACCATCTTGAGCTGAACGTAAAAACAAGAGTCAGGTTTTGGAGCGGGAAGCAAATTCATGAGAAAT
Source organism: Porphyrio hochstetteri (assembly GCA_020800305.1). Classification (NCBI taxonomy): domain Eukaryota; kingdom Metazoa; phylum Chordata; class Aves; order Gruiformes; family Rallidae; genus Porphyrio; species Porphyrio hochstetteri. The sequence continues at coordinate 61,993,261 of CM036905.1, forward strand.
TAAAAGGCAAAGCAGAACATTAAAGAGCCACATAAACAAGGTGAAATGGTGCCGCGCTTTTAATTTGCGGGTAGAATTTGGCACCTGGAGGTTCCTTAGTGATTCTCTAGGTGATGGATGAACCGTTCAGCCTCTCGTGACTGTACCTGCTCTGCAGGGCTAGCAGTAGTAAAACTGACATAATAGCCAGAATCACAGAGAACACCACTTTTAAACATCCTCAGTATTGCGATGTGGTTTGGTTTTTAAGGAGCCACTTAGGCCTTTTGGAGGCACAGTGAAATGACAGAAATCATCTTCTGAACTTCAATATTCACTGCCAAGGGGATATTATGATGCAAACTCACATCTCCTCCTTTTACCATTAACACTGTTCAATCTGTCAACTTGTTTCTAAAAGAGATCTTGTCTTACAGAAGAAAATAACTTAAATGCATCTGTTGGGGGTTTTGTTGCTGTTTGTTTGGGGTTTTCTTTATTCCAAACAAATAAAATACCCATCGATATCTTAGTTATGATTTCTAGGGAGAGATATGATAATTTAACAGCCACTGGAAACTAATGGACTTCAAAAGTCCAACTGATTACGCTTCCCAGAGATCTTTAGCTCACAGAATAAAGTGGCAAGTATAAATAAAAACTCAGGCATTCCAAGACAAATATTCCTGCAAATAAACTGTTCTCTCTCAATGATGGTTTTCTTTTTTTAAGAGTCATCTAGCCAAACAAAGATAATCTAAATGAAGATAATTACAGCAGCAGCAGGAATCTTCCAGTCAGTAACATTTTTCTATTATAAGTGATGCTTTCACACACAACATCCAATACTATAATGGCACAAACTGGCTTTCAGCACTGTAATTTTGAGAATTACAGTTTCAGAGCCTTAAGTATTTTGCTTCTGTAAGACTTCTGCTCTAAGCAGCCAAACCTTTTAACAGTTCTCCTGTTCTAGAGCATATTAGAAGACATTTTCCCCTTCCTCCTGCTTTTTTAAATGGTTTCTGTGTTCTCCCATTTCCATCTAAGAATGTAGGATTACTAAACCATACTGGGGAAGTGGAGAGGGAGGGAGTGTGTATGAAATCACACAATCAATGCAATTACCTCCCCCGCTGAAGAAATAAAATTTCAATACAAATCCATTAAGCTGTCCAAATATATGACAGTTCTTGTCCGAAATAACAGTTCCATCCAATGAATGTTTTGGACATTTTTTTGATTTTTTTTTTTTTTTTAATATGACTGACTTGTAAAAGAAAGTTTCCACCTCCCTTTTTCAGCTTTGATTACCCCACTGAGTGAAATTAGCTGGTCTAAAAGAAAAGCCACACACATGCATGGAGCCACAGACACACACACTTCTTTCTCTGAGCATGATTTCCCTATTTAGCGGCTCTGCATAAGCCCTTAAGTTCTGATGGCTCTCAGGAACCTAAAACTTACTTTTGAGATGGGTAAAATTACATAAAGTGTCAGAAGATGCCTTTATGCCCTTTTCCTCCCTTGCAAAATTATTCACAAAACATTATGTCTAAACTTCCTTTTAATCAACAAAATGATGCTACACTTCATCGCTTGCATGTATACCTTTAGAAACACAGGAGGAAGTGGCTGCAAGAGTCACAGGCGAGCTTGGAAGGAAAAGAAATTACGTGTTGGAAAATCTTCCCCTGATAAATTACACAGTGACTTCCTCAGCTCAAGAGGTCCGAAATAAATCTAAACAAAGCATGCCAGTATGTAACTGCCTTTGATCTTCACCGCTATTATCACATTGCTCTTAAGAGTTACCAGGTATGGAAACATTTTTAATATTTATAGAAAAGTCTTCATTTCAGAAAGAGAATATTTTAAGAAGAGTAAGGGCCTGACTACTTGAAAGTAAATGTTGGACGTAGGTTTTCATTTCCACAACTAAAACAGAGACAGTCCCTCCTTCTCCCCCTTCCTTACGTTCCTTTCCTTATTTTTTTTTTTCCTTATAATTCTTCATTTTTTCATTTTACCTTACTTTGTGCTGGTGGTTGATTTATGGACAAATTAAAGTGGGATATGGGCAGGTTATTTTTTAACAGATACTAAATAATCTATAAATTAGTCAGTTTACAGGAAAACAATGTCTTTTCCTTGTTGATAGTTGGGGTGAGCAATAGAGGTACTTGCCTCTCATCAAGTGTTGATTTACAATGCAGCGTCTCTTAGAAACTTAACCACTCTATTAAGCAAGCGATCCAAATTTCAAATGATCTACACTTTTCAACAATGTCAGCTTTCAGTAATCTGGCTAAGAATTTCTTCAAGCCAAATTCTGAAATCTTTCTCCTAAACACACATCTTGCATCCTAAACACCCTTCCCAATCTGACTGTGAGCTGTTGTGAATATGCACCCTTCTATTTTTCTCTGATTAGATCAACATGTCTGTCATCAAGTACCTTGTTGCTTTAAGTTGTTGGGGTTTTTTTTAATGTATGTATGACCTTCAAACCTCTCAATGTCCCTCTCTATATGCACTACAAACCCATTACATTTATTTGGGAAAAAAAAACCCAGCATAATTTAGGGACAAAAGCAAAGAAGCATGCAATTGCTTCTTTCATACTACTGTCCCATTTTATGCCCGGGATGGCCAAGAGTCCTAAGAGCAACCAGAGTCATCTACTGTTCCGCAAAACTAAAAGTTAGATCTAATGAATTACTTAAATGACTTAAAACTTAAAAATTACTTTAATGACTTCAACTTGGTTTTAATTTAGATTGTCCTGGTTCGGTTCTTTTGTTATACCCTTGTGGAGACATTCTTGGTACTGTTGAAGGGTGTTTAGCCAGCAAGTTTCTCACCTACTGTACTATACAGGGGTGTTTTGAAAATTAATACAGCATTTCAGTAGTGTAAAATACTGTGTGAATATAAAGGCATTTGGTTAATGTTAATAAGAGAAGTTTAGTTAAATCCCCATTTACCATACTGAATATAAGCATTTTATATTTTTGAAGTTCACAGACTGTCTATAAAAAGCCTGACAAACACTTAACAGGCAGTGAATAAAACACTAAAAGCACAGACAGCCTCAACTTGTCATTTCTATAATCGATTTTGAATGAAGTCAACTCAGAGCAATCATCTCACAGGAAGCCCATATGCAATCACAGTTCCCACATGAAAGGGCAAGGAGCCTGAGTGCCTTTCCTGCTGCCGTGACCCGAAAGCCACAGAGGGCAATGAGATCGCTTTAACTGCTGTGAACTTTGAATCAGGTTGTAAAGGTCAACAATGATTAGCTGAGAAACAAAAAAAGCTAGCATCTTTGTTACCCAAAAAAATTCATTGCAGTAGAAAAGGCATAGACAAAACACAGCTCCCATAACATCTACTTGGTATCTTCCTCCTGCCTACCCCCAGTCTCTGTACAACGGGATTTATATATGTGTTTTTTTTTGTCTTCATACTGTGCTGCTAAAACTTCTGGGTTTTCATGTGTGAAAGGTCATCCGGCGGCACTGCGCCTACCCTGCTGTATGTGACCTACATAGCCTTTATCATCAACATGAGAAATAGACTCCCTTTATCCATAATCAAGAACAGAATTGAGTTAATCAACCTTGCATTAAACAGTACAGTTAGAGAAGATCACCAGCTCTGGACAGCACTGCCGATTCTTCAATAAAAGAAATGGCTCTGGCCAAAAGGACCAATGCTGGGCACTACACACACTGTCCCATCCGCATGTCGGCAGCCCTCCCCTCGGCCATGCTTCTCAACAAAGACAGGTTCAAAACCAACACTCTACCATCTGCACTATTTATGCAAGTAATTTTTTGCCACCCTCTAGCAGGATAGTTTATTCCATTCCAATACTAAACAGCCCTCATTAAAATTTACACCACCTACTAAGACCAGGTGAACTTAAGAACAAGCATCTGAAGGTAAACACTTTGCTGGAGCAATAAGGGGGAAATTCACACTGATACCAGTGTAACCAAAGAGGCCTGAAAATATTTGTTTTGTTCTATATATGTATACTAAACATAGAGGTATCACACATCTTTGTCGTCCTATTTCCTGCAGGGAGATCAGTAAATGTACTGTTAGGCTCCACGGAAACATACCTAAAGTTAAATCTCTCGCAGCTGGGTAAGAATGAGCTTCATGGAACAAGATGGTCAGAAGCCACGCTATACAGTTCACATTTCCAGATCACAGTTCACATTTCCACATCACCTTTAAAAAATAATTACGCCTTATATATGCATTCATACAATCAGTAGGAAATCGGTGCAATTCTCTTCGCTACCTCTTCCAGACTACACAAATAGACCCTTTAACACCCTGCAGAAGTTGATACATTTCAGAGTTCAAATGTCTGGTGTTACTACAGCAATGCCAAAGTTTGATGCAACATGCACAAGAAAAGGGTTCCTGGCATTCACATTTCACTTAAATCTCTAGTTCCAGATGCTTGGCTTCAACAGCAACATTAAGGGAGTCATGACTTCATTTCAGAACATCATTTCTGTTCTTAAGACTTTAGTAGCAACTTTCACCACCAGTGAGTTTTACATTCATAAGCGTCAATAGCGGTCAGTCAGATGTTGGTTTAGGGGCCTGTACCTAAAAAGACATCTGAACACAGGCTGGAGTCCTGCCATCACTACTCAGGAAGGCCATGCACACCGCTATCTTTTCCCAATAGTAACATCATTTATGCACCTGATCTCTACAGGCCAAGCCCGCTACTTCTGATGGGTCCCATTTTACTGGCACCTCCAAGTCCCCGGTGTCTTCTCACATTTACCTCCAAATCATAGTCTATTCAAAAGGAACACTGTTAACCATAGCCAGGACAGAGGGCCAAAAATGGCAAATAACAGCACTGAACACAGCCAGATTAATTTTCAGAGTAAAAGTTCCCTTAAAAATGGATGAATAAAGTAGATTGAGAATATGGAGTGATTTCCATATCTTAATGGCAATTAGACCACTACTAGAATACTACAGCTAAACTACCTCCCACAATACTCCATTACTTGATTGCTTTTCGCTGTCATTCCACATACACAGTTTAAAAAAATAAAATCAAATACTTGAGAAACGTAAGATAGTTGAATCAGAAGAGCTAGGTGTTCAGTGATAAGGCCTTTCTTTGATGCTATGCTAAAAATAATTTCACTTGTGTCATTTTTTTAAAATCATGCTTTAAAAAAAAAATCTCTAGGGAGACCCTGCATTTTAATGCAAATATTTTAATTAAAGTTGGTTGAGTCATTGCTACTATTTTGACAGTAGCAATAGTTTAACACATCTTGGCCCCAAGCTTTTTGCAAGGCCTACCCTGAAGAAAGGTATCAAAAAGCTTCAGAGCCTTTTACTGAAGCATTTTACCTACCCAGAGCCAACGCCAACAACTTCACCCCCAGTCTCCTTTTAAAAATGTCAACAACCAGCATGGAATAAAGCAGCAAGCAACCAGAAGGGACAAATAAAAGCCCTGTGAGTTACGGACAGAAAGAGCAACGTGGACAATACTTTTATCACACAACATTATGTTACTCCTCCTTTCCTCTGTAATTCAGACCTTCAGGATTCTTGATTGACAAGAATCAAATCCTGAGACCAAAAATATAATAAATTTATTAGCAGCAACAACATATGAAAAAAGTTACCATGATTCCTTCAAATATCTAATCACAAAGATGAGCCTCGAGGCAGACTTCCTCACTTTGAGTCAGATATTATTAATTAAGGTTCTGTGATGAACAGCACAACTATCTAATTTATTGCTGGTTCGCTGCTTAAATAATGTGTGCTGTACATTTTGTAAGAGAGATGGGTAATAAGGTTGTCTCTTAACATCAGCTGGTTGCTGCAGCTCCAGGTCACACTGAACTATTGGGAAAAGCAGGAATGTTTCCACATTCCAGAGACCAAGAGATGCCTTCCAGACCAGAAGAGCCTTTCGAGCTAGCTTCGCCAAACATTATCTCTGTGGTCTAAGGAAACCCAGCTTCGAGGATCAGTACCCATCAGCGCTATCTGTCATGTTCACCTCAAGCAGAGAAGCTGCAGCTCTACCCTTGTTGGTGTCACATAACTCAAGATTACCAGAATTTTAACATCTATTTAAATCATCTAAATACACAATGAAATTCTTTAGAATCTAACTTTTTAAACTTATTTACATACAAATTCTTCGTCTGTAGAAGAATGACAAAAAAATTATTTACCATGTTATAAGGATGAATATTACCAAGAGAATCTCAAATGATACAGTGATGTGGTTACACATAGGCTATTAATGGAGAACTCTGTTTCAAGCACAAGAAGTAAAATGAAGGCAGAACAAGCACTAAGTTTTCTTGACAAATGAAAATAATTATAAATAGTCCTACCTCCTCCCTTTTTCCTTTATATATTTTCTTTGGAAGACATTAGTTTGATGGAATGGGGAGGGATTACATCACTAGTGGGAAGGGTACAAATAATATCGCTAAGACATTATACATTTTTCTCCATCTGAAAAGAAAAATAGCAGCTCAGTGTTTGGGCCTCCACTTGAGCTCTGCACTGAAGGCACTCATCACCGTAGATGATCCCATTTGGGATTTTTTCTTCCTTGTGTTGTGGGTGGAGGGGAACAAAATTCTACTTATTACCTAAGCAAACATAATAGTCCTAGAAGAAAAATATTAGGTGTTAATATTTTCATTGAACAACCTTTCAGGGCAGTAAAACTGAAAGGATATGTAAAACAGCTTTGAAGATTTAAGTGAAAGTGCGTAACTGGATCTTGCTTCACTGATGGAAATGAGATTTTGACAATGAATTAGCTTCAGAAGGATCTGGATTTATCTGAATAACCTAGTAGTATGAAAAATGAAAGATCAGCAATGAATCAGTTAGCTTTGCAAACAATCATGTTTCATGCCAAATTCTCCTTTCAAAGACTCCTTGTCTCCTCACAGCACATGAAGTAGGTTATAGACTTTAAAAATACCGTATATAATGCAAGAGTTGCTGCTCTGTCCTTATAATTAGGACCAATAAAATAGCAAAATACCAGTGAGTATTTTACCCATGATTTTCTTTAAACTCTGGTTTACTTGATCAAGCTTGGAAGTGGTCGCTGCTGAGCAACTATGTCCAGTGCTTGCCTGTATATACACAAGTCCTGTACATACAGAAGAATTCTTTATTCACACCTTATTAGTAAATACTGAGCTGTACATAACCTAGAATACAAAACCATCACCTTTATTGCTAGAAAAACAAATCTTATTTGCCATCTAGAATGTTCATGTTTCATCACTTATATGAAATAACTTAAGTATGCAATTACCAACCCACTAAGATTTTTATGGGAGCCCAAGCGAGACGGTACACAAAAATCTTTTTAAGCATGAAACAAGGCGCCTGCATTTTTCATGAAGTTTAAAGACTGTCTGTTGAAAGCAGCAGGTGGAGGAATGCAAAGGCTTTCCAGTCATCAAAATTAAATGTACTGAAAGCAATAGAGTGCATGCAGCTAACAACCTATCCTCATGATCTGCATTTGTAAGCCGAAGCTATCACTACTAGCTCCCTTAATTTCTCACAATTCTTGGAGCTAATCAGCCCAAATTATGCCTGTAACTCTTCTGAAAATTCCTGCTTTGTTTTCTTAAACTTTCTCTGAAGTCTATTCCCTGTCTCACCATTCAGACTACGAAACAAGTTGCAGCTCAGTACTTCCTGAACAAGCCCCAAAGACATCTCTGTTCAATTCCTTCCTAGATTAGCTCTAAAGCACTTTTACCCAAATGATTTTACACAAAAGCAAATGTCTCCAGTTCTTAGAAGCCTAACATAAAAGTCTAACACATCATTCCATGGAAGCAGCGTCCAGGGAAAAGGCATCTATTCACACAACAAACATGCACTTATGCATGGGTTCACAACACAACCCGCGCGGAGTTGCGAGGCCGTTCTGCCAAAGGCAAATCAGACCCTATGAAAGGGAATGCCTTATTTTATAGAACCGGTACTGAGAATCTGTTTCTTATAACACATTTTCCAAACCGTAACAGAGCTCCTCTGTCCCTCCCACATTTCTGGACCATACACCAGCAGATCAGTGAAAGGTCACAGATCTGTGAATCAGCTGCGTTTGATACGAGGCGGAAGCAAGGCTGTGTAGTCAGCGTACGAAACATTTGGACCACAGCAGGAGAGCGTACAGCGAGGGCCAAAAGAGTAAGCTTACGCTGAGCACATAAGACATAACAGGTCTGTAAAAGTAATGACTTCCAGTCTTCAAGAAATACTCTGAGGCATTCCAAATCAATATAGCAGCAGCTCTTTTCCTGCCCTGACCTATAAGATGTCATCCTGTAACAAATGACCCAGAGGAGTATATGCTTCTTTTCATTTTATTATGAGAACGCAGAATTACTTTTTGGCCGGAAAGATGGGATGATTTAGCTGTGAATGAGCACATCCTATTGAGAACTTTCAGCAGAAACTGAAGTATGAAGCAAATCTTACAGTGACAGCAAGTGAACAATGACAGACAAAGGTTTTGCAGAAAGTATGCCTGTCCTGGAAGCTTTCAGAAGCTGAACAAATGAAGTGCTGTGCCATCCCTCAACGCACAGACACACACCTCATGATGTTAAGTCAGCACTTCCTTGGAGCCACATGTGCCCAATTATCTTCCTTCAACAACGGCTGCCCAGACAATTGGGAAGGCCTGCACAGTCACCTTTCTTTGCTACCACAAAGCCACAAAAGGTGAGGGAGAGAAAAGGGCAGGAACCATGAACCAAGTCTTACATAAAGGGAGAAAGCAAGAGAAATAAAATTGCTTGTAGCTGATGAAGGAAGCACTAGAATTAAAAACTCTTTCAGTTCCTCAGCAGTGCCAATGTGCCTGTCCAGAAGGACACAGTGACCCAGGCTGATCATTCACGTGTCACAGCTCAGCGTCCCCAGGCCCACAGTAATTCTCTACTGTTAGGCTCCCACCACACTGGGGAAGAAAATTTCTTATCACCTCTCCTAACATACCTCTTAGGTCTCCTGAATGAGCATTTGGGAGCACTGATGCTTACACCTAGCATTCACATCCTCCATACACACATAGCTGAACATTTTCCTCAAGCACCAGCTCTCTTACAAGGTGAGCCCTTTTCCTGAATGCTCTCACAGGATGGTAGTCTGTCAGCTCTAAATGCTGAGGAACAGCATTACACTCCAAGAAAAAGAGTGAAATTGATATGTACTTACATATCCCTCTATTTGGGCAAATCTCTTCCACACAAGGTCTTTCTCTCCTGTGCGATCACACTAGATGCTACACAATGGAGCCTGCTCTCAACTGGAACCCCTCTCAACTTCAGGGCAAGGACAAGTGATGGAAGACCACTACTTATTTTCTTACTATTTAGTGAGAAGGTTGGATGTTTTCAACTGGGAGGAGGCAAGGGAGAGTGACAAGGAACAGCTTCAAGTTTTAAGAAACTAGTTCTTTTGCTAAAGAACCGCTGTGTATCTCTGCCCATCTCACTGCTCAGGTAGCATTTCAAGATGGAAAGCACCAGGAGTCATTATCAATTGAAGAAGTCTGCTATGAATTCCTTACTTTGTTACCTCTAATACACTAAGTAAATGGTATTACCCAAATATTTCCCAAAGGAACAGTCTCTATGAATAATTAAGCAAATGTAGCCAAAAGACAAAGTCTTCAGCTTCCCAGCAGCCTTCTGACATTGAAAATTATTATCAAGTTATTAACAGAACTAGACACCCCTCTCTTCAAATTTTCCCCAAGCGCACACTCTTGAGGAAGGAATCCAGCATAATATTTAGTATACGACCATTTTTCCTATGCTTTTAAAATAGTTCTCTAAATAAAAGCAAGCTTTGACTGGTATCCCCATATGTACCCACGTAATCAGTGCAGCAAAACACTGCAATACTGAAACACAAGGATATACTTGAGTACACAAGTGCATGCTCTTGTTGCAGCTAATCTTCCCTTCACCCACATTTTTTCCTCCTTCAAAAAGTTTACAACCTAAGTATCAGTTGAGAAAAAACATGCAGTGCACCCACTGTGCTTTAAAATGTCCATGCCTGTCCTAAAATAATCCAAATTTCTAAATATTAAACAAGCATCTGCATGTAGCAACATTTAGCCTACGCATACACACAAATGCTGAGATAGAACAGTTCTTGCTCACAATTTCTGAAGTACCAACAAGGCTTAAGTCATGGTAATTTATTTTTTTTAAAGCAAAGTTTACATCATGTTAGAATAGACTGAAGACAGAATTTCCATGGGTTTTAATTTGAAGTGACAGTGGCAGCAGTTATAGACCATGATAAAGCCAGCTTTGCTTTTCTGTGCACCAGCTATGGAACTTATCACACCCGTGTTTGCTGCTAAAAAAATAGCTTTGCTTTTTTTTATAAATGGCAACTAAGCTAAAACAAGCATAGAGCCTACTTAGCTCTCACATTTGAGAGAATCAGGAGCAAGTGTGAAACAGGGCAATGAACCCAAAATTAAAAAAAAAAAAAAAAAAATCTACATCAACTGTTGGAAGAGGTGAAAATGGGAGAAGGTGAACTGGAAGTCAAATGTGTGATACATACAAGAGAAACACTACATAAATGAAATACAGTACATAAGACCAAATACATTAGTTTGGAAGTGGAGGGGCTGCACGGGTGGCTTCTGAGAGAATCTATTAGAAGCCTCCCCAAGGTCTGACAGAACCAATACCACCTGGTTCCAAGACCAAATGGACCCAGCACTGACCAAGGTTGTGCCCATCATCAGTGGTAGTAGTGCCTTGGGGATAACGTGGTAAAGGAGAGGAGAAAACTGCTGGGCACCAGCAGCTGGAGAGAGGAGTTAGTGAGAGAGGAAAAACTCTGCTGGCACCAAGGTCAGTGAAGGAGGAGGAGGTAGTGCTCCAGACACCTGAGAAGAGATTCCCCTACAGCCTGTGGAAAACATGGTGAGGCAAGCTGTCCTCTTGCAAGCCACGGAAGTTGATGATGGAGTAGATATCCACCTGCAGTCTATAGAAGTCATATCCATATCAAAGCAGGTGGATGCCCCAAAGGCAGCCATGACCCTGTGGAGAGAGGAGCCATGATGGGGCAGACTCCTGGCAGGACTTGTGATCCCATGGGGAAACCACACTGGAGCAGTCTGTTCCCGAAGGACTACACCTTGTGGATGTGACCCATGCTGGGGCAGTTCACGAAGAACTCCATGGAGAAGTTCATGGAGTTCATGTCTCCCATGAGAGGGTTCCCATGCTGGAGCAGGGGAAGAGTGTGAATAGTCCTCCCCCCTGGGAGGAAGGAGCAGCAGAGACAATGTGTGATGAACTGACTAAACTACTCATTCCCGGCCCCCTGTGCCACTGGAACGGGGGCAGGAGGTAGAGAAATCAGAAGTGCAGTTAAGCCTGGGAAGAAGGGCAAAGTGAGAGGTAGGTGTTTTTAAGATTTAGATTTATTTCTCATTACTCAACTCTGATTTGATTGGTAATAAATTAATTTTCCCAAGTGGAGTCTGTTTTGCCCGTCACAGTAATGGGCAAGTGAGCTCTCCCAGTCTTTGCATCGACCCATAAGTTTTTGTTGTATTTTCTCTCCCCTGTCTGGCTAAGGATGAGAATGATAGAGCAGCTTTGGTGGGGGCCAATCCACCACACCAAATTAAAAAATAAACTATTTTACAGTTTCTAATATACTGAATTATTTAAAGTATATAGGAAGAAGGAGGCTCTTTTATTCAGTATGAATTTATATGCTGTAAATCACCTTCAGGGTTCAATTTCATTTTGATTTCAAGTAACCAAGTGTCTACGCTTTACAAAAAAGGTAACCCTTAACTTATGTAGATAAAATTTCACTTTCTTTGCTGGTAGGCACCAGAATAAAGGGACACTGCTGGTACAGATTCACTGGAAAACATCTAGCTGCATCATTCATTACCACACACTACCAACTTGAATTATGATTTTCTGCTTACCCTCTTTTATTGAAGGGTAAGATGTAGCATACTTAAAAGTGAAAAATAACTGGATGTTGAGGACCATGAGGTTGAATCTACATGGAGATATAAAGCATTTTGATGAGCATTACAGGGTTGAAAAAAGTACAGCCCTTGCAAGTGAAATACTGCCTCTCTCCGCTGCTAGAACTCTTCAGGAGAGTTAAGAAAACAGCAGATAAGGAAGAAGCACTGAATGTAGGTTACATATCCTACATCAGAGGCTGCTTAAAATAAGTAATTAAAAAAAATAAAACCCACAAGCTTGGTACCTGCAAAGTGAGAAGTAAAGCCCTGTCATGACCTGAAAGCTGGCCAACAGGTAGGAAGCAAAGGAGTATTAATGAATGGCCAGCGCTCGGCGCAGAAAGCAGTTAACAGCCGTGTGCCCTGGGGAACTGTGCTCAGACTTACACTGTTCCACGTATTTATTAATGACCTAGAGGAGATGGAAAAAAATGCTGATGGCAGGAAATTATGTAGGTTAGTCAAGATGAAACAGCACTGTGAGAAGTTCCCAAGCAGCCCAGCAAAACTAAGTTGGAGGTAAATCTTCCTGTGTATTTAAACGGAGCACACGTACCTTTCATGAAGGACAAACCGCTTGTACATTCCTAGGCTTACAGTTTCCCTCTCAACAATCTGTTCACTGCCATGTCTGGTGCAAGCAAGAGGGTGAGTCCTCTCATTCAAAGTGGGAGTAAACATTTATGTTGGTGAAAATTGTGATAGAAATATTCAGCAAAGGAAGAATCAAAGCTTATAATATTTTTAAATGGAGCTAAATGCAACAGAAGAAAGATTTAACTAGGAAAGGTACAGTAGTGCTACTAAGTAAATCAAAGATTCACTTTCACCCTAACAGGTTCAAGATGGCGATTTCTTCTAAAAATATTATAAATTTCCACTACCTTTCACTGGTTTTGACAAAAAGCTCAAGCTCAAGAGCTCAATGCTGACATATAAGTAATGGAACTGGAGGAAAACAGTATTTTCTTTTCAAACATGGCAGCTAGAACAAACACATAAACCTTACAAAAGGCTCACAATAAATTCTTAACACCCATCAGAAGGTCTCTAGAAAGATCCAGAAAGCACTTCTGCTGTTTTTCCTATTAATAAATTATTGAAAAACTAGGAGTAGGGGAACAAGGGAATAGCAGAGAAACCAAAATGATAAAGCTTGCTATTGTTAATCCAACAACAGAAATTAATACCAGCTTTGAAGAGCTGCAGAAAACCCTCATTATATTTTGAAATCATACAATTGATTACATGACACAATTCACTTGTAAATTCTCCTATATTCTATAGGTGTGCATATAGTCAAGCAGAACTTATGCCGAGTATACTTTACACTCAAAGTGATGAACTTTGCCATTACCCATGAAGGAAAAAAAATCTCAGAAGTTATAAAACATCCTTATTCCCGAGTTTAAGAACTGGTTTAATGTTCAAATAGAATGTAATTTTTTTTCATCATTATGTCATGCTATATGCTTATGGGTGTACCAATTACTGGTTTTTATTTATTTAAAAGGCCCAGGCCCACAATGAGTTTTGTTTCCCTTTTCTTAAAAAAAATAATAAAAAAGAAGAAGACATGGAGTTAGAAACCATACAGACAAGTTTGAGATGATCATAGTACCTAGGAGAATGAACTAAACAGACTGAGATCCTTCAAGCTGGAAAAAGACCACAGAGAAGCCACAAGACGAAGATGTGTAACGAACCGATGGCATTCGGGAAGTGAAACAAAGCGAGGTTCTCACTTTACTGTTTCTAACACACGCTCTAATGGGCATTCAGTACAGATCCAAAATTCAGGTTTCCTCTAAGGTTCCAGGAAAGTATCGCTGCACTTTCCTCTGCTCTCTACTTACCTGCTGTTCACTCCTGGTGGGTACAAAATTTTAAGCTGGACAGATATGTAATTTGATCGAGCATGACCATTTGTACATTCTCTTAAGGAGGAAAAAGGTTGTTATTATCAAAGAACACTAGGAAAACTATTAAAGAAATGACAGCTTGGGGGGTAGAATTTCTATGAGCTAGCATTAAAGAAAAAGATCAATTGCCACATACAACGGCCTTTCTGGTTTTTAAGTGCTATAAAATGAAAATCAGTGTCATCGTGGGAAATGTTTAAAAGTCAAAAGTTGCTGATAATTATCGTCACAGAACTTACTCTCCTTAACTTGAAAGGCTTATTCATAAATTTAAACACAGCCGTACTAAAGGCATCACAAACAACAGCTCGAAGACACAGGCAGCGTAGCAAAAAATGCATATCTAGAAATTTAGTATTACAGAAAAGCTTCTGTTACGCTTTGACTTTGACTCTTCCTTGCCTTGCATCAAGCAGTTATTTATACCAACAGCAGAAGTGTCGGTAGAAAAGCCAATAGAGAAATTCTAAAATACTACCAAATTAGAATGTAGTGGTTCATACCTAACTCTGCAACAGCCTGAATAGCTGCAGAGTAATTGGGCATTAAGACCTGATTTACTGTGAGAAAAGGGGGATGGAAAATGCCCAATTATTTAATGACCTTTTCCAACCCCACTCCACTGCAGAAATACATAAATAAATAAAACATTCAGAATGCAGCAGGAATAATGAAACAATGCTCTTACACAAAACTAGTGGGGGAAGAGAGCTCTCTAATTTAGAGGGGAAAATAAAAAGGGGGGGGGAGTCATAATAGAAGCAAGCAAGTGGAGTGGGTGGAATTAATTCTTGGATCGTATTGACTGAAATAGTTTATTAAGACTATAAAACATTAGCAATATAGATAAGAACAACATTCACAGTTGAAATAAAATAAAATTACAAAAGCTATCAGTACTCAAGTTTCAGGGTTTTTTTTTAAACAACCTCTAGGTAGTCTATCTGTATATTTAGCTCATAAAAGCAGAGATTTTCACACCCATCATTTCATAGTTTTGTTCACTTCTATTTGAGTACGTTTCCCACATAAGCAATAAATAAAATATTTAAATGAATTATTAAGCTAGCCCTTATACCAAATGACATCAGCACACTACTTTTAAAATCAACATTAGAAAGTATTTACAAAAACATCCAGGTACTAGAAAAACAAATTCATTGTCAGAGAGGAGTTTAGCACTGCTTTTCTCTTTAGTAAGTCAAAATCGGTACTTTGGGAAGCAAAGTAACATTTGGAAAGGTATCTGTAAACCAGAGTGCATAAAAAGCTCCATGCTGCTTTAGAAAGGGGAACCCAGCGCTGAAAACACCCGAGGAGACCCTGTGTGTCACAACATTTTTCTATATTAGTTTTTCCTCTTGTTCACTTAATAATAAAATATAACTATACTCACAGACAAGATATATGCCAAATACATCAGCCAAGGCACTCTTTTAAACAAAAAAAAAAAAAAAACAACAATCAAAGTTTCCTGCTGAAGGGCAATTTTGGGCTGTGATAGGACCACAGAAAGCTCAGCGGTAATCACTCAGAGCAAAGATACTGGAAACAAAATGCACACACGCATAAAGTCCACAGTCCTACATTACAAACCACAGATGCACAGGCTAAAAAGCTTTTACTCCTATCATTTTTCCTTCTATATAGCAATTTTTCAATCTGATGAACAAACAAGATGACTCAAGACCAGGAGAGGGGGTTTTTTCCATCCTGTTGGCAACTTACTTATTATATACTACTTCTCTAAATATTCAGGCATACCAACAAACTTTAAACACAATAATAACCACCCTTAGGCCCTCTGCATTTTAGGTTGCTACTTGCAGTTTTTAAAAAATATTCAGCAAGAAAGTTAAGTTTTCCACCTTAGCTGACTGGATCTCATAGCATCGAGTAATCAGTTCCAAGTAATAAGGCCCACAGCTCCCAATTAAAAAGGGACTGTGTGCAGTCCGCTTTGTTCACTAACTTTAACCAAAAAAAGCACTGAGGTCCCACTAACAAAAATTACTGGAGATTAAAACTTGTAACATTTTTGCAGACTGGGTTTCCTTGACTGAGTAAACTTTACACACCTGTAAATATGCAAATAAAACTCAGTTTCAGCTCATTTTGACTATAAATATTCTGGATTTATTTATTTGATGAATACATAGCACAATCTTCAAGATAACAGAAATGATTTTTTGTGCCTTTCCTAATTGACAAGTAGCTTGGATTTTAAAAATGGTCCTCGATTTAGAATGGACTAATAAGCAAACCTTATCACATCATTCCTAATACTGGCCATGAACAAGAAAAGAAAAGAAAGGAAAAAAAAAAAAAAAACCCACAGAAAAAAACCAAAGCATCTGCAGTTTCTGAATAACGCCACCACTGGCATTCCTCAAGTTATTATGAAATCATGACACAGTGGAAAAAGCCACAAAACTATAAACAGGGGGTTTAGTTCATATGTTTACCAAGCCACCCTAGCTATCTCAGGGTGTACTTATAATGACTGTACTCATCCTACTGACATGGATTTGGGCAAAACCATTTTCTATCAAGCTATTTGACACTGCATCTATGGTATTGTCTAGCGCATTGGCACAACATAACAACGCTATAGTTGTTATTCAGAAACCAAAAATTCTCTTGGCAAGATTCAGTTTTAACCATGTCCTCCATGAACAAAGAAAGAACAGAAACAAATGATTTGAGGTTAATGTATACATCAGTTTTGGCTCTATTCATCCAGCTGCTGTAAAAAACAAGTTATTCTGTGAAGCCCTGACACCAATCGCCTATTAGTTCCCCTGTGCTACTTTTAGGAGGAACACAGAGGCAGCCCAGCAGACAAAAAGTCTTGCACTATTTGAATCTCCAATATAATAGTCTTTTATCTAGCGCTCTCAGTGTTTTGAAACAACAGCTACATTTAAAAGAACTAAACCAGAATTTGAGGGCAGACAGGCAGGACACCAGCATACCCCTCTATGAATGTGTTATCTCACTCGTTGGAGAGCATGGCAATGCTACAGTGTTTGAGCACTTGGTACCTTAACCTTATTGCTTAATAACTACATAATACATCTCGTATGGTAAATGCTCAGAGCACAAGCAGTTAGGGCAACTGGGAAAATGCATTGCATCACTCTGTTTGGGACCACCACTGTGGTCTTTGGACAAGATCCTGCTTTCAGGAGGACACGGCTGAAAACAGCTCTCTAATTAGCATCAGACAGGCACAAGCTTGAGCAGAAAGACAAGGGTCAACAGACTGAAGAGTGGGTCAAGCTACCAAAACTCTATGGGACAATACACAAGCTACAGGGCAGCAAAGCTTCTCATCTGTGTAAACAATAAGCTATGCTAAAAATCTCTCAACCCTCCTCCTCCTCCTCCTCCCTCTTACTCCCTCCCCCTTCTCCAAAGGGGGAGAACAAAATTAAATGGCTCTGTTGTCAGTGTGACATGATCACTAATTAGCAGTTACAGTTTTCTGAATAAACACAAATAAACAGAGGCCAAGTCCACATCACTTGCAGACAAAAATGTTTACGTTGTATATAAGGTCCCAATTAGCCAACCATTAAGAAAGCACAAACATTCCCTCACAAAATTTCACACTTCCCATCATACAGACTGTAGAAAAATATACAGAAATATTTTTGGAAGGGAATCAATTGTACCCACTCAGCCACTCTGATTTATTTTCCATCAAGGATTAATGCTTTAAAAAAAAAAAAAAAAAAAAAGCAGTAATTAAAGATCAGAAGGTTTGTTTCTCCAAACTAAAATTACTACTGATTGTTGCTCCAGTGTACATGCTCTATATCCCTGAAGGGATTCTCCTATGAGATTACACACTCTGAACTTCAGATATCTACCTTTGAGATATAAGCACTCATCTGATCATTTCAGACATCAGCTTGAATTGAGTCATGCCTGGAGTGCCTATTTTCCTCCTCGGCTTTGAAGGGAGCCCAGAACTCTAGCTTAGATGTTAATATATATTGGACCTCTGGTCTTGTTGTGTTCTTTTTCCTTTTCAAATTTAATCTAAGAGCAGGGTAAACACACCACTCTGTGCTAAACTTTAACAATCAGAGCATTGTATAAACTTCACATCTTCCTTAACCTTTGGTATTTGTCCTTTTTCACAAAGCTCAAATCCCCCAATTGAAAAAAAAAAAAAAAGAGAGAAAGAAAAAAAAAGCCAAAAAAAGTTTCTCTCATTGAAGAGCCAAATTTACCTGCAGCTGCTTCGCTCAGGAACAAGCTGTCAGCAGTCAGCAAGACCCATCACTTCTCATGGATTCCCTGGCATCAAGTCAAACTGCTTTAAGCCCAAAAGGCCAAACCTCAATATAATACACAGCACAGGCAGGAAATGGCAATGGGAAATGAGGAGATTTGGTGGGCAAAAACTGGGCTTACATTAGGGGAGAGGAAGAGTTGAAGCAGTAGGAGACCAAGGGGAGAGCTGGACCACTGAGGGACAGAAGAATACAGGGCAGGAAAAGAAGAAAGAGAAAAAAACCCAAACAACAAAACAAAAACCAAATGGTGGATGTGAAACCAAATTACATCTGAAAAGGATTATAAATCCTGTCATATTTATTTGGTATTTTATATTGATTATTATAAAACATATCAGAAAAAGTTATCATCTGTGTGTTAAACTGGAGAAAGAAAACTCTGCCCAGGACTCAAAGATTCCTAACCAGTTATGGAACTTCACTAAAATTCAGTAAACTAAATAGCAGTCACATAATTTTTATTTAAGGAGGTATAAATTGTGTTGCTAATACTGTAAACCACATGTTTATAAATGGGAAAGTGTGATTTTAGGTTAAAAAGCAATTAAAAGGATGCTTTTTAAAAATGTTTCCACATTTCTTGAGGCTTCAGGAATTATTGCTCAGTAAGTTCTTCAAAATATCCAAGTGACTAAATTAGGAGACTCCTGAAAATATAATGAGACCACTAGTAAGAGTCTGTTCCAAAGACCGTAGGATACACATGAATGGAGCCAGAGCTGAGTGACCAAGAGGAACAGGCCAAATTGCTGAGGTAATTCTAAAACTCTGAATTCACAAGGGGAGGTGGGAAATGGACTGAAACCTTGGGACAATGAAAGACAGGCTTGTTTTTAAGAGTCAAAATCTGAAGTCATCATTTAAGCAAAATGAACATCAAAGAGGAATTTCAGACAAAGTCAACACAAGGCCTGACTAAATATTGTAGGCTTTAGCGTACTTCAAAACCTAAAAATTTAGGGCAACAGATGTTCCAGAGTAATATAGGTCAGGAACAGCAGTTCAGTGTGTTAAAATAAATCAGTGCTTTCATATCTGAGTGTTGTTTACAGATAGATGAATTGGAAAGGGAATAACCTTGCTAAACAGAACAATGCAAAGGGGCCTCTTTTAAAACAACACCTGCACGTTAACTGTTTATTAACTGGCATATTTCATATATTACTTATTTTAACTTAACTACAGTGAATGCTCTAGAGATTGTAACATTTAAGTGCAGATCTGTATTCCTATTCAAGTTAAGAATTCAAGAAACACCTCATACTATGTGTCTAAGAATGATTACTAACATAGTGCATTGAATCTTAGGAAATTTTCCCTCAAGAACGAGAAAAAACACCCCAACTTAGCCTCACAGTATTATATATGTCTAACACATGCCATATGTATAATATGTTAAACACGCATTCAGTTCTCATTTAAGTCATAGATAAGAATTAAGAAAAAAATATAAATGTCACAAACAGTTCAGATTTTCAAGCACAGTTTTTCGTCTGGAAAAACAAAGTTTGTGGTTGTGTTGGGTTTTTTTAAATACAATTTGTTTTTAATAGCTTCTCCTTAAGGAGCAGTTTTGATTGTAATGGGGCAAAGAGACGTTTTTTTGGTTGCTTATGTGCACCATCATACTATTCTGCTGTAAAGGATGGGGGAGAATTTAAACTTCAGGGAACGCCTATGAAAGCCTCACCGTTAAAGTCAAAAGACTACTTATACTGAAGCTTCAGGAGAGATTTATTTTCATGAATCTTTAGAGCAGAAAATTAAGCAAAGTCAAGGTGGGAGAAGAGACAGAAAACAGAGGTGACAATTAATTTTAAGCATAATTTAGAAACCTAAAAACTTCCTCTATTTTGTTGGTGAATTCAGTCACTTAAGACACACCTCCATACCAAAACATTACAGTACATTCAAATTCTGATCTGTGGTTCTAACTTTAAAAAAGTTTTATGCATTTATAGAAATTCTATCAAATGCATTTTAAGCTGAGCTACAGTTTCCCTACACTGCACCTCCAGTTATCATATCTAATAACTCCAAATTTCAGTATTTTAGAAAAAAGACCATTTGTTGAAGAAACATTTTTGAGATAACATACTCAAGACCTTAATGCAAATCATTTATTTGAGGGGGATGCATTTAGGGGAGGCCTCCTCTCTAACTAGGGGATTCCTCATCTAATCACACAAACCAAAAATGCGATCTGTCTGCTAAGTTATATACAAATATGTATTTGCAGTATTACTGCACAGCTTGCAAGGGCACAGCTTGGACAAGAGTTCAGAATTTTGCTAAACCAGCTTTGAATACTTCAGTTTTCATACACAAAGCTCATGGGTAGCACCATGCCCCAACATCTCTAACAACAGCTTGATCCCATTGGGCCATTTCTCACTGACTTCAGTGCAGGAAAGCTCTGAAGCACTAAGGAATAAGCAGCCAGAATTACTCCACACCTGTAGAGTTACAGGATCCCTGCTTTTTTAAAGAATTACAAAAATATGGATTTATTCATCTCCTTTTCCTTCCCCCTTCCCAAACGAGACAGTTTAATCGTGACCTGGCACATCGCAACCAGCTGGAATCTGATGCTATTCCCAGCACTGATCAATCAGGACCTCAAAGTTAGATGGATGCATTAAGGCCCAGAAGATTTTAAAGTACAGGCTCCAGTTCGTATGGAGCTGGCAATGGTTTTGTTCCCCCCTATTGTTCAGCAATCCACAGAGAGTTCTTACAGATGCTGAAAGTTATACTGCACTGAAACTAAACCTTTAAAAGAGCAAAACCAGAATGTGATTGAATGAAGCTGCAAACTAGAGTGAAGACAGCCTTTAGCGAGATTCTCTAAAAAGGAAAAACAGGCTTAGTATTTTGCCACGGCATAAAAAACCATCCACAAGTTTGAGACTTTTCTTCCAAAAGACTTGATGAATCTGGATGGAAGCCTGCTTTGCACAAGGGAGGTGAATATCAGAACACCGATTGCAGCACTTCTTCACCCCCTACCTGCCAGTTTGCTGACTGCCGGTATCGTAAGTTCTTATGAAATGTAGCTCGCGTTCCAAAATACGGCATTTCAAAAGGCCACTTACTGCAAGGGTAGCTAATCTTTCAGAGAAGTCATCACATACCGTAACAGGTATCTACACTGTCCTTTACAACACTATTTCATTAGCGTGTTGACATATTAAGGTAAGGGGAAAATGGATTCCTAGATGCCATTTAGAAACTTTAACCAGAATATTTGCTTGCCTGTGTTTTGAAACTCTTGTTGCAGGTTAGGTGCTTACAGGTTTAACTCTGGAAGTTACTAGCGAAGCTCCATAGTTTATTTTATAAGTATTAAGTGATAATTAACTCTTTTCTCCTTTATGCCAAGCAGAGTGTGAATCTGGTTCCTATACTGCTCCTGTGACTCAAGGACTGGGACAGACCAAGGCACAGTAAAGGCAGGTGCTGCACAAGCTTGAGAAATCTTGGCCAATATGTCTCACTCCTGATCTATGATTACCCTTCATTTCCAGGACTGAGCCCCTCCGGAAGTCAGGTTGCCAACGCTGTGACCACGTGTGATGTTTCTCTGATGCAGACAAATATCCCTAAGGGAACAGGATGAATCCCATGAACTCTCTCTCACTTATGAGTCATGTCAGAATGCACGCATGGGAATAAATAAATAATAATTTAAAAGGCAGCTGCTCAGTATTAAAAGGTACAATAACAAGAATCTTTCTTTTCCTTCTCCCCTTCACTGCCCCAGAAACCACAGAGGACAAACTGGAGGCAGCAGAAAGGACTCCCCTCTTCTCACACTTTTTTTTTTTTTTCTTTAAACTACCTGTGGTGGTTCAGCCCCAAGCAGTGGCTGAGCACCATATGCCACTCGTTTGCCCACTCCCTGAGGAGAAACAGACAGAGCTCCGCTGGGATGGGATAAGGGCAGTTTACTGCCAAAAGCACCGTAAGAACAAAAACCCAGGATAAAGTACATACACCCAGTCATAACACAAAGTACTGCACCCACCTTACTGCCCTGGAGGCACCCAGGAGCCCCCCTCCCCTACCAGCCCCTTTTATGGGGCAGTGATGCCAGGTGGTGTGGAAACAGCCTGAGTTGACTCAGCTACCCTGTGCTGGCTGCCTGGGGAGGTTACCCCTGGCCTGGCTAGAACCAGGACACTACCCAAGCCAGTATGTGTACAACAACCTAAGCCACATATCATCAAAAGTCAAAAAAAAAAAAATCTACACTTCAAAGAGAACACAAAGCTATTAATATAATAATAAAACCCCTACGCTTCAGAGAAAATATTACAATCCACTTCAAGTCACATATGGTTATGGATATTAAAAATCTGGGGATATTAAAAAGTATGGGAACAAGAGACATTCCAACCACCATCAGTATTTCACAACTGCCATCCTCCCCCCAAGAAGACATCGGTGCTCCTCAGAAAATGTTGCGTCCAACTATCTGCACCTACACCTGGCAGGAATACACACATTACCACCCTTCTCAAGACTGGTCCCACAAGGCCTTCTGCTTAATGCGCATGTTAGAACTGCTCAGTAGCTTAAAGTGCTTCAGTTACTTAATGACTTCAGTTGGGTTTAAAGAGAAAAAAAATACACAAGGCAAAATTCTTGTTGAGGCTCTTGAGAAAAACAAATTTATCTTCACTTTGGGAAGGAATCGTGAATTTTACTTTGAGTCTCAGATACAAAGGTATATCAGGGAGATGGCTGCTCTGCATCTGTGACAGATAAAAGATTTCCCTTTTTTCCTACTCTACTTCTCGCGTCTCTCCAGGTACCTCAGTTTGAGACCTCAGTTTAACACAATAAAGAACAGAAACAATGACATCCTTCAGTACTGTGCATCTTCACGGCGCTTAGCATAACTCCACCTGCTCTGGCCCAGATGAGAACAGCTTCCAAAAGAGACTTCGGTAACTACACTCATCCCTGCTCAAACTCCAGCCTTTCCTCATGCAGGCCAGACAGGGCCAGGCTGGCTATTGCAATGGCAGACCTGTGGGAAATGTTGACACAGCTAGCGTACATTGTAATGGGTATATTACAAAGAGAAAAAGGTTTTTAAGCTTTCTGGGAGGTCTGTGTATCTATGCTGGTCATATGGATCCAGAGCTGAAATAAGGAAGACCTGTAGGGTTATTCTGGTAGGCTCTTCTACATCTGACAAGCCCTTTCCAGCCTCCCCTAGGAAAGACTCGCAGGCACCACCAGCACCTGAAGATCATTTGCACGGGCAGGTCTGAGAAGAACTCTCCCATTTTACCCAGACTCTATCACCTTAGTGCATTGAGAGAACTGATCATTTTCAATTTTTCTTTCTCTAAGCGAAGGCATTGTTTCAGTAAACTTAGGCAAACATAACTATGAGAACAAGGACAGAGTAAAGTGGCACACAATGGAGGTACTATGTATAGCATCGGTTATATGTCACTTTTGACATTTAAAATCATAATTTCTGTGGATCAGCCCAATACAGTAGAAAAATCAGTAAGCATCTGAACATTAAAAAAAAAAAAGCCCCTACAAAGTTTTGTGGTATGTTGGCATCAATTTTCCTTAGCTCACATTCCCCAGAACGCCACTTCTGACAGAATAAAAATTAGAACATTAGTTGCTGGTGACATCACTGAGCAACTAAGATAGAGTGACTATCAAAACAGAATGATAAATGTCTTCAGTAGCATATCATGAGACAGACACATAGTAAGACTACAGGTGCTTTATTTCTGGAATATGGATTTCTTTATAAACTCTGGAATTGTTTCATATTTTCCAAGCAAATTCCTGCATTGTACATCACCTGAGCTAGGGAGAATGAGCAGGCAGAAGAGAGCAAAGAACACATCCAGTGATACTGTGAAAGCTGGTGACACTGTTGGTAACTTAACACAGCTAAGAGACTATTTATTTACCACACAGCAATAACACCCATACGAAGTCCTGCCAAAACACTGTCAAACTTGCAAGCGCTGAAGTGCCAGAGGTGGAGTGAAAAGCAGGAACAAGCTATCAGTTGATTAGAAGTTAAAGCCACCACTGTATAAACTACTCTGGAGAGAACGCAGGGGTTCAACTTTGGAGAACAGCTTGAAAAGCACTTCCACCGTTAAAGGAAAAAAAAATAAATCAACAATTAGAATTTGGAAACACTTAATTCCCCTGTGTAATTGGCAGACAGCATATCATCTGGGGGAAAAAAAAAAAGTAGTTAATTTGTATTAACGTGTTTCTCTTAGTTAAGTTAAATTTTCCCTAGAGGTCTACACAGGAAAAATAGCACACAACATTCAGTTAATGAAGAGCACTCAAAATTATGAGAGGCAAACAAGCTGGAGGTGAATCACATTTTGAGTGCTTCTCTTGAAAACGCTTCCTCTCCTCTTAGGTACACAGCTAGTCCTCACCTTTCTTCCATTCAGCAGGCACGAGGAACAAGAATGCGTCTGCAGCAATAGCAATGCTGTGCAAGAAAGCAACAGCATTAACTCTGAAGCTGCGGAGCTGCCTTGGGTCTGCTCTTGATGTCTATCGCAGCAACAGCACCGGCACGAGGTGCCAGGATTTGCTCTCTGGGGTAATTGGTTTGAATCAGGCTCTGGTTAAAGTTGAAACAAATCTGTTGGCCGCTGCTCAGGCACTATAAAACAACATGATCCACACCACAAAACCCACCAAACAATCCTGCAAAAGCCAGCAGCATACGAGAAGCACCAGCACGAATCACATGGACAACAAATGCGAACCCACTGGCACTCTGTTGTGCACCAAAGTTATCTGTTCGGATATTTTGGGAGGGGAAGGTACACTAAAAGCATATAAATAATACAAGAGATGAAGAATGTTGACGTTACACATTACTTTGAATGGTTTCTACTTTACATCATGAATTATCATTACTCTTCCAGTACCCCTAGTAAGTGAGACCTCTGTGCTGCTGGCACCCACACACAATCCCCACACGTCAGAGTTCACAGTGTATCACACTGCAAATATGCCTTGCAGCACAGGGAAGCCTCTCCAGCAACTTGTTACATAGGATGCAGTTCTACCTATTTCAACCAAACAGCTACTAAGGACAAAGTGTGCCTGAATTTGCCATACATTTCTATAGCTGTTCATGTAAAGAATATGGACAAAAAACTCCATCACGGGGGGTGAGGGGGGAAGAACAAAACAACAACAAAAAAAACTCCATTAAGAACTCTTAAATGAGAAAGGGCATTTTTGTTCATTTTGTTGGAAATACAAGATTCAAAATGCTGAAGCATTCCCTGCTTCCTAGTAGAACTCAAACTAAGCTACTGCTGGACTTTAAACAGGAATTTTATTAATTAGTCAATTATCACATTATTGTCAAATCCCTTTTTATTTTTGAAGTAATTTATATATGCTAACAAAATTTATCTACTGATAGCTGCAGAAAGCAACTGTTAGGTAGTGCTATGTCTTTATTTCAGCACTAAGTTGTCTTGCTTTATTACTTTTGATTATACACTCCAATATGACAAGATTATTGCCTGGGACCACAGAATATAGTACTGGAGGAGTTATTTCCAGAGGTCCAGTAATGCCTTTCCTTTCCACGGTATAAATGCTGTTAGTCCCACGCAGCCACTTAATGGGAGAAAACGCACAACTCATTTTTTCCAAGAGTTCCGGGACTAAGAGCTATGATGGATAATTTGTTGAGTGGTAAGGGTTTTCTTCCTTGGAGAGGCAACAAGACCCTGCTGTGCCCCTGCCTTACCTGCAAGGAAATGCTCTTCTCTACTTCTTTAAACAAGTGATTTTGCTTGCAGCTGGGTATAGACTTCTCAAAACATACCTTTCTTTTCAAAAAACATCCATAAACAGAATTTAATTAACTGAAACTCAACCTTGTGACTGCTCACACCCACCTCACTCCCCTTTCCTGAACTCGTATTTTGCATCTTATGGCCCAAAAACTGGCTGAACACAGTCTAATGTTTCACTCATGTTTTTCTTTTGGACAACATATCATCCACTACCGAAATGAGAGCATTTGCTTAAATTCATGAGGCCTGATTCTGATTAAGGAAAATCCGCCTGGCTGTACAGGAGGTCTCTAGGGAGGAAGTAAATAGTTTCAATTCTTCGTCCTTGTAAATTCAATTCAGACTAGGTGAGTGTGATCACAAGGAAGTCTGAAAGACAGATTGCAACCCCGAGAAGGAAAACTAATTGGCAAGTTTCTTATGCATACAGGTAGACCAGGACCATGACAAAGCTGGGAGATGAGAAATGTTTGCATGATCAGATTACAGAGCATATCCAGAATTCCCAAGATACCCTGAGATAGATCGTATCAAGGTGAGGAATAAGGAGGGGTTTTTTTCTTGGTTTGGAGTTTTTTGGTTGGTTGGTTTTTTGGGGTTTTTTTTGTGCACGTGGGCAAGTAGGAATTTTATTTTCTTTCACAAAAGTCCTAAATGTATTTGCAGCTGCTTGTATTTCATTCCATTATCCTCAAAGACAGCAAAAACTGCTATATGAGTATGTTCAATGCTTGGTGTTCCAATTTAACTGACAGCTAGCTCTTCTGCATGCAGCAAGAAGTTTTGATTCATATTGTTTATGCAAAGCAGTTCCTCTGGATAGCTGAATTTGGACTGGGGACATGAAGATGCTAATTTCTTTTATGTTCACTCGTTCTTATTAATTTAGTAACCACAAGGAGCGTAACATTTGCATGCAAAGTTTTGGCTACACTGTATATAGATCAAAAGACAACCCTGTAACATGCAATATGCTTTTAAATTTAAATATCAGCATAAATTGTATTTATTTGCATAAACAAGAAAGACTGTGCCAACTTGTAGGGAATTCTGCATCACCACCACCACAAGGCTCCAAAATTCTTATTTCCTCTGCCATCAAAATCATCACCATAAACTTCTCCCATTCCAGCCATTACCAGGGTTTCTAACCCTTATCTCCTTTTCAAGGTCTGACATTTCTTTTAACCTTGCGAGCTCTCACAAGGTTGATCTACGGAATTTACAGACCAATGAAGAGCAGTGAATGTGACCTGCTGAACACAGCCAGGTCACAATTCCCAATGGCACCTGCCCGTTTGTTTGTTTTGAGGGAATTTTTTTTTAAGCAACATAACACAGGAGAAAGGTTGCCACTCAGTCCATAAACACTGACAAGACACAGAATCTCCTTCTCTCTCTCTGCTTTACTTAAACACCACAAGGAAATAACAGCCCGAGCATATGGGAGTCTTTGAGGCAGATTGGCTCAATGTGACCCGGAGAACATCCACCCCGCAGAAAGCCAGCCCAGAGCTCACCCCTCGCTGCAAAGTGCACATAACAAAGACTTTGGACTTGGCACACAAGCTCTGTCCTCCCAGACAATATGATGCTGCTCTTTATTTCATCCTATTTGGCACGCACCTCAGGTCACTACTACAACAAGCTTAAACCTGGAACAAGCTACCTCCCTCCCCTGGAGCAATCTTCCTCTGGAACTTGCTCACACCCTCTGCAGTAATTTAATATCAACTCTGAACCCTGCAAGATTTTTTTTTTCCCTGAAGCAAATCAAAGTTTAACCCATTTTTTCTAACATTTAATGTAATTCATTAAGTCAACAGACATTTAACCTGTTTCTTGTATTTACATGAGAGTTTAATCTGTTGCAATAAAGTATAACACAATACAGATTAGTATTTAAATCACACGACAAGCAACAAAGAAATTAAAACTCTTTTCTCTGTCTGAATGGTGTTACAAAAAAAGCAAGTTCAAGATCACTGAAGAAATTGCACCTTCCTCAGAGGGAAAACATTCTGCACTCTACAGACTGCAGACTCGCTACATTATTTGTTCCCACCATACCTTTTTTCCATCATTATATATTCTTCTTTTAAAACCTACTGTACACAAGCACCTCATTATAGCATGCAAATTCTTTGGTTGCCAACTTCATTAGTGTGGGTGAGCTGTATTAACTAATGCTGCTTTCCCCACTTGCTAAATGAAGAGTATTAAAATGATCCATAGAAAAGAGAGAAAGAAGCAGGAATTAGAGACCAGACAGCTTGAGTATCTTTTTGAAACACATAAATTTATCATCACCTCTCTTAGCCATCTCACTGCTAATAAGGGAGGTTTGTATATCTGGACGCAGCAATAGAATTTTGGTTGCTAAAAAGTCTTTGTAAATGTACGTATAAGGGATGGCAAATGTATGTGCACTCATGAGTGAGTACATGCATTTTAATTATCCTGCCCTAATTTGCACACACATGGTTTTAAAAAGGAGAGCAAAAAGACTGGTGAGGTTTGTAAAGGTTGTGAGTAAAACAGATGCGTAGGACACCTGCACATGCATGCTCCAGTGGTGTCTGCAGATGGATAATTACTTCCCAGCCTCTTACTGCGGGATCCTAAAATCCTGTAGAGAACCTGTTTAGAAAATGCACACCAGAAGCTGACCAAATTAATTTTAAGATTCAAAAGTTCAGTTTCTGCTTATTGTATATTAGCATAATAAATGCCAATACTGTTTTTACAGAACTATTTTTTCCCATCCTGAATACAAAGCTAGAACCTCTACATGATTTAGTATAGACAGCTGATGGGAACAAGACCTACAAATCTGAGATTTAACAAGGGCGACTGTAGAGTCTTGCATCTGGGGAAGAACAACCCCAGGTACCAGTATAGGTTGGGGACTGGCCTGTTTGAGAGCAGCATAGGTGAGAGGGACCTGGGGGGCCTGGTGGACAGCAGAATGACCATGAGCCAGCAATGCGCCCTTGTGGCTAAGGTGGCCAGTGGCATCCTGAGGTGTATTAGAAGGGGTGTAGTTAGTAGGTCAAGAGAGGTCTTTCTTCCCCTCTAATCTGCCCTGGTGAGATTGCACCTGGAATATTGTGTCCATTTCTGGGGCCCTCAAATCAAGAAGGACATAGAACTCCCTGAAAGAGTCCAGCATAAGGCCAGCAAGATGATTAAGGGAGTGGAACACAACACCTTCCTTATGAGGAGAGGATGAGGGAGCTGAGCTTCTTTAGCTTTGAGAAGAGGAGACTGAGGGGTGACCTCATCAATGTCTATAAATATGTAAAGGGTGAGAGTCAAGAGGATGGAGCCAGGCTCTTCTCAGTGATGGCCAGAGATAGGACAAGGGGCAACGGGTGTACGCTGGAACATAGGTGGTTCCATGTGAACATAAGGAAAATCTTTTTCATTGTGAGGGTGACAGAGCACTGGGACAGGCGGGCCAGTGAGTTTCCTTTTCTGAAGACATTCAAAACCTGCCTGGATGTATTCCTATGCGGTTTAGTCTAGGTGATCCTGTTCTGACGGGGGTTGGGTTTGGACTGGATCTTTTGAAGTCCCATCCAACTCCTAATGTTCTGTGAAATTCACCAGTGACTTTCTACTTTAAATGTAGTTTTACCTTAGAGAAGATCATATTATTTCTTCAATATAATTCATTTAATAGATTATATTTTCATGCTCAGATATCATCATTAACAAAAGTAGGGGTTTTGAGGGTGGGAGGGAAGTGGGGGTCAGGGGGTTACAAGCATGCTTGCAGATCTTTCTTTACAACAGCAAGCAGTTTAATCTGTCAGTTTTTGGCATCAGCAGCCCAACAGCTGTAGAAAACTAATTTCATTCGAAACCCTATAAGCAAATATTCTTGCAATCTCCAAAAGCTCCATCAATTCACATACACTGTAAGCTGTTGAAGACAAAGAAAACCTACTTATGCTGACGAAAGCTCAGTGCATGTGATTCAAGTCACGTGTCAAAGAGAAAGAATCCAATTAATATTCCATTCAATATTTTCAGGGAGAATTAGTATACATAAATTTTTCAAGTAATTACATAGCAAGGTTGTTTGTGCAAATCGTGCAAAACCAAGAAGAACTCTGAAGCAAGCTCAGACCTCTGCTTAGTTCAAAACATCACTGGAACATATCACATGATGGCAAACCAGAAGCTTTTAAGAAGTTAAGCACTGTAAGAATCAATGATTTGCTTCTATTTTTGTTATTAAAACCCCAAAATACTACAGGTATATCGCTGCAGGCACTTGCTCTAAGAAGTTATAGCAACATCTACTAGCTTGGATCTGAAGGAAAAGCAGCCTTCAAGACCTTCAGGAAGCATACCATGGTTACCTACATTTTAGGAGATGATTAAACAGATTCTGTGACACTTAGAAATCAGATAGAGGGCCTTTTATTTTTTTAAGTATTGAGATTAGCTTCTAGTCTGCTTACTTGAGCATGTAAAACTGAGAATTTACTGAATTAGGAAGTCAGCAATTCTTGCACACCTTCTACTAAATGAGACCGTTATTTGGGAAGAAAATTACCTCAGTGGATAACCAAATCATCATCGTCTTACTGGGAAAAAAAATTACTGACATTTTATGTGAATGGCAATTTTTTAAACGCTGTATGTCACCTCTGGCATAAAAATATTTTTTAGTATTGTAAGGTAAATAAAAATGTACATTTCTAAATTTCAGAAGTTTATACTAGGGAAATTCTACGTTTGTGCCTGCAATTAAAAAAATCTGAAACTAAGATGGTGAGTCAAGTAGGGTGAATAAGGGAGCATCTGAAGATCAAAACTTATTGTCAGGTTAGAAAAGACAGCCTTGGACAACATACTCAGTCACTGTGTTCTTATCCTCTGCTAAAATACAAGAGGTTTTAAGAAAAAAATAGCTAAATACTATATGTATCTTACCTAACTAAACAACAAATGAGGGTTTTTTAAAAAATAAGATGTGGCTGCTTAGCCAGATCTGCATTCAAAACAGTAGCCTTTTAGTATGGCAGATTTTCAAAACTGCCAAGACTTGCCAAGCTCCAGTACACCAAAGCTCAATGCTTCTATTCTGAAATGTTTTAGTCTTCATCAAGCATCTTCCAAAAAAGAGTTTCTTCCCAGCCCACTTATTCTGATTAAATATCTGGCAGTATAAACGATTAATTAATAAAACACACAGCTGGAAGCGGTCATTTTTATAGTCTGTTGTGCTATTATCTCTTAGAACCTCTGATTCAAAGCCTGCACAGCTCTTCACCAGCTACCCAACTCCAGCAATCCCCCAGCTTTCAGCGTCTCTATCGATTGAGACAATGCAGAAACACATTCCTTCTCAACTTCTAGAAATCACACCAAAAACCAGCAGCTGCTTCCAGAAGATTTACAAATTTATTACTCAGGAGACAACAGCTATCAGCACCTGGTTACATATACTAGGTACAATGCTCAAGTGTGCTTGCAGTTCTTTGAGACTTTAACAATTAAGCTGTGATTTTAGCACCCGTTAAATGTAATTTGAGGAGTCCAAGTATTTCAATGAACTTTAAGCTTCTCTCTCTGACCTTTCATTCTCCTTACAGTCCATTTTATCAGCTATTTTTATGGGCTGGCTTCTTTTAAAACTTCTAACCCAAGGACTAGTAGTGATCTGCATTCACACACCCTCCTGTTTCCCATTGTTAGCTTTTGGTCAAATGCTCATTTTATTGCTCATCTACAGAATACCAAGAATCAGTAGCCATAGCTGCTATGGATATTAGATGGCAGCATTAAATACCTCTACTATTTGTTTTTGGCAGTCATTCCACTCAGGTGGTTTTTCCTGGATTTATCTGAAAGCCATTCAGAAATATCAACGTTTATCAGTGACCGTGTTGACACAGCCTGATAATCACAATGGTATTACCTTTTACATAGAAGCAGGAGTTGCAAGTCAGAAACAAAGAACAGATATTCCCACACAGGTACCAAGATGGAATAATCTTGGCCCTGGTTAACCAGTAGTGTGAGCATTTGATAAAGGAAACAAACACAGGGTGAGACATTCTAGCTTCAAATAGTAACAGGAAAAGGCTGATGGAGTACAAGCACTCTATTTTTCTTCCATCTATATTTCATTTTATCAGATTATGTATGCTACTCTGCCTCCGCATTCTGATGTTAAAGAGGAGGGGGAGAAAAAAAACCAAAACAAAACAGCTTCTAATCACTCTCCCTTCTGTCCATGCTGAGAGCAAATCTGCAAAATTAATATGCCAGGAAGAGCTTAGGCCAGGAACAGTAAGGTGCAGCACTCCTACAAGTCAGCGATGGCAGTTTCATTCACCACGAGGCAGACAATAGCCTGGTGCTCCAAAGGCAAACTTTCCAGATCTCTGCCACCTGTCAATGCCTCATTTTCACCATTTACTTTGTCTGATAGTTGACCTTGAGATACAATTCTGCTGTAAATTCTTTTCTTTTTTTTTTTTTAAGTCTCAAAATGTGGAGATACTTTGACACTCATCTGAGCACTTGTCAGACCCATATGCGCAATGGAGCACATACTACAGACTGAATAAAACCAGTCAAGAATTTGGTGGGAATTTAAGGATAAGAATCTTACACATAAGCCTCACTGCACCTGTGAATCATGTTCAACAAATATTTAAATGGGTAAAGGCACATCTAAGCTTATGTCTCCCACACAAGCCGAGCTACTCTGCCCATCACGAGGAAGGAACTTGTTAAGGGAGGTTCAGAGCACTTCCTCTGAAAGATTCTTTTGCCTCTCCTAAACTGTACAGGAGAGAAAAGTGCAGATTATCTGTCCCAAGCTAACTGGTTTAATAACAGTTATGGTGAAGGATTTTCAGGCACACACAGCACTATGAGCCCCAGGAAGCCAGCTTAAAAGAGAGGGGAGAGTTATAGAAGGACGCTCCAGAATGTAAAGGCTATGAAAACTACTGCTTAGGACATCAAAAGAAGGTGGCAACCTTCCACACTCCACTGGTCCTCTTATTAGCAGGCCAGGAAGATAAATTAATTTAGATTAATGGGGAGGGGAGAAGATTTAGCCTTCTATCTCAACTATAGACAGGATGTCGTAATGTTTCTACTTACATTAAATTTTCAGATGGATGTACCCTGCTCAGACACTTAATATCTGATCAAATCACCACAGCTGAGTCATGACAAAACTCTTCCCCAAGTCAGACTGGCAGAGAGCCACTGAGATTTATAGGTACATATTTTTTCCACATCCTTATTTAACATGGTATGTATGCTTACTCAGCAAAACCCCCTGATGAAACAGACCATTGTAGAGACACTTGCCCTCACTTCTGTCTCATTTTTTAAGGTTAATGCTTGCTTCCTAAGTCCCAAAACCCCTAAGAGATGAACTGAAGAACTAAGAGCGTATGGTTTGCGGTTGCATACTGGTATGTGAACCAGATGAATCCCTCTAGACCCGTCACGTACCACAAACTGTTGCAGTAAACACAATTCTAGCCCAACATTTCCAGCAAGAAAAAAACCAGCCACGAACAGTGGAGGTCATTTCACGGCAACTGCAAATTGAATAGCTCAGCTTGTAAGACTCAGATGCTCTGGACTCAGCAGGCTTTATTCAGCTCTGCTTCTCTTTTAGAGAATTCGTTGTCTGGTTTGTATTGAATCAGAATGTTTCTGTGCCACAGCAGAACCACACAGCATAAATCAGCTACAGACTAAAAGTTACCATCAACTCAAAAAAGTAAAATCCATAACTAAAGCAATCTGAAGGTACTCAGCAAGTTGCTGTAGCAGCGCATTGATCCATCCAACCAAGTCACAAAGCAAGAAAGAAATCTGAGAGCAAATTACTTACTTACTGCCATGTGGGAAAAAAAAAAGAAAAAAAAAAGAAAAAAATCAAATCATGGGATGAATTCAAGAACATTTTCTCAATTAAGAATTAAAATTGGTAACTCATTTCAGAACTTAATTTTTTAGAGTGCTACTCAGAAACCTTACAGTATTTTTATTATATTTTTCCAATGTTGCTGGTGCCCAAACACTGAGATATAAATTATGTGGTAGACTGTTTAGGACAGCAAAATTGTCAATAAGCCTTCAACAACACTGCTGATATTGAAAATTATGCTTAATACCTGAATGACATCTTACCCAGCCCTGTCAGCAAACCTGAGAGTTAAGTGGTAATGACCTACTCCACTGCTATGACTTACAACAGTACTTCGGTCATGTTTGCCATGATTTTGCCAACCTCTGAACCCAAGTCAGTTACCCAAGCATTTAAAAGGTTTGCTATGGTGTATTTTTGAAGAATTACATGTATCCAATGTTTGTTTTCATCTCAGCCACTGAAGATCTGTTTCTGTATCCAGACCAGAGTTTCATGTCTAAGAACGATACACCATGATTCCCAGGTGGTAGAAACTGTAGACACTGGCAAACCCTGGTCACACTCTAGCACTGCTTGATTGATTCAGTCTCATCCACCCAGAGCGTCTCTATACCCTCCTGATGAGCACCACAACATCCATTTTCTATGGTTCTTGTCAGAGAACTCATGTTAAGGTTACAAGACTACAGGACAAAGGAACTTGAAAACAGCAAGTCCCAGAAACCAAACCCAGCAAGCACCATGAGCGCTTTGGGCAACGTTCTTCTACAATGAATCGCTAACCAACAAAAAAGCTCTCCAGCAAAGCCCCCTCCTCTAAACATACCGGCTGGAGTCATCTGCTGCAAAAAGCTGTATTTGCTTTCTCTTCTTTTTTTTCCCCCCATCTATTTAAACAAACAGTAGGAGCTCAGAGAGGAAATGATCAAATGGTGATTCTGTGCTAACTAGAAGGAGGAAATGCTTTCAGTGCTACGGAGAGAACTTGGAGGGGGAAAAATAAAAAAAAGAGTGGAACAATAAAAAGCTTATTCAGTTTCAAAAAAAAATATTAGAAAAAAGATTTTGTACCAAAAGTTTTCTTCTGTTCATATCATCTGAAGTGTCACAGAGGTAAAAACTTAATGAACTAGGAAGTGCCAAAGATATTCTTCAGGATGTTAGACAAAACCTGTCTAAACGATCTCAGAAATACCCAGTAAGCCCATTCTTAAGTCTTTGCTTTTTCTTTTCTATTCACAGGAATCTTTTCAGAGATGGGTAGCTGTCTTGAATTCCTGTCTTGGTATATGTTTTAATGAAATATTTTTCATTCCATTCTGTACTAAATCAAAATAATAAAGGCAGATTCACTGGGGCAAGTTCCCTGACCAAACAAAACAGATGAAAAACTTGCTCTAAACAACTAATGGTCACCTCAAACTCACTGACTTACAACCACTCCAACCATTTGCACCATTTCAACCAGTATCAGCTGAAATATAGAGAGTCTTAACTGTATTTCAATCTACTCTTCATAGCAATCTAGCTTGGCAATTAAGATGACCATTCACGTTTACAACCAAGAAGCCAAATGCCATAAGTGATCAGAAGTACTTTATAACACGATTAGCTTCCACATAAACTTAGCTGAACTCTAAAGGAAATTCAGAATACAGTTCAGTATTGAATTCTATGAATGGCCAGATTTTAAATAATGTCACGTTTATAACTGAGAAGTTTCCCGAAATACACAAAACATTTTCTTAAAAATCCTGTTCTGACACCACAGATATTTGAATCACAGCTTGGCTACTGAGAGCTTTCACTTCAGAAATTAATTGCAAAGAATCAGAAGCATTTTCATCCACAATGAATGGAGATCAAAAGGTACTGCTCTGAGGTAACAGGAGTTCTAGTGCCAAGAAAAATTCTGAAGCATTTTATTTATTTTAAATCCTCTTGTTACTGTAGGCACTTTTACGTACTAGCTGTCACATACAACCAATATTTCAGCACGTGCACATGATTTTTGTTACTTAGATTTAAACTAAGAATAGATTTTCAAGATAAAAAATGCCAAAGCTAAAGATTTGTACTTGCTAAAATGCCAGAGCAAAAATAGCAGTCCATCCTCACTTCTCCCACAAGGAACTTTGCAAAAACACTTTCAGCCTGAATTCTTTAACTGTTACTCTGTCTACTTTACCTCTGGAAATATTTATTACAAAAATTCAAGGCTGCGTGATTGAATTTTTCTGAGTCAATTTTTTTCCCCCTCCTCTACATCCTGAAGGATAGCTCTCTCATCTAACAGCTATTCTGGTCTCTTCCTATACTAAGGGCCCAAGCTAACACGGCTATAGAAAACTCACTTCCTTCCCCCAATGCTTATTTTTCTTCCTCATAGATACAAAGACGGATCTCTGATCAGACATTTAGTCATTGGGAACGGGAGGGGGGCAGAGGGGAGCACAGTACCTTTAGCACACTTGAGAGATTAAAGGAAAACGCTGATTCAGGCCAGGCCAGCTGTCAACTTTACGCACAGGATGTTTAACGTTGATAACATCATCTCATTACTCCTTATAAGAGAATGTGTAGTGATTGCAATAAGAGAAAGAAAATACCTGTTAACAGTCAGCTTTTATAACAGAAAACTCTCAAAATTTATCAATTCTATTGGCTGATATTAAGTACTTTGTTAGCTTGGTATCTCTTCAGCATTTCATCAAGCTTACCGTTCAAGTGAGACAACTGATCATCTCCGTGGTAGTCATTCACAACATGGTATATCTGAAGAAACACACTTTTGTGCAGGTTTCTTAAAAAGCCATCAATTACATGCGAATATCACTATAGATTTGTTGCGCCCAATAATATTGACCAACTCATGACTGGTACATATGCCAAAGGAGAAGCATTTCACTGCAGGGCAGTTTGCCACACAGCACGAAGCCTCGGGATGCCTGCTCAATGCAGGTGTCCCTTCTGCCAGCACCAGGGGTAGGAGGGAAGAGCTAAGGACAGAGGACAGCAGATGCAGCCTGACATTAAAGCCAGCTGTTACCTACACAGGGTAACTCCAACCAACGATGAGCATCTTGGAAATTCTACGTAAGAAATGACCAACCTTTCTCTCCCTGTAAACATTTCTAAATAATTCATCACATTCCAAATGTTTCTGCACAATCCCTACACATCCCTGTTCTGCAAGGTTTCAGCAGAAAATGCAATCACTCTAAGCTTTCAAGAGAGGAAGTAATTTTATTTAAAGGTGAAGAACACCATGTATGGCTAAAGAAGGCTCACTGACTACATCTATGAAATTATTTTGCCAATTTTGCATCATCTCCAAACCATAAGATAGTTATTCCCATTTTACAGATGAGGCTGGAACAAACCCAGATTTGCCATCCATTCATATTACAGGATATAATGAAACCTATTTAACCTCAGGGCTAAACAACAGCAACACATATTGAGAAGTAATATTACCACTATTTCGGTTTCAGATTGAAGACAAAAATATCATTCACCACCTTTCCTTGAGGAGAATTTTGAACACTGTAAGTATTAAAAACAAGTGAAC
Organism: Porphyrio hochstetteri; assembly: GCA_020800305.1. Classification (NCBI taxonomy): domain Eukaryota; kingdom Metazoa; phylum Chordata; class Aves; order Gruiformes; family Rallidae; genus Porphyrio; species Porphyrio hochstetteri. The sequence continues at coordinate 62,030,896 of CM036905.1, forward strand.
TAAAAAGCAGCTTCTCAATAACCTGAAGTTAGCTACGAGTCATATCAACTCTCCCTAACTTCTTACTATAATTTCCAAAATCAGCAAGCAGGAAAGGAAATTTTGCTTAAGAAGATCTGCTGTTTCACTATCAACACTATTTCAAACATGTTCAATGTTCCCCTAAGTTTTTTAACAACCAGTATTGGCAGTCCATTTCAGTTTTATCCTTCATTGCAAGAGGAAGTCACAGTATCCTTGGCTGCAACCTTCGCTCCTGTAGACTACGCAGAAGATTTCCTACAACAGATCTTATCTAACCTTCTTTGATGCAGACAGAAGAAATATGTCATTAGATGATGCACAACATTTCTTGTTTCTACTAATCCAAGGTTACGCAGTCCACAGCTTAAAGGATCAAAGAGATGAAAAGGTCACACGTTACAACAAAGGAAAAAAATGTTGTTTCTAAAACTGCTATCTATAGTCCCTTCTAATGATTATATGTTACTGCATCAAGATTGTTGTCCAGACTCACAGACCAAAATGAAAAGTACATATTTTATTTTTTTTTTAATTTCCTCTCCCTTTGTACATACAGCAAACAGCCATAAAGAGCAGGATAATTACAATATGTCTGTTAATATGCAAATTCAAAATAATGATAATGAAGGCTATTTACAATCCTTATATAACATCATCAGCTTAGGACAAAGAGCTCAGCAGTACTTATCAGGCAGGAAAATAGGAGACCAGCAAAGATGATCAATACAAATAATCTCAAAACCACTACGCTGCATCTGGTGCTATCGTTTTAGCCATTATGGGATAAAAATGCTTTTCAAATAAGCTAACGTTTCCAGCAGATTGCATCTTTCTCAGCTGACCTTCAGCTACAACATTATCCCTCAACCCCCATCACCACCACTGCATACAAAAAGAGACTAACAGCGGAGCTAGAGACATACCTCACAGCACCAAAGCCATGGCTGTCACTACTGCTGACCCTTAAAGCCAGAACTGAGGCCAGTGAATTTAACTACCTAATACTCACAGACACCTGCAAAGGCCAATACCTTGTTTCTGCCTAACCCGTTTCTTGCTATAGAATAGCATGTGCTTGATTTCACTTGTAAAAGACATGCATTGAAGCATCTGAAATATGTAATTGCAGTTGTGATGATTCCCATTTTGTTGTGAAGCTATATACCGGAAAAATACTGCTATTACTAATGCATTAAATTGGTTATATGCTTTATAACCTAAATTGCATCGCTTCTAAGCTTGTGGTCTGATCTGTCCTGGGAAATACAGTTTATTTTTTTCTCCAAAAGAAAAAAAAAAAAAAAAAAGTACCATGAAGATATTTCAAAAGCAGATAAAACAGAACTCCATTCCTAATTATATTAAGAGGAAATACAAAAGACGGATTTTCTGAGAAAAAAAGCCACTATGTAAGATCTTGCTAAAGCTGTGCTGGGTGAAATGGCTGGCCTGTCCTCTCCTTCAGATGTTTCATCCACAGTTAAGCTTTACCTTTCATCATTGAGCAGGACCAGAGGGCAAAATGTGCTGCTCAAACAGACCACAACAGACGTGAACAGCTGGGAGGAGCGTGACCACGCACATCAATACATAACCAAACCCCCTTTCTATACACCTTTCTCAACAGACTGATCCCTTGGGATATTCACAATATGAATATTCAGTGGTTTGGTGTTGGGCTTTTTGTTTGGGATTTTAGGGGAGGGAGGATTTGGTCCTGTGGTGGTTTGGTGTCGTGGTTTTGCCCCAGCCAAGGGCCGCACCCCACACAGTCGCTTGTACTTTTAAAAGGAAGGGGGAGGGAAAGTTGGGGGAAGGGGAAAAGGGAAGGAAGAAAGGAGGAAAAGAAACCACAACCTAGAAACCAGAACCACGCAGGTTGGGATAAGGATAGTTTACTAAACAATAACAGAAAACTAGATATAACAATAACATAAGTTTAAAGCACAAAATAGATGAAACTGGTGATACACAATGCAATTTCTCACCAAACCACACAACTCAGGCCGCACAGCTTAGAGCCCGTCCCGGACAACCCGACCGCCCCAGAAACTGCACGTCCTGGCGTTGTCTCCCCCTCTTCCCCCCAGTCCCCCCTTATACCGAACATGACGTAACTGGTATGGAATATCCTCTTTGGCCAATTCGGATCACCTGTCCTGGCTGCGTCCCCTCCTTTCTCACTAGTAAGGAAGTATGCAGAGCTGAGAAAGGTCCTTGATTGCCCGGCAACAAATCGGAAAACATCAGGGTGCTATCAGCACTATTCTCATGCTAACACCCAAACATGGCATTCCATCCACTGCTAAAAAAAGTTTAACACCATCATAGCTGAAACCAGGACATTATCCACCCCTTATTCCATACCATTTACGTCATGACCAGATCCAACAATTTTCTTTGGGTACAACCAGTTTCGTGTTTCACACACCCATATATGTATGTACACATGTATGCACAAATATGTGCATACAGATCTTATTCCCTCAGTCTGTGAATCATCCCTCTGAAGTTGTTGAGTTCATTTAGTCCATGATTTCCAGGCTCCATTTGTCGTAACAGTTTCTCAGGATAGTTGTATGTTCCATTGGCTCGTTGCACGCTGCATCTCAGGCTCTTGACTGATACACCTGGCATGGTCCATGCTCATAGTCTGTGGGTCAGAGTTTATTTTCAACGGGAGCAAAAAGTTCTTGAGAGGCCAGGCTTTAGTTCCATCATCATGGCACTCATTCTTCATTAACTTGTATGACTCCGGCTATAATGCTATGGTACAACATACAGCAATCATAACAATAATGAATATACAATAATGGATTATTTGGCAATTATTATAATTTCTACTTTATTAATTATATTGGCTATTCTCACCCAAAATCAAATCCCCTTGAGGTACACATCGAACTTCTCCATCCCTCTGCATTACCCACCAAGTACAGCCAGGTCCTTGAGCAAAAACAATTCCAGACATGGGTTTACCTTTGCCTGAAGCAGGAATGACCCAAACTCTCTTTCCCAATACACTCTTCATATGCACTACTGGCACTCTGTCTCCCTCTACAGTACGTGGAAATTTTGACTGGGCAGGGCCAGCCCGATTGGTAGATCCCCTAGAGTTAACTAACCACGTGGCTTGGGCCAGATGTGTATCCCAATGCTTGAATGTCCCACCACACATTGCTTTCAGTGTAGTTTTTAAAAGTCCATTATATCGTTCAATTTTCCCAGAGGACGGTGCATGGTAAGGAATGTGGTACACCCACTCAATGCCATGCTCTTTGGCCCAGGTGTCTATAAGAGTGTTTCGGAAATGAGTCCCATTGTCTGACTCGATTCTTTCTGGAGTACCATGTCGCCAGAGGACTTGCCTTTCAAGGCCCAGAATTGTATTTCGAGCAGTGGCATGGGGTACGGGATATGTTTCTAGCCAGCCGGTAGTTGCCTCCACCATTGTAAGCACATAACGTTTGCCATGGCGGGTTTGTGGGAGGGTGATGTAATCAATCTGCCAAGCCTCCCCATATTTATATTTCATCCACCGTCCTCCATACCAAAGGGGCTTTAACCGCTTAGCTTGCTTGATTGCAGCACATGTCTCACATTCGTGGACAACTTGTGCGATGGCGTCCATGGTCAAGTCCACCCCTCGATCCCGAGCCCATCTATATGTTGCATCTCTCCCTTGATGACCTGAGGTATCATGAGCCCATCGAGCCATGAATAATTCACCCTTACGTTGCCAGTCTAGATCTACCTGAGCCACTTTAATCCTAGCAGCCTTATCTACCTGATGGTTGTTTTCATGTTCCTCCATGGCCCGACTCTTAGGTACATGGGCGTCGACATGACGTACCTTTACAACAAGTTTCTCTAACCGAGCAGAGATATCTTGCCATAAGTCATCAGCCCATATAGGTTTGCCTCTACGCTGCCAGTTGTTCTTTTTCCACTGCTGCAACCACCCCCACAGGGCATTCGCCACCATCCATGAATCAGTATAAAGGTAGAGCCTTGGCCACTTTTCTCTCTCAGCAATGTCCAGGGCTAACTGGATGGCCTTCACCTCAGCGAACTGGCTTGATTCACCTTTTCCTTCAGTGGCTTCTGCTACTCTTCTTATAGGATTCCATACAGCGGCTTTCCATCTCCGATGCTTACCCACAATGCGACAAGACCCATCAGTGAACAGGGCATATCGCTTCTCATTCTCTGGCAGTTCGTTGTAGGGTGGGGCTTCTTCAGCGCGTGTTACCTCCTCATCCTCTGGTGACATCCCAAAATCTTTGCCTTCTGGCCAGTCTGTGATCACCTCCACAATTCCTGGGCGATTGGGGTTTCCTATTCGAGCCCGCTGTGTAATTAGTGCAACCCACTTGCTCCACGTAGCATCAGTGGCATGGTGTGTAGAAGGAACCTTCCCTTTGAACATCCAGCCCAGCACCGGCAGTCGGGGTGCCAGGAGGAGCTGGGCTTCAGTTCCAATCACTTCTGAGGCGGCTCGAACCCCTTCGTAGGCGGCCAGTACTTCCTTTTCTGTTGGAGTATAATTGGCCTCAGATCCTTTGTAGGCCCGACTCCAAAACCCCAGCGGTCGACCTCGAGTCTCCCCTTGTGCTTTCTGCCAGAGACTCCAGGTCGGGCCGTTCTCCCCAGCTGCAGTGTAGAGCACATTTTTAATATCTGTCCCTGTCCGGACAGGCCCAAGGGCCACTGCATGGACTATCTCGCGTTTGATCTGCTCAAAGGCTTGCTGTTGCTCAGGGCCCCATTGGAAATCATTCTTCTTTCGAGTTACATGGTAGAGTGGGCTCACAATGAGACTGTAGTTTGGGACATGCATTCGCCAAAAACCTATAACACCTAAGAAAGCTTGTGTTTCCTTTTTGTTGCTTGGTGGAGACATAGCTGCTATTTTATTAATAATGTCCATTGGGATGTGACGACGCCCATCCTGCCATTTTATTCCTAAAAACTGGATTTCTCGCGTAGGCCCCTTGACTTTACTTCGTTTTATAGCAAAACCGGCTTCTAAAAGGATTTTAATTACCCTGTTTCCTTTTTCAAAAACTTCCTCTGCTGTGTTGCCCCATACAATGATGTCATCAATATACTGCAGGTGCTCTGGTGCTTCACCCTTTTCCAGTGTATTCTGGATTAGTCCATGGCAGATGGTGGGGCTATGTTTCCACCCCTGGGGCAGACGATTCCACGTGTATTGGATGCCTCTCCAAGTGAAAGCAAACTGTGGCCTGCACTCTGGCGCCAGTGGGATCGAGAAGAAAGCATTCGCAATGTCGATTGTGGCGTACCACTTGGCTGCCTTCGATTCCAATTCATACTGGAGCTCTAACATGTCTGGCACAGCAGCACTCATACCTGGAGTGACTTCATTTAGGCCACGATAATCTACTGTCAGCCTCCACTCTCCATTGGACTTCCTCACTGGCCATATGGGACTATTAAAGGGTGAGTGGGTTCGGCTGATCACTCCCTGATCCTCCAGTTGACGAATCAGCTTATGGATGGGAATCAGGGAATCTCGGTTAGTACGGTATTGTCGTCTGTGCACCGTCGTCGTAGCAACTGGCACTTGCTGTTCTTCACCCTTCAACAACCCCACAACAGCAGAATCCTCCGAGAGTCCAGGCAAGGCACACAATTGTTCAATTTCTTCTGTTTCCAAAGCAGTTATTCCAAAAGCCCATCGGTACCCTTTTGGGTCTTTAAAATACCCTCTACGTAGATAATCTATACCTAAAATGCACGGAGCTTCTGGACCAGTCACAATGGGATGTTTTTCCCAGTCCTTCCCAGTTAGGCTCACCTCAGCCTCTAGCACAGTTAGTTGTTGGGATCCCCCTGTCACTCCAGAAATACAAACAGGTTCTACCCCTTCATGATTCGATGGCATTAGAGTACACTGGGCACCAGTATCCACCAGAGCTTTGTACTCTTGTGGGTCTGACGTGCCAGGCCATCGGATCCACACAGTCCAATAAACCCGATTGTCCCTCTCCTCCACCTGGCTGGAGGCAGGGCCCCTCTATTGCTGCTGATCATATTTGTTTTCCACTGGTTGCATAAAGGACTTAGAGGTCCCTTCAAAAGGATCAGGCACATCAGACATATAGGTAGGCCTTCCAGTTGGTCTAGGGAACTGCCCAGTAGAAACTGGTGCAGCCTTCTTCCTGGCAGAATCTCGTTGTGCGAATGTTTTACCCCGCAGCTCATTTGCTCGTGCTCGAAGGGCTGAGGTGGGCTGCATATCCCATTTCCTCATGTCCTCTCCATGATCAAGCAGGTAAAACCACAATGTACGTCGTGGTGTGTATTCTCCCTCTTGGAACGATGGACGCTTTCTCCCAGTAGCTGCAACATTGCTCCATACGGGTTGGGAGTTGGACACATTGTTGTCAAGTCGTTGAACCAGTTTCTCTACTGCTGCAATGACGGAGAGGGAAACATTGTCTTGGTATTTCCGGAGTCGGCAGGCCACCTCATTTACGGTTGGCGGATTCGTATCATTCCAGTCAATTGCTGCCAGTGAATTGGTATACCCTGCTGGTGCACTTCGTACAACCTTACGCCACATATCTGGAGTGCATAGGACTTCATCGGGATCAGCGGGAAGCCGTGAATTGTCCAGATCATAATAAATTATCTCCCGTACAGCTAATTCTCTCAGGTGCTGGACAGCTGTCTCTATGCTGTTACACTTGGGTGTCTGGCATGTAATATATTCCTTTATGGGATATCTTTCCTGCACACTTGACAGTAGTCGCCTCCAGAGGCTGAGGATTTCCGGCCTCCTCCCAATTGCTTTGTCAATTCCTCCTTCTCTAGCTAGGGATCCCAACTGCTTGGCCTCTCTGCCTTCTAATTCCAAACTACTGGCCCCGTGATCCCAACATCGGAGCAACCAAGTGATAATGTGCTCACTTGGGTGGCGAGTGAAATCTTTTCGAACCTCACGCAGCTCACTCAGAGTCAGGGATCGGGTAACAATCTCTGGTTCTGCCTCATCCTGATATCCTCGAGATGATCCCGGTTGATCATCATCCTTATCCGTCACTATGCGAACTGATTTCTTTGTGCCTTTCCTCTTTTGTACGGGAGCAACAGACACTGGTGTGGGTTGGTTTTTCTGATCATCTGCAGTGTCTGCTGTAGAGATTACAGTAGCTGCAGTGTCGGTCACAGGGGTCGCAGTAGCTGCAGTGTCAGCCCCAGTGGTTGCAGCAGCTATAGTATCTGCCAGTCTGTTTCCTTTCCCTTCTCCCTGACAGTGCTGACAGTGCTGCCTGCTATCAAGCAGTGTTTGATAAATAGTGGCCAGAGCCCAGCACAGTGCAGTAAGGTGTCCATCTCTGGGAAACCTACAGCAATTTTTCCTTAGGTATGCAGTCACTTGATCGGGGTCTTGTAGCTGTTCAGGAGTGAAATTCCAAACCATCGGGCGTGAGAAAGTACCTAGGTACTCGCCCATACTTTGCCACATGCCCTGCCACTCGTGATTATTCTGTCTCAGAGAAAGCTCTTCAGTGGTATTCATAAACCTATGCTTGATATATAACAAAAACTGAACCATCTGCACCAAACCTACCAATAGCAAAATGCTAGTTTGAATATCCCAGAGATATTGAAGGTTTTCAAAAACTGCCCTAAGAGCTGTTGTATTTAGCCCAAAGGAAAAGAAAGCAGTGCCCCCACCATACCGGCTGCTGTTATTAACCCCTCCCTGTCCAAAGAATGGACAGGACAGCAAAACCTCATACAGGTACCAGCTTAAGCTCATGATCATCGATATTATTGTATCATAGACCGATATCATAAAATACACTATAATGAAGTATGGGAACAAATACGGGAGCCACAGACCTGAGAGAGTAAAGAATCCTGCCAGGATTGTATACAGCATGCGGTGGTTTTGCTGCCACAGCCTTGTAAATAAATACCACAACATCGTGACCAGAGATTGCTTAAACAACAGTGCTTATCTTAATTGCGATAGTTAGGGTCAGATCTACCGTTATCCCAACCGTTCGTGCCCCACGTTGGGCGCCAAAATAACTGTCGTGGTTTTGCCCCAGCCAAGGGCCGCACCCCACACAGTCGCTTGTACTTTTAAAAGGAAGGGGGAGGGAAAGTTGGGGGAAGGGGAAAAGGGAAGGAAGAAAGGAGGAAAAGAAACCACAACCTAGAAACCAGAACCACGCAGGTTGGGATAAGGATAGTTTACTAAACAATAACAGAAAACTAGATATAACAATAACATAAGTTTAAAGCACAAAATAGATGAAACTGGTGATACACAATGCAATTTCTCACCAAACCACACAACTCAGGCCGCACAGCTTAGAGCCCGTCCCGGACAACCCGACCGCCCCAGAAACTGCACGTCCTGGCGTTGTCTCCCCCTCTTCCCCCCAGTCCCCCCTTATACCGAACATGACGTAACTGGTATGGAATATCCTCTTTGGCCAATTCGGATCACCTGTCCTGGCTGCGTCCCCTCCTTTCTCACTAGTAAGGAAGTATGCAGAGCTGAGAAAGGTCCTTGATTGCCCGGCAACAAATCGGAAAACATCAGGGTGCTATCAGCACTATTCTCATGCTAACACCCAAACATGGCATTCCATCCACTGCTAAAAAAAGTTTAACTCCATCATAGCTGAAACCAGGACATTTGGTTAGGGGTTTTTTTGTGGTTTTGTTCAGGTCATTCTCCCTCCAGTAAAATGCAGTAGCTGAAGAGCACGTGTGGCAATAGCCTAACAAAAAATAAAGAGAAATTAGATGGGTTTTACAATATTGCTCGTCACTCTCTGTTCATGTTAAGACAGAAAGGAGTCATTTTATCATTATCACATTTCTAGGTACACACCATTGCTTTTAAAGACCCATCTTCTAGTCCACAGAGGAAACCAGGACACTGAGGAGCACGGTTTGCACCAGCTCTCCCCAGATTCAGTCCCTGAAGCTCACAAGGTACAAATGGAATAATGAAGAAACATAGAACAATCACTACTGGTTTCTAAGAAACTATTTCTTACTACATGCCTCTTGCTTTTCCCCACACATGGAAACTGCACATGATGAGGTAATCCTAATTTGAGCCATAGTATATAGTTTGAGGTACTCAAGTAGCATCTGATTAGCATTTCACAGACAGTGACTCAGACCCAAGAGAAGTAGGAAGAAGGTAGAAGATGGGAATGAAAGGACATAAGTCCTGGTTTGGGCCTGTCAAAGAGACAGAGGATTGCCAGGTAAGTGACAGGAGAGAAAAGAAGTGGGAAATGGAGACAATACTACATAACTCAGGAGTATACTACTCATTACAATACTACATAACTCATGGGGGTTGGACTGGATGATCATTCAAGGTCTCTTCCAACCCCGATCATTCTGTGATTTTTCTCCTCCAAGCATATCCCCCAGCTTTCCCCCCAGGCCCTTCAAAAAGAGTCCTATTTCTTAATATTCTGCCAACCTGTGAAAAGGTAAGATTTGGGATAGATTAAAACAATCCCAATTACAAACAGTTTGAGCTGATGATCAGTGCTATCAGTTTTAAGAGGTGATGTACTGCTGAATAAGCGTCATCCAAGGACATTTCCCACCCTTGTTTCCTTACAACTAGTTCACAGTCAACTGAAAAACAAAACCTGCTGAGGCACAACTTCACTCACAGCACCTGATTAAAACTTCCTCTCCATCTCAGCAAGTGTTCAATCCACAAACAGCTACACAAACATAGTGAAAAGGTATAGCATGGTCAAGCAATATAGCCCAAGTTAAGAAGCTTGAAGGCCTAACTAAACTAGCTACTAGAAATTTTCAGAACAAAAATTACTGTCTTTTACAGTTCCTTTTCCTGTAAATCCTTTTCACCTTTTTTTTTTTATTCTTTACACTTTTCTTCTATATACATAACGCACCTGGTCTGCCTGGCAAAGAGAGAAGATCAAGACAGATGAATTTTTATGCATGCAAAAACGTACAAACACTCTTAAGAAAAACATTCCATGCATGGTGATGCTAGAGCACAAATTTTACAGGGAGCTCTTAAAAAACCTACATAATATGTTTGTCTAAGCACGTGTAGTTCGTTAAAGAGAGAAACCAGCTTTGACAGCTATAGCATGTTCTGTGAATGCATCAAGGCTATATATTTCTTTTTCTCTTGGTTCATGAAAATAGCTCCATTCAGTTACTAATTTATTCAAAACTGATGAACCCACTGGGAGTTGCAGGAACAGGAGAGCTTATTTTCCAGTCCATCAGTAAAATGAAAGTGTGATCTCCTGGTTCCACAAACAAATCTGGAGGGACATGGGTAAGCAAAATCAATTAGATCTAGTCCCTTCACTACAAATACTCCTTTGGTAAGTAGACTTTAGGGAGAAGTTCTTATAAATGTAATTTTTCTTAGTTATTCAGAATGAGCAAGGCAGAAACACACAAAAAAATTATTCTATTGTTCATATGGATATTTATTGAATCATCAAGTACAGTAAGTTGTAACAGACCTTTGGAGGTCATCTTGTCCAAGCCTCTGCATCAAGCAGGGCTAATTTCAAAAAAAGGTAAGTTTGCTTCTTAACTTGATCAGGCTACTTACTAATGGCTCCAAGAACAGAGAAACCTGAGAAACATCTTCCAGTGCTTAACCACTCTCACTGTGCATATTTTTCAACCTTTTACCTAATCAGAATTTCCCTGCTACAACATGTCACTGTTGGCTTTCTGCTTCTACCACGTACCCCTGAGAAGATCCATCTCGTCTAAATGCCTTCCAAAAGAGCAGTCAGATCACCCTTAGTCCTCATGTTCTAGCTGAGCAAACTCAACTGGCTTACCCTCCTCCTGCACTTACGCCTTTGCCTCAAAACCATCTCAACATTCCTCTCCTGGACTTAATATTCTTTACACATCCTTCTCTCGCCCCAAACTGGATGCAGTTCCCCATATTCAAGCTCCCAGGTGCCAAGTAGAGAGGAGCCACCACTTCCCTTGACCTGGCTGTGCTATAGCCAATACACAACCACATGCCATTGGCCTTCAGTGCCTTAAGAACCCAGTACAATATCCAAGATAATGCAACACAACAATATTCAACCAAAAGTAACCTAATGAAATATAGGCTGAAAACCAAAATCAGGTAAGAAAACCTTATAATTGGAAGTGTCATTCACTGTTTTCTAACAAAGTAAAAGTTAAGACTTTGACAAATTAAACATTGGAATAACAACTAGCATACTTAATAAATTAAACTTTACACTAAATAGTTATATGCTTAGTCACAATACGATAAATCATAATAGTTATAAGTCAAATAGAATGAAACATTTCTTACAGTTGGTATTTCCTGATTTATTTTAAAAATCATTTGGGCAACAAAAATTAACACCTTAGAATCATTCTGTTTTGATGAATCTATTGTGCTTTTCTTAAAAAAAAATGTTGCTAATCCAGGTTGCTTTTTTATACAGTTGTTCTTTAGTTCATATTAGCTGCACCACATACTCCAAACAGATAGAGGGCTAAGCTTTCACAGAGACTGCCTGACCAGCTTGAGCAGTGCAGCCCTAGAACCAGCATCCTGTGGGCCAGACAGGCTTCGCTCTGAAAGGCATCCAGCAACAGAACTGTGGCATCCATTTAGAAGCCTGAGTATCAGCAATAAAACCCCGCTGATCGACGTCACTAAAGAGTTGAGCGTGCTCTTACAAGCCCTCAGATCACAGCAAACTTAAAATGTCACAAGGCACACAGCATTTCTCACAAGGCGTTTCCTTATGGATTCTGAGAAAAGACTAAACCTGATGATGTTAAATGAAACAGGATTGTATCACGTGAGACCAGTCATAGGAATAGCACTTAGGTGCTGTAGAGCAGTGTTTTGCCAGTGGGTGAAGTCAGGAAGACGGGATTCACTATAAATATTATGAATTTATCACCATAAATGAGGAGTCGAGATCATCATCTAGAGTACTGTCCCAGGAGAGAGAAAAGATGAAAAGAAGTGAAAATACCCTTTAAAGATGCTTTTTAGCAAGTGTCAGAAAGCATTTCTGCCAGTTTTACAGAAAATGAGTATCTGGCAAGATAATAAAGCAGCCTGTTTACTCATCTGCAAATCAGATAAGTGTGCACCAGTGGACTAACTTGGGGGCTGACAGAAACAATGCAACATGTCAATGATTTTCTGGAATCACAGCACAGGCATGTTTGTCAACCATAAAACTTATATTCTAAGCATTATCAGTAAAATTTAAGTGTAAAAACTCTGAGTTGTGCTGCAGCATTTATTCCATGTCAGACAAAAAAAGATATGCCATGTCTGACAACAAATGTTTCCAGCCAGTTTTTTTTATTACTCATTGTAAAAAAAAATAATAAAAATAGCATTTCTACCCTTTAGATGTAAACAACTTTGGACATTTGGCAGGATAAGATGTTGGACTATGTGACAGTTTCAAGTGCTATCTTCCCCATTTTGAAAGATCTGTATTCTCTCATTCAGTATTTTTCATGAAACATGAAGTATCACACACTGATTCTGCTCAGTGGCTGCTGCTGTCTGAAAGACTTGCTAAAATAGATATTCTAGTTCTCACCTAAAATTACAAGTGATTTTAACAGACTCTTGTTTCAGAACGGAGAGATAAGAGGCAATATCAGCTGAGTGTCTTTGACAGCCTGCATTGTCAAGAACTAAAAGCATATATTGTAATAAAAAGCTCTACACAGAATTATATGGTAAAACAGTATAGGAAGTTCATTCCTTTGTGTGTATCATGTCTTCAGCATTGGCTCTTCTATTTTATTTTACCTTTTCTATGGCAAAGTATTTCATGTGCCCTTATTCCTGTGTGATTAAAGTGAAGGCTAGTCAGCAGTCACAGAGTTTACTCATAAAAAAGGCCAAAAAACCCCACCCCCACTGCAGTGCCTGCTTATGCAGCAATGCTGAATCTCATCACTAAGAGATTCTCTTCATCTCCTAAAAAAGACATACTGATCTTAAAACCCAGTTTAAAAAAAAAAAAAGAAAATGAGCTAGAAATCAATTCAACTGATAGCACCTGCATTTGATTTCCTCCACCAATTCATGTAGTTCATCACACATCCAATTTCCCAGTCCTTCAAAGGCTCCTCTTATCCTTATTCCCAAGAAACACCCTAGTTGTAGGAAGCTGACCGAGGTCTGCTGACCAGCCTTCTCCACCAGGTGCCCATGTGACCCAACAGAGCCAGGACAGGTCCACAGAGCCCACCTACCCTGAGTGCTGGGGGCACGAGGGGATGCTCCTGCTCTGCCCTCCAGCAGCCAAAGCTGACAGGGATGGAGGCATGAGGTCACATGCACTACCCTCTATAGTTGATCTGGAAGCAGCCTTCAGAGCAGCACTGATGAAGGTCGCTAAGCTTCACACTCTACAACTGTATGTCAACAGAAATAAAAAAAAAAAGGTTAAGAAGCAAATGCAAAAAAAATACTGTGTTTTTCTTTCTCAGGTTTCAGTAGGATTATTTTGCACCACCACTGAAATCTGGAAATAGCCTGAAGTCAAAAACTCCCTGGACACCAAGACACTGCACAGGTGCAGAAGCAAAAACACTCCACACGAGCATCACTTTCAGAGTCTGTAGCTCTTCTTTGGAAACCAAACTCATGGTTGGTTTTATATTTTGGCCACAAAGAAAACAGTAAATATCATTAGGACTTCTAATAACTTGATGTGGGACTGGTTTGTTACCTGATGTACTAATTCTCCCCTATAGAGTCAGATTGTGAAATCTTGCCCTAATTGCATGGTTTGGCTTCACTTATTACTGTTAATTAACTAGTTGTGCTACAGCTACTGCAACTCTAACATCAACTAAATAGGAATTTGCTGTACTTATAAGGCAATTTAACTCCCCTGCTCCTTCTCCCCTGAGAAAGCTGAGGAACACTGAGGAGCACTTCAAGGGAAGTGAAGGAAAGACAATTTGGCTCTTCAACGTCTCCTATGGCACAAGCTGGTTCTTGTTTCTGGAACAAAATCTGACCTTCCTCTGGAGGAGAGAATGGCTGGGAGAGCCCTCATAAGCACAACCCACCTCCTAAACTCACTTCACACCCCATCAAGACACCTCCTGAACCACCAACATCCCTTAGAGTGGATACAGAGCTCATCCAAAACCCCAAGACTAGATTTTAACAGAAAAATGTTCAAGAAACCAACTCACTTCTTTTATACCCTGAAAAGTGAAGTGGGTGGGAAGGTTCATAACTGCTGAAATTCTGCATTAGGTGAGGTAGTGAATATATCTGTCTTCAGCTTTCTAGGATTCACAGACGCACAGATTGCAAGTCTTGATTAAAAATAAAAACTTTAAAAAAAAAAAATCAAAGTACTCAAGCAGCAGTGTTACATAAACCTAGATTATACTTTTGTCCAGTGAAAAGTTAAGAGCATCTAAGATACTTCAAATCACGGGATGCCCTAACATTCCTTTCTGGCCTTACACTGTCAATTTATGTGAAAATATTCTGATTTTACTCATATGGTCCTTCTTGGCTTTGAAAGTGCCTCAGTTTGATATTTTCTAGCAGAATGTGCGGGCAACAACATACTCGTCTCCCCTTTTCTTTATACGCTAGATATCCATAACATTTTTTTGACATGCAGCCTTTTGCAGTTGGTACTCCAACAACAGTTCTCTTGCATCTACCTGTATATTATTCCAGGAAAATAGCATCTGGGGACTTACAGGATGACAGAAGCTTTTTCCCCCGTGGGCTAGATTTTGGCATTATAAAGCAAACGCTGAGCCAGACGATTCCCCTCACTAACACAAGTGCAAATTCAACCCCGCCACCTCCCAAAATAAACTTCATTTATAGCAGGAGAACTCAAAATCAGAATCGGACCCTCTATCACCAGCTAACTAGTGTTAGTGTGATTTAATGTTCTCAGCATCCCTACACGCTCAAATGCAGAAAGGTGACCTTTCCCAGCCCAAATAGACAAATTTCTGGCTGCTCCCCTGCCCTTCCATTTTTATGCAACTCTGAACTGTGAAATCATAACCAGCATTATACACTCCTTTATTTGACTTATGTTGCTACAGAGGCATCTGCCTGCCTCTCTATGTAGGTTAGGATGAGATTTTTGGTTTACTTTTAAGGAAATAATAGCGCAGCAATTTTTGAAGCCTGTACAGTTACTAGTTCAAAGCTATGTATCACACCATAGAGCTTCTCAGCAGAGTTTTCATAATTGCGTGTGGGTTCAAACCAATTTCAAAACAGTGTTTCAGAAACACTTTAATTATTAATATTACTCTCATATTAGTGTCATTTTTGTATGAAAGAATGTATTTTAAGTGCGAGTTGTCATGCCTACTGGCACTATTGTGTTACCTGCACAGGATTCCCTGTACAGATAAATCAATGAAATGTCACTTTGACTCGTTCAGAGTTGAAGAGGAAGCAGCAGTGGAACCAACACGTGCAAACACACGAGATTACATGAAATACAGGGTGAAGTGGGATCGTCTCACGCATACCCCTGAACAAAGAAGAACGCTTTCTCAGTAAAAGGTCTCTGCTAGCATAAGGAGGGTCAAAGCTAAGGTTAGGCATTCTATTTCAAAATATTTACTCAACCTGTTTCTTGTTTCCATTCTGTGCAAGAGACTTCTAAGTATCAGAAGACTGAAAGAAT
Organism: Porphyrio hochstetteri; assembly: GCA_020800305.1. Lineage (NCBI taxonomy): Eukaryota > Metazoa > Chordata > Aves > Gruiformes > Rallidae > Porphyrio > Porphyrio hochstetteri. Next base: position 62,046,642 of record CM036905.1, read on the forward strand.
TACAAGCGTACCACTGCTACCAACAACCTGAAAAGCCTATTTCAGAGTTTGCTGAACAGATGGGGTAAAGGCCCATTTCCATTCCAAAAGTATTTCTAATATTGCAAACAAAAAACATACTAATATTTTCCCCCCTCTAATTTTACTCTAGATCAGTACAAACTAGATTCTCCCTTCACACTTTTAATAAATGTAAACTGGGAGTTAAATAAAATACCATGTCTTGCTCCTCTACTCAACCCTTTCAGAGAAGCACCAGGGGCTGCCTTGCATGTGGCTGAAACACCACTGAGGACAGAAGGGAGGATGGGATGCCACAGGGCTACCAGTGCTCCCTTCCCAAGTGACAACTAGACTCCAAAACGCATTTTTTTATTTTTTATTTTTCCAATTTCAAACTCAATCTCTCTTACCTTTCAGCAAACCATTCTAGCTATCAGCTTTGAAGGCTTTCCAGGGGTCAGCTGGGGACAGAGTCTTTCCTGTTGATATTATTGACAAAACATACTAAACACAGAGTCAAAGGCGAGGAAGAAAAGGAGGGAAGAGAGCTGGGAGGGCTGTCTGGGAGAGCCAAGTGCCTGAGGAGAGGGGTGCTCGCCCACGGGACGGACGGGAATTCTGGCTCTGGCCTGACGTTTAGCAAACATATAAATAAATGTGTTAAATATTTTAGGCAGCTTTATTTTCAAGTAATACTGCAGGGCTAAAATCTGCAGCCCAAAGCTGCGACCCCCACTATCATTAAAATCATGTTACATTACAACTGCACAAACATTAATAAGGCTCATGCATCTGCACAGCTGAATTTCTGAAATTTAATACCTCTTTCACATGAAAAAAAAATCCCATTGAAAGCATTCAAAAGGGTTAAATAAGAAACATTTTAGATGTCAGAGCCAAAACCACAGTCCACAGTACACATCTATACCTCGCTGCCAGCCTTTTCCAGAGCCCCAGAGAGTCACATCCGCACACAAAAGACACACTATAAATGTCAACAGACTACTTCAGGACAGAAATAAGTAGTGACACTGGATCCTCAATTCTTGTTACCTGAGTTACAAAGTACCATAATTTCTGCAGGATTTCACTGCAGATCATATACTTTGGGATGCCAAAGCCTACTCCAGCTTTCTCTGGGGTCTCCCAGGGCCAGTTATTCTCAGATCCTCCACACTGCTTTGCCTAAAGCCTGGAGAGGCTTTATCCCCTGTAAACAGCCAGGCTGCTACCAGGCTTAGTCACTATTCCAAAGACAACAATGTACTTCTGCCCTTCAAAACACGCTCTGGTTTCCTATCAGGTGTAAATCCCTACCAGATAAGGCTCAGAGCCCTGTTTCTGCACCTTACTATAAGAGCACAGGGGGAAAAAAGCCCATCAAAGCCTTCTTTTATATTTTTTCTTCTTCTGCATGTTTGTTTTTTTAAACACATGGAAAAATCTTTGATACTGTTCTGTGAACATTACAAAGGAAAAAAAATTGCTGCTGCTACCTTTGTATTTACAAGAAAAACAATCTTCTCCACACAATGTCTTAAACCGTTTAACAACTTCAGAGGGCTTTACAAGAAACACCTAAGTTTGCAGAGAGCAAATTCCATCCCCACACTTATTTACTTCAAAGACACAGTAGAAAGTTAGGCAATAGGTGAGCACAGAGTTATTTCAGTCAAGAAATTGGGGACATGATATCCAAGAAGTACTCATCCACTAAAAAAAGCCTTTGAAAAGCACAAAACTAAACCAAATCTGGCTATTTCAAAAAAGCAATAACTATTAAAATGTTTTCTAATACACAGCACATTAGAACTCGAGCTATAAATGACAATCTGAGTAATGATTACATTTTTTTTTTCCATAGCATCAAGTACATGAAATTTTTTCTGTTGTTGTTTTAATATTATACTAGTAAGCTAAAAATCTTAGATCAACCATGAAAAAGCAGGGAAAGGTGTTTTATTTTCTTATGCAAATAGGCTGTGAGACCACCGCCAAAGATTTCTCAATGAGTAGAGCAGGACTGGGCCAGGTAAAACATCATTAAATAAAATAACGTGTATTTCATTTACACAGTCTTGTGCCACATGATTGACCCCTTGTAACCTTTACATGGGCAATACTTAATGACTCAAGTAGTGTCACCACTTCAAAGCCCACAGCATGTATCCAGCAAGAGCCTTTGACCCTCACCCTAGCAAAACAAGCCAGAAGTGTAGGTTCAGATCTCCCACAGTAAATCCTATAATCCCTCCCTCTGCTTTCCGGCCATGGCCAGCTGATGACATTCAGCAAAATCTTTCTGAACTTCTCAGTAAATGTTACCATCCTTTCTCAGAAGCTCAACTGTTTAAATAAACATGAGGAGGACACTCCTGTACCTGCAACGACAGAAGCCAAGAGCCAAACCACTGATAGCTGGGAAGGAGTGATGAGGGTGGAATCTCAGCATTTTAGAAGATATCCACCCCAGGTGATAGCTGCCTATTAGTCTAACTGCATTAGAACCTACAAACCACTCTTTGTACAGAGAAGCAAAGCTCATGAAAGTTCTACAGTCTCTATTTCCCTCCTGCTGTAGTCACAGGCTCAGATGGGAAAAACATCCTCCCCTACAAGGAAAACACCTTTTACTAGCATCCCTTCTCTCTTCCTCCACCAAGTCTAAAAACAATATAACAGCAAACATTATAGTTCCTGCTCAGTTATCTCTGGTATAGATGTGCTCTCCATAACCTTAAATGCCAGAGAACTATGGGAATAAAGGACTCCTCCTGGAGCTCCTACTGTCATCCTGCCCTTCTTAACACGAAGTACAAACATCACTCAAAGTGGCCACAAGCCATCATCTCCCACACATCAGAACAAAACCAAACACCTTTCCATCTCAAACTTCAGCGATCACCACCACCCTCCCACTTCTAGGATTGTGCTAGCTTTTCTTTTTGTTGTTTTTAAGCATTGGCTATGCCACTATTCCCTTTGTTTTTTAAGGGCAGGGTAGGACCTGCTATTTCACAAAACATGGACAATCTCCCCACCTTCCACAAGGATTCAATGTTTGATGAAGATAACTTGGGTAACGTTGTTCTAGAAGATGTCAAGCAGTCCATGCAGACACCATTTTAAAGCCAGTTTCCTGAAAAATATGGTGTGCTGGCCACTGAAAACAAATAGGTGCAAGAGACTATTTAGTACAGCAAAGACAAAAATTTCTCTCTCATCTTTATTTTATCAGATTTGAAGGGAGGCCAAATGGGACTCCTGACAAAATCTGGAGCCAACTCTTCAAAAGAAGTGGATGCCAGCGAGAGAGGAATAAAATCGTGTGATTGGCAAACAGCTCCCCAGCTCGAGTTGCATCTGCATATCCATGCATCCATCCACCTCTATCCATTACCACCTACAGCTGAGAAGCCAGATGCTTTAGGAGGATGTTAGCTACACCCAAATAACCTTTGTTATTAAGGAATCTGAGCTGCATAACCAGGAGGGAAGAACATGCCATGATTTTTCCCCTTTTGATTGTTATGAAAAGTTAAAAATCGACAAGTGCAAATGCTTTCAGCTGGACATTCCTCCTGACCCTGTAAGTGAATCAACACTTCTGAATTCAACCTTGGCTGTAGGCTCATTATGTTGTCATTGCAAGGTCCAAAGGAAAGCACTTTAACTCAAATCAGACTGAAAGAACTAGAAACACCAGCAAATTATTTGGGAAACCACAACGGGGGGGGAGTGTAGTGTCTTTCATTAATTTTTTTAGACACATTTTCAGCAAAGTTTTAAAGCCAGACCCATTCAGTTTCTTTCTGTTTTTTTCATTTCTGCATGTGTTAAATAAAAAGTGGTAAAGTAGAACTCCGGGTTGCTGTTTGTATAAACAAAAAACCAGTAACAGTTATCCTAAATAATTTTTAATTCACTGCTTTAAATACTTTAAATACAAATTTTTAATAGATGATTCCTTTAAACCAATAAAGCTTTTGATTTTCTTAGCAAGATATTGTAGAAAGGAAAAACTTTAAAAAAACCCACCGTACTCCTTCATACACAATTACTGCAACAAATAGCTGACAATTCTTACAAGAAAAAGAATAGCCAGGGCCAAATCTACTATGCCTATTTTCTCACAAATTATATCATTACCTATGCCTCTCAAATTTTATTGCCACAAAAATCATCAAAAATCAGCACCCATACTTACATCTTTATCAAGAAATAAAACACTATACTCTCCTATTCAAGGTCAGGAAACATTTTATTAGCCCCAGACTTTTATTCCCAGCAGGAGAGAAGAAGAATGCAGCATGAGTTAATCAGATTGTAAGCACCTCCATATTATCAAAATACCAGCGCAGTCACAGACGCCTCTTAGCCAAGTTTGCAATAATTCAAATACAGAAACTGATTACAGTGGGAGTATTAAAGACTTGATCAGTCCTCATTTCGTTCATTTAATACAGGAAAAAATTATGGTATAAGTCTTGACACAACCCACAAGCTCGTATCATGCTAATAGTTGTATCTTTACATCAGAGGCAGAAGGAGAACGTAGGAAGAATACAACTCTTGATTATTTTTTTATTTCATTTGACAGTTTGAAGTTCTACATTCTTTTTTCTTCCCTATAATTCGCTTTCTATTATCATCAAAACCAGATTCAGTGAGTAATAACATTTATTTATTCCCCCCACCCCTCCCCAGTACTTATCAGACAGACATTGCCCCAGGTAGGATGAAGTACAGGGATATATATTTATACATAGCCAGAGGCTCAGCGTTTCAGGAAAAAGGTTACTGGCTAAATAAATTCTCTTCCATAAGGTGTGCTGCTTGTCGGAAATCCACAGAATACACTGACCACGGATGAGAACAGAGGTTAAGGAGAGTAAAGTCAACATAACCATCTCTTCCTAAAGCCTGGGAAAACAGAAGTCTTTGCAGCATCCTTCAGAGCTAATCCTGGTTTGGACCATCTCGCACCAGTCAAAGGGAAACAAACCTAAGTAAATTTCAAAGTGAAGAAAACCTGGGAATCAAGGAGCTGGGTCTCCTGCCAAGCAGCTTGATTTTTTGGTGCCTCTCCTGATCACACACATAATGTAACGCTAGTGGAAAACACCTGGTTTTCAGAACAGATTTGCAGATTCTTTTGCAGACTCTGCAGACAAATACAAGCTATTGTGGCATTGGTGCCTAACAGTAGGGATCACCTAGCAATGCCATCAACAAATAAATCACTCTATCCTTGTAGTTAACTTTATTCTTACAGGAGATTTAAGGAGTGATTCAGAAAAGCAGTACAGTAGCATAGAATTCATGACCAAAGTCTAGATCTTGACTAAACTTGATGACCAAAACAAGAAGTGCAGCTGAAAGGTCACCAATCAAAAATAAAGGTCATAGCTCCCTCACCCAAAGCATAGCAGATCAAAATGCATTACTGCAGCTACTTCATTGTTCTTAGCATGACTTGGGGAAACAGCAGCCATCCATCCACACTTATAATGTGCTTTCTCCTATTTCTGAATTCTACCTGAGAAGTGTCTTAATTGGTTGTGTTCCAATTATGCAGACAAGTTAATCAGATCATTCCTTACCCAGCGCAAAACTAGAAGACAAAAAAAGAGGGGGGGGAGTGGAGGGTAGTTGTGGAGAATTGATCTAGAGACAGATCAATCTAGAGACAGTGCTCTGTTCTTCCTTGCTGGTTTTATGCACTGGCCATTAACAGAGAAAACTCCACATTGTTCCCATATAACAATTCAAAAATTGGACAATAAATAAGATGTTGTAAGTTAATAAAAAAAAAAAAAGAAAAAAGGATTTGAAGCTTGAGGACACAGCAGAGAACCTATACAAACTGAAGGGGCAGCCATACAACCCTCCAGGGGAAACATGCTGTTATCCTTTTGCAGATTAGCCACCAAGGGCTGGAGCATACTTCGCTTCTGCTTTACATTCTCCTTATCCATGTAATTTATATGCATGATAGCTACCCATTCTTTTAGTGCCTCTGATAAAAGCCTAACCTAAGAATGTTAAACCCTATGTGAACCATGATGCAGTTATTCATTACGTTCTTTAATGCAGTGTGTACCAGAGCAGTCAGATAAATGAGTCTACAATCATTTTTGTACATTTTTAAGCACAACCTTATCTCCTCATTTGCTGGCTTCCTTGATAGGAACTGCTAACTGTGATTAACATGTAGAGTACACAATATCTTAAGTACCATATCCACAAGAGGTGAGATCTTACATTCACCAGTTGACAGTCAACAGCAACAGTCCTTATAAAATGGGAGAAAACATTTAACAATTTTTGAGAAGAAGAAAAAAGAAAAAAAAAAAAAAGAGAGAGAGAAAGGTACTGTATGGACACTTACAGCCTTAAATGGAAACATTCCTAAATTTCTTGCCAAAAATTTGTCTCTCCTTACAATTTGTATATGGCATACTATACACTTTTCTTCAGTTATCTCGTGACAGCATGTTATTTCTCCTCACCACCACCACTATCGTACTTAGTAAGTATAACTTCCAAAAGATGACCAAGACATGACATACCAACTAATTCCTAGCAAGGCATTTTCCAAAACTTCCACAGTGAACAGCGGCAATGCGATAGACCAGCAAGGGTTTGGCTTGCCTATCAACATGAAATGCTGATAAGAGTTAACTTTTTATTCACTAGCAAGGGCTTATCCCCAAACATCAGAGTTCAGTAATTCCAGGATTGCTTTAAACCCACAAACCTTTGAAGTACTTTCCCTAAGTAAAACTTCTCACTTCAGTGGCAAGCTACCTTTGAAGCAATTGTGAAACTATCCATTTCCAAAGCTGCTCCCCGTGCCTGCAGCTCAGAACAATCCACGGAAGCATACCGGGATGGACAGTGTGATACAAATCTCTTTGCTCATGAACTATGCAAAGCTTCCTGTACCAAGGAGGTTAACACATCTTCTTCTGATTAAATCTGCATAATTATTAAGCCGTGTTCGTGCAGCTCCGCAAGATATTCTGAAGGTAATTAGTATTCTAGTAGATGAGGTCTTCTCTCTGAAAAGGCTGCATTTTTTTCCCCATGTTCAGAACAAAAACGGATTAGCTCCTCGTGTTCAAATTGGATGCGCTACCCACTGGCATAGCAGAGATGCGATTTTAAATCAATCTTACGTTACTGGTGGTGACAATACTGTCAAAATAGCAGAAGCCCATAAAAACATAATATGCAACAGATCTATGCCCAGCATTTCACAAAGCATGAATACATCATTTAGCAGACTTGCAAAACAAGACAAAATTGGAAGAAAACGCTACTATTGCGTATCAAGGACGCTGAGTCTTAAATGATACAGATTAAATTATCTTCAGGTAACTAAGCCGGGAACATGGTCCCTCTAGAAATGTTTTCTTTGTCTTTAAGCACTCTTCCATACAGACAATAGGATTAGAAGCATACCTGGAGGTCACCTGGCAGTATGAATTAGTATTTACAGGCAGGATTTTCAATTAAGCAATTATACTTGCGGAGGAAGGAATGATTCTTTAAAACTAGAAACTGCTTTCACTGAGAAATTGGTTCTGATGTCAGGTAAAATAAAGATTTTACCTCTAAAGTCCTAAGAGTACTCAAGAGAGCACAGAAAATTGGGGATTTACGTGAAACAAGAAACAGAGATGGAAACCACTTTAAACTTGTTTATCCATTAATCCAACTCAATTACATGCTCTAAAAAAATCCTTTCACTATCAAATATTAAACAAAAATTTCATAGAATATTTAAAACCAGCCTCTCTCACTGTGAGGCAAGAAATGTGCTTGATTTACACATGTTAATGTAATTATGCAAATGTTGAAACTTTCATCATGTCCTGCAAATAGTTTAATTCTTTGGGGAGCTTTATCTACTCAGTTTATTTTAAAAAGTGCTTTTCACCTCTTAATTGATTCTCTTCCCTCCCACCTCACCTCGAGAAGGCAGCAAGTAGGAAACAGGCTGCTACCTTCCCAGCCACCCAAGCACATGTCTTCTGACAGCAGAGCACAGATCGCAGCTATTACCAAGGATGCCTTGGGTCACCAAAAGCAAAGGCAGGGCAGGAGGAGAAGCCAGAAAGCCAGGCTGACCTCCTGATCTCTCATTTGGTTTCCTGATGATGTGATGAAGATGCGGACAGCAGAGTCTCCAGTATTTCTGACAACCTGGGCATCCACCCAACAAAACATAAAAGACAGATGCTAAAGACATGTTGAAGCCCAGTCATGAATTTGAGACAGGCTATGTCTGAAAGAGCATTCTTCAGGCTGTCACTCACTATTAGTGCTCAACGATAAATCAAGGATACAAGTCACAACTACATTCTCTGCTAATTAATTAAGCAGCCACATGCAGCTTCCTCCCCTTCCCACCAACTGTGAAACTTAAAGGTTCAAGGGAAAAATGCTTACATCAAAAAGGGCATCTTTGTCTTACGCTGTAATAACGTGAGCATCATTAAGGTCAAGTGCACTCCTCCTGCTATAAACTGCAACCTTTCTTTTCCTTCACTACAGAACATGAACACTTGGAGGACTTTGCTTACCCCCATCTCTCTGCAACACACATCCTCACCCTGCCTTCCCGCAGTGTAAAGGCAGAGGCCTCATCAACAAAACACACACCCTCATTGCACCTTTGCTTTCCAGGAGACAGCAACAATGCTTTTACTTAAGAGATACAAGACCACTGTCTTTCAAAGAAACGCTTGGGTTTTGGGGGGTTTTTTAGGGTGGGATTTTTGGGTTTTTTTCAGGGGAAGGTGGGGAGTTGGAAATAAATAAAGGAAAGACCATTGTCCATATGGTACCCTATAGGAATTCCCTTATAGGAAAACATTTTGTGGCACTCTCAGGCACTACAGGAACACTTGCACGTCCACCTCAGTTGCTAAAACACTCTGTTTCCATTCCACTGTCACAAGGATTTATGGTAAGGCTTCTTATCTGAATGAATAATCAAATTGCTTTAGGAGTCTCAGTTTTATGTTATCATACACAATTATATGAGAGTAATGGTGAAATAGATGTTATCTAATTGGTAGAGGGATTCCCAAATCCTTTGAAGAGAGATTGTCCATAAACCATAAAATTAAGTAGGCCATGCAATTGCACAGCTACACACAACAGCAATGAAGTGGAAACAAAAAGATCATATTTATAGAGGAGATTGGTTAAACTACTAACCAAGAATATTAGATATGGAAGTATGGGTTTAGAAAGATTACTGGAGGCAACAGTATCACAATACAGAGCTGCACGCCCAGCATCGCAATGCATTTGAAAAGATCGCTGTGCTCCTAGCAGGGCTTGGACGCTCATGGAGGGATCAAATCAAAGGCTATTGAAATTCAGGAAACTGGTGTTCTGCAGGTGAAGTGTTATCATCCTTTATAAAGGAAGCATTTTAGATAGTTGCTCAAATGTATGTTTCCAAAGTGTTTTTAGTGTTTCCCTTATCTTGTAGCTTAGCCGGCGCATCTTTTAAATAGCAGTGATGATACTGTAAAAATTAAGTTATCTCTGATTTTTTTTTTTTTTTAGAGGATGTCACTAGGAGTGTTTTAGTTAACATTACAAGCACACCAACATAGCTACTTCCAGCTTTGATACCAAATATCAAATCAAGCAATTACAATAGCAGCTGCGGACTTACAACTGCATTACACTTTTGAAGTCAGTTTTATACACGCACAAGCACAAACACAGGCAAAGGCAGACTAGAATTGTATCTGCACAGAACAGACTAGCCCAGCAACACCGCCTTTGAAAGTGGTCTTCGCATATTTAATAGTTTTTCCCTCAGGCAATCTATGTTGCAGGATGAAAAAAAATTAACCCACCCAAAAGGCACTAAGTGCAAGTCAAGCCATACTTCAGCTTTTTTGAAGATGGGTGTTTGCTTAGATTTTATTCCTCTTTCAAATAGCCATTCAGCGATAATTCTTTCTTCTCCATGCAGCATTACTGAGGCTTGGAACTGCTGTGCAGCTGTGTCTCAGGCAGAGATTCTTCAATAACAACTGACTTCACAGTGTCTGACTGTTCCGATGCAATATGATTTCTGCCGCCGTGGAGGAAGAGATATGCCAGGCTTCTTATACTGCATAGAGAAAGCCAAGCTCAATGGGACACAAGCCTACAATTGAAAATTCTCAAGATGGGAACCTTGTCAATTAAAAACAGCAAAGGGCAGTAAGCAGCTGCTCACCACTTCCATAGGCTGGGAACAGAAATTACATTGTCCCACAGAGTTCTCTGCACACTTTCCCCCTTACCTCTTCCCCACCAAAAATGACTGCGCTGTTATCTCAGATTGAAGGTATTTTTTTCTGTCAGTCTTGAACTCTGTCATTTACAAATCCATAACTTTCCCAACAGTATTAACTGTAAGGAACAAATTCCTTTTACATTACATGTCAAGTCTCAGCTTCCTACTCCACTACTTGAAACAAAGAGAGAAGCACTGCAATTGTAGAGCTCACTTGGCACTACTTACTTGCCAATTTCCTTTTCCTTTTTTTTTTAAACCCGTCAAGCATTTCAAAATTTAGCATGCAAGTTACACGGGCTCAATTCAATTCCTAGATTAGATCATGAACCAGAGATGTATGGAACACTTTCAACTGAGGCTTCAATGCCACAGATTTATGCACCTTGGAAGATTTTGGTCCTTCAACAATGCTGATTTTTTTTTTTTTTTCTTAAAAAACCAGGGTCAAATTCTTATGTCAAAAGGCCAGCATTCCTAATCCTTCAAGTATCTTCTCCAGGGCACCCCCAGGATGTTTCACTATACCCCCGGAGAGGCAGAGGAAGGGCCTGAAGAGGCCAGGAACAGCTGTGAGAAAAGGTTTGGAAGAAACATACCCATTATCTCCAGCTGATTACATAGCGGTATCACAGGATAATTATTGCAAAAGGTTTTCTGGGTCCACTACAATCATGCAAATTCGGTTCAAAATGATTCGCAAAGGAGTTACTAAATGAGCACTGACAATCTTGTTTGCTAGATTTCATTCAAGCATCTTTCTCTCAATCTTACAACCCTTTGGTATTTCCCCATGAAAAACAAATTAGGCTTTAATAAAATATGCAATCTCATCTCAACATACTGAGGCAGATTTGCCCCTGCTTAATATCCCACAACTAATACCAAGGAGCCTCTGGAAGCCAGTGGAGCCCAGGCAGATGACGCTTCCCCAGTGGTACGCATTCGTCTGCCTCCTGCTTCATGTCACGGGCAGTAGGCATGCAAGTGAACGCACGTGTTCAACTGTGACAGAGCTATCCACCCAACGCCAGCGATGTGCTGTCAGTAACTGATGTGACTGCATTTGTTGACACGTCTAGAGCATCAAAAGTCTCGTTGCTGGTGTGGTTTTAATCGCTCTAATGTAGTTTTGAAATTTTGATTCCTGAGCCCATCAACAAGTCTAAAAAACTATTAATTAATTAGGCTGCAGTGCTGTCATTTCAGAGAAACTAAACGAGACTGTGAAACTACAGTAAGGTGTAAACAGGCAGTCTGCACTAATCCTATACACTTGCCTTGCAACACCACATTTCATCCGATTCCTGATGAAAGCTTATTCCATTTCACTACTTCCAAGTCCTCCAGACTTTAAAGGAAGAAATCAAGTACACTTTTAAAGCAGCACAGATTACAAAAGGAGGGACTTCCATATTCTAGCCTTCAGCTACTAAAACTGGACTAAATTTCTGAAGCAATTCTACAGCTGCATTAGATGAGTCAAGCCGATTTCCAAGAAGCAAGTGCTAGCATTAGAATTCATTATGATTTTTTTCAAGATAGGGCAGTTCTATCATGCCACGTGCATGCCCTCTGCTTCCTCTTTTTTTGTGTTAGGCAAGGCAAATGCATAAAATTAATGCATTCATTTCCTAGTAACTAAATTAAGCGTGTAAGAAAGGACTCTACTTATTTGCCTTCTAATAAGGCAGTGCACACCTAGAGTGCATTTTCCTAAAACAAAGACACCACCGGACTTTAAAAGCTTCATGTGACACTTCAGATTTCTATGCTCATCTTTTACACCATGCCATGGTTCTTGCAGTAGCAGAGAAGCAGCAAACACAAAAAAAAGAAAACCCAGGAAAACAGCCTCCCAAAGCGAGGCCGCAGCAGGAAAGCATGATTCCTCACAGAGAATAGTACTCCATCACATTTCCAAGCAGCTTTGTAAAGCGAAGCCAGACAGAATTAGCTATTATCCAAACACTACTTACTCACAATGCGCTGTGTATTCCTCATTTGAAGCGCTGCTTTAAGGGGCAGAGAGGTCCCCAGTCTGACAATAGCCTGCTACAAGGTGGAAACAATTAAGGAAGGAAGCTCTTCTCCACTGTGCAAATTATTTACTAGCAATCCCTACCAAAGCTTATGCCATGACCTAATTTAACCACATCGCTTGCACAACATCTCTCTCTTCCTGCATGCCTAGGACAAGACAACTGTGTGAATTCTCCAAGTTTCTATAGAGTATTTTGATTTCTCTAATTTGTCATAATTGTAGCTGGTTTTAAAAATCAATCTGTCCTCTTCCTGCATCTGAAAGCTGAAATAAGGAACATATTTCTTCGCTGTGAGTTAGCCTAATTCTGTTTACTAGCTACATATTAACTTACATCAGCTGAAACTCTAGCTCAGAGCTAATGCCACTACTATTTTTTTACTTTTTTTTTAAATGCAAAATGAGAGAAAGGAAGGAGGATAACAGATGTGCTGCTGTAATGACATTTTTTTCTACTAATCTTGGTTAAAAAAGACCATTATTTATAAGTACAATAGGTCAGCAATAACACAAGTCTTTCCAGCTTAGCGTCTTTCTACATGATAGTCTTCTAACCAAGTATTAGAGGCAAAGGAAGATTTACTTATTGTTTTTAAAGCAAAGGTTAACTAGATACAGTTTGCATTTTAGCCATACTATTTGGTCCTTTTTGATATCTTGGTCAGTATCTTCGCCTTACCACAAGATGATTATTTCCAAAGGTTATTAACAAACAACAACACTCAAGTTAAAGGAGTGTATACTAGGAGAAGTAAACATTTTATAAATTTGACTTAAAATATTTAATTATTATGAATAGCTACAGAGAAGGGGAAAAGTATCTCTTGTAAGGAAATCCACTGAACCTGCAGCACATCTTTGTTCCCGCTGAACAATGTTCAAGCCCCCATAACTATCTTAGACTAGACCTAATTTCTTTTTTAGGATTAAGTTAGGCAAAATACTACTAGTATGTCATTCAGACCCAAGTTTTTAAATCAGAAACGGGCTACACAGCAAGACAGTGCAGTTGTTAGCCTCAAAAATAACTTGAGCTAGCTTAGCACCATTCATAAAGAAAAGCAGGCTCCTTCTTCCCTCACACAGCCACAGGTTACACGCTCTGTTGAGATAGCTTAATACATCTTAATGTTTTCTATTCATCTCAGAGGCTCCCAGTATTTGATATGATTGAGGACCACCTGCCCAAACATACACCAAGAACAAGCACATGAACTAGTACTCAGACAGTGTCCACTTGAGTTTCCTCTTTATTCAATAAAACAACCATTACCAAGTTTGCCAACTTCAGAATTAATGAAAAACATTACATTTCCTTTCTGAGGAATGGCTGGGGGAAGAGGATGATGATGCAGCACCACGAGGAGATTGCATACTCCTGAGTCTTACACTCATGCTCTGAATTAGAAGAGAGTGGAAGAGTGACTGGTATTTGAGTCAACACCATTTGCGGTAAAATTTACCTTGAGCAGGCACCCGTTTGCTTCCTCCTCCTTCCCAGTGCACAGTAAAACTCTAAGTCTTTAAGCCACTATCAGTATCTGCTACAGCGAGAGCAACCATACTCTCAGCATCGTATTTTCTAAGCACATAGACCAAAGGGGAAGATAGAGGGATGAAAACACCTCTCACTGTGAATACAATAGGAACAAGATGGCTATGAATGGGGCACACGTAACAGCTCCTGTTCCTCCTCCCAGTGAAGACCTACAACATCAAAAGAGCAGTAAAATGCACAAAATGCAGCAGGAAGAACCCCACCACTCTTAATACTCTGTAAATGCAGCCCAGCTTAGAGAGCCTGGGGGAGCTCCTTATATATCACTAGAAGGGGAGGGAGTGCCTAATTACATTCTACAATTAGCAAAATACATCAAATAGGGGGTCCTCTTCTCCATCCCCTTGAGAAAGGGGGAGAAGGATGTAGTGTGTAATTTGTATTTTAGTCCCAACAAAAGCTTTAATAAGAGCCCTTGAATTTTACATCATCCTCAACAGTTTAACAAGGTTAGCCTTGTTCTGGGAATATGAATTGTTAGCAAAACTGTCAGCCCTTTAAGCAAATCATTGCTTTATTTCCTTGGCAACAAAGGAAACTTCTAATGGAAAGAGATTTAAAGTAGACTGGACATTCCTCTCCAGACTGTAACCTTTTCCAGTAAGAGTCTAGTTACAATACATCTGCTGAATATCTCTTCTAGAAAGGACTGGAAAGACCAAACAGATCATACAATTTAAGAGCTTAAAACACCACTCAGTTACAACATTCCTCTGAAACCAATAGTTGGCCTCCTGGTTCTTCCACTCGCCTGCTTAGGAGAGAAAAACTGCAAAGTCAGAGAGAGGGACCTTAAAGAGAAGCAGGATTAGACACAAAGCTCAAACTAAACAAACGCAAATGTGACATCTGCTTACCCACATCTGTACCAACCTGCCCTGAAGCACAGGCACAGGATAGGTTTTCTCCATCTGAATGTGTAAGGCTGACAGCGTGCTTAGCCTGTTGCCTCTGTAGCTGAAACAAATGGAGAAGCTCCACAAAAGGCTAATCGTCCAAATATATGGTCAATTAATAAAAATACCACTTAAAAAATTAACCAGATCTTTGGTTGTTGCACTGTCAGTAATATTTCTTAGCAATCCAAAATTAAAACCGCTAAAAAGGATAGATATCTAACTAGAATCTGAGTAAATGTCAAAAGTAGAAAACACCTGGTAAAGAAGGGGGGGGAGGAAATATAAATATATATATATTGCCCTTGAAGCATTTGCCAGTAGATCTGCCTCCACCATAGCCAGCAGCACCTAGCCACACCAATGCAAAGATGTGAGCAAAGCCAGTTGTCAGACAGTACTTTTCTGTCGTCTGTTCCAGAGTCATCTTCAAAAGCGACATAGGAAAGGGGGAACTACCAGTTAGTTTTCCACGGTAAAGACATAAAGTTTCAGGAAGGTACAAGAAAAACCACAGTGCACCACAACTGATAAATCTGGATAAGCTCAAAACCCACCTCAGGAAGACGAAACTAAACATCAATAAAAAACCAACCCAACCACCAAAAAACTAGGGAATATCATCCTGGAACCAGAAAACAAAGTTTTTGAGAAACTGCTTTTTCGTGAGGTTTAGAAAGACCTTCCTTCCCACTGTACACTATCTCCTCAAACAGGAGGAATAGACTGGAATAGAAAAGTTTAACATAGGAAAATACCACAAACTGAAAGTCATTAAAGTTGCCTGATATTAGGGGCTGTAAATCTGGAAGAGATCCACTGGCACAGCAGAGTGAAGCCTGACCAGGTTGAATGGTCAAAGAAGTGTTTGATTTTACACCCCATCCAGCACTCACACAACCATTGTATGGCACACTGGAAGATACACACACCATCATTTTTCAAAGCCCAAACTGGCATCAATAGGTGAGTAAAGCCCTTTTCAAAAACAGGGGTAAAACATTTTAACCACTATGTTTGTATTTTCTTCTTTCCAAACACTTTTTGGAGATGAAAAGGGGAAGGGATAAAAGATGCACTCTCCCATTCAACACACAAATCCACATTTCTGACTGCTCCAAATGAAGCAAAAAGAACAGATAAATTAAGTGGTTCAAGTTTCTTTTATTACAAAGTCATGAGACACACAACAGAACAAACGATCACTAAGGGCCCTGTTCCCCTCTGCTTTTTAAGCACCAATAGGATGGTATTTTTAACACTTCATGCAAATAGCACTTACTAATTCTTACTGGGCACATCACCAGCTCAGGCACCTCTAACCAGGTTCCCAACGCCTGGGTTTCGGGTTAGCTCTCAGTGCTGCTCGACATCCCCAGCCAAAACAGGGACCCTTTAGCTGCTGCCTCCAGCCACAGCTTGTCAGATCAGCAGCGCCAGCATCAGGATGAGTAAAAACTTGTCAAGAGTAAGTGATTTTGGAGCTTAAAATATTATCAGAAAGGAATTTCTGACACCTTGCGGAAGGGTCAAAGACAAGCTTACACCTCTCACATAGTAGTAAAACCATGATCTTAACATTTTGGGAACGGCAATAACCAGAGGAATATATATTTTTGATCTCATGACATCACAAGTCTGCACAGAAGTACCTTTGTAAGTCTTTTATATGTACCCTTCAGCAGTCATGTTGGGATTAATATTGCATGTTAGCAAGTTAGAGGGGCTGTAGGGTGGGGGTTATTTCAAAATTTAACTCATCAAAGAATGTTTGTGGGTTGAAATAATCAAGGATAATCTTTGTATCATCCTTCTACACTTCTAGGCATTAAGAATGTTATTAAACAGAGCGACATGGAAGTTCTAGAAAAGGTAAATTAGCAAGGCATGTACCCTTTAAAAAGTCTCACATACCAGGCTCAATGCTAAAACTGTTGAATCTACCTAGCAGAGCTGAACATGTCAAAATGAGAGGAGAAAGTAGACTGTGCTAATAAAAGTTAATCCAGACTCATTTAGAATTACTACTTTTTTTTTTTTTTACCTGTAGGAAAACAAGTAACTTTGACAAATAACCAGGTATGTTTATGAAGTGGATGCAGTTAATCCAAGTGGTGTATGTTCAAACTGTCTATCAGCATTTAGGGTATGATTTAATCACCTCAAATGACCCTTACCCTTCTCACTGCCAGCCTCGTCACACTGCAGATTATATGTTAAGCCATCTTCAGATCAGCTCACTGGGGGTGTTCTGCAGGAAAAGAGCTGAATCAACTGCAGACCACCCTTCATAAGCATAGTAAGTTTACAAATTCATGCTGAAGCTAAAAATAACACAAGAAAGACTTTTAAGAGAGAAACACAGAGAAACACATCATCTGAAGTAAGGGATGTTTGTTTTACTGAGCATGGCAAACAGCCCAAATTACACTGGACCAGATTGGCAGCTTTGTGTTTTTTTCATCTCATTGCTGACTGGCCCCTGTGTCCCCCCTCCCACATCCACAGATAACACTTTTTGCAGCAGATCCCAAAAGCACAGGCAGCAGGTCCCAATCAAATCCAGGCATATCCTGATGTACAAGCACCCTCTTTCTCCTTCCAGGTCTCTCAAGCAGGAATGCAACCACAGAGAACTACTGACAGAGCATCACTAATCCACATCCCACACCGCAGGGGGGCTCAGGGAAACGGGATATACAGATATACACAGCTGGTATCACTGGGACCAGCAATGGGGAGGAAGAATATGTATTGCTCATCCCTGGAAAACAAATCCCTAGCATTCACTTAGTTGAAATAGGGCAATGGCACAGCAGTTTCATCAGGGATGATGTTGCTCTTATCTCTATCAGCTCAGCAGGGGTCAGGGCCAGGTTTCTAGTGCCCCTGCAGCTTTGCTGAAGCCAGAGGAATCAAAGGGAACCTCCAACAGCTGCTGCAGGATTATCTGAGCAAAACAGGCAGGGGAGGAAAAGCCAGGGGCCTTCATCAAGGCGGTCGTGCCCACCCTGCAGCAGCCACTCTTGGAAAACCAGAGTGTGTTATCCTCAAGACTGCCATGACCATCCTCCAGATCTTGGGGTGGCTTTGACTCCTGACCAGGCAAAGCCAGTCTCAGATTTGTCCTGCTGGCAGATGTGTACTGCAGGGTACACTGCAGCTCATGAGTAAAATTCATAAGTAGCACGTATTTTACACAAGCACCATTGTTTCCTACTATTTTTCCTTTTTACCACCTCTTGGTGTTCAAGAAATCCATGTAAAATGAAAGAGACACCATTACTGGTATTCACCTACATAAAGTTCTGACAGTCACCCTTACCAAAGGCTTACATGAGGAAGAGGCAGTGGGTTACATGAATTATAAAATACAACAAAGATTAGATTCAGAGAACGGAGCAGCAACATGTGAAGAATCCAACCCACCAGGAAAAACACCCTTCTGCAACAAGACACTGTACAAGCTCCAGGCAGGTTTGTCCTCAGCCCACAGCAGGTGCAATCTAAGGGTGAGGTGGGAAAGAACAACTGGATACAAACAAAGCAAACAACACAAGAAAAAAAGAAACAACCAGAACAAATTTAATATCGACATGCAAGAAGATTAGTTGCACTTGCATCACTTTCACAGTTCAAGCTCAATGACAGGAAAACTGCTTCTGTTCCCAATGTTTGAGTTTTTTTTCTGGTAGGGTTTACTTGATACTGAAACAACAGTTTTGCTAATGCTAGATGATTAGGACAGGAAAGGAAAAAAAGAAAGAAAAGAAAAAACCCAACACAGAGAAGAAAGTAATGTTAAAGCAATTACAAGGGAAAAGACTTTGTAAAATACCACTTCACAAATGCCTAAGACTATCTACCTAGCTACAGCTATAGGCAGGTCTTTGTTAAAGGTGCAAATTTTATTCAGTAAATCAATGGATGAGCACAACTTCAAATATATCATTCTGAAGGCTCACACCACCACCTCAGGCAAATCCACATAAAAGCCTGTGGCACTGCTGATCATTCCAAGCTTAAAAAACAATGCAAATATTTATTAACATTAACCATTGCATCTTGGTTCAGTGATTTAAGATATATAACTACCTTCAGAAAGTACTGAATCCCCTTTTATCCTAGAGATAGGTACACTGAAGAAGGAAAATACCATTTTCCAACAGCTTTCTGAAACACGAAGTGAAAGTTCTAAGAGTGTGATTCGGACATGTTACCAAAAAAACAAAAGCAAATCTTTATTAAATACAATTAATTTTGATTGTAATAGTCATTCCCTTAATTATGGTTGATGAAAAACATTGCACATAGTTTGTTTCCCAGATTTCCATTACTTCATCAATGCCCAAAGCATGAAGTAATCAGAAATAAACCATAAGCAAAATCTCTAAGATTTTTATGTTCTTAAAAAAAAATAAGACAGCCATACCAATGTTTATGTTCATATAAGCAATCCTACTAAGTAAAATAAAAAATGGGCAGGAGTAGATATGAAGTATGTTGGTTTTGGGTGGAGTTTTTTGTTCCAGAATAAAAGCCTTTAGGCAACAGGCACTTTAAGACTGGGACAGTTTCTACTTGTACAGCCTCTCAGATAGCAAGGATCCAACTCCTGAAAGGCCTGACCTCTTCAAAAGTCACGTTACTGTAATAAATTAGAAAGGATCTAGTTCATAATTTTAAAACCACCCATATTTCAGATAACCCACTTACTGTGTTTGGTACTAGTCTCCATCTCAGCTTTCTGGCAACATCTGCCCTGAAGGCAGAGCCACAACCCTAGAATATGCCAGAAATACCTACATCCAAGTTACTCATATTAACACTGAGGCAAAAACACAATGATGTTTCAGCTCAGACTCTGCAAGTGTATTTGGACCTCAGAGGAGCTCAAGAGTATGCATTGCCCATTTGTCAGCCCTTGCCCTGAATGAATTGCTGCTTTTAGTCCTCTGCTAAGCTGGACAGAGACTGCAATTGCTCCCTCATATTTGCATGTCCTCCAAAACTCCCAATTAAATCCCCTTGAAAATAGGGCATTATTGCCACATGGATTTAAGACAATTAACTATACACCAAAGCAAGGGACAGAATTATGCTATGAAAAACATTTACATTCCTGAATGCTCACAATACTGTTTTTACTTTCACATGTAAGGGCCCTCATTGCCCTCGGAATACTGCCATTGTATGACTAGCACTTGAATATGCTTCCTAACACCACCTTGACCAATGGCTGAGGTGAGAGCAGTACTGCCAAGGCATGAGGTGACCCTCTCTGAAGTCATTACTGGCTCATCTGTGCAAGGAGGCTGCTCCAGGGCCAGTCCGCTCACTACACACAGAGCTCAGGTCTCATCACACACAGAAAGCAGAAGCACGGTAAGAAATGCCAGATGACAGGCAAACACAAGCCATCTCCATTAACCCTTCTAAAGCATTCCTCACATCTAAGAAAATGGTATATTAAACCAAAAAATAATAATGCTAACGTGACAATCTCAGAGTATTTTCTTTCTGGTTTAGGATCAGAGAAGAAAGATACATGAACCAGCAAGTGGGAGCAGGGGGAGCTACTGCTATTCTGGTTTTCATGAAAAATTGATAGCAGTCTTATCACATAATGCATTTCTACCAAGCTCATGCCAGCATCAAAAGTCAGGCAACATGTAGGGAAATGCAGGAAATTTTTAAAGCTTCATTCAACATACTTGAGAGCATCCGCTGAACATCTGAGTAAGAGTCCGCATTGAGCTGGTCTCTGAATACATTAGTTGTGGCTACGTTTCCAGTTTCAGACCACAAGCCTTGGAGGCCTGGGAGTATAATGTGTCTTTACAAATAATTTCTGCTTTAATGCAAAAAAAAAAGTTTTCCTTTGTCCTTTAAGGTAGACATGGGGAGATTCAGGCTCGACATTAGGAAGCACTACTTCTCAGAAAGGGTAGTCAGGCACTGGAATGCACTGCCCAGGGAGGTGGTGGAGTCACCAACCCCGGGGGTGTTCAAGGAAAGACTGGATGTTGTATTGAGGGATATGGTTTAGTGGGAGCTAGTAGTAATAGGTGAATGGTTGGACTGGATGATCTTCTAGGTCTTTTCCAACCTTGATAATTCTGTGATTCTGTGATTCTATGGTAGGAAGGATGACGGATTTCAAATCTAAAGAGAAAAGCCTATTTACCTGCTATTAAAGACGTATGTTTGTCTTCCATAACAATAAGCAAAGCAAACACATGGCAAAGAATACTTGTTTTTTCCATAACATTTAATCTAATAATGGCATAATAAATGAATGCCACATGCTGTACATTGCTATGTTTGAATTCACAGTCAATTCTCATGTTGAAAGGGATTTGAAAACTTTGCTTCAGAGTATTGAAAGCACAAGACAGTCCCATTTTCCAAAAGTTTCTATAGCTTTGTATCATCAAATATTTCTTCACATACATAACCCTAAAAATAGCATTGTCTCTGCTGATAGTTCAGCTTGGCTTTCCATCAGAACCTCTATTGCCAAGACTAGGTTAAAATCTAGCGCTTCATTAGCCACACAGCAGCCTTGGCAAGGACCAGCTGAAAGCAGCAGTACTTTTCATCATCGCCGTCTGTCCCAAACTAGGACTTAGCGTGAGGAATAGCCAAACAAGGCAGCCACAGAACCGTGGCTTCCACAGCAATCTAGTTTTTGCACAGCAACAGCTCAGCCTCTGTCTTCAGCAACATTGTTTTACCCATTTTCCTTTCCCAAACAATTTATCTCTTTTTTTAGTCCACATTGTGTCTTTCTCCTTGAATGGGCCTAACTCTATTAACCAAGCCATTGCTCATTTTTCCTACTTTGGTTCCAGCGTCTGTTTTCTGTATATGTCTTATTAGCTTTCCACTGTAGGAAACATGAGAGGAGAAAACCACCCAGGGAGACAGGGAAGAGAACAGGTTAGAAGAGCAAGCTGAAAACTCGTGAAAGGCAGGTGTGAAATCCACGGAGACCTCTTTGGACAGGCTTCACTGGTACTGTCTGGTCAGATTATCAGCACCGATTGCTCATCCCCACTTCCCCAGCTAGCGGTGTTACCCCTTTCAGAGCTGTTGGCCGTGCAGATGGCGTGGCTGATCTCGGGTTTGTTTCAGTGAGGCAAGAGTCCTTGGCTTAAGCAGTTTGACCCAGCCTGGCTTGCTACAAGAGAAACAGCTGAGACTGCCAAAATCTCAGGCTAATGTCTCTTTCAGCAAATGCAGTAGCAGCATTCACACGCTGAGAGCAATTTTTCTCCCAGTTTGTGTACTGGGTTTGGATCTTCTGCGTCCCACATGCCTAACAACTACCAAGGGCTGTATCTCATTTCACCCTTCTCAGTTGTCTTCTGTCTTGCCTTTTGCTTTCTCCAGACCTTCCCTCACTGTCACCATAACGCCGTAAACACACCACAGAGCCTTACACGCAGGACCGCTGTGGATACACTGCCTCTTTTCCATGCATTGCTCTTCCCACACCTGTGGAGTCCAAAGCTCCTTGGGGCAGAAGAATCTCAAGTGGCCCTGAAAGCACCCTAAGGTCCCACTCCCTGCACCTGATCACACCAAAACAAAAGCCTCAAACCTTAAGAGCTACAAACACTGAGTAAGGAGGAGGAAGTATTTGCCCCAGACACCTGTGCACACTACCCAAAAAGGTCTGCACCAGTGATGAACCTATCACTGCCTTGCTACTCTACTTTTTTTCCTACTTCCCCACTACACCAAGTTTTCCTTGTTTATTTCCAAACAACTACTAGACTGCACAATCAGCAGGATAGCGTAGCTAGCACATTCTCCAAACACATAGGCAATATCAGTCTCCAGCTTGGAGAAAAGACAAGGTTCTGGACCTACCTGTAAGGGGAGAGAGCAAAGACAAAGGAAAGGTTGCAGCCTGAATCTAAGCTCACTGTGGGGGCCATGTTCCTCCCATCACTGGCTTTTAAAGCCATGCAGAGGCAAAAATAGACGTGACAGCATGCCAAAATGAAGTCATTTAAAAGAATGAATAGTAGCTATTATTTTCTGAAGTCCTCAATGTTTCTCTCTTTATCCAAGTTCATCATACAAAAGAGCAGGTTGAGTTTAAATGAGAATTAGGTTGCAGCTTTTTAGTATGCTCCAGGTAAAGCGGGTGAGCACGCACAAAGGGCACCTGATAACATTATTTGCACAGGCACTATTGTGTAACTGTTTCCACAGGCACAAAGGACTGTCAGGCTGCCATAAGACTTCATGCTAATTGCTTGGTTGCATGTGTTATGAAATGTAAATTAGGACTCCCTCAAAAACCTGGAAAACTGTGCTTATCTAAATCTCACAGGATTAAGGGGGCAGGCATCCAAATATTTTTCGCCAAGAAACGTGAAACTAGGCTCTGCAAAGATGTTCTGCACAAAGAGAGGGACACAGATCTGGTAGTTTATCTGACAGTTGTTTTGCTGCCCAAGCAGCTCCAAATCACATTTGCAAACCGGTGAAACATCTGGAGGGGAGAGAGTCAGATGGTGAGAACCGTCACAGTTAGGGTAATACCCACAGTGCTTCTTTACCAAGTGTGATATGAAATTAAGTAGTTAATTAAAACCGCTGACGTAATTATCAAACATTGCGTGACTCCTACGATTGAGTAGTAGGCTGGGGGAGGGGAGGAAGTGAAGCTAGCCTATAACTTCTATTTTACCTTCCTCCCCTTCCAAAAGAAAGCATCTCCTGCTACTAAGTTCTTCGGAATAACAGAACATAATAACGATACTAATTCCTTATGCGCATTTGTGCCAAAAAATATAAAATAAAAATATATTACAAGAACAAGCACAGCCCATAAACATTTTCACTGCTTCATTATTTAGGACCAACCGAGCATTTTATGAATTGTAGTTATTTATGATGTTTTATATGTTTGTTTATGCCCAAAAGGGTCACTTACTTCCTCACTGCGGCTCTCCATCATGCAACAGCAAGACAGGTCAGGCTTCAAACTGCATCGCAAGGGTCTTATTCTCGTATCCTTGCAGGCCCTCTATCCTGCAAACACTTAGCCATGTGTTTAACTTTATGTATACAAGTAGTCTCACTGAACTCATTCATGAAACTCTAGCCTTATTTAAATTGCCACAGGTTTTACCATTGACTCCAGTTGGACCCAGATTTCATCTAATGGGACTATTTACATCTGAAAAGCTGAACACATGTCTGAGCACTTTTAAAACTGAAGTCTTAGCTGCAAAGCTGAGGCATACACTTACCATTTTATCTCTTACTAACATGTAGGACCTACAAAATTATTTGCTTTTATCTTGACCTTAACTAAGTCAGGACACAATAAACAGATCACCACTAAAGCAGATTATTAGGTCGTATTTTTTCTCTTCCTTGGATATTCCTAAGCAGGCTATTCACCCTCTCCAATCTGCTCCTTTTTTCCATTCCAATAAGCATGAAACAGTTAATGCATAATAATCTAGGCACAAACACTGATTTTGCTTAGCAGGAGAGTTCACTTGTTCATTTGTACTTCAAAAAAAAGAATACATTTCAGGCAGGTACAAAGGACATACAGAAAAACAGATTAGTTAGCTGCAGTTTTCTTTCTTTAACTACAACAGCAGTAATAACCAATCTAAATTGAATTCAATTAAATCAAGGTTTAGTCAGTTCCTGAAGCAATAGCAGAAATATAATCTCTGCACTTGCTTCGTCATTTAGTTTTATTTAGCATGGATAGTGTAAGGGGACCCAAGTACCTTTCTTCTAACCTTCAGCAGAAAAACAAAAGAAGAAACCCCAAAATTGCAAAGTCAACAGAGATCTTTTGCTGCAGAAAGTAAAACTGTAGAAGTTACTGCTGTACAAGAGTTCCTGCTGAAACTCAGAACAATTACTAAAGAAACAAAGACTCTTTGAATACAAAAACCAACTTGCTTTTTCCGATTACCATACTGCTTATCATATTTCCGAGCTTAGAAATTCCCCGAGAGCATAAATTGATCCTAATTTAACCACTTTGTTGGAATATCCACTGATTGCGGGGTCCATCCCTACACTCCCTCCCATGACCCACATTGTTGGTGCAGGCATAAGACAGAACTTCAAGTACTGATAAGATGAAAAGTCATGTCTGTTGCTGTATCTGTAATTAAATAAGCACATTAAATGCAATTACCCTGTTACGAACAGGGCTTTTTTCCATTTTACAATAAATACAGCACGATAAGCAGTCTTCTTTCAGCAGCTTATTCTACAAGTACACTCACTCTTGGTGAAGGACCAACTGGTACGACTGCAGGTTCAAGCTAAGAATTATCACACTATCTGCTCCTCTTTAACAGGACTGTGCTCTGCTACCTCACCCATTTTATATGAGATTTCAGTCGATGAAATGTAAGGATGGAAAACAAATACTCTCCACCCCCATTGGTACCTTTTCAGCCACTTATAGCAGCATATAACATATGCTGCACATTTTCATATTCCACACACAGATGTTTCCTCATCATTTCTTATCTTGAAAGGGGTATGCAAAATAAAGTGTACTCAGTGCCCTTGTTCAAGCAAAAAAATTCAGCCAATGCTCCTACTGTGCTACACCACGAACAGATGTCCCTACACCTGTGTCCACATTAAGATCCATTGCAGTTTGTGCTTCTAAGCACAACTGCTTAAACTACAGCAGACCAGAAGGAAATAAAATTTCAATAAACTAATCTTAATCCTACCTATTACTGAAAAATCTCATCCAAGTCATTTAGATTTTTCTTAAATATTTACAGACAGAATGAGGCATAGGCATTAATAAAATATTGTTTATTCTGGAATTCTGTAAGGTTTTTTCCCCCTATTTTTATTTTACCTGTGTGCTAGTTCTTGATCTTCATGCTTCAGAGTCATTTCACTTATTCAGAAGAGAGTACTGTAACATGGCAAGATTCAGTTGTAAGAAACTGAATTTTAAACCTTTTGCTGTAAAATAAGCTCATACACTTTTTCACATCATTAACAATTAGCACAGCGCGAACATAAACTGAAACTCCTTGCCTATAATAAGCTACAATGCAGGGAGCCTCAACAAAATCTACACATTTCAGTCTGCAAGATGTTCAGAACAAGCCAAGCACAGAGCCAAGTTGGTAGAGTTAAATATCACACACAGCATGTAATTTCTGGAAACTCTGCATAACTGGGTGGTACTCTGCTTCAAGATACTCCATCAGAGCTTTTCAAGATACATGTATCATACTCATCATCATGGTACCTGCTGACCTGTACTATCTCATTTTCCTGCTTAGACAAGACTCTTTCTCCAATACTATTCCCAAAGAGCACTCAGATCTAGAGAAAAGCAAAGGACAGCAAACCTCTTTTCCTTACTAAACTAGCTGAATTCCATACACATCAAGGCAAGGGCTCAGAACTACAGTAGCCTTTCCATCTTTGTGCCAGATGGACAAAATGCTACAGATATTCCTATACAGTTGGTAGTTTTATCTTTTTTTTCAAGAGCAAATACCAAATATTAATACTTGGTTAATAAGGTTGGCAGATTGGGTACAGAGCACCCAGCCAGGTGAAAGCCAAGATTCGTTAAGGCCTTTCTCCTTTGTGAGAACCTTTCCTCACCTCACCAGAGGCTGCCCTAGCCTTTAAAAAAGGTACCCTTTAACTGTTTTCAGAAGGGATTGCACATATTGATTGAAATGGAAACATTTAGAGGAAAAAAAAAAGGGGGGGGGGGAAGAGCTGATTGTCCCCCAGAGGAAAAGTTTCCTGCAAAATCTCTCACAGTTTTATTTGCACCTCAGCAAATCAGTTTTCTTTGATTACAAACATCAACTTTTCTGTTAATATCCTCACACTATTTTCTCTGTCAAATGCCAAAAGCAGGCTGTAAATTCCAGAGGACCAGCTAGCTTCCTGCTCCCTGGACATTCAATCCCTCCTTTTGTTTTTAAGTCTACATTATCCAGGTATGAAGCCCCAAGTACCCAAGACCATCATAAGTCAGGGTGATTCAGGGTTCTCTTTTTGAATGCATACAAACCTACCCATTCGACATCAATCAAATCAGTTAGTGAGACCTTTTTTTTTTTTTTCTTTTCAGTTAAAAAGAATTGCAATACTACAGTAGATAACACTCAAGAGAAACCATGGCCAAGCTGCTCTGGCTAAACAGCATCTAGCAATTCTATGGAAAGAAGAAAGGATATAAAGCAACTGCCATTAAGCTTCCCTTTAGGGCCAAGCCATTATTTTGAGACAGCCAGATGCCCTTATCAAGCCTCAAGGCATGCTGAACTGACCAATGCAACAGACCTTCTAAAGATGTGCTGTCGGCTGCCAAGATCTTGCCATCACATTCTGAGCAGAAACAGGGAGAGAAGGAGGCAGAAGCAGTATGAGACATAATGACTTGCACAGTAGCTCAGGGCACATCCAGACACACAGCCCCAGGCCTGCTCGGGTGGAGGCAGCTTTCATCTCAGGCTCCACTCTGCAAGCCACATCACTGCAACCATAACACTTGCTGAAGCTATACAGCAGTGGTGCAGAGCTGATTTCAGCAGTCATTTCAAAGCCCAGGAAGAACATGAATGTGCCTGGCAGCAAACAGCAGCATAGATGGTACTCTGGAGTGATCCAGCCTGTGTTTTGCTTTCTTAGCGTGACGCCAACAATGAAAGGAACCATTTTCTTCGCGGCCTTTTCCCATACTTAAGTCTTTCATCTTCTAAGAAAATCTGTATTTTGAGAACCCTCCAGAAGCATGATGTTTATTAAAGAGAAATGCTACCATTTTTAACAAGCCAAGTGATTTACATACAAGAGATGAGTAATGTACTGTGAAATGGAATAGAACATACAGCTATGTCTTTTCACACAAATAAGAAATTTATTCATGTATACTGGTGAAACAAATAAACTATAAAGAACTGTTTGTGCTACAAAATGAAAGTTACTACACACAAAAAAGCTGGTTTATTTGATTACATTTTCTCATCATCCTCTTAGCACTTTTTCTTTCAGAGCTCTTTATTTATACAGCTTTTTTTTTTTTGGCGCTGGAGCCTTAATTCAGATCAAAGTGCTTTAAAAAAGCCTAAATTTTCTTCTGCTTTAATTATAAAAATGTAAAAGAATGTAAGTTTAATTACAAATAATTAAAAAAGAGAAACTTTTCTTCTGCAACTAACAATAATTTCATAAGACCAACCCTTCTTCCCCCCCTTCCATAGGATAAATAAATAAATAAATATATAAATGGATAACCTTTAAAAGTTACCTTAAGCACAACTGAAATTGTTTGAAGAAAATGAAGCACATCCACTGAAGCTTCATGGGATTTATTACAAGAAAATTCTTGTTATAACTCAAGATTTTGCAGCAAGGAAATACAGCTAGATGCATACCATACCTAGAACTATATAGTGGGTTTTCTTGGCGTGGGAGTTGGGAGGAAGTATGGAAGGTCAAAGAAAGGATGGCAGAACAATAGCAACTTTGCTAGAGACCTACAAGCCAAGCTTCCAAACAAAGACTCCCAAACTATTTCAGAGAGTTGCCTGAGATTACGCACTGACAAAATTCTGGCACCAACAATGACAGTCCAGCCAATAGAGAGAGACTTAATCCAAGACGTCAATATTTTTCTTATTTTAGTGGTATCCAGAGCACTGATATATATCACACAAAATAAGGCTTCTCAAGATAGTGCCTCACTTCTGAGCTAAATTTCTTTATCACGTTATTAAATTAATTAAATCAACACTGTTGTCACACTAAGCAATCAAATCAAATAAATAAAGCATCAAGTACAACAGAAGGCATAACAGCTCCTCCATCTTCACATTAACTGTTGGAAATGATAGGACATGCAAGGTATAGCATTCATAGAATCATAGAATTGTCTGTGTTGGAAGAGACCCCAAGGATCATAGAGTTCCAACCCCCCTGCCACAGGCAGAACCACCAACCTCCAGACCTGGATCTAGACAGGGTTGCCTGGGGCACCCACCACCTCTCTGGGCAGCTCATTCAAGCACCTCACCACTCTCTCTCTAAAGAACTTCCACCTAATATCTAATCTAAAAATTCCCTCCTTTAGCTTTAGTCCATTCCCCCTTGTCCTGCCATTGTCTACCCTTTTAAAAAGTTGATTCCCCTCCTGTTTACATGCTCCCTTCAGGTACTGGAAGGCTGCAATGAGGTGTCCGTGAAACCTTATCTTCTCCAGGCTGAACAAGCACAGCTCCTTCAGCTCTCTTCATAGGAGAGGTGCTCCAGCACTCCAGTCATCTTCGTGGCCCTCCTCTGAACCCTCTCCAACAGTTCCATATCCTTCTTGTCTTGGGGCCCCAGATCTGGACACAGTACTCCAGATGGGGCCTCACGAGGGCAGAGTAGAGAGGGACAATCACCTCCCTGTCCCTGCTGGCCACCCCTCTTCTGATGGAGCCCAGGATACCATTAGCCTTGCGAGCTGCAAGAGCACACTGCTGGCTCATGTTAAGTTTCTCATCCACCAGAAACCCCAGGTCCTCCTCAGCAGGGCTGTTCTCAAGGAGCTCTTCTCCCAGTCTGTATCTACATCTGGGATTCTTCCAGCCCAAACCTTACAGTTTTTGCAGTGTTGAACCTCATTAGGTTCACCCAGGCCCACCTTCCTAGCCTGTCAAGATCCCTCTGGAACACTTCCTTGCCTTCTATTGTGTCAACCGTACCACTCTGCTTCCTTCAAACATATTTTTATTTGAAAATAAAAGAATCTATTTTTGAAAATCATACAAAACATGAAAAAAGTACACAGCAGAAGGCTCACAACCTACAGAACAAGTGCTACAAGTGTATTCACACACCCACAGAGTCACGCTCAAGGCAGCATGGGCTCCTTCCACTTCAGAAAAAAATCCCCAGTGTTATTTGGGGTTAGGAAAGCTACTCTAATGGCATCTCATCCGAATTTCCAACCAGACTTAATCTCTGTCTTAAATTAGCCCAGTACTAGTCCACTCACACAAAGGAGCCAGCCAAATATAACCGATCCCAACCTAGGAACACTGTCAAGCTGTAAAATGAAGCCAAGAACAATCGTATGTTACCGTAGTGCTACAATATCACGTAAAGTCTGAAAGCACCAGCACCAACTGGAGCAGCCGGCAGAAGAGGAATGACACAGCACTGAACTGCCCATAAAGGTACAGGCACCGCATGCTTCAAAATGCTTATAAGTATATGTCTTACTGTGCTGCTTCTGACATGGGGAGTGAGATCCTCCTGTGCCCTCTCAAAGGTCCACCATCAAAAATTATGGAACCAAACCACACATTCACCAGGCACCAAAGTCAGAAAAGTCCCAGAAGTGGCTGATTTTCAGAATGAACTCCCCCTTCAAGATTTCTATGTTAGAGACCTGGAACAAATGAGACATTTGCAGAAAATAAAAATATTCTGGATGGAGAGAGGTCTGGTTCTCCCCCTGCTGCCTCCAAGATACTGACCTATTATTTTATAAACCATGCAACTGCTTGCTTTCATTTCCAAATGACTACTAAAAGCTTATCAAATGTATAGACAGGAATATATAAAGTACTTCAATTGGACCATTCACATCCTCACTTACAGCACTTACAGCAGCTTGAACTTTGAGCCTGCTAAAACACACCTCAGAAACACCCTAGGCTGAAAGGCAGGTACAAGGGAAACCACTGTGACACTCGTGGGTCCAAAACAGTGACCAGCCACACACTGAATATTTTGAGACCACCTCTGCCTACATTATAGAGACAGCTTTAGCACGCTGACAATTTTTTTAAATACTTTTTTTTTTTTTTTTTTTTTTTTAAACACACACAAGTGATTGTTTCTTCATGAAGTGTTTCATCTCCTGGTGGAATCTGGATGAAGCCGCATCAAAGGGCTCTTTGATAAAAATCAGATAGTTTGGTGCTGGTTGGGTGGATGTGGGGGCTTGGTTTTTACTGTAACACTCCACAGTGAGAGGTTTGGCTGACCCCTATGTACAGAAAGGTTTATTTTCCTGGTACCAGTGTTAATTCTTAGAGATCTTTATAATGGACAATATCCAATGCCTTGCTGGGTCACGTCCCCCACACTAAGCAATTCTGTCACCTTAAAAACCACCACAAACATCAAGTTACAAAGATGTCCCACATCAGTGGAAGAATACTTAGAATCACAGGCATCTCAAAGACCATCTAGTTCCAACCCCCCTGCCATGGGCAGGGACACCTTCCACTAGACCAGGATGCCCAGAGCCCCATCCAACTTGACGCTGAATGCTTCCAGGGAGGGGACAGCCATAGCTTCTCTGGGCAGCCTGTGCCACTGTCTCATGGCCCTCACAGTAAAGACTTTTTTTCCTGATATCTAATCTAAATCTACCCTCCTTCAGTTCAAAGCCGCAACCCCTTGTCCTCTCACTATATGCCCTTGTAAACAGTCCCTCTTAGTGCTTTACCCACACTTTGAAACTCATACATGCTGGTTTTAATACCCAAGTAAATAACCATTACCACCTTCAGTAGTTACTGAGCAAAACCTAAGAGTTATTTTAAACAGCATCAACTGAGAAATACTCTAGCACATAAATTGGAGGCCAGATGCTGTAAAGGCACTTCTGATAGACCACAATGTTGGAAGCCTACACACTTATCAGCCAGGCACTGCCTCCTTCAGGAAGATATTTTAGAAAAGTATCTGATTCACAAAGAGCCATCCAAGTGAGAGCTAGATCCCCCTGCATCGGAGGGAGAGAAAATTGTCAGAAAAGCAATTAAAACTAAAGTCGTGCTTAGTCAGAGTAGGTAACCAAGCCACGGGAAGTGCTACATACAGAAATCTCTGTTGGGACTGCAGATAAACACTGCTGGTGTACCTATCTCTTATTTAGGTATTTGAGAGGGTTTGAAGACTGGCTTCCAGAACCAAAAGGGCTTCCTAAGCATGTAGGGTGCAGGTTGTTCTGCGGTGATGGTGAGGAAGCAGCACTACTGAGCCTGGTTCCTGGGCCCAGCACCAATTAACAACTGCTACACGTAAAAAGCCACAGGGGTGGGAAAAGGCCGCAGGACAGAGATCTAGGAAAGGTTTAGGCTGCTACTGAGTGGGTTCGTTTCCATGACAATTTTGGGCACTGAATTGTGACCCTGTTTCAAGAGGTCAAGTCCTTTTTTTAGGATTTAAGTACTCCAGTTACCAAGCTGCATGAAAATTGTGCCCATGCACTGGCAGAGGCTTTACAGCAGCAGCTCCGCTACAAATTGCTGTGTTGTTCCCCTGAACTAATACTGGACTAGCTAACTAAAACACACAGGAGTTGAAAAATCATACAATCATCTCATTAGCAAAATAGCCTAGAGTAATGCTAAATTCAGAAAACCCCATCCTGGAAACAGGACGCTAAATTCAGAAAAACCTGTCTTCCCTTGAACCATGGGTGAGAGGTCAGGGTGGGTTTTTTTGGGTCTACTGACAGGTTGGTGAATAATAGGGGATGCCACAGACCAGACCAGTAGTCTAGCGGTAATGGTTCGTGCCATCATGTGGAAAATCCTCATTCAATTACCTGTCGGTCTCTGGCTTCCCGGGCCAGCTGGGACCAGGAGCTGCCGCTGAGGCCAATGTGCTTAATTCCTGGAGAAAAGGAAGTGCTCCCAGGCACTCAACAGCAACCCCCGCAAATAAATTAAGAAGCCTTTGTGGCAGACTAATGGGAAGCCTGTTCAGCTCTCTGCTGGAAGACAGATGCCAAAAAAGACTTGGTCTCAAGTTTTAGATGTACAACAAAAATCTGCTGTTCTGTTTACCACGGTGATGGTATATACACCTATACGTGTTTTTAGAGATTAGCCTGATTTGACGCACGAATATGTGCCATTTGAATAAACCACTGGAAAAAAAAATCTGAGTTAAGATGTAAAAACTAAAACAGCTTATGATGAAAGCACAATATTTCCAATAAAACAAACAGCAATTAAAAAGATGAAGAGACAAAGGAAAGAAGGAATATGAAGACAACAAATGAGCATCATTTACCTCCAACTGAAACCTCCCACTATTCTTGAAAAATTTCCTCATGAAGCCAGTAGGACAAAGGCTAACAGTGTCCTAGGATTAATATTAAAGGAAGTTACTTTTAATTCTTCTCTTTTTCAAAGCTTAACAAGATCACGAACGGCTGGGGTGGCAGAGCATCGAGCCATCCCCAGTGACAGAGGCTCTGGGAGGCCAAATTTCACCAGCTTCAAATGGTGCGATTTACTGGTTTTCCTTTTTCCTTGAGGAGAAAGATCCTTAGCTGCCACCCCAGTGATCCAGTGTGCTCCTTTCTTTCACAATAAGCTGTCATATACAAACACCAGCAACCCTATGCTAGGCTGAAGCATCCTCCAAAGACAGAGCCAAAGCACACACCGCTGCCTTTGGAGATGCCCGTTACGAGCCATGCACAGGTCCACATGGTATTTCAACAGTCCTGAAGGTAAGCAGCAAACGGAGCAGAAGAGTCAACATGTTAAGTAATATTTACGGTGTGATTCCCCAAGCCAATTTCCTCCAGCTCTTTCAGTTTCATTCAGCAACTGGCTGCCCTCTGGGGAAAAATGTTTTAGTATGGAGTTCTGCGAAGAGTCAAACTGAGAAAAAAAATTAGAAGATATACACCCTCTCCCTCTTACTGGGAAGGGACGGGAGCATCTCAAATCTAGAGGACTATCCCAAGACTGCAGGAATACAACCTAAAATCTGATCTAGAAAAAACGAATCCTACTGCCACCCTGACATAAATAACCTACCCACAGAACAAGCTCTCACTTTAAAGCAAGATAAGGAGAGTTTATAAGATCAGTCACCCCAAGCAGGAAAGCACAAGGAGTTCAAAGGTTGCCAAGCCTCAAAGGCAAACAATAGGCTTCCAGAATCAAGAGAAATTCCCAAATTAATTTAAAACCCTGAGGGCCAAAGTGTTGGAGAACAAAGAACTTTCAGCTTAGGGTTCGGATCGCCATATAAAACGCTTCCATCTTTCAAGTTTCAGACAAAAATTAAGCATTAAAAAAACCTGAAGAAAATAGATGGTTTAAAAAGATTTCTTTTTCAAAAAAGACAATTAAACCAAAGCTGTGTCAAGCCTATAAAATATTTAGAAATAAAAATGCAAAATATCTAACCATAAACATTGGCCCCAAGAGCACATTCGCTTTTACACTAATAACAGTAAGAATAAGCATCTCTATCTCCGTCTTCAGATTTAGTCTGCTTCTCCAACTGTATGTCTGGAGCAACTTTCACCACAGGTTGCCAGCAGGCTTGCATCTACAGATTCAGCATCAAATATTTCAGCTAAAGAAAGAAATTCCATAAACAAACAGCAAAGTCTGTTTCAGTCAACTTCACAGGAGGAGGGAAAAAAAATAAAAAATAAAAAATCCCAGCAGCCAACAACACAGGAAAGGCAAACTTCCAGATGAGAGAGGCAAAGGAGCTCCAGTTCAGCACTCATGCAGCTATCAGATGGTTAACAAATTGAGATGAGAGACTTCTGAGCATTTTGAGCGACTTTCACTCTGGCAAACTTAAAGGATTCAGAAGTGCAGCTGGAATACATATGGGAGATGCTGGAGAAAGTGGATTATTTGAATTTGTAAGTCCATTGTGTGCTGGAGAAACTTCCTGCAGATGAGGCGCATCCCGTCAGTGACTCAGGGAGACTCTCCATCTGCTAGCAGTCATGAATTTATTCTCTCAACCAGCTACCAGAAGTGACACAGTTTACGTTAGTGTTATATATGCAACAAGAATCTTAAAATAAAGCCTGTGGGGACATAATTTCTTTTTTTTGCTTCCAAAAACCTCTCTACTACAGCATCTCTACTCAGAAAAAAAAAAAACCAAACCCAAAACAAACCTATTTTGATGAAACTAAGATTTCACATTTTGATCAAAGTGTTACATTCAATACAAATTTTTTATGCAGAAACATCTTTTAAATCAAAAGCCAAATTTATTTTCAGATGATGTTCATTAAAAATGGAACTGATATCATATTAATAGAATATTATCACTCCAGATTCATCACATTAGATAACCAGTTACTGGTTCGCTTGTTTCATACTCAACTACAGTACCTGAAAACTGCATAGACTCAGTTAGTCGAGCATCCTCTCCAGATTAAAGTCTCTGCTTCATATACAAATTATCTTATTGGTAACTTGAAATTACCACAGACAAGGTGCAACAGGAGGGACAAAGGGAAAAGACTACAAAGAAAACACTCGAGACCCCATCTCCCTGCTTCTCCCCACCACCAGCCTCCCTGCTGGAATTCAGAAGGCTGCAGCCACCTGCAAACTGGATCTACTGAGAGCTACCACAGATTTGCACTCAGAGCTGAAAAACTGAGAGTAGGTGACAAAAAGGGGCCATAAAAATCAGAGATGTAAATTAATAATCAAATATACACACACAACAAGGAGACAGATGGCAAGCAATTTTCCCCAGTGTACTTATACTTGTTCTTCTAGTGCACGTATTTGGGTCACTTGCTAGATTAAATCTCATGTGGCAGACCCAACAGAGGTACTGTAGAATGTGTATGGGCTCAGCCTATTTTTAAGTGATGCAAGCCTGACACTACAGGCTGAAAGCATTTATCAGGATTTCTTCTGTGCAGTTCGCAATACCTCCCTGCAACTTTGAAACAAGGCTCCTGGATATTTTCTACCATCGGCAAGGCTGCCCCATTCAGGCCTGCTAAATAAAATGCAGCATAAGCTAGAGAAAATTGGTCAGTGCTACCACATCTCAGGGAAGAGTCCTGCTTGGAGACTGACAGATCTGTTCGTATTTTCCAGAGCACCAATTTTGTCAGCATGCCAGAGAGAAAAATACATCACTCAAGGTTAAAAATTCCTACTAACACTCTTCTTAAAATATGCCTTTCTTCTGACATTTGGGAGTAGGAAGGAACACCTCAATGGATGAGTTGCTTTTGACATGCTGGCTGTAGCAATGCCTGACCTCATACACGCAAGGCACTAAATCTTCCACACCCCAGCTGTAAACTGACAGTGACCTGTCTCATTTAGCACAGGTCACATGAAGGACTACAACTTCAATGCAAGGCACCCGCGGGTCAAATTGCCTACTTTTAGGGGGGCCTAAATGGCAAGGAAAAATAATTACACGGGTGTGTCAGCCTAATTGCAGCAAAGGGTTTCCCTCCTGTAATACTGGTAGACATTAGCATAAAACAAGAACTGCATGTGCAGAGATTAGCCCCCCTTAATCTGTCAAGAAGCTGGATTTAACACAGCACAACAAGCAAGACCTTCAGTACATCCACAGGAATGGAAATTGCATTTCTCCCGACCCCTTGTTATCAGTTCCAAGACGATTTTGCTCAGCAATAAATAAACCTTTATTAACAAGCAGTGTGAGCTCACTGTGGCATTAGACCAGCACCTAAATATTTCCCCCTCTCTTCACGCATTCATCTCTTTTCTTTCGGGTTACAGCATGCGGCACCCAGATTCAAATAAAACAAATAAGCAGAAAGAATGAAATATATATATATATATATGTTTAGTTGCCCCTAGATGAAGAAGGAGGTTTTGAGTTGGGGAGAATTCCCCCCCTAACAATCTACACATGTAACTACAAAATACCGCAGCTGTTTGAGAGAATTACAGTAGCAGGGAACAGGGTGACAAAGCTTGTGTTTCCTAGGTCCACTGGAGGAAAAAGGAAAAAAAGGAAAAAAAAGCAGTGTCTCTTCTTCACACTAGCTCTCAGGTTTGGAGGCTGTCACTTTCATTCAGGGTAATCAATAAATCAATTGATCAGAAAGATCACATGTTTGCACTTATTATGTACATGCCACCTAGATGTCTCACCTAAAAGAAACAAGTGAGGCAGACTAATGATAAAAGTAAGAAACGTATACATTTGCTTACTCAACTTCCTCGGGCTTTAAATCCATTCAATTTCAGTTTAATTGGGTGAAGGGTGGGAAATAAAATATTGAATCCTTTGATACAGAGTCATAAACCCCAGACTACAAGCAAGTTTGTTATATCACTGTCCATACAGACTTTGGTTTGGTGCCATGCAGCCGCTAAAATATTAAGTTTTACCATTGGGAAATTGATTTTGCTATAAGAAGTTTTTACGATGCCCCTTAATCTTACCCAACCTACATAAAAAAATACAGAAAGCAATTACAGACACCCTTTATATAGTAAGCTTGATCACTATATTAAAAAAAGAACAGTCTGATGTAATTTCAGTATAATGGCAAAGGAAGCAGAAAAAGCTATGGCAATCTGCTGCCCTCCTGAAACAAAACATTGCAGGTTCCCTGCTTAAATGCACAATCTTGATTCACTTAAAGTTAGTAGCGTGATCCATCTCCCACATGGAGGGCTGTGTCCTGCAGCTCCAGCATCGACCTCCTTTTTCCAGCGTTAGGTTTCAAGCCTTCTCCTGCGGGGCAGCGAGATTCTGTGATTACAGTTAAAGGAATACTTTGGGTCCCGGAGCCTGCCTCTTTGAGCAGAGATAACCCTTTCTTATTCAAAAATTACTAGCACGCAACAGCCATTTCTGCCTCGCCCCTTCCTGCGCTGCAGTTGACAAACATCCTAATTAGATGACCCTGAGTACGGAAATGCCATTAACCGGCTTTCAGAGCGCTACAGTGAATGACTAAATCTTAGTTTCAATGAAAATAAATACTTTCTTTAGTTAGGGGGGAAACATAAACAAAGCAGTACGTTAGAACACCTTTCAAACAGTCCGGGATTGATACTAGGGAAGAGAGCATGTGATTATCTTTCCCACCCTTCCCGAGATGACTCTCTAATATCACTATTTTATAGCTGCACTGAAGCACGCCGGGGCAAGATCAAGAGTAACCTTCACCTCCACATCAGTAACACCAGGTAGTACTTCCAATAGCTTCCTACACCCAGCCAATTTGAACAGGCCTGCGGGACAGGCTTATAAGCATGTCCTTAAACAGCCCAGCCCAGTTTTCCCTAAATATTGCAACATATGTTACTCAGGGTTATGTAAATATTCCACAACTCCTGGAGGGTTTAAAATAGTGTCAGGGTGTCAAAATATTCACTGCTTTCTATTGATCCAACTCAGAGCTTGCGTCTCAGGGTAACAGCAGATTATTTCTTTCTTTCTTTCTTTTTTCTTTTACTGTTTCTGAATAAAGTTTTGAAATGTTAAAACAGGTTTAAGAAAAAAGCCACTGCAGGTAGTTGGAAGGCTCACAGAGACCTGAAAGCGCTTAATTGCTTCACAAGGCTTCAAGTGCATGTAAATGACCCGAAGGACCGAAACTGCTCCCAGCCAAAGACCTGGACCGGGACCACCGCCTGGCATTTACTTCCAGTATAATAGGTTTAATAGTAGCAACCTTGAAAACCGGGGGGAAGGGGGCGGGGGGGGGCGGGATTCTGGAAAGCGGTGACGGATCCTTAAACACAGCAGGTGCACCGGAATACAGAGTTAAGGGAGGAAAATTCCAAGTTTAGTAACTGACTCCAGGACGGGCAGGTTATTTCCCCAAGGCAAATGCCTAACCAGAGGCACAACGGCCCTTTCACATCCCATCAGCGCGCCGGGGAGTTTCGCTCACCCGGGAACGTCTTTCTTTCCCAAGCGCATCCCTCATCCCACCCTCACCTTGTTCCATCGCCTCCCTCCCAAGGCTCCAAGCCGCTAACCCCGCAAGATAGCTGCCCGGGGAGTTGGCTGGCTACCGCACACCCGACCCAGGAGGCAGGGACCCACCGTGCACACACACACACACAGAGGCACTCAAGCACACGCACAACCCCCCCCGCCCTCTCGCCCTCCCGGGACGGCCGGTTGCTACCGCCACCACGGAGGATTCAAAGAGCGCTGCCTCCCTCGGCGAACCGAGCAGCGGCGCGGACCCGCCGGCAGCTGTCCGCCCGCACCCAAGGGAGGCGGTGGCTCGCCACAGAGGAGAGAGAGGCTGATGAAAAGCTGTCAAAGTCAATACGTGCTCACTTTTTGGATGGTTTAATTCCAATGGAGCATGAAACACCCCGGGACGGTTAATAAGTTTAGCCAGGCGTGCTGTTCTCCCTAATACATTTTAATTATGCATCTGCTTTAATTGTGATCGGGTTTAGTCACCGGAAAAGGCACAAATTGGAATTTCCCCCCGGCCGCTAACAGCGCTTTTCAGCACCTTCCGAAGGGCAGGTACGTGCAGGAGAGGAGCAGGTAGGGAGCTCAGCCCATCCCAGGGGCTGCCGCTTCCCTCCCCGCCGGCGGGGCTCCGGTCCCTGCGGCCGCCCGGAGGAGCCCGACCGCGCACGGCAACTTCCCGCGCGGGGCTCGGTCCCGGCGGAGGGGGCGGAAAGCGGGAGGCGGCCGGGCACCCCGCCGCCCGGGTGACACCGCGCATGTGGGGTGGGATCGGCCTGGGACACGCCAAGTTAAAGCGGCGGGTCCCTGCCCGCCGGGAAGGGCCGGAGGGGACCGAGCCCGCGCGGGAGCTGTCAAAGCGCCGGGAGCGGCGGGCGCCGCCGCGGCCACCCTGAGCGAAGAAGAACCGCCGGGAGCGTCCCCCGCCGCCCCGGGCACCCCGAGGGGGGCGGCCGCCGCCAGCGCCACACTCCCGGCAGGTGGGCAGCCCCCGCCCGCCCGCCCAGCCCCGCCCTACCTGTCATCGTAGCAGAAGTCGGCGCCCAAGGTGTTGAGGTACAGGGCGAGCCCCAGGGCGCTGCTCAACAACTCCGCGATCATCTCTCCGCCTGCCGCCGCCGCCGCCGCGCTCGCACCGGGGCAGCCCCCCGTGTCCGGCCTGTCGCGCCAGCCCCGCCGCGGCTGACCCTCGCTCCACCCGGCACCGCGGAGCGCCGCTCCGCGCCCCGCCGGCGGCCGCAGCCTGACGGCGTGCTCCCCCGCGCCTCCGCCGCCCCCTACCCCATGGCAGCGGGGCGAGCGGCGGACAGAGCGCAGCTGAGCGGAGCGGGGCGCGGCAGCTACCGCCCTTCTCCCGCGACGCTTCGGCCCTAGCGCAGCTCCGGCTCCCACCCGGCCCCGGCCGGCGCTCCCCTCGCTACCGAGCCGGGCGCCGCCGCCGAGGCTCTGGGAGCGCCCGCGTGGGGCGCCCCGGGCTCCCACCGCGCCTGCGTGCGGGCCCGCCCCGCGCCCGCCCCGCGCCCGCCCCTCGGCGCCCGCCCCTCCCCGCCCCACGCTCCCGCCCCGCTCCCCGGGCGGCGCCGCACCGGCAGCGGCAGCGGCCCGGGCTGGACGGGACGCCGAGCCGGGCGCGCCCCGCCGCTGCCGCTAGCTTGGCACAACCCTCCTCTTCAAGGGCTTTTTTTTTTCCTTGACGCTTTTCCCCCTTTTCCTTTCTCCGTTTTCCTTTCCCTTTCTTTGATCTTCCCGACTTCTTTCCTCCCTTCTTCTTTCCGCCCGTTTTTTTTTTCCTTTTAACTTGTCTTTCTTTTACATTTCTAAACTTCACTCTTTCTCTCATCCCCTTTACGCTGTTCCCTTTCTCTTCCCTTTCCCGTCCTCCTTTTCCTGTTCCTTTTTCCCCCCCCTTTCTTCTTCTTTTTACTCCACACCCCCCAGTATAGGTCAGCTGGAGGAAAGAGGGCGCCGGTGCCATTGGGGATGGGATGCCTGGGCTGGGGGTGCCACGCTTCCGCTTGCCCTGAGCATGGCATCCCCCTCGTTGTCTGTCAGAGCAGACATCCACAGGGAGCTCTTCGCTCGGCTTCCCCTAAAGCGAAACCAAAGCAAGCCACTGAAACATGGCAGGGGACGGGGGAGCTGGTAACAAACACACCCCAAAACAAGGCGCGCTGCGGACTGGGATGCCCTCAGGGCATGCCTGGAACGAACGGGGTGCTGCCTGCAAGAGATGAGGTGGGCACAGCCCTAGCAGGGAGCAGCAACGTGTGAGTGGGACAGATAAATGTTCCTGGCCAGAAACCCAGCTGTGGGAGGTAATGCACCAAAACTATCTTCGATAATTCATGGGATACAGAGGCATGAAGTTATGGAAAGGGTTTGGGTCCATCAAGCTGATTGTTTCCTCTTTTAAAAGAAGGGGTTTTTTATATGTTGCGCCTCCTTTTTCTGCTAGCCAGCCCTTTATATAACTGTTTCCTCATGATTTCCATCAAGTGGCACATCATGCTGTCCCAGAAGAATGGGAGCCTGTGCACCATGCTGTGTCTTTTAAATTGGGGAGCTTTTAACAAGTTTTCTTTCTCCCCTATGTGATTATTTAATGCTGTTTCTTGCAACCTCAAAATATATTAAGTGCATTAAGACCTCTTTCAAGCAACGCTTAAAGTGTGCCTGTGAAATCTGCCCCAAGTGTCACAAACATCTCAGCTGCTTTTACTTAGATTCAGGGGGTGTGTTATCACCATCAGTGGCGGTAATTGCAGCCATGGGAGGAGGGGGCATTTCATTCAGAGTATTAAAGCTTTGAGGGGCCTTATTGAACCCATTAGCGGATCACATTGATCTGGGATTAAATTTTTCAGCCTGAGGCACAGAATATAGCAACCTGGATTTTAAAAGTGTTGGTACGCTTTGTTGGTAGAACAGTGATCCTTGCTTTCCAGTGCCGGTTCTCAATGTGTTTCTGGACCTACTGCCAAGATCCCAATCGTCATGACTTAGTCCTTGCTGCAGCGGAATTGCTGAGCTTACACACTGGGTTTTCACAGCTCCTGTTCTGGAACTTCCTAATAAACTCTGCATTAAAAGCAGTAAAATTGCTGCTGAGTCACAGTGGCAGAAGTCTCTTGTTCTCTGTCAAAAGCATGTGGGTTTTTTCTTCTAAGAGGCAGGTCTACTGGCTGGGGTAGGTGAGGGCCGGCAGAAAGGCTTTAGAAGCACAATAAACCCTCCAGGGGAAAAAGTTTAGCAAAGGCTGACTCTAGCTAATAAAACTGAAGGCCAAGAAAGGGTGGGATGAAATGTGTAGACTGTGTGGTGAGTGCCTGCTCCGATGGATGTTCTCATTGCTCTAGGGTGGCTGGAGGTAGTTCCACCAGCCTGTCCCAGAGGATTTAGCTGTGCTTACAAGAGCCTACAAAGACTGTACCTTGCGGAAGCATCTCTTCATAAACAAAAGACCAGTGTTCTACCAATGGCAAGAGCTTTCTCTGACAGAGCAAACCTGCTTTGTAGAAAGGAAGAGATGGCGATGTCTGCATGTGCCACCCCACCCGCCAGCTCTGGGGGCTCTGCACACCAGGCCAAGCTGGAGGCCACAGGTGGAAAGAACCAGTGCAGAAAGCTGGAGACAAGTTCAACTTAAAAATTATTGTCTCTGTTAAGGAAACAACACTGGAGACGAAAACAATATGGTAGAAATGAAAGTATGATAGGGGAATTCCTTCGGTCCCTCAGTTAGTTAAAAGTAATAAATGCACTGCAGTTATGAACAACATTGTGTTTTACTATATCATCCAGAAATGTCAGATAGGGTTCTGACTCATAGCAGATTTACAGCGTGACGTACCATAATCACACGGTATCAAAAGAAGTAACTCAGAAGTTCAGACGTGTCACTAAGCAGCCATTTCCAAAATAACCTCCACTTCCAGAAAGTTGTTGTCACAGACGCTGGTATCAGGGAAAAGGGAAGAGGTGGAGGGTTGTAGCAACACGTAGTAATAACAGTAATTGTAGAGATAACTAGCGTTACACAGCCTAACTGCTGATCTGTTGTGTAGAGCTTAAGCGACAAGTCCACGTGTGTTATTGCAAATATGGTGATCACAATTGATCTGTTTTAATACCAATCTGGAAATTTCTTCATCAGAGACATTATAGACTCTGAGTCACTGTGCTACAATACACTTCACCTAAACTGTGCCTGAAAGATTAAGTTGTGGCACAGCACGTAGAAATACATGTCTGTCACAGTGACAGATTTGGTTAACCGGTCACTGGCTATGAGACCTTAAATGTCAGGGTAATGCATGTGGTGCAGATCCCTCAACAGATTAGATTAGACACTTCAATTTCTATACACTGGGTTCATTTGCTGGAGCTTGTAGAAAATATTTGTGCCAACTTCCTCAAAGCATCTGAGAAGAGAAAGGCTAACCCCCCTGAAAGCTGCCGAGATTTATTTTTTTTTATTAGGCTGAGGTAACTGGATATTAAGCGTTACTGATACCATCAAATAAATGTCATAACATATTGTGCAGAATTCTGAACAACCTAAATTACATCCAAAGATGTGACTTAAAGAGCCCTGGGAATGTAACTTTGGTGCATCAAACACCCACACAGTTGCTGTTGTTAGCAGTTAAGGATAAGCTGGTGTTATCTAAGGAAGGAAATCAATTTAGATGAATGCTTAGATGAATGAGTACCTTATTTTATTCAAAGTAGGAGAAAATAGGGTAGAGAAGAATGTTTTTGCCAAATTCTTCTTTCAGAATTACTCACCGATTCATAGAGGTAAGGTTGTTTAATTGTGTGGAGTAGGATTTAAGCTGTTGTTTTCCTGTCATGCTGACAAGATCATACTAATTCTCAAGGAGACCAGCGTTTCTGCTTTCTCTACAAAATTGCTTTCTTTTTTTCTTTTTTCCTTTTGCTCATGCTATGATAATAACAACATCAGCAATGACAACCAAAGTAAAAATAAGCTGCCACTGCAAAACAGTAAGATCTCATGGAAAACTGCATTAAATAGGACAGTAAAAACTAGACACACGCAGGCAAACCAAGCACACGCAGGACTTACATCAGTACTTGAGAGAGATTTTAACTGAATGCATTTCTTAAGGAAATAACATTTCCAGGAAGCACCAGTTCCTACTTTAGATCAGTCAGTGGAGCTAGAGTATTGCTGCAGAGCTGGGGAGAGAGAGAGAGAGAGAGAACCAAAGCAATTTTAGCTTGACCTAACCTAATTACACAGACTCTGTCTAGGAAGAGAAAAAGGCAGTTACAGAGAAGTTTCTTGTATGCATACCATATGCAAGAGCTTTTCTGTAACTCGCAGGTGAGAGTTTCTCAAGGAAGATGATTACTCCAAATGGCTGTGATTTAAAATTATAACATGTTTTATGGAAGATTTTCGGACTAAAACCTAAATCCATAAAGGGACCTGGATACCTCATTCTTCAGAGAATTCTCCTATGCCTCAGACGTTAAGTGCCAGTGTTGGTTTTTGTGTTCGGCTGACATCAGACAACCTAAAGTTTCAAAGGACCTAGATTGTCACTTGATGTTTTCAGAAACACCCAGGAAAAAAAAAAAAACACAAGACACTGTGGTGCCGCTTAAAGCTTTAGCATATCCTGAAGCCTTATCACACTTATCAAAACAAGCCTTTTCTTGCCTCTCGGTGCCTGTGGGACCCGAGGCAGGAGTG
Source organism: Porphyrio hochstetteri (assembly GCA_020800305.1). Classification (NCBI taxonomy): domain Eukaryota; kingdom Metazoa; phylum Chordata; class Aves; order Gruiformes; family Rallidae; genus Porphyrio; species Porphyrio hochstetteri. The sequence goes on from CM036905.1 coordinate 62,090,910, forward strand.
TGTGAAACAGCATGCAGATGATTCTCTTTCAGCTGGAGCCTGAACCAAGGGCACGGAGACACCAGGTATCTTTGCCTAATCCAGAGAATGGATTTGAGCTGTAACGGAACTATGAAGTTACTGTGCCAGCATCTGGCAGTCTATGACAAGACCCTTTCCCATCCAAACCATTCCATTTTAATATATTAATTCCTTCATTTTATGCAAGAGTAATTGCTTCTATGCTGGCAATTAGGACATTCAGGTAGCCTGAGTGCAACCTGGCATCAGTTGACTGCTCTGAATGTGGAAGAAGAGGGCAGATTGTGAACACTGACAGCTCTGATAAAGAGCTTTAAATTATAAAGTGTTTGTAATGAGGGATAAAGGAGCTCCCTCATTGCTGATTATTTTTATGAAAGCAAATTTATTTATACAGGCACCTTCCTGCAAAAGATGTCCACTGGTAAAATTTGTAAGGAAAAGTGGGTAGTTCCTTGCAGCTGAATTCTTGAATAATATCTAACATAGATGTCCAGCATATTTGGGAAGTTTTTGGTTTAATGTCCTGTTAAAGACAAGAAGACAATGGGCAGATTAGGTTTTGCTCCTCTGTGATTTAAAAATTGCAGATACTTAATGGGAAAAATGTGATTTTTTTTCCTACCCAGTCCTTCAGGCATCTCCATACTGGATTTGTTGCCCTCTGCCAATTCCACCATCAGATGCCTGAGCCTTCCCATTTAGGAATATCTATTAAACTGACCATTTGTTTCTCTTTTCACCCATATGCAGCAAGAAACAACAGCATACCTCAGACCTCTGAAGGATGCTCCAGTTTTCTAGAGAGAACCAGTTGTCAGTTAATTTGCTGCAGGATACTCTTGACTTGTTTGCTGATTTCTGCTGGTATGCTCATTACTGCTTAAAGTAAAAGAGCAGTGGCATAGAAACAAGTAGTCTTCAGACTCTTCTGATGATTTTTCTTAGTATTACTCAATTCTAGACTAATCCTAGTCTGCTTTACATATTTATCTCCCTTGTCCGTTGAGATAGCTCAAAGTGAAATCAAAAAGAGTTCTTAATCCTTCTTGTCAGAGTAAGTTGACAGTGTAAACTTACTAATTGCAGATATGTCAACCTGTCATCTCCCAGAACATGAGCCTCTTTTCTGTTTGCTATTTCATACTTTATAAAAATAGCAGTATACCAGTTTTCTATTTTTGTAGTTGCTTTTATCAAAACAGCTTGCAGAAACATGCATCCCTAGAAGATGGCTCTGGAAGTAAATTAGAACTAACCTCATTTTACACAGGTATGAATCGAGGCAACCGGCATTTGTGTCCATTTATCCAGCTCATATGGGAACTCCATAGCAGAAGAGGAATTTATCTGATTTCCCAGCCACGATTCCCAGTCATTCATTTGCTTTCATCATGAGATCATCCTTCCGTTCACAGTAATTGATATTTCCTTAGACAACACACAATGGAATTATCCCAGGGATTAATTTGGCCTAAGATGTTAATTCTGAGGAAAGTCCTATTTGACAGATGGATGGCTGCAACATAACCAAGAAGTCTGTGGCGCACAGCCTGGATTTTGTGCAGGTGGAGGACAGGGAGTATGAGTGGTATATAATATCCTGCCTCTCATCATTTCTTGGCAGATGTATTGCCCAGTAGATGGAACAGCTTCATCAACAGCTGAAAATCTGTTTCTTGTCATCTTCCTTCCCCTAGAAAGAAGTGAGTCATCGTGCTGTCCATCAGTCCTCTACTTTTCAGGGTACTGACATTTCCCCTGTGATGCAGATGTTGAAAGACAGTTTAATTTTAGTCTAGATCTGTCTCCTTCTACTTCACTTGTCCTTCAAATGTACAACCTGGGATACAGGCTGTGAAAATTGGACAAAAAATGATATGTCTCTATGGCAGCGACATCAGACCTTCGTCCCATGGCAGAGCAAAACCAGCCAAAGATGCAAGTGTAATTTCCACCTCAATCCCTGCAGATTTGCTATGGAATAACCTAATTTACTTCCTTACTTCAGTACAGTCTTGGCTTCCTGCTGTACAAGCATGAAATAAAGCCAGGAAAACCATGATTACTCTTATTTTAGAGAGAACGTGTCAACATTACCGAAACATATCTAACACCAGCACAAGCACAATTCTCAAGAGTTAAATAAACAAGGGAAAATTATTATAAGGAGTAAACCTTTGAATCCCTCTAAACAGACTCAGTTTGATTTTTCATAATAATGTTGGAACCAAATGACGTTTTGTACTATAATGTAGACAGGTCCAGAGAGGATAGTCAAGTTGTAGGTTCTTAATGAACAGTAAAGCAGAAACAGCAACTAAATTAGCAGGGACTAAATTTTTTCTTTTCCTCTGCTTGCTCAGTTTGAGAAATATCTTCTCCATATACATGAAATCCAGAATGGAAATCTCAGTTGGCCTCTGTCTCCATACTTTAAAATATAATTAACACATGCCAGCAATAAAATCATGTTAAATTTAATTTTTAGTGGATTAAAGACATTGCTACTTTGATTTAGAACTAAGGCAATTGTTTCCTTTATTTGCAAATATGGAAAAATACAGAACATGAACCATTTGAGGTTTGTTGAATTGGGTTTTTTTTTTTTACACAGGGCTTGTAGCAGAAGTTTAATCAGTTCGGTGGGGCATTTACAGCTTTTAAGTGACAACAGTGACTCGGGATATGCAGGTGACCCAGATTTCTCCCCTACTGTGTCACACACACTCACAGATAGATACAGAGACGTATATTTTCCATGATCAGTCCGTCAATTTGTTGGCTACAGGCTGTTACATATAGATGCTGGGTTCCAATTACATCTGTGCGTGCCATAGGATGCAATGAAGTGATCTCCAGTGTACTCACCATAAATAAAACTCTTTGGAGGCCCTGCTTTGGCAGTTTTTTCTCCCATGTGCATTAACACAGGGGAGACAATTCCCCATGTTTTGCTAAGTAGCAGCATTGCAAGTTATTTAATCGTTCCTTAATTGTTTTGGTTTTTTTTTTCCCTAGCAATGTTTGCTTATTTTGTTTGGTTGGGAAAACATACATAGCTCTAGTTCTTATAAACTTTACCATCACCAAACTGGTCCATTCGTACCAAGGTCTTTCCACACAGGAAACTTGGACTTTGATCAGTCTGTAGTGACCTTTAGGAAAGTTTGGCGTCATCACATTGCTTTTCATTATCATTTATAGATAAAGTCAGTAAAAAATGTATTGTGTTCCCCGTTACTGTTAGGAATTTTTGGAAAACAAAGATAACCTACTGAATACACCTCATGGAAAATGACGGATTTTTTGTGTCAAAGCCTTTGCTTGACTCTCTGAATCTGTTAAGAAGTGAAAGGTGCAACCTGCTCTGTCAACAAAAGGATTTTCCCATATGCTCGCTGCTGTGTGGTTAAAACTGTATTTTCTAGAGTAGGTACATTGTCAGAGGTTTTGGATTGTATCTTCAGCTGGTCCCACTTGTCAGAGTTTCAGCAGAACTGTCACAGATTCTATCACCCAGTGTCTATTCCTTAATACTTGACACGGAGGCAGGCATGAAAAGAGATAAACAGGTCTAGGGTATGTTGACATTTTAAATTCCTTCCTACCCTATTTTGCACAAGAAAGAGCATTACATTTGGCTATGTAAATAGATCCCAGATTTTAAAATAGCCAGGTTCTTTTCTGCCTCAAGGAGAAAGAAAGATATAAACCAGAATTATTGGCTTTCTGTAATATTTTATATTCAATTTTCTCTTGTTACGTTCATGCCATGTAATTGTGTGCACATGTGTACATGCATGGTCCTTGTTGTACAGGGTTACAGCCAGATTCTTGTTCACCCGCCAGAGCCGTACCAGGGGTTCAGGGAGTTGCTGCACACTCTCCTTTATTCCGTGTACAACAATGAATACTCCTTCCTATATCTGCCAAACGCATGGTTTGATCCCATTGATAAACATTTGGCATCAGGCTGTTGTTCACTAACCCTTCACCACAGCTATTAATCACAAGCGGATGGGAAGTGCCGTTTGCCAGGGGTGGGTTCCCATGTCTGCTTCCTCATCTCCTGTTATTAAAGGCTCTAAATACCCCTGTTCTCCCTCAGTATTTCTCACCAATCCATCCTTGAAACACATATCCCCGAGTGATTCCTGGCTCTCCATCCCCTTCCCAGCACCCACAAAATATAGAGCCATCCAAAGCATGGGGCATATTCCAGCTGTGTGCAGGGAACTCTTTCCCATTGCCTGGGAGTTATCCTTTTTCCCTGGACTCACCCTCAGCACTGCACTGCTGCGTGTCGCAGCATATTTTAACAGGGGGCTTTTGAGAAAACTACCCTTTTCAGAATGCCATTTTGAACATTTAACTGACTGCAGATTCTTCGTTCTTCATCCCGTTTGGTCTGTGTGACTTGCCCAATTTGGGCTGATTTGGATAGTTTCCATTAGCAGCAGCAGATGGTAGTTGGCTGAAATGTTCCTGTGACACAGCCCTCTCTCTGTGCAAGTAACCCAGAAACAACCCGCAAAGTACATTTTTTTCCCCCCTTGGCCACATCTAAAATCAGATAAGAGAAAGTTTCTTCATTTGCAGTTCCAACCCTCGTAAAAGAAAATAAAAAACCAATCCCCCCAAAAAAACCCAACTCTTAAGCTTTGAGAGAAGTTGACAAAAGTTAGTCATGAATACTGCCACATAGGCCCTGCCCCCGGGGCTGTTAAGCAGCACCAGCCAGGCAAAAGACCTACCAAATAAAACTCAAAAAAAGGATGCTAGCAATCCAGAGCTTTAGCAGCAAGAAGGAACAGAGTCATGAGCCTGATTTTGTGGACAGGAGTCAAATCCTTAGTTCAGTGAAGTCAGTATTGCTTTGGTACAAAGGCAGAGCAATTAGGCTGTCTGAATGTCCCACATGGGATGTCTGTAAATCTCTCTTTTCCCACCTTTGCCACACACTCTATGGGGAGAGCCCCGTAATGCTATTTACACAAAAAAGGAAAAATGTCTCATTTTTGCATATATTTGAAGTAGGCTTCAGAGAAATTTTCTGATGGTCTCTATAACCTCCATTCTAAAAGCAAACCTTCAGTGGCAAAACATATGGAATAATAAAATATTTTTTCAGTAGAAAAAATAAACTCTTGTCAAAAGGACACATTTATCCAATTCATATTCTCCAATGATCACTTTTATTGTGGCTTTTTAGTCCAAAATGATTTCGTTTGAATTTATAAGTTTTCTGATGCTCAAAGTTTGGCAAGGGGTGGACAAAAACACACACAGTGCAGAGGATATGATGGAAGAAAAGAGGGATGACAGGACTGGAGTAGGCTTCATGAGACCCTGAGCTCAGCATCCTCCAGCTGTGGTTAGGACTGGTACCTGTTATACCCAGTACCCAGTTTTCTAGTTATATTCCTCTTGGGATGCTTCCTCTGCTGTTCCTATCACAGACCCCAACACTTCTGGACATTTTTGAGAGCATTTAGAGAGCTCAGAATTACAGAAACAGATGTCAAACATCCCTGATTTTCTGTGTAACTATTAGAAATCATGTTTTCTTAATCCTGTTGTCAAAATGGAGCCAGGAAGATCTTTGCCACAACTAATGCCTCACATTTTCCCCAGCCTACCTTCTATGAGGCCAAGTGGTGAAGTATTTGAGAAGGCCTACAAAGCTGAACAGCAAGCTCAGCTGTTCATCCCAAAGCAGATGACACGCTAACCACCACCAGAAAAAAAAATGTAGCTACTTGCTGCTGTGCTTTCAGAAGACCTTAAATGTCCCGAGCACTGCACTGCAGCAACAACCTTTTTCTCCTTTACGTGAGGAATAAATAAACGTGGATTCATAACTTCAGAAAGGAGGAAAGCTTACCTAGGTTTGTTTGAAAGAGTTTGAGGAACTTAAAAATAGCACAGAAAAAAAAAAAAAAGAAAAAAAAAGTTGGTTTTCCTGTCAAAACTCACCTTTATTCTAAGTGAAGAGAAGTGACTACACAGAGGTGAGGGCATGGCTGCCTACCCTTTGCATTAATCAGTTTTGCTGGAAAGGTACAGAGGGGAGCATAGGGTGATTAAGCCAAAAGCAGTGGGAGGATGGCATTCTAGGAAGGGCACAGGAGTCCTGGGTCCAGAAGTCTGCAGTACACAATGCAGGATGATATCACTTCAGTAGAGAGCTACAGTTCAATGCCACATTGTCAAATCTTATTCTGTAAGTATATAATACAACAGATCAAGAAAGAAGCATGTTATTCTTTCTAAATCACAGGGATTGAAAGGTAATCATTTCCTCTGTCTGTCTTTCTTTCTTTCTGATTGCAACATTCTCTCTCAATCCTAAATAAAGCCACAATAAAGCCAATGGTTTAGAGAGACTTCCAAAATGTCTTTGAAGAATTCACGATGAATTGATGAAGGAGTTTACTTCCAGGCAGTATTTTAAGTTAGAGACATTTCATAACAAAAACGGACTGTGTTTGTTAGCAGGTGCAGGGGATAACAGTCTCTCTTCACTTAGAGACACCCCATCTATTTTCAATATGCTTTCAAGTTTGTTTGAGATTATTTCACCAGTGCAAAGATTTAGGAGGCTTTAGGAACTGTTAGGAACTGTGTGTTTCTGCCATTTAGAATATATACTCCTGGTTTTGGCCATGGGTCCAGTGGAATTTATAGTCATATTTCTTCCCCTCTGCTGTTTACCTTGTCCTTAATCTGCATTGATTTTCCCCCTATAAATCGGGGGGAGGGGGGGGAAATCAATTTTCCATTATAGTTTTTAATCAGTCATAGCAAGAGTTAAACAGTCCTGGGCATTGCAGGTAAAGCAGCTGATAATCAGCTGGGGATTTATCTCCTTTATTACTCTGAGCTGATGGGGGTTAACTTCTTCCCTGAGCACTAAGGCGAGCAGAGGAACAGCGCCTGGCACCCAAATAGAGCTCTCGCCAAGCCCACTGTGGAGGCTGTGCCATGTGATGCCAGAGTTCTGCCATCCTGGGAGTACCCAGCGTCTCTCACACTGACGACTGCAACATCTAGAAAGAGAGAAGGGGCTATAAAGAGGCAGCAGCCTGCTGTCAGCAGGCTTTAGGGTTGGGAAGTGATTCTCCCGTCTAAGCATTTGCTGGTCACTGGCTGGGAAACCTTCGTCTGCTGCTGCTTTACAGAGGGAAGACAAGAAGTGCTGAGGCTGGAGCTGCCCGTACGGTGACTCAGCCAGGGCCTGAAGCTGATTTCCTTCGAATTAATGGGAGCCTTTCAATTGGTTTTACAGCGGGAGTTTGTTCAGCAGTCGCCATCGCGTGCTGAGATTTATTTGTCCGGTGAAAAGCACAATGAAAAAAAAACAAGCATTTAAAAATTCCTGTATTCATCACCCTCAATTGACAAGAAGTGAAAGGAACTTGGTAAAACAATGCGGTTTCAACCTGCAAAAAAGACACTTCAGGACCCTGAAGACTGGGATACGCAGATCCTTCCCTTCCATGTTTATTAAAGTACAGGGTTGGGAGACTGCTCTATGTAATAACTCTCTGTGGTCACAGCTTCAGTTTCACTACTATGACTCACCCTTGATTGCTCTTAGGTAAGTGCCAGATGCCTTCTTATTGCTCTCAAGCTTCAGTTCAGCAAAACATATAAGCACACGCCTAAACACTTTTCTGAATAACAATGGTCTTCACACATAATTAAAATTCAGCACACACTTAAAAGCACTGCTGAATCAGGGCCTTAATGCTCAATATGGGTGATTAACGGATCATAATCTAATAGTTTTTGCTGACAATGGGACATAATTTTTCACCCTACCTCTGTACAATTGGGATAAAAGCTCAGAATGAAATTAAAGGAGTACCTTTAAACTAGCTAAACATTATGGTACTGAAAAAAAAAAAAAACCAAAAAACCGAAAATGCAGGTTCAGGTCTCTGCTGGAAGCAAGGGAATTTAATTGCCCCATTAATCACACTTTTACACTTCATCACATCTAAGTATAAAATATTGATCAGCGGCACTCTCCATTGCTCCGACTTCACAGCGTTAGCCGGGACACTTCACATGCCTTCTCCAGACTCTATGACCTCTCTCCCCACTATATCCAGCCCCAAGAGAAGAGGTCGAGCACTGAGCACTCCAGCTCTGTCCGGCACCTACACATTCTCGGGACCATTTTCAGGACCACCTCGTTACGTCCGGGCATCCGAATGGCGATGTCTGGGCGGGAGGGCAGCAGTGCTCGGGAACGACCTGACAGTACTGTTAGGAAGATGCTGCCCCTCGGCGGTCACTCCCTCCTTCCTTGGCACGGCTGGCTGGCTCTGGACTGGATGCTAGCGCCTGTCCCCATTTCCACGCTCTTCTCTCTGCCAAAAATCAGCCAGCTTCCACCACTTCTCAGTGTCAATCTCCTCTCTGACTCGCATACAGATTTTGCTCTCGCCTCCATGGCAGTCCGGGTACGCTGTGGAGGCATGCGTGAAACACAAAGAGAGGTAAGGTCTTCCAAGCAGTTTGGGTATAACACCCGCTCCTTTGTGGTTTGGCAAAACACCAAATGCTTCTGCTGCACATGGTTTCAGGCGAGGCTAAGTTGCTAGCGGCAATCAGAAAGGGCAATACTTTTCTGTAGGGGTGTTCTGGCAGATCCCACAGATCCCACACTGCAGCCTTCCAGCCACTCAGCCTCCCCAGAGAAGTTAACTAGATACCCTTGGGTTAACTGCGTATACTGCATATACCAGGGACAGCAAGATTACATAAGACTTCTACAACAAGGTTACATAATTCATGTTTTCCTCAGTTTTGCAATATGTTGTTTTTTACCAAAAAGGCATGCATCACTGATATGTTCTATAAGTTTATCTTGTGCTGGTCCACCCAGCAATTCCTTCCACTTAGCCCCATGCAGCTGTTAGATGCCTCCAGTCTCTGGACATCTCTGGAAGGGTTGTTCTTTCCTCAGGTGTTGGATCACTGGGCTGATCTGAAGTCATGTGCAGTTGGACCACTCTGGCTCATGGCCAGCGTGACCCTCAGATTTTCCTCTTCATCCCTGGGTGAAGCTGCTCTAGCGATGAGCACCCACAGACTCCAATGGCTTGCTGTCATAATCCCAAGGACTCTTGTTTTCCTTAGCTGACAAAGAGCTCTTAGCCAGCTTCTCTCCTTTGTAAGGTCATTTGCAGGACAAGCTGTTTTCAGTCCTCGATTGATCTTACAGACTATTTTTTGTGATGGGAGCTGCAGAATGGATATTTGTGTCTAGCTCTGACTTTCCCTCCTGCCACTCTGCTTTTCTCCCCCAGGGATGCTGCTTTCACTGCTGGAATCTTTCCTGATCCATCCTCGAGCATACAGAGCCAGGGTCGCCCACACGATTCCTGGTGCTGTGTGAGGAAGTGTCTGGGTCCCTCCTGGACATCACTTGGCCGTCACAGCAAATTTCTACTCACAGACACTTCTTCCTCTCTGCCAGCTTCTGCTGGAACAAGAAAATGTTGCGGTTTCTCATCTTTGGCCACTGGTCTAGACCACATGAACTCTTGCTATTGTTTTGTTGCCTGCTTTAAGACCTTCTGCTAGGATACCACACCCAGATTTTGTTGACACTCTTTCAAGTCTTCTCATATGATCTTAAACCATAACATTTAATTCCCCTGGCTTTTGTTTGTGGTTCTTACCTCATGCTTCCTGCTCTTGTGTTGCTCTCCCTTCATCAGGAAGCTAAAATGACCATCAATGAAACTATCTTTACTTCCATTACTGGAATCCAGCTTTGTGACACCTCAGCTCAGCACATGCTACTGGGTAGGCTGAGGGTGTCACAGGCACGAACTAGCCTGTCTCTGTGAGACATTAACCCACGCTGTCAGAACTTGATTTTTTTCAGGTCCAAATTAATCTCATCATCCCATGGGCAGTTTTCCCAAGCAGAGCCATGTGACTTCTGGTTGCTTCCCAGCATAGTTCAGAGAATGCCCATAGTCTCTGTCCAGTAAAACTCGGTCACTCTTAATTGACATGTAAATGGCTTCTTCAGCTACATTTGGCAGAGGGAATTTATTGTCTTGAAACTACTTTGGGAACTAATAGACAGGGGTACCCCAACTTCCAGTCTTCTCTGGGGGGATGGGTAAATCACACAGACTTCTCGCTCCTAGCCCCTGTACAGTACATTTTTGCCTACTGTGACACCTCACCTCCCATTGCACATCAGTCCTCTCTTACCCAGCTTGAGATGTCCTTGCACAGGACTGCAAGAACTGTTCCCAGATCATCACACCAGCACTGTAAAAAGGTTAAGTGTAGCGGGGGAGAAGATGACGGTCATTTAGGCAGAGAAGCATTACATACTCCAGTGCCAGATGTAAACTGTCATGGGTCAGTTATTCCACTGGGATACCTGTGCATCCCTTGATGCTCGGCACAGTGCAGTATTGATCCCTTTAATCTCCTCCCAGGCCTTTTAGCTGGTTCATCCAAATATTACTATCTTCAAAGTGAGCAAGTCATGTAAAGGTTATAGTCTCTTTAATATTAATTTAGCCACACACACTTAGAAAAAAAGCCTCTGCTATCTCTCATGGATTGAATTCCCTCCTAAACAGCAATGCAGCAAAGACCATGTGTTTTTTAAAATGCATTTTACTTGGACTCAAGATGGTTTTTTGACAGCCAAAAAAATTCAAACACCAGCTCTTCCACAGGGAGGTCTGATAGACAGAAACTGTTTTGAATTTTAGCCCCCAAGCTGTTCAGTTATCAGTCAGAGGCAAGAAGTTTTACCCAGATCTGTTCATCTCCATGTTCAGATTTCACCTGTGTAAGTATGGACACAACAGCTAATTACAAGTGGTTCTTGCAAGATGTAAACCTTGTGAGAGTTGGGTTCTCTGTTGGTTTTTTTTAGGAGGGTGGGAGGGGAGGGCCATTAATTCTTTTCTGATATATATGGCATGTGCACATCTCCTTTAGACCTAAGACACCACGGGCCAATTATCTATGCATTTAATATCCGAGGATTGACAAAAACCAACCCCGACCAATGGTCTAGAATTGGTCTTTCCATGATGATAATCAAGGCAAGAACCAAGAAAGAAAGAGTTGAACACTGAAGTATGGTTACAGAGGCTTCATGGACTTCTGGGACATGGCAGAAATATGTGTCCAGTTCTGCATTTTCTGGAGCTGGTCTAGCAAATCTTTACTGATGAGTGTCTAGCCTGGCAACTCTCTTTATTAGAATGCAAGTAGCCGGAGTATCTCTTCTTGTACACTCAAATCTACAAGCAGTAATGAAAGACACTATGTTTTCCAAGGACTGTTGTGCACTGTAGCATCATAATCATCAACATCATCTATTATATACTATACCTTACACTTAATATATATTAGATACTCTAACCTGTACTTCCATTTCACTTTTCATCCAGTGTCTTCAAACTTTTTTTGTAATTTGAACTCCATTTTACTGCATTGGTTCAGAGGCAGTTATCAGTAACACACTATTTTATAGACTGACAAGTAGAGAAACAGATAAGTAAAAGGACCTGTGCAAAAATTCTCAGAATTCCTCGGTCTTAACTCTATTATTGATTTAACTTGACAGAAAAAACACACGCTATGCAATATTAAAATCTGTTAAACTTAGTTGCACTGTGAGAGGGGAAGACAACACTTTCTAAAAGTCTTGATCTTGTCTATTTTGCACAGCTTATTTCCATTAGAAGGAACAAATGCCCACATTTCCAAAGGTAAGAAAATGCACATCAAAGCCCTGTCACTGGTGTTTATCAGAAAATCTATAGCTTTGCAAGTTACCCAAAAATGAAACACACAGTTTATTAAGCTATAATATCTGTAGTACCACTTATATTCTTATGTGATAGACTTTATCTCAGTTATTTTCTCATGGGATGTTTACACGGACAGAGGAAATATAATCTATTCTAAGAAAAGGTTTAATGTAACTCTTGGAATATCATTCTGAAAGTGGTGAGGAAATGTAAGAATATGGTGAGTTACCAAATATATGTAACATAAATTCCAGATGCTTGCTGTGTGAACAGTTTTTCACATTGAACACACACACACACACACACATGACATTTCCCCTGAATCAAAAAGAGATTCCACACTGTAGCTTGCATATTTGGTTTTAAAATCAAAGAAACAATTTGATGGGACCACAAATCTTCTGTATCATGAATCAAATTAATAATTATTACCAGACCTATTAAATGAGTAAATGTGTTAATAATAAATCTGCCCTGCACGAACATATTTCATTTTCTCCGATATCATAAGAGTTATTTATGATAAAATGAAAACCAATTCCCGCTAAAAGATTTGACAAGTTAACTGATGAAGCGCACACAAAAGGAAAGCACGGAAGCAGCTCTCTACTCTACATTTCCTAATGGAAAATTTACCTTTCCTTTAGACTTGTCTACCAGTTATGCTTTCCTACAAATTTGGTTCTGCCATAAAAAACCTCATCTCCATCCTTTATACCAGGAACAGCTCTGTTCTTACGCTACAGAATCCCATGTTTATGATCACGGGGTCCAATCTTATGTTGGCGTTAGCGGAAGTTTTGTCTAAGTAGGACTTCAGTGAGGCCAGGGCTTTGGATATGACCCAGTTTCTTTTAGTAATTAATAAAGTACTATAGCTATAGTACTTATTTACAAAAAAGTCAGCAGGCGTCAGCAGGCAGCTGTGTGGAAAAGAAGATGGGGGAGAATCAGTACTGGCAGTACTCGTTTTCCATCTCTCTGGCCCCGATTCAGCAAAGCACTTAACCACATGTTTAATTTTAGGCGCATGAGTAATCCCATCTCTGCAGAGCAAAGCGTGTGTTTCGTTCTCATTGACTTTAATGGGGCTACTCACAGACCTGTCAAACCTTGCGTGCTGTGCGTGAGACTTTCACAACTGCTTCCACCTCGCTCACCCCTGCAGCACGGCCTTCGGTCTGAATCTTTGTAAAACACCAGAGCCTCTCTTGCTTGGCAAACCTGTGAGCCTTATGAACTTGTTCCACCTAAGTGTGTCCTGGTAGCTCTATCTGGTGTGTGGGGAAATGGACTGGGAGTAACTGGGAACCGTGTTATTTGCTCAGAGCATTCCCAGATCAGCACCAGCTTGTAGATTGATGCTCCAGTACTCTGCTGAGTCAGGCTTCTCTATCACCCTAATCAGCTCAGAAGATTTCTAGAAAGAATGTTCATTCAGCCATTAACTATCCCAAGGCTGGATAAATATGTATTGCTGAGGGACAGGACATCCCCTACTCAGGAAGGGTGCTTAGAGCTAAATAGGTGAATAACCAACTTCCAGATCCACAGTCCTATTTAAGAGTCTAATCCTGCAGTCATAGAAGCCAGTGGATGTTTCCAATAAAAATGGGATCAAGGTAGTAGGCCTTCTTTCAGCTAAACATTTAAGCAGACGCTTACTTTAAGAACAAGATTAAGTCTCTTTGAACTCACTGGGAATGAAACACATGCTTAAGTACTTCAGTGAATCAGGGACCTATTCCAGCTTTGGATCCACAACACTAGAAGGTATCTACAGAGGCAGTCCAGCAATTTCCTGTTGCTGCCTACATCTCTGGCTGCAGCTATGCTCTGCTTATTTTGATAAATACAATGTTCTCCCCAGTTCAGTAATTATTTTTTTCTTTAATATGCAGGGCACTATGAGCATGTAATCGTTGCTGGACTAATCATGTTTTGAATTGATTTTATGCACGGAACCTGAAGCTGTTTCATTCCACTGCTGTCTTTCTTTAGGTTTTTGCTCTGGCCCATTGATTGAATCATGACAAATGATTTCTTGAGCATGCTGACTGCATTCAGCTCCAGTGACATTTCCAAAAGCCTGCTTGTGATGGCTGATTTCATTTTCAAAACTTGCCGGGGTTATTTATGGGAAAACAAAAGCCCTTTAACAGATAACTAACAATGCACTGGGCTAGTTAGTTCATTTACTGTGCAAAAGGGGAAAACACTCAGCAGCTCTTCCTGCGTACGTTGTCTTATGAAATACTACATTTGGTTTTAAATCATCTGCCTATCAATCTTTCATGCCAAATTGGCTTTAGAGGTAATGACTAAAATCTTTACCACAGCTATTATGCAGTGCCAGTCAGGAGAGAACCAGCATGGGATGCATAATTCGGCAGTCTGCTGCCATAGAAGGAAGCACTTTTCTCCCATCACAGCTGAAAGTAGACTTTTTGACTAGAGCCTGGGGGGCCCTTGAAATGTCCAGCATCAACAATCACAAAAGCCGCTCTCTGCTGGATCAAACCCAGTGTGCATTATTCTAATGTCAGATGCATAGGAGTGCAAAACTGTACACAGTACATTGAAAAACTTTCCCTTCAGTTGTGCACAGTTGGAGAAGAGCTTGACATTGAAATTAGATCTCTTGATCAACATAAAAAATACTTGACATTTTGTTTGGAAAGTTATTGTGTATGGACATACACAAGAGGCAATTGCTTAAAGTAAATACAAGTGACTTAAAGTCAATAAGTAGTATTTTCAAGGCTGACAAGGACTCAAGTTTTATAAAAGTAAAGCTGTCTACTAGGCATAGAAAAGGCACTAAAAATTAGGGATGGATGAGATCATTCTGTTTCATTTCAAGCACTGCGTTTTTGGTTTGAAAGTTCCACCCTTCACAGGATTTCTCATTCAGCTTATTAAAGTTTGTGGATATAAAGACAGCAGACACTGGGAGAGATTAAGAAAATTACCAGAAAAAGCACATCATGTACTGTATGTGCAGCCACATACTCACTCATGCCAGTCTAGCCAGGGCATATGGCCTCCTCCTAAAAAAACAGAAGTAGATTTTATATAAAGACAGGGAGTTTTTTAGCAGAAACTTTCTTCGCCTTTCAAAAAATGTTTCAGCTATGAGAGAAAAGATTTATAAATGTAAACAAATTCTGCAAGCCTAATAATCCATCTGTGAGATTAGTTACACTGAAGACAAACAAAACTATTTGAAATGCTTAAACATCAATTAAAAAAAAAGCTAACAACTGGTGGAAAATTGTTTTGTAAAGACAGGCAGCCTGTGAATAAAAGTTCACAACAACAAACCCACAAGGCAAAGCTCTATTTTCAGAGCTCATCTGAATTTGAGACCCTATGCACAAGTTGCAAAGATACTTGTGTGCATCGTGGTCTGTGATACTAAAGGAAATTAGGTACCTGAATGCTTCTGAAATATCGTACTATATTCAAAGAGTTATTGATATTTAAATGGTGTTTAAATTTAATTACTTGGACATTTCTAAATCAGAATTTCAGGTTCCTCTGTTACTCATTTAGGGGCGTTTTGAAACAGTACCTGATTAGTTACCGTCTCCAAGGTGCGTAGATTTTGTTCACGTTAACTCACATTTTCTCACGTAGGTTTTATTCACATTAACTGACTCACAGCTTCAATAAATACAGAATGTATCCATTCTGAAGATATGAGAATGTCACATCTGTCTGTGCCAGGTTCAGGGTCACATCTAAACAAAAAAGGCAGCTCTCTTCCACACCAGAACCCCTATTGTACCTTTGCTAGAGGCCATGCATTAGCTGTCCCAGAGGCAGATACAGCTCAAACCACCACCTCACAGAAAAACAAGTTCTGCTCTTGCCTCCTCACCCCATTTCTCTGTGACAGCAGCAGCAGGAATAGGAAAGCTTGCTGTCCAGGTTCTTTGGTTTTGGCCTTTTATTTGGGGTCTACAAAGGATGACGGTCTGAGAGTGAAAGTGCATTACTGGAATGAATGGAGAAGGAAGAAAGATCCCTGAAGGAAGGCCAGCTGGAAGACAGAGATCGATCAACAGTTGTCCCCAAAGTATCTGAGGATATCCCAAATTACCCTAACTGCTCCCCTCCCATGGGCACATCTATGCCAATACATGTCATGCACGAACCGAGCTAATTCTCAACTCACAGGCTTTGTTTAGAGAAAGCTGGCAGAACTGGGGATATCCTATTTTAAATTGTCTTGTGGTGGAGGATGATATACTGTGAATACCAAAGGAGGGGACTTTCCAAAAGTGCATTGAGTCAAGAGGCACAGACATGTTGTCAAATGCGAAGTTTCTTACTGTCTCCTTACAGAAAAAAAAGTGGTTGGCAGTATGCAAGCCCTGAAAGCTGGACCAAAAATAACAATAATACATAGACCCTCTGGCCACAGAATACTCTGAAATATAGAGAATATAAATACTAGCATTCCTGCTTGGGCTAGGCAAAATGCTGAAAGATATACAGGGAGCACAAAGACAGCCCCTTTCATCTTACTCTTTAAATAACTATGACAAATAAAAAGTGTGCTTAAAGCACTAGGATTTGTTTGGAAACAAAACAAGACTTAGTGACTTCAGTCTACTGTGTCCTTAAGGGCAGGAACGAAGATTCAGGAAGGAGGGCTGTGCACCCTCTAAAAGTTAACCTTCAAAATCTAGGTCTTTAGCTTGAAATTTTCAAGCAATAGGCACTTTCCCACTTACCTCATTGACCATGGTGTGGCCCTCCCCAGTTTGGACATGCTTGCAGCAGTGATGTATGGCTACTCGCTTACTGTCTGTAGGTGCAGGATGGCAAGGATCTAGAGAGATGAGAAGACAACTGAGGAGTACCCCATCAGCACACCAGGAGTGGTTGCAAAGCACAGGAAAATGTGGTTGTAAAGATGCAAAGACTTTCACAGTTTGAGTTGATCATTAACGTCTTGTGATAGGAACACTGCATCATCCTCGGTGAAATATACTCTACACCAACTTGGCACCTCCATCACAGAGAGGGTCTCTGTGTCACAGTGAAAGTTCTCCGAGCTCTCCTTTACTGCACAACCTGGTATTTTCTGACCTTCTTCATGGTCCTTTGTCTGAGGCACAAAGATAGGTCCAGAGCAGGCCTAAGAGGGGGTCCCACATGGAAGAGATTGTAAGCAGAAATTAAATAACACAGATCTACAGTTGTAGACTCTTTGGACCAAGTCTTTATAGAATATAATTTGCTTATCAACTTCCCTTGAACTCCTTCTTCTGGACAAGACCTGAGATTTGATATCCCAGTTCTGAACACATTCATTAAGGATGCAGCATCTGAAAGAAACATTTTCTTTCTGTGCTGATCTCTATGCATGTTGATTTAGACAAGAAAAGGAGAATGAGCAGCTCTGGTTAGAAGGGGCGTGGACTTGGATCATGGTGAATGATCTGTAGACTTTAGTAGCTTGTCTGATGAAGGTGGTGATGGGAATTGATGAAAGGGTGAGAAGAAAGAAATACCATGCATTGTGCACAAGGAGGAGACAGACAGGCTGTCTTACTGGCGTACTAGTGCCTGCTTATGGCTTCCATCATGCTTTCTCTCCAGCGTGTTCAGCCAACTGGGGCTTCACCAGACTTCTCAACTGTTGTAGTGCCAGAATGATTATGGGACTTGGTTTTCCAGATGAGGCTTGGTGTACCTTCCACCAAGCAGCAGTAAAGCTGCTCTGGCATTTTATGCCCTCACTTCAACTCCCATGGTGTGAGAGCTGGGTGTGTTTTAATGAGTCTCGGTCTCATTACAAGCTTTCAGGAATGTGCAGGAACCGCTAAAGTTCCTTCTACATGAAACATTTTCCTATGTCCCTGCCCAAGAGTGGGTGAACATCTGGATAGTGAGAGACAGTCTGTTCAGTGAGGGTGTTGCACTCTTGGGCCCTGTAATGGAGGGTGGAGAAAAAGGACCCTTCCAGCTTTGACATGGAGCAATGGTGGGAACTGACATTTCAGTATACTCAGTAAGGACTCTCCCTGTGTGCTTTAAGCAGGTCCTTGTCAGGATTTTGTTCTTAGCCTGGCTATTAACTTCTCACAGAAGATGCTAGCCTCTGTGCACCATTCTCCCATGAGAGAAACCCTCCTATGAACTAAGAGAGGTGGAAACAGCCAGTTAGGATCGGTCTGTGAGCAAGCTAAGCAGATGCACAGGTGTGAGAGTCCATCCTGGAGCCAGGGGATGGACATCTGCATGTCCAAGTCCTGTTACAGCTGAGGTCAGAACACAGGACCGCTGTTGGTGCTGAGGGTTGAAATACAGACCGAAAGTGTGAGCAGCTGCCTCAACACATCACTTCTGCTTTGCCACTGCAGCCACTCAAACTGTGCTAGCAAGGTCAGTTAAAGACAAACTAGAGCTTTGGAGCCAAAGATCTTCAAGTCACTGAAAAAGAAAGGTGGGCAGAATTTCTGCAAGAGCAAAAAGACTTTAAGCTGGAGCAGAAGCAGGGCTGCATCTACTAATACGACTAGAAAACATGCAGGTGATGGGTCTTGATATGCTTAAATCCACTCTCAAGTTCTGAAGTTTCAGTGCATAAATTATTCTGTGTGTATGTCCTTTCTGAATACCCTGGACAGGTACTCTGAATATTAGGAAGGTTTCCTCACAGAGATTCTGGCTTTTCAATACCTGGATAGTGGGGAGTTTTGCAATGCCTCTGTGAAGCACTAACTTCCTGATGCTCTCTGAGATTACAGAGCTCTCCAATACTTCTCACTGTAATTCCTTTCTCAGTAGAATAGCATTATTCTGTACTGTGTGAATTGCCTGAGGATATGCAGACTGAAAGTATAAGACTGCCCTTTGTGCAAGGAAAAACAGAAATGAAAGAAGAAATTTTTAAGACAGTTCTTTCACTGTGGATTCTCTTATAACAGTGTCTTGACAAACCATAACTGACCATGAATGCTGGAGAACTGAAATGCATACATCTACACTGGCATCACAGATGAGACTGCAACATGATGTTGAGGTAGGTGAGCTAACTGAATTAAATAGCTTAGATACTGCAGTAGCATTGATAGCAAAGCATCACCAGCTTCTAAACAAATCCTTAGCGAAAAGCTACCAGGCTCAGAGGAAGTTAGAGTAAAATTAACATAATAGACCAGGCTTAGTTTGCTTTATTGTTGTTTTCACAATACAGGCTTACATATGTTAAAAAAAAAAAAGGAAAAGAAAAAAAAAATCACTCACTTTTACTCTTCTTTGTTAAAAAACTCCAGAAAAATGAGAATGCTAATTTACACTCATTAAAGATGCAACCTAGTATTCAAACCTTTACTTTTCAACAGTCAGTAGAGCTACTTCAGTGAGGCTGAAGGACTGAATTGCAGGGGGTCCGATGGGCATATCCAAAGCCCCATTTCCCACTTCTTTGCCATTTTCACTGGGCCCAAAAAGCTGCTTTCTGAAGTCCTAGAGAGATATCATGCCGGGCCTTTGCCTGGGGAGATCTGCTGGTCTGTGGCTGGCATGACCCAGATGTGGCTGGTACTGCAGTGCAGAGTCACAGTGTCGCAGCATGCCACCCATGTCAGGTCAACCTGCACTGTCCAGAGCAGTGTTGGCCCTTGTCACTTCATGGCTACTCCCATAACTAAGGCTTTTAACTGAGAACATGGAACAGACTTGAATGCTGACAACAAAGCTGAGAACAAAGCACATTTGTTTCATTATATATAAATAGTGTCATGTGTAATAATCAGATAATGGGTATAACAATAACATGAATAATATTTGAGAAACTAATTTTTCAGACCAGCTGTGCACTTAATACTAGCTCAGTTGCGTTACTAAATTCTTCTAGGAGTATCAATAATTTGCCATTTCCGAAGATGACTGCAGTGACACGGGGGGTGGATATCTAGGTCAAGCCCAGGTTCTCTAGAGACTATGAGAAAGTGACTGCAGAGTCACACTTAGCAACTAACGCAGCCCATGACTTCTGCAGACTGTAGTATAACTTCACTGGGGAAGATGTGAATTAATGCTTCAGACTACTCTGCACATGGTCAGAAAAGGATGATTCATCCAAGTTCAACACCTTGATTTCCAGGATCTGCTTTTCAGAATCCGCTTTTCAGGATCCATACTGCATGTAGAAAGGGACACATGGTTATAAATGGAGTTCCACATATACTTTCCCGACGTCGTTCAAAATACCTGTGCTGCTTTCTGCTCCTCAGCTGGGAAAGGCTTGCCTCCAGAGATGTCTGAATACAGCCAAATAGAAATCAAAATGGGGGTGGAAATCAGGTCTATGTCAAGGAACTTTTCGACGATCTTTCCTGTAGCTCATCAGCCTGAAAGCCAAAAATTTAGAATAAAGACTAAGATAATAACAGAAACTCTATAAGGGCTATTAACACAGCAACTCGGTCAGATCTGTTGACATGAAACAGCTGGAGGTGCTGAAGCCCTTAATAAATGGCCCCTCCTGATGAGATTTACAAGAGCTCTTGATCCATCATCATGCTGGTTGCATCTGTCACTTGCACCTGGTATGAATATCTTAGTTAGCTATCACGTATCACTTTCATGTGGTCCAGCAGGACAGCTGGAATTACTTCACCTTTGTGTCGAGGTGTTTAATAGTAAAATGTGGTTTATAAAATTCATTTTTGCCATTGCAAGCATTGTTTAGTAATGGATTCTCCTAAAACAACACTAGGTCCACAGTGGTTTCATCCATTTGTGACGCTCAGCTCACAACAAGCATTGTAAAACTGATCTGTTTCTTTCCTCCCTTTTACAGGCTGTCTCATTTAGAGTTGGTTCTAGGAAAGGGGATCCTCTGGGGACCTATTTCAGTCATTATCTGAAGCTTGTATTTTGATTTAGGCATTTTATAAGCATCTCTCTGCGTGCAACCAGCATTTCACAGGAGGCTATTCCTTTACAGGTCTTAGGCTAGATCAACACAAGACCTGAGACTTCCATTATACATTATTTCTTTCTTTGTTCTGATGCTACTGTCACTACAAATGTGTGATTGCTAAAGGTGCTTTTATCACATACCAGTACCCTGAAGCGACAAAACCGCTTTGTTTCAAAACCATAACTCAGCCTGTGTCAGCGTGGTCCCCTTCCTCAGCGACAGCTCTGTCTCCTAAAGGCTATCAATGTCCGTGTGAAAGTCAGGAGGCTGATGAAGAGCCTCTCGCTCGGATGCGATCCAAAGGAGAGCAGCACAGACAGGAGCAGTTGCATAACTCAGCAGTTAGTGCTACTGGGGCAACTCTGCAAATGGAACAGCACACAGTTGTCAACATGGCCCAAGACCTGAAGAGCTTTAATTTCCACACGTAAAAATAACGATATTCACCTCTGCATCGCAATTTCTCACCGAAGTTATTTGCCACAATCTATGAGACAACTGAATTTTAATACTTGATGCAGATCCTCAAAAAAAGAAACTTTTACAAATTCTTAGCAAGTCTCCCAGTCCATGATTTTGGGAGACTGACATTGCCACAATTCTCTCATGTGATTTATGAAGCACTTACAGTTTAACGTAACAAAATTACCAGGGAAGTCACTCGCAATCGAGTAATCAGTGCAATTATCTATAAAGTACAAAGGGTGGATCTAAATCTCCTGCACATTTCTTCACTTTCATTTGAAAGCTGTATTTCAAATTTACACACAGATAGTATTTACATCCTTGCAATAATGCTATTGAAACTCTACCTAGAAGCATTCTCAGACATGTATTTTTTTCTGTCATGTGTTATGCACTAGGTCAGAGTCTAATGGCAAAAGATTAAATGCATTATTCTTCCAGGTGAATGATGCTCTTATCATGTTCCCTTTTCTGATATTCATGTCACCTTAACCACATGCCTTTTAATTTATGTTCCTTCAACATAAATTCCTTATTCAGTCCTCCATGTAGCGTTATACACAGGTCTGTGACAATGAAGTGATGAATTTTTGCCCTCATATTGAGGGCTTTCTCCTATTGCTTCCCAGTTTGAATGATTTCAGCATCTTCTGCCTTCCTGCACACTAGCTTAGTGAGGCCAGAAGAGGCAACTAGGGGATATTTTTGCTTCTATCATGCCTTGTTCTAGCTTTCCTTGTTTTTTCTTGTCTTTTTCTCCTCTCCCTGTCTGTCTTTCACGTAGATGCATTCAGGTATTCATTTTTATTCACACAGCACATCCTTTATCTTGCCAAGGGAAACGTAAAGAAGAATTTGTGTCAATGAGAATAAAAATCTTTGCTGAAAATGCAGCACAGGGCAAGCAGAACAGGAGGAAGGGGAATCTGAAGAAAGGGGCAGCCTGGAGCAAAGGCTGAACTGTGAAGGGAGGCAGTGCTCCACGGAGGTGATGGTGCACATGGGCCGAGGCAAAGCAAGGACAACCAGAAAGGGTGAATGCAGCTAAAGCTTGCTGGCTTCTGCTGCTGGAGAAAAAGGTGGCAGTGGCTGGGAAGAGCCCAAGAAAAAAGGCGGGTTAGCTAGCAGAGGTGGGGAGATGGAAGAGTGATGACAGTAGGGACAAAAATCTTCCGCTAGAGCTCTTGGCTGTGGAAAGGCCTGACTAACCCCTTCCATCTTCCCACTCGAGTGCATGGGCTGATCCCGGCTCTCTTTTCCAGCTGGCCTTTCACATTGGCCAGAAATTTTACTGAGTAGCCTGCAGCTTAAGCCTTTTCATGAGTAATTTAAATTTAGTTTTCAAGATGTTTCCCCTTATCTCTCTCCAAAGAACATCCCTGAAAGAGTGAACAAATTCTTTGATGTACGTTTCATTAGGAAACCTACTCACCTCAGCGTCAGCATCAAAGGAAAACACACATAAAAATACAAATGTCAGTCTAATGAGGCCCAAAAAAACCGCATCAAATGAGACAGCTTGGGCCACAGGTGAACTGGAAGAGGAAAAAGAAAGAGAGGGAAATGTAATAAAGCACTCAAGCATCCATAGAAAACACATGCAGCTTGAGAACCTGCATGCAATAAGTCTTCAAAAAAGGGGAGCTTTACTGAGCGCTTCCAAAGCATTTGGAAATGATACATGATGAAATAAAAAGGAGAAAGAGGCATCCATGCTCAATATTATTATAAAGCTGGCAATGTTAGATCACCAAAGTGTTGAGAACAGGAGGAAAAGAAGTCAAAGAAAGGAGACATTTTTCAAATTAGACATACTGACTACTCTGAAACTACCCATGCCCAGTTTTCAAAAGTAGAGAAAATGAATGAACTAGGACCTTTTCCACATCCAGGACTCAAGCAGGATATTGGAATAACCTTCAAGTTTATCTTGTGACTAACAAAAATTGCAATAAAAGTGGAAATGCTGACCCCAGAAAACCTAATGAAGAAACCTTAGCAATGAAAGTTTGAAAGAAATTAGCCTGATAATATGCCTCATTTGAATAAAATAAGAAATATTTAGTTACTGGAAACCCTAATAAAAGATTATTAAACAGAGAGCCATCTGTGAGGTTGTTCTTTCCACAGTCACCTTTTTGGCATGCCACACTGAACTGAACTTCTCCAGAATGTGTATATAGCAATCTTTATATCCTCTTACTGAAAAGATGAATAATTGGTAACAGGGACACTTCTAAAATGTACCTGTATGACAGTGGTTTTTAGGGATCAAGTGAAGCATTGTTAATGATGAATAGAAAATATTTTGAAGAAGGCTGTATTTGAAAAATAAGCAAAACCTCTTTTTAGATGAGCAAATTAATGCTTAAATTGTGTCACCTGTATAAATCAGAAAGAGTGCATCAGTGTCCTGTCTTTTGACCATGCTTGCTTGTCACACCTTTTTCTTCTAGCCTCTTGTCACTCAAAGTACTGTAGTCATCTCAACTGATAGCAGTATTCCACGCTAAAAGCCTCAATGGGGTCTAAGTTTTCTATATAGCTGGTGCAAATAATTGTCACAACAAGCAAGTCTAATATTTATGAATTAATGAATCCTTTTAAAGTCTGATATAATTGAGAGACAAAAGATAAATGGAGAAATAATTACTTTCTTTCTTACTGAGCTGAGTAGGAGCGGTCACTTATTAAAGCAACATGTTCAACAGCTCTTGCTGAACCAGCAAGCCTGGCAAACTGTAAGAAAAGCATATTTTCCCAAGCCCTCACAAATCTAGTTAACGTGTTAAAAATGCTTTCTATAAAACACATATAGCCCCTTATCAAAATGATTTCAAAGTGAATGCATTCTCCGGAGCTTTCCTCAATATCTAAGTAGAAAAATACTTATAGTCTAAGAGATTCCAACTTAAGCCCCTTTATCCATGATTTCAGCTAGAGGATAAGAGCTCTTCTGTATGGAGTGTTCCTGCCATAGAAACTCAGTGATTAAATGTGATGGTAGAGGGTGGGGGGATGGTTCTGTTGTGTCAGAAGAGATTAAAATGTGAAAAGCATAACTATTCTGAAGTCTTTTGAAATCTGGGTCTTTCTTAGATTTTTTTTTACCATGCCAGAAGATACCTCCTCACCGAGAAGCTGGCTTTGACATGGGATTCAAATGATACTTTGGCTCACGCTTTTTAGGGCTCACACTAAATGCAGCGTACCTTCTCTTAAAGTGATACTGGTGGGAAATTAGTATAAAAATCTGACTTCTGGGAAGTATTACATTCCACCATTAGAGCGTTGACGGCAGGTTTTCATTGTCTACAAGGAAAATGGTTTTTACCAAATTCTTGTGCTGTGAATAGCCAGGCTTCCAGATGGTGGAGTCACCTATTCTATTCTATTTCATTTTGCAGAAGTGTTTTATAGGACTGATCAAAAAGAGAGTAACTGTGAAAGACAGGAGCATGGTAGTGCATGGAAACTTAGCGTGAATATAGCAAATATGAACAAACATCTTTGTGATTCTATTCACCCATACTGGACTGGAGAGATAACCTTAGTATGTCGCATAGAAATAGACATGGGAGAGCTCTCCAACAAAATAAAAATCAGTTGCCAACAAGGGTGCAGTCAAAGGGCACAATTAAGAAATAGTTGAATAAATTGCCCCTGTTTTTAGACAAATAAGATAAATAACCCCCTTTCATGTCTAATGCACACAGTTAGTGTTGTTAGCAATACAGATTTCTTTTTTTTTCCCAAAGGTGTAATGAACTGTAAGAGCTGCAAGACTAGGTTAACACTGTCACTCTGCTTGCCTTGAGTAGCCAGATCATATAGGCGCCTCTCTGGTATATTTTCACTAGGAAAAGAAGGTTCCAATGGATCCAGATATTTCTTTAAAAACTATAGCCAGTAGCAAGGAACACGCTTTCACTCAGGTGTGCTCAAAAGGAGTTTTTTCTCTCTCATCCAGTTTTTCCTCAGAGCTCTGCACTTCAGCCTATTACATCAACAGACTTGACCTTCAACAGATTCCTTCCTTCCTTCCTTCCTTCCTTCCTTCCTTCCTTCCTTCCTTCCTTCCTTCCTTCCTTCCTTCCTTCCTTCCTTCCTTCCTTCCTTCCTTCCTTCCTTCCTTCCTTCCTTCCTTCCTTCCTTCCTTCCTTCCTTCCTTCCTTCCTTCCTTCCCTCCCTCCCCTCTTTCCCTCTCTCTCATCACAAAGACACAGGCAGACAAACACGTGACAAACAGGTACACAGAGTTCTAATCTATCCTATGCTTCTCCTGCCATTTCTCACGTCTTGAACTCAGGCTCTCCTGGACGCATCCAAAATAGTTTTCAACTGCTTCTTCTTCTGTCAGAAGAAGAAGAAAAAAAGAGGCAGCTGTTGGGTCTCTCATTTACTCAGGAGAGGAGGTAGTTTTCCTTTTCAAAGGTCTCAGAGTAGCAATGTGTCCCTCAGCACCGAATGCATTGCTTTGCTTCTGCAAGGTAGCTGTAGCTTCAAGAATCTTAACTGCACTGCTGCTTCTGTCTAATGCTAATTTATTAAAATTATTAAGAAATTGGGTTATTTAAATAACCCTTGTTATGTCTTTAAAACAAATACCTTTAATCTTACAGAAAAAGCTGTTTTAAGATAACGATAACGTGATAATACTAAGATGAAGGTATTTCTGTTAAAAAGAACCAGAAACCACGGTGTCCTTATCTTTTGTAAATGCTACATTGTGAAAATCCTCTCAGGCTTAGTCTGACTTAGCCTGTGTAACATTTCAGCTGTTATATTTCAACTGTAATAACAAGCAAAATGTAATCTTAACAGATTTTATCGAATCACCACAATCCTTCCACACTCAAGGACAAAAAAACCCAAAACCCTCCTTGTTGATGTTATGTTCTCTGTATATAAAGGGTTCTTTTGGGGTTTGGGACTTCTGTCTTCCCTTTCCTAAGGAACAAGAAAAGTATAATGCTAAAAAATAGCCCAGTCTCTGTTCCTAGGAGCCTAAGAACACTGTCTCCTTGTGGATTACAGCTGGCAGCTGTAAGGTGTAAAGTTTTACAATTTACAGTGCTGGGATTTCTTCTTCTTTTTAATCTCTGGTACTCAAAAACCTTTCGTTTTCTTGGCGAGCTGTGAAACTTTAGATTGCTAGTTAAATAGAATGTTCTGCCTGCAAATATTATAGTGAATATGTGGGCTAGTGGGAATGTATAGTAAACGAATGCAGAATGCATTAATATTGTCTAGTTTGGGGAGAAAAGGTGAAACTATAGGAAATTTTAAGTAGCTACAAGAACTGTCATAAGGCTGAAGGATCACTTAAGATGTGAATTAACCTTTATGTACAGAAAATCCTGTTATAGTCAGTATAGAATTAGCATATGCTTCTAGCAGGATGGGCATGAAATTCTTTAGATTGATTTTAGATATCTTTAGAAATGAGTTCTACAATATTTTAAATTACACTGCATTTGTCCTATTAGATTCATTATCTTTTTTCTGTTTTTTTTTTTCCAATAATATTTTGCAACCACATCATTGCCCTTACATGCTACGATCCTCAGAAGAGAGTTCTGGAAGACTTGATGAGGACCTCTTTGTAGAGACTCATGCTCTCCCACTTGAGGGCCCTGGTTTTCCTCAGTCCAAAAAGAGCACTGAAGTTTAAATTTCTTCAAATTCTTAAGCACATGACTTTGTCTATTCCTGCTTGCTTTGGCCTCAAGCAAGCCTTCTGGCTTATTGGCAACGCTGCTGTATTGTACCTGCGCCGTATGGGATTTCCTCTGGCTCTGCCTGACCCTAATAAAAGCCCAAAGAGGCAGAGCAGAAATAATAATACCAGAACCCTAAAGCAATTGTGGCTAGAATGGATGCTTGCCATTTCCCTAAGCTCCATCCAATTCACTTCTCCTTTAGCCTGTCCCATCTTTCTTTAATCCCCACCTAGGCACCATGTCTCCTCCTGTCAACCCTGCAAACGTATGAGTATGTAGGACAACTCATCACTTAAAGAAGAAAACCTCTGTGCGGAGATCCCACCTGCATATGGTAGGTGTCCAATCAGAGCTTTTCAATGGAAAAACAGACGTGTTTCACTCCCCAACGCTCCCTTCCTTTGTAGGAGAGAGATCCCACTAGTTAATTTCTACAAGTCTGAGGTGATTGTTAGCAGACTTTGTGCTGATCCCAGTTTTACCTTCGTTTAAAGGAATGTTTCAGCAGTGTGCAACCTGGCGTTACTGCAATGGCCAAACAAAACCATTGGAGACAGGAGTTCAGAGAAGCTGGATGCAAACTGTTATTATATCTAGCCATTAGGTTTTTGCATCCTTCTGCTCTCAGCCACAAAATAGTTATGAAGCAGCAAAGTCCTTTGTTATTAGTTGAAGACACACCTTGACTTCGGTTTAAAGCTTGAATTTCCTTCATCTTATGCTTGTTTTAAAAAGAATGGAGAATTCTTCAATGAGAAGAATTAGGAGAGATTGCATACAAAACACTTCAGTATTTTCAGAAAACATTAGGGCAAATTAGTGTTAACATTTTCATGCCTATTTAATTTATACTATTGAGTTCCCCTTTTTAAGCAAAACATAATGAAAACAGCATATGGGACATCATACCTTGACATCTGGCATAATATCAAAATTGGGAATTATTATCTAATATAAGATTAAAGGAAATAAAACGCAGATACAGTGATTTAACCTTCCTTTTCTACTCACTATTTCTTAAAATTGAAAACTCATTTTACCTAATTTTAGGGAGGAAAGTCTCCCTATGTTCAAACTTTCTCAAAGGTATGCAAAACCATGGAGTATGTGTTTCACTCCATTTATATGGTACAACAGAGATGCTCTAATGTTGAAATAACAGCTCTGAAATGAGAATAATAAGGTTTAATACTAATGCATCATCCAGACAAAGAATAAGGCTGAAATTGCAGTCCTGTTAAGTCAATATAACTTCTATTGACTTCAGAAGAGCTCAAGATACCATTTTATTAATTTTATAAATAAGCCCACATGCTTTCACCATTGTTCTGGCTGTGACAGCATCAAAGCACAATTTACAATGGGAGGTACGCAGGCATGAATTTTCCCTGTAATTTGTAGATATATTAAAGTCCTATGGTTAGTGTTGTCCTTAACACAAGAACATTTCTTCTACAGACTATCCATCAAAACACCCAAACACAGCTGAGTGCATCATGGTATCAGCAGGAAGTTGCACACTGTTCAGAAGGCAAGACTTTGTGAGCACACGTGGTAGTAAACGCAGTTTACCCTCTACTTCACAAGGTAGACATCATGCTAGTTTGCTTGTTATTTGTAATCCTGCTGAGCAGGGAGCCTGAGCATTACTTCAGAGCTAAAAAGAACACATTTGCATTTCACTTCATTATTAATGATCTTTAAAGGGCATGGATCAGTCATTTTACCATTTCTTTCAGAGATATTGGACTAATTACAGAGACTAGTAAAGGATGATTAGTTAAGGAGGATAGTTTTCAAAAATGTTTTAAATTCATGACAAGGATCTTGAAATGGTTATTAATTACCATCAGTTTAATGTTTGTGTTCTTTTTCCTGAAGTCAGCTATTGCTGCGGCACTTACAGTGTTCTTCCCACCATATGCGTCCATTTGCTTTCTAGACCTCTTCAAGTTTTAGATCACTTTGAGCCAATGTGACAGGACTTGATGCCCAGCCCAGTCCCTAGCTGAAACGTTGGAGGCTGGTGGAGCTTGGTGCATGGTGACCTCTGCTGCTTGTGCAGTGCTATAGTCGTAGAGGGCTCAAAAAAAAAGGTAGAGCAACTGTAACAACGATTTGTGTTTTTCATTGTAGAAATGCTGAGTCCTTCTTCTGCAATGCCATCGTGAACTGTTTTGGGACACTCTCAGATGACCAATTGCACAATAAGCCACTCGAGTCTAGAAAAAGCAGCATGTATCAAAGGGTATGCGTGTGCCTCACAGATTTATGAAGGCGTTATATAATTTCAGCTGAAAAGCTATTTACTGTAACTCCAGATGTTTGGCTGCATCTACTGTTTACCAGGATGAACACTGTGAGTATTAATTGAAATACACTATCTGTCATTTTATTTTGTGCAAAGAAATTACATTTATTATTTTCTAAATTATAAATGTCAAGACTTAGCATGCAATAAGATATCAAAGCACGCTAGAAAGTATTTTTCTCTGGAAAATGTTATCAACACCTTAACAGCAACAGGCAGTTCCTCCATACAACCCTCACTCTCACTTCACGATATTACCATGGAAAGGAAACTGTTATCAGTCCAAAATTAGGACACCAAGGACTAATATGAAGTCTGACACAAAGTAAGGTGACACTTTCCAGATCCATGACTTGCACTCACATATGTTCTGTTCCAACTTTCAGATTTTATTTTTTTTGAACCTGAAATGACAGCTACATTAAAAGACAGGAGTGCCCTAGTCAATATAAACAATGCTACCATTTTCACTCTCTTCCTGGAACAAAAGACTTTTCCCAGGCTACCTTTCTTTTTTCTTGTTCAGTCAGGAAAGTTATTTATATCCTTTCACAGGAGGTATGACACCACTCGATGATGAGCCAGAATTAGTAGCAGGGACCACGACATTTGTCTATGACCCTTTGATAGATTCAAGGTTAAAAACATCTTCTCACATGCTGTAGCTCTTCCAGGCACATTTTATGTCATACAAGGCCTGGACAATGTCATTTGGTGTTTGCTAGAGCCCCAGAAACTGAAAGAATTGGATAAAATTTTGTTCAATATGTTGTGAAGAATTGACTTTAAATTCCCAGCTTTGACATTTGCCAGCTTTCTTCTGCCTGTTCCTTTCCCCTTTTTAAGTGACAAAACAGAAAATCAAGAGAGTCAGGAAAAAAAGGGGAAGAAGATGAGAATATTTCTAAATCATGAACCTTCCAGCCTGTCTAAGAGCTTGAAGTACACAAATGCTTCCACAACTTGGTCGTAGATTAGTCCTTCATTTGTGCTTGAACTCCAGTCCCGCTTCATCCAGTAAAAACTCAAGTTCAAGGACTACAACCAGGGCACCTCAAAATTCTTGTAAGACCTCAAAGGAGATTTCAGATGTGCAGCACCCCTAAAGGCCTAATAAAGGGTGTATGGGACAAAATTGCATCCCACAGATGATTCCAGGCTGCATCGTGATTCATGAGAAAGACTGGCCCAGATGTGGTGTGTGCTATGGCATAGCCTGCTCAAACTGCATGTGCTCTGGCATAACTGAGCAACCCAGGGTTGAGAACACATAAAGAAAAAATTCAAGGTATGTCCTGTAGCCAGAGTTTTCTTGTCGGTTTGGTGATGTTTTTGGTTGGTTGTTTTGTGGGGTTTTTTTTGTTTGGGGTTGTTTTATTTTTTTTTTTAAAAAGAAGGAAAACATTCACAGTAAGGGAGAGAGAAGGAAATGTTTCTTTGAGAGAACCTTCAGGTTCTCTCAAACAGAGAGGTAAGAAGGCTTTATTGGAACAAATGAGTGTTTTTCAGCACTTCTCTTGGCCCACAGATTGATTATGCACAAGGTATATCACATTCTGAGAGGTCTAGGGGGAAAAAATGCATTGCATTGGTACAGAGGTGTTACTGGGAAGAAACTGCTCACATCAAGACTCACTCTGAGGAACAACTGTAAATGAAAACTGACCAAGAAAACTAATTTCCTACTACAAATATACAGTATCACAACTAGAGGATAAATCCTTTAACCATGATACTAAGCAAAATTGTGCATGATAACTACATTTTTATATACAGGTCAAAGTTCTTTAGGGCTTTCCATGAAGCATTGTGCAAGTCAGTTGCTTGCGATTAATAGTTTGCACAAAAACCAATTTGGGGAACATACAGTTATAATGCAAGTACTCATAGTTAAACTTAGTAAAGAGATTTACTTTTAAAGAATTTTAAGTCATTTTTTATATAAAATAGCAAGACTGTTCTTGTTAAGCTTCCAATTCAGACTTTCTCAGGCCTGCTACTGTTTAGGCAATGAATATTCATGAACATAAACATGATCTGTAACATCTGTATGCCAGCAGAAGAGTGTTAGCAAGACATTTACACTCCTTTGTTTGGGATATATACTTGTATACAAAAAGAGAAACTTTCCCTTGTGATCTTCTCCAGAGATGATTTCACAGTCCAAAGTCTGGCCTTAAAAAATTATAATGTATATCATATGATTCTGCAGGAAAAGAAATGGAAGCAGAGTGTCTCTCAACCCTCAGCCAAATCCTTCTACCTTGCCAGAAAAGAGAAATAAAAGTTTAGTCTGTGAATCCCTTTAGCAGCCTTCACTCCTCTTAAAAAATAATAATAAAAAAAAAGCACACTGCATCTGGGTTTTTCAGGACATACAAAAACCCATCTTTTGAATTAAAATTCCCCTTCTATATGACATTTCTTCATTCCAATTAGCCCAGCAGAGTTAGACGAGGTGGTGGGACTTGTCATATGAGAAAGTCATGCTGATTTACTCAACCAGCCTTCCTGTAACAATCACTTTTAACCCATGTCAATTCTATTACTTCAGCTTCCCACTCACTGTTTCATTTCTTCTTAAATTAACTAAAAATGGTGATTATTTTAAATTAACACTTACCCTTTTTGTGACAGGTCCTACAGCTTTAAATTTGTACTTTCTGTTACACTAAGAGTTTATCTAAATGGAAAGTTCATCGAGGTAGAAATCTAATCTAAACCAATTAGTTAGCAGCTAGGAAGGGTGATGTGACACCTCTGTCATGTTCTTCTAATACAGACTAAGAAAACAACCACTTGTGATTTTGTGACAGTATCTTTCTGGGCATCTGGTTCCCAGATAAACCTCTTAGAAAATTTGATCAGCTAGATTATATCTTCCCCAAATGTAGGTGTGCATACATGTATCTGCTGATGAGTTATCTTAAGCTACCTGTCCAGAACATCAGAACAGCATTTTCCTCAGTGGCTTCAACACACTTTCTTACCTTCTGGCCACTTTCTTCCTCTTCTCTGTTTGCATGTAAGAACATAAATAATTTTGATAATTCTTTTCATCCAGTTTACCACTTCCCAATTTTTATTTTCTGGGCTAAAAGAGAAAGCAAACACTTGTATGTTCGTGCAACAACCAAGTTTCATAAATGGAAGTTAAACTGATCCCGAGTGAGCTGCATGTCTCAGGTTCCTACCCTATATAGAATCCATGTCGGTCACCCAGCAGTTCAGAAGAAGCTCTAATTTGTCTATTGACTTTTAGCAGTTCAATTCCTAACGTGATGTGAGTTGGTAATTAATGGTCAGTCATTCAGCTAGTAATCTTTCCTGACTCAGAACTGAGAGAGAACTCACAAATTCGGGATTCGTGGAAACTGGAAATTATGGAGTTATAAAACACTGATAGCAGAAGGCAAAGGATTACAGAATAATGAAACACTTTTTATCATTTGCCTGCATAGAAGGAAATATAGTCTGTGATGCACCAAAAGGCTTCTGTGAGTGATTTGAAGTTTTACTGAAAATATAGGTCTATGAGATAAAAAGCACTTTTGTTTGATTTTATTGTCTTTAAACCAAACCATGCCATGTGTTGTTGTGGTCTACTATGTGATTTTGCAATCATCACATCTAATAGTCTATCCAATGTCTTTGGAAGGAGAATTCTTTATTGAGCATTAATCTTTAATTGGTATCTGAAGCATTCCTCTTCTGGGATGAGGGCTGTTGCCAATGTGCTGAGAAAACACCATTAAAAATTTCCTCTGTCATATTCCTAAATATTAATCTGAGAAATTGTCACATTCAGGCTTCTCAGTCAGCATGAAAACAGTCCATCTCAGACTCTGTGTAGATAAGATAGGTAGGCTTGAGTGGAACATTATGTCTTTTTTCTGGTCCTTAAGTGTTGCTATATACAAAATACAGATTCTTTGCTAGATGCTGCACTGCTATTCATGGCTACGTGCTATGCAGAGTCAAATGACTCCAGTTATCCTACTATGTCCACATTTCAGATTGACTCAAACCTCCTCTTCTGGAAAGCCTGTAAAAGAAAGATTAACAACAAATAGGAAGCTTTAGAAAACACAGACATCTGGAAGTAAAGATATCATAGTGGTGTGAGCCACAGTGGAATAAAACATTTGTTTAATTCAACCTTTAGTCTCTAAAGCCAGTCAATAGGGAAAGACAGCCAACAATTTAATGGCACACATTTGTTTATGTAAGGTCTGCTGTGCAGAAGAGCCATCCAATTTAGTGTGCAAACTCTCCAGAACAGCAGGTGCTGGGTGTGCTGAGCTGTCAGAGCACCCAGTTCCTGGGGGAAATGCACGTCATCACTCACATAATTCTTGAACCTCTTCTGCCTGGCTGATGATCTTTGTCACCTGCACGAGCCCCTTCTTGCTCAGCCTCTCAGGGCAACACAGGGCCAGAGAAGGGAGGGGGGAGAAATTCAGCAGCACCGATTCCATAGGGATGGCCCACATCTGCTCCCCACTCCTGCCCAGCACAAATCCTACAGCATATCTCATCTGGATGTGCAGCTGCTGCACGATGGCAATAGCTGGCAAAGGTTACTGCAAGAATTCAAGTGTGGATATGCAATGCTGCTGATATAAAATGTTCGTAGTTTTGTATATTGTGAGACGTTTTCCTGGTGGTGTTTACATTGTGCTGATTTTTTAATTTCCCACTCAGCAGGTTGAATTTTTTTTTTCCAGATTGTCTTTCTCCTTACACACATACGTCTGTTTCTAACTGAAGCTAATATTAAAATAAAGTGGGTTTTTTTCTCCCTTAATATAATTTCATGCAGTGCATTATTATTCTTAACTTTCTTTGCTTGTGCAGTAGCATTGTCAGTAGGTAACAGAACAGCTATAAGGAAAATATTTCTTAGCATCCTGGTTTGTAATCAGCGTTGCACCATGAGAAGAATCTTCAAACTCATTTGCACTGTGTGATCCTTGAGCAAAGAACAGAGGTTCAGCTCAGTATGTTGTAGACTTTCTAAAAATGAAAAGACTTTATCTAGTAGATGACTTGGTAGTACAAAGTACATTAGAACATCAATAAATCACACTGATGGATGGAACCTTGTCAGCTACTGAATTTAACTTGTGTTAAAGTTAAATCCAATTTAACTGTGTGTATAGATGAGGTTTGAGAGACCAGCTGTGAATTACCAAATATTGGTCACATCTGTGTAATGCAGTGAGTCACCTTCATTTTCAGTCAATTTAATATAAGGCAAGAGTATTTAGTTCTTTGTAGAACTGAATGAGAAGATGAAAGTTTATTCTTTAGGAAAGAAAATCAACTTCTGCATAATAATCAGATATAGGGGTTTCAGAGGTCTAAAACTCATGAGTCTTTTCAAGAAGACTCAGGACCACTATAATCCCTTCGATTAGGTCATGTTCTTATTTAAAAAACCAAACAACTTTATTACTGACAGAAACAGAAACACTCCTTTCCTAAATCCAAATCAAGGGTGAGGAATGACAGCTCATTTAACCATTCCTACTGAGTACTACAAGATTATGGATCAAAAGATTCTGATGATTCTAACATCCTGATATAAAGAAATAGGGAAGCAACTGTGGAGCATGGTATGATAAGTGAGCAAAAAAGAAAAATCTCTTTGGAAGGCATCTTTACATATATGAAAGGACCACAGCAGAGTCTTTTTGAGATGAAGAACTGGAATTGTCTAGGGTTCCTTCTTGCAAAAGATGTCTGTCACACAACCAAACATTTGTATTTGTATGAAAACCTTCCTCAGTCATGGAACGTCAGCTCGTCTCATTAAGCCAATCGCAAGCTTATGATTAATTAAGATAAACTGTAACATGTATATTCAGGTGGCAGGGAGAGAGGGTACCAATATGCAAAAGAAGATGCAACAAAATTGCATGGGGCAATATTGGATGGGCAGTAGTTTTCTAGCCTGAAGTCTGCAAAAGTAGTTAGCAAATTTCCAGTGTAACCATAAGAGTCCAATGTAGATGTAAAATCTTACTATTTCCTTTGTTCAAGATCCTCCTGGCTGACTTTTCTTAATTTAATGAAAAGAAAAAAAAATAGACTACCAATAGCAATTAAACAGTCTACCATCCTAAATCAGTTCTACTTTACCTGAGAGAATGAGATTTTTCATTCCAGAATATAACAGAAGCAGCAAGTTGCAAAAAATAACAAGGTTCAAAATGTATTAGGATTGTAAAGGATTTGATATTTTACATTGAGCAGTGACAGGTTTCTCAAAAGCATTGAGAAATTCCCAGCAAATTAAGACCAAGTGCCACATACAGAGAAATGAATGGACCGTAACTTACACCTCTCGGTCACTACATGCTTCAGACCATGAATGGAGCCGATTTAGTAGAATTTCTGAAAGACTGAAACAACTTCCTGACACTTCACGACGTATACTGCACAATTCTAGGGTAGGACATGGTTAAATGATAGAATGCCTCCATGTTTCCCATTTCTTTGAGAAACAGTGCTAGAAAGAATGTGATACATTTCCATTTTAAAGGCTCAAGAGTTGCTTTGGCTTTTACTTTGCTGAAAGGACGGTCCTCACCCTCTCAGCCTGAAAGCCTACAGCTCTACAAGGACTTGAGACCCAGCCTACAAGGAATGAGTTGCTCTCTCTTCTGGTGTTAAGCAGTCAAAAATCTTCTCTTGGAAGGAAGTCAAAAGCGCAGTTGATAGATCAGATAATTCCATTATATAAGCAGGGTCTCAGCAGAAATGTTATTGCCAATCTTTGCTGAGTAAAATAGTCCAGTTTCATTGTCTTCCACAAAGACACGGTAAGTAGTTTCTCCCTCCCTGCCCCCCAAAAGCCTTTTCTCACAGCAGTTCAGATGAGACGGCTGTAAAGTATAAAAAGTAGCGAATACATGTAGAAATTATTTTTAAACTTCCTCTTGCTTCATTCACCTTCTCTTCTGTAACATTTCTATTTGCATGAAAGTCTTCCACCATCTCCTGAGAGCTATTCTTGGGCTTTATCTTTCCAGAAGTGCTTATATCACATGCTAATTGGCTTAATTAACTACAAGTCATAGCTCCAACAAAAGCATTTCCTATCTAGTCAGTGTGACCATTAAAAAGTGATTTGCATTACATTTGGAAAAGCAGACACTTAGCTTGTGAAAGGGGCTAATGAAGCATGTGTTCTGAGCACACAAATCAGGTGCTAGAGGTGTAGAAAGCAATACACAATCCCTTTGCAGAAGCAATTTAAAAGATTTTAACTAGTGGTTTTCCAATTAAAGACTGACATAATTTTTCGCAATGATAAAATAATTAAGAGAAATGCAGAAGACCTTCTTCAAGCAATTTAACAATTATAAGGAAAAAATGCTGTCTTTATTTGTAATAGTTCACAGAAGCGATTCAGCATGTACAAGGTCAGAAAGATATTCTGCAAGCTATATTTTGAAAATAAAATTTGGAAGGGCAAGTGCAGTGCTCAAGTGTTGCTAATGACCTGCAGAGACAAATCTGCACAAACACAGGGCTCTGCTCTTGCCTTCAGTAACAATGCAGCACTACAGGCACCAAAAAAGGGCACCATTTCAAGTAAAATTTAGGTCACATATAAGTGCCAATATACAAAAATATAATCCTGTAAATCTCCACACAGCTGCTAACAGACCTTGGAATTGCTTAAGCTCTGTAGGCACTCGTGTTTTCAACACAGACTTTCCATCGCTATCTGTAGCTTTTATTTTTGGCATATGTGTACGTATTTCATGTTGGCAGGGCTGAGCAGTGCTGCCTGTGCCTGGTGCTAGATCTTAATTAGAATTGGAGGGATGGGATTTGGACCCCCTACCTTAGGCTCCGGCATGGGTCTAGGAGGCATTCTCAGAGCACATCTGAAATACCTGTGCTCCACACAGCTTACTGGTGAAGCAGGAAAAACCCTTCAGAATATGGTCAGGAGAAAGACCTGTTTGATTGTCTCCCCGACCTCTTCTTTTGCTGTTGCTTGGCAATTGCTGCAGCCCTGCAGATATGAGGAAGTCTAGACTGACTTCCCAGCACCTCCTGAGGGACTCAAGTGTTCCGGCCACTCACTCACGTTATAAGTGGAGAGTGCTGCATCATCTTCATCTTAGCTTTTAGCTGACTTTAGAGTTAGTCCTGCTTTGGGTGTTGACCTCCAGAAGTTACTTCTAGCTTCAATTATTACATGAGTAAAATAGTCCAGTTTCATCACCTCGCACAAAGACATGGTAAGTGCTACTTGCTTTTTAAAAAACAGCAGTGGCCCTTGCTAATTTCTTGCAAGAAAAATTATTACACCTATTTTGGGAGGTATATCTCGAAGGAATATGGGGCAACTACGAATAAAGGATAGGAAAGAATAAGAAAAGTAAATCCTGTCTGTGGAGTTTTCGCCCTGGTGTGCTGTAGATAGTTCACTGTGTATATGAGTGTATTATTCTGGTATCCTTTAATTTTCTCATGTACTGATTAGGCACCCAGACCTCCTATATTCACTCCTGAACTAAAATTTCAGTCCCTAAAATTCAGGCATGACACCAGGAGGATTGCCTGTGGAGAAAGGGAAAGTCCAGCTGCTCTGGTACCAGCTAAAGCAGCTCAGATTCTCACAGAGATCCATTATTCAGCCAGGCCTTTCCTGATTTTGCAGTGCATATGCCTGGCAGAGTGCTCTTTCAATCCTTGAAGCCGTGAACCATGCAAGTCCTTGCACCCAGAGGTTATGGTTCTGGTTATATAAGAGTTCATTGAAGTTTTAATTCTTCACCTCTCCTCCAGTTGAACATAAACTGAAAGTCAACAACTGAAAACCACATTAATCCTGCAGAAAATTTTAAATTATTGTCTGTAAGCTATCAGGGCACAACTAGACTTCACATCATGTCTTTATTAATAGACAGCATGAAGAGTACAAAGATTTAAGCTGAACTAAAGCAGCCCTGGAGCAGTGTTGGACTGAGCCAACTGCCATGGCTTCAGACACTTCAGGGTGCCAGGGTGCAGTGGAACGCCTTGGCACCAGTGCCCATCCCAACCTCAGACAGGATCAGGGCAGCTGGGGGGGCTCCGGGGCAGCCCCAGCCCTGGGTGTTAGGCACCTCCCTGGGGACTGGCTGGGACATGGGCCCACAGGGAAGCCTGGCTCGGTGAGGCCCATGGGTGGGCAGGGCAGGGCTGTGAGGAGCTGGAGACCGGCCCTGCTGCGGCATCACCGGGCTGATGGGCCCAGGGGCTAACATGGGGTCCTGAGCTGGGGAAAGCGCGGGGGGAACCCTGCAGACAGGGTCAGGCCCCTGACTACCCTCATGACCTCAGGACCCTGAGACATGGCCACGGACCATTCCAAATACTGAAGGATGGATGAGGCTGTTTCTTTTGGAGCAGAAGTTAGCCTGTGGCTACAGGCTTTGCAAACCTTCTTCTCTCCAGGCCTGAGCTCTCCCTTTCCACTAGACAGAAAAATAAACAGACATAGTTTGAGAAACCATGTGGACATGTCCTGTGAGAACAGTGTTTGCCTGCTGTAAGTTTATCCTTTCATGCATACAAATAAATTATCTTCTCCTAACCATCTTTGGGCAATCCAGAGGTTTTTCCCCTTAGTCTCATAGCACCTTAGGTTGGGGCCTTCTAATAGTTTTTCTAATCTTTATTTTGATGTGCTTCTTACATAGCCACCTCAAATTCAACATTTTTAATCTCAATGGCTGACAGATCAGATTTCCATGTGGCCATGGAGGAGTCAACACAGAAGCCTCCTCTGATCTACACACACCTCTGGGAGCAATAGCAGGTTGATGGTGCCTTATGAGGGGCTGTCTCTGTGCTTTACTGCATTAATTTCTTGCTTCTGTTCCTTATGCTCAATTTAAATGGGAAGGGTTTAAGATCTATATCTTTGGAACTGTCTGGAACAATACAAAGCTTCTGGTCTTGCTCACATCTTGATTTCTGCTGGCTAAGATGTCTTGTGTGGGTCTATAACAGTAAGCAGAACTTTGCTGGAGGTGTGAACTGTCAGTTCTGTCAGGCATGGCACATACTCCTTCAAGAAATGCATTATCTCCTGGAAAATATCCCCTGAACTCTTCCTCAGTGCTTGGTTTCTCTCAAGAATGCATCTTCCTGAGCAGATAATTTAATTTTTTTTCCCCAGAAACTGTGAAGTTTTCTAGTTATTTTTACCCACATACTTAGTTTTCTTCCTTACAAATAGGGGAAAGATCACTCCTATAAATCCCTGAATATAACAGTTTACCTTCTACAACTGTGGTTATTCTTTCAGTGATAATATCATGATTTCTGGCAGCACACAGACTTGTACACCCGAGTCCAACTTAAACCGGATGTTTCATTGACTTTTGGACTGGTGATTAATTCATCTTCTGTTGCAAAGGTGTCCAAAAGTTTCTGGTTTTCCATTCTCTCTTCAGACTCTTTACTCTCCGGTAAACTCTTAGAAAGTGATGTAATTACTTACAGTCTCTGCAATTTCTTCTGAAGGCCAGGCATTGTGTTGTTTATTGCAATGCATGGAACTATTTTGTGTATGCTGATTTTCATCTCCACATGCTTTCCTTCTCCTTCATTGTAGTAATTCATCTTTTGCATCTTCTGTGTCAAAATTGTCTTCACTTCTTTGAAGTGAACAGCTAAGTAAATTTCTAAAGACTTGAAACAGAATTTCCTATTAATTACTGTCTTCTAATTCAGATTTCAGACATAGAATATATATTGTGCTATATATTGTACTATATAGAACCTTAGTCTCCAAGATTTGAGGTGTTTTAACCCCCTGTAAATCAGAAAGTTTTGTGTCTTCTCTTTTCATTCTTTGATTAAGAACACCTCTCTCTCATTTAACATAGCATGGAGAAGAGCAAACCTCCATTTCTGTGAAGGACTTCCAGAGCCTGCCTTCTCTTTCTGGGTGTTCATGAGGGCAGTGGAGTTCTGCTTAAAGTACTCCACACCCCTCTAGGATTTCAGATATTTTGAATTATTGTATTTATTATTAAAGCATTAAAGCTTTTTTTTTTTTTTAGTTCACTTTCCTCCTGGTAACCTGCTTCAAATAAGAATTGTAAGAATCAAAGTGCTTGAAAAATGTCTGGTTTATGCTGTAATACCTCAGTCATTAACACTTGATCGATGCATTTCCAGATCAGCCAGTAATGTATTTTTGATCCAGATCAGGTGTGGGCATGAAAACAGTGCTTGGTAAAATTAAGAGCATGCAACATGGTGTTAATGCTGTCTTTACACTGCAGGATTTTTGATCTTGCACTACAGGCTCTAAACCTGAATTTAATGTGTAGTCAGATGGTGACCTCAGCGCCTGAGTTGTAAGCTAACAGCACAGCATAATGTGAGCCTCTGCAGAACACAATGCATTCCCTGTGGCTTTTGCAAGGTTATCAAAAGTGTGTAACTGCCCACTAGTTTACGTGAGTCACACGAAGGAACCATGGTCAAAGATGACAATGTGTAACAGCTGATTTTTGTCTATACACAATCATATAGTACCTCTTGATACAAACTTTAAACCTCTTTACAATTTTTGCGTTTTCTTCTATGTTTCTCATAACTATGTACTTTTTTTCTCTGCTTACTTGTTTCAGAGTCCAAAATTGCATCATCACAATAACCTTTAAGCCTGAATGCCAATTTAAATATATATTCAATGAATTCTAGTGCATATTTAAATACTGAAAGGTTAAATAATTAAAATGCTCTTTAAATGTTACCAATTTACTTTTTCACATGAGGTATGCCTTTGACTTATACTGTAGTTTTAATCTATGAAGAGGAGGAGAAGGTTGCAGGTTAACCAAAGAACATTTTGCTCTTGAAGTCCTGTCATGAAAAGGTGAATGTAATTGTCCTTAGAGTGAGCAAGCTGACATATAGGAGGAGAGTGTCTAATTGCTCTTTGTATAGCACAGTTTATGTTTGTCTTCATTCTTTCATTCACAAAATAGGTGTGGAAATATATTTGAATATGCTTAGGCTCAGAAGCTGGGAGGAAACACTCTGGTTCTAACCCCATTTCATAATTTGTGGTTGATTGGTGTATTGGGAAGATTTGAAACTTGACTGGAAAATGCTGTTTCCATCTTTGGCAAGGACAGTGAAAGATTTGGAAGATGATACACTGGGACAGAGACATAAAAATATGAGCATGAAAAGGCTCTGAAGGGATCATTTAACCCATTTATTTCTAGAGGGTGGTCGCTTATCAGACGGAGATCACGCTTCCCGAGTTGTGTTGGCTCTGTGCCAATTTATCACCTTTTGTGCTGTCATTTTTCCATATGTGTTTCCTAATTCAGTGAAGCCTCAGTGCCCTTTGGATGCGTAGGCAATGAGTTCACTAGGGACATGGACTTCAGCAAAGCCTTTGACACCATTTCTCACAGCAGTCTGCTTGAGAGACTGGCTACCACCAGCCTGGACAGGTGCACCCTCTGCTCTGTAAAGAACTGGCTGGATAGC
Organism: Porphyrio hochstetteri; assembly: GCA_020800305.1. NCBI lineage: Eukaryota > Metazoa > Chordata > Aves > Gruiformes > Rallidae > Porphyrio > Porphyrio hochstetteri. The sequence continues at coordinate 62,132,718 of CM036905.1, forward strand.
TGGGCTCAAAGAGTTGTAAACAGACCTAGAGGCTGGTCACCAGTGGCGTTCCCCACGGCTCAGTCCTGGGTCCAGTTCTGATCAATGTCTTTATCAATTACCTGGATGAAGGGATCAAATGTTCCCTCAGTAATTTTGCGGGTGACACTAAACTGTGAGGAAGTGTTGATCTGCCTGAGGGTAGGGAGGCTCTTCAGAGGGATCTGAACAGACTGGACCGATGTGCTGGACCAACTGGATGAAGTTCACAAAGCCAAGTACAGAGTCCTGCACTTGAGACATAACAACCCCATGCAGCACTACAGGCTTGGGGGAGACTGACTAGACAGCTGCCTGGCGGAGAAAGACCTGGGGGTGTTGGCTGACTGCTGACTGAATATGAGCCAGCAGTGTGCCCAGGTGGCCAAGAAGGCCAATGGCATCCTGGCTTGTATCAGCAACAGCATGGCCAGCAGGTCCAGGGAAGAGATTGTGCCCCTGTACTTGGCATTGGTGAGGCTGCACCTCGAGTACTGTGTCCAGTTTTGGGCCCCTCATTACAAGAAAGACATCGAGGTCCTGGAGCGCGTCCAAAGAAGGGCAACCAGGCTGGTGAAGGGGCTGGAGAACAAACCTTATGAGGAAGAGGCTGAAGGAACTGGGGTTGTTTAGCCTGGAGAAGAGGAGGCTGAAGGGAGACCTTATCACTGCCTACAGTTACCTGAAAGGAGGTTGTAGAGAGGTGTAGATTCTGTGATTCTGTGAAGGGGTGGAAGTCTCATGCGTGGAGGGAAAATGGCAAGTGTAAGCAGAGAACAGGTGGAAGAAGTGAATTGCAATAGGGGGAAGTGAGCAATAATCCCATATTAATGCTTATCTTTCCATCAGCTTTGTGCTCATTAGTGAAGGCTGTATGCTATGAGTCACAGTGGACAGGGCTAGAAGACAATCCTCAAAAATACTGGATGGGAGATGTGGAACCCTGCGTTTTTGGAGCCAGACTGTATATAAAGACATAGGAGATCTGGGGAATAGGAGACAAAAAGCCGATTATCTCTCATGAATGATGATCCACTACACACATCACTATAAAAATCGTTTCCATCCCTTGTTAGATGGTCTGTAACATCTCCCTTCCTTATTCTCAGAGGAGAGTTCTGAACGTTTGCAGGTATTCTGCCTGGATTTAGGGGAGAGAATTTGTGGATTTTGAACAGGAAACTTTCAGTTGTGAACTAAATCCATGTGAAAATGATAAAATTTATATTCTGTGGGGAGCTAAATGGATTTCCGAGGTCTGCAAGCTTAGAAGACTGGAAAATTGCCAGGAAACTGGCATGGTGACATTGTCATCATTCTGCAATTACTGTGGTATAACATAACCTAAGTTTTCTTGAGGGGAAAACAATCCATACTGAGCTTGTACAATAAGCCTCTGTCAAGCGCTTCCATTTTTGGGAAGCTACAGTGTAGACGCTGCTTTCAACTGGAGTTAGCCACGAGGTTACCAGAGGGCTCCATGGAACCTGAGACCATAGTTGAACAAATTCCAGTGAACCAAGAGCAACCTTTTAGTTCAAGCACTTTGAATTCATAGTTTTCTTTGCCAGTAGGAGTTTTAGAGTCCAGGTAGGACTTTAAAAATATATACTGCTACCACACATGGTTATGCATACATAGGCACAAATGTGAAGTCTGACAGAAAGGAAACTTAGCAGACAGAATCTAAGATTCTTTTCTTTTCAGATGTAAGGATTTTACTTTTCAGATAACAGTAACATTCCTTAGTTAATGTGGGATGGTGACTTTAAAAGTTGATGCCTTGAAGGCTTGATACTCTGACATTCAAAATCTGGTTTGTATGGTGAAAAAACTATTGTGCCAATGGGTTGATTTTCTACTTTTTTCCTACTTATTATGACAATAAAAGGAGCATTTGTATTAAAAAAAAAAGTCCTTTATTTAACTTCCTGGGAAAAAATGCATGAGAAAAAGACTAGACTATATAAAAAGTATTAAGATCAGGAAAATTCCTTATATTTCCACTGAGTAAAGCAGTTTTTATTTATAGGTCACAGAGAGAAGAACTATGTTCTTATGAATCCACTTCTTCCTTTTGCATAGGCTGTACAGAAAATCTTGGATTGATAGGAATACAGGTAAGAATGCTGACTATTCAGCTGGTGATTAATTTTCACACCAAAAAAGGAAGATCTAAAAATATTTCCAAAAAATGTAACAAATTTTTGAAGCAGAGAATATGCACAGATCTATGTGAAATGAACATTTTTCATAAGGTTCAGAAAATCTCCCTTCAATAGTCACCTAACCATGCGAAGAACTTGAGCTGAGCAATTCAACCATTTAGCTGTTTCCCTCCCAAAATTACAAAAATCTTAGTAACTGCTGCAAAACTTTGAAACAAACACATACCTTTCGTGCATCTTTGGTAGAAGCAGTTAGAAAACACTACCACCAACATTCTTCTCTACACTTGCTAACACGCATCTCTTCATACATCAGGAAAGACAAGTATTACCCTACTGAAAGAGTGGCTGAGGTGAACCGTGCAGTTCAGAAAGCAGAAGATACATTAAAATAAACATATACACAAATAAATAACTCTTTTTTTATTCTTACCCTTAAAAATACTGACATCTGAATGCCTGATAGTCAGAAAGAGAGGAAAGGATAAGCCTCTGCTCAGATGTGAGGGGGAGCATCTCCTCTTTAGGTATTTCACATTGTTAGTGCAGAGGAGCCCTTGTGCTCATGGGGGACTTCAACTTCCCTGACATATGCTGGGAGTACAGCACAGCACAGAAGAAGCAGTCTAGGAGGTTTTTGGAGTGCACAGAGGATGCATTCCTGATGCAGCTGGTCAGAGAGCCCACAAGAGGAACTGCCCCGCTAGACCTGCTGTTCGTGAACAGGGAAGGTCTGGTAGGAGATGTGAAGGTTGGGGGCTGCCTTGGACAGAGTGACCATGAAATGATACATTTCTCAATTCATGGTGGAGCTTGGAGGGGGAATAGTAAAACTGCTACCTTGGACTTTCAGAGGGCAGACTTTGATTTGTTCAAGAGACTGGTAGGGGGAGTCCCTTGGCATTCAGTCTTAGCGAACAAAGGGGTACAAGAGAGCTGGTTGCTCTTCAAGAAGGAAGTCTTAAGGGCGCAGGAGCAGGCGGTCCCCCTGAGCCGCAAAATGAGCCGGCGGGGAAGAAGACCAGCGTGGATGAATAGGGAGTTACTCTTGAGGCTCCGTGAGAAAAAGAGAATCTACCGCCTGTGGAAGGAGGGACGGGTAACTGAGAATGAATTCAAGGAAGTTGTCAGGATGTGTAGAGGTGAAATCAGAAAGGCAAAAGCCCAGCTTGAATTTAACCTGGCCGCTGGGGTGAAAAAGAATAATAAACTCTTTTATAAGTACATTAACAGTAAGAGGAGGACAAAGGAGAATATCCACTCTTTACTGGATGAGGCTGGGAATGTGATCACTGAGGATAAGGAAAAGGCAGAGGTTCTGAATGCCTTCTTTACGTCTGTCTTTAAAGGTCAAACAGATCCTCAGGGTACCCCTCTCTCTGACCTGGTAGTCTCAGCTGGGGAGCATGCTAACTCCCCTGTGATTCTGGAAGAAACAGTCAGAGACTTCCTACTCCAACTGGACTGCCACAAGTCCATGGGGCCGGATGAGATCCACCCGAGAGTGCTGAGGGAACTGGCAGAGGTGGTAGCCGAGCCGCTTTCCATTATCTATCAGTCCTCCTTGCTGACTGGTGAGGTCCCAGAAGACTGGAGGCTTGCCAATGTGACTCCCATTTACAAGAAAGGTTGTAAGGAGGATCCGGGGAACTACAGGCCTGTTAGCCTGACCTCGGTTCCAGGGAAGGTTATGGAACAGACAGTCTTGAGGGAGATCATGCGGTATGTGCGGGATGGCCGGGGGATCAGGCCTAGCCAGCATGGGTTCATGAAGGGCAGGTCCTGTTTGACCAACCTGATCTCCTTCTATGATCTAGTGACCCATCTGCTGGATGAGGGAAAGGCTGCTGATGTGGTCTACCTAGACTTCAGCAAAGCCTTTGACACTGTCTCCCACAGTATTCTCCTGCAGAAGCTGGCAGCCCGTGGCTTGGATGGGTACACCCTCGGCTGGGTAAGGAGCTGGCTGGAGGGCCGGGCTCAGAGAGTGGTAGTAAATGGAGTTAAATCCAGCTGGCGACCGGTCACGAGTGGTGTTCCCCAGGGGTTGGTGCTGGGGCCTGTCCTCTTCAATATCTTTATTGATGACCTAGATGAGGGCATTGAGTGCACCCTCAGTAAGTTTGCAGATGACACTAAATTGGCTGGGAGTGTGGATCTGCCTGGGGGTAGCGAGGCCCTACAGAGGGATCTGGACAGGCTGGAGAGCTGGGCTGAAGCCAATGGCATGAGGTTCAACAAGAGCAAATGCCGAGTCCTGCACTTTGGCCACAACAACCCCAGGCAGCGCTATAGGCTTGGGGCGGAGTGGCTGGAGGACTGTGTGGAGGAAATGGACCTGGGGGTACTGATTGATGCACGGCTGAACATGAGCCGACAGTGTGCGCGGGTGGCCAAGAAGGCCAACGGTATCCTGGCTTGCATCAAAAATAGTGTTACTAGTAGGAGCAGGGAGGTAATTGTCCCCCTGTACTCAGCACTTGTGAGGCCGCATCTCGAGTACTGTGTTCAGTTTTGGGCCCCTCACTACAGGAAAGACATTGAGGCTCTGGAACGCGTTCAGAGGAGGGCTACTAAGCTGGTGAGGGGTCTGGAACACAGGCCTTACGAGGAGCGTCTGAGGAAGCTGGGATTGTTCAGCCTGGAGAAGAGGAGGCTTAGGGGAGACCTTATAGCTCTCTATAACTTCCTGAAGGGAGGTTGTAGTGAGCTGGGGGTCGGCCTCTTCTCCCGTGTAGGCAGTGACAGAACTAGAGGGAATGGTAGCAAGCTGCGCCAGGGGAGATTCAGGCTCAACATTAGGAAGCACTACTTCTCAGAAAGGGTAGTCAGGCACTGGAATGCACTGCCCAGGGAGGTGGTGGAGTCACCAACCCTGGGGGTGTTCAAGGAAAGACTGGATGTTGTATTGAGGGATATGGTTTAGTGGGAGCTAGTAGTAATAGGTGAATGGTTGGACTGGATGATCTTCTAGGTCTTTTCCAACCTTGATAATTCTGTGATTCTGTGATTCTGTGAAAGGACCCTCCCATACCCAATAAATAATAATAAAAAACCAAACCATGCTCAGACACTAGCCCTGGCTTCTTCACAAGAGTTGTCAGGAAAAGCAGCAGACAGAAAATAAATGCTAAGAAAGCCCAACAAGGCTTTTCAACACTGCCTCTTTCCTGAGCATTTCAGTATTAAAATAGACTTGCATAAGGGGATGGGAAAGGGGAAGAAAAAGGCTCACGGAGTTACTGTGGAATGACTTTTAGATTCATATTAATGATTGATATAATGGATTGAAATGTATCTTGGTGTATCTGCACCTCAAATGTCTGCACTGGCAGCCAGTGTATTGCTGTGATTCTGTGAAATTGAGAAGATAACTATTGCATGTCAGTATTACCTCATCTCACATTCAATAGGGAGCATTGGGAATATTTACTAAAACCATACAGAAAGACAAGGTGACTTTCTTTTCCAGAAATGAAAAAAATGCAATTGAAAATGCAAATAGAGAAATATAGAAAAAAATAATGGAAACATTATTATGACTTTGCCTAAATTGAAACTTTCATCAAGTCCTGACATATTTGTAAAAATCATGAAATACACATCTTGACACAGTAGAATCGATGACAGGAATTCATCATTCTGTGCTGTTCAAAGCACCATGCTGCAAGGTATATATTTATATACCATGACAGTACAAACACAAAAATTTTTGTAAATTAAACAGCTATATTCAATCAGATTTGAGTCAAACATGTTGCCTCACATCTTTAACGCCCACTGAGTTGGCATAGAGTTTTCCCATTAGAGATAATTATTTATAAAACTTTGTGTGTGTTGAACATACAATGTGTAAAAATAGATACACTAACTGGAAACAATTCCCCTTTCCATTCTGTTCAATTATTTTGCTTTACATTCGCTATGTTCCAAATGGTCAACATCTTTTTTTCATTAATTAATTAAATTGTTCTTGCTTTTGTTTTCTGCTCTAGCTAAACAAAGTCTAAAAAGTTTCCATTGTTGCTGTTGCTCTGTTTCCAAAACATCCTGTGGTATGTCTGATTCACTATATACTTGACTATTTTTCATGGGCTTGCTTTGAATGTTCAGTCTGCATATCATGCAATGTTCTTTCTGGCATCAACCATCTGAATTTCCCTCCTAGTCTCTCTGTTATTGGTTCATGGCATACTAATATGATCATGATATGAATATAAATATTAAATGTGTATATTAGGCGTACCAAATTTATCTTGCAGAGAAGTCTGGGGTAAATATGTTTCAGAAATGTTTACTTTAACTATCAATTTGACTTTAAAAACATATTTCTTTGGCATTGAGCCTACTTTGTGTACATGTTCCATAAATACTTTTGTAAATGATCTTCGTTAAATGAGTAGTTACAACTGCTAATTTTGATCAGATGCTCTAATAGTTGCCAGGAATACAGTTCATAATTCATATTCCAACCTTAATTCCTCCTTCAATTTGCCATTCTTGCTCTTCTAGTTCACAATCCTCTAAGATTTTCCCCACTTATTTTTACTGCAATGAAGAGCCTCTTGACCTACGCAGGACTAGAGCAATGAAGCTAAGCAGATGAGTCGGTGTCTGCAGAAATGGATCTTCTGCTTTGTAGAAGAAATTACCCAGTCAGAAAACAAAGCAGTGGAAAATTTAAATAATCATTCCATACCATTTGTGAAACATCTGCAGGCCAACAGTTACTCCCTGAAGAAATTAATGCATATTTCAAGACAACAAATATGAGAGATAAATATGATCTGCTAGTGCAATTCACATCAGGGGCGATTCAGCAGCAAGCAATGAGATGGATTCAGGTAGGTATCTTGCAGGCTGATTTTTAGGTCTTCAAACAAGGTTTAAAGTAGATATGAGTTGTTCGTGTATTTTATACAAGGACCAAAATTCACATAAACCAAGTAAAAAGTTAAATTAACCAATTAATCTGTCACAGTGTTTTTCTGTTCTTCAATGTAGCACATACACACTCAATGAAAAATACTCTTTTTACAAGGAAAGATGACCTTCAGTCCAGAAAATGGGAACACTTTGTAGTATTCTTCTGATAGTGTTTACTGAAGCATGCTTGTTTTGTAATGGGAAGTAATATATATTGCCTGTGTGCATTTTAGGGCATCTTTTTAGCAACAAACTGCGGAGAGAAAAAACCCCCAGCATTTTAAGAACACAGCCAAATATGGAATTTTTCAGGAAATGAATGCAAACTCTTCTAAGATAACTTTCAAGAGAAGATACATCAATTAGACACAAAAAGAATGAAAAAGAACTTTAAAATATTAATAGGTCTGTAGCTGACTTGCATAACAAACAATGGGGTTTTCAGGTTTTCATTATAAGTTGTCTTGCACAAAACTACCTGTCTAGAATAATTTGCCTTGATTTTTGGGAGAGTGGACCACTAGAATTCATGTTAAGTACATCAGTTTTGTTAGCATAAGCCATACAGACTGAAGGAAGTGACTGAACATATATTGGCATCGGAACTTTGTAAGTCTAAAACTGTTACAGGCACAGATGTTCTCAGCATCTACAAAACAAATTTCAGATTTCTTTTCCGTGTAAAAGTTTATTTAGATGACTTGAAAATATATGATGCAAACTACTTCAACTGGAAAATTGTTCTTCTCTCCAACACTCCATTATCACACAACTGAAGAAATTAAACCAAAAAGAACAGATGAAAAGTCCATGGAAGTTAAATATTAAAGATAAAAAAATGACATTTCTAATACAAAAGGATATTTTCCCTGAGGGCATGTTTCAAGAGTGAAGGTCAATTTTTGAGAAGCTCTTTAAAGAACATTTTATTCTGAAGGGACCGACAGAATGCAAATGTAGTGATAATGCAGATAGCGTATGTCCAAGGTGCTTTTCTGCCAACAAAAGGGGATGTTTGTGATTTATCACACTTAATAATACTCACCTGTCTGAACAGATTTTTTTGGGGGTGGGGGGGTGGGAAGGGGAGCCGTGGTTCTTTTTAATAATGTCCTCTAGGCCACCTGGGAACAATAATATGCCTTGCACTGTTCAGTGGTAAGCCTGTGAATTTGCTGTTCAAGGGAAGTACTCTAGTTCAGTAAAAAACCCACTCAGTACAACCTGGAATAGTACACCTCTCCTCATTGCAAAGCACACTGTCACTTCCTATAGAAGACAAAGCAAGTCCTGCAACAATATATTTGTGAAAGAAAAAGACAATTAGAGAAAACGAAAAATCACCCATTCTTTGCAGTGAAAACTTACTGTATTTTAGACAGTTTTTAGTTTAGCTCCTAGAAGAGGTCCATGCACATACTTTAGTTTTGATAATACATGATACATGTGCCTTTCCAGAAAGCATCACTGTATTTTGCACACTGAACTCTGGCTGTCACTGCTGAAATACCATAGTGCTCATATCTTTCCCCTGTCTTCCACGAAGGCAGAAGAATAAAGTAAGTAGAAGAATATGAAGGATTCAAGAAGAGGAAAATTAATGAGAAACAATCTCCAAAATGAAATCTGGAATAAGGGTTCTCAGGCTCATATTTTTGAATGGATACACCAAAGCATGCGTAGTCATTCTGAATCCCCACTACTTGTTCCAAGAACAGAATGACACTTTATTTTAGTCTTAGTGATGAAAAAGAGATCTGATACTCAGATCTGGAAAATATTCTAAGGTAGTTGAGTAAGCCTTTAGATCACCAGATTTTTTGATTACAGTGTATTTGTGCTTCTGTCTACAGTGCTTAACTATTCTCTCACCAGCTGTTCCCCACCACTTGTGTGCATAGAGAGAAAACATAGAGAAAAAAAAAATATTTATTAGCAGGTGAGTATGTGAGGTACTTAATCTTCAGAGCCTTAACAATCTACATGACAAACCTTTCCTGGAGTTGAGATACACAAAGGACATACTATCCTCAACATGAGCTGAGCACTGGCGTAGGTTGGAGAAGTTCACTGTAGAAGAGAACTGACTTCCACAACTGCAATTACCCAACATTTGGTGGCAGTGCATCACAGACACTAATTACACAAAACAGCTCTACAGGAGCCATGCTTGACCTGTTCATCAGCCACAAGCATCATGCAAGATGTTTGTTGCTACCCTTACACAGTAAGGGAAAACTCTTAGCCCAGGGTGCTTGGCAGCATAACACAAGCAGCAGGTGAGAGAACCAGTAATAAAGCTTTTCCTTCTCGCAGTGGTTCAGCCCCAAGCAGCGGCTGAGCACCACATGCCACTCACTCACTCCCAAAGGAGAAACAGACAGAGGCCCTGTGGGGTGGGATAAGGACAGTTTACTGACAAAAGCACTGTGAGAACAAAAAGCCAGGACAAAGTGCACACACAGCCAGTGATAACACAGAGTACCACACCCACCTGACTGCCCTGGAGGCACCCAGGAGCCCCCCTCCCCAACCAGTCCCTTTTATGGGGCAGTGATGCCAGGTGGTGTGGAAAACAGCCCAGGCTGACTCAGCTCACCTGTGCTGGCTGCTTGGGGAGGGTAACTCTGGCCTTGCCAGAACCAGGACACTTTATTCCTCTAGACCATGCTTCTGCCTCAAGCTCTCAGACTTGATGCTCAGAGGATACACCTGCTCCTCCCCTGGCAATGCAGGAGTGCAGCCAGATCAGGGCAGTGCTTTGCCAGTCAGCAGGGAATGCTGCAAAGCGTAGAATTAATTTGGGGTAATACCATGCTAAGAGGCTTGTGTGACCTCTGGGACCCAAGGTAACAATTTTGCAGTTTTACATGGTATGAAGCATGTGAATAAAATCATTCCTTTCCTGAGCTGCAGAATCAGAATGCAAAGTTGGTCTCAAACCTTAACTGACTAAACAGCATTAAATTAAGTTGACATTAACTTCTGATGACAATCTGGTAAAGACACTAAGTGCTTACTTGTGAACCGTAATCTTCTCTTGCACATGTTCAGATTTGTTTTGGCAGCTGTTTTAATGGAGAAACACTACATTATTTACCATACCACAACGCTCCAATCTCATTCAATAAAATTGTAGAACACTTATGTGCAAAAACATGAATGTTCCTAGATTTACTCTTCTGGAAACTTAGGTAAAGTTTACCAAGGAAAAATAAATTAGCACCATATGAAACTGCAGTATTTCAATAATACACTAGAAGTGTGTGAATAATTGTGATGCATTTTACACTTAATTAATTCATGTTATCTTAAAGCTAAATGTTAAACCATAACAAACAGGAAATTAAAAAAAAAATATTCCCACTGACAACCTGAAATATTATTTTCATTCTTCATTGAGAACCTATCTCCAGCTACGTGATTTTCAAGTCCTGCTGGAAAGCGTTTTCAATAATATCACATTTAAAAAATGCTTTCCATAGAAATCCATTCTGAAAATACATCTTAAATGGAATTGTAAAAATCAATCGAAATTTATCTCATATCCTACATACAAAGTTCTGCATTGAATTCATGGGCTGTGCAGAAAGAGTTACTCATTAACATTGCTTCCTTTAGCACATAGTTCATGAATAAGGGATGCACTGCCTGTAAAGTGCTGATAGAGGTGGGCAGTTGGGGAAACATCCCATTTACATAAATTCAGTTCTTTGTTTTACAATGTTCTATAAAATTTCTGCACAGAGGAAGGGAAGGAAGGGAAATACAGGTTTACACTGAACCCATGCTATGAGGATATCCCATCAAACTACAGTAACAAATATTTCTCTTTGAAGAATTAAGGCTGAAACTTACTTTCCTTCAGTTCATGGGAATTTTACCATTGGCTCCACTGAAAGTACAGGCTGTGACACTTGTGTTATTCCTAGGAACAATAAGTGCCATTTAACTCTGTATTACTGTAATCAGTGCTCTCATTGTTAAAGATGCAGTGAATGGAGAAAAGAAAATCCAGAGAGATGAATAATGCATTAAAAAATACTATCTGAAATAAAAAATAAACAGACATTTGAACCTTCTCTTCCTATATGTCATGAAGATTTCAATGATGAACCAACGTTCACAATAATTTCCATACTGTTCAACTTCAATACATATAGATAAAGGAAGTGTACACAGTCTCTTTGCCTTCACAAATGTAAATTTGGAACTGTCTTTGTACAAAAGATATTTGATCATCCACACTGCTTGTCTTCAGCAGATGCTTTTGTATCCAAGCCTGCTTCCATGGAAATCAACAGATATTTGCCAGTGACTCAAATGAAGACGACCAAGGTCTTTACTATGTGAGCGTATGTAACAGACTGTTTCATGTTTATATCTGTTAATGTTTCATCTATGGACTTTTATAATGTTGAATGCTTGGAATTGTCCTTTCCTATACAGAGAAATTACAATTATTCAAAAGATGTGGATGTCTTCAGAAAAGTGATTATTTCAATTTCACTGCTATTTAAATGTCCATAACTCATGATTTGAAGAACTGGTGTTTAGGTAGATGACATTAAACTTGATTAATGTGATTAACTAGTGAAAACAGAATGGTTATCCAAAAAAATAATCTCTTAGATACCCTTGTTCAATTTTCTTTCACTTCTGCAATACTGGTTGAGGATAATCACAGGAAAAAGTATCAATCCTCAAAGGCTTTTTATTGAATACCTTCTTTTTCTAAACAAACTCCATTGAATTCTGTTTATTAAAAAAAAAGTTCAACATCACTAAAGAAGTGTGATTTTAAGAAGTGTGCCATTTACAAAAGAAATGAGCAATTCTCTAAAGCTCCTGCTGTCTAGACATTTTTTTTACTTAAATAAGAATCTATCTAGGGGTAAACTTAATGATATGCATTTTCACTATATGACTCTGTACCATTATTCATATTCTCAAATTAAAACTAAAATTTCTGGGAAAGTAAGGGTTTACTTTTTTTTAGTTTGTTTTTATTAAAATTTAAAAATCATAAACAGCATAGCAATAATTTTGCTGAATTCACCCTTATAACCCTTGCTAGCTAATAACATCCTGACAATAAATAAACAATGAAGAGCTTAAAATTGTTAAAACTCGGTTTATATGCTGCCCATTGAGTATCTTGTGAGCTGCGTTCTTTGAATTGAAACCCACGCCTTAGAGTATAAAAAGGTTAGAAAATGGCACATTTATCCAAGTAATATACAGCTCATTCTACACTTTTTAACATCTGTGTGTCCTCTTGATGACTTCAGCCTTTCTGAGACTAACAAGTCAATTTAGGATTTATAGTTGAGAAACAGCATGGCTGCTTCTGCTGTTGGTCTTTATTCATTACACTAATAATAGGAGGTGTAATAAACAACATAGATTTACAACTGTACTTTTTAATTATTGTTTCTGAGGGTTTACATAATCAGGAGACTTGATCACTGCTCTGTCTTATTGAGGATTTTCTCTTTTGGAGCCAGACACTATCGAGTTACCCAGCAAGCAGAGAGCTTTGCTCTTTTCATCAGTGATTCATGTAAGAGTTGACAGTTGGTGTGTTAAGGCAATCTGAGCTTCAGTCTAACAATCTGATTTGTTGGCTCAGTAGATTTACTGCATCTTGATTTTCTTGATAAATTCCACGTGAAACCCAATACCAGCTGCCCTGACAACATCTTTATCTACACGAACAAGTTCATAACGGTCCAGATGCAAAGAGAAAGGGACTTAGATAAAACTGAGAATTTTGTAATGAGCAGTTAAAAGTTTGCACAGGTTTGACATGCAGAATTTTTAAATCCATGGATTACATATTATAGTTAAATTTAGAAGTTTTACATACTTTGCTTTTGGACAGTCTTAGTCAATTTTAGACAAAGATATTAAATACTTGCATCTTGTTGGCATGCATTACATACAAGAGGAAATGTAAGGTCCTTGCTTACTGCACATAGCCCACTGTGACTGGAATTGCAAAAGACTGAAAAGACATAATTTACTGATAAACTATTAAAAGAAAAAAAATCTTAGACCAAAACTATGGATTACACAACAGGAACAAAATAAATGTGTAGAAAATAGCTTGATTTCCTGGGGTGAACAGTGTATCAGATTGTTGCCCTAAAAAACCTTTTGCTTTTGCAGCCCGTTCCTAGATTGTTAAGCAAGTCTAAAATCCGGATCTCCTGTTTACTTGCTGAAAGTTCATGCTTTCCTGTATTTCCATTGAATAAGATAATTGCATTTCTTCCTATAGTTTATAAAGAATAGTAATAAACTTTACAGTAACTGCAAATCTTTGAGATACTTTGTCCATATAATCTTACCTATGTGTTTCGTATTTGTGACTTTAACCAGTTCTGCCCAACAGCGTGCCTCGTAACATAACCTGTACATACACTGTGCTTTCCTACCCAGGAACACTTATGCAGCATTATTTCAATTTCTTCTAAATTTCATCTAGAAACTGCTTTCTGGTTTCTTTTGAATCCACACTTCTGAAGAAATTATGATAAATAGTAGGATTCTACTTGGATAAAAACCCTTTGAATTACTACAAAATAATAATTAAAAAAAAATGTATAAGCAGCTCCCACTCATAAAAATGAGCTGAAGTAATTTACTGTTTTAATGAGTAAAACAACTATATTACGAGGAAGGTCTGCCTATGGAATATGAAGTACAGGAGAAAATTTTGTAGACCTATTAATGATATCCCGTATTGACTAAAGTAACAGACTGAACTGGCTGAAGAACTTCGTTAAATGGATTTCAATAATTGTATCTGGAGATATCTTTCAATGTTGGATGCACCCATTCTGAGAATTCTGTTGCCTTTTAGCACAAAGTAGTAAGGAGAGCGTCATTCTCCTCTGGATTTCATGAACGGCATCACTGGAATGGTGAGACAAGCACCTACTCCTCTACAGTCTGATACAAAGATTGCTGACAGCCTTGAGGAAGATGCAGGCAAATCCTGGGAAGATTGGTGCACAACAGCATGTTCTAACAGTTTGAGGTAAATCTTCATTATGTTGGTGGTTTTCCTTAGACATTTGAGTTTAATGATAAAGTGCACTGGAAATTTTGTGAAGAAAATGCCTCAGAGCTCTTGAAACAAAAAATACTCCTGAAGAGTCATGCACACAAACCACTACTGTGCATAACATTTTTTAATAATCTATGCCTCTCAGGCTGCCTGGTGCTTATTAATCTGTCTGATCAGAATTAATTTCAAGGCTTGAAGGAGAAAGCAACAAGAAGCATAACTAAGGTGCAACTTCTCCAGGCATCCTAAATCTCCGAAGGATTTTACTTCTTTTCTTAGAGTAGACTGAAATACAACATGGACAAAGATAACAACCAGGGATAAGGAAATTCAAAGAAGGCAACTTAATCAGCATTTGCCTGGAGATAGAGTATATAAAGCCACCAAACCAATATAGAGCCAATTTGTTACAGATTGTGAGGGAACTGCTGCTGGATTCCAGAGAATTAGGCTGTGTTCCCATCTGGCAGAAAGTATGGGCATTTTGGAAACTGCAAAATTTGAATGGATCTCAGAAACTAAGGAAGCTAAAGTCACAGTTCTATGGATTTTGTGGCCAGTTGAAATGTCTGGGCAACTATACTTCAGTTCTAATTTGATTACAGACACAGAAAATTCTTCATGGCTCAGCCTAGCATGTAATTCTCTCCTTTCAGAGCACTAGGACATATATCAGCAAGAAGGGGGATGTACATCAGTAAAAATGATACGATATGATATAAAATATGATAAAGAGGATTTAAAGATATAAACAAAGATTGGATATTCAGCGGATTCCCAGAGAAAAGGAAATCTGAAGCACCATACTCAGCTGGCTACGTCACACATAAGCAGGGAAGGCTTTCTTGGTGCTGGTCCTATTTTATCACTTGCCCTTAGTACCAGTGATCTCTGGCAACATAATGACACACTTGGGATGTTTTCTTAGGAAAAAAGTAAATCTGAACCAGTAAGTACTGATAGGAAAGAATACTCAGATCATAAGAAAAAGGCATATAGCTGCCACCAAGAAAATACATTTAGCATGCTTCCCCTGTGCAGATTTTATGCCATCATAGGACATAGAGATTGTGAGTCTCAGCATTGTAACTCCATCATGATACAGCAAGAGCATTTTAAATCCAAACAGATAGTCATTGCTTTAACAGGAAATTAATGGATAATGTGAATAAAGAAGGTAATTTGTAATATAAAAAACGTAATATCTATCTAATCAGAACACACACACCCCCTCCTGAAACTAAAATCCCAGAAACTAGAACAGCAGAGAATTTTTGTGTGGTGTGATGTTCTAAGGCATGAATCAGAACCACAGAATTAAAGTTTATTGTCACAAAAGCAGGCATGGAGATCTTTGGGCTACAATGTACTCCTGGATATTAAGGTTGCACACATACCAAATAAACCAAGAACAGGTTTCAGCCCTAAGAAAAATCAATAAAACACTCCAAATCTGCTACAGGATGCATAGGTGTGCCACAAACAGAATCAGGCAAAGCCCTGATGGAAAACAGGTATATCCACTCTTCCTCCGGGAGCATGTCAAGATAGATAGCTCACTGGCACACTGAAAGAAAATTGAGATTCTTTTCCATCAGAAGACTTCATCATATTTAGGGTATGGTTTATATTATGGAAGAACTTCTGGCAATAGCCATGAAGAAAAATAATTTTATTCATCTTGATTACTGTCAGGGAGCTTTCCATTATGTAAACAATAGCTCACAGGTATTCAGGCATCCAGAGCTTCCGAAACAGCTTTGAGAGCAGACAGCAACAGACTTTGCTGAATGCAAATTCATCATACAGACCTCATGATAGTTACTATTCTAAGAAGCACATCACCTCTGTCTTTGCCTGTATAGACTACAAAGTGCGTGAAAAGTACTTAAAGAACCTCAGAAGCTGCTGGGGGTGGGGGAAGAGTGGGGGGGTGGGAGGTGGGGGGGGGGGGGAAGGGGAAGGAAAGGGGATGCAAATTTATTCAGATATTTTTGATTCAGTGAAAAAGCATTTGAGCTAATCCTAGACATGTGCTTGTTATTCCAAAGCATTGCAAATGTCCTCTTAAGACAGTAATAAGAATTAAACTTTTAATTTAGATAGTATTACACATATTAAAGTATCACACAAAATAACCAATAGTCTGTACACCCTATGAAATGTTGATTGTGCTCAAGTTAAACCAGGTGGGGCTTGCTGAAACGACTATCTTTTGGCCATAACAGGGTACTTTTAAGCACTTGCTTCCAGTGAGAAACTGTGCTTTCGTTGTCTGGACATCATATATGCCTGGTTTCTAGTAATTGGTTTGAAATTGCAAAAGAATCAATTCATAACACACAAAAAAGTAATTTCATCTCCAAGTAAATTTTTCCAACACAAAAGATCAGGATCACAATACTCTAACACTGCACTAATAATTAGTCATTACGTCTTAGAAAAACATAATATAATATACCCTGTTTTCCTAAGATTTTTTATCATCTTTTTTAACATCATGTACATTAGATTACCTGTCTATATCAGATATTACTTTTTGGGATTTTTTTTTTCCTTCCAGATGTTTAGAAGTTAGGAAAGGATTTTATTTCTTTTGATTCCTCACCTGGGAATAGAATCTACCAGCTTGTTAGTTTCCTCAGTAGTCCCTATCTAACAAGTGGCATATATGGAAGGGCCCATTTTCTTTTCTTAGGTCTACTCCAAAGATGCTGTGAGCACCTGCAACTGCTGTTAATTTCCTTGGGTACTGCAGGTGTTCGACAGCTCTAAGGATTGAACCTACTGGGACCAAACAAATGTGAGACACTCATACTGGATCCAGGGAGCTAATAAGGACTGTGAGTCCTAAAATAGCGAGCAGTGAACTTATACCACTAAAAAAAAAAAGAAAAGTATTTCTTCCAAGTAAACACATCAAGAAAGATGTGACCTTCTAGAAAAACACCTTACTTTCTTTTTTCTTAAATGGAATGGCCATGTTCACAAGCTCTCGTTACATTCTGCAGACTGAGACAGAATAAGATTTGTTCCTACTCAGATCTGAATCTCAGTGTGGTTCCCATGACTATTGCTGAAATTATACAATTAATATAAAAATATTTCCTGTTATTTCTCATCTTCTGCCCACCACGGTTGCATTCTCCCCCTTCCTTCTTTAATGCTGTATTTTATTATTTATTTGTTCTCCTTTTTTTTTTTTTTTTTGTGCACTGGTAATTAGTTCTGTTTTATATATACTGGAAAATTCTAATAAAAGCACTAGGACTTAGAATAGAAACTCTTCTTTTTTTTTTTTTAATTGATGGAAAATCTGCAAGTTTAATTAGGCAACCCGTTGAGATAAATGTGACAACAAATAAATTTCCCACTCATCAATCCAGTACAGCCAAGGAGAAACTACCTAGCCAGTTCCAAGTCACTTGGGTACCAAAGTATTCATACCCAGCACATTTGGGCCAGATAATAGCTTTCTGATACAGCCCAAGGATTACAGAGCGAGCCCCAGCGGGGCAGCTGATTCTTAAGCACTGGGAAATCTCCCACTAGATTAGAGCACACATATTTTTTTCCTTTCAGAGTGAAAGGCAATCAAGCACACACCAGGAGCATGCCTGAAGGAAGAAGGGGTTAATGCAAAACTGCAGGTAGTTGCTATCTAGGTTCTTCTAAGGTTACCCTACAAATAAGCTGGTCCTGATGACCTAGACACCAGGGAAGTACAAAGATCTTATTTTGTCTACAAACCTCTGGTTTTCAGTGCAGATTATTTTTCTGTTCATACTAGGCACCACCTCAATCCAGGAAAGAAAAAAAGCAATGCAAGTCTGAGACTGCTGATGCCAGACACTGGAAAAGATTGAGGAGGTATGACCTTGTGATTAGAAAAATGAGGGGAAGGGCTACTGATACATAGCATAATGCCTTAAAAAGAAGAAACATAAAAAAGATTTAAAAATAATAATCACATAATATGGGTCATAACTTTTATAATAAAGCC
Organism: Porphyrio hochstetteri; assembly: GCA_020800305.1. Taxonomy (NCBI): domain Eukaryota; kingdom Metazoa; phylum Chordata; class Aves; order Gruiformes; family Rallidae; genus Porphyrio; species Porphyrio hochstetteri. The sequence continues at coordinate 62,150,908 of CM036905.1, forward strand.
AGATGTTCAACATTATTTAATAACTGACATAAGGAAATAATGGTATTTATAAAGGACATATTTATTTCTCATTATTCCAAGAGGCAGTGCTCTTTTTACTTTTGCAGCTGATAATCAGACAGGGTACTCGAGGACTCAATTAAAAATAACAGAATGAAAGTGAGGGCACAGCAGTATCAGTTCAGTTTTCAACCTATGTGCAATTTGCTTCCACTTAAAAACATGACTGTTTCTTCAGAGCAATAACTGCATAGCATCTGGGGGATTTCACGGGATCAAATAACTTCACAAGTCCAGACCAGGCAATGTTGTCCTGTAAAATGATATATGATTGAAGTACATAAAAGTGTGTTTGACTTGAAAGCAAAGATATGGCAGTAGGTCCACATTTCAAAATACAAAATTGAAAAAAAAAAAAAAAAATTGTCCTTAATGCAAAGCAGGAAAAACACTTACCTAACAAGAAAATCACAGAACATTCACTGTGCAAAAAACTCCCACCCAAACCAGGATGTATTTTAAAGCCATTAAATTATTTCTGGCACTATCAAATGATAGTTTACCACCCACTTCATCAATAAAGCGTCCCCCCCCCCCTTTTTTTTTTCCAGTTGAATTAGAGCACAGAAATTAAGGATCCAGTCCTACTCATTTTATACAGCACATTCTACTACTGAAGCTAATTAACTGACTTCAAATGAATCAGGCCAGCTGGATCTGGTCTTCATGTTGCATATGGCTTTTATCATTTCTATTTTTTCTTCCTAAACACATTTTGTGAATCAACCAGTTCAAGATTAAATCAATGCCTATATTACATTTAGAAAAGGTAAATTAGTGCTAACTGCAGCAAGTCTGATCTCCCGTCCTGGAAATCATACAGATCTCTATGTGATTTATAACTGGTTGGCATTGGGGAAAAGACATCATTATTTAAATATTTCAAATTGCCTTTCTGTAAAAATACCAGTTAGAACAAAAGCATACATTTACTACAACTCAGTTGTTCCAAGTGCACTGTCGCAGAGAATAAAATGAATTTTTACTTATGATAAAATGCAGCTGTTAAAATGAAAGGTTGATGGTGGAAAAACAGACCCATTCACATGAATGGGTTTAAACTTTATTTCAAAATTTTATTTTGACTGTGGCCCAGAGCAGAAGCTGGAAGACGCTACCATTTCCACTTAGCAAATTATTATTTGTCCAGAAAAATGTTTACTGGTGCAGAGAAAGCACGACTGCTGCTTCTGAGTTAATCAGGCCAAGCTCAAAATTAGTGTTCGATGAAACACTATAATATAAATCATTTTGGAGTAAATGTAGTAGCATTTACTTATTATATCCCAGGTCTATACTTGTAAAATATATCCAGGCTTTATGTTAGTCAAATGTACCTCAGCTGACCCATACAGCTGGAAAAAGTGCACCCCCTCTCATCATTGATCTTAATTATGAAACAATCACAGGAGATCATAAACATTTTGGACCTAATTCAAAATTTCTTGAATTATATGTTTTAAAACATATTCATTGGAAGCTCTAGCATGTACAGCACAATGTTTGTTTAGCATTTCCAATATACTTTTTAATTATTAAATAACTCAATATGTTGTATAAAATGAGATTTGTTGCCTATTTAATTATTTTATTTTTTTACTGTCTATTGACTAGTAATTACCATACAATTAAAAGAACATAAACTTTACTGTTGCTGCTTTTCTGAAAAAAAAAAAACCAACATCTGCTGGGCATATGTTTATACTAAATGGAATGAATGCTTATACTTTTGCAAATATGATGAGAATAATAATTCTGCCACCAGGACTCTCGGTCTGCACAGTGATAAATTGGCTGAAATAGTCTCATTTCACTCATGCAGCCTTTAGGTATCATAAAATACAATGCAAAAATACCTGCTCCTTGAGGTAGCAAAGACGATCCAGAAGTATCAAAACTTCTATGCAGGGAGCCAGAGCAACCTTCAACTGAAAGAAAGATTAGATACTATAATGATTTTGGGAAAGGGAGACAATATCCTTCCAAGTGGTTACACTTCCACAGAACAATTCCAGGAAGGTCAATCATTTTCTAGTGGTTCTGTTGCACAAATGTCACCTTGCCAATTTTCCCTGTGGGATGGACATCTTCAAAACACATTATATTAAAGATCAAAAATGCTATAAAGCCAGGAAACGATGCTATTTAGTTGGTTTTGAGGCATTGTCCAACAAGAAAATTATATTATATGAAGCAGAACAATTTTAAAGAGGGAAATAATGAATTTTAATAAAAAGAATTTTTATGAAATAACTGCATGGAGACCAGTCTAGGTTTAAAAGGAGACTGACATTTCATTTTCCAGGGTAACAGTCCCTCTTGAAAAAGAATCTTCCATGTGTTCGCTTTATTATTGTACTGACACCTAATATAGTTTTGGACTAGGATATGCTCCAAAGTTTGGAAGGGGGAGCTGCTTTGTTTTTGAGATTGCATACCACAGTGTAAGACAGTCCACCTCCACGTAAAACTTAACAGGGCGTTGTTCTAGACTAGCACATATATACAAGGTAATGGTATTAATCCTATAACTTTTACCATATTAAATGCTTCAAGCTCATTCATTCTGTGCTTGTATTTTTCATAGTAATCCATTATACAGCTGTCCAGGAGCTGCAAAGGAGTTAAAAAAAAAAAAGAAAAAGAAAAGAAAAAGAAGTGATCAGTGCTATTCTAGTTACTTTTTCAAGAAAACTCTAAAATATTTTTTTTCCTAATTGCAAGTCACACTACAAAATTAAATCCGTGTTTTGTTTTTGAAATTGGCACTTTCCTAAGGTTTATAATAATTTTCCAATAGCAGTTTCTCTGTTCTCATTTGCAAGAACTGTTCTTCAGACAACATTTTGCACTGATGTGGAATACTGAGTTACATTCATTATTCAGAAAACTGTAGCCATTCTTAAACAAGCATTACACAGTAAAATGGAGATAACGTTCTCATTTCCTTTCCCATATATCTTATCCCTTTCTCACCCCCATCCCAGAGAGATTTATTTAAATAGCTGAGGAGAGGATCCTGGTGTGAGAGTAACATGATTCAGTCAAGACTCCTGGCTGATTATTTCACATTACAAGACCTACTATTAGATTCTGGAAACAATACTTTGTTTCTCTGTGCCTCAGGTTACCCATCTGTAGAATAAAAGTTTCTCTGCTTTGGTCTTCTACACGTTCCTCTCTTCTTTGCCCAATCACCTGAGGCAACTTGACCAACACTAGCACTGTGACGGTAAATGATGCGATTTGGAGCAGCTCTAGAACTTGATGAAGCCAAATACTCCTTCCCTTTTGGGCCCTTAGCACCCAGCACACCACAGCAGGTAGCTAGAGCTATGACCATCACCGTTCTTCACAAAGCATGTTCTCTGTGGGGCAGGCACACAACATTTTCCAGGTTTCCAGGTCATGATGCTCCTCTGCTGTCCAGTTCAAGAGAGCTGAGCTGGCCACTTCAGGAAGCTGTCACAGGAGTGGGGAGTAGGTTTGCCAATGCTATTGGTGATGGAGGCTGCTGGAAAGAGCACAGCTGAAAGAGTCTGGTGCCCTTCAGTATCAGGAGTTTGCAGTACGGCTACTCTGTTGTGGCTATGGAAAGCGATAGTCCACAACTTAGCAGAACATTAACAGTACTGACAGACATGCATACGTGGAGCTTAGGGACATGGTTTAATGGTGGACTTGGCAGTCATAGGTTTACGGTTGGACCTGATGATCTTAAAAGTCTTTTCCAACCTGAACGATTCTAGGATTCTGTTATGAAAGACTAGGAAAGATGAAGTGTTTAATACATTTTTTCACACTTTATTAGAAGAGTCATCTGAGACCGTGTGGCTAATTCTATTGCAAAGAAGTAAAATCTCATCCTAAAATAGGGAAAGAAACTAGAGAACATTTCCATAAATTTTAAGTTTTCGAATCAGGCATGTATTATGAACTTCATCCTAGGACAGCCATGAAGGGAATGAAATGACCTCAGAACTATTACTAATTGTCACTGAGAAGTTCACAAAAATGGTATGTCAGGCAGCTAGTAAATGTATGTCTTAATATAGAGCAGTGAGTTCAAATTCAATGCACTGAAAAGAAATGGAACAAATAAAGAATTTAAAACCAGTGAAAGATAAGCAGATGAGTGATAGTTAACGGATTTGTCAAGAAAAAAATCACAAGTAAGTCTACTTCACTTGTAAGGAGGGCAAAGATTCATGACAGCAAAAAGCAACTGGATGTCATATATTTTGATTTCAGCAAGATTTTTAACACCATTTTCACATAAAAATTTCATAAGTAAATTTAAGAAACAAGGTTTAGATTAACGCATTATAAAGCAAGTGAAAACTGTTTGAATGACCATAAGCATAGGGTAGTCATTAATGAGACTCTGAACAACCAAAAAGACCTGCTGGCCAGAAGTCTGTTATGAAATGCCACGTTTTCATTAAGAACTCCAATGACAGAGAAGAAACCACATTAACTAAGTCTTCAAATGCACAAAAGGATGGCATTGCAAGAACTTAAAATAATTTTCAGGAACTGGAGCATTGCTTAGAAAAGAAGTTTGAAATGTGGTACAGAAAAGCAGAAGGGACTACAGTCAGGCAGAAATAATCAGCTGCTCAGGATGGGGAACACCAGATGACAGTCTGAGAGATAGAGCAGATCACAAGCTGAGCAAGAGTCACAGTTGTGCTATTGCAAAAAAGAAGCAATCACCATTCTGCGACGCACGGGAGAGCAGCCTGCAAAGTGCAGGAAGTAATTCTTCAACTGCGTGGCAGTGGCAAAGCTCTAGCTGGAATATGGCATCCATTTTTGGGCATCAGATTTCAGAGAAAGAAATGAACTGCTTGAAAAAGTCCTGAGAGAGAAGAGAGATCAGAGATCTAAAAAAAAAAATGACCTATGAAGAAAGACTAAGAGAACCGGAGCTGATCAGGCTAAATTGCACAAAATTGAGAGTGGGCATAATAAGAGTTTTTACAAGGCTATCTCCAAGAAGCAGGGAACAGTGTTTTCACTGTGTCTGTGGAGGATAGGATAAGGATTAATGGACTTCCATTGCAGAAAAAATCCCCCACTCCACTCCCCCCCCCCCAAAAAAAAAAACCAAAAACACCCAGCAAAAAACCTGAAGAAACTTTCTCTTTTTTAGGTTACTTTGAGGTTGTCAGTCTCCATCACAGGAAGCTTGACAAATACTTTTCAGGAATTATGCAAAATTCGAACTCGGCCTTAAAACAAGGGGAAAAGCTTTTCCAATTTTTCTGTTAATTTTTTTAAATTTAGAAAGTACTTTTTCCCAACTACAGAGGGGAGGTTGAGTAGCTGATCTGGCAGTACTAATGTGGACTAACAGGACATTTTTGGCCTTGTCATTATTTTGTTTTCAGTAAAGCTGTGCAAATATCTGAGGGCTTTTTATCTTTCTTCTCTTTTAAAGAGTCAAACCAAATAAAATATATCAGCCATGAGATAAACAAAATAGTTTATTTAACCTTTGCCCTATAAGCTTTTCATTTCAACTAAGAATTAAAGGAGTTTTAGTATAATGGATTTTTTAAATTACAGACTATTTGGAATCAAAATACAAAGATCTCTAGGTGTAAAAATGGGATCATGAAACCTTTCTGTATGTGCTTCCTTTATGTTCTCCATTTTTCAACATGAAGCACTCCAATTAAAATAAACCAAGCCATTAAATATTCAGCAAATAAAAAGGCAGGTCAAAAATGACTCTTGGATGTTGCCATACTGGAGTACTGAGCCCAAATGCTTTTCCACTCCCTCCTTGCTTACATCACATTCCAACTGAGTGCATCCTGCTATCATGGACGATGTTCCAAACTGTGCCTCAGTTAAAAGTTTGGTGAGTGAACCAATTCAATGCAACAGCCTGGCTGGAAACGCAAGTGTCCACCAGGAAGCACTGACAGAAAAGGCCATGAAAAGGACACCTGGTAGCCAGCTATGTGGTCCATTTACTGGAAGAAAGCCAAAACCTGGACAACACTGGGAACTACAACAGCTTGCCACACAGCTTCAGTTGTTAAAAGATACCCTAGACAACATTCAGCTATCCTTCTAAGGTGAAGTGGGAAAGAATTTAAATACATGCACTGAACTTTTTTTTTTTTATAATTCTGATGACACTATGAACTTGTGGCCTGAGCAAAAATGCATGAAAAGACCCAAATACTTATATCATGCACTTGTCTTAATAACAAGTGATTCTGCACTCAAAGATCTAGCTTATGCTACTGATATTCAAGTAACCTCTGACTCAGGGAGGTTGTGGCCAGTATTTCTTTGCGAGTTTAGTTAGAATGTCTCCTGGTCTTTATCAGGCTGTGAACAAAAGCACCTTGTCTCTTTGCACTGTGATGGTGGTGCATGCTTTCCTTTAATTTTTTTTTTGTAGGTCCGTGTCATGGCTCAAACAGCTGAACCAACCAAGAGGAACTAAATGGCAGCAATGTCCCCACTGACCTAGTTTTATAACTGTACCATGCGATGGAGGTGGCACTAAAACTGTACCCCTGTATTTGTTGGGAGCACTAGGAGACTGTCAAGAGAGCCCTTAGAGGACATGAGATACCTCACGCCTGAGCACAGGTGAGAGACTGCCATCCCACAGACACGGTGACTGCGCATGGGCTGAGAAGAAAACAGTCGGGCTCCTGGTGTGTGACAGTTAGTGACACCACACCGAGCGTTTCTCTGGAGAGGATTTTTTCAGGGCTGTGCCCTTCCTGAGATGGAGAGTATTGTGACTGAATGAAAGTGTCTTTTCCAGCCCAATGCTGCACACGCCCTACAGAGGAAAGAGAGAGCCTACGGATGTTCTGCAGGCTGTTTTAACAGATGTAACTCCTCTTTGCTGCCTCAAAGGGACTGCTTTCCCCTGCACTGACTGCATATTTCCATGCTTCCTCTCTCTTCTCATACCAGCATTACTATGAACACTAGCAAGAGTACAAGAAAGCACTGTGGCAGCCCTTTAAGCAGAGCAGTGCCTTAGATCAGTTCAAAACTCCTGGGAAACCATACTATACAGCAACTTTTTACATTTTTTCCCATGACTAAGGTAGTTAAAAATAATGTGATTTAATGTAATGTAACATAATGTAATGTAAAATAATGTAAAACAGATAATGAAATTAGTGGGAAACTCATGTTTATTTAGAACTTTGTTTAAAATGCATTTCATTTGAATGAAATCTATGTCAGTTGTAACTAGTTGAAATAAAAGTCACATCTCTCTAAGATTCCTTGTCAGACTAAACTGTTATGCCACCATAACTGGGATGGCATTTTGTCTGTTTGAAAAAAAACAATTATACTTAAAACCAGCATTATGCACATATACATTATGGGCTGTAATACAAGCGTTACCTGAGCCTTCCTTCAACATTTCCCTAAGCAACAAACAAACCAGGAAATATATTAGCTGAAATTCCTTCTGCCCAACAAAACAGTTGAGAAAGTCAACTCTTCCACAATTGTAAAACACACGTGTGCAAATTCATTTAGTGCCATCATTTTTTGACTGTTTAGACTCTTAGAATTCATGAGAAAGTGGAAAGCATTGTTTTGACTTTGGTTCCATGGCTGCCCAATGGCTCGTTAGAAATCTCAGCAAAGATGAATCAGTTTGAGGTATTCAGTCATTTAAAAATATCAACACTGAATTTGGTACAGAGTAGACATTAACACTGTAAACAACCTCAGGCTAAAAGTTCCTCTTTCCCAATTTCTGCCAAATTTCTCCTTTTCAGTTCCCAGTATAGTTGTATATATTTAGGTTAGTTTGTGTCTTCATGTATCACACAGTTTCACTACTGAAAGTTCCCCAGTCTTAAGTATGTGGGCTCTGAAGTATGTGGGCTTTCAACACTTTTTAAAACAGCAGCAAAATTAAGTCACACACTAAGATTCTTCCTCTTCTCTCCATTTGCAAACTGCATTTTATGATATTCCACTAGTCATTGCCAAGGAGATATTATAAGTCCAGGGATGCTTTATGGTAAGCTAAGAGCAGCACCTCTCCATTTACCCAATGGCCTCTTCTCTGTCATACTGAAATAAGTTCTTGTAAAGAATTGTCCAGTATGAAACACTGACCAAAGTGATGGCACTATCTTATTGCATCACCAGTGACAAGATGTATCTTTTTCTCTTCCACTATCACCCCAGGAAGATTTCCTATAAGCACTGTAGTTTGGGAGGATTAAATTGGTGAGGGTTGTACTGTTTTAAGTCAAAGTGGGCATTTTATCAACTTCGTAACAGAACACGGTGCAACGATGGTTTTAAAAGGCACTGACAAATGTAAAAGAAGGGGGGAAAAGTGCTTTTAAATGTTTTGTCCTAACAAAAGAACCAGTCATATACTTTTCACAGCAGCAACAGAATTATCTACATTAATAGTATTTCACTTCCAAGAAAATGACTCCTTTAGATGCAATTTAGCTGACAGGAAAAAAATTAAAATAAATAAACCACAGACTGCCAGAAAACCTGCCAAGTGCTCAGAAAACATTCTGGTGGCACTTAGCATTCTTCCAAGAAATCGATCTGAAAACAAAATTTGTTTAGCCCACTAGTATCTCAAATAGCTCTCCACACCAAAATTATGAACGTGACAGTAGTAATTCTCTAGTTAAGACTAAATTTTCAGAAAGTGAGAAACACTACAGATGAGAAATGAATAACATATCAAGCAATGTGAATTTACAAAGTAAAAGAAATCCATTTGGTTAAAGAGTTCACATTGGCGCTGAATGTAAGCTTAGAAGTTCTTCACTCAACTAATCCTTTGGGATCTGTTCAGAGAATGTCATACTTCTTTGGTCAAAATCTGGTAAGGTCAGTAAATGAGAACTGTATGAAAAACTAGTTTTGCTGCAAAAATTTAAGCATTTCATCTGTGTTAAAGGTGGAAGAAGTAAAGATTAGTCTATTACTTCAAAATGTTCTCACATGGCTATGGAAAACTTATTAAGCATTTTCTAGGAAGGATGGAACTGCCCAAACACCTCATTTTGAAAAGGTGCAGCTCTCTAAATAGTGTAACGCAACTTATCCTGACAAGCTCTGTAAGTACAGAGGCTTTTTATCTTGTCCCAGGCTCACCTGCTCATTTAATTTCAGCAATGCTGTGTACAGAGCACGGTGTCTCTTAACTATATGGCTTAACATTACAGAAAGAAATTCCATGCACAACATTCTGTTCAACATATTTTCACATAGTTGTGTTCAATGAATCAGAAGAACATTAGAACATCTGAAGCACAGCTGGTGCAGGACTAAACTAGGAGATATATGTGATATATGTGTACAATACCATGCAAATGATATTGTACGAGAAGCACAGCTATGGAAATGGGAAAGGAATATCCTCAAAGCCTGCTCACCATTACAATGAGTAGAAGAACATCATTAGGGATTACAAACAGGACTGCTTATGACACAGGTTGGACTGAGAGCCAGCATGGGGGCACAGGGCTTCCACTTGAGTGTTTCTCAGAGGGACTACAAAGTTTGAAAGGCTTGTCAGGTGGCTCCTGATTTGGTCTGGAAAGGGGGAAAATATGATCTTATGGATGGATCCCAGAAAACTCATGAGGTGTTTCCCAACCTTTTCCCAGCAACTGATTGAGGAGTCATCTTCCACTGCATTTTTAACAAATCATTTATGGCATCAGGACACCTATGTCTCTTAACACGAGTCTTTGAAAGTCCAATTTTTAAGTTCTTGCTTTTGCAGTGCATTAAACTTAAGTGTTTCCATCTAATACTACATCAGGAATCTGAACAAAGAAAACTGCAACTATTTTTGTATTAATTTTTAAAAAAGAGCCCTCATATAAATAAATGCGTGCAAGCACAGCATAATTTATGCCTGCTGAAAATTTATTCAGGACTGAGCCCAATATATTAAATATACATTTAGCTAACACGAATAACTGCCTCATCTTAAAATAAGAGAAGACAGCTCTTTAATCCATGTTCACTCTGCCATCTGAGCAATTATAAAAAGGAAACATATATTAAAACTTCAGTTCTAAACCAGCGATAAATCACTGAAATCTGTAAAACAACCGTATTTACGCTCCAACTGTAAAAACAGTTATTTGAAAAATTAACACATCCTTATTTTATCTTTCTAAAAAAATAATAATCAAAGGTATCAGTTTCTTTATTATTGTCTTAAAAAGCTCAGACTTTTGACTTCATTTTCACATGCTAGGTATAGCACTGAGAGATTTACATGCACACTAACACTGGGTGAACCTAACGCTGCTGCATCAAGAAATTGAAAGCAAGGACACACTGATGCCTGATCTCGTGTTTTCTTTAAAAGAATTGCAGTTTTAAAAAATCACTACTGCCATGTGAAATGGGTATCTATGATTTACAGTAACTACACAAAGTGTCCAAAGACATGAACAGAAAACACTTGTCTGACAAAAAAAATAGCCAAATAGTGAAAATAAATATTGTATTTTCACTCAAATTCAGTTTTCAAACTAATCTGCCAGTCTTGCCAATCAAAATTAAATAGCCTAGAGCTTGTGAAAACACAAAGTCAATGTAGCAAAGGGAGGTAATTTAGGAATTCCAGTACAACTGAACTAGTAAGCCCAATATTTATCATGTATATTCAGATTGATTTAATTATATTGAAAATGCAAGCATAAATAAGATAGGAAAATGATTATTTTATAAATAAGTATGTAATATTTTCAGAGATTCTTACAAAGCTAAGAAAAAATATAGAAATTTAGTTATTAATTATAAATAAACCTAATTTTTTTTTGTTATCGTAGAGAAAGAAAGCACTAACAGGCTTATTTAATCAAATATACTTCCAAATACATAACCTTTGCAAAATATACAGGATGATATGACTTGTATCTAAAATTAGCTACATAGCTACATCAAGGCTTTGAAATATGTTGAATCTATCATTGATAGACATAATATATCAAATATCAAAGAAATCGCTTAAATTACTTAAGATGATAAATGAGCTTTTTACAGGACACGATTTTCTCTTACTGTGTTATTAATGTAAATGCTACTGTAATGGGTACAGCGCCTCACTGAAGGGTCTGGTGCCCTTTACTGACCCGCCAACCTGAGACCTGACAGCTGTAAATCTTTTTAGGATGCTCTACCTGAAGCACAGGACCAGAAAAAGACAAATGGGCAGCAGCTGTTTTTAAGAAGTCTGGTCAGGGTTAAAGCAGATGAGGATGGTGGAAACCAAGCATTAACCATCTGTTTATTGTTGCAGAACTCAGGTTGTTAGATGGAGCACTTGCCAAATAAATGACTTTTTCCAGGGGAACAGCCCCAGCAGCTTCAGGTTCTATGCAGACATGAGACTGTTCAGAACTGAGAAACACCAGTCACGGGAGACTTGGAAGCTTGGTTAAACAAAACCCAAGTAAATCTGCAATGAAGTACTCCCCGACAGGCACACAAGCTTCTCCTTGCATGGGAAAGCTTAAGGTGGCCCTACCTCTGAAGCTGCTATTGTACCTGCCCAGCACAAGCCTGACACATCCGAAAGGGTTAAGGATTTTGGGAAGTATTTTGACTAAGACAAAGTAACTACCTTACATGCTATTAGCCCATAGCAGTAACTATAGTGTGAATATAGCAGGGGATTAAATCAAAGTGACTAATAGCTTTTCTTTGTGGATGTCAGGAGCGTTTCCAGCCCTGTATCTCTCTGCAATCAGACATGGCGTTAAATAGTGTTCTCTCCTCATTCCCAGGCTGCGCTATGCATGGACCCTGGCCAGCTTCTGTTTGTTAAACAGCTCCACCCGCGGAAGCTCGCTCTCTGGAGCAGAAACGGGCCCTGGCTGGGTCACGGGTCCCTGAGCATGCCAGACACACATCCAGGCCTCAGCTCTGTAAGATCTTTCTCCCTTTAATCACCTTAAAGCCAGGCGCTGTGAAAGACCTTTTGCTAGTCTACCCTAATAACTACAGGACACCCAGCAATTTAAGAAAGTTCGGGTGGGTTTTTTTTTCTTCAAAGCCTAGAAAGACACGAGTAGTTTAACGAGGAGTTTGTGCTGGTGCGATGCCATTTGTAGCACTTGTCATCTTAAGTGGCAACCAAATGTATTAATAAAGAGGCTTCATTTTAAATCCATCTGCAAGGCATCTATAAACAGAGCAGAAACATGTTCTGCTGAAGAGGAAGGAGTGACTGCTCTTGCTGTTTGAAAGAAAATAAATCAGTGAATAAAAGGGAAAAGAAATCCTGTGATAGAGAGAATTTCTCCGTGAATATCTATGTGACACTGAACACTCTGCCCATTCAACACGGAAGGCATAGCAGCGGGGTGAGCTATGACACAGAAAATAACCTGGAATAAAATACTGCCTCACTGTGTATCCAGACACATTACTGAAGCCCCGTGCAGGAATCCATGGCCCACGGAGCAATTCCATTAGTTCTGATGCTAGAAGCACTATAACCATACCTGCAAAGCATCAAGCTCACTCTAAGGGACCTGTCTCTGTCCTCACAAAATGAGAGTATTTTGTCAGACATTCAGTAGTCATGGTGCATGTCTGTTTTACCGCTGAGGTGGAGAGATGCATGAAAGGAATGGTCCCATACCAAAAGGCACCGAAAAATAGTTCATTTGCATCTCAGTGTTTAATCTGGACTTGACAGGCTCTTCCACATTGAAAAGACACACAGGAGAGGAAATTATTTTGGCTTAGGTAATAGGAAACTTCAGTCACTGTATGGTAACTTGTAGCAATGAATGGCCCTAGAGGCTTGATAAATTATATTTTTTTCTGTAGAAAAACTGTTTTAATATTTTGTCTCATGCTAGCTCACTTCTGATTGACAATCTTTCATGGTTCTTTTTTCAAATAAGCAAAGGTCTTCACACCTATTTCACAAATGGAAGAGGCAGAAGGGCTTGTTCACATGAAGAATTAGCAGGATTAAAGAACTTACCTTTCCTGGAAAACAGTAGCAAAAAATTAACTTACTGTTTGGATGTTTATACCTGGTAAGACTTATCATCAGTTCTATACTTAGCAAACGGCACAGACACATAAATGAGTATCAAGGCAGGTTAGCTGTCCTATGTACTTCTTTTCTTTATCCTGCCTCCACATTTGACCAGACTGGAATATGACTACACTGCACCAGAGCCACCCTTAGATCAGGAACAGGGACTTTGGTGCTTCGTAGAAAGGAAGCAGCTGTGATGCTCATCATGAACCACGGGTTTGGACGGACGTTTATGTCCCACAGTCCAGATTCATTCATGGGGATCAAAAACATCCATGACATTACCATACACGCCAAGCTGCCAAATCCCTGGCAGTGACTCCTAAAAACTCCACTACGCCCCCAATTCTCAGCACATTTATTATCATACAGAGATTAAGCTCGTTTTCTCATAAGCATATTAAAAGAGCTGAGATTTTCAGTTTTCTGATGTCTGCTTTTTAGAAAATAATTTTGCAAATGTAAAATGCTCATGTGCAAACACTTTGTTTCTCTTAGCTCTCTGCTTGTATTGCACAATGTTACTAGGTTTTAGCTGTTTTTCTAATATCACCAGAATAAATTTATGCAGGAAGACAGCAATTGCCTCCTTTCCTTTTGTGAATGGCAGGCACATTTTTAATCCTTCTGGAAGCATCCTTCGTATGTTCTTACTCTTGCCTTTTATTTTTCTCAAGGCATCAGTTTTTGGCCGCTGCCGGAGACTGAGTAGACATTTGGTCTATGCAGTACAGCTGCTCTTTTGTTCATTTTTAAAAAACAGAGCTAGAAAACAAATTCTGCATGAATTTCCTTTTGATTTTTGTTGTCTTTGAGAGCAAATGTTTAGGCTTCGTCACATTTTTAGCTATGTTAGTATTTCTTTTCTGAAGAGAGAAATTTAACACATTCTCCAATATTGTGTAGACATACTGCTGACTCCACCATGAAAACTGCAGTGTCAGAACCACTGTTGAGGGAGCAGTAACAACTTTCCTCTCAGTAGTATCAAAATAGCACTGTTTTTCTGCTGCTGCAGATTTCAAACATGGTCAGGAAATAAAAAATAATATTGTTTAGATCAGCATAAAATTCAATCTCCAGTATGCAGCCAGCTGTACATAAAAATGAGGAGAAATACAAGCAAAAATATGAGCATTTACTCGAGTCGGGCCTTTAGCAACCACACAAGCCCACGCAGCTGGAAGTAGTGTTAACAGACATCTTTCAACCTGCGTTTGTCCCAACCCTTCCTAGCAAAGGGCACAGTGTCGAAAATCAGGACACAGTGACACAAAGTCTCTGCACCTACTGGTTTTAAAGGAAAGAATGTGTAACTCTCTAACAGCAGAGTTTAATCAGCAATTTAGTAAACTGATTACAGCATCAAGAATCCACTGTTGCTTTTGGGTGATTGTGCACATAATGAGGAAGACACCCTTTGACGTTCAGCTGGGTAAATGCACGATGCTAGTGCCTGTCTATGCAGAAAAGCAAAGGGGTATCTCCATTTGCCAACAGAACTAACTTTAATCCTTTTCAAACACAAATAACTTCGGGCATAAATCTTCTTCTTAATGCTGCAAGCATGATCCCAAAGTCATTTGCATTTACTTGTTTATTTGGTGTTGCATTTCCTCCTGGTTTATGGTTTGATGTGCCTGGTAAATTTTACAGCGATTTGACATTTTGACTCCAGACCTTAAGCATTGCTTTACCAAAGGCTACCACAATATTTAGCTTAAATATTTTACATATTTGCCACTCCTACTTTTTTTTCTTTGATTTGTACTCAATAGTCAGTCTCATACTCTCTAGTGTCTCCATTGCACAAATTGTTCTCACAGCGTGGTTGTGATCTTCACACCATCGTATCCCATGCCTGATGCTATGTTGCCATCTGTTGACCGATTTAGCAGCTGTAGTACTAAGACAAGATAGGCAAACATAAAAAAAAAAAATATATATCTTTGGAAGGTTTTATAAATCCAAATCTCAATTTGGCATTTACTCATTTTTTTCTCCATCTCGGGAAGTTATTTTAAAATCTTCATATTAATCCTTAACATTTATTAATTTGAAGGAAAAAAAAAAAAGGTATTAGGCCTTTCAAAGGCTGCTTAAGGAGGCTGTCTAAATGCTAACATAACTTGGAAATACTTTGGGAACTAAATTGTAAGAGAAACACACTGCCTGGACGGAATTGACTGTCTTGCTATAATGTTACATTTTTCAGCTTCAAAAAGTGTCCAAAGGGATCAAGATAATATTGCTGTAGAAAAAAAATGAAAATATAAAGGGGTCAAAGTGTTTACTATGCGATTCATTATTCATGGATTTTTGGATGACTTTCAGTTTAAACTTACGTGCAGATGGAAAAGTAACATGTTTGTATAGGATAGTATTTCAGCTGGATTTAAAAGGGAGCAAGAGTTAACTTTTATCAGGATGTATAGTATCAGGCCAGACGTTCTTCATGCCTACTTCACACAGCATCTGAAAAAGTATATTTACCTCTACATGACAGCATGTATAAAATAGGTGATGTATTACATTTTTTTGCCTCAAAGGAGGTTTGTAGGATTAACTTCAGAAATACCAGAAAGGCTTAAAAAAATTCATATCGTGAGCACTATGTAAAAAAAAAAGGATTGCTTTGATATAAAGTGATTAAAGTAATTTTAAACCAAAATCTTTTTAAGAATTAATACATGAAAATCTGTTCATTAAAAAAAGGGGAAAATCCCAAAGTTTGACACACATATATATATATTTTAATAAATAAAACTAAGTATGGATTTGCTTTATTAATATTAATAAAAAAGAGAATGCTTTACATTTATACAGCAATATGCAAACTAAATCAACTCAGGTGCTTAACTATTGTGTTGTAGTGGTGACTTCAAGAACTTAGATGGATACAAGAATTTCATGCAGTCTCCCTTCAGTAACTCACCTTTGAATCATCCAGTTCCAGCTTTTTCAGAGACTTTCTGACATAATCTATGAAGGAGGATGATTTGGAGAAAGTTTTGCCAACATGACGATCACTGAAAATACAGCATTGAGATGCAGGCTTTTATACATCCAACAACAGAAATTTATACAATTTTAATTAATTTTAATTAAATTTTTAATTCAGGAGAAATAAATAAGCTACTAGTGCCAAGTTAGTAAAGATTTTCCTTCCTCCTCCTGTACTTATAATAAAGCTAGTTAACAAATACCTGAAGAAATTTCTAGATACAGCAACTGTACAATTGTACTACAGCTATAGTACAGTTATGTTATCTGAAAATTGGACACTTAAAGGTTTCTTTTTAATTTCTCCCTAACATTTTTATTTTACTAAATGAATAACAAAATTCCTTTTTCCACTGAGAGAAATATCCTTCTATACTTCTGTAATACTTCTACAATTTACTACAATGCTGCTGCCATTTATTTACCATCAGCCACTGGACTGAGCAAATGCCAAGTTGGAGTAAAATTTCACTTTTGCTTGTTACCTTGTGTTCTTATCCTCGCAATTTTTATTTTACTAAGTGATGCCAGAGTTTTCTCCTGTTTACAACTCAATGGGCTACTTTTGAAGCCAGCCAAAAATGTGGGCTGTTTCAGAAAACATGTTAAAACAATACATGAAAACTTAGTATACTTGGTGTAAAGGAAGACTGAATCCTAACAGGCCACTTATATTTGTTCTCTGTGTTTAAAATATATTGAAGAAACAACATGTAAAGTTTTTTGTTAGGCTGAATTCACTTTTTTGACTTGTGTCTTAACATAATTCCTCTTCCAACTGTGCAGTGTAGGAGTTACACTTTCAGCTACAGTTTGTGAGTATTCAATTACTTAAGGGGAAACACACTTTCCCCCTTGTGAAATGCTACATAGAAATAACTTTGGTAAAAATCTCCCCCCTTTTTATTCTTAGTAAAATACCTTTCTCCTTACTTAAGGATCAGGATCAACATAGAATCACAGAGTGGTTTGGGTTGGAAGGGACCTCAAAGACCATCTAGTTTCAACCCCCCTGCCATGGGCAGGGGTACCCTCCCCTAGACCAGGCTGCCCAAAGCCCCATCCAGCCTGGACTTGAACACTGTCAGGGAGGGGGAAGCCACAGTGGAGTCTCCTCTGGAGATATTCAAGACTCGTCTGGACGCCTATCTGTGCAATATGAGCTAGGGAGCTGCTTTGGCAGGGGGGTTGGACCCGATGATCTCTCGAGGTCCCTTCCAACCCCTACAATTCTGTGATTCTGTGATTCTCTGGAAAACCTGTGCCACTGCTGTACTACTACTGAGGTCAACAGAAAGACTTTACTCAGTGACAGTTCTAATGCTGTTTAGCTGGACGGGATCCCCACTCACTGAGAATCAGTAGTCAGAATTATTTTTAAAGGCAGATTGAATTTCTGAAGTCATATTTGATATTCAGATGCACCTAAATATTTAGGATGGTGCAGTCTGAAATCACTTGATGATAATGTTGTTACATCATTCTTTGGAAGATGGGTATCTGTCTCCAAATCACAAGCTACCAGGGGAAAGAGATTGTCTGGGTCTGCCTGGGATGGAGCCCATAGAGTGCTGTGCTCTGAATTTGTGACTAAAACTGTGCTGGTAATGTACCGATGCTTCATCTTTTGTCAAACAGGGACTGTGCAGCATCAAGGCCGCTGCTGTTTCTCCCTCTGCCCCCAGGGAGAAGGCTGGGGGGGTGCACAAGTAATGTGGGAGATAAGGACAGGACAGCTGACTTGAATGGATCATAGGGATATTCCATGCTGTATAACATCATACTCGGCAATAAAACTCATGTGTGGGTGGAAAGTCTTTCCAAGGTAGCCACTGGCTTTACTTCAAAAGTATAATCTTAATTACTTCCTCCAAATTCTACTTCCTTTAACAGATAAAACATATTATCATTATGATACTTTACAGTGTAGTAAAGATTTTATGTATGATATTTTATGTAATTTTAAAATAAACAAGCATTTCTTCTTTCAGAAGTTTGACCTTCTGAAGGGTAAGCTCTCTGGCTCTACATTCAGCAAAAGATTTGGGGGTGTCTGCATTAGCACTTGTCAGGAGTAGAGTTATCAGGAGTACACTTCTGAAGTTACTTTTTCTGGTTTTCCCCACCTCTTCTGCCTTGGTTTACACTGTGGAATAGGATCAGAGCTTAAAAATTGTTTTCAACCACAAGGTCTGCTGCTGGATGTGCTCCACATGTGAAGAAGCACACATCCTGCAGAATTAGATAAAATTTAATCCAACTAGAACTCCAGAAAAAGAGCATAGTGCAGCTGTCAGGTCTTCAGGACCAGCTCTCCCAGTCCCATCCTATAAGGGTGCAGTACCTGCCAAGCTAGACATACACAGTAAGCAGCTCTTCGCAGCCACGCTGGCCATTGGCCTTTTAGCAGATTTTCTCAGAACAAATGTAAATGTGTCTCTGTTTGCTGCAGTGTTAAAGCTGCCAGGATCTCTGCATAATGGGGTAGCCCAGGACTTTTTAAGTGAATTTGGTTCTCAGGTGAAGATATGTTTTATCCACATATCCACCATCAAAGAGGACCTATGTCAGCTGAAGGTAAAGGAAGTGATGTGATGTGGACTTAGAATGAAAAAATGTACCTTACATTTTAAAACCACTACGTATATACAAGCTAATGAGATTTATTTTTAAATCCTTCTGCTTTCTAAGAAATGCTTTCTGCACAGAACAGAGGTACCTGGCATAGAATTGGAGCTTTGGTTTGAATGCTCTGAATTCAGAGCTTCCTACCTTTTGGTGACACCATAAATTTCTTCTATAATGACCTGAAGAACAGCTCGGTAAAACAATGATTCTGTAGGCAGCTGCAAAAAGTTTTACAACAGCAGGGATTTAAAATTGGCATTGAAATTAAGATCAGAGTGAAAAAAAAAAAACAGTGTTGGCTTCCTTAACTACTTACTAGCTTGTATTCTTTCAGTCAGTCATGACAGGTTTAAGATGACAATTTACTAATGTTCTTGCATCCAGTTAAAATTACAGTTTTGGGTCAGGTTCTAACATCACCATGAATGCAAGAAGGAAAAAACCCAACCCAAACTCTGAAGTAAAAGTTCAAAGGTTGCCAGAGGGAAAAAGAACAGAGAAAAAGCATGCTGATCATATCCAAATTCTACAGTGCAAAATAAATGCAACAATTTACCTACATTGTTTTAAAGATAAAAGGAGTAATTCTGTACCTGAATCATCATACATTGTAGTCTGAACCAGAACACACTGAAAACTTCGTATCTTTGTGTATGAAAGATGTTTGCATAAAAAAACAGTTAAAGCTTGCCAATTAAAATTTTACAGCAAAAAGCCTTTACAGTAAAAGGCTACTGGGGTCAGTGAGCTTACAAATGGAAAGAAGAGGTCTCTCAGCCTTGCCTTTTAAATATTTCCACAGTTGGTGTCCACCCAAAAGGATAAGCTGCACAACAATTATTCAAAGTATTCACAGGGAAAAAAAATGCAGGGATTAAAAATGAGAATGATGATGTTTCTAACAGGTTCAAGCTTTTGTCATAACAGTATCTATTTTTACAAACACTGCGATAGAGTGATCCAAACCAGGGATATCAGAAGGACATTCATACTGAATTTATGTATTAGCTGAAAGATAGCAAAAGAAGTTAGGAGGGGACGTTTAACATCTTACTAAGCTATGCTTTTTTTTCCAGACTCTTAATTGCCAAAAGAAAACAGATTCACTAAGTACAATCACAGCAATAAAAATGTGTTTCCATGATGACACATGCTATCTATCAGTATTTGATATAGTGTATGCTAGTATTTTAGATTCCAGAAATGCAGAAGTTCAATAAAAGGTCATGGATTAAGAGCATTCAAGGGGGAAAAAACACATTTTATCTTAGAATGGCTAAAATAAACAGTATTACTTACCATTTGGCCAACTGCAACTCGCTCCAAAGCCTTTTAAGAGTGAAGGAATTAAATTGCTGATATGTTTATTCTTTATCGGAACATTTTATAAACACATTGTATAAAAGTCAGAGGAGATGACATTTTAAAAGATTAGTGGTGTGACTTAACATGAGCTTGCACCCTTTAAAGTGTTAATACCTCTAGGGACTCATAATCAGCTCACTCCTGTTATTCTGGTTTATTTATAGAGAAGCAACGACAACTGACTGTATGGAAATAGATGCATGCAAAATTTGTTTGGTTTTAATAGTATTGTAAAAGAATTTAATGGGATTACTGTCTTTGAAAGTGCTAAAAAGAAATCCGTGTTTCTTGAGCCTGTTCCTACTGAAATACAAATAATTCACTATGCATGTTCAGCTATTTTAAAATAAATATTATCTCAATGTACAATGTTATGAAATACTTTCATTCCCTAGTATTCAGATAAATTGAACTTCTGTATGTAAAGTTAAATAAAATAAAAGCCTCAGAGGGACTGCAGTTTAAAGTGCAGTGGTTATCTTTCTCAAGCTTCTTCATGCCATAAATCCTGATGTAGGTGTGAGAGTCCTTGATGACTCTGATCCACAATGAATGACAAATAATTAGAAGTATGGAATATTTTTCCACAGTTGAAAAGATACTGTGCCTATAAAAATTTCAACCAACTATTAAGGATAGCAGTAGAAATGAAGGTAAAAAATTAATAAATTATCTGATGCTACACCAAATTAAATCACAAACCAAAACTGCCTCCACTGATGGGTCATTGTCACCTTTAGTCCCCAGACTCAACTACAGTATATAGGACTGCTTGTTTCTGAGTGACTCACTTCTAGTTTTAGAATTGATCTTGTATTTCAGACCATTCTTCAAGCACGGTACAAGTAGTTGCAGTTCCTCTGTTCGTGGCGTTGGCCAACTATTAGGTTTGACTTCTTTCATAAGCTATGGCTCCATACCAGTATACATCTGTTGCTGCTTAGAAGATGTATGTGGGCTCTAACATGTACTATAAGGGTCTGAAACCAAAATCCTTGTTGAGAACCTTTGGGCCTTGTCACTTTAATCAATTTGAGTTACATGTACTAATGAACATCACCAATAATGCTCAGAGCCATCGCTCAGCAGATTGTTTCCCCTAGCCAGTCATTCTCCCTAGGACGACGGGTGCCTAGCTGCACTGCGCTGCCTCCCTTGAATCTCCAAGAAGGCAAGGAAAATCCTAGTCATGAAAAATGTATAGAGAGAATTACAAATATAATAGCAGTAGAAGTATCTACTGACATGGGAGAACTCCTTGCCTTTCATGACTGTTTAAACAAAGATATTTTTAACTGCCAAATTTCTGTGATTTCTGTAAAATCTAAAACAGATATATATGGCATGATCAGTCCTGTCTCTTGGGGGTCATTTGCTTACAAAATTTATCTTCCTGTTGAAAAACAGCCCAAACTTTTCCTTTCCAAAAGAAATTGAACAGGAAAGGAAATAGCTAAAGTGTCAGCCGACGAAGAATTGGTATTGTATGACACTGAGAAGAAAAAAGAGAAAAGGCAAATCCCTTGTAGAAAGCACTTTTTGTGATAAGTTTTACAGCAACATCTCTAAGAGGCACAGTATTTTTTCTTTAACCTTGCCAAGCATAACACATTCAAGCCTTACAAGTACTACAAAACTGATCTCCTATACCTTCTCCCAATAGCATTTATTTACCATGGTAGTTGAAGTTTACACAACCTCGGTACGTTATCTGATACTGTGTCCTTGGTCTATGCTGTTCTCTGTAGCGGAGGTACAGAGCTAGCAGCAGAGGTTAGCCAGAACCTGATGTGATTCATATTGATACCAGAAATTAAAAATGAATAGAGGAAAGGAATAGTGGTCTTCTAACTGAAACAGTGGTTAAAATTTTTAGTACATATCTGTTTTTTCAGATTAGACAACGGTTCATCATCTTGTCTTGATGAGGTTAGGTTTTTAAAAGCACTTAATCTTTTGGTGCAATGTTAAAAAGATGTTTCCATTCTCTTAAACCACATGGATTTTAGAGCTTTTCTAGTTTTTGGACTAGGCAGGTTTGTTTAGGTTTTAAACAGTCAGAACATTCAATATTGTGAATCATGAAGTCGTTGGGGGACTTACTGATTGCAATCCTTCTACAATTACCTTGTTCCCCCCTAAATCCTTGGCCGGGAACTATTACCCTGAGGGGTTACCTTGTTTAGGTTTCAGCAAAGGTTTGGCCTTTCTGTCCACTCTTAAAATACATTTCTGTCAATACTCATTTTTTCATGCCTTCAGCAAGTATAAAATATATAAAGCTGGAAGGTCAATACTATTTTTTTAGATATAATTCATCATGCTTACAACATTAATGATGTTATTCTGTAGAGTCTTGGATTAAAGTCATGGCTCTAGGATTAGAAGCCAAAAACAATGAATCCTGCAACATCTGGATAAAGCTCTCAGTAGGAAAAAGAAAAGAAGGGGAATCATACCAGGCATGCTGACATTCTAGCATTGCGACCACAGAACCAGCCCTTGCTCTTCAAGTACTGACACATGGGAAATCCCCACGCTTCCTCTGGGCAGACTAGAAAAAAAACCCCAGAAAACAAACATAGCTATTATTCTCTTACTTAGAGACTATGCAACATATTTAGCAAGATGAACAGTAGTTAATAGTAGCAGAAATGGTTAGCTCTTCTGGTCCAGTACCCAAAACCATGGTAGCATTATAAAAAATGTATTTTCCCTGTAACAGATGTTTTTTGTTTATGCTGAATTTCTGATAATTTCACATTTTCCAAAACAATTTTAAGTGAGCTGTTTTTTATGAAAATCCACTGAAAAAAACAAATGTTTCAAGGGACAGGAGAAGAGTTTGTAAATACTCATGGCACCCCATACCATGCATTACATTACTAGATGTAAGCCCGGCAGTTGTTCAGTGTAGCAGGACTTCAGTATCGCTTCTCTCTGGGTTCTTCTTCTACTGTAAACATCATTTAAACATCACACAGAACAATGTGTATTTGTTTACTTTAGTTCTGAAGGCCCCTGCTTTGCTGCGAGGCAGAATGTTTGTTTTCCAGAAAAGAGCAGCTGCAAAGGCTCTTGCTGTTTCTTCAATAACACCAAGAAGCATTTGCATCACAATCTGTGCTCAGTTTGTTTCAGTATCATTAATGCTTTGAATAACGGCACAATTCTTCATCTTTAAAACTCATGCAAATATGGGGAAACTAAAGCACAGGGATTGCTTTATAGATGTTCATAATACCCAGTTTTAAACGTGGATGAGCTCTGCAGCATTTTGAATTTTTAATAGTGCATTTGTCAGCTGATTTTTTAGAACAGTGAATAAGAATGACTACTTTCTTTGGAGAAAAAAATCCAAACACAACACAAGTTGGCTACAACCCTGCCTTTTTAGCACAGAAAGATGACTTGGGCATACTTAAAGAGAAATCAGTGTAATGGGGTTAAAAAAAGGGCAGCAGAAATACGACTCTTCAAATTTACTGTAAGTCTGAGATACATATATGGAAGTACCAGATGAGGAAAGAAAAAGGGAAATAAGAAACTATAAATGATATGACCTTCCTCCCCACAGTGAAAGCCCCCAGTTTTCCAGCAGCAGTCCTCAGTCTTTGCTGATCTCTAGAGAGCAACAGCAAGCAGAATACTGGTTTAAGGACCATGATTTAAGAAAAGGAGGTTAATTGTGGACAATTAGCAGAAGGAGAAAGATAATTCCCTTAGATATAAAGATGAAATTTCACCAAACAGATTGCAACTGACTTCAGCACTAGGAATGTAATAAGAATTTGTAAGTTCCTCATGACAAGATATAAAACATTCATTAACTTCAAGTCTAATTATCAAGTACATGGAACAACACTTTCTACCACAGGGATCATAGGAAGAACTTACTGAATATATTTTTGCAAAGGAGAACATGAATGCCATGGTTCCTATTGTATGATTCATATAAGTAAATCTTTCCAATCTATATGTTAAAACATTTCACAATAAAAACCTGCAAACTGAGTCAGGAAGATTAAATCATTGATCTTTCTAAGTTATCTCTCCTAATTTACACTCTGTCCTCTCTAGGCAGACTAATCATCCATGCAAGTTAAAGTTGATAACCACCAAGCTACAATCTTAATATTAGTGTACGATACTCATGCATAATTCTGAAGAATTTATGACACCTTTGGAAAAGATAATCAGGGTAAGCACCATCTTAATTTGAATTATTTAAACCATAAAGTAGGAGAAAGAGAGAGGGGAAATGAACGCTCTGAATTAGATTTTTTTGTGTATATCCAAAGTTGAGCACATATCTACAGTATTGCCTTGAGTTCTATTTATTTTTCCATATCCAGTCTACTCTCAAGCACACTGTTGATCACAAAAAAAAAAAAAGAAAATAGTGGGATGAATATATTGCTACAAGGTTGATGATCAGAGGGCTGAAGCACCTCCACTATGAAGACAGGCTGAGAGAGTTCAGCCTAGAGAAGAGAAGGCTTCAGGGAGGTCTTATAGTGGCCTTCCAGTACCTAAAGGGGCCTACAGGAAAGCTGGGGAGGGGCTGTTTATCAGGGAGTGTTATGATAGAGCAATGGCTTTAAACTAAAATAGAGCAGATTTAGATTAGATATCAGGAAAAGACGTCTTTACTGTGAGGGTGGTGAGGCACTGGCACAGGTTGCCCAGAGAAGTTGTGGCTGCCCCCTCCCTGGCAGTGTTCAAGGCCAGGTTGGATGGGGCTCTGGGCAACCTGGTCTAGTGGAGGGTGTCCCTGCCCATGGCAGGGGGGTTGGAACTAGGTGGTGTTTGAGGTCCCTTCCAACCCAAACCATTCTGTGAGTCTATGCTTCTATGATTCATATATTTATCAGCTACATTTTAAACCTCTGGAAATTCTGTTATTGCCTGCAACAATTTTTAGATATACTTAATATTATAAAGCTCACTAATTACCATATTGCACTTTTTTTTCTGATAACACATCAGCTGTCCTAAATGACATAAATATAAAAAAATATTCAAGTAACATTTTAAGTATGAGTGTTCTATGGAAGATTTCACAGCAAATGGCACAAGTGTTCAACAGTACATTCATCAATCATGTTATAATTTAATAAAGAGGAGCCAATCAGACAGAATTCTCCTTCCCAGGAGATGCTAACAAAATGGGGGATTCTAGGAAATCATTTGATGACCTGAACTGAAGCTATGCTGGGGTATATTCCTAGAGCCTAGCAGTTAAATAGCTATGACTCTACCTCTATGCTCACCTGTTAAGAAGATCAGATCACATATTTAATTAAATTAATTACTTTAAATACTGCACCAAAAGAAATCATTGCAAAAGAAATAGTGATTTTGCTATGTTGTAGAACAAAATCTATAAACCATGACATAATTTTAATGTGGAGGAAGATAACATAGGAAACATAATAGAGTTAAAGGAACATAATGAATGACATGAAAAGTTGGATCCTACTTGGGCTTTGTGGAATGGTATGGTTGATCAGAAACCTACACAGAGAAAATACCCTCAAGAGATTTGCTAACTCTCCTTGTGACCACAGGCATGTCTCATGACTGACTGACTAACCAGCAGCTGATTTCTCACTCCTCTGACAGGCAGAAATGCTATATGGAGAAGCTGTCTTGACTCCAGCTTACTATATACTTGAAATCTTGTGGAGGAGATTAACACTTTGGGCAACAAGTGCAAATACATCCAGATACCAGCCACAGCTGAGAAATATTTGTAGAATTTTTCACCCCATGCCATCTAGCAAGGGAGAAAACAAAGCCTCAGGTCTATGTTTGTAGAACCTTTTGAGTGAAATCTCATACTTTGTCATTAACTGAATAAGTCTAAATTTTCTATGAAGTATGTCAGATTAACTTTCCACTTCTTTTAGGAACTCAATACAACTAGAGTTTTAAAATATTTTTGTCAGAATTAATTTCTTATTTCTTAACTTGGAAGTCATATGTTATCTCCTGTCCTTTAATCATTTAGACCATTTTTAAGACCTTCAGTATACTGCTGTTAAGTTTTGTAGAGGAATTGGAGTTAGTCACTCTTCCATTTTGTGTACAGTTTGTAATACTGCAGTAGCAGTGGCCTGTGGCATTTGGAGTACCAG
The DNA here is from genome assembly GCA_020800305.1 of Porphyrio hochstetteri. Classification (NCBI taxonomy): domain Eukaryota; kingdom Metazoa; phylum Chordata; class Aves; order Gruiformes; family Rallidae; genus Porphyrio; species Porphyrio hochstetteri. Next base: position 62,177,164 of record CM036905.1, read on the forward strand.
TGTGATTTTGAACTTTGCTTACAAAGGGTTTTCTCCCTTTCTATTCAACTTTCAAATGAAAAAAAATGGCAATACATATGGACATCTGTATACTGAAAGTATTATATTCAGTAATAAAAATTTACAAATCACAAAAAATATACATATTTATAATTAGATCAACTACAACTTCCCTCATCATGATTTAATTCTCTCCAGATCAGAGAAAAGCTTCAGGCTAGCCTTACTGTTGTTACCATCCTATTCACACATCCATTAAGACTTTTACTGGCTCAACAGTGTTTCAAAGATATTTTTAAAGAGCTGTTTAACTTACAAAACAATTAAGTGTAGCTAGGAAACAGGATTTCCAAAATACAGAACACTGGATGTTTTCTATTTATGTTTCCTTTTTTGATAGTTATAGAAAAAAAATCTGGCAATGGAAGTAAGATGAAAGGATTTCACTGGCTAATGCTTTTGTGTGGGTGCAGAGGTTTCCAAGAAAGTTCAAGAAAATGGGAAAAGCTTCTCCACTATCTTTAATATTAGGTCTTACATAGTCCTTCAACTCTAAGATACTACAATTTCTAATGTGCTAACATTTAAAATTTACTTGGTGCAGCTTTACAGCACTATACAATTTCTATGAAACTACAGGGCTGACATGTTTTACTCTTACCAGGCAGATAAATTTAGCTGGGGTTCTATGTGCCCTTGCAGTTCCTTGTTTATCTTCCTTTGCTAGCATTTTGTGAAAATGCATTTGCATTCATGCTTCTCATCTTTTTAATTTCTTGCAGTCCCCAGCTGTTCCAAAGTACAGTTCCCAATATAACAACTAATTTGTTATGTTTTCTGCTTTACCTTCCGGAAGAGGGAGTTTTATTAAGGCAATGTACTATTTGTTAAACTCATCCTGGCAGACACAATACGAATTTTGTCATGAAACGATGCCTAGCTCAATGGTTAATGGATAATTTATGAAAGAAAAAATAAAAATAATCAGGGTTTTGTGGTAGAGTATAGGGGATTATAAGGTCTGTTTTGAAATTCTTGACCTGCTATTTAAAAACAACGAAACACAAATAAGTTATGAAAAATGGTAAAGCGCTATAAAAGAGAAGATTCTGATTTTCTTGAAATACACTTGGTCTTTCTAGTCTATTGTTAAGATTTTATACACATAATGACAACAGAAGAGATTTATTGTCTAGTAATGAAGTTCTTCAGATTGCAAATAGCATGTGGCAAAGGGAAGGAAGAAGAAATATGCTTTCAGTGCACAGGCTGAAGTTCCCACTCTACTCACTGTATTTTGTTTAAGAAATCATTTTCTCCTTAGAAAAACAAGCATTGTTTATTTAATTCCTAAACTTTATCTTTACTTAGGTGATTTATTATTGAAACACTCTGAAACACCAGCCTTTTGAAGCATTTCAGCATGAGAACATAACTTCCAAGAGAGAGTTTATTCTAATTTAGTACAGTTGTGCTGATTGCACACCCACAGCTGGGGCTGCATGAAACCACTCATGGTTTTTACTGACAGAGATCTTAGGTTTCCTTTCAAAATTACCATTAAGGCTGAAATCAGTTTCTGTATTGAACTTACCTATCAATTTTTGCCACTTATTTTAATACAGATCTGTATGAATGATTTGAAATGGTAATAAGAATTTGAAATGTATTTCAAAATGGTATAAGTAATATCAGTAGTTCCTAATAATGCCATTCAGTGAGTTATCACTGCAGTATGATCCTGTCAGTTCTAAAAGCTTAAATCCATCACTGTCTCTTACCACGTATAAACTGCCTTGGATAAAAACATCTGCATTTGTGGAGTTCCTCAAGTGTCTGTGCTGGGACCGGTGCTGTTTAATATATTTATAAATGATACCGACAGTGGGATTGAGTGCAGCCTCAGCAAATTTGCTGATGACACCAAGCTGAGTGGTGAAGTTAATGTGCCAGAGGGACAGGATGCCATCCAGAGGGACCTGGATGGGCTGGAGAAGTGGGCCCAAGTGAACCTCATGAGGTTAAACAAAGCCAAGTGCAGGCTCCTGCGCTTGGGTCAGGACAGCCCTGTTATCCATACAGATTAGGAGATGATGTGCTTGAAAGCAGCCCTGAGTACTCCCTGACTTGGGAGTACTTGGGAGTACTCATGGATGAGAAGCTGGACATGAGCCACCAATGTGCATCTGCAGCCCAGAAGGCCAACTGCATCCTGGGCTGCATCAAAAGAAGTGTGGCCAGCAGATCGAGAGAGGCGATTCTGCCCCTCTACTCTGCTCTGGTGAGACCTCACCTGGAGTACTGTGTCCAGCTTTGGAGCCCTCAACACAAAAAGGACATGGACCTGTTGGGAGCGTGTCCAGAGAAAGACCACAAAAATGATAAAAGCACTGGAGCACCTCTCCTATGAAGACAGGCTGAGAGAGTTGGGCTTGTTCAGCTTGGAGAAGAAAAGGCTCTGGGGAGACTTTATAGTGGTCTTTCAATACTTGAAAGGTGCCTATAAAAAGCTGGTGAAGAACTGCTCACGAAGGCATGTAGCAATAGGACAAGGGGTTTAAAACTCGAAACGGAAGATTTAGGTTGGATATTAGGAAAAAATTCTTCAGTATGAGGGTGGCAGATCACTGGAACAGGTTGCACAGAGAGGTAGTGGAGGCCCCATCCGTGGAGATAATTCAAGGTCAGGCTTGATGGGGCTCTGAGCAACCTGATCTAGTGAAGATGTCCCTTCTTACTGCAGGGGGGTTGGGCTAGATGACCTCTAAAGGTCCCTTCCAACCTAACACATTCTATGATTCTATGATTCTACATTTATTTATGCAGTGTGATCAATATCAGCCCATGTAAAATATTGCATATAGCAATATAATCAAACAATGTAGAAGTACTCTGAAAGAACTTCAATTTCTTTTTATATATTCTTATTTTTTTATTAGAACAGTCACATCTTGTACTCATTTTCTATTACTTTTATATTAACATCTATTTCAGCTGATTTCTTCCTGATGTCTTAGCATCTCATTTTTGTCCATCCTCACAGTCTACATCCCTGATTTCCAAATTCCACTAAAGTTATGCAGTATAGTTCTCCAATTAGCCTCTCACTTCAGTTTATGGCTTAGGTTTTTAAGATGCATAATTCCTACTGATTCATGGAGCTGCTTTTTAAAAGATTTTATTGATTTTTTTTTTCTCTATTTGAGAACATGAGAAGCCTGGAGTTCAGATACTTAGTAATTAATTTCAGTTGCATTTTTGTACTTCACGTCCAGTGCACTTTAATGCCTGTGATCTCTTCCTGTGATCATGAAAGAAAAAGAAAAATAAAGATGAAAATAAAAGAAATGCAAGACTATGTGAAGGCTCCATTTTGAACCACTCCTGAGCAACTAGAGAATACCAAAGGCAAAAATACAAGGAATAATAACTGTACAGAAAAAGCACAACTGACTGAAGATCAGTCACAGCTGTCAGTGTGAGGTAATTGTACAAGGACTGCCAAGCACATTGAAAAAAATCTCTATATAAAACATATACTTGTTGACCAACAATGCTTTGTGATTCTCGCCAAAGTGAGATGTAGATAAGGGTGACATGGGACCTAAAAATCTTTACATGACTGAATCTGCAAGGCTGGCACAGCTTGCACTAAGATCTGCTCTTCACCTATTTAGTTCAAAGAACAATATCCAAAAAGTAACATCCAAAGGAACTGTGTCCTTACTTGGGTAGTTCCTGACACATTGATAGTCAAGTTAAAAAAAAAAAAAAAGTACAATAAACAGGACTAAATTATTCCCTTTCCTCTTGTTCCTAATTATCTTCTGTCCCATCATTCCTATTTTAGTATTTGAAGTTGTTAGAAAATCAATGCACCCTTAAGAGTGTACGATAAATGGTCCAACTGCATCTTTGCCCATATAAGAAGCTCTGTCTAACTAGAGCCTTCATTCTTCCAAGGAATATAGACAACATTCCCAGAAGTGTAAAACTAAAAGGAAAAAAAAAAATAGAAAAGCAGGGCACATTTGAGAACTGTAAATGACATTGTAAATGTAAATCCATTTATCTTCTTTTGGTTTTCATTAGTCAGATTCTTTCATCAGATTGAAATTTTCTTTGTAGAGAAAGGGCTTTTTGTAGCTATTACTCTGAACATAATAACAGATGGTTAATAACAGAAACATATTACCCAAAACTAAAAGGAAACTTTGAAGGGCAACACCGAGTGAAAGATGAATAAATGGTTACTGACGGTTTTATGTCAGTGCTGTCGTTCCAGCAAGCACCACAGTAAGGTAGGGGGGTTCCCTCATTCTTCTAGACTACTACTTGTAAGGCCCTGAATGACTTGCAATCCAGAGAAGCAGAGTGAGGAGATGACAAAGCTCAGGCCCAGACGTAGCTCAGTGAAGAAGCCTGGTGTCCCAGGAGAAAACGCAGTTCAGTCAGGTACTGCCAACAAAGCCAGGGACTGCCATAAAAGTTGAGACTAGTAACTGTGAAAGGAAATCTAAATAAATTCTTTGCTAACACTGTATTCAAATATTGCTTTTTAGGCCTGTTACCTAATTTTAGGAGGTTAGCACCAGTCGTATTAAAAATCAGCAACAGACACGTGAAGCTCCAACTCAAACACCCAGTGTCTGTTAAATCATTAGGGTGTATATATAGTGTATTAAATGCTACACTATTCCACTTACATGATGATTCAAAAGACAGTAGTAATTTTCCAAATGCACAGATCAAAATATTTACTAGTAAAAAAAAGAACATTATATTCCGGTACTCAAAATGGTAAATACTGTATTAAAAATTTTACATTTTTGCAAAGTGGTAATTACAACCATCTTAAATGGAAAGGAAAATGACCCCTAATTTTTTAGCTAAATTACCTGGAAAAAAAAATCTCATCTTTATTTGTAAACATGGGAAATGTATAAACTCTCTTTAATGCAAAAATAAAATGGAATTATAGGATGCAAAATCCATCAACTGCCCTAAAAGATATGCAAGCTAAAGGAAGAGCATCTCAATATAGATCCTTTATACTGTGATCACATATTTCATATTTTTCTCGATTTTCTTATGTATAAAAAAATTATTTTCTTAGACTGGACAATAGAGTAACCTGCAGTTATCTTTAATAAACCCCAAGCAAAAAGGAGATGAATTTCAAAGGCTGTCTTATACATTAGACTTGTCTCACTCTTTCAGAGAAAACTCCCACTGAAGGCAGTTACCACCTTTCCATACCACCAGATGCCCCTGATAGCACTCAGGTAGCAAGGAGTGACGCAGATTTAGAAAAGTAAATTAATTTATATCCTACATCAGACAAATCCCATTAGCAAGGAAGAAGAAAGAGGCATAGCATAACCATAGACACAATAGGTAGCCAGCCTTATATAAGTTCTAATGTAACCAGTAACTTCAACACAACTGTATTTTATACCTCCTACTTCTAATTCTCCTCATCTCAGTCACCATTACCTGGCAAATCGTCTTACGGAAAAGGTCATATCTTAGTGGAAATAGGTCTTGTACAACAAACATGAGATGTGCCTATGTAAGAACTGTAGGAGTGGTTCTACCATTATAATACATTGGAAGTCTTCTTCCTGTATGACAAATCTGTAACATCCAAGTTGGAATTAATACTCAAAGGTCACACTGTATATTAGATTTTTCTCAAGGCCTTAAAATTGCAATACTCAGTGCCGAATATTATGCTTAAAATGAACCCTGCTGAAGTCATTAAAATACTACACATTGTTTAGCCTACTTATATGCTATAGTCTGAAGGATTAGAATGTGTAAAATTATATTTTTATGTTGACATTATGCTATAAAGATGTGTAAAAAGGCAATATCCAAAGACTTATAAAAATCAATCATCGTCACTAAAACTGTGGAAGATATATTAAATGACTTTGCAGAAACTATATTTCAAGATGGGAAAAAGTTTTCTGAAGTTCTGTATTGGAAAATGGCCTTTCCTTTCAAAAGAAACCTTTTTCTGTCTTATTTCAGCCTGAAAGATCTCTATTTTTTCTCCCTTGTCAAACATGACAATGCATCTATTTGCCTAGTTTGGTATAAAATGCACAATGTAAGAGACCTTATGTTGAAACAATCTCTTTCTGTTTCAAGAAAAAGTAAATAGGCAATTATTTGATACTTTATTTTTTCAAAAGACTATTATTACATTCCAGCAGATGTTACTGAAATAAGTGGTATATTGAACATGTGTAGTTCATCATTTTCATGATATTTTGTTTCCAGGGAATTCATGTTGGAGTCCTTAATGACTGCTGGAAGAGGGGCATTAGTTCACATACCATAAGCTCTTTGCTCTTGACAAACAAAGGCTGTCACTATGGGCAGACTCTGCTCTTACAGAAGTCAGGGAAGTTATTACCCTGTTCAGACCAGCAGAAAATACTCAGCGGCATCTTGCCTTAACGATGTTACAAATACTATCAACCATACAGGAGAGTAATCTTGCTTTATTAATTCTTGTTTTCTCAGTATAATTAGTCTTTTTGCACTTGGTCTTAATAATACTTTTAAAAGTTTTTTGTTTTTTTTTTCTTTTCAGCTATTTAGGGATTTTTTTTTTTTAATGTTCTAAATATTCTAGGTCCATTTCAGAGCATGAACCTATTCTGAATCTCCTTGAGAGAGTGCAAGCTATTTAACCATATTCCGCATGGTGACAGAAGAAGAAAGGTTATTAACAGAAGACTTTAGTAGGACAGTAGCACAATTGGCACAGGCAACTAAAATATTTTTCTGCCAATGGTTCTAAAAGTAAAAAAGTATTCTGTATCTTCCTTTGATAATCTGTACAGACCTCTTGTTCTTTAATCACAAGTCTCTTCGACCTTTTGCAGCTATCCGAGTGTCTAGAGAACCTCTTCCAAACAGATAGTAGTGACTGAACTACCATTGTGATAGAGTTAAAAAGGATTGCTCAAGGAAACAAAGAATCGAAAAAAACCCCTAAATGCTGGTCTTCAACCACAATTCTGCTTCATAGAAGGAACTCACCAATCAGATTAAATATCTAAAATGGAAGGATCCCTAGAAGAAGTTCTAAAAAAACCCTAAGTTGTAAACAGCAAAAAAATTGCCAAGGCCATCGAGCATTCATCCAAACCCTAAAAACAGGATGAAATTTCCAAACTGCAGTGTGCAACTTCTTAATTAAAACTCTTTGGATCTAGAGATTTGAAAAGCACGTAGTGTAGTATTCATACCTGTGAGGAGCTCAAGGGCAGGTCGAGGCAACTTCCAAACAGGATGGCTTATATTTGTATGGGGAGAAAGTGTTTTAGAGAATAGAGTCATTGGATATATGGGCAAATATAATATATTTGGGAAGAGCCAACATGACTTTGTTAAAGGGAAGTCATATGTCACAAGAATATTGGAATTTTTTTTTCAAAGGCTTCAAGAAACACTTAGACAAGAAAGATAGAGTGGATTTCCAAATGGCATTCAGCAAGACCATTAGAGAAACTATCAAAACACAGAACAAGATAAAAAGTATTCCTACGGGTAAGTAATTGACAGAAACAAAGGGTGGGAATAAAATACCATTTTTCACAGTGGACAGAGATCACCAGCAGAGGCCTAAGGAGACTTGTGCTGGAATAGGTTGTTGATCAAATTCATACATTATCTAGAAAAGTTAATGAAGAGTAGGAGAAAGTTTTCTGACAATCTTAAGGGTAATAAAAATAGAGCCATTTCTAACAAAAATTAGAGATGAAATGGCATATAAAATTCGATGTAGATGAAAGTGATTCAAATTGGGAAAAAGATTAACTTTAACCATACAATTAAATTTGGACTGAGAGCTGACAGTTCAATGAAAGATCAACCCAGAATTAAGAAGAAATAATATATTAAAAATTATTGAGGAAAAAAACCCCCTTGAAAACACTACTATGCTACTGTATAAATCCATACTGCACATGAGTCTTGAATACTGTGTTTGGGTTTGGTTTTCTCACCTCTGATAACAAATAATACCACCCAAAAAGGTGCAGAGAAGAGAAATAGAATTGTTTTAAGTAAGGGGAGCAAGTATTGTTATTTGTAACAGGAGCAAGTAAAATGAAAAATGAAAAGTGTAAAACAGATAATGGGGGAATGAAAAAAATCTGTAAAATCATGAATGAGATGGTGAAATTAAATGGGGGCAGAAGTGTACTGGGTTTTACACCCAAATTTAAGGGGTATGAAAAAGAAACACACAGTTAGCCGCCCCGTAACAATTCAAAGGGAATGCTGCTTCATACAACAAACAGTTGATTTCTTACCATATCATGCTATAGATGCTAAATGTTTACCTATGTTCAAGAGTAAACTGAAGGATTCAAGGAATAAAAATGTATCATGGGCTATTTTATGCAGACATATTATTTTGTTCCAAGAAGCTCATGACCTAAAACATGCAGGAAGCACAACAGGGTATTTGGAGGAAGTATTGCTATGTACTCCCTATGGTTTCACACTCTCCTATACAACCTTGCTATTGGCCTCTACAGAAGACAAGATACTGGAATAGAGGAACATTTGATGTTAACAGATTGCATGACTTCTACCTCTCTGTTATGGAGGCTGACGCCAAGCTGCATGTTTATTTTGCATCCTCATTCTGTTATCAAAATTCTGGTTTATATACAAATGAATTAGTCTTCTTTCATATACTGATTCCTTATCTGTCATAAAAGGCCTGAGAGTGGGATATAAGCAATGTAGACATTCAAACAATACTCTCAGGTCTACCAGTGCAGCAGAGTGCAAGCAAACTAATTCATCAAATATAAAATTGTACTTTGATAGCAAAGCAAAGAATTACAGATATTCATTACCTGTAGAAGTGGAAACAGAAAAGAAGTTTGCAAAATTCTCAGCTATTTCAAATATTTAAGAATCTAGAGAAACTCAACCAAAGATGTTTCTAATAGAACATCATTAATATGATGAAAGTTTGGCACTTACTTTAAAGTTGGGATTATCTCAATGAATTTATGCCAATTTAAACTAATTGAAGACCTGTTTCATAGTGTGTTTTCAATCATAAAAATGACCTGGAAATTATGTCACCCAACTTTGTCATTCCTTTAATGAACTCCATTGATTTTAACAAAATTACAACAAATCTGCATTCAAAAGTGTTAAGCTTGGATCATAACCAAGGGACAATTATTCATCTTTAGTGATTCTGAAATCCTTGAGGATTCATATTACAAAGCGATACAAAAACCTTGCATGCATTTGCCCGTACTAGGACAGAGTTATTATCAAGTAAAGATTGTTTAAGATGAATATGTAATTCCAAACAATGACATAAAACTCTCTATAGCATCTTCTGATATTGTAATTAAATGGAATTAAATGTCATTTTTCCTTCCACTGAGATTATTCAGTGGAAAGTAATCTTTACTACCCTCATCAAGATCCTTCACACGCAGCCCCCTTTATCTCTTTGTATAATCTGCCAAACTCAGTCAAGGCACACTGAAACACAAATAACCCAACCTGGTTTAGGTCTTCCATGGCATCTATTTTTCATGATAAATAGCATCTCAGTCTGCTTCTAGGATTGCAAAGAGGAACTACTTAGACAGCCTTTTCCTTCATGCAAAAGGCTGAATCTTCCTCGGCCGAAGACCTCACAGTTCCTTGAGCTTGCATTATTCCTAAAAATCCAAACTAAATGGGATTTTGCTGGAGGGAACTGGAGTTAAAAAAATTGTTCTTCTATTTCAGGCAATAGTATCCGTCATCAAAATAATTTTCTAAACCCAAACCTAGGGTATGCTTTAGTTACTGTTTAGAAACCTTGGTTTTCTCAATTACAGTCTTACTGCATACACACACAAAATTATAAATGTTAGATAATTTCAGGTTTTAGCATATTTTTGCTATATCTATTAATAAAAAATACTTTAATAATTTAAATAGGTAACGCTGTCATTTAACATCTGTGAAACTTACCTAGTTAATATTTTTTCGACTTTCCTATTATTTTCAGTATCAATCCTGATAGAAAACATCTGGGTTTCAGTGACTAGTTAGCCCTGTCACAAATTCATGGAAATGTGCCCTGTGCAGCAATATCTAATGATGCCTTGGAAAGGAAATCAAGCTTTTTGATCTTTTGCTTGGAAATGTTTCCCTGTGTTGCCATGGTATCAGTGATAGCTATTTTAAGACATTGGCTGTGGGAATATCTTTGAAAATATACCTAGGCAACACATAAATCATCTGTACTCTAATACCTCTAAAACAGTAAGTAATCTTTCCGTATTTTAGTGGAACAGAGTGATATGAAGCCATTATGTTTGTGTAACGAACCCTTTAGAAAATTCAGTTTTGAAGTTTTTGTCTGCTGAATCCACCTTATTCAGGGCCTTTTAAGTTTTGACAAGTCTGATATTCTACATGTGAATTTTGACTACCCTTTGCATCCCTTTTGGTTCCCTTAATTATTTTTCCTAGTTTTTAAAAGTTAAGAGCACAAAAAATGTAGCCACAGCTCACATAACTTGACTGTCCATGGCTCTTACCCATCTGGAAAAGGTCTGCTGACTTCTTCCAGAGTGCTTTATTGACAAGCTACTCTTCAGAGCTTCCAACATGTACCTTCTTCTTCCTCAAGCAGTGACCTGACATTGGAAACCCTTATGAAAACAAGAGTTCAGGATTTGCAGTACTCAAGCTAACCTCAAGAAGGGTTTCTATTAGACACCTATCACTGAAACTACCTCTACAACTACATCTGTGTCTTGTTTCAAATTATGAAATACTTATTTATAAGTAGCTCCTTAGAAATTGTAATGTTCAGGTGTTTTTCCCTCAAAGGAGAAGAGATTGAAGAATTTAAGTGTTTTCTATACTGGTACTGATGTGTTTGGTGGTATAGAGGATGGAAGGCAGAGAATTAGAGTACAGAAATACATCAAATCCTTTTTAAGGAAAGTTAAGTCTTTTTGAAAATCTCTTACATTTGCAGTTACTGTCTGTTAAAAGACAGTCATAGTCCAGCTGGTACATTGCCCCAGAACTGTATTAGCTGAATGTAAGATAAAACAGATCCCCAAAATCCTAAGAATAGCTCCTGAGCAGAGGCACAGAGTTTGTTTAAACCTAAAAATCATTAGCAAAATTATTTTTCCCAGAAAAACTGCCATAATGGCTCACTATGTAAATAGGTTTATGTAAAACGTCTCTAATAAATAGTAAAATCCTTACTACTCTGACGTAATTGACTATCCGATGCAGGAACAGTGAAGAAAAAGCCCAAAGGAATCAATTAAACTAATGGCTAAGTGCATTTTATCCATAGAGGAGTCTCTGTATAAACAGCCAATTCTCCTCAGAGAAAGCCAAAGTAAAACTACTTAGAATTTTCCAAGAGCTGTCATAATATTCCTTATTAACTGAAATTTAGTATTTGGTACTGCTTATAACAGCAGTGAAATTTAAAGACAGGTGTTAAAAGTCACTGCCTCCAACCTTTTTAATTGAATTGAAATTTGACATTACACAGCCCCTCTTAGGTTGTTGTAGTTACTAATAAATCAAAACAAAGGCTTTCATGATCTTAAGAGTTCAAAATTATTCCCGATGTAATTGGAAATGTGGTCCCATTACAAAAATTTCCAGATGAATTTAGCTTATTTATAGACACATAGAAGGACACTGTATGCTGGTTGAAGACTCTGACTATTGGCATCTACTTCCATCAGAAATGCTCCCAAAGAACTTACAGCAGGCCCAGTGGCAAACTGAATCAGGCAACCTTGCAATAGCTTTACTATTTTTAGAATATATGAGAAATGTAAGGCATTGCTACTTGTAGTCAGCATTTCAGAGACCAAAAAACCAACCTTGCAATAGCCAAGGAGACTCAACAGCCTGATAAAAATAGTATAGTAACATAATACAGTAACATTTTATTGATATTTTGTCAACTCACCACCTCAGACTTATAAACCCAACGTTAGCCATCAAGGCAGGTAAAATTTCTTCCTACAAATGCATTAAGCCCAGTTACTACAAAATGAAAAAAGCCAATTTTCACTGGCCTCGAGCAAGACTGATTTTGGTATGAAATAAAATGAAAATACAGCCCAGCCATCTCAAGTCACGGCAACCATCAGTCCACATCAGCTCTTCTGTGAGCTGGCAAATCAGCTTCAACTTGGCTTATAAGAAAAACTATCTGTATTTACATTAAAGATAAAGAAGCAGGAAAGATGGAAAATTTATGCTGACTTTAGCATGACATTCATCAGTTTCCTTACTATCTTTTTAGCCAAACTGGATAGATATGATTGAGACAGGTAGACTCTAAGGTGGGTAAAAAATTGATAGGACTTAAAAGTGAAGCCTGCAGGTTAAGAGATGTAATTATTTCCCCTTTTTAGCACTTCTGAGAGTATATAGAGTGCTACTTTGGGATCTCCAGCCCACACACTGACTTGCTGGAATGAGCTCAGTGGTGACAAGAAGACTACAGGACTGCAGAGAAGGTCAAGGAGGGTCCTCACTTCTGTCTTCAACCACGTAAAAGAAAGGGGACAGAAAAGAGTAAGCTGAACTCTTGGGGTGCACAGCAAAAAGACAATAAATAATTCATGAAAGCTGAAAAATCTGAATAGTTGTGAGGAAAAAAAACTTCACAGTGAGGGCAAACATTGAAATGGGCTGCTGAATCGCTGCCTTTGGAGATCATTATAACATGACTGGACAAGGTCCTGAACAATGAACGGGCCTTGCCTTGTGCAGTGATTTTGATGAGACGACCTCCAGAGGGAACTATCAAGCTGTATTATTTCATCATGATTCTATGATTTGGTGTATTTTGGAAGCAGTACCAAAATACAATTGACCTAGAAAACTGCACGAGGAATTCGTTTACTTTTACAGAGTGAATCGCTGATCCATACCTCTGCTAGAGTCCTCTAGCACCCTCTAGAATGCTTTGCTACTTTGAAACCTGTGCATAGAAAGTGTAGGCACAAGCTACAGTCCTGATTCTTTTCCACTGTCCCTTTGAAGAAATTTTAGCTCTTAGATAGTTTTGGTTCTGATGCACTTACCTCTCCACTGCACATTTATGAATAAGTCATATAATGACTTTTTCAGGGGAATATAATAGCATTATAGATTTTAGAATGTGTACCCTCATAGCAACAGTAAAAAAAATACCGAATTTTTTTTGAGCATCACTGGAATTACCTGTGTGTTCCTTCTCCTCCAAACCCTAGAATACTGTAATTTCCTTTTATTCTGCCTAAAGATTCTTCTCTGACAGCAATTTTTATCCTTCAATCTGAGAAAAATCCAACAGTTAGAAATTCCAACATGCAGCTCGGCCTCGCTTCCACACTGTTGTGAAACTGCAGTATTTCTTATCACTGTGTACATACATTTGTTTGTTTGAATTTAGAATAGGTTATGGCATCTGATCCTTTGGTGGTGTCTGAGTAACAATAACTTCATGAAGCCTCAGGCACTGGCCTGGAAAAAGAAATCCTACAGCTACAGCAGGAAGTTGTAGCCTCTTTACAGTACTAAGAAATAACCAAATGTTTCAAACACACAAACTTAATGTCAAATGCCTGAAAAGTTTGTAATTAAAACCCTGGTGTAAAAGGAATTGTATGGCTTTTACTAATCACATTTCTGTAACTTAGGAATTCCAGTCGTATCTTACATTGCTTTGTTTTTGTGGTAATCTGAAGTATTGCAAAATGAGTGAAACTAAGGCACTCCAGAAACTCTTAAAGTTGCTGCAGAGCAAGATAAAAACAACATGAAAAGATCATTAAGGCAAGCAAGAGCTAGTATGTGTCATGGTCAAGTCTGGAGTGGTGCCTAAGCTGCCTGAGCAGCCAACTGCTCAAGCGTAGCAGCTGGGTCCCACCTGCCTTTCTGTCCGTGAAGTTCCTTGGAAGCGATGAAATGAGCATTGCCAATTGACCCCTCTCTCACATTTAGTCAATATGATGATCAGGTTGTAGGACTTCAGCAGATGGTCATTTAGACAGCTCTGCTACATACCACTTGTCTCAGGAAAGCCAGCTACTTAATGCTTTTCATTATGCAGAATTTGCCTTTCAAGTAAAGATAGCGACTTTCTATCAAAAATGAAAAAAAACAAACAACCCTCACATTTGAAGGAAAATTTTCCTGTACTGTGAATCCCCAAGTAATTTTCAGGTTGTCTCCCCATGAAAAACTGTTATATATGTACTGTTCCATAATGTCCTAAACTGGCAACGCCCCAGAGCACAGCACTCAGATGAGTGGGTTGAGTAATAACTTACATTACAAGGACATAATTCTGCTCCTAGTTGTATATACACAACTCAACATAAATGGATGTTGCATGCAGACAGCCAAGGGCAAAATCTGGTACAAAATATTTCAAAAGGATGAAAACATATTGGACCAAAAAAGCCTCCACATTTTACAAGTGAAGTAATGGAATAAAACCAGCTGTATTCATAACCACATAAAAACATTCTGCATTAACGTCCCTAATTTCAGCAAGAATATTAGGAATACTGGCATAACAGAAAAGCTACAGGGCATCCGGGAGTGAATGACCCACATGATGCAATTAAAGCCAGTACTAAATAAGCCACTGGAAAGGAACAAAGACAAGGAGGTTATTAATTAAAAGGCACAATACCCTCAACATGCAAACTGGCAGACACAAGTTAAGCTCAGAAGTATTACCTTCTTGGTTTTCAAACTGCTCCGACAACAGATGGTAGCAGCAGCCTACACTGCAAACTGCTTTGATTTCAGGCTTGGCAGTAAAAATTCGTAGCGTGTTTGCCGCAAGATCACCGCACGTATGCAGACCCACCATCACACAGTCCTAACAAGAAAAACAGAGAGGGAAAAAAAAAGCAATAATAAAGTATCTCCCTCTTCAACTGAAAGAGCATGAATAACAACAACCCCCGAAACCCAAACATGATGCAAGTGGTTACTGAGCTGTGAGGTTTAAATACACAACTCCACGCGGAAGGACTCCTGCTGTTCTGCTCTAGAACTTTTCAGTGCACAAGAAAAGCTCGTCAGCACTAAGCAAACATGGTGCGCTGCCTCTGTGGTGAGGCAGACCACACACTGCGTTGTTCCAGTCAGGAATGATCCATCTACTCTGCTCTGGTGAGACCCCACCTGGAGTACTTCATTCAGCTCCGAGGTCCCCAGTACAGGAAAGACATCGAGCTGTTGGAGTGACTCCAGAAGAGGGCCACAAAGATCATCAGGGGACTGGAGCACCTCTCCTGTGAAGACAGGCTGAGAGTTGCATTTTTTCAGTATGGAGAAGACTTTGGGGAGACCTAAATACAGCGTATCAATACTTCCAAGGGGTCCTACAGGAAAACAGGAGACGGACTTTTCACCAGGGAGTGCAGTGATAGGACAAGGGGCTGGAAGAGGGCAGGTTTATGTAAAATATTAGGAAGAAATTCTCTACCGTGAGGGCAGTGAGGCCCTGGCACAGGCTGCCCAGAGAGGCTGTGGAAGCCCCCTCCCTGGAGTGTTCAAGGCCAGGTTGGATGGGGTTTGGGCAACCTGGTCTAGAGGAGGGTGTCCCAGCCCATGGCAGGGGGGTTGGAACTAGGTGATCTTTGAGGTCCCTTCCAACCCAAACCATTCTGTGATTCTACAATCTCTGTGCTCTATGTTCACTGGCGAGGAAGAAGTTCAAGACTATGAACGGCAGCTGGTTTACCTGCAAGAAGGGAACATCTATGTGGGGACCAGATGCTGCCCATTTTCTCATCTTTCCTAGCCTTCCTGTTAGCACTACTACTTCCGCTGCTACTTCCTTTTCATACTTCAGATTTACTGCTCTAAAGCTGGCTGGACCTAGCTATGGCATTTCTGCTACTTTGAACTGCTGAAATCAAATCCACTTCCTAAATGTAATTTGAAGAGCAGGCTTTGTTATTTCCAAAACTCCAGCACTGCCTCGGATTTGCCATGTGCCTGCTACTATTCCACAACAAATGGACATTTTCTTCTATAGCACAAAGCAAGAACTTCAGCTTCAGGTGCTCTGTTCTTCTGTCCGTTCTACTTCTGGCTTTTCTTCTGCATCAATTTCCTTTTACTCTCTATTTCTCTTCTCACCACTCATAACAAGATATTTGCCTGATGGTACTCTTAGTTGAAACCCACATGAAACATGGTGTTGCTTTGAATTTCAGTCTTATTTATTAACATGATTTTCAACAAAAAATTAGCCTAAAGGCATTAAGTTATGACACCATTCTATAATCAATTTGACTTTACATGCACATCTATTTTTGCTGTTCTATACTGAATTTTCTCATACATCTGTATTACATACTAATGTTTGTGTGAAGCAGTAAAACCTCTGCTTTCTTCCTCTAATTTTTATTTCTTACCATCCCCTTTCTCACCTTTCACTTTGTACTTCTTCTCTGTGCTTACCCTCTCCTTGTCTTAGGATCCAAAATTTTTAGGTGACAAATGTTCAGTTTCAGTTCAGTTCAGTTTTTAAAGACTTTTTTCCTAACAGTCAGCTTCAGCTCACCCTTCCACAGAGGTTTTTTCCACACTCAATTAGAGAAAGAGTGGAACAACACTAAACTTTGGAAGTCAAGGGAAGATGTGCACTTGCAACAGCAGCATTTAAACTCCAGGACAGAAAAATTTTGAGAGATTCTTTCAGGAGAAAGCTAGTGGAAGAACACTATCACATGCAAGACAGAGGAAACATGGTGATGCTCAGAACCTCTGAACAACCTGAGGGCAGTCCCTCTGTCAGGTAAACTTTTGCACTATCACTGACTTCAGTGAGGTGGCCTGGACATAACTGAAAGAATTTTCTTGGTCATTGGCTTAAGCATAGCAAAATTTAAGCTCTCAGTGTTATTCCTGGGCTATATACAAACACACATCATTATACCCGTATTTCATCAGAAAATTAATTTCAGAACTTGGGGTCTAAATCATTAACTACTGATTTTCCCCATTCTCCATTTGTCCCCAGCACAGGAAAAATGGTCAAATTATGGTTAAAATAAAAGATTGCAAATATTTGTAAAATTATTTCTAAACAATATTTTATTCTAAAATTTCCCAAAATACTTTTAAAACATGTAAATGATTGCACATTTTAAGTTTTTTAATTGCACACATTCATCACATAATGTGCAGTTTGGTTATTACTGTTTTTTTAACACAATGGAGCTTTTACCTTTTCTGACAGTAATGTGCTTCGTGCTTGGTTTTGGTTTATTTTTTTTAATAAAGGAGTGATACAGGATTTCTTCTGCCTTTTACATCATTCTGATTACATGCAAAGAGGATACAAAATCCAACTGTGCAACTGTAAAGGTGTATGCTTCATCAACAAATGCTGCTTTAGCAGACAGAGATGAGCTTGCTCCATGCTCTCAGATACTCAGTAGGATTCATTAGCTGAAGTTATATATGACCATCAACACAAACCGTGTTGGTCTGGAATCAGAGATGAATTGTGCCCCTGAACATATTAGTTCAGTTACTACTGAACACAGATCAGCTGTCACCTTTCCATGAAAGACTGAACGTATCTACCCCATCAATGTACGTCACATCAGGCACGGGAACTCAACAGCCATGTAGCTTCTAGACTTGTGCCACTGTCTTTGGGCAACTGAGCTTCAGCTTGTTTCTGCAGGCACAATCCCTGCCAACTAGCAAATTACTAAATGAACTTAAATAACTCTGCAAAGTCAAAATAGAAAAAAATTATTCGCAAATAGTGCTCTTTACAAACATTTTGAGGACTATACACAATAAATTATCCTATGCCTGCATACTTTAATTGAAGTAAAAAACATATAAAACTTAAAAACCAAGAAATTTCAAGAAAATCGAAACTCCAGTGCTAAAGATATCCATCTACCTGGTAAATATAACTCTTTTCGTGATAATTGAATGTTTTCTATAACAACAGTCATAAAATACTAGAAGCATGCTGTTAGCTTTGACAGCTGATTATTATCTATCCCATAAATTCTAAAGGCTGCTTTACATATTCAAAATAACTTTAAAACATGCATTAAAATAGAAAAAACAATCGGTATCTGCTAGATACACTTGTGCTAAATGGCTGAAAACCATTATTGGCCAAGAATATTCATTTACAGCACTGACAGCACTCCATGTGCACAGCAAACATTATGTATGTACAAAAATGGCAATATAAAGACAATGGAAAATTTACTTGAAATATTAGTAAAATAACCTCCAGATCTGTTACGATGTCACTGAGTTCTGTTTCTGAAGTGATGCAAGAGGTCAATGGAGAATACAAGTTTGATTCACTCGACTCGCTTGCTTTAATCTTGAGAGATGCCATTTTCCTTTGTGCCTTTTCCTCCTCACAGAGTTCCCCACAGTTACCACGGGATGAAGAAGAAACTTCTACAGCATCAGCAGGCAGAGCATTTAGAATAGCAAGAGCCTCTTCAGAAAGTTCACTCTCATCAGGCTGTGTCTGAGCCACCAAGTCAACGTCAGTTTTTTTGCTGGTTTCAGATGGAGCTATTTCTGTGAAACCACAAGGAGCAGCTAAATCTTGGACAGTCACTCGGTCCTGACTCTGAAGACTGCTGTCATTATTTAGGAGCTTTTTGTCAATTGCTTTACATTTAATTTCACTTTCCACCAGCCTGTCATTTGCCTTTTCCAACCTCTGGCTTTTGAGGTTTGCTCTTCCTCGGCTCTGATACGCCCTCCAGTGCTTCTTCAATTTTCTGTTCCTTTCGTGAGCACCATTCGTGTTGGAGTTTGAGGAGTCAATTCCATAAACTTTTAAGCTGTATTGCATGGACAAAAATGAACTCAGGTAGCCTTTCCCAGAACCTATATCAATCACCTATATAATGGGGGAGAAAAAAAAAATCACTCTATTAATGAGCAACAGGACCCACTTCAATCAAATGCAAAATAATTATCTAAAAAAATAAGCATGGCTTTCATAATTACCTTACCAGTTATCCCACCTAATATACTTACTTCATTTGCTTTGTTGATCTACTCTCTAAGTCTAAAACACAGAATTAAATCTTAACTGGCTCGTTGCAGAAAACAAACACTGCAATGCTTATGCAAGGCACATGTCCTGACTCTTCTGGAAAAGATTTTCAGTGTATGTTTTGACACAGAACTTCCTTCTGGTAAAGAAAATAACTGTAAACCACCAACACTGCTACCTGCCCCTGACAAACTGTGTCAGGATATAGGGTTCGCAAAGAAAGTGTTCACAGTGCTTAGCTTTAGGCACCTAACTAACTTCCCTTGCCGTGGAGTCTGCTACCACTGGCTGTACATGAACAAGCACCTTCAGATTTGGTGCCTAAGTAACACAATTTCAGATGTGACCTAAAGACAGGTGATACTAATACCCTCTTTCATGTCAGAGTGCTTATTTATACCAGTTTCCCATTCTGTGTAAGTGATCCATACAGCTTTGATTAACATAAGGATGCTTTTGTAATAAAACAAAGGGGTCATATGTCACGTGCTTTCACTGCCTGTTCTGGGGGAAGGAGTGACTGGAGGGGTGACTCACTGTCTGCGTAGTTTGTCTCTTATCTGACAGCATGTGCTACTTCAGTGATTGATACAACACTGGAAGGAAAACACTATACAGAATAGTAGCAGAAATGAGGGTAAGCTAGGACCTTTAAGTACACAGTCACAGCTTCCTGTCATGTGTGTTTTAAACGGCAATAGATATGTAACAAAGTATTTTACAATAGGCAGAGTGACATTTCTCTAAGGAAAGGAAATGATAGCATTCACTTCCGTTCAGGTATCTCCCAAAAAAATTACATTGACTAGATATAATGACATTTGTTCCTGAAAGTGTTTGATTCAAGAAACTTCTCTCTTGTTTTTGCTCTGCCACACATTCATAAGACAGCTTACACTGGTATCTCTAAGTCCAGATGGTAGCACGCACTTACGCAGATTCATCTTAAACTCAACTGCATGATGTCTTATCAGTACTCACACTGAAATGAAGATTTATTCCTTATTCTAAGAAAGTTAAAGATTTTTATAGCCACGCAGTTAGAAAAAATTGAACCAATGACATTGAAGACTATGTAAAACAGTGGAGAATCCAGACCATTAGGCAAAAATTGTTTACCCAGGCTGCAGATGGCTTTCTCATCTGCACTCTTCATGTAATATTGCTGCGTATTTGCCACCTAGGCATGCTATAATCCTCAAATTTCTTGAATTAAATCAGTACAGGAGTGGATTTAGTGCAACAGATTCGATATGATCTAAGCACACTTTTTGAAATTTTCCTTTATTTGTCACATTTATCACCAATATTCTCCTAAATTATTTAAGACTGAAGGAAAGAAAAGTGCCCAAGGGATAATTTTACCCACTATTTTAATGTAATTTTACTAATATTATGCAGAATATGCACACCTCCACTTCTACAAGGTTTTAAATGATTTCCCTGAGAGGCTGCATCTGGACGCAGTCAGCGAGTGAGTTATTCCTAACTCCACCGTGTGACCTCTGGTGGCTGCACAGACACAACTGCTCTTTGGGTGAGGAGTTTTAGATGGTAATCTATTGTTAAATTAGCACTAGGAGTTAAAAAAAAAGAAACAAAACAAAAGGAAAACTTGACTAAAAAATAAGCATGCAATGATCTTGTGCTCACCAAACGGACTGCATTGAACTAATCCCTGCTTTACCCTCCCTTGGTCACACCAGGAAAGGCAATCAGCAACCCACAGCGTGTCAGCCAAGCGTGGACTTTTAACATGGAATTTCCATGATACAATGAACTCCAAAGGTCTTGTCCATAGTGAGCTGGGTACTATGTTTAAACACGGTCTCTGACACAGCATAATCAAGAACTTAAGTTTCCAGTAGTGTTCCAACATTTCCCAGCAGCAACTCACAAAATTAATGTATGCTGAACGCAGAACTGTATCACACTGACGTTACACATCACAACTCCTGGCCCACATGCTGCAATTTCCAAGAAAAAACTGTCAGGAATACATTAAAGAAAACAAATGTGCATTTAAGCAACAAAGAATCATGACTGGATTCTTTTCAGAGTTTAATCAAGAACTTCTTTATAAAATAAACCTCCACTTGTACAATAGGAACGATGCTGAAACGGGGCAGTAAACAGCTGAAAAGAACCCTCTTTAGTTTGCCTTAATGTTTTAAGTCAAATCACTACCCTAGAAGTGATTATGGTAGTAATACAATTTTTGCTTTTATTCTCATTTTACTCTTTATTATGCTACATTATAAAATACCACAAGTGAGTAATACACTCTACCACCCATTACACACCATGGGTATGAGGTGAAACGGAGGGCATTTTTTCAAGCCGCCAGTGATCTGTAATATCTGAAAGAAAAACCCCGAGGACACGTGCTGCTGTAAAACATGTGCTGTGTTTTCATAGCTCTAGATTTTTTAATTAAATGCCGCATATATTTTGTTTTGCAAGAAGGACAGAAAGAAATCAGTAAGGAAAAAAAACCTCTCCTAAAACTTTACAATTCCTGTATTTTTTTTTAACGTTGAAAGGTAACCAAAACAAAATAAGTTGCTTTTTTAATAACTGAGAAGGAGGGGGTTTTATTTATTTATTTTTTTAAATGTAACTGGAAAGCTCTTTTCATATATTAGGGATTTGTAACTTTGCACAAATAAATTCTGTTACAGTGTATGACTACAATGGAAAAAAAAAGTTAATATACAGCAGTCGGCATTTCATATTCAGTGATATGTTGCAATAATATTTTTCATTAAATGTTACATTTAAAAAAAAAAATAAACAGAAAATAATCCTTTGTTCAAGGATACTCTAAGCCATCTGATAAAAGTGCAGAATCACTGGATGAAATTGCAGTATATTGACAGATATGCAATAACTACTGGATGGAGCTTTTATTAGTAACCAGCTACACTGGGACATAGGTTGGGTCACCTAGGTGGCTCTATTTTTTTTTTACTCTCTGAATATGGCTTTTCTTCTCCTTTCATTCCTGAGTCTCAGAGGAACTATTTAAAATCTAAATGAAAATGCTATATGAAACACCACCCTCCAGCAGACTTGAAGAACATCTAGCCTTGCATCATAAGTAAGCTACACTTCCCAACACCTTTTTCAGTGCATAAGTCTTCAAGACGTGTAGAAGTAATACTTGCTTAAAGCAAAAGGTAAGCAAGGCAGAAAAAATGCTAATGATAAAATAAATTACTTTCACAATTCTGCTGCTAGTGTATTTTTATTCTTTACAGCATGTATCCGTGTTGCAGCTGTTAAGGGCACCCATACTTGTCACCGCAGCTGGGTCTTCAAAGAGCTGTTGGAAAGATTGCCTTCCATCACTGCAAGCGATTGCAGGTGCACAAATTGATTGCGTCTCATCCAGTAATATTTGGCCTTAATTGCAGCTCCCTATTTGGTATTTCCAGTTGTAAGGAGAAGACTGCCTAAAACTGCACCTTCGACAGTTGTTCCTCACAAAACAGATGGTCAGGATTCAGAGTTCTGATGTCTCTTTCCAAGGATGCCACAGACCTGACACAAGCCTATCGAGAGTACTGATGGATTGATGGGCTGAGATTCAATAAAGCCAAGTGCAGTGTGCTGCACTTGGGACATAAGAACCCCATGCAGCGCTACAGGCCTGGGGAAGAGTGGCTAGACAGCTGCCTGGCAGAGAAGGACCTGAGGGTGTTGGCTGACTGCTGACTGAGTATGAGCCAGCAGTGTGCCCAGGCGGCCAAGAAGACCAATGGCATCTTGGCTTGTATCAGAAACAGCATGGCCAGCAGGTCCAGGAAAGTGATCGTGCCCCAGCACTGGTGAGGCTGTACCTTGAATACCATGTTCAGTTTTGGGTCCCGCACTGCAAGAAGGACATTGAAGTCCTGGTGTGTGTCCAGAGACGGCACACCAGGCTGATGAAGGGGCTGGAGAGAAACCCTTACGAGGAACAGCTGAGGGAACTGGGGTTGTTTAGCCTGGAGAAGAGGAGGCTGAGGGGAGACCTCATCATCTCCTACAATTACCTGAAAGGATGTTGTAAAGAGGTAGGTGTTTGTCTCTTCAGCCAAGCAACAGGTGTCAGGATGAGGAGGACTGGACTCAAGCTGCACCAGGGCAAGTTCAGATTAGATATTATGAAAAATTTCTTAATTGAAAGGGCTGTCAGGCATTTGAACAGGCTGCCCAGGGAGGTGGTTGAGTCATCAACTCTGGATGTAGATGAGGTGCTCGGGAAAATGGTTTAGTAGGGGATGGGTATGGTTGAACTCTATGATCTCAAAGGTCTTGTCCAACCTAGTGATTGTGTAATCATTTATATTATCTAAATGGAACTCCATCTGAGCCAAATAACTTCCAAATCAAAGTTCAGCTTCAGAAACTCAAGAGCTGAATCCAAGATTTGGGGCCTACTGTTCAGTCTATGATGGCAGAAGCAGCAACTCGGGACACTGCAGTCATGTCTCTACCACTAACCCGAATGGAGAACGGCCATGTAATCTACCCCCAGCGCATGATTGGCCACACCATTAATTTTTAGCAGCCTCTCTGGCACAGGTATCACAGAACCACAGAATTATAGGGGTTGGAAGGGACCTTGAGAGATCATCGGGTCCAATCCCTGAAGCAGGCCAGCTAGCAGTCTTCCACTGCAAAGTCCAGGCATAATCTGGGGGATAAAATATATCAGAGATGGTAGTAACATGGAGGTAACCTGCCCAACTGCAGCTGTCTCTCCTTCCCTACCCATGTTGTTCATACATATTTAGAAGGAGGAAAAAAAGGCTCAGAGGATATGTTGACAATAAAATCTGGGCAGATACTTTGACTTTGGTTTTAAACAATTTTAGTTTGTTCTGCAGGAATCAGTATTAGGCTGGAGGAAACTAGTCTCCGTTTACACTCACATTAACACTTGCATAGACAGCAAGTACAGGTCAGACGTGGAAAGGAATCAAATGAAGCTCCCAGAGGCATTAGTCATTTACAGTTTAAAGTGAAGATGAAGCTATATTATCAAGTAACTATCAGTACAAAGATTAAACTAATTAAACCAACTCAATTACCCATATACTTAAAAATTTAGTCTTACCACCACAGAGGTCCAAGACGTGGAATCTAACAGGAAGTTTAGCACTGAAAAACCTTACAGAAAATTGCATGTGCATAAAACAAATGGTATTTACTGGTGATACTTTTTTGAACTAGAATGTGAAATAAGGTACTGAAAAATGTATCGTGATGCTTGTGTTCTGTCAACAGATTCATTAAGTAAACGTCTACAAGGTTTTAATGCAACAGTGACTTAATGCACTGTGCAATCAAAATTACATGTGAAAAAACAAACAAAAAAGTAAATAATAACCACATTTTGAGAAAAGAATCCTGAAATTCTTCAGCATCCAAGGATGAACTTGCCATTTGATGTATGAAATACTTGATTCAGAATCCCTGGTTAATTATGGTGTTGGGTGCCCAAATCTCACATGTGTTCTACCAAATGTACTTCATGCACACTCTGCTACATAAATCTCTGCTTAACCTGGTCTCTCTTCAAACTAAAAAAATCATAACTAAGTTTGTAAGGGAAGATCTCAATCCATGTTAAAGAAAGGGGAACAGCATTAACCAATAGGAAACATTTTAAATCCCTTCTGCCAGAATAAGAAGTCATGCTTTCAAAATTTCTCAGATTGTCTGCTTTGGTCTCTACGTGGTATTCCTTGACAGAAGAACAAAGTTTTAGTCTCCTGCTGATGCCTACAGTAAGTTGCTAGCAATATAACACTCACACACAAGGCAGTACCCATGCATAGCAAAAAGCAGTACAATTTTTAGCTGTTCAACATATAGAGGATGATTATAATTTCTTAAAATTTCTCATGAGTCATAAAATTGATTATGACTCACTGAAAGGCAGCTCCTTTGGAAGGATGTATTTGTAAACAAAATTGTCCTAGCTACAATTATTTACAGGAAAAATAAGAACAGCAGTGACAGAATATCAAAATGGTGCACTTGAACACAACAAGGAGAATAATTTGGATGGCTCACAGCAACATACAGTAAGAAATGGTTCCTTACCTGCTTTACACCACAATAACTTGCTATTTTGTCTACCAGGTCTGACATCACCTGCACTTCATGTGATTTCTTAGTATTCATAAACTCATCAGTTTTGATACCTGTATTGTATTAAAAAAAATAAATACGCGTTAACACAATAATAAAGATTTTCAATCAATCAGAAAAAATACCAGCCTAAAAATATGCTACAGTGTTTCTATTTTTTAAGGATAGTAATTTTTAATTAAGAACTCACTAAATTATTACAAGACTAAACCTCTGAATTATAGATGATTTAGGAAAATTCAACACATTGTAAAACTTAATGTATTTTTTTTAAGATGCAGCATATGTAATATCTGACCAGCTATTAGACAATAGCAACCACTATAAAACTGTACTTCTTGTTCATTAAAAAAGTTGAGTTTATGTTGTTTATCATATTTACCTTTACAGACATGAAGTGTAAGAGCAGGGACAATTAATAATCACAGAGTACAGCATTGTAGAGCTACACATGTGCTCACAATTACCAAATGGGAGATATCTCAAATAAAACTTGAGAGTAACACCGGGGAAATTCAAAGGAAGATGCACATTCTTTACCTCTTTATTTACCCTATAGATGGCTTATAGAACTGCTGCATCCTCCAGGTAGAAAATTACTCATTGCAGTGCTGCTGAAGGATGCGTTAACAAGATGAAGTCAGTCTCTACCATGGGTTTAGCACTTGTGCAGCACACCAGCTGCCCACACGTCAACCTATACATCCCCCAATAAAAGGAGAAGCTCAGAAGTCGCTCCCTTGTAAAAATCCCGTGCAGTTCTTTTAGGCCACCAGCACTACGAGTACACTGGGCTCTAGTTAAATTGATGGGCATTTTTTTAAGTCTGAGTGAGAAGAAGCCAGACTGTTACGGACGTGCACGCTCCTCGAAAACAAGACTTTCCTACATGATTAGGTAGATTAATATCCTTTCTCATTCTCTGCATTTTGCACAGTATGTGTTCATCTGTCCAGAAACTGATCATTAAGCAAAAAACTACACTCATTGCTTGATCAGATCATGCTGGGAGCAGAGCCAAGAGTGTTATTTCTTTAGAAGAGAGCGGGGGATTGAGCTGAGCTCATGAGAAACCTAACGTTTTCTCTATTTTTCCCCAAACCCACAGGATCTCTCTACTTCTTAAACATCTGTTTCTTTTATAATAAATTGTTACGACAATATTTAAAATCTAATATAGACTCTATGAACTGACAAAAGAAAAAACAGACTAAAATACTTTAATATAAAACAAATTACAGAAGCAAGTGTTTGCCATTTCACTAAAGATTCTCCATAGCTTTAGCACTGTGAAGATCAACACAGCATCCTAAAAAAACCAACCAATTTGTAACTATTGCAAGTGAAAGGAAAAAAAGATGGAAAAAAAATAAGAAAAAAAAGGTATCTTTTTGTTTATCTTTGAACATTTTGGTATCTGGATAGGCTCACAAGAAGAAGCAGAATGGGAACAGGAAGAAACAGCCATTTAACTTCTGGACAGAAATAAAAGTTGTTTGACTCTTCTCCAAAGCAGCACCATCACTTTGAACTATTACCACATCTTTTACACTTTCCTGCAATATGAACTCAAAGGACTGAACAGGGCAATGCTGTGTGAAGTAACGTTTCAGAGAGTACTTAATCCACATTAAGTATTTCAGACACGGAAGAAATATAGAAACAAGACCCAATTCAGAAAAGCATAGGTTCCAGGTAAAAAAAACCTCAAACAACAAACCCCCAATAGTTTACTTAAAGCATTTATCACCTTAGCTACTAAAGTTTCTTAAGTACTTTTAGATCTCTTTTGCTACTGTTTCCAGAATTTCAACCCAAGAAAAATTATATTGTTTACAGAAAAATATTGCTTTTCGATAAATTTTATTGTTGCTGAATTTCTGAAGAATTCTGATAGAGTTTTGTGGTGGTTCAGCCCCAAGCAGTGACTGAGCACCACACGCTGCTCCCTCACTCCAGGAGGAGAAACAGAGCCCCCGTGGGGTGGGATAAGGGCAGTTTACTGACAAAAGCACCACGAAAGGGTAACGGTAACAGCCAGCAGCAAATTACACTCACACCAAGTAACACAGAGTCCCTTACCGACCCCATGATAACAGAGTGCTGCACGGACACAAGGACCGAGCGGACACCCCAGCTGCACTCGGATGGCTCTAGAGGCACCCAGGAGCCCCCCTCCCCAACCAGCCCCTTTTATGGGGGAGTGATGTCAGGTGGTATGGAAACAGCCCGGGCTGACTCAGCTCCCCTGTGCTGGCTGCTTGGGGAGGTCACCTCTGGCCTGGCTGGAATTAGGATAGGGTTTTTTACATTATTTTGAAAACAAATAGACATATTACAATCAGATAGAAAAACTGTATTTGTGGAGTGGCTTCTATTGTCAAGATAACTGCAAATTTGGGAGAAAAAAAAGTATAGTAGTTTTAAACTGTGAATTCATTCTGCTACCACAAAATTACTTTCTTGAAACAAATAATTATACACGTAGGTTTCCTTATTATGTTACAACTGAGGCAAGCAGAATAAATATTAATTTTAAAAAATGTAAGAAATTTAGAGATCCATCTCACTTTGTCACAAAAAAACGAAAGTAGGGTTTGTTCAAATACTTCACAGAAGTACCCTCAGAGTAACAGAAAACTCACTAGTTTTAGCCAGTACTGAAATATTACTGTTTTACAGTGTGAACCCCTAGCACAGGTAGGATCAAAAACTGGTCCAACTCTGTAATGCTATTGGCACCTACATCTTTAGTTGCAAAGTGGAACAGATTGAGCAGAGATGCCTTTAATACAGGGCTACTCCCTATCTGCCCAAAGTCTCCTACAGCAGAATGACAGGTTTTATACCCAAGCTACCCATGGAAATTCAGATGCCCCAGATAAAAACTGCCCTGGTTTTGGCTAGGATGGAGTTAATTTCTTTTCTAATAGTGGATAGAATGCCATGTTTGGGAATTAGGATGAAAGCAGTGCTGGTAGCACCCTGATGTTTCTAGTTGTTGCCAAGCAATCAAGGGCTTTTTCAGTTGTTCATATTTCCCTGCTGAGAAAGGAGGGGACTCAGCCAGGACAGGTGACCCGAACTGGCCAAAGGGGGTATTCCATGCCAATTACGGCATGCTCAGCATAAAAGGGGGGCTGGTTGGAGGAGCAGGTGGCTCCAGGATGTGCGGTTTTTGGGGACGGTCTGGTTTGTCGGGACGGCTCTGGGCTGCACAGACTGAGTTGTGTGGTTTGGTGAGAAACTGCATTGTGTATCACCAGTTTCATGTATTTTTTGCTCTAAAGTCCTGTTATCATTGTTATATCTTTCTTTCTGCTATTCTAGTAAACTATCCTTATCCCAACCCGCGGGGGTTTGGTTTCTTGGTTTTGTTTTTTTTTCCCTTTCCCTTCCCTCCCACCCCCCCACCTTTCCCCCCACCTCTTCCTTTTAAAAGAACAAGTGACTGCGTGGTGCTCGGCTCTCAGCTGGGGCAAAACCACCACAAAACCAAAATTCATGGACCTCGTCAGACAGAGGTTACACTCTTATGACTCCATTCCATAAGCCAGACTGAGAGACTGGGATAACCATGTGCCAACAAGCCCCACTGAGGCAGACTGATTCTGTCTGCCTCACATATTCCACTATGAGGCATTTAAAGATGGGTTTATCGACAGCAAATGCATGGCCATTACCTTGGCCATAAGCAGACTGCAAAGGTAGAGAGTTTTCTTAATCCAACAGTCTAGCAACCCTCGCTTCTTATATCAGATGCAAACCCTCTAACAGGAGAAATGGTCCCTGCAGGCTTCCTCCCTTTGGGCCAGGCTCTCCTGGATCCTGCTGTGCTCAGTGCAAGCTACCTCATGGTGCAGTAAGACCCACAGTGACCTTTGTTAGGAACGAAGAAAGCCCTTTAGACTCAGAACTCTGTTCTGAGTAGCTGTAGCCACGATATGCCTGCAACATTTGTTCTTATCAGTTATTCCAAGGAAGAATAGCAGTATGTCTACATTAAGATGGTGAAGAAGTTAGAGAACCATGCAAACTGAGGGAACAGGCTCATAGCCTGTTTGTCTTAGGACAAGAAAATGTATTAAAAACATCTGAAGCATAACTGGAATTACCCTGATGCACACTTTTCAGAACATGAGTGAGGTCATCGTAAAGTTGCCAGTTTTCTCAGACTTACACTTCTCTTGACTTGCAAGCTTTAGTATGCCAGGAAATTAATCAATTTTCTGAAATCAGCACTAAAGTCCAAAAATACCTGAAATAGCTTGAAGTTAGAAGATCACAACTTTGATTTGGCAACTTCCACATTACAAATCCATAGTTCAGTATTTTGCTTCTGCAAAATGATTACCAGGATCTTCTATTAAGTTAATTTAACTGATACTTACTGCCAATTCAACGCAAAGTCACTGAATTATAATACCATTGCCTGCATTTGGAACACTGTCCTATCCTGATGCTCCATTCTGCATGACAAGAAGATGAAAGAATCCTTGTAGTTTTGTCTAATAAAGCTAATCAAGGTATGAACTCGAGTATAACAAGGCACAACTACAGAATTACAGAAAATTACTTGGAACACAGGGAATGAGAGCATAATAAAAAAAAACAGCTAAAAAAGCAAGAGAAAGAAAAGCAGCATACAGGTGTCAAACAAGAACAAAAGGGCTTGGGATGAGCAAACAGCAGAAGGAAAGAAACCAGAAAATAAGACAAATGCACAAAAAAAAGCATTAAGACTACCTTAGCTATGGCATTTCAGTATTTCTGAAGAAATTAAAAACTGGGGAGACAACAAATGGTAAAACTGGAAAGACTGCTGTAGAAAGCATAAGAGATGCCCAACTGTCCTGCTTTCAGCCTGGATACAGTTAATTTTCTTCCTAGTAGCAGGTACAATGCTGTGTTTTTGATTTAGGATGAGAATAGTGTTGACAATACAGTGATGTTGCAGTTGTTGCTAGTCAATGTTTACACCAAGTCAAGGACTTTTTGGTTTCTCACATTGTCCTGCCAGCGAGGAGGCTGGGGGTGCACAAAAGACTGGGAGGGGGCACCGCCAGCACAGCTGACCCAAACTGACTAAAGGGATATTCCATACCATATGATGCCACGATCAATATGTAACTGGAAGGGAAGCTCGATGAGGGCACAACCATAGCTCAGGAATGAGCTGGGCATTGGTCAGTGGGTGGTGAGCAATTGTGTTGTGCAGCAAATGTTTTGATGATGATGATGATGATGATGATGATGATGACGATGATGATTATTATCTTCTTATTCTTCTGTCCTATTAAGCTGTCTCAACCCATGAGTTTTATCTTTTTTTCCTCAATTCTTTTCCCCATGGAGGGGTGGAGGGGTGGAGTGAGCAAATCAGTGTGTCATTGTTTTAGCTGCCAGCTGGGTTAAGCCACAGCACCAGCATATATAATGGTGCTAGCACTGAGGATAAGAAACATCACAGCATTAATAAATTACAGAGATAAAACACGCTAGAATGCAAAGGCAGAGAGCTGATCAATCTTTCTCTGAAAAACTAATGAGAAATCTGAAAGACAGTGGCAAATCTATAATGACTGAGGACTCCATGAAGAGCACATTTTCAGTGAAAGTTACAGCAGCCAAAGTAAGTCTAAATGCCAGTTTATCATCTGAGAGAAAAAATATAACTAGGAGCAAGACTTCCAGTGTCCAACATGACGCCAACTTGAGAGTGCTTTAATCCACTTTCTTTAACTACAGAAAATGAGATTACTCTAGTTTTATGACACATATTTGGTATTGGTCCAAAACATACAAATGATTTTTTAAAATTTTTTTTTTTAAGACATCAGACACTTACTGGACCATATTCAGCTAAACACTGAAGCACATATTTAATATTAAACAAAAGATGTAACAAAAAAAAAACCCCACTTGCCAGATTGCACAGTGAGACTTTTTTTTTACAAAGGGATAGCAACCATAATTCCTGCCACTCAGGGAGAAGTAAAACAAAGAGAACTAACAAGACATCTCAAATGTGCCTGCTTGCCTATCTCATCGCCTTTAAAAGTGAATCTCAGGACGGGTCCACAGGTACTGTGACCCCTCTGCTCAAATTTTAGCAAGAGAATCCATTTTATAAACACAGGTAATGAAGAAACAATCAGGAATAAATTAAAATTGAAGTGAGAAACATGTAGGAAAAAAACCCCGCAAAACACCACCCTCCAAAAACAAAACTCTGCAGGCCCTATAGTGAAAAAAAAGCCCACAAAAAATGTAAATATACCTGCTGTTCCTTGATTGTCTCCTCTCAGTGCTTCAAGTATGTTTTCCAATGAAGTACACACTCCAAGATTAGACAAAGAATAATAGTTAGCAGCCAGGGCAAATAAATGTACATCGATAAGCTTCTTAGAGTGTTCACAAAACACATTGGAAAACATGTCATCATCTGCATGGAAAAGAAAGGGAAAAGATTTCTCTTAACAAGGCTTAACATCTCAGTAGTAGTGCCGACACATACCTACAAACAATAAATACATAGTGTCAGATGGAATCAAACATTTACTTTGCTTGCACAAGCGGGAAACTCCATTACTTTTCTTCAGCTGTATCCCCCCTTGAGAATCACAGAATCGTAGGGGTTGGAGGGGACCTCAAGAGATCATCGAGTCCTACCCCCCAGCCGAAGCAGCTCCCTAGAACAGACTGCACAACTGAGGTCAAATTTTGGTCTTCACTTAACTATGGTAAATGTGGAAAAATCTATTATTTTAGCAGAGCAACTTCATTATAACCAACAAGAGAATTCAGTCAACATTACCAATAGTCTTTCCTTACAGATTTGTTCATTATGCATTTCCTAGTCACCCCCATCTGACAATATATACTACTATATAGAAATACAGCTGTTCAATATCCAAAATGCTTTGATTTATGATCACTATGTTCACATATTTTCCAAGCTGCTTCGTAACTGGTGAATCTGCTGGGAGTATTAAATTAATTTTTATTACCAGTCAGGTGTGAGCCAAGTTAGATTCCAATGCATATTTTGCTTGACTTAGGATGAGATGCCTCAGTTTGGCATTACTTAGTTTTCAAAATGTACATGTATCTTTTAAGTGAAACATACTAGTATGAATAATTTATTAATGCCAAGATCGTTTTGTAGTGCCCAATTCCTCTTTATTTTAGATAAAACTATTATGAATTCTACATAGTTTTGTTAATGACTTTTAAATATTTGCAATTCTTTTAAAACATACAAAAGCTTAGCAGCTCCAGCAAACAGACTGTTACAAGGATCTAGAAAATGTCTCCTGCTTTGCCTTTTGTCTCATGGGTGGATCATGAGCAAGTGCATACCTAACACGATTGCTTTCCTCAATCTGGCCAACCCCCACCTGCACAGCAAAATACAGATACACCATTTTTTACTGACTTCACCTCTAACACCCATAAGTTTTTTTGCATGACCACAATTATTGGTCATGCATATATTAAAATTTATTGAAAACAGCCCCAACAGTATCAACAAGTTGGTTTTTTATGGTATTACACTACAAAGACATGAGTCCAGCAATCAAATTTTGGACCCAAGAAAGAACAAATACTGTCTAAGCTATGATCAGAATTAATATCATTTCACTGTCCACATAGCACTTCTTTCTTTACTTCTCTCTATCACAAAATTCAGAAAGAAAGGTACCTTTCTCTATAAATTACTTCCATATTTGAATTTCTGAAAACATACTTTTAGTTAGTGAACCTTCACTGCTATCAGAGAACAGAAACAAAGAGAAACACTAAACCTGAGTAAGGACTGCAAAGGTTTTAAGGAGAAAGGGTCATTTGCTTTCCAATGCCCCTGTAAGACATGTTACAGAAAGACAAGAAATTAGATGTGTGCACTTTTAATGAAGAAAAATAAAATTCCTTTCTGACAATACCTTCAAATAATGGAAGAGACTTGTACAATGGCATAAGGTAACCAACACTACTTCACAGAGTAGTAGAACTGCTTTTTTCTTATTCCCAAGGTTCGACAGTGATAAAAGGAGGTAAATATCTACACAAAGTATATTTTTGCTTTCTGCTGGGTAGGTGATATGCAAGGAGCTCTCATAAGACTGCCACAGCTTGACTTATTGCTAAAGAAAAATTGCAGTTTATTTTTAAGGGATGGAATGTCATTTAACTTTAGATTTTCTGGGAATGAACAGCAGATACTGGAAAAGCATCAGGCTTGCCTACCAGCTTAAACCAGAAGAGTGTCCCAGTCCAACAGCTGTTTCTATAAGGTCTAGGCCAGCATAAAAATTTCAATATCCAGAAAAGTCATACTGAGCAGACAACAGCCAACTAAAGAAATGGGCAGAAATATGCACACAAGGATGATGCCTGCACAAGCTACCACGAGTTACATCTTCTGCTGAGGTGATTACATCGGTACTCTGCTGAAGCTCTACCTGGAGTGAAAGCTACGGCTCTCTAATCCACTTCTGCATCCTCTAGAGCCACCTTTCATCCAACTGGACAACATCAACGACTGGAGCACCATAATGGCCACACCATTGACCCCTACCAAATGCAAAATGCCGTTGACCTAAGACACCTCACCTCTACACCACACCCAAAACTCAGCAAAACCAGTATCTCTCATCTCCTCTGTAAGGAGTACACATTCCACACCTCATTGGCAACCTTCACCCAACAAACACTGCAGAAAGAAACAGCATTTGAATTATGTATACAAGCTTGCTCCAGTACTAAAAGGAAACTAGTATCAACTGTACACATACCCCCTTACACAATGCTACCCTGACACCGATAGGGAAAATCATTAAGTCTATACCATTGAAGAAATTGATCCTTATTTTTTCCCACCTGTCAAATAGCTCACCAAGACCAACAGCATACCAAAGTATTCTGCAGATTAGAGTTCCCAACATTTAGCAACCCCATCTTCCTTTCACCTTACTTCCTGCTGGCCTCACTGCATCGCACAAACACAACTTAGTTAAGCTACTTCATAACCTTCCTCAGTTAAGACTGATCATTCAAATCTGGAGTTTTCTCCTTCTTATAAATCTTACAAGCTTATAAACTCATCGCTTGCCTGTCTTCACTTTTTCACCACCTGACATAGAAAATGTTGTCTCCTTACAAATCTCGCTCATCTGAAATAAATGCAGCAACACCCATGTTCCGCTATGTCCTTCAATTCAGTTATCACTAATGGAAGAACACAAACAGAACTAGTAGGATCTCACAGAAGACTACTACTACTTCATCTGTAATAACACTCCTACTAAATGTAAACTGTTGTCCCAGCTTGCCAACTAGAAGAAAAACCCCCCTAACTATATTAAGGTATCGGGAAGCATGACCTCATGCTATCAAACAGCAGGTGCTGAACTACATATTATTTAAAAATATTTTAAAAGTTAATTTTCTTGAAATGTTTCTACTTTTGTTGCTCATCAGATGCAATCTAGTACATCCTTTAACCAGTCCATACGTTTGCAAAAATATCTTCAGAGGAAAGAAACATATGCCAATAATTTGGAATTATAGTAGAGACAGTAATTTACAGTAAAGTATGAAAAGACTTAAAACACAGATTTTTCTGTGTCCAATTTAAAGCAATGACGTGATAAACAAGATGCATTATGGCAAATGTCAGCTTTTTGATGTATAAAAACATAAAATGGTTTTCTATGTCTAAAAATGGATCTGAAGCTTTTCTGTAGGGTACAACTGGGAACAAGCATTCCACCCTTCATATGGTCACTGTAACAAAATATCATCCGAGGAGTATCTGAAATTATTCTGTGCAAGGGATTGGCAGAACATGTAATGTAAAGTTCTGTAACATTATTACCTTCTTGTATATAAGAGCGTACAGCAGAACTGCAGTGTCTTGCTTGCTACCTTCTAACACTACAATTCAGCACACCTACTTGTCATAAT
Organism: Porphyrio hochstetteri; assembly: GCA_020800305.1. Lineage (NCBI taxonomy): Eukaryota > Metazoa > Chordata > Aves > Gruiformes > Rallidae > Porphyrio > Porphyrio hochstetteri. Next base: position 62,212,385 of record CM036905.1, read on the forward strand.
CCCTGAGTTAACATAAAATATTGTGGAGAGCAACAGCTGCCTGCCAACCTGCAACAGTTACTTTTTAGGTTTGCCAGAGCTATGAGAGCATGAACAGACAACTTCACGTTTTCCGATAAATTCTGTCAAATTTAGCTTAAGTTTTCCCATAATTTAACTTGGGACCCCTATTAAAACAGGTTCTAGAAAACTTTCCATAATAGTTTGGGGATTTTGAGTCTATAAATGTAAAACTTCTCAAAGTCTTAGGAAGCAAAAGTTTTACTGTGTGAAATCAAAACATCATTTCACACGTATTTTGAGTAAGATATTTGGGGTGAGTGACCACAGTGTCATTTGAGCATGCAAAATAAATCTATTCTCAAAGCCACACTCCCCCAAAAAAGGTAGTTCTATGAATGGTAGCGTATTAAAAGACTTTTTAGTACCCATTTCAAGGTAAATATAAATAGCTAACGTTAATAGCTGACCATTTTGAGTAACAATCACGCATAGAGTTAGTAATTTGGAAGAATATAAGAGTCACTTCTCTCTGTGTTAGGTTCGAGATCTCTAACAGTTGGTTTCTGATCTCTGACGTGATTAACTTGTACTAATGCACCCAAACAAGCTCTGAGGTTAAATTTCCCAATCCTAACGTTAAAACAGGCTAACAGTGCATTCATTCTCAAATACAGGTTGGAGTTTGCAGGCACCTTCACTGAGAAACTCCTACTGTACTGCGATGCGTTTTGTTACGACTGGATGGAAGGGTATCACGAGTCACATGAGTCAGGCATGAACCACCACACATGCAAGCACACGCCCATTCTGTTACAGCACCTCCTGTTCTGTCACGATATTGGACAAGAAGGGTCGGAAGGAGGATCCAGGGAACTACAGGCCTGTCAGTCTGACCTCAGTCCCAGGGAAGATCATGGAGAGGGTCATCTTGGGAGCTATCATGCAGCACATGCACGATGGCCAGGGGATCAGGCCTAGTCAACATGGGTTTACAAAAGGTAGATCCTGTCAAACTAACCTGATCACCTTCTATGACAAGGTGACCCGCTTAATGGACGAGGGGAAGGCTGTGGATGTGTCTACCTGGACTTTAGTAAAGCCTTTGACACAGTTTCTCACAGCATTCTGACTGAGAAACTGGCTGCCACTGGCCTGGACAGGGGGACCCTCAGCTGGGTTAAAAACTGGCTGGATGGCCGAGCCCAGAGGGTGGTGGTGAATGGAACAAAGTCCAGCTGGAGGCCGGTCACGAGTGGCGTCCCCCAGGGCTCAGTCCTGGGTCCAGTCTTGTTCAACATCTTTATCAATGATCTCGACGAAGGGATTGAATGCTCCCTCACTAAGTTTGCAGATGACACTAAACTAGGAGGAAGTGTTGATCTGCCTGAGAGTAGGGAGGCTCTTCAGAGGGATCTGAACAGACTGGACCGATGGGCTGAGACCAATGGGATGAAGTTTAACAAGGCCAAGTGTAGAGTGGTGCACATGGGACATAATAACCCCATGCAGCGCTACAGGCTTGGGGGAGACTGGCTGGAGAGCTGTCAGGCAGAGAAGGACCTGGGGGTGTTGGTTGACTGCAGACTGAATATGAGTCAGCAGTGTGCTCAGGCGGCCAAGAAGGCGAATGGCATCTTGGCTTGCATCAAAAACAGTGTGGCCAGTAGGTCTAGGGAGGTGACTGTGCCCCTGTACTCGGCATTGGTGAGGCCACACCTCGAGTCCTGTGTCCAGTTCTGGGCTCCTCACCACAAGAAGGACATGGAGGTCCTGGAGCGAGTCCAGAGAAGGGCAACCAGGCTGGTGAAGGGGGTTGAAGGGCAAATCCTAGGAGGAGCGGCTGAGGGAGCTGGGGCTGTTTAGCCTAGAGAAGAGAAGGCTGAGGGGAGACCTTATCACCGCCTACAATTACCTGAAGGGAGGTTATAGAGAGGTAGGTGATGGTCTCTTCAGCCAGGTGACAGGTGATAGGACAAGGAGGAATGGCACAAAGCTGCACCAGGGCAGGTTTAGATTGGATGTTAGGAAAAAATTTTTTACTGAAAGAGTTGTCAGGGCCTGGAACAGGCTGCCCAGGGAGGTGGTTGAGTCACCTTCCCTGGATGTGTTCAAAAAAAGGGTAGATGAAGTACTTAGGGATATGGTTTAGTTTAGTATGTGAATGGTTGGACTTGATGATCTTAAAGGTCTTTTCCAACCTTATTATTCTGTGATTCTGTGAAATTCTCAGAGCAGCAAAAAACCTTCCAAATGTACAATATAATTCTGAGGCAAGGCAAAAAGATTAATTCTCTGGGTTTTTTTTTAATGAACAGAAATAATCCCTGCAGAAACCAAATAAGAAATGTTATATTTTAATTACAGCATGAATGCTTCACGACCTTCTAAAACACATACTTCATTTTATCCATACATTTTGTCTTCTGTTCTTGTAATTTCTGTATCATACTCAGTAACGCAAAGTTTGAATATAGATCGTTAAATGATGTCCCTATTTGAACACCTACAAAACACTACTCTGCCTTCGTGACCCTCTTTGTGCTCAACAGGCCACCATTTCAGCACCCAAAACATTTCATGGGCTTTCCCATAGAAACAAGTAAGATCAGGGTGATTTTCCTTTAGTAGTTTCTTTTTGATGAGTTCACCTAATAATTAGTTTTATTCCAACCTCTACTAAATTTTATGTCCCAATGCACTTAATCAGTTCTGACTCTGATGCTACCTGTTAAAAACATTGCAAGCTTTTCATTAATTAGCTTCCCAACACTTTTGCTTGCTGACTGGACCCCTGTCTTGTTTCCATCTGCCCCCTGAAGTTAATTCATAATCTTTTGCACGCACAAATACGTTCTCTGTTTTTACTTTTTCCCCAGACACCTCGACCCTTTAAAAATGAGCCTTCTCTCCAGGAGAGAAATGTAGCGATGTAGCAATCCACAGTTCCCCAATCTCTTTCCAAATCCTAATCATTATCTTAGCTTGTCTCCTGTGCCAAAAAGCACACAGCTCCACATGCTGCTTTTTGCAGACCCTTCCACTACACTTGATGTGCTTTTCTGTCTCACGTGTCATTTCACATAGCATTTCAGAGCGAAGGCTACGCAAGCACTATCTATGCTCCATAAGCTTTGGCACGGCGCAGGTTTTTCTCAGCTATCTCCTTTTACAGAGATTTTACCTTAGCTTTGAAACTGATCTCTCTCTTTGCTGGGGCAAATAACATGCCTTTCAGGTGCTTTATCTTCATCTCTGTGCTCAGCCTGAAAGCATATTACGGTATGCTTCCCTTCTATGTGGATAGCAGTAAATTCAGTAATAGTGGCATAGTAATAGTGTAATAGTAATAGTGGCTGTGAGTAACCTAGAAACGGCGAAGAAATACAGCGTGCTTCTTAAATGTGCCTCATCAGAAACAGAACTGCTTGCTGTCTCCCCTTTGCCAGACACTCATTACTACAGATATATAGGGTTTAAGCCTTTTCCAGCTGTCCTCTGCAGTCCCGGAGTTTCAACTTTTGTTGGATCTTTAACTCTCGCCCCTTTCCACACGCACGGAGCCGCCTTTTATTTTGGTTCATTCTCTTTCTGAGAATGCCGGTCTGGCGGGCCGGAAAGTTTCACCGCACTTCCCAAGGCGCGGGATGGAAATCATCACGAGAGGAGGCCACCGCCACTGCCGGGAGCCTGCCTGAGGTGCGGTGCGGTGCCTCCCACCGCCGCGATACGGCTCCAAGCGCGATCCCTCAGCCCGGAGTGGATGAATCAGTTTGCTGGCGTTGGTGATGCGGGTGCGAAGGCGGGCACGGAAAAGCAGAGAGGGCTCGGGGCTGAGGCAGAGCCCGGGGCTGAGGCAGAGCCCGGCACCGGGGCAGGGCCCGGCTCCAGGGCATGGCCGTAGGAAGGCAGCGGGGGACAGACGCAAAGGGTAAGGGGTGGGGGGGAAGCAGCAGCTCAGTAGAGCGGAGTGAAATTCCCCCGGGTTATTAGGGCTAGTAAAGTAATTAATTTTAGACGTCGAGGCGAGGGCAGCGAGCCGGGCAAAGGAACCGAGGCCACCTGCGGAGCTTGGGGCAGCTGAGAGGAGGGGCACCATCGCAGGGCGCTCGGGCGGCCCGCTACAGCGGCCCGCGCTGCCGTATGGCCCCCGCCAGCAACCACCCCTCGCGGGGTTAATCACAGAATCACAGAATCGTAGGGGTTGGAAGGGACCTCGAGAGATCATCGGGTCCAACCCCCCTGCCAAAGCAGCTCCCTAGCTCATATTGCACAGATAGGCGTCCAGACGAGTCTTGAATATCTCCAGAGAAGGAGACTCCACCACCTCCCTGGGCAGCCTGTCCCAGGGCTCTGTCACCCTCACTGTGTAAAAGTTCTTCCGCATGTTGGTGCAGAACTTCCTGTGCTCCAGTTTACAGCCATTGCCCCTTGTCCTGTCTCCACAGACTACTGAAAAGGGGTTGGCCAATTCCCCCTGCATCCGATACTTAAGATATTTATAAACATTAATTAGGTCCCCCCTCAGTCTTCTTTTCTCCAGGCTGAACAGCCCCAGCTCACTCAGCCTTTCCTCATACGGGAGATGTTCCAGGCCCTTAATCATCTTCGTAGCCCTTCTCTGGACTCTCTCAAGGAGATCCCTGTCCTTTTTATACCAGGGAGCCCAGAACTGGACACAATACTCCAGGTGGGGTTAAGCACGGCCGCCGCGCCCCACGGGCTCCCGCCCCACCGCCCCGCCCTCCCGCCGGGCCTGCGCACTCGCGCGTACCCCCGCGCACCGGCCCCGACTCACCCCACGGGGCCGCGGCGGCGCCGGAGGCCTCCCGCAGGGGGCGCTGCAGCGCCAGCGGGCCGGCCGCGCGCAAGGCCTGCAGCACGGCGGCGGGGCGCGCCGCCACCAGCCGCTCCCACAGCCCCCGCGTGTAGAACTCCACCGTGTGGGCGCGGCACAGCGGCAGCGCGCGCGCCAGGAACCGCGCCGCCCGCCGCAGCGTCCCCACCGCCGCCCCCGGCGGTGGCTGAGGCGGCAGCGCGCCGGCTGGTCGCGACATGGTGCGGCGCCGGGCTGGGCCTTGCGCGGCTCGGTGGGGCTGCCGGCCGGGTCGCCGCAGGTGGGTGAATCGAGCGCCGAGAGGTGGCGCGGCGCACTACGGTGACGTCTTCTCGCTGCGCGACGCTTAAAGGGGAGATGGCGGCGGTGCGGCGTGGCTCGCCGGGAGCGGCGGCTGGAAAGGCGGGCGCTGCGGCCCGCGGCCCGGGCCGAAAGCGGCTGTGGAGGCCCGGCGTGCTGTGGGATGTCGTGGGCAGCGTCCAGGAGGGTGAGTCCGGGGTGGGGAGAGGCAGCCGCGACTGGCCCCCAGCGGGTCTGAGTGGGGGGAGACGGTGCCGGAGGAGACCCGGCCCCTCGCAGGGTCCCTCGAGCTGGCTCGGCTTTCACAGGCCGGCGGGGCCAGGCCTGCCTGCCTGCCTTAGTGAGGGTCTACGCGCTGCGGAGCTCGGGGCCCCGTCCGCGGCCCGAGGGGTGGTTAAAGGCACGTTGCGGGAGAGATCCGGCAGAGACGAGGAAGGCCCCGTGGCGCCTCGGGGCCGGTGGCTGCGAGGCTGGTTGAGGACCTCCCTGTGTCCGGCTGCAGGTCCCTGAGCTCGGGGGTGCAGAGCCTGCTAGTGACGGCTCTCTGTTAAGGACTTACTGTAGTTGCCTGTGAAATAGGTGCGTGTTGGGAAACAGATTGAGGCAGTTGGCATGTCGTTATGTGGATATAAAAATAATCTGGCAGGAAAAAAAAGTGTTGGCTTTTGCGACACCCTTCTGAAATTTCAATTTTGGAGAAAGAACCAAAGGAAAAGTGGGGACTAAAAGCTTGACATGGACGAGATAGAGGGGTGCACCCGTGCAAACCTCATGAAGTTCCACAGGGACAAGTGCAAAGCCCTGCACTTGGGTCAGGACAGCCCTCCTTGTGGATGCAGGCTGCTGTCTATGTACAAATATGTTAGGAAAACAACATGCTTAACTTCAGATTGATAAGTGCTTACCTAATGACTGAGACTGGAACAACCATTATTTGGTGTTTCCTTTAAGGCTGAATCATTCAATGGTGTGGCATGCCTTTGAAGTTGTAGACAAGCTGTTCCTGGGCAGATGTAGAAAGAAGGTGGCAGCAATAAAAATACTATTTGTATGAAAAGATATAGTGGAATATTAACATACTATAATACCATGATTTAATGACTCTTTTCCATATGGCATTACAGTTACAGACTACCTAAGCAGCCAGCATTACTATTATCAGTCTCTTCTGGAGTCTGTCTTTAGGAAGCTGTTTTGGAGTCTATTTTGATGTTGCTTATGAAGGTGTCAAAAGTAGGAGAGAAGTGAAATGGTAATACATCTTTTCACTGTATTCAGAAGGCATTGACAAAGGCGTGTAATTTTGTGTGTGCATTAAGTTTTATGTTTGCAATGGCACATTTTTTTAAGGGTTTAGGGATAATTTGCAGTAAATCTCTGTAAGCTGCAATGCTGCAGTGGGGTGTTTTTTCCTTGAATTTTTAACTGGTTCTTGTTAAAATTAGCACAATTTTTTTTTTCTTTTTTTCCCCTGTTTGGGAAAGAAAATGGATTCAAATGGTCCTGGCAACAATTAAACTGTGCAGGTGTACTTAATCCTTTTTCTTTTGTTTTCAGGACGAGGATTTGCATTTCAGAGGAAACAAAAGATCGAAAGACAATACAGGAAGTTATTGAGAAAGGGAAGAAAGGTCCAATCGCAGCAGGATGATCAGTTCACTGATACTTACCCAGAGCACTTGAAACATCTTTATCTGGCTGAGGAAGAAATGCTTAAGAAACGGCGGTGCAGAGCTCCAGAGAATTCAGCTTCATCAGAAGAAAAACTTAATACAGCAGTAGAGTAAGTTTTTGAACTGTGTCTCCAAAAACAAGTAGTTATTTCCATCATTGAAGAGATATTTTATATCTTACGCTTTACATGGACTTCAGCACGGTGATTTGCTTTATTAAAAGAGATGCCATTAGGTCTTAAAACTTCTTTTGTAATTGTTAGAAAATTTAAACATACAGCATTATTGTGCTTGCATCAGACTCTGAAAGCAAAGTTGATGATGTTTAGGGCTTGATTCCACAGAGATAATGACAATTACCATTATGCTTTAAGGATGTGGTTCAGCCCCAGAGTGGAAAGTGTTTGGTTAATTTCTTGCCATAGCTACAAAGGCAGGAGCCTGCTGTTGACATAGTGACGTTGGCACTCTGTATACAGTTTTACTTTCAATGGATTTTCAGTATTTTTAAATTAATGTCACTTTTCAGGAATTTTTTTTTTTATTATTATCTTTCCATTCCCAGTTTAAGAAGTTGTTGTCCTCATATTGTGCTGTTTTTCTGCTAAAATGTGTGATACTGTGTGCAGTTACCTTTTTGTGGTTTGGTTGGTTTTGGGAGGATTTTAACTATGAACTTGGGGGAGGGGGAAGAAAAAGGAAATGGAAGATGTGGTAGAACCTAAATGCAGTAAAATGTTCTTGATCAAAGTAATAATTTTAAATAATACAGACATCATAGTAGTTTGCCAGTTGTGTTTGGGATTTTGGTTTGATGCTTTGGTTTGCGGGGTGGGGTTTTTTGTTGGGTTTTTTTGGGGGGATGTTGTGGGGTTTTGGGTTTTTTTTAAGTTGTAGTAACTGGGAGATGTCGAATGGAGTTTCTCACTCGTGATCTAACAAATGCCAGAGAACTTAAACCTTAAACTTTCTTCCCTGTGTGACAGTAATTCCCCTGGAATTTTGTCTTGTGTATGTCAGTACAATGAAAAGCATAATCACTCAGCTCTAATGCTGTCACTTGTGTTTCCAAACAGCAGTCACCTAAGCTGATTGAGATGATGTTTGTGCCCAGTACAAGGTCTGTCAAAGTCTTTGCATTCCAGAGGGTATCTATATCTCAGCTTCCCAGTGGAGAATGTTCAGGAGAGGGGAGAAGGGCAGGCAGATCTGTGCCCAGCAGAGAAAGGTGGAGTTTTGTCTGGAAGAGGCAACTGATTCACGGGGATGTCTGAAATACCACTGATAGTTTTCTTTAAACCTTAGGGTTTGTTGGTTTTGTTGGTTTTTTTTTAATTTTGTTTAAACTGTGGTCATTGTGATTGTAAACCAGAATTTGTAGGTCTGCAAAAACGTGGCTGCTAGTCTGTGAGGTGGTGTGAGGTATAAAGTCTGCTAGATAGTTTTCTGTGTTCTATGGGACTGCAAAATAAGACTTTGGTTAAGTAATTATATTTTTAGCATCTCTTGAGTAGTTCTGTACTCGAGACAATGAGGTGTCATTGCACAGTGTTGCCACAAGATGGAGATAACAATAAAGCAAAGGTTTTAAATGTCTTTCTTCTCCAGGGCAGAGTGGGATTTCTAAGTGAACATATGAGCAAATACCTTCTCCTCCCTCCCTTTCTGATCGTCTGTCTGAAATCTCCTAGGTGATGGTGGCTATTTTTCGACTTTTTGTAGTCTGAGCAGTAGAGTAATTGAAATCTTATTTTGTGAAGAGTTGTTAAATATCTGTCAGTGCTGACGTTTGTGAAGCCTGAAATGTCTTTGCTGCCACGGTGCTTATGTAATGGCTTTACTGTGAATCAGGAGAAAAAAATTAGAACTAAATAACAGGAAAAATTCACTGAAAGTAGAGTGACAGTCAATGTCAGCCAAATGGCACTGGTTTTCTTCCACTATTTCTTTTGGTGAAAGATACCTGGGCAGTGTCTTTTGTATTGAAATTTGGAAGGAAGGTAATTTCAGTTCCTCATTTCAGAACATTAAGGATAATAATATGCCATCTTGTTCAGGAAGAAACTGTTAAGTCATTGTTACCACTGTGCTTTTTCACCTTACCATGTCAGTCTGACTTCTCTAGCAGGCAATCTGCTAACAGCTGGCTGTCTACCTGTCCCTGTGCCTCCATCCACATGTTGGAACTAGGAGATAATACAGCTCTAAACTAGTACATTCAGCTTTTCTAACTCTAAGGAATTTGTAGGTTGGGGAAGGGTAAAAACCCAACCCTCTTTCAGGCAATCTATAAACTTCATGAAATGTCATCCCTGTGACAATCCAGCAGGTAAGGTATATGTGTTACTAAAAAGTGTGTGGAGTCCCTTCTTCAGTGTCATTGGAGGAGTTCATTTTGCTGTGTTTTCATGTTAGCTGATTACATGGGGGGGTTGTGTGTCATGTAAGAGTGGTACAAATGGGTATCCATTCAGCCTTTTGAAATCTGTATTTCTAATTCCCCAAATATGCAAAAAAACCCCAAACCAGTGGCTGTGAGATATATGTTTGTGTCTGCTTGGTGATAGTCCCTTATCTGAAGTACCTGTACTTTTTCTTACAGTTCAGTTGTGACAGAAGGGAAGTTTAAGAAGAAAACGTCCAATCAGAAGGCAAAACAAGAGTATGAGAGAATAAAGGCTGAGCGTGCTAGAAAGAAAGAGGTAAATCTTAAACAGAGATCTTTCTGCATTGTAGTTAGATTAATACCATTTCTACCTGTCAGTCTTCCATTTGGACCCAAGTAGGACCATAGGGGGGAAACACAGGTATCAGTATTCCTTCAGTCTTTTTCCACTTGACAGGGACAATCGGACAGGCAGGTGTTCAAAGTTACCATTCTCTTTGTTCTTACTGGTTTTGTCTTGCAACTGGATTAGCAGGATTTTGTGTCAGTTACATCAAGAAAAAGCTTAGAGCTTGATCTATATATCCCAGGGGACATAATAACCAAACCATCATCTTGCAGTGAAAATGAAATATCCATCCTGTTTCTTACGGTGTTACCATAATGCAACCTTCATTTTACCTTTTTATATGCTTTGATCAAGAGTCAAACAACTACAGGTAATAGTATCCAGAGCCAGAATCTTGACTAGATTTTTGCCTTGTTCCAGTTTAATGGACTTAGCCTTACAGGGCATATCTTAATAATATCATTGTTGACAAACTCAGCTGAGTTACTCATTTGAGATATCCTTACTTAATTAGTTTTGTTCTCTCCCAGCACGTTGTTTGTAGCCCTGTAAAACAGCACACATGATAATGTTGCAGAGGCTGTGTAACTTTCTGCTCTCAAACTAAATTGCAGTAACTGCTGTGTAAATATTATGTAAATGGGTAAAACGTAGTATTTCTGTAGTTTATCTGTACTGAAAAGTAGAGTAAGCTTTATGGAAGCTGGTCCATGGTTCTGGCTGAGTTACATTACATGGCTGCTCAGCTGAGAGCTGCTTTTTTGAATTTTAGATACAGATTGTGCTTTAAAAAAAAGATAATTATGACCAGCTTATTTAGAGGAAATAGGAACAAACAAAAACCCAGCAAGACTGCAAGGAATTTTGAGCTGCACAAAAGAGTTGCCTGAGGGGAGATGTTGGAGTTTTGGGTCTTATTTAAGATACTTAGGCAAAACAAATGGCAGCTAAGTGCCACAACAACTGTAACCATTTCTGTGGAATACTGGTATGATGATGACATCCTTCACCATCAAGTATGTTAGCAAACACTGGATTTGCTGTTATTTATTTTGTGGAAGGAAATAAGCTTAAATGCACAAGTTTTGGTTTCCATGCTGTAAAAATCCCCTAGGATTTAGTAGAGGTCTGAAAAGCTACAAACATAAGTAACAACTACCAAAATAAGATGAATGTTCTTGCTTTCCATAAGCATTTAGTTGGTAGCTTAAATAGATGTTGTTTACAACAGTATGCTGACCAGCAGTAGATTATTAGATAGGAAGTGAATTACAAGTAAGTTAGTGCTATTCCGGTTTAAAATAAAAACAAACTACAAAAACCACCAAAAAAAACCCCAACCAAAAAAAGAAATTGTTACAGTAAACTACATGAAGCATCCTGAATAGAGGATTGCAGGTTGGTTTGGCTTTCACCTCTCCCAGAAGCCTCTTAGATTTCTATTTAGAAGTATTTTGTTGGTTCATTGCTGACTAATACTGTATTCTATATCACAGAGCATTTTTTGCTAGTTTTTGTACATCACAGAAGCTAGCAATGTCATGGTTAAAAAATAACCTAATTGATAAATTATCTTGGAGCATTCTGCAGAAGCATCTGCCTTCATGGTCAGCATGGCACCACGTTTCAGAGAGTAAGCTTTGCGAGAGGAAATCATCCAAACCAACTGAAGCAGCCCTTCAGTCTTGATTCATGATGCCTTGCTAATTTTGTTAGGATATGATAGAAGTGAGGCATGTTAGCTTGCTTGTGGGGGATGTTTGCCCAAATTACTTAGTAAAATTACACCACCAGAGAAGGGGGTGTAAGCTGTCTGATAATAACTGACCACAATATCATGATGATTATCCATGTAGCGCAAGTGCCTCCCTTAGTGTTTTGTTTGCACATGTGCTGTCCCCTCAACATGGAAAGGTTGTATGGTTAAAAATTTTAAGTTCTTCTATTCTTTCTTAACTTTTAAGTTCTTTCTTCTGTCTTGGGGAACCTGCTTTGGCAGGGGGTTGGACCCGATGATCTCTCGAGATCCCTTCCAACCCCTACAGTTTTGTGATTCTTTTTTCTGTCTCATAGTCACATCAGCAGTCTCTGTTGCTTTGAAGAGGACAGGTCAGTAATAGTTTAGCCCAGATTAGGTTTCCCCAGGTTATGCTCCTTGCAGTGCTGTCCTCCCATCACAAATCTGCCCAACTTCCAGCACCAGATATGTCCCATGTCCTACCTGCCAGTCCCATGCAGATGTGGCCAGTATCCCAGCACATCTGGATTAGCAGGATATTTACATGGGAGCTGCTGAATCAAATTCTTACTTTTCTTGGACTCAAGAGGAGAAGGCAGGAAACTTTTGCCACTTTGACTTTTAAGAAAAAAAAGTCAAGGAGCTTGTTTTGCATAAAGGAATTAATATGTATTTTAGTGGCAAACTTTATCATAGGGTGTTCTACTGAAGAAAACGTGGCCCTTGAAGCATTAGGCAATATAATATGTTTTGATTGCAGTATGTGCTGAAAGAGAGTCCTGTTCAAGCTTTTAAGAGTCATGGTGTTTCTAGTGTCAGTACTATATCTAATCACCAGTTTCTTTACAAAAAGAAATTTCATTGCTTATAGATGGCTTCTTGGTCATCAGTAGGTTATGTATGGTTAGAGAAGGTATGGAACTGTTTCATAATCACACCTCTCCGCTTAATTTCAGGAAGCAGAAAAAAGAAAACAACAAAGAGAAGCAGCTCAGCGGTTGTACAAGCAGAAGAAAATGGAAGCTTATAAAATATTGAGCAAGAAGACAAAAAGAGGACAGCCAAATCTAAACTTACAAATGGAGTATCTTCTTCAGAAAATAGAGCAAAATACATAAACTTCAACAAATTACAGGTTGAGAGTTACCTGTGGACACTTTATTAAATGACTTTTAATAAATAAGCTTTTTGCTTCTGTATGACTTTTGTCATTGGTTTGGTTTATCTCATCAATCCAGTAGTGGAAGATTCTCATCCCGAATATACGTAATTTATGCTGAGAGTGAGAGAGATCAGGTTACCTGTATTTCCAGGTTTAAGTTTTATTAGCTATGTAATATCCTGAATTCCAGACCAGTAGGGCCTAGTGCCATCTGAACATGAATCTACATTGTATAAAGCATTTGTTTTCTAGCTGTAACACTTCTACAAGTGTGACTACTAAAACTCTGCTTGAGTAAAATGATACATGCAACATAATTGATATCTCATGAGCTGCCAAGACTGGGAGTGTGGGTTTGTGCTTTGAGTGGGTTTGGCACATGACAACAGAGCACAAACTATTCTTGGATGACTGTTATTTGTCATTCTCCACAAAGAATAAAACTGACCAAAGGTCAGAAATGGTTTGAGTGTAAAGATTGTGTAGACTTAACATCCAGTTTGTGCTTGGTGATATATACTTTGGTGTTCATAAAGAACATATGACTCTAGTTTTGATGGATGAGGTGGATGGGATGATGTTTTGGCATACTGAGTGTATGGAGTGTTAATTTTTTGTTCTTTAGAAAACATTCTTTTAAATTTTGGTTTGAAGGTGCAATTAGTGATCTTAGGCTTAATAATCCTAAAAAAAAAAATTAGTAAAACTAATAAATTTGCAATAAAGCAAATTAACTATTATACTTTTGCCTTTATCTCAGTCTGCTTTGTCAGCCAAGAAATGATACTGAGGGGTATTTTTTCTGCAGCTAATAAAGACCATGTAGACATCAAAGTAAGGAATACCTTGGAATAAATTTCTCAAGAGATGTTCTAAGATTTGCCATACACTATTAAATTATTTACAATATTAAATTACATTGTTAAGAAAAACACACAGGTAAAAATAAATAGTTTTGAATTTAATGACAAGTGCTGTTAAATGAAGAATAGTTTAGAAGTTTCAGTTGGCTAAAATGTTTCTTGTGTCAGGATCGCTGCGGGTGCTGGTATACACTCTAAATACCAGAGCACTTTTAGATAGGGTGTTTGAAGCATTTGGATAAAGTTTGAATGATGCATTTGAAATCCAGGGCCACGAAGATGATTAGAGGGCTGGAGCACCTGCCCTATGAAGAGAGGCTGAGGGAGCTGGGCTTGTTCAGCCTGGAGAAGAGAAGGCTGCGGGGGGACCTCACTGCAGCCTTCCAGTACCTGAAGGGAGCTTATAAGCAGGAGGGGAATTGACTTTTTAAAAGGGCAGACAATGGCAGGACAAGGGGGAATGGATTAAAACTAAAGGAAGGAAGGTTTAGATTAGATATTAGGGGGAAGTTTTTTACAGAAAAAGTGGTGAGGTGCTGGAACAGGCTGCCCAGAGAGGTGGTGGATGCCCCGTCCCTGGAAGTGTTCAAGGCCAGGTTGGATGGGGCCCTGGGCAACCTAGTGTAGATCCAGGCCTGAGGTTGGTGGCCCTGCCTGTGGCAGGGGGGTTGGAGCTCTATGATCCTTGGGGTCCCTTCCAACTCATACCATTCTATGATTTTATTCTCTTGTGCTAAACTGAGTGAAAACTACTATCAAGATACTCCATTTGCTGGAGAATAGGGTAGGTGATATGAGCTGGTAGGGTATTCACTTTTTTTTTCCTTAGGACTTGTGATATAATTTTCTTATGTAAGTTGTTTTTGCAACGGACTCTAAATATACATTGTGTAACCACTTAGCATTCCTAGTTCACTTAATTTAATGGCTTCATATAATTCCTCCTTAGCAACAAGTCTCAGTTGTTGATTAGTGGAAAAGAGCAGGATTCTGTTCTGAAGGGAAATCCTGAGGGTTTTTTTACTGGTGTTACTCTCTCTTTTTGTTTGAGTATTAGAATTTGAAGATAATTCAGGATTTGTAGTATCTATTCCACAGTATGAGCTATTGAAATTTAATCTTGCCTTATTCTGACTCTTAATTGTTCCCCTTCTCTTTAGTCCTTTTATTCTGTGATTTTGGAAATAGTTAACAGGAGACAGACCAGATGTATCTGATTTTCCTGAAGAGGCACCTGCAGATGCCTCCCTCTCCCCCCAGTGCTTCAGATAACCTGTGTAACCAACAGCTGCTGTGGTACCTGACCTTGGCCCCAGCATTGCTGGTTTCAAGGAGGAGAGGGAGTTTCTGTTGTTTCTCACCACCCCTCCCTCCTCTGCAGCTTTGATTTGGAGATTAAAAGGGCCATGACTAAGCCCAGCTTCAAACAAACTCATAGGAGAGAGTTTCCCCGCCCCAAATTTAATTAATTCTTGATATAAAAGTACATATTTCCTCACAAAGCCCTTCGCTGATGACCATGAAGTAGGTGCCCAGAACAGTAGTCATGAGGGGCCCGCGCAGTCCAATGCCTCAGCAGCTTCCTCAGCCCACGCTCCTGCCCTGTGAAGTCTCTTGAGCTAACTTGGTACCCCTGCAAGTCAGCCATACAGCAGGGATGACGCTGGGTGGCTCAAGGACACACAGGCAGAGAAGGACATTGGACCTTTGCTTTCATTTACAGAATAGCACCATAACAAATGAGCCATCATCCTTTTATGGAGATAGGTACAGAGAACGGAGGGGAGGAATATTTTGAGGAAGGAAATAAAGATTTAATTACTTCTTTTTCTGATCTAGGCATCGCTAGGAAAATAGCCCAGTATCAAGTATATGAGTTTATGAAGGCTGCCTGCAAAGGCTGCTGCTTTCAGCTGTGCCTCTTAATTTGAAACATGAGAAATTAGTCAGATAGGATATTAAATTTGTACTGGTTTTGTTAAACTTTGCAGTGAATGTACATTGAGGATGTTGCAATGTGAAAAAGAAGAGCTGAGTCCTCTTGCTGGTTTTGGGGTTTTTTTGGTGGTTTTTTTTTCCCCCCTTAGTCACACATCTAAATTCTCTCCCCTCTAGGAGTTTGTTTGCTGGAAAGCCTGCAGATCTCAAGTAGTTAACGCCTTTCCAGTACATCCTCTGAGTAAGATGAAGTGGAAGGGACAGGGCTGCACAGTTTGAAACTTCATTCTTTAGGGTGGATACTCTGTGAATGCAGGCAACTTCAGACATCTTTTTTTTTTTTTTCCCTTTCACTACAGACTAGTGAAGCAGTGAATTGGAAATAAGGGAGGAAAGAAAGCATCAGGTACAATATGTTCATTTTCTCCTTTTGGTTCTGAGGAACAGAATGCGAAGCTTCCCTTGCTCCTTTTGTAGGCAACTTCTTGGGAAATCGTCCTAGTAACTTAAAAGAATCATCCCATTAGGCTGGCTTTGCCAGGATGGGGACTTTCTCACCCTGTACCTATCTTGTAATATTTCTTCTTTTCTTGCCACTAATAGGAAAAAACAAAATAAAAAGCTTTCATCTGTTAAGACACTAAGGCTTTGGAAGCGCAGACTTAGGATTTTTTAATTTTAACAGTCTGACAAATTATGCTTGCACTAAGAATGATGTGGAAGACATGAAGTTAAAAACCTGATTGTAATCTTAATGTGTGTTTCTGCTTTCACAAGGTAATGTTTTAAATCATTAATCAAAGAGTTTAGAAGCAGTTCTCAATGGATTAATGGACAGAAGTGGTGTGAGCATAAGAAAAATGGAAGGGCATTTAACTTCAAATCAGTGGTGGCAGTGATAACCTATTGATAACCATTAAGCTATCTATAAACAATGAAATTTCTTTTTTTAAAGATACTGGTGATTAGACATTGTACTGACAGTAGAAACACCATTACTCTTAAAAGCTTAATCAGGACTCTTTCAGCACATACTGCAATCAAATACCAATTTTCCACAGAGTTTTATTAACTCATGAATGCCTCCTGGAAATTGCTGAGACTGTAGTTAATGATGACCTGAGAGCCACACAGCTATCACACTGACTTTCTTCTAAAGAAAACCTTTATGGGATGTGGGAAAGAAAGTAAAGTGGTTCATTCTGAAAGTGTAGTGAAATAATTGTTGGTCCATTCATAAAACTGCTGTATAACTGATTGCTCTACCTTCTGTGTATTCTTCTCTGTAGTTTAAAATTAATAGCAATTTGGATCATTATTTTTCAATTCTGGATTTATTTCTGTATTTTCCAAAGAGTGATTATCCCAACATTTGCATTTATATTTTTAATGTCTCGTTATCAACCCAGTTGAGGAAACATACCTGTTGAGAAACTGCATTTGATGTTCCCCATTTTCAAATTAAAAACGAAACATTATAAAAATAAACCAAGATAGCTCAAAGTTTTACTAACCTCTGCAGCCCACACTAGACAACGTGATTAAGAAGCAGCACACAGATGTAAACCCTTTGTATGCAAAAATGCTGGCGTTTATTTTGTCTTCTAACTGCCATGAGACAATTTCTCTTCAAAACCCCAGGTGCTAAAAGCAGAAAGACTCTTTTTCCTAAGGAGAGTTTCTGGTTTCTGGGGTCCAGGAGCTGCAGACCAAGTGGTTACAGCTTTGCTGCTGTTCTGCTTGTTGGGGACACTCCCCATTGATGTGCTCCTCACTACATAAATGCTACTCTCTGGAACTGAACAAGAAATAAACACCTTCACCCTTGATAATCAACCAGTTGGGAGAATTGATACTGTGGTTTATGACTGTCCCTCTAATCTAAGAATCAATTTATTTTGAAACAAAACCAAGGAAGAGTACTGCTATTTGTTATGCATATGCACAGCATCAAACATTGGGATGTGGTTACAAAGACAGTGCCAAGGTAAGAAATCATGAGTTCATCTATATAAAGTTACTTTATCAAGTCGTGTAATTTGTTTTCCTCTGTGTGACTGGAAACCTGTAGTGAAAAGTAACAGTAGGCTACAGCTAACCATTTTTTTACATACTTTTTAGCACTATTATTTCTCTTATCAGCTATGTATGGGTAGCTTGGGGTATTAAGGAAAGTTCTAGAGATTAGTAGTCAGAGGCTGACCTCTTCCTTTAGCTCCTACACTTTTATTTATTGTGGCCATAGTGTCTAAACCCTTTTCTTCTTGAGATCTATGCAGTAGCTAGACATTTTTATGAAATCATACAGCTTGTGTTTTTAAATGGGAAGTCCACAGAATCACACAGAAAGGAAATAATCTGTTTAATCCAAAGTGACTTCAGACAATGCTGAAGATGACAGAAAATACAAAAGGGCATGAATAGTGGTTCTGTAGGTACCAGTCTAATTTCACTTTGAAGTAGTTGTTACTAATAATTTTGGAAGCAGTGAACAAATAAAAACATTGATGGAAACAAAGCTAGGTATGTGAATTCAGGAACTATGCCTGCTAATTCTTCTATAATATCCATAAAGAGTACAAGTGTTGAGATACAGAGCATTCACGAGTGACTGTAATGTAGTAGCCTCATGGACTGAAGATTTAACTCCATGTGGTATGGGTTTGGGCTGCCCTACAATGTTGAAGTACTTTTAAAATTGTTCCTGTGTTTCTTATGTGAAACAATCCAAACATGTAAGTTCCTTAGTATTGTGTACTTTAGAGATCACAGTTTTACATCTGATGATGCTGCCATGTAGTGAAAGATGCTCTGAGACTCAGAAAGTAGTCATAAAAACAACCATGAAACCCCTAAAATAGGTTTTGGTTTTGTGTTGTTTTGTTTTTCCCAGAAAGTGAAGGTAGATTTATTTGTCCTGTTTTTAGAATGTAAATGTAATATTCTAATTCTAATGTTCTTAAGTTTTCTGTAGTTAGGAAGGATAGCACAGAGGGGCAAATAATCTTATCTGAGTGTGTCACAGGCATCACTCCTATAGACAGATACCTGTCCATGGGGAGTTTATGGTGACTAGTCATAACATCCAGACTTCTAGAGATCAGCAAGATGAACCTCACCTTGTGTCTTGGAGAAGCCTTTGCAAGGGTGACTTGGCAACAGCACTTAATTGGGTGTCTGTGATTTCACAGCTGTGGTGGTTTGACCCTGGCTGGAAGCCAGACACCTACCAAGGTGGGTCTATCACTTCCCTTTTCAGCTGCACAGGGGAGAAAATATATATTGAGAGGCTTAGGAGTTGAGATGAGGACAGGGAGAGATCATTCTGCAATCAGTGTCATGGGCAAAACAGACTCAACACAGAATAAAGGGAAGAAAACTCTAATTTATTACACAGCACTGCACACCCTGTGACACCAGAGTCAGGTGATAAGAAGTGTGACCAGATCTTAAAGCACCTTCCCCCACCCCTCCCTTCTTAGCAGAATTCACTTTAGTCATGATTTCTCTCCCTTCTTCCCACCCCCATTGTGGCACAGGAGGGGCAGGGAATGGGGGAATGGGGGTTTCAGTCAGCTCCTCATGAGTTGTCCATCTTAGCTGGGGGATGCGGGGGGGGGGTGTAGCAGGGGGGAGGCAGGGTGGTGACAATGATGGACATTTCACACACTTTTCCCTTGCTTCCTCATGGGGTCCCACCCACAGGAGACAGTCCTCCAGGAACTTCTACAACATGAGTCCTTTCCCATGGGGCTTCAGCTATTCACCAACTGCCCCAGTGTGAGTCACTTCTTCTATGGGGTGCAGTCATAGAATGTCTCAGACTGCTCCAGCCTGATACCCCACAGAATCACAAGACCCCTCCCAGCAAACCTGCTCTGTCATGGGTCTCCCTATCTCTGCCTATCTCTCTCCATGGGCCTCAGATCTGCTGCAAGAGGCTTGCTCCAATGTGGGTCACAGCACCTTCTGTATGTCTCCACCTGCTCCAGCTTGCAGCCTCTCCATGGGCTGTAGATGGGATCTTGGCTCCCCATCATCATCCATAGATTGCAGGGGGACAACTGCTCCACCATGGGCTTCTCCACAGGCTGCAGAGGCATCTTTCTCTCTGGTGCCTGCAGTGCCTCTTCCTCCTTCCTTCCACGGCCTTGGTGTTTGTACAGTTTGTTATATCTTCTTACTTGCTTCTCTGGTGGCAAAAAGCATCTGCTTGTGGGGTTTTTTTTTCTCCTAAGTGTGACTCACAAAGGCACTGTGACAATCACTGACAGGCTTGGACTTGGTCAGAGCGTGGTCCGGCCTAGAGTCGACTGGTGTTTACTCTGATGAGCCTGGGGAAAACTACTAGCTTCTTCTTGCAGAAGCCACCCAAAACGCCCCCCCTCCTCCACTAGAACCCAGCCATGCAAAACTACAACAGTGCAGATCTGTTAAAATTTAGATGGGGAGCAAGAAGTGCTTTCTGTGCAGTAGAACAGTAAAACACTCCTGAACGTGTCACAAACACCAGACCAGTGCAGGGCTGCAGGGTGCTGTGTTCCTCATCTCCCTCTGTGCAATCAGCCCACAATTTTGTTAAGATAGTTTCTCTCTTTTTCCCTTTTTTTTAGTTAAAATGTAATAATTTGCTATAAGGCAGGGATTACTCTCTGTCGCTTAGTTCCTTATGCAGTACAATAAATTGCCAGGACTTACATTAACTGCCAATAGTAGATGGAAAGTACGTGTCCTACAGTTGCTGACATGTCACCCTAATCTAAAAGTCAAAGACATGCTGACATGAAACTAGAAATAACTCTCCTCCTTTTTAACACTGAAAAAAACTCAACAACCTAAAACTGTACCATAATACATGGTATGTTTCAGGTCAACAGCCAACTCAAATCAGTTACACATATAACTTGGATTGCTTTAAGGTGATGAAGCATACAGTAGCAAGATAATGCTGGATTGTAGTAAGGTCTTCACATTTTATCATTAAGTTAATATTTACATTCTATTTCTTTTATTGTCCAGTTACGTTAGATTTGTTCTTAGTTTCAAGGACTGATTGTAGTTGTGTATGTAGAAGCATCCAGCAGACTAGCCAGGCTGATGCTGTTAAGCACTCTTTCCCTAAGAGCTGTGTACACCAGTTGAGTGTTTATAATTCAAACAGGCTTGAGGCTGATGTAACTTGTGTTTCCTACCTACACCAGTTTTGGCTTTGCTCCCTGACAACCGAACTGCTGTATTTTTGCTGAGAATTTTCTGGGGAGGCATGGAAGAAGCTGCCCTCCACAGATGGCTGTCTCCCTGGCAAGAAATTCATCAGGTCTCAGCATTTAGGATTTACTGTGCACACACAAACTCTGCATTCCGTGCACACACAGTATGTCCAATCTGGCCCAGACTCATTGGATTTATGGCAGGAAGCTTTATAGCTGATCTGTACAGATATTAAACATTTGAAGCTTCTAGAAATTTTACTGCATGTTTACATATGCAGCACTAAACTGGTTTGCTCAGCATTACTGATAGTTGACAATGCAGTATTCAAGTCTGCATCCATGCTACTAAGTATTTAAAAGATGTGTGAAAGTGTTAGGTCATCAAACTTCATGAGACAACATTACCAGATACAAAAATGTGATGGTTCAGCCCCAAGCAGTGGCTGAGCACAACACACCCCTCGCTCACTCCCTGAGGAAAAACAGAGCCTGTGGGTTGGGATAAGGGCAGTTTCCTGACAAAATCACCATGTAAGGGGAACAGTAACAGCCCACAGCAAATTACACTCACACCCAGTTGACAGAGTACTGCACCAACATGAAGACCAATCCAATTCCCCAGCCTCACTTGAACTGTCCTGGAGGCAGCCAGGAGCTCCCCCTCCACAACTTGCCCCTTTTGTGGGGCAGTGATACCAGGAGGTGTGGAAAACAGCCTGGGCTGACTCAGCTTACCTGGCTGCTTGGGGAGGTTACCTCTGGCCTGGCCCAAACCAGGACAAAAAAGTCTACTAACACCAAATATTTCCTAACTCCTATCTGTTAATAAATTAAAGCCAAGCTGATTTTTCGTAAGTACAGTTGCTTTTGCTTCAGTATCCTTTTTTTAGGGTGAATCTTATTTGCTGATGATAGCTAAAAAATAGCAACACTCTGCCCTTAAGATCATGGAGCATATATTTGCTGGGGGTAGGATGTCTCCTCTCAGACATAAAGCTGTAATATATGATATTTTATATTCCACTATAATTATTACTGTGTGTTTTTGTCATCTTGGAGAAACATGCTAAAATATAGTTCTGCTATTGAATACAGCATATACATTTCATTCTCTAAAGACAATGCTGTGAAAGCTTTTTTATGATGCTTTGATTTCTCCGGTTAACAGTCCATCTGTAGGAATTATGGGTATAAAAAACACAAATTCATGCTCTATTACAATTTCTACTGATATTTATGACATTTTTCCTTTCACTTATTTATTTTTTATTATTTCTTCCCTTATAGATAGTATAAATAAAACTGGTACCTTGGGTGGCAGATAGTATTTTGGTTTAATGCAGAAGACAGGGTTCCTTTTAAAATTATCTGGTATGCATTTAAATACATTTAGTGGTTTATAAATCAATAGGCCTTAAAATATCAATTTATTCAAAGTATGATTTTTTTGTACTTTTCGTAGAGGTGTTGACATGGTGAATTGCAGATGTGAAAACACGAACCGCAGATGTGAAAACACAGACCAGTATTTAATATGGACTGTACTCAAGATGAAAGCAAAGAAAAAGATTTATATCCACACATAGGTATCTGTTAACTTCGGTCTGATTTTCAGGAACATGCAGTAATTCCTTAAGGTAGTAATTTTTTATTTTAAAACTATGTCTTGTTGTCCAGGATTGCTGTTGTCAGTGGTATTTTAAAAACAATTATATACATAATTCTGTGGTAATTTCATTATCTGAACCTACATGTATATGGGCTGTTGCTACTCAATCCTTTTTTACAGTATTCTGCTCCAAAGGCAATCTGTTCTTCAATGTGCAGGGCTAATGTGTGGAGGTACACTGATAAATTACCTTTGCACTAAGAGCAATAAATCATTCCAAAAGCGGCAAACACTTTTGTATTTAATAAATACCTTCATTGGGAGTGCACAAAGAGAACAACCCCCAGTTACAACATACACAGGAACACCTTCCGCTTCTGCACTGTACTTATCTCAGCAGTCGAGCAAGTTGTCAAATTTCCAGCTGCAGAAGTAGGGGCAGGACAGCCCTTCCCACCTGCTTCCTCACGTCCCTTCCCTGCTCAGAACAAAGACACTTAAGAATGGGCTTTGTCTTAAATCAGTGGAGCTTAAGCACATGCTCAAAGTTAATCATACAAAGTAAGAGAAACTATAAAAGGAAATAGAAGGCTACCTCGTCTGTCTTCTAACTGCTTATGTTATTGGTTCTTTGGATTTATTTTATTTTCCCCTTTAAATTGTATTTATTTCTGCCAGAGTACTTTTCATTACATCACACCTGACTGCACCATCAAAGCAAATAATCAGTTACGTGGTGGTGGGCACAGCAAGAGCTCGTTAACAGCAATGCCATGTTGGGAGCTCTCTGAAACAACAGATTTTGAGTGCATTGACAGAAGGTGCCAGAATTTAGAGTATTTCTGTGGGAATCCCAAGCTAGTACTGGCAGTAAAGAGCATGCAGGAGGAATTCTTCATGAAAGTTTTGAATTTCAAGTGAATTCTGAATATTGCTCATGACTTCAAACTTCGCAACTGATGAAATCCTAAGGGGTTTTTTGACTAGAAGGTGGAGGTACATTTAATACTCTGCATGTAACAAAAATAAAGATTGTTTGTCTACTTGGTTGTCTGAAAGGTAGAGGTATTTTACAAAAGTCATATATAAGCACAATGTTTACAGTAGCAGCCTTGGTTTTTAATATTTTTAACTCTCTGAAGATACTTGGGTTGTATTGCAAACTCTCTTACAACAGGCTACCACCTTTCTTGGATTTTCATTTGCAAACCAAAAATGTGGGTATAGTAAACTTTGAATATTTACTGTTTAAGGAAAAACTTGTAGCTGAAAAGAAAAAGAGGGAAAATAGTAATCCGAAGTGAGCTTGACCTGAAACTATAATCTGCAGATAAGACTGTCATAGTTTTTATTTCCTCAGAATGTCACCTGGCAAGTGTGAAATTAGGCTACCTTGGACCTTAGGTAGCTGTAAAAAAAAATCCACATCCCCAAAAAAGCCCAAACAAAAATGAGGGACAATTAGAAGCACCTCAGTCAGTTTGAATGAGGCATCTCTCAAAAAGATGTAGTTTCCTAAAAATTATGAACTTGGTACAGAAATGAATCTTTGACCTCCGCTATAAAAATGTCAGAGTAGATAATTGGTGTATGACTTGTTAGCAGTTTGAAATATTACCTAATATGTTTGGGGTATTATTCCTGCTCCACCAAAATCTAATTAGTACTGAAGACTGCAGACTTTTGCATCTGTTACCAGTTGCAGATTAATTACGGGCTGAAAAGCTTTTCATTAGCCTTTAATTTCATTGTCTTTTAGTTTCAGTTCTATGGCAGTGTTAATAAATTGTAAACAGTTCTTTGCAGATAGTAGAAGGGCTATTGTACACGAAAGAAGAGATTTATTCTGAAGTGGTTTTGGTATTAGGTGTAAGGAAGATAGCATCATGTAAGTGATGGGGGATTAGAGAAGTGTATTTTCTGCTTCTCTAACCAACATGGAGGAAGAGATCTTGTTATTTTTTCCTGCTTGGGTCAAAAATGTTTCCATAAACTGTGTTTTCTTCTTTGATGTATTAAGAATCACAGAATCACAGAATCACAGAATCGTAGGGGTTGGAAGGGACCTTGAGAGATCATCGGGTCCAACCCCCCTGCCAAAGCAGCTCCCTAGCTCATATTGCACAGATAGGCGTCCAGACGAGTCTTGAATATCTCCAGAGATGGAGACTCCACCACCTCCCTGGGCAGCCTGTCCCAGGGCTCTGTCACCCTCACTGTGTAAAAGTTCTTCTGCATGTTGGTGCGGAACTTCCTGTGCTCCAATTTGCAGCCATTGCCCCTTGTCCTGTCGCCACAGATGACTGAAAAGGGGCTGGCCAATTCCCCCTGCATCCCATACTTAAGATATTTATAAACATTAATTAGGTCCCCCCTCAGTCTTCTTTTCTCCAGGCTGAACAGCCCCAGCTCACTCAGCCTTTCCTCATACGGGAGATGTTCCAGGACCTTAATCATCTTCGTAGCCCTCCTCTGGACTCTCTCCAGGAGATCCCTGTCCTTTTTATACCAGGGAGCCCAGAACTGGACACAATACTCCAGGTGGGGCCTGACCAGGGCAGAGTAGAGGGGGAGGATCACCTCCTTCGACCTGCTGGCCACACTCTTCCTGATGCATCCCAGGATCCCATTGGCCCTCTTAGCCACCAGGGCACACTGCTGGCTCATAGCCAATGTGTCATCAACCAGGACCCCCAGGTCCTTCTCCACAGAGCTCTTCTCCAGCAGGTCAGCCCCCAGCCTGTACTGATACAGACGGTTATTCCTCCCCAGGTGCAAGACTCTACACTTGCTTTTATTAAACCTCATCTGGTTTCTCCCTGCCCAGCTTTCCAACCTGTCCAGGTCTCGCTGGATGGCAGCGCAGTGTTCCTGCGTGTCAGCCACCCCTCCCAGCTTTGTATCATCAGGTACTTGCTGAGGGTGGATGCTATTCCCACATCAAGGTCGTTGATGAAGATATTAAACAGGACTGGACCCAACACTGAGCCCTGGGGAACACCGCTAGTCACAGGCCTCCAGTCAGATTTTGTTCCACTGATCACGACCCTCTGAGCCCGGTCCGACAGCCAGTTCTCAACCCACCTCACTGTCCACTCATCTATCCCATGATCTCTTAGCTTTTCTATCAGGATGTCATGGGAGACAGTATCGAAAGCCTTGCTGAAGTCAAGGTAGATGACATCCACTGCTCTCCCTCCATCCACCCAGCCGGTGATGAGATCATAGAAGGCTATGAGATTGGTCGAGCACGATCTTCCCTTGGTGAATCCATGCTGACTACTCCTCATGACCTTCTTCTCCTCCAGTTGCTTGGTAATGGCATCCAGAACAAGCTGTTCCATCACCTTTCCAGGGACAGAAGTGAGGCTGACTGGCCTATAATTGTTAGGGTCCTCCTTCTTGCCCTTTTTGAAGACTGGAGTGACATTGGCTATCCTCCAATCCTCAGGAACTTCTCCTGTTCTCCAAGAGCTGTCGAAGATGATAGCAAGCGGCTCCGCAATCACTTCTGCCAGCTCCCTCAGCACACATGGATGTATCCCATCCGGGCCCATGGATATGTTTGCATTAGTCCCTTTGAGCCGCTCCTGGACCACCCCTACCTCAACTAGAGGGAAGCTCTTCATTCCCCAAACACTCCTACTTTCATCCAGGATCTGTGGGTCCCGAGGGGCCTTTGGAGTGAAGACTGAGGCAAAGGCAGCATTCAGTATTTCCACCTTCTCATCATCACCCGATACCAGGACACCCGCCTCATTCATCAAGGGACCTACATTATCCCTGGTCACCCTCTTACTATTCACATATCTGAAAAAACTCTTTTTATTATCCTTTATGTCCTTTGCCAGTTTCATCTCCAAGCAGGCTTTAGCCTTTCTAGTCGCAAAAAGCACACTTCCTCATAAGCTTCTGGTTTTTAACAGAAAATTTGAGGTAAATTTGAGGTAACTGACACAGTAAATTTGAGGGTCAAACAGAGTGAAGAATTTTTTCCTCATGTTCGGGTGGAACTTCTTGTGGTCCAGTTTGTGCCTGTTGTCCCTTGTCCTATCGCTGGGCACCACTGAAAAGAACCTGGCTCCACCCTCTTGTCATACACATGTTAGATATTTATAAGCATTGATAAGATCCCCTCTCAGTCTTCTCCACGCTAAAAAGACCCAGATCACTCAGCCTTTCATCATCAAGGGATGTTCAAGTCACCTAATCATCCTTGGAGCCCTGTAAGTCATGTAACTTAACAGAGAAGTTCACATCTACAGAACTGCTTTTATTATAAGCCTTGTAGGTTTATAGATAGGGTATTTCTTTCAGCTTAGAACAGGGTTGCCATTGCAAATGGCTAAATAATCTCAATTGGGAAGGGGAAGGGAGAAAATACTTTTCTTTAGTTTGTCTGTGGAAAATACATACTACAAAGCAAAGGGTTATTTATTACGAAAAGCCAGTACTGTAATCTGTTTTGTATTTATTTTAAAACTTGAAACTAATTTCAGGTTTTTAAACTCAGAAAAAACAAAGCCCACTCTGAAAATTAAATTTTCCCTGGTGCCAACTGGCTTTGGACGTTTCCAAATGACTGTTTCTATAGCAACAGCAAACATAATAAGATAATTTAAAAACATTTTCAAACATCTCACATTTGTGGTTATCTAGCTTCCAAAGGTAATATCAAGTACCTGTCTACATTTCAGCTGAGTCGCTCCACAGAAGAGATGGAAAGAAATTATTTGCAGCACCCATGCTTCCAGTGGTGCTGCATGTGTGCAAGCGCTTTTCAGGGGCTCTTTTTGTTCTTGGTTAAGAAAAGCCCACTGGGTGGAGGCATGGAGCTGAATTTCATCAGGAGACAGCAATTCATAGATTAAAGAATGTGAAGAAAGAAAGGGACATTAAAATCAAAACCTGGTAGGCTCATTTAACAAAGTCTGTAAGACTTGATCATTAATTGAAATTGGGCACACCTTCCTCCAAACTCCCTGATCAGGATTTGAAATTATTACTGGCATTAATGGAAACCTTGGAAAACTTTTGTGAAGTGCTCAGACATATCCCTTATTTTCAATTTTATGCTGACCAGTTAGAATTTTGGCCACATCCTGCTCTAACTTTGCCAGTTGGATGAGCGATACTGTAAGACTTCCATATCTAATTGCACTTCTTAATCTACATAGAAGGAAACCCGCAAGTCTTGCAGCATGGATTTTACTTTGGTAATTTTTTGGCTTTTCTGAGAGCTAAGGGCAAGTTTATCAATATTTTTCTCTTAATAGGGGCAAAAAGCTGAGCAAGGCTATCTGTTCCACAAGTCATTGTAGGCTGCAAGACACCTTTTTGTCCACTATGTTAAATATTTATCCCATGCTAAAAGAAGGCACTTGGCCACAAACCCTTAATTTCTCATCTGAACTTGCTGCCCAACTAATCCTATCAACACACAACCCTTCTTACAATAGAAACTGAGAGCAGTAGCCGAAATTAACCAGAAATCCACAGCTTCCCCGGGGTTCAGCTTCTCCCACAGATGTTGCCAGCTGTGGCTGCACATGCTGGTGGCCCCAGTGTCATAGGCAGCTCAGATGTTCTTAGCCAGGTGAGTCCCTGCTCCTGGGGACCAACCTGAAATGAGACAGAGGGTGTTCCTGAATCCTTCTGCCAGGGTTCAGCTGGAAGAGTTTTCAACAGGGATGGTCACCTCACAGACAGAACTGGGGGTCAAGGGCCAGAAGCAGCCTGTTGACCTCCATTTCGTACATATATAGGGATTTTTCATGGAGAGCTGAGAGGGGCTGGGATTTGCTAATCTCTGCCTAATTTGCTTTCCTGAGCCTTGGACACAGTTTCAGCCCAGAAACTTGTATCTGTCAGCTGTAATGATAGTGACATCTGCCATTGACTGTTCCCCTGCTGATGTATCTCAAAGCAACATTGTATAAAGTCTTTTGCTGTGGAACTGTGGGAGAAGAAAAAAAAAAGCAAAGTCAAACGAGATCTAGTTAGAGGCTTGACAAATATCCTCATAGTCAGCTCTCGTTAATGGAGGCACAAGTACCACAAGGTCAGACTTCGTAATTTTGTCTCTAGATGCCTATTCTGTGCTCCTTCTTCCTGGAAAATGCTTGGACAAGGTCTCCAGAGGAATTCCAATTAGCGAGTGGAGTATTGGCAAATATTGACCCATTTGCAAGACAAGTCAGTTAACCCCAAGGTTAACCCAAGTGACTGCTGTGCTGCTGCAGTGTTGTTACAGCTCGTCTTTGGGTTGGTTCACTCAGACATCTTCAGACACAAAGACAGTCTGCACCTTTGAAGTACAAAGCAAAAATTTACTGGTTAATATAAAGGAGATAGGTAGGAGGAAATGACCTTTTAGTCCAAGTGTCAGCATGCCCACCACCTCTGACATGAGGAATCTTTGTTGAGAGGTTGGGGTCAGTCAGGAGGGGGGAAGAGTGGACACCACCGCACATCCTCCGTGCTTCAGGCCTCCCTCTGCCACCAGCTGCATCAGCCACGATGACAATGGCAATTTGACCCAATGCTTCACATCTAGTTCCCAACTAAACAGACCACCCTGATGAACTCCCTGCTTTTTTTCCCCACTAGGACTTCAAGACTTTTGATACCACTATTTTCTCTCTTGTATCCTTGAGCTACTAATGATATTGTCTCAACAATCCTACCCCTGGGCAAGACTTTTGTCTTTTCTGTCTCTTTACAGACCTCCTCACAGCATCTTCACAGCAGTCTGAGCGTGCAGGCTGTTCAGCTGTGTCTGGATGCCCTGCCCAGTGGGGAGAGTGGGCACAGCCTTCGGATGGGGTTATGGAGGGAGAGTTTCAGCCTGTGCACTGACCCAGGGAAAAGCGGGCAGGAGATCATTCCTCTGGAGCATTAAATGAATCATATTACTAGTTCTACTCTTCTGCTGTTTTTGGCAGCCCTGTGTGAATTAGAAATAAACCTGGGAATTTCTTATTGCATGAATCACTCTGGATCATGGAAGCAGTGTCCTCATCCAGGTCAGGGTGCTCTGCCCTCAAGTTCAGCAGTGGGTGATATGGTGTGGTATCAGGTTCTTCCAGCCTGGGCCCAGGACTGACATTTTTCCTTGCCCCTAACACTCCTATTTGCCCACTCCTCTGGCCTGCCTCAGTCTGAATCACAGCCCTGCCTTCGAGTCTGTCCATTGGTATCCCTAGTTTGGTGTCTAGGTCACTAATAGAGATGTTACACACAGCAGGCCCCAGGTCAGACCCTTGAGGTACTTGCTCCAGGTAGCATCCCATGACCCTCTGAGTGAAGTCATGCAGCAGCTTTTTACCTATCTAGTAACCTGTTCAGTAATCATTTGTTGAATGGGAAATATGCCATGTGTATCTCATTTTCTTTTTCCTCCCAGGCAGTGTTTAGAAATATTTCTTGAAAATCTGAGCCCTTTATGACTTTTTTTTTTTAAATCCATTTGTTTCTGAAGTAGCATTGTCAGGATTCCTTTTGTCCTAAACAGACCTGAAGTTAGTTTTATTTTCCTTACTGTCAGCTATAGAGCTTCCTTTTTATCCTTTAATTTCCTCCATTGATTTTCTACAATTTCTTATTGATATTCATTTCACTATCCTTTTTTTCTGCTCTCTCGAACATAAAAAGGATTTTTTTATTAATCTGTACAACTCTGTGATGTATACATGTAATAAAAATGAAAACGCAGAAGTACTAATTTATGTGCATAAATTCAGCTCATTTAGTATTACTGAAACTAATGAGCATCATAAACGAGGCAGTGACAGTCCACATAAAAATAGTAATAGCTGTTAAACTTGTAACACCTAAAAATCCTGAAATACAAGAATATTTTCGAGTGTAATTTTTACTGTTTTCTGTGTCACCCCAGAGAGCTCTAAATATATTGTATCTATGGGGAAAAAGGAGATTTTAAAACCAATGTTATCTACTGTACCAAGATTATTCTAAAAATCTTATGTAATTATTTTGGAAATTATTTCATTCAGCTCAGTAATATTAGGTCTTATCCTTCATCCTGACAGATGATGAGTTAAATCACAGAATTATACATTTTTGCAGCTTGGTTCCAGGGTTCATCACTTGATTATATTTGCTATGTGCAAAATGCATACCGAGGAAGCAGTAAGCTTAATATTACTTCAAAAGACACGGTACTACCCTGGCACATGCTTCCTATTCGGGGAGCTTTCAGTTCTAGCAAAATAATATAAAGTTATTACAAGGTAAGACTGAAAAATAACTAGATAGCTTGTTCATGATATCTGCTACTTTTATCTTGTAGATTTATGATGAATGAAGCTAATCCAGATACTTCAAGAAAAAAATACCCTTGTGCATTTATGCAGATTTTTTTCCCCGGCTGTTCTTCTCCTGAGACAAAATATATATTATACATAAATTGTGGTAACTTACAAATTTTATTTCTCTCCTGAGGTTTATGGGTAAAAGGATGTTTTCCAAGTGAACTCATCTCCCTGTGCTTGTTTACATAATTTGATTGACAAAAACCTCAGTACAATTACTTATATACTGTGGAAAAGTTCCTGGGGAAAAGCATAATTGAAGGGATTATTTTGTTTGCTGGAGCTCTAGCAGTATTCTAACAACAGTGTATTTGCAACAGGGAATATTTTGTATAAAGGCAAGTGTTCTTTAAATATCAGGTTTCATTCCAGATGGTTTTTGAAATCATGGTCCTGGTAGACCATAGAATTTGAATTCTAGGGGTTGTGGTTCCTTTGACACCCAGTCAGGATAATTCTGCTTATTTGTGGTTGGGATCCATAGGCTAGGGCTGTACCTGAGGATGTGAAGGCGCAATCTGTGGATTGTTGGAGTGAGGAGAGTGAAGAGGGCCCGTCCAACCTGGCAGTGTAGTGTCTGTCATGTGAAGCTTGAAGAGGTATCTCAGTTTCAACAAGGGGGAGGGTAAGCTAGTCCCCACCTTGCCTCCTTGCTGTAAACTCCCTGAAAGATAGTACCCACCTGCTAACACTAAGGGGAGAGAGTAACAGGTGGGAATAATGCTGGTTTGGCACCACTCTCTCTGTGGTAGCTCCTTTTGTCTTCGTACAGCATCAAGCAGAGACAGTCCATGACTGGGCAGAGGAGAGGGTGAGGCAAATAGTGACTCTCCTCCTGTCTGCTATCAGTTACTCATCAATGTGTACCAAATGCTCTATGAAACACCATGCAGCCTGTGTGCTATGCACATCTTCTTCCGCTCATGGTGCAATCGAATCTGATAGTACGTATTTATGTTGTGATTGTTCTACCAAAACACTTTATATAGCAGAATGATTGATAAGTAGTAGGTAGCAATGTTTTCTTCCCCCCCCCAGTGTACCTTTGTAAAGTTAATATGAGCATTATAGGATTGTCCATAGCATTACATGTTCTACAGTCTTTCATATCTCTGCAGTTTTGACCGGCAGCGAGAGAGACTAAAAAGACACTGCATGTGTCTGCATCTGTTTGAAATGCAAAGATGTTACACACTCAGCATATATCAAAAGCTTTCTGTTGTCTGATTTTACCCTGGATCCATAAAGCAATTAGTCTGTTTTAAGAATGATTAGTTCCAAGGAACTAGCCATGTTTTCTTACATAGAGTGATAAAATAAATTTTTACAACCAATACTAAGAAACTGCTGTAGATGTAAAGTACACTGAAGAACTTGATCTCCTTTGTTGCCCACCTATTTTGAAGGCCGCTGCTATTTTTATTGCAATACTCGATACTAATAATGTTCAGATACTTTTCCTTTTCCTCTAATACTACAGTGGTTATATTGTTTCACTACCTGAAAATTGGAGGTAAGATTGCTTCAGATGGACTTGTCAGAGCCTGGAATTGTTCTGCTGGAAATCAGGAACACCAATGTGTGACTGAAGATGCTCCTTTTTTCACTCTGACCATCATATGAAGAACTAGTTTGAACCTTTTCTTACCGTGTCTCAGAGGAAAACGCAACTGTCAAACAAAGGGTAGCCCCTGGGAAACAGAAAAGGGAAACCTATAATCTTATGTGATGTTTCTGGTAGCTGGCCAATTTTCTTGAGTGAATATATTCTTTTCAGGTCCATATCTTGATTAGGCTTCTTGATTTGGGCTTTTACTGGCTTCCAAGGTGACAGAGAAGGAACAGCAACTTTTTTCTACTTTTCCTATTAATAGCCTTTTCCCACAGAGGTTCAGGACAGGGTTTTCCCCAGGGTGCCTTAGAACAATACCTTATTTCCAGACTGAACAGCTTCCTTCTTGGTTAGTTTTCGAGTCAATAAAGCCTACCTTCTTGGCCTCTGCCTTAGTTCAACATGGAATAAAACCAAAACTCTAAGTAATGAAGCAGACTCATTTGATGTCAAGCCCTATTACAATTTCAGCTTTGGAATTTACTGTTTTGCAGCCTGATCCTTGCAAAAAGAGAAAGAGATATAAAAAAAAGGCGGGAAAAAAAGTGCTGTGATGTAACCACCCTGGCTTCAGTCTCCACTTCCCGATCCATCAGTGTTGCTCCTTGTAGCTGCACAGATCCAGAGTCTGTCATGGCTGTAGTTTAAATGGAAGATCAAGTCATTACTCATAATCTGATGATTTCGAACAGCCTAGAAGTCGTACCAGGTACCAATGCCCTGTGGAGTCAACACCTGCTTATCACGTTGTTGGATAATTTAATCTAACAATTATGAAACCTCACAGAAAATAAAGAAACAAAACACAAATTCTGTAGTGCTTAAACTCAGTAGAAGTTTTCTAATGAGAAAACGTCAGATTTCTTCAGTTTGTTTTGCTAAAAGAGAATTACATTTCTGTCATAAAGACATAGTAGTAAAATTATCCAGAATAGGCGTATGCTTAGGTGTGATGATTAGTCATAATTGAAGCAGCTTGTATTAAGTCTATTGTATTTAATTGCTTTCTAGAGTAAAATTTTGATCTATTGAAAGGCAACTGGATTTTCACTTTGTTTCCAGCATGCCAGTTTTCCCCTATCCCTGTTTCTTTTGTTAACCTTTTTTGCCCCCATTCCAGTCTTTCGTTTCTTGAAATGATAGAGTTCAAAGATCAGATCACAAGACCTGATAGATCTTGTGGACTGTAGCCCTTAATTTTATGTGTCAGTAATTTCCAAGCTGTAAAAGCAAGCTTGCTAGGTTTCCAGATGAACATGTTTTTTTTCTTGCTAGTGTCTGAGGATGCTAATGCCAACACAGTGCCTCAAGACCTTGCTGTCTTTGTGATAGAAAACACACAGATTTTTATGACCTCAAAGAAAAAAAATGCAGTCAATTCATGTTGAACCACTGATTTCTCACTTCTTTCCCTGCCCCCCTTTCAAATAGCTACAGCTCTTCTTGGAAATACCATGTATCAGTGCACATCCTGTAACAAGCAGAAGTCACCTTCCCTCTGGTGTTGAGGAACAAATGCCTCACTTCAGACCTGCACCCAGGGCTGTGCCTTTGAAAGACAAATCTGTTTGATAGTGTGACAGCAGCACAGGAAACTTTTTGTAGAACCTGCTGCTTTCACGTAGCACACAGCGAGCATTTCAGTGCAGTTCAGGAAGAAAGACAATTCCAACAGCTCTTCGTTTTGACAGTCACAGTTCACTTTAGAGGAGGATGAATTAAAGTTTATTGGATATTTACAGAAATTATAAAGTACAGTCTTAACAGAAATCATACAGTTCCAGATTTCCTCTGCACACCCCAAACAACATTTTTTTTGAGAGAAAGTCAAAATGTCATATCAGAGCACTGTCTGAATAAAGACACATCTCCGCATTCAACCACTGGGTCAACAACACATTTACAGAACTCAGCTCTAAAAAGAAACTGCAGACTTCTATAGGAGCAGCTCATTACTTATGTAGTTACTAATTTTACTACTCTGTGGGTTTAAATTCACTAGGGGATCACAGAATCACAGAATCGTAGGGGTTGGAAGGACCTCGAGAGATCATCGGGTCCAACCCCCCTGCCAAAGCAGCTCCCTAGCTCATATTGCACAGATAGGCGTCCAGACGAGTCTTGAATATCTCCAGAGAAGGAGACTCCACCACCTCCCTGGGCAGCCTGTCCCAGGGCTCTGTCACCCTCACTGTGTAAATGTTCCTCCGCATGTTGGTGCGGAACTTCCTGTGCTCCAGTTTACAGCCATTGCCCCTTGTCCTGCCTGTCTCCACAGACTACTGAAAAGGGGCTGGCCAATTCCCCTTGGATCTCATGCTAGTGTAAAATGAAGCATAGTTTCAGCAAAAAAAAAAAAAATATGATTAGGTTATTTATATCCTCTAATATCATAATTTTGTACTTATTACAATCCTATCATAGCTTACCATTGCATTCTGGAAGGTATAGGATGTGTGTGTTCTTATGCCCAGCTGTGGGCTACACTAATTTTTCCATTGAAGGCACAGAACACTTTAGAAGAAAACCCCACCAGACACACAGATTGCTGCATAACAATATATGGCCATGTTTTTATTTGGTTGTGTTTTGTTAGTTCCCTATCAGTAGTTCATGGAACCTTGTGAACATGTAGATCACAAGCTGGAAATCAGCCTTTACAACTGAGCAATCCTTCTTATAGCTGGTGTTGGGATGATAAAAGTCAGTTGTAGAATCAAATCCATAGTAGCAGCTGCAAGGTGGAAACCAGCAGCTACAAATCACATTGAGGAGGGGAGTATATCAATCCTTTAACTACATCTTTTGTCCAGAAGTCTTTACAGATGGATCCCTTTTAAATGAGCCTTTTCTTTGTGAAGTGATTTTATAAACAATATTTTTCCCCAATACAGTAGGAAGGATTTTCTGAGGAGAGGCCATTGAGGTCACCTGGAGTAGGGAGAGTCACTTCCAGGAAGGGGGATTTATTTATGGGCATTCACACGGGGGTGATAAGGAGCAGAGTCTGAGGAAGAAGAGCTGGATTCACTCTAAAAGTCCTTCATCACATCAGAAAATAGTCTGGGAGGTCTGGGATTCCTTGCAGGGAAATATCATGTTCTATTTTGTGCTATTTTTGGGAGTTTTTTGGGGTTTTGTTTGTTTGTTTTTCTGAAGAAGGGAGTTTGTTCCCTCATACATCCCTCTGCCATTGCTATACTTAAGATTTATCTCTATCAAATGTTTTTGAGGTGGTTTTCTTTTTATTGAAAGACCTTGCTGTTGCACTATATAATATTCAACATTTTCTCTCTTTTGGGGCAGTTTTTGATTTCTTTTTTTCTGGCATCTAGCTAAAAATCCCAGAATCCAAGAAATCCATGCAGTACCAGGAAACAAAAGCCGTGGGTCAATTCAGATTTAACAGACCTGAAACTTCCATGCAGCTAATCTGGTTGAATTCTCAAGTAGAAAACGCAGTCAACATTGCAAGCAATACATTTACTGCTCAACAAAGGTGTCAGGCTTTCAGCATTTCGAAAGTTATCATAATAAAGCTGTTTTCATGCCATAAAAACAACTGATCAGTGGTGATGAAGTCTGTGTAGAATATACCAATTTCCTCCAAGATCTGATTTCATCAGGATCACTGCCAGTATGACCTTTTAAAGCCCATAGAAGAGTTTGTTTGGAGCCAAATCCTGAAACTGGTTATTCATGTATTACAGTACTGCATTTTAATTGGTGATAATAGCAACAAATGCTGCCTCTTAAAGGATTTTCTGCTTACAATTCATGATACAAATGTTTGTGTTGGTTTCTATTTTCTCCTGCCTTGCCTGAATATGGAACATTTAGAGAACTAATGAAAAATACGGAAGGCATGGCATGTTCTTTACTGCAATAATACCCTTCATAAGAGGATATTTTTCCAGTGATAGAACCAGGTCACTGACAAAGAAACCTTGCTTTACTGTTTGTATTTTTAAAACAAACCTGATTTGGGTCTTCTTTAGACAATTGCTTTCCTTTATGTGGATTTCTCAAATGTAACATGTAAGAATAAACAACTCAAAAATATTCTTAGCAGAACTTCAGCTCTTGCTTAGTAATAAAAAGTAGCATTTTTAAAAGGTTGCATTTTCTAACATAATGGCAGTTCACACATGGCTGAGGTTGATATTACTTTCAGTCATTGACTGGGAACTGAAGAGTTCTTCTGGATGCTGTGTTTTAGGAAAAAAAAAAAAACCAAATCAAAACAACAAACCACCATGATTTCTTCCTGACTTTGCAAGTATTTCTTTCTTAGTGAGAGTTCAAATTATGTCAGATTTTGTCACAGAAAACCAACAGAAGAAATATTAGTAACGTAAGTCAGTGAGCTGGGAGTGGAGAAAGAACCAAAATAAGGCTCAGAAAGAATTTCTCACAAAGTATAAGCTGTTCCAAAGAGAGGCTTTGCTCTAATTATTTTTGCCTCAAATTTTACCCATTGAATTATGAATTTCTTACAAGAGACTTAAAAAAAAGTGTCTCACTTCTCCAGAGAAAACAACGAACTATCTCAAATAATGAGCTGCTGGATTTGTGGAATTGCCTCCTTTGTTGTCATGGAAACTAAAGTTATGAAAAATTGAATGAAAGAAGCTGATGATGCCTCCCATAGTTTCCCTATAACTCTCGGAGTTCTTAATGTTCCTTAACACAGATAATTATTTATAAATATTTCAGAGCAAAGGATGGAACAATATGGAGTTTCGTTGAAGAGTAACTGAATATTTTCATGCATAACTAGAGCTTACTAATGATTGTTAATCAGTATCCTAGAGAAGAATATTACAAATCATAATCTCAGTGAAGTCAGTCAAAATTTACCAGTGTAAGCAGTAGGGACAGAATTCGATCGAATTTATGAGAAATTATTCCACCAATCCCTGGGAGTTTCCACCACTGGGAATTAATCTCTTTCTAAAGGTTAGCTGACAGATATTCTAGGACTAAAGCATTCTTCAACTGTTGTTTCCACAACATCAGCGTACAAAACTCTTCCAAAACAATAAAAAAACCAATACAGTGTCTCCTACAGCACAAATCACCTAAGCAAAATCAAGCATGCCTTTTGTTTAAAAGCTGTCTTGTGGGATCAGCCCAGAAAAATCCTCTGGATCAAATGCTATGGTCTTAATTACATCTATAACAGGTTTCTGAAAATAATCCTGTTCTTTAGGGTACTCCCACA
Organism: Porphyrio hochstetteri; assembly: GCA_020800305.1. Lineage (NCBI taxonomy): Eukaryota > Metazoa > Chordata > Aves > Gruiformes > Rallidae > Porphyrio > Porphyrio hochstetteri. The sequence continues at coordinate 62,249,622 of CM036905.1, forward strand.
GTATGCTAATATGGGCATTTTACTTCGGTAATCATCTAGATCAACTTTATTAAGCAGGTATCTTGTATCATGAGAAAGCAGCCAAATCAGTTACTTTGCACCTGAAACATACAGATGTTTGTTGGGCATCAAGCCAGATCATAACTCTGGTTTATCTTTTCTTGATTTCACAAGTAATTATTCTATTGTGTTGGTCACAGGAAACTTTGTAAGGAAATATCAGACATCCCAGTTCTGTTCAACCAAAACCAGCCCCCAACCCTCACGGACTTCTCGCTAAGACTACCAGCAGAATCTGGTGCACTAAAACTGCTGTTTTGATAATTTTAAAGGATATGGGATTTACCTGTGGATTCTTTACAGTTGTTCTAAAAAATGCTACTTAAAAAGAAGGAAAGGAAAGGAAAGGAAAGGAAAGGAAAGGAAAGGAAAGGAAAGGAAAGGAAAGGAAAGGAAAGGAAAGGAAAGGAAAGGAAAGGAAAGGAAAGGAAAGGAAAGGAAAGGAAAGGAAAGGAAAGGAAAGGAAAGGAAAGGAAAGGAAAGGAAAGGAAAGGAAAGGAAAGGAAAGGAAAGGAAAGGAAAGGAAAGGAAAGGAGGAGGGGGAGGGAAGGGGAAAGGAAGAGGAAAGAGGAAGGGAAAGGGAAAGGGAAAGAAAAAGAAAGGGAAAAGGGAAAGAAAAAGAAAGGGAAAGGGAAAGGGAAAGGGAAAGGGAAAAGGGAAAGGGAAGGGAAAGGGAAAGGGAAAGGGAAAGGGAAAGGGAAAGGGAAAGGGAAAGGGAAAGGGAAAGGGAAAGGGAAAGGGAAAGGGAAAGGGAAAGGGAAAGAAGGGGGAGTACTTAAAAATTAGTCATGATGAACATACCAACATGTGATACCTGTTTCTATATAGTAAATTAAGGGTTAGAGCTCTGGATATATAGCTAACAGCTTGAGTTAATTCTCCAGTTCCTCCTCAAGTAATTAAATTCTAAACCAAGATACATTCTATGAAAGTCATTTAACTCTTCCTTTAGAGGCTGGATGAAAACACCTCCCATCTCTTAGGTTGAAGCTGTGTATTATGTAGCAATTAGCAATTCTTCTCTTAATAGAGTGTATGGACAACAGGATCTTGATGAGTCTTGATGGTTTGGATGTTCTCAAGTGAACGAGTAATCAAAGAACTTTACCCTCTAGTCCTTTTATGACATAGAGGAATTTTCATGAAAAGATTTTGAATTTATGGCAGAAGCATTTCTCAGAGGAGGACTCTAGCCACAAAGCAAGCCTCTGTTTTCTGGTTGCTGTGCTGCAGTCTGTGCCTTCTGCCTCACAGTCAGCATGGGGAGCTGTCTTATGACTGTCCTAGGAAATTTGCACTGGCCATCTCAAGTGTCTGACTCATCCCATCAACTCTACAAGCAACGTGCTTAATTCAAAGATTTTTAAAAATTATTTTAACATATCAAAGAATTAGTTTTATAACACTTACCATAATGTCAGTTTAATGTACCTAAATCTTTTATTGAATCCCATCCTTATTATTTTTCCTCTTTAGTTTTGCACTGCTAAGTGATGATATTACTGTTATATTTCACTGCTATTGTTCACAGAGATACTGCTAGAATAACCCTGTAACTTGTGAGTTGCTTAGATACTAAATTAACAAGGGCCATAAAAATGAGGCGGATAGATAAGAATAGATAAAACAATACAATAAAATATAGCACTTCACATTCTGAATCTTAAATATAACTTCAATAAACTAAAAATCCATTAAAAGGTATTTCCATGCAGTTCATGAGAAGAGTATTTCATAGGAAAATACAAATGGCAGTATTAGCAGACAAAATATATGAACAACAGTGCAAATATTAAACTGTTTCATTCATTCTCGATAAAATAGAAAGGTTACTCAGAAATTAATAAAAAATATATCAAGTGCAAAAGAAAAATCAATTAATATCTGTAGGAGTTTTGTGTTGCGTACAGAAAAGTCAGAATCTTGCTTTGTAAGATTCTTTTTTGACTTCGCTTTGACTTTATTCAGAGTTGTTCATCCTGATTCAAGGCATGCTCAACTTTAACTCTTTGTCATTGAAACCTAAAACCAGGATTACTTGAAGGACATGTTTGAGTGCTTTCCCTAAATCATACCTTTTCCAAATCTCCCGGTTTAATCACATTGTTTTTCCAGAACCATCTCCTGGATTTGTGTATTTAAGTAAGAGTTTCAGCTGCAAGATTTCTCTGTGTGCCTTTTTATTAAGCATCCTGTCTTTATAGAGGCTGATAAAAAACTAGAAAATATGACTTTAAAAGCCCATAAAGGCACGTATTTCAGAAAACAAATAAAAATAACCTCAAAGGGTTCTTTTTATACCTGGATTTTGTGACCAAGCCTCTTTGAGGTTATACCTTCAGTGATATAGGATCAAAATCTCAAGACACTTGTAGGTAACAACTATGTTTTTCAAGACCAATACAAGTTTGTTTCAGTGAAAGGAAACAGAAAGCTCCTGGAGTCTTTCATAAGAATGGGGCTTTTTTATTATAAAACCAAGGAAGCAAGACTTTTTTTAACCTTAGGAAGAATGAAGACATGAGGAGTGATGACTTAGGTTACATTCTGCATGTAATTTGCACTTTCCAGGCAATTTATGAAGGTAGCAAGTTTTAAAAAAACTTTTTTTTACTCTAGGCAGGCTATTTATCCACAAAACAAAATATACTTGATTTATGACCATATATAATTCTTTTTTAACAGGATAATAATGTCACCAGTATTGATAATTTAATAACCAAAAGTTGAATGGCTTGGAAATCTTACATTTTTTAGAGATAAAAGGGACAAGGTGGATTTTAAACATTAACCTATATTTTGGACCATTCTACTCACAGTGTTAAAATATAATTCCCACAAGGCCAACCTTCTTATACTCTCCTATGTTTCTTCTTTCACTGACATAACCTTTTCCACTATTCTGGGTGAATTTAAACTGAATATATATCAATACATTTAAACAGAAACATATCTCAGCAATCTCAGCATATCTCAGATCAGATGAGGAAGCTACTTTTAATCACAGGAACATTTTACAAAAGCTCATTCTCCACCACTGTAAGTTTCTAGGAGGATCCCTGAAAGAATTCTTAGCCCCGTACCTAAACCAAGAAGTTTTTCAAAAGCTGGAATTCAGATTCATAAATAATTAACATTTTGAATTCAAGATTATTATTATTTTTTCTAAAACTTATGCTTGTGTTCAAGTACTACTATGTGATTGTTTTAGTTTTGCATGACTGGGTTCTAGTGGAGAAGGGGGTGCTGCAGGGGTGGCTACTGCAAGAAGCAGACAGAAGCTCTCTACAGGCCTGAGAGAGCAGCCAGCTCAAGGCCAGAGTTGTTGTTGACCAAGGCCGAGCCCATCAGTGATGGTCACAGCGCCTCTGTGAGTCACATTTAGGAGAAAAACACCCGCAAGCAACAGCTTTTTGCCACCAGAGAAGGGAGTGAGAAGATGTAAGAAACTGTGCAGACACCAAGGCCAGGGAGGAAGGAGGACGGAAGGGGGATGAGGTGCTTCGGGTGCCGGAGGGAAAGATTCCCCTGCAGCCCCTGAAGAAGACCATGGTGAAGCAGGCTGTCCCCCTGCAGCTCATGGATGATGATGGGGAGCAGAGATCCCATCTACAGCCCATGGAGGACCCCATGCCGGAGTGGGTGGAGACACTTGATGGTTGTTGTGACCCAACACAACGAAACAACTCATGAGGAGCTGACTGAAACCCCCATTCCCCCATTCCCCGCCCCTTCTGTGCCACAATGGGGGTGGGAAGAAGAAGGGAACAAAATCATGACTAAAATGAAGTCTGCTAAGAAGGGAGGGATGGGGGGAAAGTGTTTTAAGATCTGGTCACACTTCTCTTTACCTGACTTTGGTGTCACTGGGTGTGCAGTGCAGTGTGATAAATTAGAGAGTTTTCTTTCCTTTATTCTGTTTTGGGTCTATTTTGCCCGTGACACTGACTGTGGAATGATCTCTCCCTGTCCTTATCTCAACTCCTAAGCCTCTCAATATATATATTTTCCCCTGTGCAGCTGAAAAGGAGAGTGATAGACTGACCTTGGTAGGTGTCTGGCTTTCAGCCAGGGTCAAACCACCACAGGAAAAAGTGAAAAAAAGGAACAAATAATTAAACTATGTGGATTGTTGGTGCACTTCTCAAAGTTGGAGGGGATTAAGCTCATCAAACCTTCACTTTCTTAAATTAGGGCATCTAGTTTAAGTTGTTTAAGATGTCTCTATATCCCATGAAGAAAATAAGTAGCACCAGACACTATCCTCCTGCTGTAAGACAGGTGTCCAAGGCAGGACAGATAGTGTGCTTTCTGGCAACGTGTCTCCTTCTCTCCCAAAATTGACTGTGGTGGTGTCATCTGGGTGATAAGCATTAAGCAGGTGACACCTAAGTTTTTATTAATAAAGTGAAAGGGAACGTATCTCATTCTGTAATGTAGTATTTCAACATGAGGAAATTTATTTTCTGTAACGTGTGTTTCTGTGCTGCATCCCAGCACTGTCAGGGGCACCTTTCCCAGTGCCATGGCTTCTCTGTATTGGTGCTGCTACCTCCTCTCCTCCAGGCAGGCCAGCAGCTCCACCTCTGCCACAGCTTTTGGGGCTGTGTGTGCCTCTGCCAGGTGCCAAGCGAGAAACTCACTGCCTCAAAGGAGCACCTTGCTGCATTTGAAGGTGGGATAACGCAAATTCGGCTCCTAGGCAGATATCAGTGGTCTCTAATGGGAGAGGAGAAATAACAGAAGGGCCAGGAAAGAACTTGAAGGAAAAGTCTCAAGGGAAATGAAGAAATGGGAAAAGGACAGCTGTAGCAGAAGAAACAAAATGTAGGATTTATTTGTGTATGCATTAAACCAAGGTGATTTATAAAGAACCATGGAGGAAGAGGCTGCTGGAAGGAGACACAATTCAGGTTTTATTTTTATGAGAGACTCGAGTGGTCTTTGCATAGTTAAGCTGAATGACTCGTGCATAGTTAAAGTGAATCTCTTGAATAACCTATAGAGTGACATTTGTTTCCATAAATTATTCACTGAATACTTAGAAATAACAAAACACATTTGTTGTAACTGGCTTTCAAGCACAAAAAGAGTGAAATTTTCAATACATTATTCAAACAGCTGGAGTTCAGATATGTTTTTTATGTATGTCAGCCACAAATACACTTGAGGTGTTATTAGATGGCAAGTGTGATAAACCGGGCATTTCCTTTGCATCAAATGCTATTGATTGCTGAGCTTGGAGAGCCATTGTCTGCTGAAAATGTGGAGGATTTGAGCTTTTGCCAGTTTCTTGTTGCTGAGCAACGGCATTTGTCCCTTCGAGTTTCTTGTGTGTATGCAGCTTGTACATATGGATTAAACTGAATGTAGTGTAAAAGCTGTCTTAACTATTTAATGACCACATAAGATATCTCCTCTCTTTAAAAAGTAAGAGCTGCCAAACAGTACACTTTCTGGATTTTCGTATATAGCTTGGGCTAGGGAGAGAACATGGCTGTCAGGGAGAGACAGAGAAGGGCCAGGGAGCTGGGACCACAGGAATTCCTGTGCCAGCTGGGAAGGGGCTCGAAGCCAGGGCTCAGCCCCATGGTTGAATGAGGAAGCAAAGCAGGCACAGGGATCTTGGCCAAGCCCTACCAAGGGTCTAGACCATAAGACAGCAGTATCATGGTGATGGGGTGGCTCAAAGATCGAGCCAGAGCATCAAGCCAGGGGAAGATGCGGCTTGAGGATGACATGGCCTGGGAATGGTTAGACAAGTCCATGGGAATGGTGATGGCTGAGGCCAGGCTGTCGCTGCTGTTGCATCCCTGGGGTGGGGACTAATGGTCCCAGGGGCTGACATGGGGTTCTGGGGTGGTGGCAAGTTAGTGTAGCCCTAGTCCACTAGAGCCCCAACACCTTTAGAAAGAGTCACATGTTTTCTCTTCTGTGTCTGGATTATTTTATAATACTGAATTTCCAGATAAAAGGTAAAGACCTTTTACTACAATTTATGCAGTGTCTACATTTTTTGTATTCCATAATGACTGTGCAAGCAAAAAAATTAGTAATCATTAACAATGAGCATGTTCTCCAAAGCTTGGACTGTTAGCAACATCTCACCACCATGGGAAAATGAGACCATTTCTGTAAGATCCACAGATAGGTAAAAATGGGGTTCACGTGACAGTGCTACAGATTATTTTGACCTTTTCATCAGTCACTTTGAAATGTCAGATGTTTTAAACTGACTCCACAGAGCACCTTTAGCTCCATTAAGCACCTGTTTTTCTATCTGACGTTTTAAATTTTAATAATGAGTTCAAATAGCTGCGTGTTAATTAGCATGACAAAAAGTGATTTCCCTTGTATTTCCAAATGGGAAATCCATAGGTAAATTCAAGTTCATTTATATTCAAGTATGAAGTCATCACTTAACCCAGGTTCTAGCTTTTTCAGTTCCTATGAGGTCCATGCTGCTAAATTAGACTATTTTTGTTACTCACCAATGAAGATCAACAGCAAATGTCTTAAGTGTGATGAGAAACAATCATGCTGGATTGACTTACTCATGTCTGAAAAACTTTTGGTCAAATTCTAATTCATCTTTTTTATTCCAGCATTTCTAACTTGGGTCTTAGTGGTGTCAGCAATGTAACTTTTGCCTGCCAGATGAAAAAGTGATTAGTAGTACAGCAGATTAAGACATTTCTAGAGTATTTCTGATTTGATAACTAAAAAGAAATGTTGACTTACAATTAAACTCTGAAGAGCTATTACAGATTTCTGTTAAGAGGTAAGGTTGTCCCAGGAAATTCTGGCCATCATTTTCACTCTATATTCAGTGCTGTCTGCATCAATATCTAACTGGTGGCTGCTGTCTCCTTCAAGAACAGTGTTAGGTGTGCATGTAATCTAACTTTACAGGAGGACTGTCACAGTAAGTAAAGCAAGAGAAGAAATCTACTTAGCTGCAAGTTTTTTCTATGAAAATGCCTTTTCAGGATCAGAACCAGAGATTGCAAAGGATAGGTGTAAAGCAGCATTCAAATCAATAATGAACACTTTATTTTTTAATTTAATGGAAGCTGCAAGTCTTCTGTTCTTCCATACCTTCATACTGAGTAAATTAAAAAGATATGAATGAATTTCCTGTATGCAGCTCATTCATGAAGTTGATTTCTACATGAAAGATCACAGAAACATCACCAAAAAATCAATTGTGTGTACCTGACTCCTCAGCCCATCTCTGGACACAAACATACCTTCTTTGGATGTATCATAGCACCCCAAATCTTTGAACTGTTTCAGACATTCATCAGTAGTGAAACTTCCTCCCTCCTGTTCTATCCTCATACCAAATGCAGGCAAGATTTAGATTTGCACCTGTCATCATTTTCCCTGAGACAAAGAAAGCACACCCATAGTATTTTCTGGAGGAGGCTGTGACTGGAAGTAGAGATTCCAAACTACCCAGTAATGGCCATGTTTTCCCTCAAGGTGGTGACCATCCTTTCTGTGTGTGTAAAGCCATTTTATACTACTTTAGGGAACATGATTGTTCTGTTTGAATACATGCAGCTTGAACTCCTAAATCTTAAGGAAACTGGATCTTTTTTTGGTGAGGAGCATGAAAACTGGTATGTTAAAACAATACTTTAGATAGTCCTATTTATATTTAACTAAAAAAAAAAAAAGTAATGTGGCTTTATTCTCCCCCCACCCCAACATATATGTCATATTATAGAATAAGTGAAATCATAGTGTAAGACACTTACAAAGAGCCATTTCTGTTCACCTAAATGATTTTGCATTCAGGGTCTCCCAGAATGGAGGTGACATGTAGGATGTAAATGGTACAGGTTATCAAATGGAATAACTTGGTATAACATTTTATTCCTAGGCTATTTTGGTGAGGGAGCTGGGGCTGTTTAGCATGGAGAAGAGGAGGCTAAGGGGAGACCTTATCACCACCTACAACTACCTGAAGGGAGGTTGTAGAGAGGTAGGTGATAGTCTCTTCAGCCAGGTGACAGGTGATAGGACAAGGGGGAATGGCATGAAGCTGTGACAGGGCAGGGTCAGATTGGACATTAGAAAAAAATTTTTTACTGAAAGAGTTGTCAGGGCCTGGAACAGGCTGCCCAGGGAGGTGGTTGAGTCACCTTCCCTGGATGTGTTCAAAAAAAGGGTAGATGAAGTACTTAGGGATATGGTTTAGTTTAGAATGAGAATGGTTGGACTTGATGATCTTCAAAGATCTTTTCCAGCCTTGTGATTCAGTGATTCTTTGTGATTCTTAGCCATACATATATACAAGTATAGTCTGCCTATGTACTTGGATTTATATGTACATGTATGAATATGCATGTGATACATATGACAATCATTTGTGGTCAGGAAAGAGTTGGCTAATCAGGTTTCATCACAAGCTCTAAATTAAGACAGTGTCACTATAGTTAATCTGTTATACTAATGCCCTGTTAATATAAACTATTAATATGTGATTCAACAGCAGTGATTCTGCTCTTTAATAAATACAGGAAAGCAGAACTGGATGGGATGCCTTAGGAAATTAAGCTTTGGGGTTTGAAGGTTGAAACTCGCATTAGCAATAAACCAATCAGTCCACCAGTACTGTAAGAGATTGTTAGAGAAATTTAAAAAATCTTCAATGTTGAAAGTAATATATGGACATAAATCTTATCCTAGATACTTCAGACTACTGTAACAAGAGATTCCTGAAGAAAAAGTGTATGGGGCTGCAGAATTAACAATATCATTTCTTATGATGATGTGTTGGTCTCATCCTCTGATTTTTCCACAGTGATTTTGTGTGCACTTACCTGTGTACAGACTTACTTTCTTCAACACAAAGTACTTAACAGGAAGAGAAAGGTCTGGAGAAGTACAGAAAGAGGGAAGTACAGAGAACAGGGATACAGATATAGATAACAAAAATACTATAATTCAATGTTAATAATGATGAAACAAAATTTTAAGGGTGAAATAATCTCAAATGCCTGTTAAGCCCTATAATTGGCAGCAGCCTTTACCACAGGAACTATATTGCTCCTGCATAACACAGAGATGCATCGTCTGCAATGTGAGTCTACTGTCAGCCTTGCTGAAATCAACTTCTCTGAAGAGAGGGATGGAGTTCTGCCTCAACTGCAGGCTTATGCCAGCGTGGATTTGCCTACTGAATTAGATCAAGGTTTCATGTAGCTAAATTAGGATTTAACTAGAAAGTTAATGGAGCGTACATCTTCTCTCTGGTCCCTCATAATCTTTATTTTGGATCATGCTTTATGTATTTCTTGATCATATGGCATAGAAGATCCTCTGAAGACTCACAGGATCTATATTAAAGTTACTTGTGACAGCATCACCAATTGTTCAAGGAGAACTGGAATGCTACTTGTGTTGAACAAATAGATTATGCAAAGTTCAAAGCTATATGTTCTGAGATCCATCCAGTTATCAGTCTTATGAAGCTGATACTCATATGGCTTTGCAAAGTCAAGTGTTTTGTGAAAGTGTGAATGGAAGTAATGACAATGGTGAATATTTTGGTACAGAATAGGCATCATTATTTTAAGAACTTGCACTTTTGATAAGCTTGCAGTTATCACCCATATTATTGGAGCAATAGACTGGAAAGAAGCTCCATATTATACTTTAGTTTTGGAGACTGTTTAATAAAATTTTCATAAATAGAGTAAACTCCAATTTGAAAATCCTGAAGTTGTTCAAGTCCCCTTACATCTGTAGGAAGGCTGTTCTGGAACTGTACTGCAGGAGACCACCTAAATTCTAACCAAAATTTAGTCAGGGCCATTTTATTTATTTTTGGTTTTATGCCAACATTGTTCCTTAGATGAAATAGTTCTTATTCCTCTCCCTTGTTTATCCTCAAAGTGTTTATAGAGAGTGACTGTATTCTCTCTCAGCTTTTGTTGTGCTAGGCTAAACAAAGCGAGCTCTGTTGACAGATGGTTGGCCAGAACCCAGCCAGGCAAAGCTGACACACCAGCTTCAGAAAGCCAGGAGCAATCACTTTTTGTAGGCTACCTTCCGACTCTAATATAACCCATCAGAGATTTGAGAGCAAATAAACACTCTCTTGGGCTGTAGCTGTCTCACTTCTTCCCATTCCCCAATTACCAATACTCTGAACACTTTTTTTTTTTCCCAGTCAGTAGTTCAAACCATTTTACAGACATGGGAATTCCAATTGTAGCCTGAGTTGACATAACTGGACTTCTTCTGATCTAATTTATATGTCAAAATCAGTGAAAGGTGAGGAGCCTGAAGAGAGGGCAGTAAAAAGCCATCATGGATCCTGATTTTTTGCTTTACAGTTTGAGGTATGGTAATGTCCTTGCTCTCAGTGTTACTGTCTCCTCTATTCAAAATGACCTTCCCTACATAGACAAGTATGAGCGTCACATTGACGGCTGCTGTGCTTATGTATTTACTCCCTATCCTGAATGCTTATGGAAAAAAACAAGTGCACAGAAACCACTGAATAATCTTGAGTATTTCCCCTCCTCCAATTTCTTTAATATGGACCTGGCAACAACAATTATTTCTCCTTTCAAGCCACAAATGTCATGGCCAAAATTCAAGCTAAGGTACTTATGTGCTGCCAATACAGAAAAGAAATTGCTTGTTTCAGGTTTAAAGTTACTCTCCTTTCCCATCTTAAAAATATTTTGCAGTTTTGAAGTGACTTCTTAATAACAGTGCTGGCTGCTTGTCAACATGGGTGAGGTAATCCCCACATATAGTGCTCAGTTTTAGGAACTGGCTAATCTCCAGACTGTAAAAAGGAATAGGTTGGGCTGTTGAAATAGGCTTTGAAATCTTGTTTCTCTAAACCTTATGGGGGGGAAATATGGATTCTGCCACCTGTGGATAGCTTTACAACTAAAAAATCTGGTCAAGATTTGCCCCGTGTGCATGTGTTGTCTTTAAAGAAGTCAAACCTAAAAGGAATATTTAACAGGACTGATGATGATCCATACTTGCCTGTCTGTTTCCCTCCCTCCCTCTTGTTGTCAGTTCCTCCCATCCTTTCTTCCTTTCTTCTCTCTCCCTCACACCCTCAATGCCTTCCCTCCTTCCTATCCTCTTTCTATTACCGAGGTTTCTTTATTTCATCACACATCGTGTGATGATTTCTGCTGCACAAATATTTACATGAATCAGGGACATAATTTTAGTGCCAAGTCCAGTAGTATATTTTCTTGATTTATTAGGATATATATCATCTGATTACTTTATGCTAAAATTTTCTTTGTAATTTATCTAACTTGTTCTTTTTTAACATAATTTTTCCTTACTTGCTAATTCTTCCTATTTTTCATTGTTTTCTTGTTAAAGCTGTATTTAAAGGAATTGGAGGAGTATGGGAATTGGGAAAATATAATCCATTTGACACTATTCCCACTTTGCTTATCCATTATGTCATTTTCCCATATTTCATCCCTCACGTGAGCAAGCATGATTAAATGCTTCAGCACAAACTGAAGCTTTGCTAGCTTCTGATGGACTTTTGGCACTTCAGAGCTATTGTAATATGAATAATATACTTATTCAATAGACTTCTCTCAATAAAGAATGCTGCTACACAGAAAAAGAACTTTTGTCTTAATACACAGCGGTCTGTTAACTGGGCTTTTGCTGCTGTGTGAAGTTCCATTTCAATAAGTAAAGCTTCCAGGACTGGGCCCAAATAAGATAATAAACATTTGTCATGCTATCAATTAAAATGCTGCCATTTTTATCAATAAAATTAATATTCACAGGTGTTCAAATGTCAGACTTTGGTTGTGGAGATTTCAATATTTGCAAATGCAATTTTAAAATAAAAGCCAAGAGTGACTGAGCAGGGAAGACCTGCAAGCTGTCTAACAAGTTCACTTTGAAAGCTGAAATTGTCTGAAGCAGAACATGGCATCATCATACATATAAGACATTCATTAAGACATCTCTGCTTGGAAGGGCTCAAAGCTTTCATGCGCCTGTGAGTGTGGGGGTAGGGACTGGGTGAAAGACTAGTGTAGGAAAGGCAGCTGCTACTGATGGACAGGAAGAGGGAGAGAGCGGAGAGAAAAGGTGGAAGAGGAGTAAAGGAAGACAAAATACCCCAATCCAACAACTTTCCATCAGCATCTTCAGAACAGTGATAATGAGTGGCCTGAGCTGAGGGCTGAGAGAAACTGGGACTTGACAGACATTAAAAAAATCCATCAGCTGCCAAGAGCAGTGCTAACCTGCCTGTGTACTGGTTGGCATGGACAGCAAAAGACTCTGAGTGATTCCTTACATGCAGGTATTCACAATGCCACCACACACTTACTATTCCTTCTTTAATGTTTCGCTCTGCCTGACTGGATTGCCATATGTTGTGCTCTGACTTACTGCCATGTGCCGCAATGAAATGCAATAGCTTCTACGTAAAGTCATATGCAAAGCATTCCTGTATCAGCTGGAGCATCACATTGCAGTCTTATTGTGAGTAGCCCTGTCTGTTTCTGGATGATCATTTAATCTGATTTTTTTATTGTATTTACCCTGGCTGCAAACAGATATTGCATACTGACATGCTTTCTTCCCATTTGTATTTTGAGTGATTTTCTGGAAATATTTAGCTCTTAAAAGCATACATTTGTTTTGGTTATTCATCTCAGTTTCATGTTTTTAGGGAAAAAAATAGAAGAAATGTTCTTCACAATTATAAAGGTAACAGTATGTTAAAGTGCTTCAGTGCTTAATATTCTCCAGCAATGAGTTTCCAGAATTTTAGTGACCAGTTCTTGATTATTACAGTCTTAATGCAAACATGTTATGTAAAAAATTACTTAAACACCAGGAAAATAATGAAGAAATGACTGATCAAATAGAACTATCTATATTTTTCATTTTTTTATATATGTCTTGCTTTAAAACTTGTTCAGCACAGCTCTGTACACTTTTGCTACACATTTTATCATGCATATGTGTGTCAGCAGAGTAACTTCCTCAAATGGGACAGTGAGAGACACGCTGCCATTGGAAGGAACGTGCCATACAGGCAAGGGCAGTTTATAGTAGTTCTTGAAGAAATAACTGCTAGAGTAAAAAATCATTCCAGGGTATTCCTGAAGGTTATTTAGCTCTGTCAAATAGTGGGGTAAGTGGTTTTGCATGCAAGATGACAAGGTCCAACTCTTGTGTGCTAAGTGGCCTCTTGAATCAGGACAGAGACAACTGAATCATTGACAAAGACCTCATCTTCGAATCAATTCTATTTTGATAGTTCAAAGCCAATACTGAAACACACAAATCTGTCACAGCATGGGAAAAGGGATATGGCTGGAGTAAAGATGCATGTCAGTACAGTGTTTCTATGCCATGGATAGTACTAAATCATTGAGCTTTAAGCAGCCCTGAAATGGGTTACTGCTGTTAGTGAAGGTGGGAGAGGTAAAAAGGCAAGGTTTTAGCATTTTTTTTTTAAAATTATATTCATTACATTTCAGTTTGACAATAACCATGGTGCACAATATAGAAAAGTACCCATTTCTTCTGTCAGTCATTCTGGAGAGGAAAGAGTGTTTTGTTCCTCTAGTACTGAATGTAAGGAAATTTTCTACCCTTTCTTGTTTAGAACTGGTAATTGGAAATAGTGATGGATTTTTTATAATTGATTTTGCTTTTCTCTGCTAGCAGATATTGTCTGTATCTCTAATGCAAATTGGTTTGCTATAACTCTATCAGTATTTGCTATATATGTAGATTTGATTTTCTCTCTTCTTCAAGGTATAGATTTGTTATGTTTTAAGATTACATGTTAAGTTTGACTCATTTGCTGTCTTCTTATTGCTAGTTTTTCAGATTTAATGGGTAGCATATACAAGATGTTCATGTTGCAAAGACTGTCTTGCTGTGTTTGAAAAGCTTTCAGGGAAGATTTTTAGCTTTTTCTGCAAAACGCAGTGCTTTAGATGTACCTTTCATTTGAAACTTTCTCCCTTTACTTAATCTTAGAAACTCAGGACATAGAATCATAGAATCATAGAATGGTATGAGTTGGAAGGGACCCCAAGGATCACAGTCAATGGGACTTGTAAATGTAAGGTGCTGCATCCTCTTTATATTCTATCTACCAAGATTCAGCACTACTTGCAGTCACCACTTACCATTACAATGTACATTTCAGTTTTAAAAAGCCATGTGAAATCTCTTCCATGGTTTACCCCAGAGAGAAGGGATCAACTGCATTTCTTTTGTTTTAAAAAACCCCCAGTTATCTCACAGATTAATTTGGCGTAATTAAATTATACATCATGCTTTTTGATTTTTCTCCAGGTTGCTTTTTCTTGCTTTCATAATTTGTTCTAGTATCTTTCACAAAATTGAAATCAGAGAGTGTTAATTCAATGACTGTCATGATTTTTCTTCCCTCTCTCCTCTCTCCTCTCATGATTTTTCTCTCCTCTCCCGTTTAACAACACTTAAACTCAGTAGACCTCATGGACTGCATTTTTTCAGAACCCTGTGATGTAAGTAATCACAGAACACTCTCAGTTTTTGACATGCTTTAGTTGAATCAGTCCTCTCAGCCAAGAACATTTTATTAGCAGCCATCATATGGACTTTGTGATTGGAAGTGTCATAGGAGAGCAGAACCTTAATTCACAGATAGAACTTTGGTCTTTAGATAGCTGGCTTTTGGGCTGTTAACTGTTCTTTAAACGTCAATTGAGGGACAACCAAGCTAAAGTTAGATAAAACTGAGATTAATGTTGTCTTAAAGGTATAAGCTTAAATATATAACATACATTTAGGAAGGAAGTGACCATTTTTTTATATAGTGCTTTGAGTGTTAGCAGTTATTTTTCATTACTCCCCACTTTGTGAGGCATTAAGGGGTTAAATGACAATGCAAAATATAGATTTAAATAGGAATATTGTAGCTTATGGCTTGTCTCTTCCTTTAATGCCCACAAAGAAAGTGGATGTGCTGGAAAGCAATGCATATATA
This sequence comes from Porphyrio hochstetteri, assembly GCA_020800305.1. NCBI lineage: Eukaryota > Metazoa > Chordata > Aves > Gruiformes > Rallidae > Porphyrio > Porphyrio hochstetteri. The sequence goes on from CM036905.1 coordinate 62,264,701, forward strand.
CATTCATTACTGTATTAATTCAGGTAGTATATATTGCAGAAAAGCAATCAGCTCCCCTGTGTCGCATGCAAGCTCATGTAACCACTTCAGTAATTCTGTAGATTGAAAGTTTCGAACTCCTGAAATGTTTATTGTAAATGTTAAACCCAGCATAATGGGGGTTTTTTTCTGTCTACAGTGAATTCTCAGTATGTGGAGAGAAGTGTTTGTTTGAAGTACAAAGACAATTACAAACAAATCTGTCTTCTAATGGCAAGCACTCTGAAATGGGAATCCTCTGTGCTCCCATAAAAGTGTGTATACCACAAAAAACTCCCATGAGGACAGTGGAATTACACAACTGGTGCCCAGGAGAACAGGTCTGAGTTCTGAGGAGTAATTCTACGCTAACATTCAAGGAACACTATACCAGCTATCTTTAAGGAAGATGAAAGGGTGGCTTTCACTGCTGTAACTGTGTTGAAGGCTGGTCAATATGTAAAAACAAAGCAAGGAAACAGATTGGTTTAATTGCACTGTTGGGTTTTGTTGTTTGGTTTTCTTTTTAAATCAGGTTTGCCAGATTTTACAAAGTAATGGCATTTTATAGGTACTAAAGACTTTCCCTTAAGTTGTTAATACCTTGAACTTATAAAGTTGCATTTAGCAGGATCAGAACTTTTATAGGTCTGCTCTAACGTTATTCCTGCTAAAGTCTGTACTTGCAAATAATATAAAATTTATATTTGGTACTGTCTCCATTTCTATTATATTAGGGTATTGTACAAAATACCTGCCAGTTGCCTGTTTGTAACATGACATTTTCAAATGTTTAGTGTGAGTGTAACAGCAATTGTGAAAATGCTGGATGCATTTCCCAGAAGTGGACAAGTTTATCTCCAGGAAGAGAAGAAAAATATGAAGATAGCTTTGCAGCACATTCTTTAGCAGATGTTGCTGTGTGATAGACATTGGTCCACAGGGAAAGCCACAGAAATTTGTTTGTGTGCTTAAACAGTGCTTTATGAGAGACAAGACATTTTCCCGCTGAGTAATAGATACAATCCAAACTGTATAGCCTTTGTGGGAAACTGGGTCTCACAGATAAATATATAATTAACAAGAAATAAAAGGTGGTACCGATGCCTTAACTTGAGCAAATTGTTGCTCCAGAAATCAAAAATCAAGCTGTTCTTAAGAGACAGAGCCTTGGTTACATTGCTGCTAAGTGTATGTTCCCTGGAAGGGGCTGGTTGTTCTAATGATTACATCTGGCATCTGGTTTAAAGCCTTTTCTACTTTTTGAATTAGCTGGTTCTTAAAATACACAGGCTGGCTCTTAAAAGTTATACTGATGACTTCAAAGAGAGAAGCTGAAAATCTGCTTGAAGTACACAGCTCTGATAATATTTGGTAAAGGTTCCTAACTGGGGATCTTGAGGCAGAGATAATAAAACATTCTGCTGAAAAAGCAAGAACAGATTTAGTTATTTTAGCTAGTTTGCAAATAGGCAATTTTTGTTAGTGCATCTGAGCTGCAACCTATCTCAGACCCCCCAACTAATTTTGAAAGCAATGCTCTCAATGTAACTTCACAAAGCAAGTACATGAAACTTACTCTAATAGTTGTTGCATGATGGTTTTGTATCACTAGTTCTTTGATACCCATAATCTGCCACAGCAGTCGCAATCAGTTTCTTCAAGATAATATTCCAGAAATTTATTAGCAAAAGCACCAGGAATTCCAGGGGTCTTTCGCTGAGAACTGCCTTGTAGACAATACCAACATTTAACACATAATTTCTTGTGGAAATAGCTTGAAGGAAGGAGAGACCTAGCTGTCCTAACAGCCTTGGGTTTTATTTTTCTATACTCAGGAGTCACAAAATTAACTGTGCACTTATGGATCTGTAAACTGAAGAAATTGCAAAGATGCACTTGGATAAATCTAAATGCTCAAAATGGTAAGTTTGAGGTTGAAGATGAATATTTTGTTCCAATTCTTCAAATCTGGGATGAAAACTAAGATGAAAGGCTCTTCAGTAATGAATTATATTCTATTTAATGGATTGGTTTTCTACAGCACTTAATGCTCTTTTCATTTTTTTCCCCTTTATTCTTGCTGTAGACTACTGCTGTGAACATTGTCTACAGCTAATGGGCATGGCTCCTTCTGGTTATGATTGCTGAGCACAGGTGTCACCCGATGCCTTAAATTTTGACATCAGATTTAATCCTAGGAACCTGATTTTGGTAGCTCCTTATCTCTAGTCCTGCCTGGGAACATTCTAGCAAATTCCACTTCTCTGAAGACAGCTTAGAATGTTTTCTGCCTACTAATGTAGCATGCTAAGTAAACCACTGAGACCATTACATTGGAACATAGTTCCTCTAATTTCTATCCCCAGTACTGAAAAATCTGTTTCACAGAAGAAAACAGAACAACGGAACAACAGTTTCTACTTGTTATTTTCATTCTGCTTGGATGTATTCAATTCCCTGATTTAGTGATTTTAGAGTTCTGTTTACTTTGTACTGGAGGAGCAATTCTACTTCTCAGACACTTAATGCTATTAATTAGCAATAATGCATATAACCATGAACATTAGAGCCAGATAAATGCCTCCTACCATTTTAATTATCTTAACAGAGACACAAAAGAAAGATGGACCTATTTATTCAACAGCTGAAAGAGAAAACATTTGTCTGTTGGCCATACAGAGCCTTCATATCTTTGCTAACAATACTAAATTATGTAGTTAAAATAGGCTGTCAAAACTAAATGCATGTAGTGAGAATTTTTATACTAAAAATTCAATTAAATACTTTTATTTATTGTGTTTTTGTTCATTAGCCACAAAGATTTTTCTCTTAACGTCCAGCAAGCACAACTATTCTCAAGTAGATTGCTTAATGTGCTTCCATTAGAATGCAAGGAGGAAGATCTACATTATTCTTTGGCAAATCTCTCCTAGCTAGATAGAATATAGCCTATTTAGCTCATTATTATATTCCAATTGCCCGGGCTTTAACTATGGACTTTCACTATGGGTTCGTTAAATTCCACAATATATTACCTTTCATAGTAAAACACAATACAACTTTAGTGATTTTGCTTAAAATAGCTTTTTGATATTTTGAGCTGTATTTATTATAAGTGTCATTTGAGCTGTATATATTATAGGTGTTATTTTGTATTTTTTAGCCTGCATTTCTGCCAAAACTTGGCTTATGTTCCACTGCTTAAGGGTAAGACATGCTCAGGGGAAGAAGAGGATTAAAAGGTGGAGAAGATGTGGGACACATACCTACCCATATCTGAGCAGAGCAAGAGGACTGATGAGTAAGCTGGTTGCTGCCTGCCTTGGGGGTGCTATTACGTTATGTTTGAAACACAGGTTGGCCATTTGGGAAGGCATGAAAACCATCTTTTCAGGACAGAAATGTTTGTTGGGAAACCGAACTTAGCTCTTGTACACTGTGGAGATACCATTCAACATATGTTACCTCCAGGAACAGAGTAAATCTAGGTCACGCTTATTAAGAATTTGATTCTCTGATACTACAAACCTGGTATTAGGCATTCTTGTACCACCAAGTTGTGGCATCACATACTTGAGATGGACGCAGCAAAGAATATCAGCGCTCCTCAGCCTGAAGGCCCTAGTGCAGTTGTATTGCTTACTGTTCAGCAACTAAGCTGCTTAGTCAGCAGAATATTAATGAAAACTGACTAAAAGCTATTGCTCTGTCTGGGTTACATCCAATAGGTATTAACATGCACAGAAAAAAGTCAGTAAAGAAAATGGCATGCTTTTACTGGGGAAAGTCACAACTATTAAGAATGTTTTTCAAACCAGAATTCTTCTCAAATGTTTGAGAATTAATTGTTTTAGTTTTGTGTGGCCAGGTTCTGCAAGAAGCAGCTATAAGCTCTCTGCAGGCCCCAACCAGTTGGGCTCAAGGCTGGACTCATTGTTGACCAAGGCTGAGCCTATCAGCAACGGTCACAGCACCTCTGGGAATCACATTTAAGAAGTATAAAAACAGCAAGCAGCCACATTTTGCCACCAGAGAAGGAAGTGAGTAGATGTAAGAACTTTTGCAGACACTAAGGCCAGGGAAGAGGGGGAGGAGGCACCCCAGGTGCCAGAGAGGAAGATGGCCCCTGCAGCCCATGGAGAAGACCATGGTGGAGCAGGTGTCCCCCTCACAGCCAATGGAAGAGGACTGTGACATAGACCCCACCTGCAGCCCATGAAGAGGCCCCACACGAGCAGGTGGAGACATTCAGAAGAGGCTGTGACCCATGTTGGAGAAAGCCCCTGCCAGCACTTGCAGCCCATGGAGAGAAAGATACAGAAGGGAGGGGTGGGGGGAGGTGCTTTAAGATCTGGTCATGGTTCTCATTATCTGACTCTGGTGTCACTGGGTGTGCAGTGTAGTATAATAAATTAGAGAGTTTTCTTCCCTTTATTCTGTGTTAACTCTGTTGTGCCCATGACGCTGATTGCAGAATGATCTCTCCCTGTCCTTATGGGGACTCCTAAGCCTCCCAATATATATTTTCTTACTTCTGCAGCTGAAAAGGGGAGTGATAGAGCGACTTTCGTGGGTGTCTGGCCTCCAGCCAGGGTAAAACCACCATACCACTATTTGCACATTCTTTAAAATTGAAATAATTTCTGTTGGAGTAAGTAGTGGAGGAGGGAGAGGAGGGAGGAATGGCTACCAGCACAGGAGAGGGTGATGCATATCTAGGAGAGCACAAGCAGACCAGCAGCCCTGGGATTCCCAGCAGGCAGGACCACTCAACAAAGAGAATGCCTTGTGCTGGCACAGTGCAGCAAGGATCTCATCTCTGGCACAACATATGGCTACAGACTGCCCCAAGAGCCCATCCCTGGCAGTGACTAAAAAAGCCAGTAAGAGGACCAAGGCAGGACATGGCCAAGCGAGCCAGGAAGAAGGCAAGCCACTGCTGCAGGAGTGTCTGACAGAGCACAAGGTGGTGTGAAGCCCAGTGCTAGAAGAGTTGCAATGTGGAGAGCAGCCAGTCAAAAAAGAAGCTGTGCAGAACTGTTCTCCCCACACCTTATCCCTTTGATTGCAACCTGGCCTTGCTTCTCCACAGTGCTTAATGGTTGTAACTACAAAAACCAGAGGAGTTGGTAGTCACTCTTCCAGAGGAGGGCGAGTGTAAGTTATTATAGTTACCTTTCAGGAATCACAACCCTGCTTATTTTCCTTGTTAAGAGCATTCTCCCTGCAGAAAAAAAGATGAATATCACTCTGTTATTCTGCATGGTAAAGATCTTTATGGGTGGTAAGCAGTCGCAATAAATGGATTTTTTAATTTAAATATGATTTTGCTGTGTTTTAAGTGTTCACACTGAAGCTTTGCTGCAAACCACAGTTCAGGCTTTACCATTCTCTGATTCTTTACATACGTGCTCATACTACTCTTACTTATGGGACTGTCTTAAATACAGATTGTTTACATTTCATAAACACTGTGGCCTCTATTCTGCCATGGAGTTTTGCCATCAAGTTGCATCTGAGCAGAAATGGGTCTGGGTAAGACAGATGTAGGGAATACTCAGTAAAAATGTAAGCAGACACCTACAGCTTTCCTTAAATATTTCTCAGCTGCAGTATTTTACCTGCTTAAATTGGCTTGGTTGCTACAAAGTGCTTTAGCCCAGAGTATTTAATGAACTGTTACAGAAGACAGTCCTTTACAACCAAAGGGAGTCTTTGGGAGGTCTGGTACTAATAGAGGGAACAGATACTGATTGAAAAACAGGGAATTTGCCTGCTTTGGAATCACTTACTGTCAGCTGGCTCACAGATCTGAAAGGGCAAAGCAGCAGCAAATATAACAAGTGCTCAGTATTAGTCTACTAAAAAAAGGACACTAGCTATTGTCAAGACACTCTTGCCAGAAGCATCAAGCTTTGTTGTTCATGAAAAGTTGTTTCACTGGCAGTAGCTCAGAGAACAAGCCTTTCAGATAGTCGCAGATACACAGCGCAGTTTATACAAATAAGAACGGTTCAGATAGATAAACTGTGAATATGGAGATGGATAGGAACCAGGAAGTCCAGCATAAAAAAAACCTCACTAAGCATATTATTGAATTTTCTGTGAAAGGAAAAATTTACAATCTCACATAAAACTTTATTTGTGACTTTGAGATTTGAGAATTTTCAATTAAAATTGTTTTAATTTTAAAAGTTCATTTGCAAATAAAAAAAAATCTTTCTATACAGAAATGCTCTGTGGTGGGTTGACTCTGACTTGATGCTCTATCACTCCCCTCCTCAGGTGGACAGGGGAGAGAAGATATGAAGAAAGGATTGTGGGTTGAGACAAAGACAGGGAGAGATCATTTGGCAATTACAGTCATGGGCAAAACAGACTCAACACAAAATAAAATTATTCTAATTTATTACCCAAGCAAAAGAGAGTAGGACAATGAGAAATAAACCCAAATCTTCAAACACCTCTTTTCACCCCTCCCTTTTTCCCAGGCTCAAGTTTAGTTCCAAATACTCTCCTTTTCCCCTGAGCAGCACAGGGGGGTGGCAAATGGGGGTTGTGGTCAGTTTATAACACGTTGTCTCTGGTGCTCCTTCCTCCTCAGGGGGAGGACTCCTCACACTCTTCCCTTGCTCCAGGGGTCCCTCTCATAGGAGACAGTCCTCCATGAACTTCTCCAGTGTGAGTCCTTCCTATGGGCTTCAGTACTTCATGAACTGCTCCAGCATGGGTACCACACAGGGTCACAAGTTCAGCCAGCAAACCTGCTACAGCATGGACCTCCATGGGCTGCAGGGGGTCCCTACTTATCACAGTCTTTAACATGAGCTGCTGAGGAATCTCTGCTGAAGGGCCTGGAGCAACTCTTTCCCCTTCTTTTCCCACGATCTAGGTGTTTGCAAAGTTTTTCCTCTCACATCTTCTCTCACTGGCTGCAATTTGGTGTCAAGAAGGGTTTTTCTCCCCCTTCTTAACTATGTTGTCCTCAAGGTGATAGAACTGTCACTGATGGGCTCAGCCTTGACCACTGTGTGGTCCATCTTGGAGCTGGATGACATTGGCTCTTTCGAAGATGGGGGCAACTTCTAGCAACTTCTCACAGAAGCTGCCCCTGAAGCCTCTCCCACTATCAAAACCTTGACTTGCAAACCAAATACACACTCAGAAATATGACATAGTATATTATTGAAATATTGTATTTTCTTTTAAAACTAGATACTATTTTTCAGCCACGTTTTCCAAATGCTTCTTTTGCATAAATAACTTGGTTTCCAGAACTTTCCTTAAAATAATAAAAGTATCATGGTTAAGTAAAACATTCAAGTTTGATGCAGGAATTACCTTGTGATGATTAATATGCTGGGTAGCAGAAGATGTCAGGACAGGAAATTCATAGACTGATATTCTCAGGCCTGATTCTCATCTTACATCTACCAAGCTGCTACTCTCAGTGCAGTTGATCATTATACATTGCAGCAGATTAGGCAAAAAATCAGGCAAAAATTAGACAGTAATTCTAATCACATTCTATTGTTATAAGTTAAACTGAATGATTCACTCTACAGAGTTTTTGTTTACTTTGACAACTCTTCATACCCTTATAAACAGATGAAAACTACACCTTGTAGTTAGCTATTTTATTTGTCCTTGCTTATGAGCAGATCAAAATATTTGCAATGATAACACTATTTTAGTGAGCAGTGCATTAGTTTCAGAGGTATAACTTAATTTTGCAAGCACTGGGGATTCGTGATTCTCTTATAAATCAACAGAAGTTTTTAGTATAGAGAAACTGCTGCTGTCAGCTGCCAAAAATTGCTATAACCCATCAAAGTCAGTGGAAATATGGTCATATACACCAGCTGACAGCAGGATCAGACGACTCAGCTTCAGAACCATTTGAAGGAATCAGAACTGCTCGCATGAAGCAGCTACCAAAATAGAGCACAATGTAAACACTACTTTGGCACGAGATGAAACAGCTTCAGAAGAAAACCCAGAACCTAGAGGTGTGTGGGTAGAATTAGAAGCCTTAGAAAAAATATCAAGAAAGCTGGTGGGAAATGCAATAGTTGAACCAAACCAGGATGTAAACACGTAAGTAAATTCTGGGTTAATGGAATAGCTACCGAACAGAGAATGCGACAAGCAGCAAATCATAGAATCATAGAATGGTGAGTTGGAATGGACCCCAAGGATCACAGAGCTCCAACTCCCCTGCCACAGGCAGGGCCACCAACCTCAGGCCTGGATCTACACTAGGTTGCCCAAGGCCCCATCCAACCTGGCCTTGAACACCTCCAGGGATGGGGCATCCACTACCTCTCTGGGCAGCCTGTTCCAGCACCTCACCACTCTTTCTGTAAAAAACTTCCCCCTAAGATCTAATCTAAACTTTCCTTCCTTTAGTTTTAATCCATTCCCCCTTGTCCTGTCATTGTCTATCCTTTTAAAAAGTTGAATCCCCTCCTGCTTATAAGCTCCCTTCATGTACTGAAAGGCTGCAATGAGGTCCCCCCGCAGCCTTCTCTTCTCCAGGCTGAACAAGCACAGCTCCCTCAGCCTCTCTTCTTAGGGCAGGTGGTCCAGCCTTCTAATCATCTTCGTGGCCCTCCTCTGAACCCCCCCGAACAGTTCCACATCCTTCTTGTATTGAGGGCCCCAGATCTGGACACAGTACTCCAGATGGGGCCTCACGAGGGCAGAGTAGAGAGGGACAATCACCTCCCTGTCCCTGCTGGCCACCTCTCTTCTAATGGAGCCCAAATAGCTCTGAACAGTGAAGATGCTGACATTCCCAGCAGTGGCAGAGACATGGGTGCCACCTTCCTTTTATCTTGTCTCCGGATAATATGATCTGATACTTGTCTGAACAACATGTGCTGTTACTCCCTATGTATTATCTTCCAAGAAAACTAAACTAGTAACTCTACACTTGAAGCATTTCTAATAATTCCTATGTGTAATCAGTATGTTACATGCAGTGGGTATTTTTGTTTGTCTTTTTCAGTCCTCATGCATTTTCCCTTGCAGGCCTTACTGGAAATTGAAAACGAACTCACCTTTTCCAGAGTTTCTATTTCCTATGGAACTGCACTTTTGTGTGATAGATATTCAGATTGATCTCCTTAAAATAACTTCTATTGTGCTTGCATTATTGTAAAATGAGGAAAGCTTTGCCTTTTTGTTTATAATAAATCCAGTTAATTAAACTAATTTTACTTTCATGCTAGCAGGAGAAGGTCTGGGTTAAGTAACTGAGAGATTGCATTAATTCCAGCTGAGTTAACAAAGTTAATGTACTAGTTAGCAGCAAATTACTGTTAATTACTAAGGGTCAACCTCTGAATTAAAAAAATAAAAATTTTAAAAATTACATGCAGTGGAAATGTGTTCAAAGCTAGGAAGCTGTGAAATGCAGTTTGCATTAAAAATGAAACAGCATTGAACTCTGAGAAATACATCCAAACCCCTGTGCTCTGGCTGCATCTATTTGACAGATCAGCAGTCTACATCCAGTCCAATAAATCCATAAATATGAAATTTTACTTGATCCAATGTCATTTTAGTCTATAGTATTGCAAGACTTCCTATTTAGGTGGATTCCCGAGCCTGTGCTGAACATTATGGAGTGACTGCCTGGGTTTTTCTCTTTGTAATCCCCTGCCACATAGGTACTTTTCTCAGCTGCAAGTGCATTAGCTTCAGTACACTTTGGATTTATATCTTTGAGCAGAAAGGAGACAGGACTGCATGTAATTTCAGCCATCTAAAAGTTAGGTTTCCAGCCCAAGTTACCTATCAAGGTTCTTTCTATCACAAGGCAGAAATGTAATAGCACCATCTGACAATTTTAAGGAACATGTCTTAGGATCTTGTGAATTTCAAGAATAGTTTACCTCAGTGTGAGAGATGTTATTATTGCTAGGCAGGAAAAGACTGAATTCTCTCTTCTTCAGGAACAAAAAAATGAGCTGAAATTTATTTATTTGTAAGCACAGGAGAGTCAGGTAATATTTCATGACTGATAAATTAAACTTCAGATCTTGCTAGTTAAAAAGGAACATGGAAAAATCCATCCCTGTGGAGGAAGGTCCTTTCTATAGATGAAAATTACAGAAACACACTTGCAAAGAATGAAATGGTTCAGTCCTCTTGGGTGAGCAGGTACAGAGGAGACTGTAAAGATGCAAATCATCTCCTCCACAAAGAATGAAGGAGAAGAAAGCATCGCAGATAAAGATTTTCAGACTACTCCATATGAAATGTTAACAAAAATTATGTAGGTATTCAAAGAATTACCTTACTTTTAGTTATTTCTGCTTTTAATTTCATCTGTGCTTTAAAAGGACTTCAAGGCTGCTGCAAAAATACACGGCAGATAAAGGAGTGTATCAAACTACAAAGTGTAGTGTTTATCAATTATACTGACTGAAAAGAGGAAACATAATGAAAGGAAGTTTGTGTTAATTGAATACTACAAAGACACATTTCTGGCTCCAGCTAATGGAGTTATTTAGGAAACTTTGGGTTCTACTCCCAAAAGTAGATTCTCATCATTAATTTATTGCATTGTATTGCTTCTACAACCCATTAAGAAAGAACGTTGTAATGTGGAAACCTACATTGTTGGCTCTTAAATGATAACTGCAATGCTATTTCTAACCACAAAAGAATTTGTTTGGAAATTATGTGAGTGAGGAAAAAGGGTAAATATAAAACAATGTTGTGCAAGCAATTTTAATACAAAACCAGAAAGATAGAATAATGCTATTGAAAAGCTTTTCTGTCTTTTTCCCCAAATAAGAAATAGCATTTGGCTGTAATCTTGGAAATTTTTTTTATATTTGAATGTGACTGAATATTCTAAGCTAGATGCATAAAGGAGTTTATATGTGTATTATACACTGACATGTAGAATTAGTGTATTGCACATCAAAATGCTTAACCCAATAGTGAAGCTGCTGGAAAGCATATTCATTCAAATACCAGCACAAGGTACGCTCTAGGATTCAAAACAAATTGCTTATAAAAATAGGGTGGTTTTTTTTTTTTCTCTGTGCTCTGGCATATTGTTGAAATTCTGATAATTCAGAATTTCTTTGGTCAGTGGAGCCAACAGAAGTCTTTCTTCAAACTTCTCAGAGCCAGGAGTCATGATTCACAAACTGTACCTAAATACTCACCTTTGAAATTAACATATAGCTAAAAACGTGGCTTGAGAGTCCTGAAAATGCTCCAAATTAATAAACTTCATAAATTCACAGAATCATTAGATTGGAAAAGACCTTTGAGATCAAGTCAAACCATACCTGTCTTCTACTAAACCATATCCCTGAGCACCTCATCTACTTGTCTTTTAAATACATCCAGGGTCAGTGACTCAACCACCTCCCTGGCCAGCCTGTTCCAATGCCCAGCAACCCTTCTGGTGAAGAAATTTTTCCTAATGTCTAATCTGAACATGCCCTAGCCCAGCTTGAAGCCATTTCCCCTCCTCCTATCACCTGTCACTTGGAGAAAGAGACCAACACCCATCTCTCTATAAACTCCTTCCAGGTAATTATAGGCAGTGATAAGGTCTCCCCTCAGCCTCCTCTTCTTCAGGCTGAACAACCCCAGTTACCTCAGCTGCTCCTTGTAAGATCTGCTCTCCAGCCCCTTCACCAGCATAGTTGCCCAGCTGCACAGACTTGAAGGAGATTTTGAAGATGACTGCATAAATTAAAACACATAATTCACTCTGTTTAATGTATCACTATGAACAGAAGTAGCTTGCAAATATGTAGTTGATACAGAATGCATATATAGGTACTGAGGAATTTATTCTTAAATTCCTTAAGCAGAGAAACTAAGTAATTCAAAGTTGTCAGATAAGAGGAGGAATTGTTTGACTTCTTCTGGCATTCATTTTTGACATCAGTAATGGACAGCCACACAGAAATACACTTTATGATTAAACATTCTTGTCTAAACATAGGAACTAGAATCATTTTTCTGACTAAGAGTACAATGCCTTTTGATGTAGTTCAATTACTTATGTCACCCATCTGATAGCATGCTTTATTTCACACAGATTTATATTCCTTCACAGAAGACAGGCTGTATCTTATGGCTGTAATGACAGCAGACTCTTTCCTCTCGACCCTGAGCTGAGCTGAGCCACCATGGCTGAAGCTATTTTGGCTGTGCTCTTTTTTCTGGAAGGCTGCTGGGATCTCCAGCACTCCAAGACCCACGTCTGCCCACCAGGAACAGCCCCCCACCTCACAGTGTCCTGTCACGATGTGGTTTTGACACTACAGATCACGCCTGCTTTGGTTCGATCCCAAGGGCTGGCAACAAACAACACATACGGGGCTGCGCCACAGGCTTGGAGAGGTGGTGGAGAAGCTGGAAACAGTCCCTACTCATCACAGAGATGTGAGGATGTCATGTATGTCTGTAGTAGATTACCTAGGGGTTGACATTCCCCATAATGACGGAACAGCTGATAGAGGATGGTGGCTGGAGTCACTGTCCCAGCAGTGTCCTGCTGGGACACCATATGAATGCTGGCCAGGCTATGGGGAACATGTAAAGAGGACTTCTGAAGCAGATACTCTGGAAAGATATGTTTTCTCTAGAGAAGAGGAGGCAGAGGGGAGACCTTATCACTGCCTATAATTATCTGAAAGGAGGTTGTAGAGATGTGGGCGATGGTCTCTTCAGCCAGGTGACAGGTGATAGGACAAGGGGAAATGGCACTAACCTGTGCCAGGGCAGGTCCAGATTAGATGTTAGGAAAAAAAATTTACTGAAAGAGTTGTCAGGGCCTGGAACAGGCTGCCCAGGGAGGGGGTTGAGTCACCATCCCTGGATGTGTTTAAAAAAAGAATAGATGAGGTACTTAGAGATATGGGTTAGTAGAGGACAGGTACAGTTGGACTCAGTGATCTTAAAGGTCTTTTCCAAACTTGTGATTCTGTGATTCAGTGATTCTGTGATACAGATGTAGGAGGCTCAGACTGCTCTCCAGTGTATCCTGCAGGGCAGAGACCACAACCTCAGCAGGTTCAAGTACAGCTTCATAATCTCATCTAACACAAAAAGTCCAGCAGAGCTTGCAGGTTTCTTTCAATTGTTGATCATGCTAAAATACTAGAATTCCTGAGTAAGTTTGAAACTTACCTGATGTGTGTTTTTCTTAAGTTTTAGATATATTTTGCATATATTACATTTCATATAAGCAGTGCCAATAACAGTATTTTGTTAATTTTGTGCATCAGTAAATATATCCACATGTGAAGGATTAGTGTGCAACAGTATATCTCAAGTATCTTATTGCAGAAATACTGATTTTTTGTTTGTTTGTTTGTTTTCTTTATTTGGGTTTTTTTTTGTGGTTTTGGGGGCTTTGCTTGTTTGTTTGTTTGTTTTCATGAAGGCAAGAGGACACTAGGGAATATTCAGTGCTTATGCCATAGTTTTAAAAATGACAATTTTCCAGTATAATTCTACCATCTACTGGCTTCTATGGGCCAAAAAATGACTCCATAATATGAGGGCAGAACTTCAAATTAACCTTCAAAACCAAGTTAAACCATCTGAAATGGACACGAGATATCTGACTACTCATACGTTATACCAAGACTAAAGTTTTCAAAAATTCTTCAGTAGGGAGCTTAAGTGTCCTTTGTTTCACTACCACACCGAACAAATGTTGTAAGGTACTTATATTAAAAATGTCAGTAGACACTTGGCCTCTAGCTACCCAAATGTCTCTAAGAATTGGTCCTTAGCTGGGTGCTGTAGCTTTTAAGCAAGGACTTTAATGTGATTTTTCAGTGACAGTGCTGTTTTAAATAGGTTTCATTCCTCTTCCTGATTTCCAAACCCTCCTTTTTAAAGCCAAAATATAATGAAAAATTAGAAAATTAGAATTTAGTTATAAAGCTGATAAGTCAGCTTGGTTGAGAGCTCAGCCCCACAAGTGGTTGAGCTAAAGGTCTCTGAGAGAACAGCAACCTGAAGCAGCCATGGCCGGTGGGAAGGGTCAACAATACCTTAAAACAGGTTTAGAATATGAACCTTTGTCTTAGGCCTTATGTACTTTGGTGCTTTCAAAAATGTGTCCCAAAGCTCTGCTGCTTGTTGCGTTAAAGTTCTCTATGCCTTTTGGGGCATGAGTGCATTTCAATGTGCATGTGGAAGAGAAAGATTCAGGGCAGTAAGGACAGTGAGAGGGATTTCCTCTGGAGCAGAGACAATATTGCTCTTCAAAACTTTTTTTTTTCCTTTTTTTTTTTTCCTTGTTTAAAAATTCACACACCCCCCCACACACCCCCAACTACCTATTGTGCAGTGCTTAACTGCAGCATTGCTGTCTACGTTTTCTAACATCCATGGAAGTCTGGGTAGTCAGTGTACACGGAGGGATACATGTCAAACACGTAATACAAGGCATTTTGTCAGTAAATCATTGTGTCATTCTGTAAATCATTGAGTATATTTAATATCATTTTAATTTAAGCTTGGAAAGATGTAGACTTTTATAACATTACAGCTGAATGAGACTTGAGAAAAGCATTGAGAAACCGAGCATGTATGCAATAATTTATCATTAAGATAATCAATGCCTGTTTAACCTATTATCACTGGTGCTAAGTAGGTAATTCAACAAAAGTTGTTTTCTTGCTATTTAGGAGGAGAAATTTTGATTAAAGCAATAGATTAAATGATTAAAGCAATGATTAAAAGCAATATATGAAAGAAACCATTCTTGGTTTATGAAATTCTTACTCCTTCTTGCAATCTCTTCTGTTTACATCCTCAGGAAATTACGGTGATGTCTGCATTGGTTTTATATTTAGACTTCCCAGGCTCACTTGTCATTGCTCTGATGATTCTGCCTGGTCACATTGTTCAGTTTGTGCAAGGACATGATGGGATGAGGTGCAACACAGAGCTAAAAGACAAGGAAAAAAAATCTGCAGCCTGAGGGGCTCCCAAAGACATGATTTCAGAAGAACCACACTCTGAAAAGAAAATTAAAATAAAAATTTGAGGACATGTGATGAATCTGGTTTGTCCTTAGGTGTAGAACGAAGAGGACAGTGTAACGTTTCTTTTAGGCTTCAGCTGGTACCACATTTTTGAAAGCATGTGTAGTAATAGCAACATGTCAGATTCCAATCACTCTTCTTTTGATGGGCAAGGAAACTGATGTGTGTTTGGAATGAAGAAATAGGTTGGCCCTTTATACGGGAATGTAAGAGCCTAAGGTGACCCATGCACAAGGTCATTGTGCTGGTTCTTTTTTAAATAGATTTCGTTTAAATCAATGCAATCCCTTGCTCAGACACTTTAAACAAATTACACCACCTAATTCTAAGCACATAATTGTGGCCCCTAAGCTGGACAGTCAAAATAGCAACGTGAATCTCCCCTAAATCCTTTACATTTAGGTTTTATTGATTTAAAAAGAAAAAAAACCAAACCCAAACTTCACACAAGGGTAAACAGTATGATTTTTAAAGTGATTTTAATTATACTAAAGCAATCTTTTGGTCAGTTTTTGTAAATATTGGCCCCTATAGAGTAGTAAGTTACACTCAAATTAATGACCCAGGTAGGGCCATGGCAGCTGCCCTTTGGTCACCTGTACCACTGAGCTGGGCTCTGCCCAGGCTGCTGCCAGCTCAGACTAATCGTCACTATGGAGCAAGCTAACTGTGTTGGGAGCAAAACAACAAATCTGGCCCTATTGTTACAAGCTGTGCTGCACAATTTGTCCTCAGTGCCAGAGAGGTCTTAGAGTCTTTTTTCACTAGGGCAGAACCAGGAAGTACTCCTGCCTCCTCCTGCCTCTCCTCCTCCTCCTTTCAAAATCAGACACTAATCCAGAATGATTCCTGTGGTTTGTCTTTGTCTGAATATAGTGATGTTGTGCCATTTGACTACTGGAACTTTATATTTACTTTTGTATATTTAATAATGTAGTTACATTAACAGAACCTTTATATATTAGTATAGTGACTCAGGCAGGGCAATAAACTATGCCAAGATAGTTATCTTAATATAAATGAAATTCTGGCTGTGATGAAAACCAAGGGGACCAAATTTCTTTGTGTACATCATTACAGTTACAGTAATGCAAGATTCACTATGTATATTACACTGAAAAATGTTGAGGAGGCAGAGTAGTAAGGACTGGAAGAGATTTGAAATGATATAAACACAATTGTTGGCAAATAGATGATCCTACCTCCTCCCCACACCTTAGATAGTAAATCTTGATGTATCTGAATGTATATTTGTGACTGAAACTCCTACATTCTTTTATTCCATTTATTTTTCAGCACCAGACAGAGATGTTTTGTCATCAGACTGGAAATACTTCATCCTTCACACTCCATCTGAATCTCACAAAACAAATTGTCAATAAATGATCTGCTTCCTTAGAAGATATACAGCACAACCAGCTTCACTATCCTGTCAATAAAATTCACATGCGATTTCATGGAATTCAGATAAAACTGAAGGCTTATCTTTGGCTTATTTTTAGCCGAATATGTATCTTGCTGCATAAATTTTGTCAAGCTGAACACATAGAAAATTTAGGTAGAGATTTAAGACAAAGAAAATGTAGGTAGAGGTTTTCAAGAGAAAATGGCTTTGTACTTACGTGGAAATTTTCTTGAAAAACAAAACTGTAGTCATAAAATACTAAACTATCCACATTTTATAGAACTTGAAAAAAAATATTCCATTATATTATTACATATATTTTCCCATTCATCCTATGTATCAGAACTCCAGGAATTATTCATGTAAGGAACAAATACATCTTTTGGGAAAAAGGCTATGAACCGAGGCTCACGGCAGGAATGTCCATTAGGATGATGTAAGGGACAGCATGGACAGTGGCTGATGGTAAGAACAGTGTGACAGAGGGCTTTTATTTTTCTCATTCTCATTGGAACAGTTAATTGTCTTCAAAGGCAATTTTCCTGTCCAGTGGCAGACACCAGTTGTTTCCTTGGCTGAGTTTAGAGTGGCTTCCTAGAAACTTCACTGTCATTGCTGTGTTGTCCCACTCTGCAAATTGAGGCTGTTTGTGGGATTTTTAATTTGAGACACTAGTGAACATATAGATACCTTTAAAAGATACTATACATATTTGCTATGTGTAGATATTAAAAACCCGTGGTCTACAACTTCATTTACACGTGTCTCACGTACGTACACATGCATACATGCCCTGTGCATGTATAAGGTGTGCATGCATGTAATCTTGACATGCCTTCAAACTTAGGAAGGACTGATGATGTGGACTGTAGGCAGGATGCAAGCTTGGGAGCATATGGAGATAAACGTTTTTCATTCCTTGTAGTAATTATGGTAAATTTAGCCTCTATACATGTTGAGTTAGAAGATTATTTTAAAACTTTTATTAATACAGGGTTTCTTTTCATGTCAATAGTATATACATTAGAATACACTTCAGAAATAAATGTGCAATATATTTTCCAATGTGCATGGCATGTATGTCTTCAGCAATATATTATGGCCTTGTTGGTACATGTGCATACTTACAATCATCTACTTAATAGAGTTACTGTTTTCCTTTACACAATGTCTAAAATTAAAAATAACAAATAAAGTACTTTTAAAATATGTAATTCGGAAATGCCTTCTGATAGGAAGTTAACTGGTTTCTGTGTTGATATATAATTTAACAAAAAGAGACATAGTTATCTGTGACTAAAAAGATTATTCCAGATCTGGAAAAAGACATTACATGAATGACCTTAAACACATTTCATTTTACCTGAAGATCTTTTAAATAAAATAATATAAATCAAAATAGTCCCTTAAAGTATGTCTGAAATGAACTTAATGTACACGACTGCAGATTGACAAGGGGATAGATTTTACAGAGCAGACTGTAATTTTGTAGAATTCACGTAATAAAGTTTTTCCATTTAAGTACAGTAAGATCAGAAAATTAGAGCATTTTTAAAAAGAATTGTAATATCCATCTCTGGGGACAAATTATCTTAAACACACCAATAGGATCCCCCTCAATCTTTAAGTTTTTTACATGGGATAAGACTGAGGTACTAAGGCTGAGGTACTAAAAAGGAAATTTTATCCATCAGGTACTTAGGTTTTCCACTTCTCAGTGACAGTGTCAAACTTCACACTTCCTTAATTTCCCAGCACCTCTACTATAGAGCTACCTGGGATCTACCTGGGACCTACCTGGAATTTTTAAGAATAGTAATGGACCCCACTATGCCTCTACCAATTTTGGCACTAACCGAAAAAAAACCCAAACCAAAACCCCAAACCAAAATCCTGACTCCTCAAGTACATAATGATTTGTTTTCCATGCAGGGTACTTTTTTCAGAATAGTATTTCCTTTATTTTACTGAACATGTTTAATATGGACAAAAGAATTAAACTTATATCATCTGCCAAATTGTATAGCACTTATGTATATGAATATTCCATGTATAACAAATAAATTGTATGTACCTGTCTTGTTAAAAAAGAATAACTATATTGGTTTAGAAGTTAAATAAAAAAAATTACTGAGATTTTGCTAGCAGTGTAGCTCCACATTACTCTCTCAACTATGTCATTACTTATTGAAGTGTTGTTGAGTTAATACAAAGAAAAAAGTGGCTAGAACTGGTTAATTATAATAAGTTTTTATCTGCCTATGACTTGTAGATAGCTACATTACCCTTCCAGATAATATTCCCCTGACATATTAATAAAGTCCTGACTATTTCTTCAGTGTTAATTAAAGTTAAATCTTTACCTGAAATTTTTGATGACTATTGAACTTACACATAAATTACTTTGGATCTTTAAAGAGAGAGCTTTTATAGTTTTCATCAGTATTCATTTCATCTGTGCTGGAATGGTCCCTTCAGCTTTTCCTGCAGGCATGGTAAGGCAATTTTGTCATGCAGAAGACTCAGACTGCATTGAAATAAAATAACAGCTATTTCAGAACCTGTTAGTTATGGTTTTCATTTTTGTCTCAGTTTCTGGGATTATTTAATCATGCAGCATTAAAACAAATGGGCATCACTGCTGTCATTTTTATTCTAACATCAGGAAATATGTCAGGAGGGAGATTTCAGGATTTTTAGTTTCTTGTCATGAGTTATGGAAAAAAGTTTTATTCTGTCTGCAGACAGACATAGTCCAACAAGAATTCATTGGATCCATGAATTATGATCTGAGGCTCACAAAAAAATGATGGCTGAAAATGATGGCTGGCCTTCCAAGATGAATATGAGGTAAATCCACACATGCATAGGCATCCACATATCTATCCATACCAATGACTATATTCCTGCTGCATTGTTTAAAGTACTGTAGGGACAGAACTTATGTAGAAATATTTTTTTAAAATTCCTAATGCCACAATTTCTATATATTTAGAACTTACTCTTGATCCATAAGAAGGTAAATTTTCTGTCATTTAACATTAGCTAAGCCATCCTGTCACCAGAAGTCTACTTGTACTACTGACTCTCCCACTTTAACCCCATGTGCCCACAGGCAATTAAATTCCTAGATTAGGATTAGCAAAACGCATTCTCCACTGGCCTTTCTTCATTACTGAGATGAAATGTTCATGTTGTATGACAATGTGACATACAACAAAATGCAAATATTTCAAGAATAAGTTTCTATGCTATAGCATCAAAACCACCACCAACAGTGATTTGCAATTTCATTGCATATAACGCAAATAAAATGTATATAATTATTATTAAAACAGAATTTGAAAACACGCTGTGGGATGTTCATGCTTTATCAAGACCAAACTGATTCCAATTAGTTTTCCAGTAGTTTGAGAAATAGGAAAACTCTTGTAATGAAGCAGAAAAGCACCTCCATAGGCCAGTATGTCTTAGATATCAGAGGATGGGATGAAGTGCCTATTCCCCCCCATTTACTATGCAGAAGACTAGAATACTATGTTACAGAGTTTAAAAAAAAAAAAAACAACACAACAAAATCTGTACTTTCTGGTCATTATCATTAGGGAAAATTAATCCTATTTGGTGTGTTATAAAGAAATTTTTGAGTTGGATGGGAAAAAAATTCCTTCCAAAGTTCAACTCTTTCTCAGAAAGTTCTGAAATTAAGACAGAGTAAGTATTTATTTTGCATTTAATTCTGCATCTGTAGTATTTGCTTCAAGGTACAGGACAGACAAAAGCATCAGCATTTGTTTTAAGTGAATGAATATCTCTTGCTTGTGTCTCTATGATATATATTTTAAAATTTCTTTTAAAAAATGATATCATTAGTTTCACACTTTCAAGTATCATTTTCTCTTAATCACCAAATGAAACTGAAGAGGTCTCAGAGTTCACACCATGAAGCTCAAGGATGAGGGCTTTGTTCTCCCAGGATTTGCAGGATTTCACTTACTAGGCAGATTTGCTGACAGTCTGCTAAGTGAGCAAGGGTATCAAATGGCAACAGCTCAGGACAGGCTAAGGTACATACACAGCAGACACACTTCTTCAGGTCGAGGTTGTGTCTGACCAAAAGCCTTTGTTGAGCTCTCATCACCATGTCTACCAAAATGCCCACTGACATGACTGGCTACCAAAAACGCCTCTGATACAATGTAGGAAAACTGTTCGTGAACAATTTGCTAAAGACAGTCATAGTTTACAATCCTAGACTAAACTCCTCATGAAAAAACAGTGGGTCTTCGGACAGGTGCCCCATACTGTACTTGAACAAAGAATATTTGCAAAATGGTTCTCAATATTTTTCCCTCCAGACTGAAAACTTACAGAGTAATATTTTAGTCAGTCATGACTGTTCTGGTCCCAGTTCTTTACCTTGTTGTGTTTACTTAACCTTATTTACTTAAATGCTTCATATTAGTGGCAGCTGTAGAAAAGTCTAATTGATTGATTAGTCATTCGTTTGGATTAGAATCTTGACAACTCACACCTCAGTCTGGAAAGCAGAAACAACAAACATGATTTCAGATAAATGTCATTTCTAACAGGGCATTTTTTTTCTTTGCTTTCAAGTACAGGTTGGGGGTAGAGGAGCTGGTCTACTTCTTAAGTGTCTCTCACTGATATCATGACCAATTACTAAGCAAAGTCAGCAATGACTCCATGTTTACACGAGTTCTATTTTTATGATTTGCAAAAAGTACAAGCAAAGCTTTGGATAATTGCTCAGTGTGGTTCACAGGGATTAAACACATCAGGTCCTCGCATTAAAAGATCACAGAAGTGAACATATTACAGGATTAATTTTTTGGAGTTACTTTATGATATTTAAAAGTATTTAACTAATTTGAGGCAATATTATATTCAAACTTCAAAGGCATTTTTTACTTTAGCTACCAAGCCAGGAGTAATCCTGTTAAAATGGAGTATAGGAGAACTTTGTTCCTGTCAAACTAATAGTGACGTGAAATATTTGTTAGTATCGAGAGTCCATGTTTTCTATTTCTCTTTCAGAAAGCAATAATGCTAGTTGAAAGATTTGTAAATAAAGGACAGGTGATTAAAAGCTCTAGTGCCTGCTCTTGATTTAAATATAAAAAGAGATTTTTGTCAGCTTAGAGTAATAACATCTGATCTTAAAACTTTCTCAACAGAAAACCTGGTGCTGAACCAATGTGCCGTAGAATGTAACTTAAAAGGGAAGCTGGCTGAAGGCAGGTAAGCAGAATGCAGATGCAGCACGACCAGGCAGAAAATGAAAGGCCTGCTTATTCCTGTGTGATGCTCTTTGTTTGACAGGTTGCTTGCACTTGGCAAAGCGTTTGTGTAAAGCAGACGCTGGAAAACACTCAGAAGTACACAGCTTTGACATGAGGCTTACATTGAATTTAGCATTCTCTATACGGTAACAAAAGATTGACCTTGAAAAAAGCATAATAAGATATTTTTAAGCCCTCAGCAGCACTTCAGTGTGATGAATTGATCTTCACTGTGTTTTTCCAAGGATGTTTACATCTATAAAAGCAGCTGTTGCAGCAAACCTTTTCCCTGCTCTGACAGAGCCAAATGTGTCAAAATACAAGAAAGGTGCCAAATTCTATACAGTAGAAGCCTTGCAGATAAAAGATGATCATTAGTCTTCATGGTTTTTAAATGAATTCTGCTTCATTTTAAAAGTGTTGTAGAAATGTCTTGTGATACAGGTTTTGCAGTTAAAATGCCTTTCAGGGCTGTAGCCATTTCAAATATCCTATGATTCTGTCAAAAATGGGTCAAGCATAAACTGAAGGTTGGTTCAATGGAAGACAAAGGATGTTATCATACAGAAAACAAGAGATTCCTTTCATATTGAGGCGGTTTCAGTACTCATGGCTTTCACCCTCTTCCATAGGATTTTTGGTGGGGGTATTTTTCTGTTGAAATGGTTCTGTATAGCTAAACGTAAGAACGTTCAATAATAAGTTTATTAATCATGAAGACAATTTAGACTTTAGAATGAAAGTTATATTTTTACATGAATAAGAATATCAACTTTATAACTCACAGAAGGCAAGAACATGTGCATGTGAATACACATATATACATATATTCATATCTATGAATATATATGCAGGAATGTAATCTAGATACTTGTATTCATGTTCATTTCTGTGTAGTATAATCCTCATTCTGCTCTATTTTCTGCCTTTTTCTGCAAATATAAAATCTTCCAATCAGTGGATTGAATGGTTAAGCTTTGTGGGGACTTTTCCTGAAGATTACTCATTGCTCTGAGTGCTTACAGTCTTGACAACTACATGAAAAGTACTATTAGATGTATGGCATAATTAGGAAGCTGGAAATTTATAAATAGTCCAAGAAAGGTTTATCAAGGGTTTCTGGTGACAGGTGCACACAGGTATTTGTTGAAAGAAAACAATCATGTAGTTCCTTAATTTAGCAAACCAACAGCATCTGTATGTGTATTAAGGACATCTGTAAGTGCTCCTTACATTAAAAAGCACATAACCTGTGCTTATACCTACATATGTGGATGAGGCTTTAAATATAGAATATACATTATTATTAATTTATTTATCACCCTAATAAATTTTTCAGTTAATGGGATGTGATTTCTATCCAATATGATGGTAATTCATATTTAGGGCAGCAGACCGAGAACTCGAAACTTATAATGGTATGTGTTTCCTGGTACTGTGAAACAGGATATACTGATACATTCTTTTCCACAGGTGTTTTTTTATACTTAATGCTGCAAATACTGTTATACAAATCTTTACCGATACAGGACTTGAAGCATAGCATGGACTTTCTGAGTGAGTGAAATTGATAGTGAAGAAAATAATCATGATGGCATAAAGGTGGCCATTGGAAGATATCCCTCATCTTTAACTGCAAAGATAAATTTGTATGGAGGAGTGAGGTTCAGAACCGAGGTCTATTCTGTGACTAGATTTGTAACATTTTGTTTACACATCTAAAACTGAGTAGCTAAGCTTTATGGCTTTCCAAATCAGGATACTTTAGTTTTTGATGCCCCTGCTAATTTTACATGACAAATTTCCCATGTCCCGGGAGACGTGCCACTCCTTAGACTCAACACAAGAAAAAGCAAGTATAGTAACACAGCTGTAGGCGCAAAAATATCCTGATATTAATCAAGTGGGAGGGAGGAGGTTGCTGAGCTTGCTTTCCTCCCTTTCCTTCCTTCACCAGTTCCTGCTGGCTGCCTTTTTGGGGGGTGGGACACTTCTCCTGGAGTCTTCTGTACCCTTTCCATCCTCTCTTCCCCTTCCCCATTATGGCCCCATTTACATCTCCAGTGATCTTCTGCAGCTTTTCTCTGGCTCTGTTAATCTGGTAAATAAGGCCTGGGAGTCAGAGCAAAACAGCAGTACTGAAAATGCAAGTAGCATACGAGCCTCTTGTGGAAGGCACTAGCAAATGGGTTCATCTAATTCTTTTTACTCCTTGTCTATAATTACTGTGCTCTAGAGGCTGCGGCAACATGCACTATGAGAAAGTTTGAATTTTATAACCGCTAAGATTCAGGAGTTTAAATCTGTATTTTTCCATTTCTGATGCAGTGTCATAACCAGCAGGTGAAGAGGCAGGGTGAGGATGCTTCAGCCTCCCTGTGGAAAGTCTTGCAGTACAGGAAAGGCAGAAGAACATGACTCCATCAACTCAAAGAGTAGAGTGACATGGGTTTGGCTTCCAGGGCTACCCACCCCTTTTACATTAACAAGCTGCTGGACACAAGTCCCTACAGAACACTGGGAAGGGGGACAATGATGAAGTATAGATAAACCTGTTATCTCTGGTTTAAAGCTGGGTGAACAAAGCAGATTAGAGAATGTTAAAAATAAAATTTGAAGAGAAACTAGGAGTTACCAATATTTATGTTGTTATTCTACATACTTTTTTTTTTTTTTTTTAGCAAAAGGCACCATTTATGTCTTTGAGAACAGACGTGGATCTTAACAGTGATGCTTAGTCATAGTACGGTACACAGGAATGAAAGAATATTGCTCTTGTTATTCCATGGAAGATTTATGGAACTCAGATGCTTTACCAAGCATTTACGTAATGATTATCTTCCTTGCATAAATTTTGTCTTCAGATTCACATTCTGCGTAGAAATACATTCCTTAGTGACTTCTAAAAGAATACAGGCGATGAAGGTTAGTGCCCAGCAACAGGCCATGGGCACAAGCTGAAACACAGGAGGTTCCCTCTGAACATCAGGAACCGCTTTTTTACTGTGAGGGTGACTGAGCACTGGCACAGGTTGCTCTAGGGAGCATATAATATCTTTAATCAATTATTTACATATGGTGTAGATAGTTATGAAGTAGATTAAAAGAATTACACAAACAAATGGGGTTTAGAAATGTTTTCCCCATCAGGATGTTCTTCCACATCAGAGTTAGTAGCAAATGTGCATTTAAGAGTAATTTTGCTATTGAGATTTGAGGTTTTCTAATGTTACCTTTCACATAATTACAACATACCTGTCAGATTTTTTCACCTATTCACCTATAATTTATTAAGATTTACTTTCATTATTAATTTAATTTTAACAGCGATTATTCCCCTGAGGGGTATCACATAAATTTTTGGTTTGTCTTCAGAAATGTTTGAATTACAATTGCACATAATGTTTCTAGAGGAGATGCACACTCCAATAGAGAGACTTTAGGTTGGCTGAGAAAAGATTTGCTTTTATTTTAGCTATCATTTCATAAACTGCAATGTTGCAAACTACCAACTTCAGTTTGACAATGCTCCTTCAGATTTTTCTTAGGAGCTAAGGGTAGCAGTGTGATAGGGTGACACCCAAGCACAGATGTCCAAGTAAATATGCTGTCATAAAATCTTTCAAGATCAGTGAGTGAGAGAAGCAAGGACTTCTTGCTTTTATATTACCTTCTTCTGCAGCCCACACAATTATTTCTTTACAGTAGTACTATAATGGTTACCTAAAATTTCTGTTGATGAATATAACTACTAAACATGAAACACTATCTCAAGGCTATAAAAAACAGAGAATAAACCGTTCAGAAGTTATGAAATCCATATATATTTAGCAATGGGGCAATAGCCATGCCTATTATGAGCTTAACTGAAGTAATTGCAATAAACAGGCAAGGTTCTATGCACACAAACCTGTGACTGAAATAGTAGGAGGCGATGCAGAGTTCAACAAATTAAGAACCTGTGCAAGAATGAAGGGTTACCGCAATGTCAGCGTGAAAACAAATGAGGATGTTGCATATGACTCATATGTCCCCTGAATTCACAATTCTAAGTACAGAGCAGAGTTATATATGCTTTTGTTTCCAGCCTTACCTTTTGAAGAAAATCGGTAGAAATTGAATGGGTTTTTGTAATTAATACACGCCCTGGTAACTGAACATGTTTGTATGTCTGCTCCATAACTTATTTAGAATTAGATGTGAAAGAAATTAAAGAAATTTCATGGTCCATTTAAACCATGGAACCAAACATTCCTTTTTCTCTGGAAGACTGTAAAGTAGGAAAATCTCAGCTCATATGAATGCATGGAAGTAAACATGATCAGCATGGGATGGAAATTTAGTAAATTAGACATGTGGAGCACCAAATTAGTGATTTTTAATGCACTCCTTGGATTTGGTTCCTGAGCCACCCTGTTCTATTCAATATTTTGTCTGCTTTTTCAGTTTATATTGAAAAAGCTTCAGGATATTGTATGTGTTTTATTTAACGGGGTTTTTACAGCCCCATTCTGAATCTCACCATAGCACCCATTTTAAAAAAATGCACTCTTATCTGAGGCTTGCCTTAATATTTCCACTGGAGGAGAAACACTCTTGGTGTTAATGAAATGCCTTACACCCCACAGAATTTTATTTCCCATTTTATCTCATTTGTCTCAAGCCTATGCTTTCTTCAGCTATGTCAGGAATTTTCCTTGTTCCTAATCCATCTGCTTCATTTGTCTGGTTACCTTTTGCTTTTCATTTTGTGTATTTGGAGCAATGTCACGTAAACCAGCTGTTCATCCTACAGTGGATTTTTTAGAGCTTGCGTCTGTTTCCAATTTTGCCGGCTTGACAGATGTCTATGGCTCATATTAAGATTAAATTAGCTTCCTGAGACAGTCTATACCTCACACAACCATTTTGCTTTTTTCCACACTCCACCGTGCCACCACCAGCCTGTCTTTTACTGAAGAGAAATGCAATTTTCTGATTCCACATGTGTTAGTTTTACATTTTCAGCTACACAGACATCCATCTACTGGTTCCCACTGCCTTTAGCTTTAAACAGGAAAGCATCTTAACAACACAGTACATTTCTCAGATAGAGTATCGGCCTTGGTAAAGCTTTGCCCACACATTAACGAGATGGAGGTCCTGCCTGGGGTGCTGAACATTGGTCCTGAGCCTGCTGCTGATGTCTGTCTTCATTTTACTGTTTTACGGATCATCACTCTCTCTTTTGTCTGCATCAGGTCCTAATAACCAGTGATGCGCTCACCATACTGTGGGGTTACAGTAGGGAAGCGACAGAGCTCATTTTTTACTTGTGTGCATATCTTCATTTAAGCTGTGTTTATTCTGTTAAAGGAGACTAGTAGCCGTCTGAAGTCCCTTCAGCAAGCCCAGCTGTACTCTTCTGCAGATGTCTGTAATAAAGCTAGGCAGCTGAGTAATTTTGTAGAGGACCAGCTTAATCCTAGCTTTGCTTCCCTAGGGATGCGGCATATTTACCCCATTACAGAGTTGAAAAAGCTGGGTTTGGAAATCATTATGACAGTTTATGCTACTCCCTCACCCAACTGAAGGTGAAGAAAAAAGACAGCTCTTTTTCAGGGCAAATCATAGACATGGTAAATCTAGTGAAAGGTCTAGAAAATGCCACTCTTCATTTACTGTACTTAGTTTCTGATTTACAGAATTTTTTTTTAAGAGATTTGAGCATCTGAGTATTTCTTGAGCTTCAAATACTGGTATGTTCTTTAAAGTAGCATAGCTACTTATATACAGGCTTCCAATTCTGTGGAAAATTAGAGAAAATCTGCAATTTCTTTTTAGGACGGATTGAGCTAGTGATACATTTATCTGTACATTCAACTCTTAACTATATCTTTGTCCAGTTTATATATTTAACTGAAAGTATATTACAGGAAGATTAAACACCAAGACTGAAAGGAAACTTTTTTTATTCCCACTCTCCACTTCCATCCTCTGAATGTGATAACTGGGACTCGTTCTGCTAGACAGCCTATTAGCTTGGAGATACAGTGTAATTTTCCTTCCCAACGTCCCTTTTGCCAATCCCATATTAAGGGACACACCATAATTTAGGAAGTTGTTACAAAAGGAGCTACAATACTGCATGTGGGAGACCTGTTCATCACTGCATGTGAGAGGCCTCTTCATCACTGCATAGCCTCTCAGTGCTGTCCTATAACTCCTGGGCTCTTGATTTAGGGTGGTAACATCCAAAACAGTCAGGGGCTAAGAGCATAACCAAACTGACATAAATCTGCTTCAGCCTTGACAGTGAGATCTGTCTGTCCCTCCACAGGACAACACGAGGCTCTACCAATGGCCTTGCAGCAGCAAGCGGGCAGTCTGCACAGCTGCTTTTCCACCCTCCCATGAGTGTAGTTGAAAAGCTATTGACACAACTCTGAGTGACTGACAGATATCTCACTGATTTTTCTTGATTGATAGCTGATGAACGATGTCTTTAATGAATATATGTCATCTCAGAACTTGCGATAAATTGTGGACGGTTGATGTCTCCTGCAAGAAACTTGCTTCCTAGGTATGGGTCCAAGCTTTTTATGAAATACTGACAACTTTCAAGTGATTTATTTTCCAGCTCAGATGTCTTACAGAAAATTATTGTCTCTATCAGTGTACATGATTATATTCACATATACACACACCTATATATATATACATATTTGAGACAGTCCGTGTAGTGTTGTATCTTATAAGTAGTGGAGGAAAAACTCTACAGGATTCCTCGCTGGCTTCAAATTTATAATACATCTGGCTCAGATGTGATGTGACAGATGTTCAGAATATGCCTATTTGTTCAACATTTTAAGGCGATTAAGCCAAATTTGGTTTAGATTCTAATACTGTAAATTAGCCATGGAATTTAAAGAGTGCCCTAATTTTCAGTTTTGTAAAAGATACTCAAAGCAGAAATCTGCATTTTTTCAAAAATTTAATAACTTTTATATTGATGCAACTTTTCTGTATTCAATTGAGCTAATATTACATAAAATATTAGACAAAACCTGAGATTTATTTTCAGTGGAAATGAAGCAATGAAGTAGTTCTTTTACCTATGATGTGTGGTTGGCATAATCTTTATTTCTATTTTATTCCTTTTTTGCATATACATGGAGATTGTCTTTCATTTTGAGTCTGTTTCTCTGTATTTGAAACAATTATTTTGACTCATAAAATCATAGAACCATAGAATGGTTTGGGTTGAAAGGCACATTAAAGACCATCTAGTTGACATCCTGTACTATGGGCAGGGATACATTCCATTAGAACACGTTTCTCAAACCTTCATCCCAGCTGGCCTTGAACACTTCCAGGGTTTGGACAACTTCTCTGGGCAACCTCTTCCAGTGCCTCACCATTCTGTCAGTAAAGAATTTATTCAGAATACATAATCATAATTTAAATCTACCATATTTCAATTTAAAACCATTAGATCTCGTCCTACCACTACACTCCCTCATCTTTTCTGTAGGTCCCCTTTAAGTTCTGGAAGGCTGCTTTAAGGTTTCTCTGGACGTTTCTCTTCTCTAGGCTAAACAAGTCCAACTGTCTCAGCCTGTCCTCTTACAAAAGGTGCTCCAGCCCCCTGATCATCTTTGTGGCCCTCCTCTGGACCCTCTCAAGCAGGTCCGCATCTTTCTTATGCTGGGGCCTCCAGAGCTGAACCCAGTGCTCCAGGTGGGATTTCATGAGAGCAGAGGGGAAAATTACCTCCCTTGACCTGCTGGCCACATTTCTTTTGATGAAGCCCATGAATACACTTGTCCTCCTTTGAAATCAGAGAATACTTTATTCTGGAAGGAATCAGTGTATGTTGTCTACTTCAACTTTCTCAAAGCAGCTCCAGTCAGATCAGATTTCTCAGTGCTTTGTTCAGCCAAGGTTGAGTATGTCCAAAAATCAAATCTGCACAACCTTCCTGAGCAACCTGTCCCAATAAAATATCATAAAATATTTTTCCTTATATTTAAATGAATTTCACATGTTGCAGTGTGTGTATTTTGCCTCTTACCCTACCACTATGTTACCTTCAGAAGAATTTGTCTTCTCTATGCCCTACCACTAAGCAGTGGAAGACAGCAGTAAGAATTCCCTTCACCTCTCTCTTTCAAATCTGAAGAGACTCTCTCAGCCTTCCATTGTACTCCATGTGCTCCAGCTCCTCATCATCCTGGTAGCCCCTCCCTGGACATGGTGCCATCTATCAGTGTCCTTGTACTGGGGAGCCCCCAAGCTGTATCCAGCACTCCAGATGGGTGTCACATGTGCTGAATATAAAAGGATGGCTCCCCTCAACCTCCTGGTGGCAGTCCTGCCAGCACAGCCCACAATGAAGTTCTTTGCTGCCAGGGCACATGTCTGGTTCAATTTACAACCCTTTTGAAATTAAAATATTGGTAAATCTACCGAATGTAGATATTTCTTATGTCTTCTAAGCAATCATAGAGAAATATTCAAAGAAAAAATTCTCATGTAAAATCACAGGTACTTACAACACAGATGTGATGCGCAGCACCATACAGTGGCACTGAAACACAAAGAAACACCTTTATCCCCTGGCTCCTTTTGGAAGTGTCTGCATAATGTGTCCAGATCAGGGACATCCCTGCACTGCCAGCATTGGACCATGTAATGTGTGCAGCCAGCCTGTTTGAGCAGTTACCCTGTTGTTGGGTTGCAATGACATACGCTCCCTGGTGCTCTCATCAGGAACGTGCAGCCTGTACTCACAGAGCATGCTGCCAGTCAATAGTTGTTTTATTATTTGTATACTTGGTCTTTTTGCTAAATGCCCAATCTGGAGTTCAAAAATATCTGTGAAATTAATGATTTCCATACAGATTACACTCTGTAGTAAGAGGATACTTATAAATAATTTATTAACAGTTAATAAATTATTACTACTAGCTATAAGTGTGTAACGTAGGCTTATAGTGACAGAGTACTGAAGGAATATTGCTCTCGTTTTAAAGGCCTCATCCTGAATGACACTCTAGACTTCTTATTTTAGTCTACAGTGTTATACTTGGAAGTAAACACTATTACTATATAAAAATAATTTAAATATTGGTTGCTTAATAATCCTTTGTAGAAGGCATGTATTTCTGAATTGACACTTAATTGTTACTCTAGGCAACAGGGTTGAACTATAAAAATACACTTAGGTTTTTGCCTTAACTTAGTTTCTTTCTTCAAAGAGATTTTGTTTATGCCTGTATGTATTTTATGCTGAGTATACAATCATAAAATTTTAAAATAATAGAATAGATTGGGTTTGAATGGACTTTTAAAGGTCATTTAGTCCAATCCTCCTCCCTCACAATGAGCAGGGACATCTTCAAATGGATCAGATTGTTTCAAGGTCCAAACCGACCTTGAATGTTTCCTGGAATGGGGCATCTACAAATTCTCTGGGAAAACTCTTCCAGTTTCACACATCAAAATCATAATCACCAAAAAAAAATAATTCTTCCTTATATCTAGTCTGAATGTAACCTTTATTAGTTTAAAAACATTACCCTTGTTCTACCACAAGAGGCCCTGCTTAAATGTTTGTACCTGTCTTTTTTTGTAAGACCCCTTCAAGTATTAGAAGGCTACTCTAAGGTCTCCCTGGAGCCTTCTCTTCTCCAGGCTTGTGGTGGTTTGACCCTGGCTGGAGGCCATACAACCTATGAAGGTCAGTCTATCACTCCCTTTTTCAGCTGCACAGGGGAGAAAATATATATTGACAGGCTTAGGAGTCGAGATAAGGACAGGGAGAGATCATTCTGCAATCAGTGTCACGGGCAAAACAGACTCAACAGAGAAAAAAGGGAAGAAAACTCTCTAGTTTATTACACTGCACTGCACACCCAGTGACACCAGAATCGGGTAATAAGAAGTGCAACCAGAGCTTAAAGCACCTTCCCCCCACCCCTCCCTTCTTAGCAGACTTCACTTTATTAATGATTTCACTCCCTTCTTCCCCCCACATTGTGGCACGGGGAAGGGCAGAGAATGGGGGAATGGGTAGGTTTCAGTAAGTTCCTCATGAGTTGTTTTCCTTCTCAGTCAGGGGGTGATTCCTCACACTGTTCCCCTGCTCCCACCCACAGGGGACAGTCCTTCATGAATTTCTCCAACATGAGTCCTTTCTGTCAGGGCTTCAGCTCCTCACCAATTGCCTCAGCATGGATCTCTTCCATGGGGTGCTGACCTTTGGGCCTGGACTGCTCCAGCCTGGTCCCCCCCAGAGTCACAAGTCCACCCAGCAAACCTGTTCTGTTATGGGTTGGTCTCTCCACAGGCTGCAGGTTTCGCTGCCAGGAGCTTGCTCCAACATCGGCTTCCCACAGGGTCAGAACATCCATCAGGTGTCTCCATGTGCTTTGGTGTGGGGTCCTCCACGGGCTGCAGATGGGATCTTCCTGTCATCATCCATGGGCTGCAGGGGGACATCCTGCTTCACCATGGTCTTCTCCAGGGGCTGCAGGGAAATCTTCATTCGCCCAACCTCCTTCTTCACTGGCCTTGGTGTCTGCACAGTTTCTTACATCTTCTCACTCCCTTCTCTGGTGGCAAAAACCAGCTCCTTGTGGGTTTTTTCCTCCAAAATGTGATTCACAGAGGTGCTATAACCATCGCTGATGGGCTCAGCCTTGGTCAACAACTCCGGCCTTGAGCCGGCTGGTGTTTACTTTCCCGGGCCTCCAGAGAGCTTCTAGCTGCTTCTTTGCAGAAGCCACCCCTGCAGCCCCCCCTCCTCCACCAGAACTCAGCCATGCAAAACTACAACAAGGCTGAACAAGCCCAACTCTTTTAACCTCTTTTTGTAGGAGAGGTGGTCCAGCCCTCTGATCATATTTGTGGCCTCCTCTGGACCCACCCTATCAGGTCCATCTTTTTCTTGTACTGAGTACTCTCCATAGCCAGAATTATAGATAATACATTCTGGACTACCTGTAGGACTAGGCTACAATCACATGTAATGCACGAAATGGCTGAAAATGAGTTGTTTTAACCTCTCAGTTCTGATATAATCTTTTCTCAAATGTAGTTTTATTCTTTATTAGGTATGAATTTCTGTATAGACTGAAATGTATAAGCAATAATTTAAAAAATTTTTGGAGCATCAGCTGACCTTTTGGAAAACAGCATAATAATAATAGCTTTAATCTGCTTTAGATCATACTCGTTTTCACTTTGACTTGTGACATTTCAAATATACTATATACTAGTTTTTCAAAGTGTACTTTTATTACTTATATATTTATCATCACTCCAAAACTATACTGGTCTCTAGAAACCGAAAAGATTTTGTCTATCCACTAGCATAATTAACTTTTTTATTGTGAGTTAAAAGAATGTTCCAGATCCTATGCATCCTGGAAGTCAGTGACTGAAAATAATTCATGAGTTATTTATGCTGGATGGGGAACAGAAAATGAGTTTTCATTATGATATCATGGCAAAAGCAATTAATGAGATATTTTTTTTCAGATTGGAAAGACTTTCTGTCATCTAAATACATGTATGTTGTGGAAAAAATATAAATAAATAAATACATAATAGCAGTCTCTTTCATCCAGCAGGTGAAGGCATCACAAGAGCCACTGGATGAAAGCTGAATCAAGCTTGGATCATTGAAGGAACTATTATGAATCATTAACCACTGAAGCAAACTACTGGGGGAGTGATAACTCCTTATCTCTTTATGCCTTCAAAAACCCCATCAGTTGTGTCTCTATAGTGTAGCCAAATATGAGGATTAGGTTCCATATAGGGTAAACAATGTTTTGCTCTGTACTACAGAGGGCAGAATATGTTATTTTCAATCTTTAATAGAATTTCTGGATGGTCTACAAGCCTTGAGCACAGATCAGATTTGCATAAATCATCTAACAGTTCTTTCTGGCCTCTCTAAATTTTTTAACTGTATGAAAATCCTCACAGATTTGAAACCAGAGATATGCATTCAGGTTTTTTTCAATGCCACTTGAGGTAGTGCAGTTGCCAGCCAGCTTTTCAGTGGTAAAATGAGGTGCCAGCCAAGGTTGGCACATGCTGCAACAGAATAATCGTCAGCCAAAGTGGATGTCACTATTCCCACTGTGCCAGGACCCCTCTAGTAGTAACCACATCCAGACCCTCTTCATGGCAACTCTGGAATAACAGAAGAAAGGGAAGAAAGAATAGTTGTGAGAAGTTACCTCCATAAAGAAGGAGATTTTACTAATGCAATGCTTCAGCTAAAGTAATGGAAGCAAATAAAAAGGCAAAGAGGAAACATCCAAAGGAAACAGAAACTTGGTAACTGAACAGATAGAAGGCAGTTGTGGGGAGAGGAGAAAGGCAAACAGATCCTAACTATCACAGAATAGAGAGAAAAATGGGTGTATATCATGAGATGTACTCCTGGCCAGGTCTCCTCTTACTTAGAACGGGTTGCTTTCACCCCAGAGGGACAAAATTGGTTTTTTGTGGCCAAAGAGACACATCATATGAAACGTCATGGCAGAAGAGGTGATATAAAGAAGAGAGACAAAAAATAAGTGATGCAAGGGATAAAAAAAAAAAAAAAGAACTAGTAAACAAAAGCATGGAAAGCTGAGAAAGAAAGCTGAGAAACAAAGATGAATGTGAGAAATAGAAGAAGAAAAAGGACACAAGCAAGGATGAGTAGGAATTGAAAGGAAGGGGTGAAAAGGTATTTATGTTTGAAGTTACTAATTTCTCTATTTGCACCATTAGTTAACTGTAGATAACAAAGGGTGTGTAGAAAGAACTATAGATCAAGATGTTCGATATGACAGAAAAGAAGTGAAATGATTTCAACATTTCAGATGGCATAGCTGGGAATGGCTGTTGCAGGCACCATTCTGGTACCAACATACAGATCAGGCTCAATGGCTACATAACAGCACAGGGTAGCAACTGGCTTGCAAACTACCTAGAGGAGTGATCCCTGGTCCATTCCAACTGCTGAGCTGTGGCAATGGATAGCTCAGGAGAACACTTGCTGGCCACGTCCAAATTCATGCCAAAGAACTCTCTAGCTGCATTTATAAATAGTATAAATACAATAGAGTAAGTACAAATAAACATACACTATATATTCCAGGCTCACTTGAACTTACTCGCATAGATGCAGATAGTCAAGTCTAGGAAGATATCTTCATAGCATGAGAAATGGAGCTGCACTTCTACCACAGGAGTGAGTAAATCTGGCCTCTGAGAAAGGGCAGCGCTCTAAAGATACTGTACGGGATGATTGTTTTGTGGAGACATGCAAGGGACAAGGGCAACCACATACAAATACAGGCATCCTGCCATGATTGTAGAGATAATGACAGTGAAACTGGGTAGGAGGAATGAAAGCAGGATAGAA
This sequence comes from Porphyrio hochstetteri, assembly GCA_020800305.1. Taxonomy (NCBI): domain Eukaryota; kingdom Metazoa; phylum Chordata; class Aves; order Gruiformes; family Rallidae; genus Porphyrio; species Porphyrio hochstetteri. The sequence continues at coordinate 62,299,885 of CM036905.1, forward strand.
AGATGGGATTAAATATCAAGAGCTCAGCTTTAACATAGCAGGATTTGAGGTTTCGTTACTCTTCCACCAGCAGCATTCCCATCTGCTCTGCTGCATGTGGTTTATCAGGTGATCAGAAAGGCTGATATTAAAAATTAGACACCATTTCCCAAAACTGAATTTGTGGCATTTTTTAAAAGTTCCTGTAGTTCTCTGCAGGGATCATCTTTTCACTAGTGTGTGTGCTTCCGTGCCCAAAAACCTTCAAGATGCTCATCGCTTCTAAAGCAGAACACAAGTTGGTTCTAGTCAGCAGCAATATGAACTTGGGCCTTTAGTTAATATTCTGTGGGCATATTCTTAAAACGTCAGTGCATATTTTAGACACTTCACTGCACTTCTGTGCGTCACTTCATGTTTTTAGTTTCTGTTCTGAAGTGCAAATATATGAGACACCACTGAAAAACCTTCAATTGCCATTGTACTGCCTCTGCGGTTTCTTTTGATTCATCATAATAGCTCATCATGGGAACTGCTTCTCTGTACACTTATGTGTACACTGTTTGGTGAAGGTTGTTTGGCAAGATGCATATCTCCCCTCAAGGGATAGAAATACTCTCCTTTTCATCTTTTGCCCCCACAAGAGCAGATGTAAACAAGCTACGTATGGGGAAATAATCCAGCGTGTTGACAGTTGCTTCCTCCAAAATTGTTAGTCCAAAGGTGGGTAACTGTTTAACCTTCACGTCATCTATCCTGGCTAGTGTCACATATCGAGTTAAAAAATATTAGACATTTCTGTATACGTATTTTCTGTTGAAAATCATTAAAAGACAGCAGAAGTGCTTTTGAAAAAAACCCACATGAACAATACTGCTTGAAAATGTTGATTCCTTTCAAGGCAATTGCAGTGTTTAGATGACAGTTGAACACTCTTGAACAATTGCTATGACATAGAAAAAAATATCCCAAGTTATATGATTTTTAAAAAATCAAAAGTAGCAGAGGCATTGCTGAAGAAAGCCACTCCGTGCAATGCCTTGAGGTGTGTGAGATTCTGCAGGAAAAACACTGAACCTTGGACTAAGATTCTGTAAGACAGATCTGTTTCTTTTTTTCAAATGCTTTTTTTTTTTATTTTCTTGAGCTACAAGGGAACATTGATAGCGATAGTACATCAGGCATGTCATTCTGGAGGCTAAGTTGGACCGGAGGCATATACATTTTTCAGGATATGTGTTATTTCATTCTGTGATATAATGCATTATTTTCTTCTGTAATACAGAGTCTATTTACAGAATTTTATGATCAGTTACATGTGAAACACAGTGTTTATGCTTCAGATTTTATTAAGCCTCTGCAATAAAGCTAGAGATATGCTTATTTTTATTTGTTGCCTTCCTTTTTGGTATAGTGAAATAGAGAATTTATGAGTTACTCCTATCATACAAAGCATTTATTTTATCAGTAGGTGAACATTTGAAATGCTACTTTAGGACTGCCATTGACTATTTAGCCTTTAATTTCTGTGGAAAACTACAGTTCTTAATCTATGCGTGGGTTCAGAAGAGCAGGATCTGGACCGCAAGCAAGATTTCTGGGTGCTATTTCTGGTTCAGTCAGTGACTTGCCTAGGACTACAGGCATTTGCTTGTGGCCTCAGTTTCCTTACAGATAAAGTAGAAGTGACAACATTACATCTCCGTTGCAAACTGCCTTGAAAGCTGGGAAAGAAAAACTAAGTGGAAGGATCATAAAAGATGTTTTACTGTAAATCAGCAAAAAATACAATTATAAAGGTAATTATATCTATGCCAGATGAAACTAGCTTGCCCAGTGTCATGCTTTAGCCTTAGCTGGCAACAAATCACTACACAGCCTTTTGCTCCCTCCTCTGCAGAGGTATGGAGATCAGAATGGAAAAAAAAACCCTTGTGGGTTGAGATAGACTCTTTAATAGGAATAATCATAATAGTAATAGCAACAACAGCAACAACAACAAAAAAATAAAACAAGTGATGCACAAATGCAATTGCTCACTCACCACATGCAGAGAAAACCAACCCATGCCCAGTCTGTTTCAGAGCTGCGAACACACCTCTCAGCTCGCTTCCCCAGTTACATATGCAGCATGAGGTTATACAGCATGGAATATCCCTCTGGCCAGCCTGGGCCAGCTGTCCTGACTGTGCTCTCCCAGCCTCTTCTGCACCTTGCAGGGCACTGGGAGAAGCTGAAAAGGCTTTGGCTTGGTGTAGACACTACAACTACCTAGTGGCAACTAAAAACATCAGTGTTTTATCAACATTATTCTTATACTAAATCCAAAATACAGTACTGTGTCATTTACTAGAAAGAGTATTAACTAGGACTCCTGGGTACAGATATCATCATGCTGCTGCAGTATAGAGCATAGCATTTGCAAAACCCACCCAGGACTTGAGTAAATATTTTGTTGTCTGAATTTGAAGACAGTATATCAATACCAAGAGGAAGATTTCAAGTTGCTTATGCACATCTGTGTGAGCCACGGTACTTCTGGCTGTATAAGATTATCTCCATCAGTAAGTTAAATACACAAGATTTAATAGAAATGTATTAATGAAGAGTTTGTAGTGTAAAATATTGCAAGACTCTTAACAGTGAAATACCAAAAATCAGATAAATCCTGAGATATTCAGAATAAATTTAAATGCAGGTCTTCCTGGTCTCACTTGGGGCAAGCGAGATACCCACACCAGCTCCTTTGCCATGTTCATATACTGCTATATCAAGATCTCCTAAATTCAAAGCGCAGCACCAGTCTCCCACTCCCTCCCTCCACATAAGGCATTGCTGTTTGACCTCGATGGCTACCCACTTGGTGGCCAGGTTGTCATGATGTAACGGGGCAAACAAGTGGGTGTAACACTGCCCTGCCTTGAAGGAACAAACCTTCTACTGCTTCCATGTTCAAGGAGAGCACACGTGGCAGCTCCAGTCAAGGACTGGGCATGGCCCCTGGTTTATGACCTACTCAGACATAAGTGAGGTTTGTTACAGAAAAATTTAAAAAAACCAAAAAACAACCCTCTTTCAATGTAATATGCTCAGAACTGAAGTTTTAAAGACAAGGATTTTTCAACGGTACCCAATAGGCCTTCAAATAATTAGGAGTGAGCATAAATCTAGGGGAAAAGCTTGGCCTCATTTTCAAGCAACTGAGTACAGGATTCAGCCACAGCTACCCAGATGTAAAACACACAGTATAAAGGAGCTTAAAATTGTCAAGTAGTTCCTGAATAAATGACTAGCTGTGCATGAAATGATTGGAAATGGATAATATTAGCATATAATCTTTGCCAATGTACGGCACTGAATATACGGTTATTGCTAGAGCTCCTTAGCTTCATTTCAGACAAGATTTTTCTCTACAGCATTTCTACTTGGCTTTGTGATTTAAAAGCTTGTGGTCAGCCCATGAAAAAAGAGTCATTTAATCAAGAGAAACTTAAAATCTAAGTATAAACAAATACCCATGATATGTGAAAATATATGTCATTCCAAAACACAGAAGTACAGGTAATACAAGCAGAGATCTTGCAGAACAAGTTACATTGCCAATTTTTCTGCAAATTCACATGGTTTGTTGTGGTTTTTTCAGTTTCCAGGGGTCTAGATTCCCATGTGAATGCAGTCAGGCACCTGATATAGCAGCCTGCCTGGAGAGCATGATAACTCTCACATTGCAAAAACTCTTTTTATGAATAAATTTCTCTTCTGTGTAAAACAAATATACTGCAGAAAGCATTTCTCTGTATCTCTGCCTCATCAACTCAATTTTCACATTTAATCTGAAAAATGTATCTCCTCTTTGCCTGCCTACTCACTCACCCAAATTCTTCCTTCTGTATGCCTCTATTTTTTGGCTTTTCCCCTGTTATTTATTTCTAGAATCCATTTAGAGATCTGAAAGATGTTATATAAAATTAAATGGTATTCAGTAAGACCCATCCAGCAAAACAAATAACAAATGCTTAAGCCCACACTACATTAGAACTTCTTTCATAGATACTTGGATTAGTACAGCAGTCTGACATTGAGGTCTTTTTTTAACACCTCTTCAGCTTCCTTTCAGAACTTTCTTTCTTTATCTTCTGCTGTCCCTGTGACACTGTAAGGGGGAAATCAGCTCTATGTGGAGAAGTAGCAGCATCAGTCTGGGGAAGGCTGAGGTGGAACTGGCGTGGGATCTCCGCAGCACACAGCTCAGCAGTAGCAGCACAGCAAAGCCAACTGACTTCAGCAGGGCGATGCCTGATGACTCTCAGTGCTCTGGCTGCCCAGCAAGGGCTGGAAAGGAGTGAAAGCAAGGAAGCCATTGGTACTGCCTGAGAGCCAAAGGGAAACTTTTAGCTCTCTTTTTGTAACACACAATGGTATGATGAAAATCTGCCTGAGAACAATCACATTTGGCCTTTAAAACTTTTACTTTTAGAGACTACCCTCTCTGGGGCTCTTTGGGTTTGTTTTTGTTGGGGTTCCTTTGTTTGTGTGTTGGTTTTTTTCTAGACAACAAACGTTCATTGAACACAAAGGATGAGCAGGTTTTCTTTTTGCTCTTATCTGCCAAATTTTGTACTGGGTTCAGTACTTTCTCCTGCACTCTATTACAGCCAATATTTTCCAAAATCAAGGAGTCACACAGTCCCCTGAGGGGGTGTGCTCCCTGAAGCACAGGGACCTGATCCCCTGATCCTTCTTCAGCAAAGTCTATGATAAGACCTTTGCAGATCTGGAGGCTGCCTAAGCTTATCTTTGTGCTCACAAGTCCAGCTTCAACCAGTGGAAATAAAAGCACTTTCTTATTGCTGCTATCCCATTAAGTAGCCTAAGCTGATAATGACCATTTGGTGTTTTACTCTAGAAAATTGTGAACTGATCGTGAACTAAGAAGAAATTAAGATCCTTATGTCAATGGCCGAAATTTGACTGTTACTCTCCCTATATCTGAATTCAGTGAATGTTGTACAGCATTTTCACCTGCTGATTTTGAGCTTGGAAATTCTTGTCAAGAACTGAGGTGGCAGTAGAGATTAAAATGGACACAGGAGATCGAGAACCATTCTTTGTATTAATACCCAACAAGAGTACTGTTCAATACTACTTTTGTACTTCTGTACATTATACTGTTATTATGACACAATTGGGAAAGGACTTAGCTGAAAAACAAAAAATTAATTTGTCAGGACCAAGGAAAGCAGAAGACAAACTGAAGGACTATAGTGTGACTTTCCCCCAAAGGTGTTTAAAAATTGTATCTGATTTGCCGTCCTTCATTCCTTGTACATGAAGCAATGTTTCAACGAGGAGTTACACATTACTTCTGACTTACCAAATATACTACTAGTATTTTAGCTTTCTTCCTTGAGCTCTCTTAAAAGTTTGGGTGAATATTGTCTGGTCTGAAGATTTCTTAGTGTGCCTTAGTCCTAATAGTTTTCACAGTCTCATCAAGAGCCACTTAAACTGCAGACAGATGTTTATTGAGCCCTTCCTGGTAAAGGAAAGGGTCAGGTCACAGAGACCTTCCCACTTTCTTTAGCAGTGAACACTACTCAGTACTTTTCTATTTTGATTCCCTCTAATGACTTTGTCCTCCTTGTGCTTTCCTTTTATACATCCTGATCACAAGTTTGCCCTACAGAATCTCTGGAAGGTTTTATTTTCCTGCTGGGTTTGAAGGATTTATTATTAATTTTTATTCTTTTACTATTCATTCCCCACCTGTTCTTCTTATTGTGTTTTTATATCTAATTTGCCAGAATTTACAATGTTTGGGCTTTTAAAATTATTTTTAATTTTCATTATTTGAATATACCATCAGCTTCCTCTCACCTTATACAAGACTTTAGTAGGGTTATGTACTGCTGCTGTGTTTACAGTAAGGCATTTCCTTCTTACTGTTTGTAAGGATTTAACTGGTTGAAGTGCTCCATTTGGCAACTCTCTTTTTAACAATTTCCCTCATTTTTAACACTTTCCTTTTTTTGAAGCTCAACACTCCAGTTTAGTGGGCTGTTGGCCTTTAGTATTATCATAGGTATGCCTAATTCCCAGTTTCCAATGGCCAGTGCTAGAGAGCTGCTCATTGCCTGAGGCACTCTGAAGCAGAACCCGTGCATTACTCAGAGCCCAGCCCAGGGTTGCATTTCCTACTGCGAGCTCCCTAATCAACTGTTTCTCTTTCTTGCAGGAGTCACTGATGGTATCTAAAAATTCTCTGCTTCACATCCGGATATGACATTTGCCCAGTCTCTCAGAGAGTAATTAAAGTCTCTCATTACAGTTGCATTTCCTGCTTCTGTATCTCTTTCAGTGTATTCCAGTCAATGTTGCTCTCCTAGTTGAGTCACTGATAATATAGCTCCAATACTATATTGTCATTGTTAGGACTGAAACACCAGTTCATATGTAACCTTCTCTCTCTGGGTCACTTTTACCGGACTTTCATCTTGCATAGAGAGAAGCAGGATATATGCAAATTAAGAGTAAGCAATTATTTATTAGCTGTTATACACAATAGGGATACTAAGACTAATGAGCTACTAGGCTAAGCATTAAGGTGCTCTACCTCCACTTCAGTGAGGCAGCAGTAGAGCCTTTCCTGGACAGCTTGTTGCCAGTCAGCAAGAAAGGGTTATCCACAGTAGCTCCTTGGGCTGCTCCTCCATGCCATATCACTGCTGTCTTCTGAGTCTCTGTTTTCCAATATCCTCTGTGTTTTCACATATTTTTCCTTGCATGGTTTAGCTCACATTAAGTTCTTTTACCTTCACAAGAGTTTCCTCAGTAGGACACGGCCAAACCAGAGCCATGTTGTACCAGACCATGCCCTGGATTGCAGATGGCTGAGCCCTAGGGCTGTTACCCATTCAGGCTCACTGTAGCTCATTGAGGTGTTTGATTCATTAATTTAATTTAAGGTCTTTATATGCAAGCCACCTCTATGAGGTATTCTACCTTTCTTGTGTATTTTGTTTCTTAGCATTGCAATGGACCACCAAATATTTTAAAAAGCTAGTAAAGCAACTCTTAATTTAGGGGTAGATTTCATTCTAATTCTGTCAACTTATTCCTAAGTTTGCTGGCATTGGAAGAGAGGCAAATACTGCGGCTCTGGTTCCCTTTTGTGAGCTCCTGTCTGAATGGCACAGTATGTGACTGATCACCTGTGTGACAATAGACTAAACAGCCATGTCTTCAAAATTAAAAATTTGGTATTTCTTTGACTGAGGGGAAACTGAGCACCCCCAAAAAGATTTAATTTAATTTAAAGCATCTCATTCACATGCCTCTGCATGTGAAATATGCTTCATTAAAATGATGCAGTTTTGCATCCTTTTTGCTCTTAGCCCTAAGGTCTGGTACACTGAAGATGACTCTAACATTTCTCTGAGTGTTTGCTTGGCTGCCTGATTTGGAGGGCAGCTGAGAGTGTGGACAATCATTTAGGAGCAGAGCAGACTACTGGGAAGAGCTGGTTTAAGTCCCATTGAGGGCAATAGTCTGCCATCACCCTTGGCACCTGGTTTACCTTCCCCTACAGGGAAGCCCCCTCCACCTCCCCCCAACAGGCAGGGACCCAGTACCAGGGTCTACTTGCATGCACTTCCTGAGCACAAAGGGAAAGAGCCCCCAGCATGGCTTGCCAAAACTTCTTTTTTCTGTAGCCTGGCCTGTGGATGGGCTACGGGGGTGCAAGTGTGGTTGCAGAGCCCGTTAGTGCAGTCAAGACCCTGACATCCTTTACTGCTTACTTGTTATTTTAATTTTCTCCTTTTTTTCCACAGACTTTTCTGGTGATCTTGCATTCTCAGACATGTCCAATTTAAATTCATGAAGCATTACACCTCCATCTGCCTTCCCAACATCTTTCCTTGATTTGTCTTTTATCACTCCAACCACCTCACCTGTGTATCATGTTTATTGATATGGCTGGGAGGAAGGACATTCATCTCCTGTTCACTACATATTTACCAGTAGCTCAAGTACATTTGTCTTATTATGCAAAATCAGCCTGTTCCCCGGTTCCTTTCCCTTTCTGTTCCATTTCTAATCTCCCATTGCTCTCCCTCAAACCATATTTTTTTTTCTGTCATCATCACTAGCCAAAGGACCACATGCTGGTTACTCTTTGAATATGTTGGATCATATGAATATGATACAACATGTCTCTTGGATCCTTCTCAGGGTTAACCTGCCCCCCCTCACCACACCACATTTATCCTAGGTTCCCTCTTTTCCCTCATGCTATCTCATGTAACAAATTTAAGGCCTTCATCCTTCATTTCATAGTACTACACAATCATGTCTACCTCCAAATCAACTTTCAATTTTTTTTAATTTTCCTCTTCAACTCTTCTTAAGGCTGCCTTTCCCCCCCTTCCTCCTTGCAGTTTTTCACTGCACCATTCCTGGGCTTCTCCCTTTTTCCTCAGCTGTCACAAGTGACACCAGACACTGTCTATGATGAGCTGGATTGGCAAACACCCAGTTCTGCATCAACCCATTGAGCTTCCCTCAGTGCCCAGTCATGGGCTGTCACCACCATGGGCACTCACAGTCTGCCCCAAGCACCAGTTTCTTCACGCTCTCGCAGCTCTCACAGCCTGATAGTGGTGGTTTACCCTCACACTGGTCCTCTGTTCTTACAAAATGGCTGTTCTGACGACAATAGGCATACCAAAGCTCACATTAACCAAGCCCAACCCATGACAACAGCCACATTAACTTATTTCACTGGAGACCTGGAGAAACCTCTCTATTCTTAGCTCTTGTATACTTGAAAATGTCAGTTTGTTTTGTTTGAATTAGATGAGGACACTTTAATCAACCTTTTAATAAGAATTTTAACTAAAACTACTCCTTATATATATACATATACAACTGTATACACACACACATATACACATACATATATAACAAAAGCTGTCTGTAACCACACTTTATACATGGAGATCCTGTAAAAGAAAGTGGGGGTTAATAGCAGAAGCAGTTGCCACTCAGTTCCCATGAGGTTGCTCAAGCAATGAGCTATTATGTCATTGGAGTGTAAAGCATCCCAGCTACAGAGAAGCAATGTCTTATACTTTAATTTCAGTGATTTGTGGTAAGTATACATTTTCCCTTTGTGTGACTGTGGAATTGATACCAAATCATTTATTGGCCATGTGCTAGCAATCATCCTGAGGTCCTTGTCAAATTTTGTAATTAATTCTTCTCAGTTCAGCAGTTGGTTTTGGGTAATGGGAAGTCTGCCAAGTTCTGAAATTTGATTTAAAGCTTTTAGCTAATTGTACTTCTTTTCTATTAGTTTCATTTAACAAATTTGTTGCCATGAAACTGCAGTTTATGACCTTGTTTTTCTTCTAAAAATTCACAGTAGAGAAGCAACAACTGTAGCATCAAAGCTCACACCCCTTAACATACTAACTCAGGATCCCTTTTTACAGGAAACAAATGCAGTCCATTATTAAAAATAAACAAATACATTAACTGTGAAGATTGTGCACATATTTCTATTGAAATTTAATTTCACAGGAAACTTCACACAAGAGTTTTTTGGAAGTTCTGTGAATAATTCATTTTATAAAAGATGAGGATATCAGGACATCTTATTTTCTTTGCCTAATAATCTTATCTGATTAATTCATGCTGATCAACATAACAATCTATGGTGGAAAGGATGACCTCCAAGATGAGAAATCAAGGGGAAGTTGAAGTAGAAATACAGCTTAGCTTCTTGGGAACTCCTGGGACCATCATGTGAAGCTTTGCCACGATGCAGAGGATGCTACAGTGCATGTACAGTGAGTCTGATATTACTGGAGATGTGATGGACAGTCCTTTCTGCACCTAAGGAAAATTGAGCATGATAGGCATGTTGTCAGTGGGGTGGGTTTAGCTGGGCCTTGGATCTAATGCTTAAAAGCAGCTCTGAGTCAAGTCTTTACTACTGATGAGTAGTTTCTGTGGCTGGTACACTATGCTGTATGCTTCGTGAATCATACTATCATCATATTAGCCTCAGCTTCTGACAGCTATGATGATAATCTAAATTTATGTGAACTTTGCTCATTTTCTGCTCAATGTATCACCAAATACTTTCTCAGTAATTATTATTCAATACAGTACTTGGAAAGCTTAAAAAAAAAAGAATTGTACTTTAATTTATTAGAGTGTCTGGAAAATGTTTACAGGGAGAGGTAACTAAGTAAATGTTAATTAAGCCATTAATACTTGACAGACTGCACACTAGATTATTTTTCTTTCAGTGAAAGAGAATTGCATTTTTTTCCCCCTGAATCTTATGATAAAACTTACAGAGCAGCTAGCCACACAGATACTTTTTCAAATGAAAGGCCAGGAATGGCAGAGTTTCATTCATTTCATGTTTGGAACTGATGAAAGAAAACGTGTACAGGGCTCTTCTTCCAATGCTTTTCACAGCTAAGGGGGAAAAAAAAAAGAAGAAAAATTCCACTTCAAATAAAAATCTTGAATGATAGATTGAATCCCAAAGCTTCTGTGGCTGTTCTACAGTTGTCTAATACCACTTACTGTAGTGCAAAAACGGGCTGCACGATTCAACACACAACAAACCGGTGCCAATCTTTCCATCACTTACTTCAATTGACAGCATGTTTTCACATATTCAGCTTTTAATGTCTGCCCTGAAATCGGATGGTTGATTTTGACACATCCCTTTATGCTTTCCACTTACATTTTAACCAAGTGGGAACGTGAGGTATACGTTAAAGGCTTCCTATGGTAACTGTCACACACAGCACCTCACTCGAGGACTTCTCGGTCAGGTTTGTGACTTCTCGCTGTCAGTCCCATGTTTGCAAACTATCCCCACTATGCAGAAGCCATATCAGAGACACCCAGTGTAAAAAGTGTTTACCTTAAATATATTTCAGGCAGAATGCAGTGTTTATGAATAATAATGAACTATCTCAACTGTAATGTTCCTTTATCAGTTTAAATTCATCGTAACTGCCAGTTGTTACCAATCATCCTGGGAGATGTGTGATGTATGAAATATGCTCAGATTCAGAAGGGTTAAACAAGTTTGAAATGATGCAACTTGTGCCTTTTCTGGTTCTTAAGAAATGTTGCTCTGGTACTACCGATTTCTCACTGAAGTCTGCAGGTGCCATTTCACTGACTCCATCTCCTTCAGACTAGTTGTTTTGGTCTCTGTTATATTAACAGCAAGTTTTAACTTAATATGTACTTAAAGCACAGTCACTTCTGAAAGCAAATGACTGAGCAGGAATGTAAATAATTTACAGCAGGAAGCAAATTTGGGAGGAAGATGCGTATCTTTGATAAGCAAAGAAAGTATCATGAGTGATTAGACCTGCAAGCAGGACAGCACTGTTTGCTTTTGATTCTATCAAACGTTTAGTCTGAGGTGTTTGGTGTTCAGCAATCCCAAATATGCGTTAAAACCCTCTAAAACCTTCAAGGTCAAAAACCTGTTATGCTTCCTGCTGTAAGGTAAAACTTACACCAACAGTTTTAGTCACTTCACTAAATGGAGAGTAGTCAGATTAGGAGAAACAGTTGGCACATTTATACAAAGGGAGAAAACACACCATTAAAAACCATTCTCATCCAGTAGTTGTTACTGTTGCCCACTCTGGCATAGTTTTAAGGTGAGATGTGTTGGCTACAGTCATTCCTTTGCTCATAGATCCTCTTTCCTCCTGCAGGTAAACCAAGCTGTATTAAGACAACCTGTGAGTCACACAACGGGAACAACACTTGTATCATATAAAAAGTTAATGAAAATTATTTTGTGGTCATTCATGCAATTACTACCAGGCTGAAAGTTAAGAATAACAGATTTATTGACATTTGAGTGTTTTGTTCAAGTTTTGCTGTAACTTCTGAAGTGACTGAACTGGTGCTGGAGTTTACTCAAGGTTAGAGGACAGCTATCCCAAAGTGTTTCTCTCTTGTCAGATCTATCAAGAGATGAGAAAAGATGAGACGACTGTGTTTCTTTATGCTCACATCATGTTAGATTTTTTGTCCTGGTAGATACAGGCCAATGCAACACTCCTCCTGGTTTCAATGTGTACCAGAGAGAAAGGTGAGAGATTTGGACTTTGAGGGGGAAAGAAGATATTGGCTGTAACGGCTGCAGTCTTCAGCCAAGAAGGGAGATGGCACTGAAAAGAAATGAAGCCCTGGATATTTTTCTGAGAAAGAAAATGGAAAATTACATGAGGGAGGGGAAATAGAGCTTTTTAATATGTCTACCATAACCCAGTTAAACACAGTGAAAAACGATAATGAAGTGAATGCATTTGTCTGTCTGTCCTCAACTCTGCCTTTTCTTCACATCTGTAATAATGTAATATGTTTTGAATTCTGTAAGTAGGTGCTTGCATTTTTATTTTACTAGCTTTGACTGTTAGGTAATTTTAAGTAACTCGATTACCTCAAAATATTATGTATTCAAGGTATGGTAAAGTTTCCTTGGAGAAATTTTCAGTTGTGAGATTAGGTACATTAGTTCTGTCAGTAAAAAGAGCATTTCACTCCAAAAGCAAGTCTTTTTAATGGCTACCTTTAAGTGATAAAATATGTCTATAAACTGGCCTCAAACAGTTTTTTCTCTCTGTATATAAAATATTTTATTTTGGCTAACTTTGAGGCACTTCTGCTTGAAAAAACTTTAAAACAGGGGAACTTTGATTGTCCAGCTAACAATCTTTTGTTTACAGATTGGCAGCAATAATTAGTGTCACTAGCTTGCTGAGGGTTCAGAGAGGGCGTCAACAGTTACTTCTCTCCTCCTTCCGGAGGAGGAAACAAATGATCCCTTTGTATTTAACAGCATTATCAGGCATCTTGTAAATGTATCTTATTTAATTATATTGTTCAGAAAAATATTTTTTTAAGCCAGGAGTGCATGTGTGTCACCATAATATTGGAAGAACACATATAGACCCACTCACACTAGTTTTGATACTGAACTACTTGTCACACAGCAGCTGAAGGAGGTATCATTATTTTTCTCCACATAATATTTTATTTAGGATCTGGCTTTTAAAAAAAATCACATAACACTGCTGGTGGGTAATCTACATTGGAAATGAAATCTCAAAGTTTTAGGTTTTGAATCAGTTCAAATCCAATGTCCAACCAAGATAAGGATGTAGGTTATGTAGCAATGAATTATTTTCCAGGCTTGTAGAACTAACCTGTAAAGTACTGGTAAAGAAATAAAAGTGTTGTAGTTGTGCCATTGACACCCATATAATCTAAACCCAGTATAATTTGGATTTTTAAAATTTCCTCCTGGTTTTGAGAGGAAAGAATGGAAGCAGCCTTTTACGGGCTGTACAGAACAGAGCATCCAAGAGAAGCACTTATTATTCAAGCACACTTTAATGATAAACCACCTTCAACTTCTGTTTCTGCTGCAAAATGGATTTTCATATTCTTACCTATGCTTGAAGTAGGTGATATATAAATACACACATCTGAAAAAAAACAGGCAGAAAGAGAGCAGGAGTTTGGGATGCTCTCGCTCCCATGGCAGTGGCTCCTTCCAATATGATAATGTTCTGATCTCTGCCAACAGCTCCTAAATGAATCATTAATATAACCAATAACAAGGCATTGTATGCTGAATAAATGATTATATTTCATACTGTCCTCAAAGCTTTTTCAAAATAAAGAGGTTCAGACCTCCAAGGATAATGACATTTTGAAAACACTGAATGTATGATATTTGATGTGAGGCATGCCTTCTGAAATTATTTACTTTTAATTGCCTACACTATTCAGAGATTTCTGAAGTTAGGCAAAACAAGCCAATGACTTTTTTTTTTAGATTATGTCTATTCCTTCATTCTTTATGCTCATAAATTTCACTGTGAGAGTACATTGCCTCTACTGCACTTCACTCAGTTACCTGATCGTACTCACACATTTTGTGGACCACTGGTACAATTCAGTCCCTTTCAAGAGGAAAATGTGAGCAACTTGAATGGCTATAACATTACCAGAAACCACTCTCAGTTATTTCCTGATGTAAAGATTTTTTACTTGGTTCTTTTCTTCTGTGCAGGACTTTGACTACTTTAGCTGCTACCTTGGAACAGTTTGGTCATTCATATTGCAAATGCTGTTTGTAAGCTACAAAGAGCTTTTTGAGGAGAAAAGGGAAAGATTAAATAATAATTGAAAAATGTTGTGCCCCTTAGGCTTTCTATTTCTGCAGTCCCTCATTACTTCATGAAAGAAAAGCTTGGAGCTTGAGTTTCTGGTAGGTAAAAAGGAAGGGGGAGGGGTAAAAGAGTAAGTGTCTGTGCAGATGCATTTCTGTGATAGTAACAAGTTGTAAACAAAGAATACCAAATAACTTTGAAGTCTTTGGAATAAAAGAACATTAGCATTTGAAGGCTCCCTAAAAAAAATTAAAATTAAAATTACTAAATAATACAATGATGATTGAAAACCAGTATTAGAATTCTGATAGAATGCTTCTGACCCCAGGGTAGAGGCTGTTGCTTAGTGCGTACTGTAGTCTGATATAAAAATATCACACTGTTTCAGCTGCTGAAAAGTCATACCTCTGAGCTAGCAACTCTCCTCTGTTTTTAAGCAAGCCAGTGCTGATCCCTCTGCTACTATAGCTAGGCAATTTCCACCACCTTCCTCATTCAAAGCCAACAGGAGTCTCTCAACTTCACGCTGCTCTCAGCAGTGTATATATAAACATAAATTATGAATCCAACAGCAGTCAAAAATTCCAGACAAGATATCCAGTAATGTACCTTTACAAACTAAGAGATGACTACAATCAATGCATAATTACTTATGAACCCCAGATAACAGTCACCAACAGCATTTAGTTTAACAAGGGCAAGTGCCAGATTCTGCACTGGGGAGGGGCAGCCCTGGCAGCAGATACAGACTGGGGGATGAGATGCTGGAGGCCAGCCAAGCTGAGAGGGGTTTAGGGGTCTCAGTCAAGAGCAGGTTAGACATGAGCCAGCAGTGTGCCCAGGCAGCCAGGAGGGCCAACCATACCCTGGGGTGCATCAAGCATGTCATGGCCAGCCAGTCCAGGGAGCGATTGTCTCACTCTACACTGTGCTGGTGTGGCCTCACTTCAAGTGCTGCGTGCAGTTTTGGGTGCTACAGTACAAGAGGGACACAAATATACGGGAGAGTGTCCAGGGGAGTGCAACAAGGGTGGTGAAAGATCTGGAGGGGAAGTCTTACAAGGAGAAGCTGAAGTCCCTTGGTTTGTTCAGCCTGGAGAAAAGGAGGCTGAGGGGAGACATCATAGCAGTCTGTGGCTTCCTGACAAGGGAGAGCGGAGGGGCAGGCAATGATGTCCTCTCTTAACTGACCAGTGATAGAACCTGAGGGAATGACATGAAGCTGCAACAGGGGAGGTTTAGGTTGGATATTGGGAAGAGGTTCTTTTCTGAGAGGGTGGCCAGACACTGGAACAGGCTTCCTAGGGATGTGGTCACAGAACCAAGCCTGACCGAGTTCAACAAGCATCTGGAAGACACACTCAATCCCATGCTCTGACTTGTCTGGCCCTGTGTGGAGCCAGCAGTTGGACTTGATGACCCTTATTGGTCCCTTCCAACTCAGGAGATTCTGTAATTCTGTGATTCTATGAACAATAAACTGCTGTTTGACATAGACTTAAGACTTCATTATTTCAGGGGCCTTTGCTCTCCCAGCACAGTAGTGAAAGAAACACTACTTCTTCTTTCTTATTAGGACACAACTATTAGATCAATTTTTCTACATATCTCAATTTTGAAATTGCCAAAATACCTTGAAAAAAGACTGCTTATGTCTAACTATGGAGAACATGCACATTCTTTCTCTTGCATACAGAAGACTTGAAATCTGAATGAGCACAAATTGTATGTGGTTAAATTGAAGATAAATTATTAAAAGATACCACCAGAAAAATTCAGAAAATTGATAACAAAAAGCTGATAAATATGAACTTACAGTAACAATTTCGAGTCTAACTAAAGATTACATAATACTTGGTTTCAACATAAAAGATCAATGTTAAACTGACACAATCTTTTCAGCACAGTAGTATCACAAAACCTGCAATAAGAGCAGCTGATTATCAGACAAACTGCACTGTGTGGGTGAAGAATCAAAATTATATATAAAGAAAAAACCCAAAATGAAAATAAATTAAGAGGAATTAGAATTATAGAAATCATAGAATGGTTTTGGCTGGAAGGGACCTCAAAGAGCATCTAGTTCCAACCCCCCTGCTAGAGAAATAAATACTGCAATCATCTCCAGTTTCTAAGCAGCAGGTTCCCACCAATAACAGTACCTATGAAGAATAAACAAAGAAAAACCATCACTACAGTGATAACAAAATGAAGAAAGAGTATAATAAAATGTTTCCAAGAGCTATTTGCAGATTAACATCAAAGAAACTATTATGTTGTGATGGAAATTAAACACTGACAGAAAAAAAGTTCTCACACCACAAAGAAATTGTACATACAGAAATAGAGTGAAGTAAAAAAAAATCTGTTGAGAAGTCTAAGCCAGTGGGAAAATTGTGATGATAAACTCATCACTAAAATATTTAATATTTTAAATGAAATATGGGGCTAATGCAAGTTCTCAAAAAGATGTCATTATTCACTAAGTATAAAGGAAGAGTGATTTAAGTTACTCCAATAGTTAGTGTGATATTTTATATCTTTCAGTGATAACCAGTTTACCATAGCACCACATTAACCAGGAAAAGAAGGCAAGTGGTGGGTTTTTGACCTGAAGGGTCATGTATTCACCACATTTTCAATATAAGCATAGATATCAAAAAGACCAACAGATTAAAAAAGCCAACAAAAACCCCTTAATATGCGGTTTTTAGATTTTAATGAAGTATTTGTCATTCCATACCGCAGTTCATTCAGGAGCATGTTGGAAGTTTAAGGTCTACCAACAGAAATAATTATCTTTGAAAAGGTTTCACATGAAGATTAAGGTCAAACTGCAGAAGTCTATAATAACAGAAAATTGTGTCAGCGAGAATTAATTCTCTTCTATCTGACTGTGTTGCCCTTGATTTCAGAATGATAAAAAGCAGAGACTTTTACAACACTGACAATGCCTCATTTAAAATCCATTTTCCAATTAATATTTTCTAAATGAAACTGCTCTTTTAAAGAAGTGAAATTTAAAAAGAATTCTTTGAGAAGAAATCTTTAAGAGGGTGTTACATGAGATTATTCCTTTAAAAAGTGACCAGAAAACAGGCCAGCAGAGAATATTTTCTTCCAGAACTGGACAAACAGAGCTAATAATGAATTACAAAAAACAAAGCACTTCTTAGCTCAGGTATTATGGTAAAAGCAAAAGGGTGCATGGCACTGGACTGTTCATTTTCTTCACTGGTAAAGTGAATTCTGGTAATAAGCAAGGAAAAATTATTTCTGAATTGCCAAAGCAGCAGTTTCAGTTGATCATCAAAAATCTCAAACTTATAAAAACCAACCCTATGTACTTGACTCCAGTGCAATTACTTTAACACAATAAAAGCTGAAGACATGCAAAAACGTGGGTAGAGCTGAAATCACTATGTTGTTAATGCAGGGTATTTAAAAATGCATCCATTTTTATCAAAATAATAAATACTTTTTCCTCTAATTTGTTTTCTGGATGCTAGAAATAACTAGGAATATCTTAAAAATAAATCCAGAGAATCTCTAAGAGAAACATGCTGTACACACAAAAGATGACCTACACACTTTGGTGTAGCAGATGGACAAAAATTGTACCAGGATAGACAAGCATGCTGGAGAATACTTTATGTTCTCTGTCTTCTTAGATGACACAGAAACAAATCACAGTCAACGTAAAACAAGTGGTACGATCATCAGGTTAGCTGACTACATCACTCACTTTGAATCTGTGATGTGGTTCTTTATGCAGTACCATATCAAATTCAGAATTTACTATCAATCATCTGCAAAATTATGCTTCTCATTGATCATGTAAGCTTTTTTATTTCTCTATTGCGCAAACAACTTCATATCTCCTTCACTGTATCTTTTATCATTCCTTGCACACTCTACACACTTGCAATTTATGACTTCTTCCCAGATGTTCAAGTCTTTTATTCATTAAAGGCATAAATTCTGCATGCCTTTAAAGCAAATTCTTATATTTAGACATGTATTTAGCTCTATTAAGTCAATACTTCAAAGTGATCTTTAAATGAAGCTCATAGCCTAAGGGGTATTTTTGAACCAGAGCTACAAATCCTGTCAGAAATTCATTTCTTGTGTGCAGACTTTGTTCCATTGTGTTTCAAGACTGTACCAGACTAATATACATCTAAGCTGCATAGCGTGTGCTCGACTGACAGAATCGCCTAAAGTGCAGCCATATCATTCATACACTAGTAATATTCACATGCATTGGGAGAGCAGTAAATTTCTTAGGTCAGAAAACTTCCCTTCTGTTCAAATATAGTAAGTATGCAAGAAATAAAAACACTAATTTTGGGAAAAAAAAAGAAAAAGAGAAAAAGAAAAAAAGAAACCCAGTAATTTTTTTGTCATTAAGGCAAAGCACTAAAGCACTTTGCAGCTTTAAAGGGGATACACATGCTTGAGACATTGAGTCCTCCTTGAAGCCTGGGGAGTAAAACATATTAGTTCCCTTTTGAGCCTTAGGTAAAAAAACAGTAAAATTCATAATCTGATACAGAGTTTTAAATTGTGACCTAGGGAGCCAAGGCTACTTTTAGGGGGAGTAATTCAGGAGTCTAATTTCCATTTTAATATTGGTGATCAAATTTGAGAGTCATTTACCTTTTTTGTGTTAGTACAATGTATATTTGTCTCCACATTTTTTTATTTGACTGATTAAACTTTCACAAATGTATGAGTAATGGAAACTGATTTGTTGGGATTAGAATTCCCTAGCAGAACTATAGTACTGATTGTTTCTAGCAGCACAGCCACATAAATTTCCCATCATAAGGACAGAATAAAATAAAACCAAATAGGTTGAAACAGCTTGAGAGAGCTAGGTTTGCAAAATTCTGTGCATATTTCAGCTGGTTGATGAGAGTAGGCATCATATGATTATCCGTATGTTTTTCTGGGCTGACAGACAAAAATTAACTGTTTCTAGATTTAGTTCATCAGGATTTAGGAATTCTATTTTTGCTTCTTAGGGAACCCAAATATGAAACCATGTTCCTAAGAATTGTTGTGTTTTAGGAAATGAAAGAGAAATCCAGAAAAGGCATCTATGTCTAGTTGTTAAAGAAACTTTTTCTGGTCAAAATTGGAAAGATTTTTTAACCTAAGAGTTCTGTCAGCAAGATTTTTGGTCTGTCACAGAAACACTCACTGCAGTAACGGCTGTCTGACATTTGCTTTCTGAAATACTCAGACTAATGCCACCTAATGCATTGATAACTTTAGTGTTCCACGGTGCTGGACTGGATATCCTAACAGAGCAGCTTTTCCCTTCACCATTTTAATCTATGAATTCTGTATTTTGGACCAACCTCAAAGAGAGCAGTGGCAATGAAAACACATGCATTCATGCCTGAACTGCATTTTTACATTCTCCCAAACAGTAACATTTGGACTAATAAATCTGTTAACCCCATTTGGAAAGTTCATGTGGCTTTTTCACTGAAAAAACATCAGTCTCCGAACATCAGAAGCTGGAGTAGAATGGCTGGGGTGACATCTAGTTATTTTCATAGAATCATAGAATGCTTTAGATTGGAAGGGACTTTTAAAGGTCATCTAATCCAAACCCCCTGCAGTAAGCAGGGACTTCTTTACTAGATCAGGTCACTCAGAGCCCCATCAAACCTGACCTTAAATATCTCCAGGGATGGGGGCCTCCATTACCTCCCTGAGCAACCTGTTCCAGTGATCTGCCACCCTCAAATTGAAGATTTTTTTCCTAATATCCAATCAAAATCTCCCCTTTTCTAGATTAAAACCATTGCCCCTCGTCCTATTGCTACATGCCTTCGTGAGCAGTTCTTCCCCAACTTTCTTATAGGCACCTTTCAGGTATTGGAAGGCTCCTATAAGGTTGTCCCAGAGCCTCCTCTTCTCCAAGTTGAACAAGCCCAACTTTCTCAGCCTGTCTTCACAGGAGAGGTGCTCCAGCCCTTTGATCATTTTTGTGGACCACCTCTGGACACGCTCCAACAGGTCCATGTCCTTCTTGTGTTGAGGGCTCCAAAGCTGGACTCGGTACTCCAGGTGAGGTCTCACCAGAGCAGAGCAGACTAGAGGGGCAGAATCACCTCTCTCAATCTGCTGCCTACACTTCTTTTGTACTATTTCTACCCCACTTTTAACCTCTGAGGTCTAGCAGAATCAGGAATAACGTTTTCTGTGTACATACAGGCTGCAACCTCTACAGTTTCAGACTTGCTTTCAGATTAGCCAACAGCCACCCATTTTATTAGTGTTGTATTTCAGGTAAAACAGCACCTGGGAAACAGAATTTTATTGACCAGCATCCCTCATCTGTACAGAAAATATCAGCAATTCAATACTGACTGAAAACATTGCAACTCCTTGCCCAGGAGATTTTTCTGCCTGCTGCTGGAAATAAGCTGCATGTCTGTTTGCTCTCTATTGCTTTACCCAAAGACCGGACTCATGCACATGCATTTTAACTTCATTTCCATCACAACTCCCTTCTCTATGTTTTTGGTAAAATTAGATTTCAGAGGCTACCCATGTTTGTACACTTTTCTGTATATCTTTACCTTTTGCTGCTTCTCTTTTCTCCCAACAGCAGCACCTTTGGTGTTATTTCTTTGGCCTTGAACCAGTTCCCATCTCCTGCCAAGTGCCATAGATCCACAAAGTGCTTGTTCTGCAGTTGTAATTTTGCTGCTTCATATAAAAGAGCAGCACTTGCTCTGGAGCCCTTGCTATAAATAGAACAGAATTTTTCTTAGGGCTCCTACTGATTTGCCAGATTGATTGTATCTCTGCTAATCAACCTGCATAATACGTTGGCATTCTTCTTTTCTTTTAAAATCATACTATATAAATATTTTGTTTGATGATTCTGAAAGGTTATTTATATTGTTTTAAATAGAAGAATATCTTTATTATGCATGAATGTTTTAACCCTTAATTTGATATTGAAGTTTCATTGTACGTATATGTCACTTGTGTACATATAGTTGAGATATTTGAAGGTTAATTCTGATCAGGTGACCTTAAACTATGGATTTTTTCCCTTTTTTTTCCATCTTTTCTATCTTTCTGGATGTCAGATTTCAGAACATGTCAGTAAAATGAAGAAGTTTAACAAGCATTTAAATAAAAAAGTTTCCATCTATTCCCCTATAAAAGCTTTGAAAATGCTATTTTAAATTATACATTAATACCCTGAACAATTTTAATTAAAAAAAAAATCCTGATATCTCAGTGTGAAAAGGAACATACATTTGGTTAATAAGGCTTCAAAAATAGTATAATTAAGAATCCAGGTAATTAAGAGTATACTGAAAAGTTGGTTATTCATATAATAATTTCACTATTTTGAAAAGGGGAAATCTATAGGTCTACAAAAAAAGTAATTGATGATATAGCCTTAAATATTTGCATAGTTTACCAGTAGATCTAAATAGAACTTAATCTAATTTCTTTTGGAAGAAAGTGCTTGCACCTGCAAAGTTTGCAATGGAAAAAAAAGAAGTTTAGCTGTAGTTTGAATCTACAGCTGGATCCAATGCAGTCCACAAGCAAGTACCTACACCTGTAATGAGCTCTCCGAGTATTCAGAACAGATGTATCAAATTTGTAACTTCAACTAATTCCCCAAGAGACTACAACAATTAAGAAAATAGTCCAGGAATAGGACAACTATTCCCCATTCCTACGTCTGCTATAAAATGCTGCTTCTGTGTATTTAAGATGGCTTTTCAATTTCTCATGTGCATTTAAGAAATCTAGTGCAGTCTCTTTAGGAAGTAAAGCAGAGAGCAGGTATATTTTTGGGTGTACAGAAGATACCTGTCGTTGTTCTGGTGTCTCATGGCAACCTGAACCATCCCACAGCAGCTCTGCCAGCACACTCTCAGCTGATGCATGACACAATGGACGGCAAATCCAAGGAGCGCCTAAGCCTGGCACGCTTGCTAATAGAAACAGAAAGCAAACATGCACAATGAATGACACACACATCCATAAGTTATATGTGATTAGCAGGAATATTTCCTCCACTTTGCTGAAACTGTCAGATCCTCAGTAATTACTAGAATACTGTGCAGAAAAAAAGCCAAGAGTATGGGCAGAACAGACATTTCACATGCTTTGGCCAAACGAGCTCAGCATTATCCCTATAGTTGTTCATGTGTATCTGATGATATTCCCAATGAATCAAGAGGAGCAGAGGGCATCTTAAAAAGCAAAAGAATAGAATATGCTGTACCAAGATGAGGAAGCTAATATTTCTTTTTCAGGTGAGCACCAAGGAGAAGATTAATCACAGGATGAGTACGTTGTCTAATGCCTCAATCATTAAAAAAGGCACTCATTACTATTGCTATCTCACTGCAATAATTGATGTTATTTTCATGTTACTTAGAAAGTTTTAGGTTTCTTTGTACTCTCCCTAATTAGAGTTGGGGATTCAGAAGGGTACGATTGTTCTGGTGCCATTAAAAATCAGATATTAAGCATATCTCTGTAGATTTAAAGATAGGTAAAACAGAGAGAAGATACAGCGATGCATTCCCTAAGGTTACAAAGCATGTCATTAATGGAGACAGCGATAGGAAAAGAAGGCAATGATGCAGGGTCCTTTATGTGAGTTAGTAGATCTCAAGAACTGCCTTTTCTAATGCATATGCTAGAAGATGCAGAAGGACTCTGTCTTATGGGACATAATCCATGCCCTGTCTACTGTGAATTTGCCTGTGCAGTCACCTATTAACATAAACAAGCAGCACTAAATATTTAGGAAACATGCGCTTAAGTTCCAAGATAGGTCTCTACATTGTACACAGAGCTGAAGGATATTAGTTGCATTTGGTTTTACCTCTTCTATGTTTACCAACAAAATTAAATTCTCATCTCGTACGTAAAGGAATTAATACTGCTTAAACAATTGTAATATAAAATCACTCATATGCAACTTGCAATGCAGCTTTTGCATTTCAAATGGGAGCTTACTGGACAAGTCTTACAAAATGTAGAACTGAGATTTATGCCTAAAGTAAGTGAATATTAAATACATGCATGAAGAATCACCGATAGTTTCAAAGATAGTTACAGAATTAGACACTTGTCTTACATAATTAAAGACAACTTCATGTTTTAATATGGTTTTTTTCTGCCTACAAGTATGTATTGACAATAATGGAACTAGAAAAATATTTAGGATAGACATTTGTTATATGTACAAGAAAGATCTGCTTTTGCCATTTAGTATGGATAAAACCTCAGTTTAAAAGATGTCTCACTGAAGTTTAAGGATATAAACCTGAATCAAGGTTTCAGAATCCATCAAATAGCAATTAACTCAGGACTGAGTGAAAAGGATAACAGCATACTCTTTAAATACAATTTGGTAAGCAAATAATCTTTATGTAAATAGAAAAGGATGTACCCACTGACAAATACAGTGTTTAATTATATTTGTCAAGAGTGTGATTCTATTATCCCTATTTAAATTTTGACACTGTACCAGTGAATATTCCCACCACAGTCAAACCCAGTAAAAATATTTCTAGGGTACAGAGAAATTTCATAAGTACACTGCTACCTAATCCCAGAGATGACTAAGTGTCTGATGTTGAACTTCTGCATCTAGATATGTCATTGAACACCCCAACTGTAATGCAGCCAAACAAGGAGGTACAAAATCAACACTTATCAGTAGCATTCTTTAGTTGACTTTGCTAGAAGGAAATGACTCATAAGACACTACCAGAGTACACCTCTAAAAATCATCTGGCTCAGAGTTCCACAAACAGGTTTTCTTACTAGCGCATCAGGCAACTCATGGTGGGTTGTAAAGTGACGCAGCCCTGGATTGCCTTGAGGCCCCATCTCTTCAGATACAACTCATGGGGAGCTGTGTAGATAGCTCAAACTTAAGTTGTCCCATAAACCAAGACTAAACAGGGCAGTGCTGCATAATTCAACTAACTGAAACCTGGGTTGAGCCTTGAATTCCTTCAACAAACAATATGCCCTGAGTCCAAATCAAGCCACTATTCAGCTGCCTAGAAGTAAGATAGGGGCAAGCCAGGGGGTCCCCATTTGGCTTCAGTGGGCCCATACAATACAAAGATAGGCAACAGATTGGGCATAAAATAAGGGGCAACACTGCTAATGACAAACATGGAAGGTGGTATTGTCAACTAGGGCTCAGTCCTGCCCACTGTCATGTAGATCAGACATAAAGCCAAATAAAACCCCTTGGATTTGGTCTGCGAGGAGGGAGCCACTTCTCCAACTCTGCAAGGAGACTCTTCCCCCTAGGCCAGGATCCTGACTAAAGGAACGTACTGAGACTCCTTACTTGGAGAGATGGGTAAGTGAATATTTGATATGCTGTAAGTTTGTAGCCTTGAGTGATTGCCTAACACATGAGTAGTATTCAGTGTGCTTGTGATCGTGTGTGCCGTGAATCTGCTGTGGTTGTAATACTGGATCTTGGGAATTGCCCGCGGGCAGTAACAGCAAGTGACTGGACTCTGTTGCGGGCGGTAACACTGCATCCCGTGACTGCTGTGTTGACAGTAGCTCATTTGTGAATCTCTTGTGGTTGTGATAAGTGTACTCATACCTCTAAACTGCAGCAGTGCATTTCTCCATTGTACCCAGTATTGATGCAATAGCGATGTATTGAATCTGCACGTGGGTTTTAAATAAATTATTCTTCTTTTTTAAAACCCTGCAGTCGAGTGTCTTTCCATCACAACACCTTGACCTCTCTTACCTACTGCAGAGATATCCATAAGGTAGGCTCTTGAAAAACATATGCTGTATAGTTGATCCAAATAACTGATGTCTGGACTACAAGAAAAGACAAGGCAAGTGTAGAAAGAGCAGATTGAGAAATGAGAACAGACCTGGATATGGATGTGAAGAGACACAAAATTTTGAAGGACAGGTCAGATTTCCAGTGGGGTTGTAAAGGAAAAAATCAGAAATTGTCAAGAAATCAAGATAACTTTTGTTTAGAGGGTAAGTCTTGGAGCAAATTTAGATGGTCAGCTATTAGAGATAGAAAGGAGGTAGGGTTTTATACTTTCAGACTGACAAGTAGAATATGGGATTACTCATTGTGCTTTTGGACTCAAACTATTTAGATTACGAAAACAGGGGAATCAATGTGCAGGAAAAAAGAGAAGTCCGAACAGAAATGTTCACAAAAGGAAGACGGGGTTTCAGACAGGAGTCTGGCAAGAAAATCCAGTCTGGAGGGAAGAGCCTGGAAGTCAGGAGACTTCCTGACAGCAGAAGGCTGCAGATCAGGGAGATAAATGTTGGATGACACTCAGGGACCTTGAGCCAGTAGCAGTCAAGCCTGGGAAGAGGGAGCAGAAGCAGAGCAGAAACCAAAACAACTTTCTGCCCAGCCTTCCCACACCAACAGTGATCTCCCTGCTGGGAAGTTAGGAAGTAATGAATTTGATGCTGTGGGGGAAGCAAGTGAGTGTGCAAAATAAGGAAGTGCAGTAAAATCTCTAATCTTTTTAGTTCTGAAACAAACCCCAGTGACTGGCTCCATTACAGGTTGTTGCTCAGTCTGTCTTGCTCATGACAGCTGCTCACATCACAGTCAAGCATGATTCTCTAGCTTAGCATGCATGGCTTGGATGACCTGTCACATCCTACTACACCTGTAATGATCATAAAAGCTTTGCTGTTAATGGATCCCAGTACAGCTGTCAGGGCTTTAATTAACTTTTTAATCTGTGCCTTGATATTTTTTTATGTTAGAGATTTATTCAAGACAGAGGATATGTACCATCTCACCATCTTATCCACGCACTCCAGGGAATGAGGCCAGTTTCTAGGATCATCAGCATAGGTGAACTAGGGTTACGACAACACATGAACTGGTTTGTATCAACACCTGCTGCTCCTTCATCCTGCACTAGATTTTTTCAGCAAAGTGGTTCATATCAAATGAGAACTGGGTGCAAACCAGTTACAGGCAGCATTAATAATGAAGCATCTTGGACCCAAGAGCAAAGCAAGACAACATGACAGTAAATAAGCTCCTTTAATAGTGTGCTTCAAAGAATCAGGGTCAGCCACTGGGGTTTCAGTGCAGATACAGTGATTTTCTAGAAGGGCCAGCGTTCGTGTAGCAGTGTTGAGCCTCACTGTCCTGTGATGAGGCAGGAGCTATGTGGAAAGAAGAGAGCTTAATTCAGAGGTCTGCTCCCCCAGATTTTTCAGAACAAACTGATAAGGCAGAGGAGTGGGTTGAAGTAATCCAAAAGGCAGAAATCTTTTGAAGCATAGCTGGTTGAAGCTGAAAAAGCAGTAGGAAGGGCTTGAGAGCTGCTGTATAGTAAGATAACAGAATCTAGGCGTTATACTCTCGCCCACACAAGAGCAGCTGGTTGCTGTACAGACAGTACAGCTACTAACCACCAAGGTGCCGGTCCTTACACATGTGACAGTAATCTGGCCTCTGAAGGTATTTTGTATGGGGCTTTGTAAGTATTTGCGGTGTGTTGAGACTCTCAGCCCCAGTCACAGAAGTCTAAAGCACATCAGTCCAGGCTATCTAGGTCTGCTCCTGGTTGATCTTCTGGGCCTTATGGGCTTTTTAAAGCTAGGTTTGTCCACTACAGTAGCATCATCCCTATTTTGTTGGGGTTTTTTTATACTTCCCTGAGTATTAACATCATAACCAGCTGCTGGTGCCACCCTGAACTTTTAATCAAGGTCAATTTAAACATTTATTATTTTGTTAGCATATGGTCATATAAAGATGTTAATTGCCTCAATTTCATCCTCCATAAAACTGGCTGTTCTACAAATATATCTGGCTGATATTTCAATTTAGAGATAGCAACATTTTATTTAAAGCAAAACAAAAAAACATCGCAGCCAAGGGTCTGCAAACCTGGGAGACACCTGAATATATCAAGAAGACTCATTACAAGCCAGGAAGTTGAAAGTCATTGTGACCTGATAGTGAAAAGATCTGGGGCATCCGCACAATGAAATACTTTTGGTATAGCTTAAGTTGGCATTACAGATCAGCTCATATGGACAATAGACTGGACATGCTCACCTTGAAGTCCTTGTTTCAGCTTCCCTTCCACATTAAAGAATGTTTTTATTGTAGAAATCTGAGCTGGATAAATTAGTTGTCATAATTGCATGTTTTAAGATAAAATTAATGTCTGAATAGCTCCTTCTCAACAAACAGAGCCTCTCAACAGCTTGGTTTTTCACTTGAGGACAAACAGCAGGTATATGTGTGTATATATATATATGTATATATGTATATATCTATATATATGCAGGTGTATATATATAGATATATATGTGGATGAATGGATGATTAGATGGATAGATAGAAAGATAAATATCATCTGAGGATATATATTCTACCTTTATTTCCCCTTCATCAGGCCAAACCACTATCAAGATTTATGCTATCCTAAGCTAGTCAGCAACCAAATCTTTTTTCAATATCTCTTGACTCCTATTCTTCCTAGTTACAGCTCAAAGAAGACAGCGTATGAGCCTTTCCATTTCTCTAACAGACTTCAAACCTCTAACTTCAGAGAAGCAGCAAAATTATATGCTGAAACAGCTCTTTTTCAGGTCCTTAGTTCAGGAGAAGAGCTAGCCAACCATTTCTATTCTATTCCTGTCTGTTCTCTTTTGCCCTGTTCCTCACGATGCATAGTTCTCCAGTTCTCTTGTAGGAAGGTGCATGGATATTTTGTTTTTATTTTCTTTAGAAATAGCCTATTGCTTTTCTTCAAGAACGTCTCACCTCATGGTGATTTGCCCTTCATAAAAATCCAAACCTGTCAGCAGTCCCTCCTTCCAGTTCCTCTTATTCTCTGCCACTTAACCCTGCTGATCAGATCCATCCATGACACACATGCTCAGCAACAAGTGGAAATTAATCAGTCTTGAAGATGGATTAACCCTTGTAAAGGTCCTTAAAACTTAACTAGCACCAAATGACTGGTATTAATGTAGGGGCAAGTGGACTGTACATAGCATTATAGGTTGATTGTCTTTTTTTGGTCAATAATTTTGTGTCTTGATTTTATCACAAATGAGTATCACTTTCTATCTGTCCCAATTTCTAAGGTGACCCTACCAGTTCTGTTACAAGTTAAGTGGTGATATAGTAAGATTTTTTTTTTCCTTCATGCTGTATTCTGTATTTGAGAATTACCTGTCTATCTTTCAGTTTGAATAATAGTAACAGCCAGGATATGGGGAGCTTAGTGTTTCTGTTTGAATCTTATTTTGCTTGGGACTGGTTTGATAAGCTCAACTCCTGTTCAGGATTATACTGGCTTGGATAATGTCCTTTTTCCTTCAGCCAGTTCTCAGTTGCTGGAAAACAGGTTCATAGGCAAAAGGTTCCTATTGGATCCTACCCTGCAGAACTGCTGACTTTCAAGAGTGGGAGATTAAGAAATCAAAAAGAAAAGGTGAAAGGAAAAGACTTCCTCTGCCTTTATATCTAATCAGAAGAAGAATTAATAGCAGTTTCCATAGGTACCCTAACATAAACAGTTACACCAGTCATTTTACCATTACAGCTTTCCCCTGAACAGGGTATATACTACCTTTTATTGTCCCTTTTATGGAGGTTTACCAAGGCACCCCCCTTTGAAGGAGTTGAATGAAAGCTGCTGGGGGAAAATGCTTCATTAGATAGTTGTAAAATGAATAGCACTAAGTAATCTAAGGTCTTTGGATAACTTTGTCTTTTCCAGCTCTTGTATCTGCTGTACTAATGAAACAAGGGTGGCTATGGGCACAACAGTGAACTCACTAAAGCAAAGAGCATGAGACCCCATCACTTGTGTTGTCCTTCCCTGCTGCATTTATTTTATAATGAGCTTTACTAAGCTGGTATTTTTCATAAAATCCTGAATACAAAGATCAAGTGACCATGAGAGCAATCTGATTTCTAGATTTTAAAAGTCCTCCTGTTTTTCTCATCAGATCATTCACTGTCTAAGAAAAAGGTCCAGTTTAATACATTCAGATCCCATCAGTAAAATAAAGACTGCATCTTAACCTGTGTAGCTGTCCGGTTTAAATTCTTCTTTTATGAGTTTTGGGAACTGGAATAACAATGATCAGAGGCTGTGACATCTCTGCACAGAATGAGAAAGATTTTTTCCTCATCTTTGTACCAGCATTGCTTATAGAAAAAGTAGTTCTGAGCACTCTTTAGAATAATTCTGCTCAAATTTCTGTTCAGATTAGTTTTCAGTGTCTCTTATCCTTAGTTGTACCACCAGGAGTCCAACCTTTGCTCCTTTCCCTTGAGTGGGAAATGATGGTGGGAAAGAATCGCACAAAGAACAACCAACTGAAACACCAAGTGCTTTGTACTCCTTTTATCTTTCATTGAGCAGAACAAAATATATCCCTATATAAAATCTATATAAATCATCAGGCTGCCTGAGGCTAGTTTTTTACTTTCCTTTTTTTTCCTCTGATTTATCCTGCTTTACAATGAGCATGCACACTTCAAGGGATACCTCTGGAAAGAGAATAATTTTTTCCCCATTATTTCTTTGATCCAGACTGCTCTATCTTCACTTCTCAGTTTCCCTCTTCAGTGGGTAAAATAGATGAAGTCTAAATTTCGGAGGAAAGCAGATTAATTGCAAAGATATCTTGTCTCCATAGTAATGTTGCATCCTTGTTATTAGAAATGAAAAATCACAGGTAAATAATGTGGAAAAGTCAAAAGCCTGGACTCTTGTCAATAGTAATTATTAACCCCTTTCCCATATCTGTTCTTCTGTTTTCTTTTGGAAGAAAATTTTGCATTGTTCAAACAATTACGTAACATTAACAAGTTTATGAGCATAACTTGAAACCTAATCGATGGATCGGTTAATTCCAGTAAAATATAACCATGTAGTGATATAAAATAATTATTTAAATAAAAACAACAACATTCCTTGGCAGAACAGAACATATAAGATGAAAAGTGTAAGTTTAGTATAAGCTATCGTGGGAAAAGAAAAAAGAAGGAACAATACTCACTCTGTCTGCTTTTTGATACTTATTATCTGTGCAATATAATCTACCCACTCATGCACATTTGCCACTATTGCCCAAGTTGTCTTTTATTTGAACAAAATATGAGTTTGAATGTAGCTTTTTATCTCAAAGAAAAAAATTTCTGGAAGAATGAACAAAATAAAAGGAAGAAAATTCAATTATTCATCCACATTCACATTTATTGAACATTCTCTTTTGTCTGCTACAAGCAAAAAGAGAAAATTCACACAAAGGGAAGGTGCACTTTGCCTAGATATCTGAATTTCTTCCAACTAGCTGTAACAGCCATGTGCACTTTCATAACACTACAATACATGCAAGTATATATGGGTTTGGTGGGAAGAAATGAAATAATTATGCAATTTGACATGAAAGCACACTCAACAACTCATCTCCTGAGGATTTATCACAGGTCATTGTTCAGTTTGTTCACAGAACAAAGAAAAGAAGTCAATAGAAATATGCCAGGCTGCATGTATGAGGGCCTGGCTTTGCAGTTTTTGCTGATGGATTTCAAGAAATTAACAGTCACAGGTATTCATACAGTTTCTAAGACCATTTTAAGCACCTACAGATTTCTGGAGGCCTCTTTGTCTATTTTCTTTTTAGCCTTTTTTTATATTCCTCATTTAGATGAGGTAATAAAATAAAAAAAAAAAAGAAAGAAAAATTAAAGCACGACATATACTGGTATCTTCTATATGCAAATATCCTTGTTGATCTTTTTTTATGTTCTCCCTTCTGAAAACATGCATGCTTTCCATCTTTCTGTGACTATTTTTCTTCTCCATAGGTCTTTGTTTCAGTCTGGTGACTATATTACAGCAAGGAATATTATGGAAGTTATCACTCATTAAACAGCTGCATGTTGTGAAGCAAACAAAAATATTAAAGAAACTTATCATTAAATGAGTTGTTTATTTTGAAGCACAGAATGGTAAAAACAGCCTTTGCTGTTCTCTTTTTTTTTTCCCCATCCACATTCTTCTGTGATTTTAAGCTACCTGCAAGGTGGTATTTTTTATTGCTTTCTCCCATCCCTGAGAAATAAGTTCTTTGGTATAATCACTTGTTTCTTGATTGTTCTTTTATTCTCTGCCATTCTAAGCTGTTGTTTATATTCTTCTTCAGATTAGAGGTTGACATACACCTAAATATTACAATTTCACCACAGGAACAAACTATCTTCTCAGCAGCTTAAGACAAAACTCTATCTAGAAATGTTTCGTGAGTTGAGCTTGAGAGAAAAAATACGATGTCTACATTTTATACCACTAGGTTTTAATCTTCATAATAGGACTCAGAATAAAAACCCACAGCCAAAATATTCTGATCATGGTTGATCAATATGCAGTTTATTTTATAGTGTAGAATGCCTACAAAAAGAGAAGGAAGTCGCCATGTTCTTGCACATTTTTTTCTAAACAATTTTAGTTTAAAATTGCTTGTGAAATCCAGGTATCACC
Source organism: Porphyrio hochstetteri (assembly GCA_020800305.1). Classification (NCBI taxonomy): domain Eukaryota; kingdom Metazoa; phylum Chordata; class Aves; order Gruiformes; family Rallidae; genus Porphyrio; species Porphyrio hochstetteri. The sequence goes on from CM036905.1 coordinate 62,331,665, forward strand.
TTCAATGTGAGGGGCACATACAAAACTATATAATCCTATAATATATGATAATATATAACATAACATCACATCACATAATAAAATATTACTGCCAATGTAGTGTTTTGAATTCATTATGCAATGGACATTATCAGACACGGAGAATGAGAGTCTGAAGCAAACTTTAGAGAATAAAAGAAATTTATTCTTTGGGACTGGCACTGTTAAACATCTTTGTTGGTGTCATGAACAGTGGGATAGAATGCATGCTTAGCAAGTCTAATGATGATGTCTGAAGGTGCAGTGTGGTCAAATATCCAGTGGGACCTTGGCAGGCCTGAGAGATGGGCCTGTATGAACCGCATGAAGTTCAACAAGGCCAAGTACAAGGCCTTTATGTGGTTTGGCATAATCCCAAGCAAAGTAAAATAAATAAATAAAAAAAATAATTAAAAAAATTGCTCAGAGGGCTGGAGCACCTCTCCTATGAAGACAGGCTGAGAGAGTTGGACTTGTTCAGCATGGAGAGGGCTCCGGGGAGATGGCCTTAATGGCCTTAAACTAAAAGAAGGTAGCTTTACATTAAATATTAGGAAGAAATTCTTCCCTGTGGGGGTGGTGAGGCACTGGAACAGATTGCCCAGAGAAGCTGTGGCTGCCCCCTCCCTGGCAGTTTTCAAGGCCAGGTTGGGTGGAGCAGCCTGGTCTAGTGGAGAGCGTCCCTGCCCATGGCAGGGGATTGGAACTAGATGGTCTTTGACATCCTTTCCAACCCAAATCATTCTCTGATTAGAGATAAAAGGTTTTAATTTCATATATACACATATATATATATATATATATATATATATATTTGTATGATCACAGAATCACAGAATCTCCTGAGTTGGAAGGGACCCATAAGGATCATTGAGTCCCACTCCTGGCTCTATGATCATATTGAACAGGACTTTAAAACTGCAGCATGCCAGAATAATTCTGTCTTCTCTCAGACAAAAGCAGATTTCCCAAGAAAAATATGCAGATGTATTTTTCTTAAAATACTATTATCCATATTCCTTTTGTCTTTAAGTTCTAAATTGCTAGATGAAATTTTCTGACAAAGTTGCTGAGTTTTTTTTTGTATAAAAAATAATTAGAAAGAAAAATTTTCACTAAAATTTTGTCAGTGACTTTAGGAAAAATGTCTTCTGGGACAATTTTCCAGGGTCCAAGATGGCACCTGAGGAAGTGTGATGCAAAGTGAGGGTGTGACAGACTGGTTCCAGGGATTTGTTATTTAACCTAAAACCATATGGCAGATAATTTACTAGTTTTAGGCACATTGTAGGATCATTATGGACTGAGTAAGCTATTTCTGTTAAAAGACGAGTGAGTTTTTTCCTTGTAACCATCACTGTATAGTACTCCTAATTTACTCATGCTAATTTGCCTTATGATGGTTCTGGGGTTTTGGATACCTGAATTTAATGTGGAATTTGCTCAAACCTCATGATTAATAAAGGCAGCAGTTTTACATTAATCAAAAAATGGCAAGATATTACACTTTCTGGGTAGCATGAAGTGTTATTTATACGCTTCTGAAGTAGTATTCAGTGTTTCTAAAATTATGATGCTAGGTAAGCTCAGTTTGTTCATCTGCTTACCTCAGATGCAATGCTTTGATGAATTATTAACCATACATGCATTTGTCAGGTATAGCCGCTGTTTTTCATTCTCTGCTGTGATGAAATTTTCTGTTAGATATTATTTTCCATTTCCTTCAGTGAAATTTTAGTATTTTGCAAAGATAATTGAAAGTACTTAAATTCAGCATTCTAGGTAAAACAGTTTTCTACAAAGTCCTATGCTGGAATACACTTCTTGGGAAAAACAGCCAAAAAAAGGGGAAGACAGGGTTGGAACGTCGACTGACATATGGAGGAAGCCAAAGGGACACCAGGCTAAGCAGCAGACCAAAACCAAAGCTGTGTAACACCTGAGTCTACTAAATAGAGCTGAAGATTTCTTCAATCCACCACCTAACAGCTACACAAAGGAGAAGCATACGGCAGCAGCCCAAGCCATATGGGTGTCTGCAGGAACTCCAGCAAAGATCACAGCAGACAGTGCAGTGCCAGCAGTGTCCGAGAACACCCGCCAAGAGCTGATGGGCTTATGCATCACAAGAGCAGACACTGAGGAACCATACCTCTCTAATCTCCTTCTCACTAAGTACCCACTGACATGACCAAGCGAGAAAGTTCAGGCTTTAAATTCCTGAAAAAAGCGCAGCATTAAAATAAGCAATTAAGCCACCTGGACTGATCTTTCACAGTAATGTCTACAAGTCCCAGGACTGACAGTTTACAGGAGGTACAGGAAATGTCAATCTATGCACACCAAAGTCTAAAACTGGAGCCTGTCTATTACTAACTCTCTTGAGAAAACAACATGATGACTTTTACCTTTTGTATGTTAACCATGAAGCTGATTCAAGGATCCTTTGTGATAAAGACTCGAAAGGAGAACGCACAGAGTGGGTGACTCCAGGTGACCTACCACCTCCATTTAATTTGAGTCCATTGGACCTGCTGGAATGCAGGAAAGAATGAATTGAAAGTCTGGGGAGCTGTGTAGCATTTCAGTGGTGATGAAATGCTGTCTGAATGACAGCTAGGCTCATCTGTCCAAGTGTTGGGCCAACAGCTCAGACAGTCATCAGGGAAAGACATACCTGTTTGAGATAATAGTATCATCTAAGACTTGAGTATCTTATGTATGGGGTTTTTTGTGTTTTGGGAAGTTCCATGTGAACATAAGGAAAAACTTTTTCACTGTGAGGGTGACAGAGCACTGGGACAGGCTGCCCAGAGAGGTTATGGAGTCTCCTTCTCTGAAGACATTCAAAATTCAGCTGGACACGTTCCTTTGTGACCTCATCTAGATGATCCTGCTCTGGTGGGGATGTTGGACTAGATGATCTTTCTAGGTCCCTTCCAACCCCTAATATTCTGTGATTCTATGATTCTGTGAATGTCTGTGTGCTTCCAAATAATTTGGCAGTCCTAGTTGCTTTCAGCTCTTTTGCACATGCCATTTTTTAGATTATTTTAAATCTTTCTATAGATTTTAGATGTCACTTTTTTTTTTCTTCTTTGATTGCTTTTTGCTTCTGTAAATCATAAACATTTTTTCTATGGAGTGGTCAAATTCCTGTTTGATCATACTCACATAACTTTGTATTAGTCTAAGTAAATTTATAGTGTAATTTTACAGAGTTGTCATTCATTGTACTTGAAGGACAATTTGTTCTTCTCATGGAAAATCTGAATCTGAGTGTTGTTTTATATTTTTAAATATAAATATATGAATATATTTAAGTAAAAGCTACCTGTCCCTGCAAATAATTCCACTTAGTGGTGGTGGCTTGAAAGGGCTCAACTTATAAAGGGAAAAAAGAAAATATTGAAAAATATGTCCTCAGATTTCTAACCAAATGGTAATAAGAACTTTATGTGTAAAACATAAAATACAATTACTGTCTTCATTACATATCAATATTTATTGCCATGCTTTGTTATATATCTATATCTATATACACCTCCCCCAAATATTTTAGGAAGAAGGACTAGCTCTCTCTCACTAATCCCTGGGATTCATGCATGACACAGAGAGACTAAGCTCCATATGTGTCCTGTCTTTTCCTGCCAGCTTGCTTTATTCAAGTCAGCAGCATCTCGTGACTGATAGCATCAAAAACTTGATGCGGGTCTCATGCTCGTGTACAGCTGTTTACCCTTTATCCAAAGGGAAAATACTTTGCACTCCAAAATTGACAATAGTTTTCCTGACTCTAGGGACACCATTTCCAGAATCCAGGTGGAACTTTGCAAATGTAGACAATCAAGGTGAAAAGTGGCCTCTTCTATGAGCTGCTCAGAGTTGTGATGGGAAGTGGGCTATTATAAGGCTACAGTCCTGGATGCACACAGGTGATAGCAGAAGATAGCAGCTCTTGCGGCTCAGGCCTTTGGTAGGACTGCTGTTCTCTGCTACCTGTCCCAGCACAAAGCTACATTAAAAATTCTGGTACAAAGTACAATGTACTGGACTGATCAGAGCCTTTGGGGACTTTTCTGATACAGGCATTCAAAGGCAGTATGATTATGGCAACCTAGATTTGCTTAGAGTTTTGACATCCTCTAAAGGATCACAAGCATCCCCTGAAACATCCTTTCTGACAAAGAAATGTCCTTCTGACAAAGACTACTCCAAATAAACAGTCTGCAATAATGACATTCACCCAGTGAATCAAAAGGATGCATTTTTACTGCATCAAAAGAGAACATGGCATTAGATGATGACTTTTTGGGATAACAGTTTCTGAGATTTCACACCCATTGTCATGGGTTGATAGTTTTGACAGCTGGAATGGAAAATATTTGCACCTTTTTCTTGAGCCTGCAGAAGTAATTTTGCCAGAGGTTTGGATTATAACTGTATAGAGCCCGAGCCAGTAACACTCACCACATGGCTTTATTCTGCATATCAACTTAATGCTGTTTCACTACTGAGTAGCTCTTTTTGTTTGACAGATGATAGATCTTCCAGGAGGTGAGCTATAGGAAAACTTTCAAAAGTTTGAAGAACAAAGGCTCATTTTGGTGTTACTCTTTCATATATGACAAATTGATTGATATAAGTTTAAATTTTAGCTCACCATAGAAAATACCACTGCAGTATTTCATTAGCATGCATCGTCCTTTCTGTACAGAACAAGTATAGAAAATACAGGTAATAGGATAGTTGGAAAGGTATTACAAAACTACATTGTGCTCACACGACAAGGCATATTTAATGAGTCCTATTCTTGACTAAGTAATGCCCAATTCAGAGTATACAAAGTAGCAGTGAGATGAATTAGTTGTTGATAAACCACAAAGTACTATAATAAACTGGTACTGATCTTGAAGTAAAATTCAAATTCACTTTTACATGATGTGACTTGCAGAAGATGCTAATAAGCACTTGCAGTGGTAACTTCTAGTTACCACTATGGTTTTTATAGGTGACCACTAGTTTAGACACGGACTATAAGTAATGTGCTTTGTTATAAGTGTGATTTTGGACTTTCCTGCAGCTCGTAAGAAAATGCACAAATAGCCTTGTCTGCCTCACTTCCACCTTTTACCAGGACTAGTGAGGAAACCTTCTCTAGAGATACTGGATGGCTACACCTAGAACCTCTGTGCTATGTGATATCATTTACCTCTCTTTCATGACCAAAACCTTTCACAAGTCTTCTGACTGCAGAGGTCATCGGGGAGGAGGGAAGTGGGGACTGAGATGCCAGGAGGAGGCTGCTTCAGCAGTGGAAGTACAGAGAAGCACCCATGTCTGCAGTCCTTGAGGATTGTCCTCCAATCTCAATGTACATAGTGTACTAAAACATTACATAGTGTAATAAAACCAGTATTTCTCTGGCATTTTGTGCCCCAGACACCTAATACTGGGTGCATTCTTTTATCCTCATTCACTTATTTTGTTTTGGATATGTCTCATTATCTGCTCCTTTGGGAATGCGTCAGTGAGGATGCTAGCCAATTCCTCAGCTTCTTTTGAATTGGCCTAGGCAGTGGTGATTGTCCAGCACCCAAGAGAGGAATCTGATTTGTGCCCAATAGCAATGTTGACACTACACATGACAAAGCACTCTTAGGAGCATTATTCTTGGCAACTATTGAGACCAAAATTCAGGCACCTCTGCAGTTCTTAAAAACCTCCTGAATTCAGCCTGCTTTCACGTCACTTAGATGTTGGTTGCTCTTCCTGCAGATGTCCTTAGGGCACTGGGCTTCTGCAGGGTAAACTAGGATGTCTCTTGTCTGCCTGACATCATTAGTGACAGGATAGACCTGGTAGCTAGAGGGTACACAAAGTCCAGGTATGGTCATATAGCAGATAAATATGCCTTGGAGGACACTGTAGGCACTATCTGTATCCAACATTTCCTTCCCAAAATATTAGTTAGAGTAGTCTACATATAGTCCCGAGGGCCAGATGGATGGGCAGCATGTTTAGCCTCCAGGCTGCCTTGTGATACTGTCGTCAATGTCGTGTGATTCGTAGCAAGGACTGTGTAAGTACAGATTACAGAGTCAATTCCAGATTTAGCAACAAAGCCCCTGTGTACCAAGTACTATACAGAGCAAATTAACAAAGAAAATGTTTCCCCACCTAGATGACTTAGAGTCAGGAGAAATACAAAACCAGCATAAGGGTCAATGAGAAGACGAAGAGAGGTTAACAAGAATAGAACTCCTGTCACTCTTGCTGAACATTAAAACAAAAACAAACCACCAGACAATATTGTATGAACTGTGTGTGTGTTTATGAGTTGAGGGGATCAAGTCGGTGTGGCTAAAGACATGAAGCGCTGTGCTACTGTTTAAACTCATCAGACCGCATATCTAGAGAGGGGAAAAAAAAGCTCACAACCCTAAATTACTTGCTTAAATGAACCTTTTAAAAAGATAGTGATGTACAAGAAACCCTGCAGGATTTAGGAAGCTTATCAGCTTCTATGCAGACTTGCTCGTTTCTGCTCTGTGTCTCAAGCATCATTCTAAGGGCTGGAAATTAATTTCTTCCTGTTGCACTATGTTTTAACCATTGGCTGCCAAAGCTGGCAAGTTCAAAATACCTTCTAACTTTCAAAATGCATCTCCTTTTTTTTTCTTTCTCAGAAACAGCTTTGATAAGTTTTAATCAACCGCTTTGAAATACATGCATGAGGCTTTAAAACAATCACGAAATGGTAGCTTTTTGGGCATAGGAAGGCAACCATTCAGCAAATCCAGGGAAGGGTTTCACTGGAAGTGACCAAAAGATCAGCAACTCGGTCCTTATGGATTCATTTTTTTTTTTTTTTCTTTTTTAAATTGGTACTGACACTACATGGATGAATATCATGCCCTCTGAGCACATCAGAAACTGGAAACTTTGCCAGTTGAATTCTCTGTTGTTTCACTAAAGTGCGAGGAAGCCCAGATATGCATAGTCATTATCTTGAAATCACACACTCTGGATGGGACACATCTGACCAACAGGCATATCCCCCAAGAGTTTTAGGGCCGGTTTTAGAAAAGCTGAGAGTGAAGAATATTGCATGGGACTTTAAATGGACTTGGTTGTAGTTTAGAGTACAAGCCTGCACCAGCAGAAAAAATGTAAGCAGGGTATTTCATACGGCCCTCTGCAAATCTTTTATTGCACCGTGGTATGTGCATGTTATGTAGCCACTCATCTTAAAGCAAAATATGTAGGAAAGAGGAGATGAGGAATGGATGGTATCAACCTTCTGTCTCCCCAATGTGCTGGACAGCAGAGATGACCTGAGAAATGCATCATAATTAATGATGGTAGAAGTTATGAGCCTGAAACGATAAGGAAGCAAAGTAGAATTGAATTTTACGAGTGTGAAACTGCTTCTAAGATGGTACAGCCCTCACACCATATTTTGCTAGGGGCTGTGCCAAAGGACATAGGAGACCTTTAATGCTTCATAACAGCTTTCCCCAGAGCTAAGCAGAGGTCATTTTCACGCAGAATGGTGAAACAAAATGTGAGGAAATGAAAATATGAGAGGGGAAAATCAGAATCCTAATCAACAATTTGCTGTGAATCAGGAATAATAGCTAACATCCAATACATTGAATAAAAGGGGTTTTTTCTTGCTACTGTCTTATGTATCTTACATCTTTTTATTTTGGAGAGACATTTGATGTATTTTCCCTCCACTTTTCTAAGAGGAATGAAAGATTTATTGATTCAATATATATAAAGTTAAATTTAATTGGATAGACATTAATGTTTGTATACACAACCAACTAGGACTTGAAAGTCCTAGTTTCTGTGCTTCTTTTTAAAGAATTGAGTCCTCTTCCCAGATTTTTTCACCCAGTCTGGATTGTGTAGATTGCTGCAGCACACAAGCGCAGTCCTGCCGAGCAGGAGCACACAGCCTAGAAGTCTCAGTACCACTGCCCCTTGGAAAGGTAGCACTTGAACATCAGAATTAAGGTAGATTTCAATTTGATTCAATAAGTAGGAGCAGTGTTTCAAGACAAAATGATTGAGCATCATGATTAGAATAATTATTTTGAAGTATGAAAGACTTGTTTCATAAAAAAGACTAATTATGAAAAAAATATGGGAAAGTACTTCTATTCCTGATGTTGCACAATATGAAAACTGCAGGTTTCAAGAGTCTTTAAAGCAAGTAACCATTGTAGTGGATAGAAAACTGCCTGGCAGAGAAGGACCTTGGTGGTGTTGGTTGACTGCAGACTGAATATGAGCCAGCAGTGTGCCCAGCTGACCAAGAAGGCCAATGGCATCTTGGCTTCTATCAGAAACAGCATGGCCAGCAGGTTCAGGGAAGTGATTTGGCCCCTATAGTCAGCAGTGGTGAGGCCACACCTTGAATGATGTGTTCAGTTTTGGGCCCCTCACTACAAGAAGAACATTGAGGTCCTGGAGGTGGTCAGAAAAGGGCAGCCAAGATGGCGAAGGGGCTGGAGAAGAAATCTTATGAGGAGCAGCTGAGGGAACTGGGGTTGTTTAGCCTTGAGAAGAGGAGGCTGAGGGGAGACCTTATCACTGCTTACAACTACTTCAAAGGAGGTTGTAGAGAGATAGGTGTTGGTCCTGAGTGAAGGGTGACAGGCTTCCTTGCACCAGGGAAGGTTCAGATTAAACATCAGGAAAAAGTTCTTCACCAAAAGGGTTATCGGGCATTGGAACAGGCTGCCCAGGAAGGCAGTTGAGACACATCCCTGGACGTATTTAAAACACGGGTAGACAAGGTACTTAGGGATATGGTTTAGTAGAAGAGGACAGGTAGGGTTGGACTCTATGATCTCAGAGGTCTTTTCCAACCTAGTAATTCTGTGTTTCTGAATCACATTCTCCCCATAGCAAACTTCCATAAGAAATTTCCCATTAAACATGCCCATTAACAACAATGATTTCTGTGGAGAACAAAGGAGTTTCTCTGATATGATTCTGCCTAATCCATTTTCTCTAAAAATTTTATACTAATCTGAACTGTAATATTGGAAGGAAGAGGAACATGGAGACACAACTGAAGAGATTACTTGTGGTTTTTAATCCTTTTTGCTACTGAAGGAGGTATATATTCCCTACAGAAACTAGAAACAGTAGACAACGTCTTATAAGCTGTTTATGTCAATGTTAAAACCAGGCATTGTTTATATATTGCCTTTGAGAAGTTTAATTCAGAGCAACCAATGGAAAAGGGAGTTAACACACACCCCCATTCCCCCCCTAGGTTTTACTTAATCTTCCCAGCTGCTAGATTTAAGTGGAAGGTTTGTTTGGGGTTTTTTTCCATATGACATAAGGTAGGCAAAGGAACATCAGAGATTAAATGAAGATATAAAAAAATGGATAGTTTGAATTTCTACTACAAATCAGATTAGTCCTTGCTAAGCCCTGTACACTCTTCTTGTGTTTAATGGACAGTTTTTCCTCTGTTTTTTTGCTCCAGGATGGGACCAGAGTGTCCCATCTTGACATGAGTGGGAGATGACACTGCCTGTGGGGTGATTTGGCTTGAGCAGAGCATAACTGAAAGGCTGATTATCAAGCATGCCCCTGCTCCTAACAACAATTTTCAGACACAAAAGAGAATATTTTAATAATGTTTTATTTTGTTATTTTGCTCTGTTTCGTTATTTTTGTATTTTTACTAAGCCTATTCCTTTTCTAATGTCTGAAAAAGTGTAACAAGACTTTTTGCAGTTTTTTAAAGTGTCCTTTGCCCAAAGTATAATTTCAATTAATGTTGAAACTATTTAGAATGGCAAGGTAGGGGCTCTTTTAACCTTCCCTTTCCCTAATTTCACTTTCTCCTGAACACTGGGATTAGTTTCCCACTCTCTACTTCTAATTATTAAGCCTCTGATACACAAAAATATGGCTTTTTCCCAGAAGAAATTTTTGGTACGAAATTCTAGCATCTGTGTGATCAGTGCTCTGGATACCACCCTGCAGATCTTGAATATCTCTGTTGCTGGGACTGGCAGCAATTGCTGTCATCCCCTTGTGCTACATTAACCCACATAATGCAATAGACTGCAAAGGCTGCAGTATTTTAGGGTTTAGTAAAAAATCAATGGCAGAACTTCCTTTGCCTCCAATGTGGTTGAAATATCAGGCACATGGAGGAGTCTTGGGCATACATTTTATCTGGCAACAGCAAAATGTTATTGGAAGTTTCTCAGCCTACTGGGAAGCTTAGAGTCTCTGGTTAAAGAGAGGTCTTCAGTTGACCAAACTTATGCAAAATGGGCTCTTTACTTTCATCTACAGGAATTTGATTCCATATTTATAAATTGTTCTTAATATTTGAGCTAGACTAGTATTATACATTTTCTTATGTACTGAATAATAAAAATACACCCCAAAAAAATAATTTAGAAGTACTACTTCTTTGAAATGGTGTAGGGAAGAATGTTGAAACTTCTAAAAATGGGTAAATGGTGTAGTCTCAGAAACATGAACAAGGTTTTCTTCCCCTTTATAGTGTAGCAGATGTATTGTACATTGGGGTTTTTTTCTCTAAATTATTTCATCCTCTTAGATAAGCAGAGAGTTTCAATAATGAATGTTTTCTTCTCACAGTATGTGGCAGATGCAGTATTAAGTAGGTGGCAGCAAACTTAAACAAGGGCATGATTATATAGTAAGCCTGGAAAGAATTTTGTCCACATCATAAATATTTTAAATACATTTTCAAGAATTTTTCTTTAAATAATAGTCCTATAATGAAAGACATGCCATAATGCTATGCTGAATCAGTTCAGATTATTGGAAGAAACAATATTACAAAGCCAGACATCAAATAAAATTATCTGAAAATTGAATTTATAGTTACCAAAAGAAAATAAACAATATTTTTAAGTACTCAGGAAAGAAAATTGTGGTAAATGCTAAAGCCGAGTTCATAGATGCATACTGCTTTCAAAGTTATTAAAATATTTTGCTTTTAAAATTGGCTTTTAAATAAATATTGCAACTTTTTAGTATTTAAACTGTGCTTTTATGTTATTACTTGATACATAAAGTGTTTTGATTAGAAATAAACAATCACTTGACATTTAGCTTTGAATCTGCTGCCAACAAAGTATGCAAAGCATCTATTTAGTATCATCCTACTCTCATTAATCTATTTATTATGCCAGTTAAGAATAGTGATTGTAATAACTTCGAGTGCTATGGCAAAGTCAAATGATAATTAATATTCTTAGAGTTGAATTCTGGGTCTCTGGGTTGGTTTTTTTTCTTTATGGTTTGTTAGGTTTGCATTGCCTTTCTCATTTTCAGTGTGTGGGATCTGTTACATTGATGGATGTAAGGAGATAGGGATTGTAAAATCTTTATTAAAAGAATTACCAATGGTAAAAACTGTAGAGTTTTAGGAAACTTATGGTTTGGGGGAGGGAGGATGAGAGGCTTTTTATCTAGCTGGATTTTTTGGCTTTTGTTTAGTCCCCATGCTCAAAACAAAATCCTAAAGATTTAATTTCAGGCTAAATGGTAGTGGGAAATTAGGATGTAGGAAAACTTTCCCATTTGTGGTCATTTATGCAAGTATTGCTAAATCACTGTGCTTAGATAAATTGGTTCTACATAAATTACACTTTTTACTTTTAATTGTTTACATACTGAGGAAAAAAATTGTTCTTGACCCCTCCACAGCTTTTGTAATTCCCCTACCAATCTTTTTTTTTTTTTTCCTAGCTAAAGAACTGATCTCACTGTATTGTAATTTACTGGTAAATCAAAGTGTCTTGACATACACAGGTGCTGGCTACATTATCTTCAGGATTTACTTTTCTAGTTGCAGTGGTAGTTTTCTCAGACATTTCAGTCATCTGAAAAAATCAGAGAGCTAGCCATATCTGCCCTTCACACCAGGTTTCTAACAGACATAGGACAGTGTTAAGTTGTCTGCAGAACTTCAATACCCAGCCTAAATATTTCAACTGTATACTTTGCTTGCTTCTAAAATAATGTTCTTCACTGTTTTTCTGTTTAGATCGCTCTGCTGCCTGCCACTATAGCTGATCTACCAGTGTGTACTCATGCATAAACTCAAATATTGTGGAAATCAGAGGTTGGAAATAATTGGAAAAACCTTCAGGTATTTTGAAGTAGGATTCCTAACTCATTAATAGAAATAAATCCATCTTATGCCTCAGATAATAACAGGAGCTCAAGTTCAATGTGTATTCTTTTCATTTATTTGAAAAATTCATTATTTACAACAGTATCGTACATGAAAAGAGACCAACTTTTTAAAATATAATGTAAATTTTCTCTGGAAAAAAAAAAAACCAACAAACAAGTTATTAAATCCTAAAGACTACTATAGAATAGTATCCATCTATTCAAAACTAAAAGTGACCCAACTAATAATTATAACTGATAGATCACTAAACTATAATTTAAAAAATCACAAAAGCTTTTAGATAGCTTATTGCTTTTCAAAGGCCAGGTAAGCAGAAGTCTAGTTTGGACAGGCAACTCTATACAGCGTATGTGTATAGGCTTTCAGAGAGCATAAAGGCATATTTCTCTTCACTGTGCAGTTCATTGGTTAAATTCAAACCAAGCGGTAAAAATGTTCATTTCTTGATGTGAATCAGTGTGCAAATCACTGAACTGAAGAGCTCTGCTCTTCAACAGAATCACTGCTGAGTGAGCAATGCAGGAAAGATGGAATTTGTCTTGGAGATGAGGGCTCTAGATGCACACAGTATGTCTTAAAAGTATACAGACAATTCATAGTCTATCAGCCCTTTGGAGTTCCAGTCTGGGGCCAGCTACATCACTTTCCTAAGTAGAATCTAAGAGCATTGGCAGGTTTCGTCATCGTTTCCTGGATACACAGGGAAGGGATGGATCAGCATGATATAAGTACCACTGACTACTGTGACAGCAGGGTGGAATAGGAAAGCAGGGCCAGGGATGGGGGTGTGATCTTTCCCTCTCTAACTATGCTGACATTAGAGATTGCATCTGTGGTGGAGGAGAAAGTGCCCATAAAAAAGGTCCAAGCCAAGGACACAAAATCTCAAGGATGCAAAGACTTTCCTTCCAGAGAGTTGCCAGGGAGGTGTACCACTTGGAGGGCAAAAGCAGCCGGGGACAGCAGTCAATTACTAAAGTTATCATCACACTTCTTTATGTATTAAAAGCAAATAAAGATGCCAGGGATGCCTAGTATGAAGATAAAAGATTCAGACTTTTTGTCCTTTTGCTTCAGCAGTAACCTTAGACCAGAAACAAGATAAAACTCTCTTTACTTAATGGCTATGCAAGAGGCATTAGCAATAGCACTCTGACATACCTTATTTTAATGAGGTGTCTGGTAAACTGCCTGTAGGGTTACTTCAAGGCAAAGTTTGTGCTCTATGACATACCTCCTTCTAGCACAAAGACGAGTCCAATATCGCCTGAGCAGCCTGTCTCTACAAGAAAGGGATGATTATTTTTTTTCTCACTGTCTTTCTCTACAGAGTCAATAGATCATACATCTCCTTTGGGATCCTCTTTCCTTTAAAAAATCTCTCTCCAGGAGATAAACACTATGTGTCTTCTCAAAGGCATAGGCACAATTTTCATTCTTTCTAATTTCACTCTGTTCTTCTAAAGATTGTGTAACAAAACAACCAAAATAAGTAGCTTGCTGATATGTCTTCCCTGTTACTGGGACATCTGAAAAAATGATAAATGAGGTAAAATCTGAACTCAGCAGCTTGAGTGCCTTTCTTGCATTAATCACTTTTATTTGCATTACTATTTGAGAGGACAGTGCAGATAAATTAAAAGGAAATATGGGGCTGAAGCTGACATTAGCTTTACTTAGTTTTATCTTTGTACTCAGTCTTATTGAGTACCACTATCTGAGAGTCTTCTGAAACAATTTAAAAGAACAATTCATGAAATTATTTTGATAATCCACTTATTAGGAAAAAAAAATAAATCTTTGTTAAAACCAAATGATGTGGAGACTATATTCTTTAACAAAGTCGGGGGCAAGGATGTATGCCTATAGGCTGGGCTACTGCCTGACAATTTCTACCTGCACAATCTCATTGCTGCTTCAGCTGAGCAAGGTGGTGGGCTGGCTGGTTTTCACTCTGGCATTAGCCCCTTTGCCAAGTGCCATTGCACTACAGCGCATGGATGTGCTGGCTCAGCTGGTGTGTCTTTACCTCGCTCTGGTTTATAGTGGAGACGTGCCCAGAGCAGCCGTCATGCTACTGGCGTTGCCAGAATACTCTGTATCTGTAAAAGAGGGGATCTGAACTCCCACCGGCCGCTGCCAAGAGAGCATGGCTTTATCTCTAACTATCCATTTCAACAAAAATAAAATTTTAAGATATTAAATATTTTATACTAGAATTGCACTAAATGTAGTACTGCAAAATGTATTTTATAGTCCTGTAGAACTGCTACCCAACAGGAACACAATTTTTATTCCATGAAGATTTCTAAACTGTTCACAAGCACAATTCTTACTTACATTGTCCCATAAATTACTAAGAACATAATTTACAATGTTCCAGCTACCTATATGATTACTGTGTCAGGTATATTGCGAAACTTCAGAAAAGCACAGAAGCCCCATTAATCATGAAGTGCTAGCCTGAATGTTAGCTCGGCTTCTCTTACCAAACCCAGTAAACCTTCTGCATTAAGAAAATAGTGCAGCATGATTTTAAAACCTAAGGTATCATTGCCTTAAAGCATCAGTCATACTTGAAAAAATAAATGTTAGTCTGAAACATTGATAGTCAGATTCTGCATTGTTGAGAATATTTTGTGCTTAAAATAATTGTAATAATAGGTATCTGTCACTGAAAAGGAATATACTTTTATTATTACTCCCAAAGTTTTTTGCTCCTTCCTAAAATATGATCTCCTGGAAAGAGTCCAGTGGAGGGTTATTGCTATGAAGATGATTAAAGGCCTGGAGCATCTCCACTATGGGATAGGCCAAATGAACTGGGGCTGTTCAGCCTTGAGAAAAGAACACTAAGAGGGGATCTTATTAATGTTTATAAATATCTGAAGTGTGGGACAAAAGGGGAAATAGCCAGCCTCTTTTCAGTGGTCTGTGGGGACAGAACAAGGGGCAATGTCTTCAAGTTGTGAAGTTCAGCACCAATACGCAGAAGAACTTTTTCACAGTAAAGGTGACAGAGCACTGGGACAGGCTGCCCAAGGAGGTTGTCAAAGTCTCCATCTCTGGAGATATTCAAGACCTATCTGGATTGCCTATCTGTGCAATCTGTCCTAAGGAGCCCCACTTTGGCGGGGGAAGTTGGACTCGATGATTTCTTGAGGTGCCCTCCAACACCTACAATTCTGTGATTCTGTAAATTCACAAGGACCACCCAGAAATAACTGCCTCCCTGTGTAAGTAGAACAATTTACATTCGATTTTCACCAAAGCTTTCCCAGTTTGAAAAAGTAGTGGGATATTATAATTAATAGGATTTTTAAATCCTTAAAATAACTTTTTCAGTAATGCGCAGCCACACATGTTTACATTTTTTAAGCCTTTGTCCATATATGTTTTCCCAAAAAAAATCTTGCTCAACACCTGCTGCAACAGTTTGTAAAAAAAAAGAAAGAAAAACCCCAGCCCCAAAATAAACAAACCTGCAAAGTCAACACCTAAACCTAGCAGATTTACAGGGTGTTTGGGGAGCAAATGCTTTAGCAGAGGTATAAGGTGCCAGAGGCACAGTGCCAGCATGTGTGGAGCTGTGTATGGCAGGACCAATGCAACCAACAGGGAGACACATCCAGGGGATGTCACCATTCCTGGTGGTCCCTGAGCCCTCCATGGTGTTAAAGTGAATAGCCACACTCAGCTGATGGGCAACACCTTTCCTCTGAGTTGTGTTTCCAGTCACATTAATTCGCAATAATCACTTCTGCTCTCCTGACAGCCTGTCTCTGGCACTGCCCTCTCCCCTTCTTTGTGCTGGTACAAGGACTTGTGTAGCCAATGAACCCAAGGGGTGAAATCCTAAGTGTTGCAGCAAGCCTTGTTAAAAAAGAAAACCAATTAATTTCTATGTTTATTTCAGAAATGAAGATGTAAACTGATTCATCATCTGAAAGGTTTTTGACCCATGCTAAAAAACAGTATTGCTGATTTTGTTTGATCTTTCTAAATCCTGATTTGAGCATTCCTTAATTATTGAAAAATTTAAGTTCATGACCTAAAGAAAAAGAAAGTGCTCTTTTGTACTTTTTATATGTAAGCATGCACTGATTTTTCTTCTGTTTCACTCAGTTCTTACACAAGTTGTTAGGCATTTTCCAACCTTAACACTACTAGAATATCTTGAGAAGAAAAAGAGTAAGTCAGTGACTTGGCAATGAAGAATAATGCCAATGAAGTCAGTTGGGAATGAAGGATAAACTAATGAGTGACAGAGAATGTATAGTAGCTTCCTTCTGTGCTGGCCACTGACTCCTTGATAAGACACCAAATTTGAAAGGGAGGTTTTCTGAATATCCATTTGTCTTTTCCTGATGCACAAGATCTACACCTTTTCCAGTGTAAAAATCCAGGTTGCTGCATTCCTGCTGTCAGTCTGTGAAAGGCTCACTGCAAGTTGGCATAAGGGCTGGGAATGGGAAAGTGTGAAGACAATAGTATGAGGAAATTCTCCATTTATTCAAGCAGTCAGGGTTTAAATGATTGCAGTGAGCTAAAATAAAGAGCCGTTCTGTAGGACAGAAAAAAAGGACAAATTTTACAATCATGTGTTTAAAAACAAAGTAAATTTGTTTCAGAAACATTCCAAGTCACTCAGCATAGTCAGGATGACAAGGAATGACTTCTACCTACCCTTCTTATGATGTTTACAGACACCTCTCTTTCTAAAAGAGACCTGCAATCCCGCATGGATCTCATTTCCTTTCATTGCAATAGTATTGACTTCCATTAGTACTAATTATCTTTTTTAATGCCTTATTTCAGACAGCTAATACTTGCTGCAATGAAAGTAGAATAAATTAACTCCCTTCTGAACTGGGAGGGGAGATTGGAAGATATTTGGGGTAAGAATTATTCCTTCTTCTCCTATCCAGACAGCCCCTAACGTATAACTAGCCTTTCTTATCTTGGTCAAAGGCTCATAAGCATTGCTGTAATAGAAACACAAAGGCCTGCATGCCACTGCCAACACACAATTTAATGGAGCTAACACGGTGCAGAGGGAATTATAAATCCCGAGGCGGGACCGCAAGAGACACTAAGTTGCAACTTTGCCTCTGTAATAATTACAGCAACAAATTTTATTGTGCCTCCTTCCTCAACTTTTTGACCAAAACCTTACAAAAAAGAATTATATTTTTTTGGATTTACTGCTATTAAATTTCATATTAGAATAATTTAATTCACATCCTTGCTATGACTTATGTTTTACAATTGTAACCCATTCTCTGAATATTAAAAAATAAATGCTTACATGTAAAATAGGTAAATGCATTACATTTTACATTTAGCCTCAGAGCAAAGTAAACATGTCAAAACTAACAACTCCCAGTGCCTTCATTGCTAAAAACCACATAATATAAAACTGTATTTCATTTCATTGCATTTTGATGAATATTTGTGTTCAGATTCTTAAAAGTAAGCAGTGATAGCAATAATTCCTGAGAACTTGTGGTAGCGAGCAGGGTTGGGGGAATGCCCTGCCAGAGTTTAGTCTCAATTGCAGTGAAGAGAAAGAATTTATTTCAGCTGATCTGTATAATAGTTATGGGAATAACAGTCACAGACCTCCTATCCTTTAATCTCCTGCCACTTCATACCAGATATGATACAAATGTGTTTGTGTGGGGATGTGTGTACACATAAATAGGTACAATGCAGCCACCATTTTAGACTCTGCCAGTGCTGTACTAAAGCCTTTTGTAACCGCGCTTCCCAGAGAATCCAAACGTAGAAATGAAACGCTGCAGGGAAGTGAGGAGTGACAGTGAAATGAGGCACAGTTTGTACATTTAAGCTTCCAGCCTGGAAATTGAGGTATCGGAGCTCTATCTGCGGCCACATACCCCTCTCGTTAGCAGCGAATAAACTGGGCCACATGTCACAGAGGATTAAGTACAGGCCGCAGCGCAAAAGAGCAACTGGAAAACAAAAGAAAACAACTCAGTGCCCATTTGCTCTAACAGAAATTAATTTTTGGAGAGCTGCGCTTAACTTGAGCTTTGGAAAAATGCCTGTGGGAGCTGGCAAGTGGGGTGATGTTCATTTTGTCCTAAATTTAGGTCTCTGCTGTGGGGGTAATCTCAGGAGCACTACGGTGCCCAGGTTCCCATTTGGGTTGTTCAGCACAGTCGGGGTAGGTGGGAGCTGCTCAACGGGGTAGAGGGGAATAAAAAATGTCCCCACACCATGGCTGCAGTCAATGGCTGGGATGGGTTCGGGTCTCTACTCCAACTTCTGGCTGCCTTTCAAGTGGAGGGTGTCCCCAGGTCCTGCACCAAACCCTTGCCAGGGCAACAGTGGGTGCCCATCTCTACCCATGGCACGTGCCCTGCTCGCTTCTCCTCAGCCACCAGCCTGCAGAAGCCAGGGCTTCCTGGTAAAGGGCTGACAGACTGGCACTAATTAACAACTGGAATAATCCAAAAATATATACATGTGGGGGGTGTCAAAAGTTTCCAGTCATGGAATGCCTTTTAGGAGGGAAGATCATACCTCTATTTTTATACATTTTTTTCCACATTAATATTACATAAATTACCCTATTTTTAAAGGACCTTCAGGCAGTAAAGGTAAGCACACAAATCCTAGAAAAATGCCAAGTTATTAATTCCTACTATTAACTGATTCTTCTTTTGCACACACATAGGATGATTCAGTCTTTATTAGGCTACATCATTTTGATTTGGATGGCTGCTTCCATCATTTGCTAAATAAGTAGCTATTCAGTATCTGTTTTTCTTCTCCTCATTTGCCCTATGTTCCCATGGCCCATTTAGCATACTTCATATATATATTTCACTTTTTTTTTTTTAATGACATTGTTCACCTTTCTGGAGAACGTCCTGTCTGAGTGTAAGCCAGGCTGTATGGGAAAATGCCCACATCCCTGATACTGGGCTTCCAGGGAACAATGTAATGGAGGAGTCTCATAATTAAAGAGAAAATAAAATTTTGTGATTCCATGATTTGAACATCCCCCTAGAATGAATGAAGCCTGGGTTTCATCCTCAGGTGATGTAATAGTTCTCGTATTTTATCCCATGACAAGTTATAAAATAAGAAAAGCCAACAAACAATGTTTCCAGTGGCCTCAGTCCAAACTTTCTAATTACTGATCTTGATTTGCTAAGCTTTATGGAAGATTTTTTACACATTTAAAGGTTTTACTTTGATTCTTGCACTTTCTTTGCCCCAAAGAAAAACATTATTAAAATTCTGCTGGTAGCACTCAGAATATTCTATTGTAACAGTATATCCAGTTCAGCGGGGATAATCTTCACCAGAAAATTTACTGGGAACATTATTTTACCTCTACCGAAGGTCTCCCATGAGGGACAATATGCTGATGGGATAGTTAAAGTTGTTATGATGTGGCTATGTTTGTTGTCATAATTGTTAGATATGATGACTGTAGAGAGTGTGAGACATGAAGCCATAGGGTATGTTAGACATAACGACTAATTTTAACTGTGTGCATGACTAGCAGTAGGATGGTGCACCTAGGAGGATGTCCAGTTATCTAGGGAAATAAATTTAAAATAACTAATAAGAAACAATAAATCCCTCATGAACAGAATTTGTATCTAAGTATTTTGAGTGTATTTTCGCCTGCACCAAATTACTAAATATTTATGCATTGCTAAATCTTTTCTAAAGAGCCAAAAGAGATCATTTCTCTGTGTGCTTGCATTCTGCAGTGTATAGGGATGAGTGGAGTACTGATTACTGATGCTTTACTGTATAACTATAGATCAGTGTAGGAGTAAGGAGGAGGACAAAGACCTCAACGCAAATTGCAAAATATAGTAACTATTGCTTCTTTTTTTCATGACACTTGCATTATTACTTAGCTTTAAAAAATGTGTAAAAAGCATACCCCAGAAATGTATACCTTTGTATATTTATATTTCCCTGTGCAAATTTCTTGAGTTTTCTCTTTTTCTAATATTTTTTACATTATTAGTACTGGAACAAAATGTAGAGGCACTGGATTTATTGGAAAGGACTGAGAAATAGCTTTGAAGGGTCACAAATTTGACTGCAGGAAAATTATATTCAACAACATCCAGTGATTGCATTGAAATGATTCTTCACGAGGCTAAATTTAAAATAGATTCTTTAAGACTCAGAAAATAACTACAGAAGAGTAAGAATGAGTGCAGGAAAATTATTTTCAGCAATGAGCAATGATTGCACTGGAAACCTATTCACTGTGACACTAAATTTAAAAAAAAGAACTTTTTTTTTACCTCTAATTTGAGATTGAGGGGCTACTGAATGTCTTCTGCGAAAATATTTAGGTCCTGAAACTGTTGTGTGTCTCTGTCTCTACAAAAAAGACAAAAGCTTTTCTTCCAAGCCCAAATTTCAATGTATAAACTATTTAGCTTTCAGTGATACCTCATTATCATCACAGGCTAAATGAAGCAGAATGGCCTAGTAGCTTGGTTTGCATTATTCTACTCCATGACTGCTGACCCTAAACTTAATTCAATTTAGCACTGCTGCATTGTTACTATTTTTTGCAAATTGTCTTCCTAATTCTTCCATGAACTGATTTATAGCTCTAGATGGTAAAACATTGCTAATCGAGGCTTTGCCAATCCCCACACCCTACTCGATAATAAAACTCCATCACTTTGAAAAACATTTTGGCACATATTCTGCTTTTGTTTTTCAGACAAAGCAACTTGTCTTCTCTTCCACCTTAAAAACAAAAAAGGCACTTGAAAACTGTGGTTCACCCCACCTTGGTATCTAAAACAGGTGTGATAAATAGTTGTCTAGATGCTCTTACTGACTACGGGCACCTCAAGGAAATGCAGAAAAATTACTCAAACATAAATCCTGACTTAGTTGACATCTCTAGCTAGATGAAATGAATCCCTCCTTAATGTCACTGTATGGTTTCTTATAAGGAAGGGCATGTCTACACTGAAATGTGAATGTCTGGTATGGATTGAGGGAAAGAATAAGGCAACAGGTGGTTGTGGCACACTAAAAATAGAAATTATTTAAAGAAGTTATAAACAAGCTATTATGTAATCAAGTCTAAATTTTAACATTATTTTCAATATAAGAATATGATGGTTTTGCACAATAAAGAAAGCTTAATGAATATGCCCCAAAATTCCATCAAACAAAATAAGAGAAAAAGCTACAACAAAGTGAAGTTCTCTTTCTGATAAGACTTTTGCAAAGTGAGTGTTCCCCTGTCTCCATGGCAGCTCTGGGCACTTCGAAGTTTTTTGTCCATTCATTATAGTTACCTACCTCCATATCACAGAATCACAGAATCACAAGGTTTAAAAAGACCTTTAAGATCATCAAGTCCAACCATTCACATCCCAAACTAAACCATATCCCTAAGTACTTCATCTACCCTTTTTTTGAACACATCCAGGGAAGGTGACTCGACCACTTCCCTGGGCAGCCCGTTCCAGGCCCTGACAACTCTTTCAGTAAAAAATTTTTTCCTAACATCCAATCTAAACCTGCCCTGGCGCAGCTTCATGCCATTCCCCCTTGTCCTATCACCTGTCACCCGGCTGAAGAGACCATCACCTACCTCTCTATAACCTCTCTTCAGGTAATTGTAGGCAGTGATAAGGTCTCCCCTCAGCCTCCTCTTCTCTAGGCTAAACAGCCCCAGCTCCCTCAGCCGCTCCTCATAGGATTTGCCCTCCAGCCCCTTCACCAGCCTGGTTGCCCTCCTCCGGACTCACTCAAGGTTCTCAATGTCCTTCTTGTGGTGAGGAGCCCAGAACTGGACACAGTACTCGAGGTGTGGCCTCACCAATGCCGAGTACAGGGGCACAATCACCTCCCTAGACCTACTGGCCACACTGTTTTTGATACAAGCCAAGATGCCATTGGCCTTCTTGGCCGCCTGAGCACACTGCTGACTCATATTCAGTCTGCAGTCAACCAACACCCCCAGGTCCTTCTCTGCCTGACAGCTCTCCAGCCAGTCTCCCCCAAGTCTGTAGCACTGCATGGGGTTATTATGTCCCATGTGCAGCACTCTACACTTGGCCTTGTTAAACTTCATCCCATTGGTCTCAGCCTGTTCAGTCTGTTCAGATCCCTCTGAAGAGCCTCCCTACTCTCAGGCAAATAAACACTTCCTCCTATTTTAGTGTCATCTGCAAACATAGTGAGGGAGCATTCAATCCCTTCGTCGAGATCATTGATAAAGATGTTGAACAAGACTGGACCCAGGACTGAGCCCTGGGGGACGCCACTCGTGACCGGCCTCCAGCTGGATTTTGTTCCATTTACCACCACCCTTTGGGCTCGGCCATCCAGCCAGTTTTTAACCCAGCTGAGGGTCCACCTGTCCGGGCCAGAGGCAGCCAATTTCTCAGTCAGAATGCTGTGAGAAACTGTGTCAAAGGCTTTACCAAAGTCCAGGTAGACACATCCACAGCCTTCCCCTCGTCCATTAAGCGGGTCACCTTGTCATAGAAGGTGATCAGGTTAGCAAACTTTTGAGTCTGTATAAATTAGTCTGTATAAATAAGAGTCTGTATAAATAAGAGGTTTCACAGGATTTGAAGAGAGTCAGACATAGTGTTATTACATACACATGTAAAAAATATACTTTAGTTTCACCAATTAACTTCAGTTTTAATCAAAAAGTTGCTAAACCTTTATCTCTCTTGCATATGTGAACTGCACTTCAGGGACAACATGTCTGCATTTTCTCCTCCCTCAGTGATAGAAAACACAGAAGTTTCATGTATCAAGCCCTCAGGCAGCATTAGGTAAATCCTCACAGTTAACTGAACACAAATGGTGAAAGTCAGCCCCCACTTTCTGTACAGACAAATAATATCTTATGGAAGATAGTTTTGCTGTCTCCACAGAAAATAGGGTAATTTTTTTCAGATGCCTATTCACTCTTCTAGAAAGTTGCAAAAAATTCAGAAAGATCCAGAAAAAAGACTTTTCTTGTTCTTAATCACTATAAAAGGAAGCTGTGTAGTCTCCCTTTTCCCTGTGCTATTTTACCTGCAAGGCCACAGATACCTCATGAGAATAATGCTTATTGTACCACTCAATCACTTGTACCACTCAATGCTTCTTGTACTTCCAATTTATCCTCCAAATATTCCATTTACTAATAAAGAGAAAGGTTCTACCTCCATTGTTTGCACAGTCTGCTCTTTGTATGCTTAGAGAGACAAACAGCAGAAGTGAAAAGTAGATTAAATAAATGGAAATACTGACTATATGAGGGAGATTACATCAGCTTTCTTATTTGGTTCAGAAAAAATAAAGTACAAGGGCAATTTTCTGTTCAATTCCATAGACAATCTTCTGCCAAAAATTATAGAACTGGTACAGGCATCGGATGCTTCATGGTATGAAAAGAAGCAATGCATGGTGCTCATTTTAGCTTTCAAGTATCTGCCTACAAGTCAGTAGGCAGATAAGTATTTCAGAACCTATGAGTGAGATCTGTCGTTACAGCTCTCTCTTCAAAAAATTACAGAATATAAAAATAAATTTCCTGTAGAAGTACTAATGATTTCTTCTGGGAGAATCTCAAAGAGAGCCTTTAGCTTTTTCTAGGAATAATGTCTTCAATATCTTTAAAAGCCACCACTAAAACCCCTTCAAAACAAGTCTGTGAGTGAAAAAGTGGAAAGACTACTTACAACCTTTCAAACGCTCCATTCTCTATGCTGTGATCTTTTATTACCTGAAAAAAAGAAGGCAGGTGGATGGAAATAATACCTGATTTGCCAAATGTCTGCAAGCTTTTAAGAAAATCTGTCTTGGTTCCTTAGCCTTTTAGCCTGTAAACACAGCAACACAGTATATAAAAATACTGGTTGTTACGCAATCACTTTTGAGAGGAAGAGTTTTAGGACTAACTAACTAGTACAGAACAGGAAAAACTGCTGATCAGGACGGACTCCAGACACCATATGAGAGGATATACATGGATTCATCTGAACGTCAAACTCATTTCTCCACTTCAGGCAAATGAATCTTAGGAAACATGGCACATATGTAAGTGCTAAAAAGGCAGAAAATAATCAGAATCATCAGGAGCAGTTGGGAATGTGTCCTGGGGAGAAGCTTTGTGGGAGAAAGTCAGAGTTTGCCTTCTCCGTGAACAACCTTAGGGCTGAGATGGTGCAGGCTGGACCAACTGACCTCACTAGGAAATTAGTTTATAGGCTTTATGGTCAAACCCAGATGCAAAGCTGAAAGAGCTCTATGCCATTAGATGTGAAAAAGCAGAGGCTGTTTCTGAAATAGGCTAAAGACTTTGCTCATGTCTCTCTTCATGACTTAAATTCAGTCAAAAAGTATTTTGAAGGGACAAGCCTCAGTGATTACAATTACAATGACATTAGCCCTCTGGTCTTTGTTTTGGTTCTCAGTTTAAAAGTAATTGAAAATCCTTCTCAGAAACATATTTGTGAAGCACAGTGGAACAGAGACCAGTCCTGAAGTCAAATCCCAGTGTTTGGGAGAGGAATGATAGTTGTTTTCTCTAAAGGAATAAGTACATTTGTTCCTCTCGCTGAGACCATGGTCAAAAGAAAGATGTGCTTTTGTTGGAGGCTCAGTTCTTACATTCACTAGGGCATAACTAGGCCTGTACCCTAGAGCTTTCACAATCTTCCTCACACAACATGAAACTACAAAACAGTGTAGAACGGTACACAAAGACAGAGTTATATTTAAGGGAAAATGTGTTAAGCAAATTTACAAGCAACAATTACATATAAATATATATAATTGACAATACTAAAGACAATTGTGTATTTTTATTGTGCTAACAGTATGTGTGTTAAGTCAGGCAGCATGCAGGCTCAGTAACTTTTCCTCTTTTTTTTCAGAAATACTAACTGTATTAAACATCCAGAAAAATTGCCTGGAAAATGACACAATTTTCTTTGAGAATTGGAAAAAAACAGATCAAATTTCCAAACAAACAAAACTGCCACATTGAAATCATAATAAGAGGAAGTAAAATGCAGGCATGGGCAGTTATCTCTTGAACTACTTTAATCAGCAATGAATGTATCCTCTCTGAATAGTTGTCTGAGTTGCATTGTTCCTACTCCAGTTTATTTAAACAACCTATTTTCTCACAATGTGAGTACCACAGCAGGGAGCAGTTTGTACTCATTGCTTACTACTGAAAATACTGTTGAAAAACTTTGGGTTTGTGTTTCATATGTTCATTATAATTATGTCATTCTGCTCACAATTTCTTCCTCCTTTCCTTCCTGTTACTAACAAGCAAAAAACTAAAACCAAAACCCTTTAAACAAAAAAATCAATTTGTCCCTCACTACTGACCCTATTATTCAGCTTTGTTTACTTGAATTATTGAAATAAATTAGTAACTTGTATATAAGAAAGTGTATATTTAAGTAGATTCACAAATTATGTAAGTTGAGACCAACTTATAAATCTAAACATCCAAAGAAAATAAATTGTATATTTGTTCAGAGCCTTCAGGGGATGCTGAAGCCATGGGTATTCAGGGGCTCATTTTTAGCATATACTCCTTTGAAAAATCAGCACGTTTGTGGACAAAGAGGTTGTATCCAGGTGGGAGATGAGATACAAATGACTACAGAAACTTCCCTTGTATTCCCAGGCACTAAAGAAGCAGTATCCTCCCTTCTCTAATGCATCACTTCGCATGGACTACTGAAGAAGAGAGCAACCTAGCTAGTACTCTTTGCTTCCCTACGACCCAACTCCTTCTTGCCACTTTACAGATGAACGACCATGCTCCACATTCTGCTGGGATGGCCCGTGGAGCTACAGGACATGGCAGAATGCTGCCTTACTGTGAACTTAGCTATAGGGACTCAAAATCTTTTTGAGATTAGTCATCACTTAAATTCTGTTCTTTTCATTCCTGTTTCTTGGCAACTGGATAGTGTATAGTCTAGTCTTTCCACGCTAAAGGTATGTCAGCTCAAGTTTTATGCTTGTATTCTATCAAACAACGTGACTTAGTGAAGTATGGTGATACAAACAGTGTTATAGAATATACTGGTCTCCTTACAATTTTAGTCTATGTATGTTTTCAATCTAAGTTTTATGAAAATTATATTATAATAAGAATGTGATACTATTGTATTCTTCTGTCATTTGAAAGAGTCCTTCAGTGTGTTACATCATTATGTTAAAATTATGTCTAAATATTCCACTTCAAGGTAACAGTGATCAGTGAACAGAAGCTACAGAATCCTGTGAAATAGCTGAAATTGCAGTCAAATAAGTTAATAAAGACTAAATGGAGTTTTCTTGTCAGCTTGAGGTAGAATAAGAATTTCAATATCTTGTATTAGTCTTTGCAGAGTAGCTTTCCAGTTTCCCAGGGAACCTCAAGTAAATTTGATATTAATAAAAAATATCAGAATTGCAGATGGTATGAATTTTCTAAAGATGCAATGATAGCCAGTACTGGAAATCAAAAATTACAAATTTCCCATTATGTTTTCCAAGTTGTTAAATATTTTTATGTATTTTAAAATTGTTCTTTATCCACCACATATTTTTAATATTAGAATCAGAATTGTCTTGATTGGAAGGGACCCTTTCGATCACCAAGTCCAACCATCACCCTAGCCTGCCACCCATTAATCCAGCCTGTCCAGATGTCTCTGTGGAGCCTTCCTACCCTCAAGCAGATCAACACTCCCATCTAGCTTAGTGTTGTCTGCAAACTTACTGAGGGTGCACTAGATTCCCTCAGCAAGGTCATTAATACAGATACTAAAGAGAACTGGGCCCAGCACAGAGCCCTGAGGAACACCACTGGTGACTGGATGCCAACTGGATTTAACTCCATTCACCACCACTCTCTGGGCCCAGCCATACAGACAGTTTTTTACCCAGTGAAGAGTACACCCGTCCAAGCAAAGAGCAGCCAGTTTCTCTAGGAGAGTTCTGGGGGAAACAGTGTCAAAAGCTTTGCTAAAATCCAGATAGACAACATCCACATCTTTACCCTCATCCACTAAGCAGGTCATCTTGTCATAGAAGGAGACCAGGTTGGTCAAGCAGGCCCTGCCTTTCATGAACCTATGCTGACAAGGCCTGATTGCTTGTTTTTCCTGCATGTGGCTCATAAAGACACTCAGGATGATTTACTCCATAATCTTCCTAAGCAGCAAGGTCAGACTGACAGAGTTATAGTTACCCGGGCCCTCCTTCCAGCCCTTCTTGCGCTAGCTATTTTTAAAAGCTGAAATATAAGCCAGAAGTTATTATACATAAAAGCTTTACTTTCTCATTCCAATTTAGACAGTACAGGTATAGAATTTATATTGCTGGAATAAGTCACTAGAAATGTACTAAAAGTCCAGAACACATAATCTTTTGGGTCCTTGAAACATCAGACAGCATCACTGACCCAATGAGTTCATCAGGGGAAGTACTTATGGTGTAGCATGAGCTCCTTTGTCAATTTGCATTTCTTAGCAGTTTTCCAGGATATTTTCACTGATATGAATGAAAGGCAGCATGGGCAGCTACTGATGAGGAATACTTCAGGGTAGCCTATCTAATGGTCTATGTCTCTTTGACAATGCAGAATACACTTGCCTCATAGTCACTCAGCAGGATTAACTACCGCTTTAAATATTGCTGTTCCCAGTGGTGTCCCAGAAAAACACAGGAGCAAGAAAGGATTTTTCTGTCCTAAATTCTCTGAGAGGGGATACCCAAACATAACTACACTATCAAAATTCTCCTCTGGCATAATATTCTTCTTTCTTTAGACTCCCTAGTCAGAAAAGGCAACACGGGCTGCCCAAATCACATTTGTGCTTTGAACAGCTGTCTCCTAGATCCAAACTATCTCCAAGGAATGCAGAGAGACTCTGAGGACTGATCTGCTGTTTGGGGCAAGATAATGTTCCGGGCAATTTTGGTTTAGTCTCAATTTTTATATAAGGTGGTAATAATGTTTATTAGGTTTCTGCTTGCTAATATGATAGGTAAATTCTGCTTTTTTGTTTGTTTTTTTTGTTTAAATTCCTGCTAATTGCTTTTACCCACTCATTATGAGGCCATTATGCATGTTTTAGAATTAATTCACTGGCATGTGAGTTGTGCTTCATATTATTTAAATTATTATTATTCATTACAAATAAGACAGAAGGAGCAGCTATATGGAGAAGTTATCCCAAATATCCAATGTTTTGATGACTGTTTTGCTGCTGCAGTTTCATTCCTCTGTTAGTAAAAATATTTTTGGGGTGGAAATAAACAAATTCCAAGGTAAAAGTTCAGCTGAAGATCAAATAGTGTTAAGAAAATGCAGTAATGTGACTCATTACTTGAGTCAGCCCCTAGAACTATGGAGTTTTGGCTGCTACCTTTATTAAAACCTTCCTCACATGGCAGGTAAAGAAGTTGCTGAAATGATTTGAAAATCTGAGTAAAAAGACAGGATAATATTGAGAATATTGTAGAGGGAACTATCCAGGCTAAAGGCAAAATTCTTTGTCAAAGAGTTCAGTCAGGAATTGAGAAACCGCATCTAGATATTTTCACATCTTATGATTGCTTAAAAAGTATACTTTTTGAACCTTTATGAAGTAAAAAAAAAATTGACTGCTTCCATGTCCAGATAGTAGAAAAACTCACCAGATTAATGCAATTATTTTGTATTGGTTTTGGTATTCAACTAACAATTGCTCTCTAAAGAATACAGACATGAGTGGGAGTCTTGGATAAATATACTACCCTGCAAAAATCTGTTTCCAATATACCATTTCTATGATAAACTTTTAATAACCTTCTTTGCTGTTGGGAGCTTCAAATCTTCTGCATTTAATGAAAGTTTAAGTATTCCAAACTGTATCAGAGTCCTCTCTTAGAATGATCTCAATTCTCTTTCAAAAAACCATCTTTTATCTAAACTTTAATCTCGATTTCTTTTGTTGGTAAGGAGGCTGTTCCACAGTTTTGTGAACTCAGTGCAAAAGGTCTTAGTAAGAAGAGAGTTGAGCTTAGAAACCCCAATTTCTGATTTTTTTCTCTCAGCCTTTAGTGTTTGTGTGTTTCATCTCCCTTTTTCCAGATAATCAATGATTATAAAATTTTTTGTAAGAAAATGTACAAGGCAAAACCCACTGCTGTAGTACTTTAAAGATAATTTACTACTGATACTTAAATTTGGGTTATTGTAACCTCAGAATCTAAAAATAACCTGCTAAAATTACACATATATCCTAATTCTTAGGAGAGACCCAAACTTTCTCATTAATCCTTTTCTAAAAGTCCTGGAGGAAGACCTGAAGAGACAAAGGTCTTTTAACTTTTTCACAGTCTTTTCATCTGTCTTAAACAGAAATTGCAACACTTTTATAATATATATCTTTATTAAAATTTATGCTTATGAAAACGTTGCTGATTCCAGGAGGCATTCTGGATGGCATATTTTTTTAACGTTGTTTTCATACAAATAAGGCATATCATAAAAATGCTGCTTACTCATAACAGTCCATGAGAAAAAAAAATCCATTAGTCTTCTCTGTGCCTGATGCCTTCATTTTTTCCAATAAAATAAATAAAAAAGTCAGTCTGCTGGGTCTTAGACATGGAAGTCTCAGTTCTCTGGGGAACTTGTTCTCTCCGCATTGTCATCACTGTGCAAGAAATCCTGTCCCTCATTTGACAGAGTGTTTTATTCTGGACTGCTGGCAACTGTGCACATTTTTGTATCAAGTGGTGGTACTTATCCTGTCCTTTTCTAATGATGAAAACACGCTTTTCTTTTTTAGTGTGGCAAATGAGCATTATTACTTGTTGTGGATTGACCCCAGCCAGCAACTAATGACCATGCAGCCAGTCACTCCCTGCCCCAGCAGGATGGGGGAAAGGGTTAGAAGGGTAAAAGTGAGAAAATTCATGGGTTAAGATAAAGACAGTTTAATAATCAAAATAATTTTAATTTTATTATTACTGTTGTTATTACTACAACTACTATCATTATTAACAATAATAATAATGATGAAAAGGAAAATAAGAAAGAGAAATAAAACCCAAGGAACACAAGTGATGCAATTGAAAATAATTGCTCACCACTGACTGATGCCCAGCCAGACCTCCAGGACTGATCCCTCTGCCAACTTCCCCCCTCTCCTAGTTTATATGTATTATATTCATCATATGCATCTTATGGTACGGAATATGCCTTTGACCAGCTGTGTCCCCTCACAATTTCTTGATGATGGGCTGGGGTGAGGAGCATAAAAGGCCTTGTCTCTTTGTAAGCACTGCTCAGCAGTAACAAAACCATCCCTGTGTTATCAACACTGTTAGTTATTCTGATAAAAATTAACTCTGTCCCAGACAAAACCAGAACACTACTCCTTCTGTTTTGAAAAAATACAGAAGATAACAGAGATGGCATTAAATTCTACAGCAATATATGTCCTGAAGAGTTTAAAAACACCTACCCTTGGCTGAGTTTAACCCCTGATCCTATGAGAGAGCCTAATGTTGCAATTTACCACTACAGAGCTGATTTCTTTGTAAAACTGGGATCTGTTAATATTGGTAATGTAAGCTTTTTTTTTTCAGTAATTAAATAAACTGAGATCCCCAGCAGATGCAAATCTGACTCCTCAGGATAAACAAGCAACATACACTCAGGATCTGGCCTTAATAGGTAATAGAGGACACATAAAGACCAAAGAAAAAAATTACCTTAGCTATAACTGTTGCTGTAGCAGCAGATTTCCTAAAAGTAACAGAAAGTTTGCATAGCAAGCCTTAATTGCTAAAAATTTTCTAGTCACTGGGATGGTACTTGAAAACGTCAGAATGAATTTTTGCAATATGAATTCTCCTGGTGGGAGGAAACTTTCTTTATTTGCACAAGTCTTGTCTAAAAAATGACATTGAAATTACTTTTTTGGCCAGATTTAAAAGCAGTGTTCCTCAAAGATATAGAGTGAGAAGCAAGGGGATTATGTAGAGAGGCAAACTGGTATTAACAGGATTTACTTATCCTGAAATGTCTGTTTTATATTTGTGCTTTTGATTAAAAAAGGTTTAGCAATACTGCTGGCTAATAGGAAAGCCCTGGTTTCTCCATTCCTAACTGCAAGATGATCCCATGAGAAGGAATTCCAGTCATCACCTTTCTATAGCAAAGTTATCTTCAGGAAACTTACATCTTTGTGAAAACAGTTTCAATAGCTATACAACTAACCACAATTTTGCATTGTTTATGTGAAAGAAATAGAACAATTATCAGTTAATAACCAAAAGAAAGGAAGATAGTTTTCCACAATATTTGATTCATTACTGCCAAACTTCACACCCCCCTAGCACCACCCCCCTCCCCCCAACAAAATGAAGGCATTAATAAAGAATATAAAAATTCCATGGAGGGAGACGACATAGAAAGAGGTCTGTTGAGGTAGAGAAGGAATAAGGAGAGACCACCTTTGTTGAGAAAGTGTTTTATTAAATCAGTTGTGTCTAACAAATCTAAGAAATCATACCGGGTGTAGTTAAATGGTGTAGGAAAGTATTCTGGTTGGAGGAGCAGTTCTGTCTCCTGAATAACGTAGAAGTAAACATGTTTTGGAGAGGAAGAGTACTCCTGACCACTTCTCTTTTTAAGTATTATCAATAGGATGCTCCTTTGGTGACCAGGGATGAGCGAGAGGGAGCTCTGACAGTCAGTTCATACCATGAGGAATGTGCCTGGACCCAAAAGTTCCTTTAGAAGATTGTCACAAAGTAACTCATTATTTCTAGATATGCTTTAGACATTTTTTTTTTACTTCAAAAGTGTTGTTTTTGAAGTATCTTAGCATAATACGGCAAATATTAAGATTTACTGAAGTTCCATATCTTGAGACTATTAAAAGTGTAGATGCTTAGAACTTCTGAGAGGTATTACTGCTGCCCTGTTTGCTCAGATAATTTAGCATCTACTTAACTGCACATTTTTGCACACTAGCTAATTAATCTGTCAGATCTATTAATTTTCTGACCCAAGATTTACAATTTCTTCTTCCTTCTAGCTCAGTAGGTTGGTTTCTCTTACTTTTTCCTTCATTTATCCAACAGGTGAAAAAAAAACCTTGATTAAAAGATAAGAATATATTTAACATTCAGATTTTCCCTTTTTTTTTTCATTTGTCTTCCTTAACTTTTTATAGATAATAAAAAATAGGATTACTTTGTTGCTATAGAGTTCTGTTCAGGTGTAAAGAAAATTTGGGCTTATTAAATGTCTATTAAGCTGTGATGGGCTGACCATGGCTGCCATCCAAACTCCCCCCATCTGCTCATTCCCTCCATCTCTACCAGTGGAATGGAAGACAATAGGAAAATAAAAGCAAAAAGCCCTTTGGTCAAGATAAAGGCAGTTTAATAGGTGAAGGAAAGAAAAGGAAAAACTACCCAAGCAAAGCAAAAGAAATCACTCACCCTCTCCCAGAGGCAAACCGATACCCAGCCAGTCTCTGTACAGCACCAACCTTGGACACACACACACACTCCACTTCTTCTACCCCATTTTTTGTTGCTGAGTTATGATGTTATATGCTATTGGATTATCCCTTTGGCCAGTTTGGGTCAGCTGTCCTGGTTGTGTCCCCTTCCAATCTCTTGTCCACTCTTCAGCCTACTCACTGGGGTAAAGACAGGGAAAAAGCAGAGCCTTTGATGCTGTGTGATCACTGTTGAGAGACAGACAAAACCCTGGTGTGTTATCAACCCTGCTTTAGTCACCAAACCAAAACTACTCAGTAGGGGCTGTTGTGAGTGAAGTTAACAGCCGGTGGACTCTCCCAGGCTCATTCAGCTGTGTGGATTGTTCTTCACTCTGCTTAAGGATCAAACCACACTGCACTGACCTGCAGAGATAACAGATTTGCATGTGATTTTCTGATGCTTCGGAAAAAAATATTGTAAAAGTCACCGAACATGTTTCAACCTTTGTGGGAATAATGCTGAACATAAAAGGGAAGAGTCTGCGGGACTGGTTAAATGCCAACAGATTGTCACCAGCTATTTTTCCTGCAAGCTTTACAAGTAGCTGATTATATTGTACACAGTTGTAAATTCTTTAAACAATATAATTGTTCAAGTAAATTTTGCTGTTTAGGCTACAGATGTTTCATTCTGTGTAGAATCAGGGCTAATAAAACCAAATAATACTGAATAATTGGTCATGCCATAATTAGATTTGACTCAGCATACTTTTGTGTTTAAAAATGCTCTAGATACAGATTAGGCTTTATTCTCCTGAAACAAGTAATTCAAATTATGAGACAGGTGCTTTCTCTGGTTTTATCACAATTCCTCTATTTTCTGATTTTATTTACTTTTTTTTCAATTCAAGAATGGATATAAATCCTTCCAAGGACAGACAAGACAGCATCCATGACTTACTCTTCCAGTCCAAAACCAAGGAAACCAGTTGATTTTTTTGGCTAAACTGTGACATTAAAGATCTTCAGAGACATGGCAAAGCTCAGATGGGTAATACTTCTATAACTGGTAGTTTTGATGTGTAGAAAGCTAATAATGAAGAATTATTTTAACCATTAGCAATTTTAGCACATAAAACACTTACATTCACTTACCTTGAAGTTGAATGCTACAGTCTGTTGCACTGAGTGTGTCTTAAATCATAGGCTCTTAGACTCTGAGCTTTCTCCTTTCAGCTTGTGTTTGAAGTTTTGTGATTCTATGGGGCATTTTTGGTTCAAAAATATTAATATGGTAGAAGATAATATGTAGAAAAAAAAGCTATCTGCATCTGCTTTTAATTACTTTTTGTCTTCCAAATGAAGTACTGTGTATTACAAAAGACACCATACTAAATAATAAAGAAGTTTTACTCTTTTTTGACAGCATCAGAAAAGTGGATGCCCTTCAGACCAGGTGCAAATCCAACCCACTCTGAATTCCATACTTGCAGTGGCACATTAAGAGTAAAGTGTCCAGACCTTCTGGAGTGAATATTATGTTTTCAATATATGGAAAGAGTAAAACTGCAACACCCTCTGAACTCTGTATCTGTTATGGCCTGTTATGGGGAAAGAATCCAGACCTCCTGAAAGGGATACTGCATTTGTTAATATATTGAAAGATTAAAAATCAGCAAAAAAACCCCTTCATAAAATATTACTTTTAGAGTCTCTGAATTTATCCACTGCCCCTTTGAAGGACAGCAGCATTTCCCATTTAAACTTTACAAATTGTTACATCAGCATTTGCCCACAATAACAAGAAGGACCATATGGAAGCTTTATTTCAGGACATAATAAATAAATATGTCCACATTTTAAGATCTCCAAATGAAAGTAACTCAAAATATACAGAAGAAGATAATTTTACTATTGATACTAAGAGAGTATGCTGTGTTGCTAGCCTACAGACCTTACTGAGAAACTTCTGCAGTTCTACCTGTTAAGCTAAAGGTTGGGATTTTAATCAGGTAAATGTCCTTGGGAGCTGAGACCCACATGTGTGTTGACAGAACACTGCTACGCCTCCCCTCCAGCCTGTCCCTCTCACAGCTTCAGAATAGCTTATTCCAAGTTTCTTTTGTAACCCAAATATCCAATGAACTTTAAAATCAGAAATCCCATGGGGTTGGGGTTTTTTTAAGAGATGATTCATACTCTGACCTCCAGATATCAAAAGTGGGAATATGCTGTTGTACATCCCCCTTGCCATGTGTGTACTTGTCAATCAGATCACAGAAGATGTTGGCAGTGCCTACAGAGACTCCAAATGGTAGAGTCCCAGCGTTAAATATTTATACTCCAAATACAGTTTATATGAATATAAAATGAGTGTCACAAACCAATGCGTTCTCATTTTGAAAAGATATTATAATTTACAATTAACTTGACAA
Organism: Porphyrio hochstetteri; assembly: GCA_020800305.1. NCBI lineage: Eukaryota > Metazoa > Chordata > Aves > Gruiformes > Rallidae > Porphyrio > Porphyrio hochstetteri. The sequence continues at coordinate 62,366,845 of CM036905.1, forward strand.
ACTTATGTAAGCCTACTATCACTTTTTCCTCTGGCATTAGCAATCCAGGGAAGTTTTTCTCATTCTCTATGAGCTCTAAAGTTTGTGATATGGTCTGAAATGAAAAATCATTACTTAGAGGATTTGAGGGGTTGGGTTTGCCTGTCTTTTTTTCTTTTAATTTGGACTGATGCTTCATTCTCAGTACTTGATATTTGATAAGATGCTAGATAGTGTGTTCTCTAACCAAGTACTTCACAAAAATACACTTTCATTGAATGGAGGATGTTTTGATCACATGATAAAAAAATAGGGTTCACTGTACTGTAGTATTTGAAATCATTACCATGGGTATGATATTTATTAAATATGTGAACAATAAAGAATACTTTTCTGAAAAGCAATTTAGTTTAAAAATCATACTGTACACACAGATATGCATGTGGTAATATATTTAATCCCCTTTTAATACCTGGAGTGGTTAATTTCAAATTTGTCTTTTATAGCTGACATTATGTTGGCATTGTTAGAGAATAAAAAGAATCTGCTCCATTTTTCTTTCTGTTGCAGTATGAAACATGGTGGATGACAGCTACAGTTTTCTAGAGACGGAGAAAGACAAAAGTAGAAAAAGAAAAGAAAAATCAGAGTCTCAAAGCCTCTTCCAGTTGCAACCAAAAATGGGCTCTTAGGGTGTACCAAAGCACTGATACACCCAGAAACTGGCTTCTGCACAGCAGCTCCAGTTCTGTAGCCACAGCAAACATGTGAAAGATCCTTCTGTCAGAAAATGCTCAGGAAAATCAGAGCTAGCATCCATCTTCCACCCTGCCAAGAAGGCAATGCTGCCCCAGAAGGATTCGGAGAAAAGGATGGCTTGCAGGTTCATTGCCAGGGGCAGAAAACTCGCTGCCCTCTCAGATACAACCTCAACAGTTTGTGGAGAAGCAGCAGTTCTGCCTGCTCCTCAGTGATCCCCTTTTCCACTCTGCCCTTACTCACTCAGCTCACACAAAAGCTGCAAATGACACAAAATGGGCCATGGAGTTAAACTGTGCAAGAAATATGAAACTCTTTAACGGAGCTTCTGACACCCACTGTGTTACAAAGTGTGAAATCTTCTTTTAGGATATGTTTTAATAAAGGTAATGTTGAAGGTACATTAGGCACATCTTCCTTATATTTCAAAATTCCCATTCTCTAGTACAAACCATTACTTAAAGTCTATAACTATGACTTGTGCTCATTGCAGATGAGTTTTCTTTTAGGATTTTCACTTATATTTATACCATGGCAGTGCCAAGTTACCTTTCTCTAAGTCAAATAATTTTGGTTACAAGCAGGTACCTTGCAGGTCTTTGTGAGTAGTTTCCATATATGAAGCCACTTAGGATGTCTGCAAAAATAAGTGAGATTTAGTGGATTAAAGTTAAGATTGGGTACAAACTCCTGAAATATTAGCACTGTGGGATTCGTTGCCACAGCAAGGACAGTTAATGCAAATCATGTTATTCACATTTTGGAAAGCAAAAGAAGTTCAATACACAGACTGGAGCATCATGCCAAATTAATATGTCCAAAGTCTTTGCCTTAATCTTAGGTGTCTATGACAGTTTTTTAGATTAGACTGATTATACTTAATATAATATTTTTTTTTTAAATGCACTGTAACGTGTATTTTATGTTAAGTTTTTAGAAAAGAAAATGATAGGTATGTTAAAAAAAACCCCTAATCCTCACTGTGATTTTCATCCCAAACATTTTCTGCACACAGGATAGCTTCCATCATGAGGTGAAGTCAATTTATGATTAGAATGGAGCTGGACACCTAGGAATAAAGCAAAACATAAAAAAAAGATTTTAAAAAGGAGAAAATGTTAACTTTGTTTTATGTGGGGATCCATAGTATTGGTAGTATTGTCTGTGAAGAAACACTGGCCAGAGTTACCCTTTGATGGAAGGAAGTAACAGCTTAAGGACGCTGACACAGAGAAAATAGCAGGATGCTGGTTGAGCAGTAACAGGATGCTGGTTGATCTTCATGGAGGACTGTGAACAAAAGTAAGAACCTATCAGCTTGAAGCTTAAGGCACGTGAACAAAAGGCAATACCCTATCAGTGAACTACTGATAGCATGTGAACCACTTGCAAAAGCATAATGCTTGCGCACATGTAATAATAAAGGTCTCTGGTTTATACCCCACCAGAGTCTGTGCAATTAATCTCCACAGTTTTAAAGAAAACACAGAGCAGACAACAGCTGTTTATAGCTATTTCAACTTTGACATGGTACAAAGCAGTGCCCCTCCTTTCTGACATAAACTAATATTTGGGTTTTTTTTCTGAAGCATTCAGAATGTTGCATTTCTTCCAAGTTTTTCTAAGTTATAGAAAAATAACCCCATAGGATATGACCCTGAAAATGAAGGGCTTCTGGTTTTCAAATTTGATGTTCACCACAGAAAAACTTGTAAGACTTACAAGCTTTGCTTTGTATTTTTTCCAGCTAATTAGAGTTTTGGGATATGTTATGGTTAGGCTGGGATTCCCTTGATAAGAATCTAGTCCTGATTGACTAGTATGCATATATACACAAATGCATGGATTCGTGTGTGTGTGTGTGTAAATCTCAGCACAAAATATCTCTTCAGAGAAGGTAGCAAGGAAAAGCTTTGTTTTTCTTAAAAAGGTCTGAGCCTTATTGTTTCTAAAATGCTATCTCTTCTTTGCTCTTGGAAGCAACTCAAAATTTGACAAAGAATTCATTCTAGTGTCAAGGAGATACTTTTATTGTCCTGCAATAGAGTCCAGATTTGCTTGATTCTTGAGTTCCTCAAAATAAATCCCAGCATTTCTCACAGTTGAGCTGTCTAAAATTCCCACTTCTCCAAAGTCCAGACTTCACAGAAGCAGAGATACTGAATTTGAGCTTTCCTGATTTTTTTCTTCTCTGTTCTGGAAGGCATTATAGTACAAAACACCAGAAATGAAAGCCTGGCAGCCTCTGTTCAGATAAAGCAGTATACAAGAAAAAGAATGGATTCTTACATGTATATAAGTAGGGAAGACACTGAACTCTTGAAATCAGAAATGAAAAGTGAAAAACCGGGACGGGGAGGGAAGGGGGAGCAGAATAGAAGTCAGTCTCTTCACAGGCAAAGGAAACATTACTGCAATTGCAAGGAACAAGAGAATGGATAAGAGGAACTCCAATCTTCCTTATTTTCTATGGTGGAGGTGAAGATACTCCCAACCTGTTTCACAGATGTGCTCAGGAGAAAAAGCACAGTTAGCAGAAGCTGTATTTTCAACCTAGAAAAGTATCATATGCTGCCAAATCCTCTGGAAAAAAAATGCCTTGAGCTTATGCAACTAGCATCCACAATTAGTTATTATTTGTAAATTTAGGCATTATCTGCATGCTTTGATTCCAGGTGTGCAAGTAGGCATAATAATTCCACATTTTTTACAGAGGTGACACTAGAATACATGCCTTAACATCTGATATCTGTTTATTATATTGTGGAAACAGAAACTTTAAAAAAACAAGCAGTTCTGTTTTCTCTTCAGGACATGGGATATGTGCTAGTGAAAAGAGCATTTGGTCAAGAACTGGCTGAGGTTTATGAAAAGTAATACTGAGTAGCTATGCATTCAGTGAAGGAAGTGGGAATGTTGTGACAAAAGAATATAATGTGAGTTTGTAGATGAAATCTGGTTTCCATAATCACAGAGGATCCAAATTAATGTTATATAGACAGGAACAGAAATTATGTGCTGCTTAAAATTTGGCTGCTTGATCCAGCACTTAAAGACTACAAAGTTCTTTTGGAATAGGTAATCTTTTATGTAATATTCATATACTTTAGAGAGCAATTATTCCCACTTATATTCAATAAGTTGGTGCTGCTTGGCAATAAATCTCATTGCAGCACAATTTCTACAAGCTGTGCTCTACTCCCAAGGGTGCCTGAAAAGTTGAAAATGTAGAAAATTGATATTTTGCCTGGCTGTAAAAAGACAGGCTGCCTACTGCTCAGTCAGGAGACAACACCTGAGAGCCTCACCAAGACTCAGGCATTCATATGAAAGCCAAAGTTAATTCAAAGATTCTGTAACATTCTGCCAGGATTTGAACAATGTGTGACAGTGTGTATCAACAATTTATTACTTAGTCATGAGAATCTGCAAATATTTATTTAGGATTATCTCCACACAACTCCTTCAGGAATTGCTCTTTGGGGTTGCTTATTCATTTGTGTTCACAGACTAGTTTCAGGAAAATAAAATCTTTTTAGGTATGAGAGAAAGAATGGATTCTTTGAGATTTTTCCTGAGTTTCTGCTAAAATTTCTCAATAAACAACGTTATATTCTAACCATTCACTCTTCACAGTTCAGGTGTAGGAAAAGGCTCATTATTCCACAGGTGAAAGGTATTCCTGAAATTCCCAGGGTACTAACTAGGGACAACCTTATCTATTGTATACCCTAAAAAAATATCCTTTAAATCATTTAGTCCTCACTCCTTAAGCAATCAATTGCCTTTCTATCAACCATCCACAATGACAAGTATTTTTCCATTAAGGAATCTAAGTTCCTGGCACAATGCTGAAAGTTAATGTAGTCAATAAATATAACTCGTGTGCCCTCTTAATATGTTATATACCTCAATAATGAGTAAAGAGCAACCTGTCTATGTACTAACAAGAACATCAGTTATAGTAGAATAATTGTGGGTCCTGAATCTCTGGTGGCAGGCTTTTGGCGGTCTTCCTTGAGGACTTCTTCTCATTCCAATAGTCAAACCAAAGGATATACAAGAAGCTAGTCATACAGTCCTATAGAGCACATTGATGGCTTTTATCATTTGTGTGCTTTGACACTCTTGGAAGTCCTATTTCTAAAAGACATGTGATATCTCACTCAGGCTTCTCCCGATAATTTATTTGTGTTTATATATATATAATTATTTTTTTTTAGTTACGTCTGTGGATATTATCAAGTGTAGTTGGATGATAATAAACCTTAAATGGATGTAAGTAACAGACACTAGAGATCTTAATGCAACCAGTATCTTTATTTGATGACTCGCAACATTCAGTAAAATGTGTGTAATTCAGTAAGGTTTTAGAAGCAGTAGAAATTGAAGAAAAGATTACATTTGAGCTGTATTAGTAGGAAATTGAAGGACACTTTACACTTGTATGGGACAGCAGAAGTGCTGTACCAAATGAACTCTTTGTCTGCTCTATAACTGGACTGGAGAGTGCTAATGGCCACATGTACTTCACTCATTTTGTGCAGAGCAGAAGTACAGTACTGAAGCTAATCCCCCACTTTTCTCCATTTACCATGTGTTGATTCAGCGCTGAGAGCAGCTTTGGTGTTAGTGAAATAGATTTTTTTTTCAGAGGAAACTAAATCAGAAGCTTTGCTTTCTAAGTGCTTCAGTGCTAATGAGTACACTATGCTCTGAACCACTGTGCAGGTTGTATCACCAGAAGATCTTCCACCATGTACTTAACATTTTTTCCTTCACAAAAAGAGTCGAACCACATGAGTAGCTGAAAAACCCAACCCACAGAATGAGTTGAATCTCTCAATCCAGACTGAATTTAAACTGAAATAACCCCTGCACTATCATATGGTGGGAGTAGGAGTAGCCTCTGCTTCAGTTGCTTCTGTTTACAGATCCTTTCCCATTGTGCTGCATTACATACTAATCCATGAATAGAGATATATTCCTTAATTTTTTTAGCACCTGAATAAGCTTTGATGATTTTAGAAACCCAGGTGCAGGCACCCCTATGGCTTTCTCTTTTTAACAGTGGCAGGAGCTTCAACGGGAAACTCTCAGTGTTGCAGCTAAGTAGCATATTTCAAAAACATCCGGAAAGAAAACAGAGTAAATTATTAACACTCTCTGCTCAGATATGTTTCAACTGTTTCTGATTTCTGACAATAGGAAATAAAGGGTTTTTTTCAGTGTCTCTGGCTTCTTATGAAATAAAGATGAGGAAGCCAAGGTTGCTATGCACTGTGACACAGAGAATTTCTTATAAAGTTTCTTACAAACACAGGGAGAAGTGCTTTCGATAGGGCAGAGTGAGTGGGTACTTGGAAAACAATGGCTATCGCTGATCCAGAAGTCTGATTACAAGATACTGGATTTAAATAAGTATTGAGTTGCAAGGGGCTTCAGCAAAGACAATGTCTTTCTATTGATGCAACAATAAGACTCTACACTTGGCAACTGTTAAAAAATCGTGAAATATAAATATGAAAGCAACTCCCTCAAGGTTCAGTTAACTGCATAGCATCTTTTGTAAGTTCTGGCATACGTATATAAAAGGTTACCTACAAAATAAAGCAGCTGTTAGATTTAGATCTTGAAAAGTGCTGGCATTGCTAGTGACACTGACAGAATTCAGAGTCAATTAAAAAGAAAAAAGATTAATTTAATTGATATAATATTTTTCTTGTTGTGAATTTCCATATCTGTTTATTTTTTCCTATAGCTTCTCTTCTGCTTGCCCTGCCAATGTTGTTTAGATAAGGATTGCCTATGCTCGTGCTCTCATTAAAGTCACTAGGAATTAGCAGTTGAAGTTGATTAGACCCTCCTAGCAAATGCAAGTCATTCGTCCCTTGGAGCAGCAAATCTGCCTGGCAGAGGTATGCAGCCACATGAAACATCCACAGTTCTCTCTGGGGCCAGGGGAAGCTGAGAATTAACTAGTGAGAGTTGCCCGGGTGAGAGACATGCCTCAAACATCCTTTCCTCTGGCATGGCAAGCGTGACAGAAATGTGAAGCAAGCAGAGGAGCGCTTTCTCAGAGGCAGGCCAAGCCCATTCGCAGCTGAGGCAGAAGACTCCGCTGGCAAGAATTTGCTCACAAGTCCTTTGAATCATGAAATATATATATATATTTTTTTTTTTTTTTTTCCCTATTCACAAGCATTGCACAGTAAGGGATGCACTGTAAAGGGATTTATTGCCCTATAGAACATCTGATGGCCACTTCTGTAGTTAATAATAAGACCTAGTTCTAGTCCTAGCATCTCAATGACAACTCCGAATCCATTACAAACGAGACCTCATTATCTCCACTTTATAAACAGAGAAATGGATGTACAGAAATGACTTGTTCCAGTCATCACTGTCAAAGGGGGCACAAAATAGAAGATTTTCCCCCTTTTGCTTTATTCAGAAGCATGGGTACATAATATGTGCAATGCATGCATCTGAGGGCTGAGCCAGCAAAAACTAGCATTAGTGGGTCTTGCCATAAATTTCATGGGAAGAATGGGCTTTTCCTCTGCTCGTTTTATGCTTGTTTGGAAGTGGGTATTTAGCAGCAGTAGGGAATGAAGGTTTTGTTGAAGAAATAATAGCAGGCTGATGGTAGGCACAGTGTGGTCCTTCTCTGAACTGTATTCAGCCCAGCAGGAGTGCCAGAACTGCAGTGTTCACTCACTCATAACTGTGTGTTAAAATATCAGTTAAACTCTTCATTTTTTTTTTTTTATATATTGCTATTTTCAATTGGTTTTCAATGCATGGGGCTGTCAGCCGCATAAAAACTCTTTCAGAAAAAAAGCCTTCCTGTCTCTGCCTCTTCATACACTGAATATTGAAATTTTGTAAAACACAGGGTACAATATCTTCCCAACTTGAGAAACAACAGTTCTTTTTTGTTGTATTTGTGTACTGTCATTATGGCATTCAGACGATGTTCAGCAAACCAAAAGCAGGTTGCAAAGTAATGTTTCAATTCTGGAACATGAGATCCTTGCATATTGTATTTTTGCTCTGTGTTATCTCTACTTTTTCCTTTTCCTTATAAGCTGTCACTGCTTCAAGAAAATTTTAATTAAACCCCTGTGCATGTGCTAAGCTAAAATACTGGATAAAGGACAGAGGGCTCTGCCATTTGTAGGCTCAGTCCCCAAGATATTGCAACACTCCTTGCAAATACTAATTACTTTGCAGCTGTCAGGACTCAATGTTTATTTATTAATAATGAGAATGTTTTTAGTTGTGTGTCTCTGTAGTATTCTGAAAGTTGCCGTGCTTCCAGTCTAATAGGCTGCTCCCTGTTTTCATAGTTTATAAACCTTGTCATTTATGTATAAGGAGAAAATAGGAATAGCTCTTATGATGGCATTTGCTTTACATTCATCTCCATTCACTGTTGTTCCAAAATATCTGAGAAGACATATTCATGGCCTTGTCTGACTGTTTCTCATTTGAGACAGTCACCTTATTATTATTATTATTTTTATATTTATTATTATTATTTGATGCCTTCTCTCAATCTTTCAGATTGATAAGAAATATTTTACTTGCACCTGACTCTTACAAATTTTAAGATTATGGCATTTGTAGTTTAAAAGGATACCCATTCATACTGAAACTGTGTCAGAAGAAAATAACAACTCCACATCAGCAGAAAATGTTTTTAAAATATTTATTCAAAAATGAAAAACCTGAAAGACAGTGAGGGACGTACAGGCATTAATGCCCGACAAAACAAACATTTAAGATTCTTTAACTGACTAATAAATCAATGTGAATTTTTTTCTCTATGATGAATAGTGTGGGAGACAAGTAACTGGAAGTTATAGCACTCCAAACCAAGGAAGAAAGCACTTATCCTATAGAGTATGTACAGAGTGCATAAAGTGTTGTGGGATGTTTAAAGTGTAAAGCAGTTTAGATATACAGAAGATGTAATGTTTTCTTGGAACTGAGCACTCAGTGAATCACACCATTAATTTTGATAATGGAATAGACTGTAAAATTCTACAGGGAATTAAACAATATGAAGTATTTCCAAGGGACAATGTTTTCCTCCTGATTAATATGCTCAACCTTTGGAGAATTATTAGGTCTAATAACATCAGTCAGTATTATTCTACTTCTAATAAATAGAATTGCTAATTACAGCACAGAAATATTAGAAACTGTGAACTATAATTCCTAGATTGACTACTATGAGTGGTGGCTGTCAAGCAGTCAAAACACATATGTTGGGTTATTATTTAGTACAATAACCTAAGGCAGAACTCCAGTGGAAATCACAATGCATAGTGCCTAATTAAAGAATATCAAAGTGTATCATCACGGAGAAAAAATTCAATGTTAGGACAATAAATGTCTTACCATTAAAATTCTTTAACTTCCCAGTGCTTGACTTTGCAGGATTAACATTACAGTAGAACCATTTTAAGACCTAATTTCCTGGTGAGGTCTGAATGCAAATTGCCATATGAGATGATACCAGTGAGCCTCTAGTCCATGACATGCTCCAGGACCTGCAAGATCCACCTGAATAGCAGGGCTGTGCTCTAAAACAGAGCTTCTGAGTAACACATGCCTTCCCTAATCCGGTACTTCAAGGCTGGAAAATGCCATGACACATCATTGTTTGTATCTATTCTAATTTTTGATTAATGTCTTTGGATAGTAAGATTGCTATCCTTACTAATTCAGTGTCCTGCCTTTATTGTAGTTCTAAGCTCTGTACTTAGTGCTTTTGTGTGGCAATCATTTCACCAGTCTTTTTTCTTCCCTATGACTGAGACTATCTAATCACTGTGATTCTAAACCCCTTTTGTTTTGTTTATAGTTTTCTCTGCATCAGTTTCAAAATTGCAGGTCAATCCTTTGATGATTTCATATGCTGTTTAAAAGAATCTAACCAAACATCCCTCTGTAAGGCACAATGGGCTTAAAGTCTCTTTCCCACTTTCTCTTTGTGGAAGGTTTGAAGGTATGCAGTTCAGAAGTGTACTTTCATGGGTGGGTATATCGAAGGCAAACTCATTACATAAATCCTAAAGCAAAATCAATGTTACATTGCTATTGGTTAGTAAATTTTGCTTCAAACCACACCTTATTCAACCTGCTGGAAAGTTATGTCCATTTAGTGAAATTGCTAATGAAATTAAAGGATAGGGAAGCAAAATCCTCAGAGCTGAGGGAATGTCTTTAGTCTTCTAAGATGTTAAACTTCAGTGGCTATTGTACAATGGAAATTATCTGCAGAAATGAATGTGTATCTATCTATTTATCTATCTATCTATCTATCTATCTATCTATCTATATACACATGCATACAGGAAGTAAATACATTACTCAAGTTTTCTTTCAATTAATGAATCACTAAGTCCCATTCCTGAAAAAGTGCTATGAAGGAAAAATTGTCACAGGCACTGCAATATCTTTAAACATTCTTGTAGTTCATCTTTTAATTTCTTTTAGCACACCAGTGTTGATAAATGTCTTTTTGAAAACAGGCAAGTCCGTAACAGTGAGAGGTAATGGAAAAGTTGGTGGGTTCTCTGATGAGGATAGAGTCCCTTTGTACATCTTTGTCCTGGTTTCAGCTGAGTTAATTTTCTTCATGGTAGCCAGTACGGGGACATGTTTTGTATTTGCGTTGGAGACAGTGTTGATAATATAGGTTTTGGGGTTTTTTTTAATAGAGATTTGTTTTCTTGTTGTGGCGTAGTGTTTACACAGAGACAAGTTCTTTTCTGCTTCTCACACCACCCTGCCAGCAGGGTGGCTGGGGGTGCACAAGGAGTTGGGAAGGGACGCAGACAGGACAGCTGACCCCTACTGAACAAAGGGATAGTCCATACCATCAGATGTCATGCTCAGCATATAAAGGTGGGGAAAGAAGGAGGAAGGGTGTAGATGTTTGGGGTGATAGCATTTGTCTTCCTCAGCGGCCATTACGTGTGATGGAGCCCTGCTGTCCTGGCAATGGCTGAACACCTGCCTGCCCATGGGGAGTGAGGAATGAATTCCTTGTTTGCTTTTGCTCATGCCTTTTGCTTTACCAATTAAGCTCTCTTGATCTCAGCCATCAAGTTTTCTATTTCACTCTTCCAGCTCTCTCCCCATCCCACCATGTGGGGAGTGAGCAAGCAGCTGCTTGGTGCTTAGTGGCTGGTAGGGGCTAAACCGTGACAGCCTTTCACTTCCCCACTTCTCTGTTTTAGAAGGTGTAGCTGCAGTCTGTGTTTTGTGGGATGGCGTATATTGATGCTGCCTGTGGTCCCTGTCACCCTGACCTTGTAACATTCAGTCTTTTTTGTAAAAATTACAGGAATTCTTAGGTTTGTCAGTGAGAAAAAGGAACTGGGTACTTTGTGTCACTTGTAATTAGCAATTGGGATAAGATAAATCTTAGACAAGTTAGTTACTGGTTACTGTAAAAGGTCCTGAATTCTAATACTGGAATGAAGAGCAACCTTTATATTGGAAATTGTTAGCTATTATGAATTATTAGCTTATCTTCTAATTATCTGATAATTCTTAACTCTACATTTTATGAAGTTACGTGAAACACATAGTGGGTATTAGGTATTTCAAGTGAAACATCTAGCATGACAGATATTTCACTGACTTCGTACTGCATGCCAAACATATAAATGGCACCTATAAATACTAGTCCTGAAAAACCATGTAAAGGTGGAGAAAATATAAAGGCAGCTCAAAGACTGTGAAAAGTTAAGTGGCATTACAGAACAGAAAAGCAAAAAACCCAAAAGAATATATTAACCTCCCCTTTTTTTTGTCAAAAAGTAGATGTTTTTCCTTGTGAGAACAGGGTATCTGACCACCTAGCAGGGAGCAATGCTCTCAGAATGAAGCAGTGTGGCAATGCTACTGGAACCACAGCCTCAGAAGAAATCCAGAGCACGAGTAATAAAAAAATAAAAATTAAAAAAAAATCAGCCATGTCTGCAAATAGAAATGGTTTAGTAGAAAATGTGGCACACCGAATTTGTAACATTCATATTTCGTATGTTTTTTCGTAGAAAACCCAATTCATTGTGACTTCTTGTAACAACTGAAAAATTCCAAAGGAAACATATGCTGCTTTAACCTTAAACTATCATTTTTTATAGGATACCAACCATTTTATTGTCTATAAGTGCTGTTTGTTTTTACTCTGGCATCTGTGTTCCTTTAAAACAGTAACAAACTTGTTCAGTGTGAATGGTGGCAATGAAACACAGTAAAATTTCTTCTTCCAGTAGGGCATCTTTGCTTTTGAGCATTTGCACAGTCTCTCTGAGTACAGTGACATGATTTTCAGCTGGTGGAAATCACCAGAGTTCTGTGGCTTTCCTCCAGAGCTGTAAATAAGAGCTACCTGGGCAAGTATTAAAACTTGTTTGTTTTGCAGTTCAACATCTACAGGGGTTATTACATCACTAGTAAACAAGATTTCTGCTTCGAGGTGTTTTCAAAATATTTCTGTGAAGAAACAATGAAAAGATCTGTGGACTTGGAAGGTAAAAACGTCCTTAGAATTTCCCTCCAAGAATTCATACTGTTCACCAAAACACACCTTTTAACCATTTTAATAAAGTGCTTCTTATGTGCACTTCTGTGAGAATCTCTGAGCAATAATGATCTTGTCTTGTATATGCCAGATGTCAGTGTGGATGAAAGCCACTACTACTACGATGCTCGTGAGAAGTGACAAAGGGTGAATGGTTTGTACCACTGGAAGTACTTTTGATGTCCTCTAGTATGTCACTGCTTGTTGAGCTACTCTGCTACTTTCTGGAGCAAAAACCAATAAATTGGTACCAGTCAGTACCTCTTTTTCCCTTAAATAATGCCATGCATGCTGTAGAAATGAATGGTAAACCAGAAAAAAACAATAATACAAGCTTCAGTCTGATTTTGAACTGGTGTTACATCAGTGTAACTCCAAGAGGCGCAAGAGAAAAGGACCTTGTTAAGCACTGAGATGTAACTCAGAAAATGTGGGTGAAAATTCCAGTTTGGCAACTTATCAGAGAAATAGCACTGTAACTTGTTAAAAAAAGCTTATGTGGGGATAACCTCAATGTCTTCTCAAGAGCTTCTGTACAACATCTAAAGGGTGTACTGTTATATGCCTGTAGGATAAGACCTCCTTCTCTGAGCTCTTCTGAAATATCTTTGCTTTTTTTTTTTTTTTTCCCCCAGTGGCTTTGGTTTAGACTGAACAAGTAGAAACTGAACGTGCAATGATGTGCAGTACAAACAGCATGGTCAGAAAACAGTGGGAACCCAAGAAAAGGGTAAAAAGAGGGTTGATGTTGCTGTATTGTATACGGAAACCTTAGTCTGACTCTCCTGGTGGGATTTTTAAACATATAGCATTCCCAGTGGCTTGCCAGCCTTAAACCACTATTTGAATGAAAGGAAAGTCACACTTCTTAGGGAAAGCGAGGTAAAAAAGGATACCTCCACTTTAGAGGGAACCCACGAGACCTTCTGTGATTTAAAGGCTAAGTAGGACAGAGGGGTTTATATGCACACTGCTCAAAGGAAACACCCTTCTAAAGAAGACAGTAGCACCCTCATCCCTTGGCAATCATCTCTGAATACATACCCGGCAACCCTTTGAGCTTGCTCATGCCCCATATACTCCTCTCATATATTTGTTCCCTGTTCAACATGCAGTGTCATGACCTTCATTAAAAAAAAAAACCTGCAGCCCTTCATATCTCTTGTCATGCCTCTCTGCTCATCCATCTCCAAAATGTGATGTTGCCTGATGTTGTGGACATAGAGGTCACTGCTGCTGCAGGTGCATCTGTCCTCAGCTCAGATGTTAACCATGGATAAGCCAGGATATATATTATGCAGTTTTCAACCCAACCATGAATATACCACTCTGAAGAATGTTATCTTTTTCCCTGTTTGAAAGATCTTGTGGGATGACTGACATGAAAGTTAGGGCCCAGAAAACCAGTGCTCACCAGTAGGACAACATATTCTGATTATGAGGAATAAGCAGACATTTTGGATGCACTTGTGAGGGTCTGCGTGGAGATGGTGGCTACCAGCCAGCAGCAGAGCATTGCTCTGCAGTTCCTGGTGCATGACTATGGGCCAAAGGAGATAAGCAGCAGATGACTTCTTGAAGTACAAGCAAGATTCAGGTCACAGGTAACTCAGAAATCAGGACATTTTACTTTGTGAACAGCAGAAAATGGTAATTCAAGGGACGTGTTAGGAACAAATCAACTTTTCCAGTACTACTAAGAAATGTTGACTAATTACTCTTTTATACAGCTCATAGGACCTTTTTTCTGTAAGAAATGTGGATCTTTATCTGATGTTTCACTGTTGTGAGAAGATTAAAACCAGAAAAATGTGAAAGATGCATTTTTAAAATCTTAGATTCACTTCAGTGAAGAGTATATCTTTATCTAAACATATGATATCTTAAATACATAGATCTTTCTCTCAAAAAGATACTTTAAAATATCTCACTTGAATGAGATTGTCTTACCAGATATCTCTCTGCTGTGGCTTAATGTGGCAGTCAACTAAAACAGCCCCACAGACATTTCCTTGTTTATCCCCTGCAGTGGGATGGGGGCACAATAGAAAAAAAAAGTAACACTCATGGGTTGAGATTAAAACAGTTTAATAGGACAGTAAAGGAAGATGATAACAACAGCAATAAAAACTATAACAACAACAGCAACTATAATGATCGTGAAATCATAGAATCACAGAATCTCCTGAGTTAGAAGGGGCCCATAAGGATCATCAAGTCCAACTCCTGGCTCCACACAGGGCCAGCCAAGTCAGAGCATGGCACTGAGTGCATCGTCCAGATGTTTCTTGAACTCAGTCAAGCTCGGTGCTGTGACCACTTCCCTGGGGAGCCTGTTCCAGTGCCCAACCACCCTCTCCAGAGAGAACCTCTTCCTAACACCCAACCTAAACCATCCACCTACCCCATCACTACCCACATCAAGAAGCCATAGACTGCAATGAGGTCTCCCCTGGCTGTACAAACCAAGGGACTTCAGCCTCTCCTTGTAAGTCTTCCCCTCCAGACCCTTCTCCATCCTTTTTGCACCCCTCTGGACACTTCAATATACAAAAAAAGTGATGCACAACACAATTGCTCACCACCTGCTGAATGACACCCAGCTAATTTCCAAGCTGTGGCCAACTGCCCTCAGTTTACATACTGACCATGACATCATATGGTATGGAATATCACTTTGGCCAGTTTCAGTCAAGTGTCCTAGCTGTCCCCCTCCCAACTTCTTGGGCACTTTCTGCAGAAGGCTCATGCCCCCTCACTGGCAGAGCCTGGGAAGTTGAAAAGTCTAGGACTTAATTGTAAACACTGCTTAGCAACAGCTAAAACAGCAGCATGGTATCAGTGTATTATCAACATTATTTTCATACTAAATCCAAACCACAGCACTATACCAATCACTAGGAAGATACTAGGAAGTAAATTACCAGCCAAAACCACATTTAATGAATCCGTTTTGCAAAGTAAAAAACCCAACACATTAATTTTCCTCTAGTGTCTTTGTCTTTAGACTACTTTTTAAATAGAAAGAGAATAGGAATTTGTTTTCTTTTTCAAAAAGACCTCACCAATGGGATGAGAAAGTCCTGTAAATCCTTCTTAACAAATTTAGGTGAGACTCCTGTGATACCTGAGCCACATCCCTGAAAATATCTGAAATTTAAGCTTTTCTGTGTTTGGCTGTTTATGCAAATTATTTCTGTTCCCTGATTAGATGGGTGAGATTGCATTCTCTTGTTTGGGGGTTGTTGGGGTTTTTTTCACATTGACAAGCAGCGGCTCCTTGGAGAATTTCAGCTGATGTCCCCTAATAGAAAATCTGTCAGGATGGAAAGATAAAAAAACCTTAAAGCTGTAAACATTCCTTTTAGATAGAAATAACTGTCTATTGTTATACAATGAAATGAAGGAAATTCAGAATAATTTTAATCATGATACATTTAGTTTTTACTCCAGGTAGTCCTTATTAATTTTCTTAAAAAAACACCTATGTCAAGTTTTAACAATAAGTTGAAAAGGATAAAAGTTAGCTTTTTATATGGGAAAACATTTAACAATACAAAAATTACCCAGAAATGGATGTCATTCTTTAGTATTAAAGGAAGAAGCCTTTTCTTTGACCTTAATGAAGGTATAATCAGTTTCCCAATGGAGACCTTTGAAGAGTCTTTCTTTACATCCATACATACCTGATAAAATTCCCCAGGAATACTAGATTGCCCTGATTCTCTGAGATCTAGCTCCACAGCATGTATTTTCATACCACTGTTTCAGGAAATGTTGTACAGCAACTGCTTCGAAATGCTGTGGTGCTGTTTCATACTTCAGCCATTCGGTGGTCTGACCCTGGTTGGAAGCCAGATGCCCACCAAAGTCTCTCTATCACTCCCCTTTTCAGCTGGACAGGGAAGAAAATATATATTGAGAGGCTTATGAGTTGTAATAAGGACAGGGAGAGATCATTCTGCAATTAGTGTCACAGGCAAAACAGATTCAACACAAAACAAAGGAAAGAAAACTCTCTAATTTATGCCACTGCACTGCACACCCAGTGACACCAGAATCGGGTAATGAGAAGTGCAACCAGAGCTTAAAGCACCTTCCCCCACCCCTCCCTTCTTAGCAGACTTCACTTTAGTCATGATTTTGCTCCCTTCTTCCTCCACATTGTGGCACAGGGAGGGGCAGGGAATGGGGCAATGGGGGTTTCAGTCTGTTCCTCACCAGTTGTTTTCCTTTTTAGCGGGGGGGAGGGCAGGCATTCCTCACACTGTTTCCCCACTTTGGTGTGGGGTCCCACCCACAAGAAACAGTCCTCCAGAAACTTCTTCAACATGAGTCCTTTCCCACGGGGCTTCAGCTCTTCACCAGCTGCCCCAGCGTGACTGCATTTCTATGGGGTGCAGTCACAGAATCCTAGAATGTCTCTCAGTCTCTCAGGCCCAGATTGCTCCAGCCTAGTCCCCCACAGAGTCACTAGTCCCCCCCAGCAAACAAGTCCCCCCTGCCAGGAGCTTGCTCCAACACGGGTCACAGAATCTTCCCGATGTTTCCACCTGCTCCAGCAAGGGGTCCCTCCATGGACTGCAGGTGGGATCTCTGCTCCCCACCATCTTCCATGGGCTGCAGGATGACCACCCACTCCACCCCTTCTCCAGGGGCTGCAGTGGAATCTTTCTCTCTGGTGTCTGGAGTGCCTCCTCGCTCCGTTTCTTCACGAACCTTGGTGTCTCCAAAGTTTCTTACATCTTCTCAGTCCCTTCTCTGGTGGCAAAAAGCAGCTGTTTTTTCTTCTCCTAAACGTGATTTCCAGAGACGCTGTGTCCGTCACTGATGGGCTCGGCCTTGGTCAGCAGTGGGTCTGGCCTGAAGACCAGCTGGTGTTGACTCTGAAGCTTCTAGCTGCTTCTTGCAGAAGCCGCCCATACAACCCCCCCTTCTCCACCAGAACCCAAACATGCAAAACCACAACAATCTATTTTTCACCATCTCTTTAATGTAATAAGGTAGTGTAGTTACATGCAAATCATGGACACCATTCCCGTAAGCACTGTGCTTTCTCAGCCACCTGCCCTTTCAATTTGATCTAAGACTATGTCTTTTTTATTTTATTAAAATAAATAGAAAAATCTTACCATTAGTAACAACGGGGACAGAAAGTGATATGGGATAGTACACTATATTGCCCTTTTTTTTTTGAGTTGTGATCAGGAAATAATATGATAATTATAACAAGGGGAAAACCAGCACAGTGGAAAAAGGAAGAAAAATCTGTAAAGGAATAATTTTATGGTTTGTTTGGAAGTACCAAGTATATAAAAATTAAAGCAAATTTCCATGTGATTCCTCCTTTAAGATAGATTTCTTATTTGATTCTTAGCAGAAATTTGTAGTTTCCATTTTTCCTCATGAGCTCTGTATCTGTGAAAGCTGCAGCAAGGAAGTATAAAATTAACAGATTTTTTTCCCTTGGCTTATCATGGTTAAATCTTAGATTCACCCTTTGAACCTTAAAGGTACCAAGGGTAAATGTTTCTTTCTGAAGAAAGATTTGTTTGTGTTAGAGAACAAGGGAAGTGTCAATAATCTATTTCTTTGGAATATCACTGCACATTGTATCATTGTATCTGTTCTGAGGTGTTTGTGTCATTTTGTTTATATGAATGCAAGAAAATTTATTACCTACGACTTCTTGCGTAGGGGTGTGTTTGGAACAATGACTGTAAATGGACTGTGAGAGATTGTTCAGACAGATTGCTCATCATGCAGCTATTGTCAGGTAACAGACAAAGGTGGATGCTTTCAGCATCATAAACTCATCATAAATAAAAATTAAAAGCTAAGTCAGTCAGTCAAGCAATTAGAATTCGTGTAATTTTTACACCCCTTAAAATGAATGTATTGGTTACTAATTCCTTCCACATGTGTATGGTCTTACTTAACTGCAAACTTCAGGATCAGTCAGAGTTCTTAATGCTTTTTGAACCAGATTATTTATTTTTCAGCTGAAATTGAGCAAGCCAAAATGCACATTCCTATTTCTGGAAAATAAAAACTAGATTTTTTTTTTTTTTTTTTTTTTTAGTGACAGGAGCTCAAGTGGATCTTACCAGAAATACAGCAAAGTACTAGCTGATTACAAGATGATTCGGGGCTATGAAAGTAACCCTCCTGAGGTCTCAATTCTATGTATAATTTTGTTCAAGAAAGATCTTAGAATTTCTTAGGAATACAAAATGATGGCTAAAGCTGACAAGAACAATGAAATGTTTTCTGTACAGGGACTATAAAAAGCTTAAGTTCTTTACATTATCAATTGCAGGTTGAAAGGTGTTATCATCATTGCATACAATATATAAGGACAAAAACAATGGGAAGAAAATCTTTGCACTAAGAGCCAGAACCAGCACAAAAGAAAAATAGCAACAAATTAACAAAATAAAAAAAAATGCTCCAGAAACCAGAAAAAAACAAAATTAATTTAAAACATCTCACTTTCAGAAAACATCTAAAGTGGAAGCCATGGGTCCCAAAATTGTCATTGCTTTGTAACAGAAAAAGACAGCCCTGCTGTCTCTGAGAGCAAGGTGTTGGACTCTGACTCAGGAGGGTCATGCCTCTTTCCAAACTCAATAAAAGACATTAGCTTTGGGACTATTCCCCCTACCATGTCTTTCAAGGTCCATCTGAACACAGTAGCAACACTCAGTTCTAGGATTCTAGTGAATTAGGAGGAAATTTAAGCATGGAGTTTATGTATTTATTTACTTACAACCAGATTAAGTGTGGTGCATGGGGAGGACAGATGCTAATAAGGTAAAATTTGCAACCATGTGCAGGCATGTGCACGTGTGCGTGCATGCACACTTTTCTGCATAGTTGCACAGAGCATTATAAAATAATTCTTTGGTTGATTTTAATTATTTATAAGCTATTTAAACACATATCATGGAAGCAGCTGTGCCCAGATTCTAAACTGAGGCAGGCACTGTTATTACATCACCTATGCATCTCCTAATTTTCTTGTTTCAAAATAAAAAGAAAATAAATGGTAAAACCAATTGAGGGCTCTGAATAATGATGACAAATGTACTTGTCAGTCATTTACAAAGAAAGAAAATGCATAATTAAACCTAGCATACAGGAATGAATCCAGTAAAATTTTCTTACCTATCAAAAATTAATACAGGTTTCACTGTAGGAACCTTTTCTCTGACTCAAACACAAAAGCCACACCACACCAGCTAGAAATTTCCCATCCAGAATAAGCATGTACAAAGTCTTTGTGTCTTAACACTCTCTAATTTACAGTTCCATTTCGAAAAACAGCAGAAGCAACTGGACCGTGGAATAAATTATCAAGGGAAGTGGTCATGGCAACATCACTTCAGAGAATGAAGTCTGTGACATTAGCAACGATAGCTTAATGAACTGCTGTGCCAAATGTAGGTCGAGTTGTATCATACAGATAGTAGGATTATCTGACCCTGAAACTGGAGACTTCAATTTCTACCACATCAGTCTGCACTTTTCCTTTTCCCTAGCCTTCCTGTCTCATTCTCAGACTTTTTCCAGCCTGAGATGGCTGCCGGTGGTGGGGGATGGCTGTATACATACTGTAGCCCCCACCCCAGGGGTACCCAGAGTGTGGGTTGCCTGACTGCCTCTACTGCCTTCCATGCCCCTGGAGAATCCTTGCTTCTTGTCTTGCCCCAATGAGAAAGCCACACACAAACCTCATGAGCACACCAGCCTGCCAGCCTGCATCTGTCTGTGCAGTAGGTAGAGGAAGCAGGTGGCTTAAGACAGCTCTTCTACTCAAGAAAAAAAAAAAATTGAAAAAAAAAACAGGAAAGGAAGAACAGCATTATCCACACAGCCATTCAAGGCAGATATTTGACTTATGCTATCCCAGGAACTTGGTCTGGGCATTTCTTCAGGTTGCCACAGGCCAAATCTGTGTCGGGGAGCATGTGAACAACTAAATAGTATAGATGATGTTGGAAAAATGCCTGTGCCTCCACCATGGCCCATTCTGTTAATGTTGATTTATCTATACAAGGAATTAGTCTGGCAGGCAGGTCCACCTCACAGCTTTCGTTTCTGTTTTGTATTGTCTCCAATCTCAAATTGATTTGTGGTTGGTTTTTTTCACCTTTGTGTATTTTGAGGAAGGAAAGGTGGTGTTTGCAGGTGTCAGTGTGCAGGGATAAGTGGAGTCTCAGTGCCTGGATGCACCACATGACATGACGTGGGTGAATACATTCATCGTGAATATAATTGTTCCCATGGCCTCCCTTTCTAAAACCTCATCTATCAGCATATCTTTCTTTGGACCAGGAAGCTCATCAAAGCTTAGTTCTATATTTCTATAAGTGTTTCTTTTTTTCCTTTTTTCCTTTCCCTAAGTATCCATTACTGACTAGAGCAGGAGACAAGATAGGGGACTTTGAGCAACTTGATCTAGTTGAAGATGACTAGATGATCTCTAAAGATCCCTTCCAACCCAAGCCACTCTATATTTCTGTTTATGTCTATCCATTCATCTGTCCAAAACCTAATAATATAATTACTTGTGCTATAGTTTGCTGGTGCCTCTAGAGTGAAAAAAGGCAGACAGCAAAAATGCAGAAGATCATAGTTCAACTACATTTGCTTTTGACACATAAATATTTTATTGAAATAAGGCATTTGTGTAGGTCATCATTTTTCAGTCTAAAGCATTTTCTTTATCTTCACTCTCATTCAAAGGAGAGATTTAAATGGGAAACTCCAACATTCCAGTACAAGTATAATATAAATTTATAACTATTTTCAATGTGTATGAACTAACATCTCCCTATTCTTGTCTTTATCAAAGCTGTACTGTACAGATTGAATAATGACAGTAGTCTTTGTTTTCTCAGTTTCTTTTAATATTTTTTCTTTGTTGTACTGAATTCTATGATTTCTTTTTCTAAAGAATAGAAGAGGAATATGATTCTCTGAATGTCTGTATCTCCTGTATTAATTTGTACCATCTCTGCAAAATGATTGTAAAGCATTACTGAGACTCGCTGACAGAATTTTATACTCACACATGTTACTATAAATAACAAGAGAAGCAGAAGAGGGGTGTAAATCAAACCATTTTTGAGAGGTGGCTGCATGGTGAGATCTATGTGCTGATAAACACCCATCAGCAAGCAGGTGACTCCAAAGCCAACCACCCTCTTGAAAGCATCTCATATTCTTTTGGAGGTAATTCTGGGAAGTTCAAGATGGCTTTAAATACTGGCCACAGCACTAAGGTGCCTTCCAGACTCTCAGGTCTTCAAGACATCTTAGAAAAAGGTACGCTCAGTCACTCCTGTAATCCGACTTTGTGGTTTGGGAGAATTTTGCAACCAGGTACTCAGACAGCATTTCACAGTTTGATTAAATAAGTTGACTAGTAAGATCAAAGCCATCCTTAGTTTGTCCTTGAAGTAGTCAAGAACTTTTGATACTGATATACCAACCTTGTAGGGTTTTGGCTTCTTTTCATTTCAGGGGAACTTATGCAGAGCGAAGAGAAAACTCACTTCACCTTCATTCCTCTCATCATGAGAGTTGGTTCTACATCTTGTAATAACTGAATAGTGTGTCTCCAACCACTGTGCAGCTAACAGCTGCAATATTGTTAGTGGGAAACAGCTCTCAATGCTTACAGCTAACTGTTTCTGTTTCAGTGATTTCAATATAGAATAGATCTTATTTTTAAAAGCAGGCAGACTAACAGAACATTTCTCTTGCTTTTTCCCATTTATTATTAAAGAACATGTACGTTATAATTAAAATGTTTCTAATACTAAAGTGAAGAAATGTTGATTTAAAGAGTTTTTAATAGGCTTTCATAGATATTTATGCCTACATAGATATTTATGCCTGCATGATATTTTAAAATTATATAAAAATTCAAAGTGTTCTAATGGTACAAATCAGCAACAGATTTGCTTTTATGCTCACACAACAACATTGTGACAGGTGTAACAAAGTAGCAAAGTCCATACTTAAGGATGCCTGCTAGTTTCCATTACTACAGGCCAGTGAGTCTTAGCTCTGTGCCTGTCAAGATCATGGAGCAGATCATCCTGGAAAGTATGTGTCGTGGTTTTGCCCCAGCCGAGGGCCGCACCCCACACAGTCGCTTGTACTTTTAAAAGGAAGGGGGAGGGAAAGTTGGGGGAGGGGGAAAAGGGAAGGAAGAAGGAGGAAAAGAAACCACAACCTATAAACCAGAACCACACAGGTTGGGATAAGGATAGTTTACTAAACAATAACAGAAAACTAGATATAACAATAACAGAAGTTTAAAGCACAAAATAGATGAAAACTGGTGATACACAATGCAGTTTCTCACCAAACCACAGAACCCAGGCCGCACAGCTTAGAGCCGTCCCCGAACCCGGAAACTGCCCGTCCTGGTGTTGTCTCCTCCTCTTCCCCCCAGTCCCCCTTTATACTGAGCATGACGTAACTGGCATGGAATATCCTCTTTGGCCAGTTCGGGTCACCTGTCCTGGCTACGTCCCCTCCTTTCTCACTAGTAAGGAAGTATGCAGAGCTGAGAAAGGTCCTTGATTGCCCGGCAACAACTAGAAACATCAGGGTGCTATCAGCACTGTTCTCATCCTAACACCCAAACATGGCATTCCATCCACTGCTAAAAATAATTAACTCCATCATAGCTGAAACCAGGACATTATGCTAAGAAACATGGAAAATAAGGAGGTGACTGATGACAGCCAAGATGGCTTCACTAAGAGGAAATTTGGCCTGTCAAAGCTGGCAAGGTTCTATGACTGGATTGCAATGTTGTTGGATAAGGAAAGAGCAACTGATGTCATCTACCTGGACTTGTGCAAAGCATTTGACATTGTTCCAGATGACACCCTTGCCTCTAAATTGGAAAGACATGGATGTGATGGATGGACCACTCAGTGG
Organism: Porphyrio hochstetteri; assembly: GCA_020800305.1. Taxonomy (NCBI): domain Eukaryota; kingdom Metazoa; phylum Chordata; class Aves; order Gruiformes; family Rallidae; genus Porphyrio; species Porphyrio hochstetteri. The sequence continues at coordinate 62,390,153 of CM036905.1, forward strand.
ATAAGGAATTGGCTGGATGGTTGCACTCAAAGACTTGTGGTCAAAGGCTTCATGGTGTTCCTCGGGGGTCTGTATTGGGGCCAGCACTGTTCAGTGTTTTTGTTGGCAACATGAACAGTGCTATCAAGTGTGCCCTCAGCAAGTTTGCTGATGACATCAAGCTGTGTGATACAATTGGCACACTGATGGGAAGGGATACCATCCAGAGAGACCATGACAGGCTTGAGAGCTGGACCAATGACAACCACATGAAACTCAACAAGGCCAAGTGAAAGGTCCTGCACAGGGCAATCCCAAGCACAACCACAGACTGGGCAGACAGCAGTTCTGAGGAGAAGGACTTGGGGGTATTGATGGAGGTAAAACTCAACATGAGCCAGCAGTGTGCACTTGCAGCCCAGAAAGCCAACTATATCCTGGGTTGCATCAAAAACAGTGTTACCACCAAGTCAAGGGAGGTGATTTTCTCCCCCTACTCTGCTCTCACGAGACCCTACGGGAGTCCTGCATCCAGCTCTAGGGCCATTAGTGCAAGAATTATATTGAGCTGTTGGAGGGTGTTGAAGTTTTGCGTGGCTGGGTTCTGGTGGATGAGGGGGGGATGCGGGGGTGGCTTCTGCAAGAAGCAGCTAGAAGCTTCTCCTAGGCCTGACAGAGGAAACACCAGCTGGGCTCAAGGCCAGAGTCGTTGTTGACCACGGCTGAGCCCATCAGCGACCGTCACAGTACCTCTGGGAATCACATTTAGGAGAAAAAACCCTAAAACAGCTGCTTTTTGCCACCAGAGAAGGGAATGAGAAGATGCAAGAAGCCGTGCAGACACCAAGGACAGGGAAGAGGTGGGGAGAAGGCATCTCACAGCCCATGTGGTGTACTGGCCCATGCAAAAGTCCGAGACCCCACCTGCAGCCTGTGGAGAGGCCCCACGCTGGAGCAGGTGGAGACATACAGAAGACACTGTGACCCTCGTTGGGCAGCTGGGGAAGAGCTGAAGCCCTGTGGGAAAGGACTCACATTAGAGATGTCCGTGGAGGACTGTCTCCTGTGGGTGGGACCCCATGGTGCAGCAGGGGAACAGTGTGAGGAATGCGTGTCTGTCATCCCCTCCCCACCTAAGAAGGAAAACTATTCGTGAGGAACTGACCAAAACCCCCATTCCTCCAATCCCTGACTCTCCCTGTGCCACAGTTGTGGGGGGGAAGAAGAAGGGAGAGAAATCGTGACTAAAGTGAAGTCTGCTAGGAAGGGTGGGCTGGGCGGAAGGTGCTTTAAGATCTGGTCACACTTCTCATTACCCAACTCTGGTGTCACTGGGTGTGCAATGTAGTGTGATAAATTATAGAGTTTTCTTCCCTTCATTCTGTGCTGACTGTGTTGTGCCCGTGACACTGATTGCAGAATGATCTCTCCCTGTCCTTATCTCAACTCCTGAGCCTCTCAATAGATACTTTCTCCCCTGTCCAGCTGAAAAGGGGAATGACAGAGCGGCTTTGGTGGGCGTCTAGCCTCCAACCAGGGTCAAACCACCACAGAGGGAGTCCAGAGGAGACCAAAAAGATGATCAAAGGGCTGAATCAATAACACTCTTAACAGGAGGGTTTTGTCTTTGGAAAGATGCAATAATTTCCTATTTTATTAAGAAAAATAAAAGAACTGTAATTTATTATTTTTGTTAATGTTCTCCCAAACTTAGCTAAATGATAAACCATTAAGAAATTACAATATGCAGCAGGCAATTAGTTCTACTCTGCCTGTTGTGACCCATCCATACTCAGGTCATTTGTGTGTACTAGCTTGGACTGGAAATATAGAATATTCTAGGCTGTTGACAGAGTTATTGACAGCAACAGGGGGAATTCCAACAGCATCTGATTCTATAACATTTGCAGGAAAGCAGGGCTGCTTGGCTTCATAGAGGCCATGATGGACCACTGACAGAACACTGCTGGAAACTTTCCTCCAGTGAAGTGGGAAGAGTAGTTGACAGCTGAAGCTAGTGGGATATGACAGTCCTGTCAAGTCACTAAGTGGAAAGGGAAGAATCAGTTGCTGGTGAATATGTGTCAGGATAAGGATGGCCAAGTTCCTTGAAGAGATAGCACTTGGTGCCCTTCCCTTTTGTTCACAGAATCACAAGGTTGGAAAAGACCTTTAAAGATCATCAAGTCTAACCATTCCCATCCTAAGCTAAACCATATCCCTAAGTACCTCATCTACCCTTTTTTTTAAACACATCCAGGGAAGGTGACTCAGCCCCCTCCCTGGGCAGCCTGTTCCAGGCACCAACAACTCTTTCAGTAATTTTTTTTTTTCTAACATCCAATCTAAACCTGCCCAGGCACAGCTTAGTGCCATTTCCCCTTGTCCTATCTCCTCCTGGCTGAAGAGACCATCACCCACCTCTCTACAACCTCCCTTCGGGTAGTTGTAGGTGGTGATAAGGTCTCCCCTCAGCCTCCTCTTCTCTAAGCTAAACAGCCCCAGCTCCCTCAGCCGCTCCTCATAGGATTTGCCCTCCAGCCCCTTCACCAGCCTGGTTGCCCTTCTCTGGACTCGCTCCAGGACCTCCATGTCCTTCTTGTGGTGAGGAGCCCAGAACTGGACACAGTACTCGAGGTGTGGCCTCAACAGTGCCGAGTACAGGGGCACAGTCACCTCCCTAGACCTACTGGCCACACTGTTTTTGACACAAGCCAAGATGCCCTTGGCCTTCTTGGCCTCCTGGGCACACTGCTGACTCATACTCAGCCTGCAGTCAACCAACACCCCCAGGTCCTTCTCTGCCTGACAGCTCTCCAGCCAGTCCCCCCCAAGCCTGTAGCGCTGCATGGGGTTATTATGTCCCATGTGCAGCACTCTACACTTGGCCTTGTTAAACTTCATCCCATTGGTCTCAGCCCATCGGCTGCTTGTTAAGTGTCTGATGTCACCTACTCTTCCATCTCCTCCTCCATCCAGGTGATGTACTATGTACAGCCTTCCTGGAAGGCTGTCCTAACTAAAGTGGCACTTAATACAGAGTGTGAGGGATGGTGAGCCAGGGGAAGGAGATGTGATCACAGGTGGCTGGAACCAAGAAGGTGTGTGAAAACATTGAAGACCTGACTAGGCTGCAATGTGCTTTCCAGAGAATTATCAACACTGTCCCAGAAGCGTTTTGGAGTGCCATGGATCAGCAGGGTGCTGAGATGAGGCGCCCTCAGGAAGGATGTGTGTGCTGAATGTCAAGAACTTAGTCAGCTAGGGTAAAGGGGGGAGAGTTGGATAGCTAGGCAGTGGAAGAAGAATTTTTAAAGTGGTCAGGAGATAGAAAAAAGTACTATTCCTCTAAGACGAAGCATGAGAAAAAAGGGGGTGGAGAGATGCAGGAGAGATGGGATCAGGAAGGCAAGAGCCTGAGAGGGAGATGGATTCAGCTACACCCATAGAGAGGAATGAAAAGAGAGAACACTCACAGGAGCGTGATGGTGTCCTCCTTCACTCTAGAAGGGATCGAGAAGATGAAGGCAAAAAAGAGAGTCTGAGAGTACAGACAGTTCCATAAATGTTTGTCCCAACCAATGAAGAAGGAGAAGAAGTAAGGAACTAGTGGCCAGGGCAGTAGTAGGGCAAGAATAATAATAATGGATTAGTTGTCTGAGTACCTCTGTTGTATCCATTCAGAAGGCTAGAGAGCAAGAAGGAAAAAATAGAGGGGTGCTGTAGAGGAGTGGAGAACAGCCCTGCTTTGGCCACTAAGTGCCTTTCTGAGAGGCGGGGTGGTTCGCTTAAACCAGACTGTTAGTATGTGGGTTTGGGTATCACAAAGAACACGCCCTAGCTCTGTTTTGCAGGAAAAGAACAAGGAGCTCTGCTTTCAGCCTGTAAAGATGTAAAATGCATACAAATGCTATCAAAGTACTAAGTATTCTGAAGAGCTCACCTCTGTGTGTTTCAAATTAGCACTCTGAAGAATGGATACTTTGGATAATTTTGGCCTTAAGCTATTTATGATAATTCCCCATGTGTGAAATGGAGTTACCTCACAGAAGGACTGTGTAGATAAATTCATTAGCATCTTTTAAAAATGCACTGGATGCACTGGCAAGCATTTAGAAAAGCTCATGAGAGAACAAACAATTCTGTGTTCAGAAAAGATTCAGTAAATAATGAATGGATCCATACACCTAGAATAACGAAGAATAAACAAATAAAATAGCACCAAGCTACCCTTTCAAGGAATACTCCTCATTCTTATACTTCAGCAGACAGGGTTCTGGGGGAAAAAAATACATATAAGTCTACCAGTCACAACTCTATCATGAGATATAGGAAGGCCAGTTAATGCAGCTGAGCCAATTCAGCAATTTCAATGTGGATTTCAGGAGTGAGAGGAAACATGTTATTACATAATACTGGAGATTTCAATCACTAGTTGATTCTTTGGTGTGACTATAGCAAATAGGTTCCAGAATTTTTTTCATTAGTAGATACTTTCATTAAAAGAAAATGTTTTATTTGTGCTTCCACTAAGGTAGAGGCAAAATTCTCATTTAGTTTCAGAGACAGGAAGACTGAAGCAGTTTACCGTGCTCCTAAATGTACAATACTAATTTGATTTATCTGTCATTATTATGACTGTTGATAAAAGTTGAACTTTGGAACTGTAGTGTTGTGTATATGTTTTCAGGTGCTTTTTAAATTAATAATATCATCTAGTATATCTTTGGCATGCTTTCTAGTTTTTCTCTTTTAAAAATATTGCTTCTTGTTACTCTGTCTCAAATAATAACCTTATCTTGAAATATATTGCTCATTTGGCATAAGGAAAATATGGTGAACCTGAGCCTGTTTCCTTATAATTTTTCTGAGCATTAGATACACAACATTCTTCAATATAGCTTTGACAGCATTTATATGTTTTCTTAATGTTCCAATGAATGTAATAAATCTCTTGAGCTCAGCTTCTCTACTTGGCAGTTTTACCATGATCCCTTTTTACAAACAGAAGTTTATACTCTAATCTTTAAGGACAGCTTATGTAAAAGAAAACACTCTCGAAGCAAAATAGTGACGTAGTTAGCTGTATCATTAAGCCTTTCTGAACATAATGATCACTGTCAGGCAGACAGGAATTGCAGACCACTGTGCTTCTTTTGGTTTTAAATTGCAGCAAGGCTCAGAGTATGTTGTCTGAAAGCCATCACACACAATCAGCAGTGACCACCTACTCCATGAACAGGGCATCATTTCATAATAATTCAAACAGGACCACAAAGCTTTCAGTTCAAGTGGAAAAACTGATGTTTTAATATAAGAAGGTAAATTAATATTTCCTTTCCATGTGCTAATTCGTTGTTAGTGTGAGCAAATGAGAACTCAAAAAATATATACATATAAGATAAGCTCAAGTACCTTGTCTCAAGTGTTTCTTCAGTTTACCCTGAGCACTGATTTGTTGTCCTCTATTTCTTGTTCAAAGAAATGTAAACTCAGCTCCCTGTTTCAAATAGCTTCATAGATACGGTTACAGCAAGCACAATATGTACCTGTGTACATTTCTTTTACATACTTTGTTGATATTTTAGGAACATGTTGCCCTCAAAAGTCCAAATGCTTGCAGTTATTTAAGAATTTTACAGTGTGTGAATAGCTGCAGCACATATCTCAGTTTCATACAACATTGTGTGACATAACATAAAATAACGAGTAGTTTCAGAGGAAGTGAGTGTTTTATGCAGAAATTAAAATATCAATAGAACATAATTTGTACAAACATCAGTAAGACCTTAAATTCAAAATAAGGAACTAAACCAAATCAGGAATTTATGTTAGGTTGATATCATACTGTTTGTAGGTTAAATATAGAAATCAGTACAAGGGGGTTTTGTAGAAATTCAAAACCGGAAAGGTAAAACGCCTAATAGAAACTGGATCTTTGTTATTGGAAAAATCAAATTAAACTTAATTCACCTGGCTGGTTAATTGATGGAAATTATGTAGCTAGGACCACCATTCCCACTTTTTGTAAAAAAACCCTCAGCAATAGCTCTATGCAATGGTAGATCTTAAACATTTAGAACTAAATTCATGTATCATTTTATGGAATGACCCTAAAGAGCCAGAGAAACAAAATCTCCTCTGTCAAAAGAATATAATGGAAGAAACAGAATGATGTTTGTTGTGAACAAGAATGAACAAAAGTACTCTGCACCTTGCATCCTCAAAGAGGGAACTGCCTCATCAAGAAAAAATCACAAGGCAATAAGTTTGGAAATGTACAATGCCTAGAGAAGTTGTGGATACCTGTTTTGTGTTTGTGTGGCAAAGTTTTGGTAGAGGGAGGGCTGTAGGGGTGGCTTCTGTGAGAAGCTGATAGAAGCTTCCCCTAGGTCCTGTGATGGTAACTGCTGAATGATCTCTCCTTGTCCTTATCTCAACCCACAAGCCTTTCGTTATATTTTCTCTCCCCTGTCCAGCTGAGGAGAAAGAGTGATAGAGTGACTTTGGTGGGCATCTGACTTCCATCCAGGGTCAACCCACCATAATAGCCCTTCTCCTGCAGTGTTCAAGGACAGGTTGGATGGGTCTTTGAGCAACCTGGTCTAATGGAAATGTCCCTGCCCATGGCAGGGCAGGTTGGAACTAGGTGATCTTCAAGGTCCCTTCCAACCCAAATCATCCTAGGGTTATATGATTCTCTTCATTGAGTTAATATAGAGTGCATGCTATTTAAGAATTCATCAGTGGATGAATTTATCAGGAAAAGAGGTTTAGAGCAAAGCAAAAGGGAATCACTTTTATACCATTAATCATTGCCAAAAGAACATTGTAAAGCAGAAAACTGTAAATATGTTACAAAATGGGTACACAAATTAATGGAAGTCACATTCATTTGTGCCTCTTTAATTCGAGGCTGTGCAAATACCTCAAGAACACATTAATCTGCTGAATGTGGAAGAGGATTTCAGAAAGACTGGTTATTATACTCTGCCATAAGCATCCACAGTTCTACACTCTTTTAGACAATTTGTTATGTAACTGTGATCCTTGCTGCAATCCAGCATGTTTTATTCTTATGGCCACAATGACGATGGGCAAAGTTACTTGTGTCTCTACATACATACATATAGAGGCTCATACAAAGCATTCACAGACAGGAAGTTTAGCTTAATCTGCTTGTTTGCACAATGCTGAAGATGTCCAAAGACTCCGTGGCATCCAGAAACCTGTGGAGCAGTTTTAAGAAATAAGATTAACAAACACAATTTTATAGTTTAAACAGATTTTTTTTAATACTCCTTTCTATAAATTGTTAGAGAGACATAGTTTCTTATTTAGTTTCTTATTGCTGCCCTATGTATTTTCATCGCTCTCCACTGCCCTTTTCTAGGACCACATTCTTCATCAGGATAATCAGAACCCTGCCTTCTATTTTTAAATGACCTGGTACACTTCAGTCAGATACTCCTCAGTCAACAAGTATGTGCCTCATCTGGAAGGAATCTCTGCTTTCTACTTTGAGAACAGTTCTCTCACTGAAGAAATATTCAGACATATACCGACATGAAGGAGTTTGCTTACAGTCTTGTAGCACTGTTGCCTCTTTCCAGATAATAAAGTACCAAATGAGGCCCCAAGAACAAATAAGTCCAATAAATCACCACTTGAAGTGCATATATGAGACAAAGGTAGCTTTTCTAAAAATAAACACATTTACATTATAATAAGATTTGTAATTCATATACACAACATAAAATGAAGATTCATGTGGTCAGATTCACTACAGACCTGAACTGCTAGTGTGATAGTAATTATTCTTCCATTTAGAAATAGTTTTATATGTGGGCAAGTATGTGGAGGCTTCTTGGGCAATGTAGTGTGGCAACAGCACTGCACGCATATTAGAAGACATAGGCTTTAATGTTACTATACCAGTTCAGACTGGGAAAGAGGTCACCTACCTTGTCCTAAACATTTAACAGCCTTATGTAAGCAACACACAGCTGGAAAAAAAAAAATTAATCTCTCTGAAGAACTCATATAACATTCTTCTTGTAGTTTAATTGTCTTGTTTACAATAAGATATAATTATGGAAAAAACCCTTAATAAAATACATTATATTTGAAATGAAATATCAATTATGACCTAGTAAAATTTCATATCACTAATAATCTGTCAGGCATGGGAAAGGGTCAAACTTCCATACTCTAACAAAATCAAAATTCCCCTGCACTTTAAACTGTATGCTACAGGTAAAATATTAATGAAAATCCTGAGAAATGCCACCAGAAAAAGCAGTAACTGCCTTAACCACAGTGCAAAGCATGGAAACATGGGGTATGCAAAATGTCTGAAAACGGGAATAATAAAAATTTAAGATGCCCATGGAGATAGCAGTGAGCTATGATTTTATGAGTAATCAGCTTTAACCTAACTGCTTTCACTGAAATCAGTAGCAAAATTCCAGCAAGTTCCCTAGGAGCACTGGTAATGTAAAGCAGAGAGTCTGAAAATTGTGCCCTGGAGATTTGAGAAGGTGTCTTTGTTAACAGTCCTTTTTGTCTGTTTAATATAGAATCATAGAATCACAGAATGAGTTAGGTTGGAAGGGACCTTTAAAGGTCATCTAGTCTAAACCTCCCTGCTATGGGCAGGGACACCCTCCACTAGACCAGGATGGAGCCCTGTCAAGCCTGACTGAATATTTCCAGGGATGGGGCCCCCACTACCTCTCTGGGCAACCAGTTCCAAGGATCTACTGCCCTCATATTGAAGAATTTTTTCCTAATATCCAATCAAAATCTCCCCTTTTCTAGTTTAAAACCATTACCCCTTGTCCTATTACCTACATGTCCTTGTGAACAGCTCACAGAATTGTAGGGCTTGGAAGGGACCTCCAGAGATCTTTGAGTCCAACCCCAGCTTTCTTACAGACACCTTTCAGGTATTAGAAGGCCAGTCGCTATAAGGTCCCCTTGGAGTCTTCTTTTCTCCAGGCTGAACAAGCCCAACTTTCTCAGCCTGTCTTCGTAGGAGAGGTGCTCCAGCCCTTTGATCTTTTTTGTGGACCTCCTCTGGATGCACTCCAACATGTCCATGTCCTTTTTGTGTTGAGGGCTTCAAAGCTGGACACAGTACTCCAGGTGAGGTCTCACCAGAGCAGAGTAGAGGGGCAGAATCACCTCTCAGTCTGCTGGCCACAGTTCTTTTAAAGCAGTCCAGGATGTGGTTGGCCTTCCAGGCTGCATATGCATGTTGGTGGCTCATGTCCAGCTTCTCATCCACAAGTACTCCCAAATCCTCTTCCTCAGGACTGCTTTCAAGCACATCATCTCCTAACCTGTATGGATAATGGAGCTTATCCCATTATCTTTTCCTTGTTATTTTTGCGTCTCTAAAATGTGGGATGCAAGCCTGCTTCTTCAGAGTTTGCAGCTGCAGTATGCTTCCTATTTTCACCTTTGTGCCATGTTGGGTGCAGCTCAGCACTACATCAGTCTGCTCTGTGTTGTGCTTTCCAGGGAAAGGCAACAGCACTAGGCAGATCGGGAAGGAGCTGCAGCAGTCCCCACTGAGGATCTTCTCACGGTGACTGATATCCTGAGACCACTGGGCTCACATACCAGTCAGTTTAGAGGCTGTTTAGGATGAGCTTCTGGCAAGTCAGACATGTGAGTTAGATAGGAGATACAGAAGAGAGTAAACATGCAGAGAAGCTTCACATACAGGTGTACATATACATATACACTCATGCACACATACTTCTGACTATCTCAGGAGACAATTTGGATTGTTTTAATTTTCATTGTTGATTCCTATCTGTTTCTCTTTTACCAAAAGCATCTAAGCAATTTCTGCCTCTGCAGACACTGTGGTTTCTTCCTGAAAACTGTTAGGGATTTAGGCGAGTCTAACACAGCTGTCTTTCCCTGTAATTATTGTTTATGTGGTGAATCAGGAAAAAGCTATTTAGATGTTACAGTCTTTCCAGGTTTTATTATCTTGTCTTTGTATGAGGACTTTTCTGTCTAATCTGGGTCTATCTGATCTAAATGCTTGTATGGGCCTGGGCTCAGTGTAGTTCTTAAGTACTTATTTTGCTTCAAACAGAAAATTCATTCTACCCTTGCAGTTTCAGTGTGATTACTTGCACATACAAAATGGATGTAGATTTGCTTCTCATACAAAATGAAGCTTGTATCTAAATACTTTGCTGACTCAGGGTGATAACTGTCCAGTTGGTAGTACACAGCTTGCCTGTGATTGCTTTATTGTTGTAGCCATGCTGCCAGTGCTTCAACTTCCTTCTGCTTTGGCTGTCTGCTTTTGCTCTCCAAGCAACTTCTCATGACTTATGGATTAAAAACAAATGGCTTTAAAATAATTCTGCATTCTATCCTGTCTTCAAGTAAGCATCTTCCCTCAAACATCTATCCAACCTTTCCGAATGGCCATCATGGCAGCACCTCCATTAAAGCCTACAAAGTCCTAAGGGGTTCAGGTTCCCTTATTTCTGTGAAGTACAACTTGGATAAATGATGAATGTACCTGCTCTATTTCAGAAATGCTTTTATTTTTCCTCTCTAGTAACTTGTTATATGGTATGCAATGAAGACAGTCCCAAGATCACAACCTATAAACAACTGTCAGCTCTGTGCTCTGTCAAAGCCATCTTAACCTCAGATTTTGCCTTTTCCTTACTCCTTACAAAATTCTTTCAGGAGTGGAAGTGAGCAACTCCTAAAGTGTCTCCTGGAAATGACACAGTGACTCTTCTACCTAGCACTCCATGTCACCTGTTATTCCCACAGTTTTTCTGGATGTCCAGTCAGCAATTCTTGCATTGTGAGCAAAGGTGAATCTCAGAAACATTTTTTTAGGTTTTTGAGAAAGCTGTGCATAAATAAATAAATAAATAAATAAGGCAAATAAAATGTGGTATCTTGTAGACTGTACCTTGAACTATACCTGCCTTTTCCCTGACACCCATTGAAAAGACTTCCCTTTCACTTTTTCCCCCTATCTCTTATTTGTTTTCTTATATTTCCTAGAAGGTAATTTCCATCTTTAGAGTTAATCTATGCCATCAGCTATGGAGGCTACTAATAAACCTTTGTGTATGTAAGACCCAGTTTGTGCAACATAAGCATTAAGAATTAAACCCCAACACCTTTGAGGTTTTTATTGCTGCTTTTGCATCTCTGTTGCATGCTGAAATTTCTGCATATTTAGTTAGGAACTTTATGAAACAGATGTTCATCCACTTTCAAAATGTTCAAAATACTTTGCTACTTTTGCATGATAGGGGTGTATTACATCATGTGAAGCAGAAAGTATTGGTCAAAGAGAAGATATAATGTGCTATTTAATAAGATCAAGGAACTCCATGAAAGGATGGGGTATATATTAACTCTAGATTTTGAAATACAACTTTCAAAGCAAATTTTCATTAGGGTGGAAAGCTCCTCAATTCAGGCATTTGAAGAAATAGCACATAGTCCTCATGTTGTCAGGATTAAGTTCCAGAAATTAGGTTTTATCTTTAACAACCTGTCAGTTGATTTCTTTGGCAGCAATTAAAATAGAAATCCTCAATGCAGCTAAACAGCACATTTGGAAAGAGTAAATATTAGAAACAGTCTCAGTGGAATGGTGTGAAACTCAAATGGACAGTTACATTCACCACTGTTGCCACCTGAAAGTCCTATTTACATCAAGTTGAAAAAGAACTGAAAATCATATCCTGGCATAGATGTGCAAAATTATTCAACTGCTAAGAAATAGAGTAGTATTCCTTCATTCACATTTACAAGCTTAATTAACTATCTCAGAGTTAAAATTAATTTTAACCATTTGTTTTTTAATCCAAAGAAACAAAGATGCTAGTTTAACATACCATTAGTGTTTCTTTCATGATTTGTCTCAGATCTTCAGAACCATCATAAAGAACACAAATACTGATAATGTGTTTGATAAGACAAAAGTATAACCTGATGTTACAGATTTCAGCAAACAAAATTTCCAACTTTTAATGTGAGCTCAAAAAATATGCTTACAATCCTGGTGCTGCAAAAGAGCCCGGGTGACTTCAGGTTCACCTGACTGTAAAAGCACACCGAGGTTAGGTGGTAGTGGACAGCCAGCATCTTAAAGGTCTCTTGGAATCAATATGCTAACATGACTCATAAGATTAATGTGGTCTTTTGGTCAAAGAAATAGATTTGGAATTAAGACCTCCATGTGCAATTCCAGGGTCTTTTGTATTGAGCTTAAATACATTTTCTAGCTGCCTATGAGTAATCCTTTCATTTCTGTGCCCTTTTTCTGTCTTGTGTGGTTGTGAACTATTAAGGATAGAGCTGTTGTGGAGAGAGAAATTTCCTGTTTTCCCAGCAAGAGGGAGAAGTGATACCCATTGCTCTGCAGAGGGGATGTCATGCGGGAAAGACTGTTTGAAATCTACCGGTCATTAAAAAAGAAATTGATATCGATGTTGGTAAATAAGATGTATGGGCATCAACTGAGGCCCTTCTATTCAAACATTCTAAACTTTTAACTGAGAAGTAAAGAATTGGTGGTTATGGAAACATGTTATCTGAAACATGTAATTTTTTTAAGTGTGGCTTTTTGTCCACTTACTTTAGATTGATCTACTAGGAGCTCCGAGGTAGCCAAATTCAAACTGCAAATTACTTTGTACCTACTGATACTTTGGGAATGTATATTTAAGTAACAATCATCAATTCTTGTGATTTTATAAAAACGCAAGATTTCAAATTTTCTTTTTTTTCTAAAAACTTTGAATTCAGATGATTTATATACTGCAGGTCTATTTACAATATTGCTACAACAGGAAATTCCCACCCACCATTGAACTTGCCAGCAAATGTCACCATTGCTATTACCAATGACTAGTGAAAGCGAAATAAATTCAGATATCCAAATTACTGAAAAACAGCTTTCAGCTCACTGCACATAACCAGAATGAAAACAAAAAGGAAAGTATTTGTGGAACTGAAATAGGCATAGCGATCCATCAGAATAAAAATTGGACAGCCAAAAGTTATCAATTTTAGATATTTCTCTCAATGAGAAGGAAAATGAATGTAAGTCATTTAAAGTCTTGTTTAATAATTTTCAGCCTAAGCTAGTTGATATAAGAATCAACTACTCTATTTAGGTAAAAAATAGCATGGGAAGTAAATACTGTATTTTGAACATAAATATGTTAAAATATTGAATTATATTTAAATAGTTTGATAACAGGATTTTTCTGTTTGTGTAATTTCAGGCAGTACCACTTCCAAGGCATTGGAGGCACATTTTCGTGTACCTATATATTAAAGAATTTACTGTTTTTGTTTATCCATTTTTCTCAATTTGTTCATTTTAATTTTATACTCTTGTGTTAAAAAAAAGAAAAATTCTTAACAATCAATGGCAAATTAAACTTATTTGTCTCTGAGCAGAGATACATGGAAGAAGTGTGATGGAGCTATTTGTAAACTGATCATACAATTGTCATCACTCTAACTCCTTGAGAGTTATTCTTTATGCATATTGTAACAGAAAATCCAGCAACTTCTCAGTGAGAAATGAGGGGTTGTTAAAAATTATCTCCGGTTTAAAATGACATTAATCCTTTAAAATTGTTGTGGAGGACTTACAGTTCCACTGAAGCTATTCAAATCAGCAACAGCTGAAGATTTAGGCGCACAGTATCTCTTAACTTTAAATGCTTCTATCTGCTATGACTGAAAGAATGATACTACAAATGCCATTCTATAAAAATTACTAAGTGAGACTTTGGATCATTTTTCTCCTTTTTTTTTTGTCATGTCCTCTGTTTTCTGAAGAACAGATGTGAGAATCTCTATTTTTTTTTCAAGACCATGCTTCATAGTAAACAATAACGAGTACGGTAGTTTAGTTTCCAGTGATTCCTAGGCTTAAAATAGAGGCTGTACCTGAAGTTGAGATAAATCAATATTGTCATCCAGCAGAAGAGAAAGATATGTGTTTTAAATGACCTAACTTCTTGAATGTTCTTGATGTGTAAAAATAACATGGCTGCCGTGTTCCAGTTCCAGTACAGGCATGCTATAAACACAGATGTCTAATACAGAAAACTGATGTTTTCAAAAATAGACTAGAAACAAACAGTCTAACAACCTCCAGCGATGATAAAATCTGACAAGACATTCAGTCAGCTAACTTGAGGTGCATAGTGCCCTCTGAGACTCCCTTGTCTATCTGCAGCACTCACCTGGGGCTGTCCTCCATGCAGCACTTACCTGGAACTGTCCTCCATGCATCACCTGAAGGAGTCCCACAGCCTCCTGGGTTGGCAAAGCTCAAGCACAGCACTACAAATGGCACTAGATGCTCAGTGTTTGCAATGGAAACTTGTGAATTTGCACTTAGATCAGCAAGTACCCTGTGATTTCAGACTCACTGTTAACAAATCAGAATTCAAATCTGTCTCTCACAGTCCAAAAACACAGCAAAGCAGACTAAATAGATTTCTCTCATCAAGGAAGGGTTTCAACTTAAGTGAGAAGACCAACATTTCAGTCTTTGAAGCTGCATACCGATGCTTGAAGGCATCAGTTTGATTTGCCTGCAGCCTAGGTTATTCCAGAGGAACGATATCAAATCCACTTGGTCTGTCAGTGTGGCCTAGTCAGACAGTGGCAAAATCATCTGCTCCGTGGAAAAGCAGAAGAAGGTAGTCAAACCTGTCCCTACAAGAATGTGCTTCTGCACCTGCAAAAGGACTCAAAAATACAACTCAAACTGCAACCATTTGTACAGCTGATTAGAGAAATTAGTTTCTAATTGTTTTCGAAGGAATGTTTACAGTTTGTGTGAAGTAATGAAGCATCTGTCATTCAGTAAGCTGTGGCTCTCAAGATTTCTTCCAAGTTTTTGCCAACTCATCTGCAAAGTAGGAAACACTTTGTAGCATGCCTTCTGTGCATGTCTGCTGCTTCTTCTCTTTCATTGTCAGGGCTTCCTCTGGTGTAAATTCAACTCTGAATAAACTGTAGAGCACAGCAGAACTGAAGAGGTAAATCCATACAAAGTTGTAAAGAGACTTGAGAAACAAACTGCAAGGAAACTTGAAATAGGCAAAGACATTTTTTGTACTGCTAACTACATCCAAATAAGCAATGGCAAAGAGACACCATGCAAACATATGACCCAGCAGTTACACTTATCCTTCTGTTCACTGAGAACCTATTCCATTAAAATATGTGGTGGCTTAATTCAGAGCTTTAGTCGTTTAATTTCTCTTAAGAGAATGCTTTGATGCCAGTTTATCTGACAAGGCAAGACTTTAATAATGAGGGAAAGAGCTTAGCGACAGAAGTATAATCAGTACACAGTGCAATTAGTCAAAGCTTTCTATCTGCTCAAAAAAGCAACTGATTATACAAGAAACACTCCTTTTCTGTTTTATGAAACTCACATTTTAAAAGTTCTACTCAATTATAGAGAAAAAAAGCCCCAAACCCACCAGTTCTGAAGTTTAAGTGAAATAATTTCTTCAATCGTACATATGTATAGATATATAAAAGATAGTGCTAAGACGGTATTAGACAGAAAGGATTTGATACACTTTAGGAAATAAGAGGAGACAGCAAAAATAGAACAGATTGTTTTTCCTCCTTCAAAACCACTTTGGAGATAGATGTGAAAGGGACTCATCTGGATAGGGTTTTTGTAGACCCTCAGAATTGATTTGAATATGAGTAACATTATTAGAGGCATCAACATTGCCAAAAATATTTTCTTATGAGAAACTGTAGCTACTGATAGTCCAGAACCAATGTTAGGCTTTTCTGCAGTATGTATAATAATAGGTGTGATAGCCTACAGATTTTTTCTACTATAGTCACTGAACTGAAAGTATACTATCCCATTTTAAACATGTTTTTCTTAAATAATGAGGTAATTTAAAAAGAGCTAAAAGTAAAACAGCAATCAAAAAACCCCATGGTTTATTTAATTGATTAAATGTATATCTATAACTGAAGTTCTTCAGCCTGACTCATTTCCCATCAGACTTCTCTCCTCTAGGGAGAATGTCATTTTTTGTTAAGAGTTAAATCAGGATAGTGATTGGTAAGCAAGTGGGAAGGCAAACAATGACTCAGAATAACATCCCACAGCAAACATTTGAGGGCAGTTTGAAGATGAGTCACTGAAGAGGCTAGTTCAACCCCCGAATTCACTGAATTATTTTTCAATGGACTGAGTAAAAAAAATCCCCCAAACCAGGCTAATAAACAGAAATTCAGTCAGAAATGAAACTCAAAATGGAAAAGGAATGGAAGGACTATCCAAAGGACTGATAAAGAAATAGAGAAGACAGGTCTCTTTACCGAACAGTGAAGTTCAGCTGTTACTGACATTTGTGTATCCATCCCTGTGGAAAATCGACGGGAGACAGGCACATCCGATGATGTCCAGCAAGCCTCAGCTTTATTCGGTTACACATCACACTTTTATGGTTACAATAATTAGCTTATGCACATTGCAAAAATTGAGCTCATAATTGGTTCAAGATAAAAGGACATCTCTGCCCATATTGGCACATACTCCGAATGCCTATGGCTCCTTCCCCTGTGCTTAGTTCCTCTTTCCCATACTTTACTATCTTAAAGATATAACGTCTTTGTTACATCCACCACGTTTCTCACGCCCTTACTGCTTGACCAATTTCACTGTACCAAGCTCATGGCCTTTGGCCACCAGCCATGATTCCACAAAACTCTCTACACATCCCAGTGTTTTAAAAACCTTCTTCAATACAATGCTCAACCCTGTTATTTAGATTAAATAACATTTTCATTTGAAGAAAACTCTCCATTTGTCTGCTCATCACCAATTACAGCACCCTAAAGGGAAGAACACAGCCATACTTGCTAGCTATGAACAGTTAGTCCAGAAGGTATTGTTAACCAGGGTTCTGCCTGAAAACAAGAAAACTGGGTAGCACAAGAGATGGAGGATGGAAGAGGGTAGCCAAGAAGCTGTCATATATTCCTAAGAAAAGGATTCTGTAATGCCAAGAGGCTTAGGAACTGATTTTGACAGTGAGGCCAGACAGCACTGACTAGTTATGACCGCCTCATGTAGTATTTGGCTCAGAGTAATATTTTTTCCCTCCATGAGGAACACCTAATTCTGGATGAGCATCTTTTCTTTGTGCTCTCCAGTTTATGTTGCATGCAACGATGCAAGGAATGTGTTGCAGTCAATCAGAATGGTGCTATTTCATATCAAGAAACTGAATGCATCTATCACCCACTCTGCAGCGTGGCATAGAGGCATGAGAATGTTTAGGGGTGGCAAAGCCTGGTGGGACCATAATGTGGGAAGATGACATACAGTAGAAGGAGCTCAGATTGGAGAAGTCTTGTCCGTACTGCCTATTTGGCACAGTCTCTGGAACAAGCTGTCTTCCAAACTCTGCCTGTTGTCTCAGGGGATATTCACTGGAAATGAAACTGTAGTTGAGTCTGAACAGAAGACTCTGTGTTTCGTTCATTATGCAGGAGCTGTACAGGGGAGGCAGGGCTGCCATCATCACCACCATCAGCTATTGCCTTATACCCAGAATCAGAGAAAAATGATCTTGGGTTTTCTTGCAGCCCTCTGAGATATATGATTAATTCTTCCCGGGAATACTGGAGATACACATTGGACTGAGAAGAACTCTTCCACTTCACTAGTATTTTCTTTGTCAGACCTTGCATTTGACTTGCTGGTAAGGAGTTGTGTCCCTTGTTTTTCAGTTTCCACATGGAAGGCACTTAACAATTTTTTGGAAGCATGGTGCAAGCCAATAGAAGCTTAACCAATGGGAAAAAATGGTAAGAGACGATTTAATAAAGTACTTTTAAGTTAGTAATGTTTTTAAAAACTGATAAAAGAGAAATCATCATAGCCTTAATGAAAAAGAGAGCAAAAATACACTGCTGTGGGGAACATGTGCTATGCAGCAAATTGTCACTGTATGGACAAAGTTAACCAGATACAAATACAGTTGAGATAACCCATAGAAATATTCATCGTAATTTTGTATATTTAATTACACTTAGGAATCACATGTCAAGGATAAAGGTTTATCAAAGTGGAAACTGATTGTCCTACCCCAGGGATCCAGAATCCCATGCTTGGAATTCTCCTATGTACCTTAAATTTCTACTAACAACAAGAAAGAAATTTTTAAGAACAGCTAATTAGAAAAAAGTAATTTTACATGATGATTCTCTTGTTCAGTGTGCACCCAAAGGGAGGAAAAAGAACTGATGATGACAAGTCATGCAGGTTCTCAGGAAGGACAGCTGTCAGATGGTTCCTCTCTGTCATCCAGGTACAGACTGATGTGGAAAGACTAAATCAGGAAATGATGAACCATGAAAATATAAGCAGAATATGGACAAAAACAAGGAAGTGAAAAAACCAAGAAGAGTAAAAACCTGGATTAATCAGCTGAATACAGTGCATGTATGGAAGCGTATGTTACATGCATGTGAAATAAATGGGAGAGCAAAAATTATAATCAGACATAGGCAATAAGTCAGGCTCAGCTTGCTCCTCACTAACAGCATCTGTTTTCTATCCAGCTGTTTTTATGACACTTGTAGGAACTTAATATATTCAATATATCTTCCCTCCAGGGGAAACAAACAGACATACCACATATACTGTGTAATCATGACATTTATTATTATACTTAAAATGATATATATTTCATTATCTCAGCAGTGAAATCTTGTTGATCTAGTTAACACAATGAGTTATGGCTGAAGTTTTTGACTAAGAAATCAAGATTAGCAGTGATGGTTTATAGTAGTTAGAAAAGAAATCATAGAATTATAGATTCAAAGAATATATTGAGTTGGAATGTATTGAGTTTGAAGGGAACCATGAGGATTAAACCCAGCTAGGATTTACAGAATTCTTCTGATTCTGCTTTTTTCTTTCCCTTTAAAGATACAATCTAAATAAGAAATCTAATACAGAAATACTTTACAGATAATAAAGCCAGTTCAAGTTCTATCAGTGCAACTTTTTAATTTAGAGAAGTTCAAAGATGAAAAAACAAAAGATCACACTTTGGAGAACTGGATTACAAGATATGTGGAAGTACATGATTTGAGCAATCCAATTTTTGTAAAAACTTCAATTACAAGATTTGCTTATATTACTTAGCAATTAGTGAGAAAAACAGCTGGTAGCTTTGTGAAACTAATGACCAAAAAATATCATGTGAAGGCCACTGATATAATGAAAAACCAAAGCAAAGATAACCTGCCTTGAACCTTCAGATTTATTAATACCTCCAGGGAGGGACTGTATTATTCCTATGTTCTTAATTCAAAGCAAATGGTTAATTGAGTGCCCTAGTGCCTACTAAAAAGTGATCTTATTAGCAGTCTTCTCCATGGGAACACTAATAACATATCTTTTCTCTATACAACAGTATATTTTCATAAATACGTAGACCAGATATTTATGGAATTCTGAAGTGACAAATCTGGTTGAAACTGGCTAATGTGATCAGAAAATATTGGGTGAAGGCCGTCTCGCATACTCAGGCATACATGAAGCTAGGACAAAACTTGGGTGCAGCATCTTCACTCAACTATGCATTCCTGGTTCTGGCCTTACATCATGGAATTTTCAAGTCCGTTCAATCAAAATCTGAGTAAAAGATCATAAATGCAATCACAATATAAAATTTCTATAAAAATCCACAATCACAGTATAGAAGTTCCTTCCTGGGCAAGGAATCCGGTAGGGCGTTCCTGAGGAAAGGATAAGAAACATTGGCACTTCAGCTTCTCAGCAGATGCTCTTTGAGATCAAGGCTAATGAAAACAGCTTGCAAAGTGAATTTAGTCATCAGAAAA
This sequence comes from Porphyrio hochstetteri, assembly GCA_020800305.1. NCBI lineage: Eukaryota > Metazoa > Chordata > Aves > Gruiformes > Rallidae > Porphyrio > Porphyrio hochstetteri. The sequence continues at coordinate 62,410,064 of CM036905.1, forward strand.
CTGTATCTGTTTAAAATAAAATGTCATCTCAGCTTGTCAATAGATCTTGCAACACAATTATATATGATTTCTGCAAAGGGGTGCAGTTAAAGTGAGGCTGAAGGTTTTTGCTATGTATCCAAAAGACTGAGTTTGAGTCTCACTTCACGCTATGCCAGAGTCCTGCTCCAAGGGATGCAGGTTAGCAGGTGGGAAATAAAGCTGACTGGAATGCTACCCACACACCACCAGCTGTAAAAGTTCTTTACCTTTTAACTATTCTTGCCCAACAAACTGACTAGTTTTAAGACAGTCGATGTGTCTGTCAGGGATACCAGTGATGTCACTTTAAGCATTATTTTAGAAATTTCTAACTGTAAGGTAACGGTAACAATGTATTTATGAAATGATTCATACTGCCCAAGTCTTCCAGAAAATGCTATTTTTTGTAGCAGCACACAGACCACCCAGCACATCGAGATACCAGCCTTAATATGCTCTCTGTATTTCAATATGTAAGATATTCTAAAAACACACAAAAATAAGGTACACTGCCTCCACAGATCTTGCAGTTGCCTTAGGTATGATCCAGTCCTGCCTTTGTAGCAGTTCTTGGCACTTTCTCTGCTCTTTTGTAACACTGCATGAGAGAAAGCCTTGCTAACTCATTTGGACTTGTATCGAAGGCAGTGTTCCGTGCTAGAGGATATGTGAACATCTGCCACTAGCGTCAATGAAGAAGTCATACAATTAATTAATTAATATTTAACGTACCTTTAAAGATGGAACATGTTATGTGCTATTATTGCTTGTTGATGGTTGATGATGAGTGTATTAAATGAAAGTCTTGCTGCTAATTAATGAAATTTCAGAATGAATCTTATGCAGAACCATTAAGATACTGGAAAACTTACTCTATAGGTAAACAGAAAAGAAAATCAGGCTATTTCTTTCCAGCACTTCATCTGTAAGGTCTTTAGATCAAAAAGAAGAAACATGAGTTAAAATAAAATTAAATGCTTATGAATTTTACTTACTGTGTGATATAATTTTTTACTTTCTTTACTTCTAATACCTTCCCTTACCACGTAGCAAACCACTTTTCATTGATAACTAAACGCAGCGTCAACAGCTTTCAGTTGAGTTAATTGGTACCAGGATCAAATACTCTCTATCGCTCTTTGACAAATGGCGTGGGTAACAAAATGCTGACTGGTTCAAGGACGGGGAGCTCACAGAGCATGCCAGTAATCTCAAGTGCTACTGCAACTGTTTGCTGAATTTTGACAGAAAATAATAAATCGAATCTCAGAGCACAGGCAGTCTTTGCTTCCACAGATGAGACCCACGTTTGAGAAAAGAGCAATTCAGTTTCTCTGCATTCCATCACTGAAGAAGGATCATTTAGTTTTAGAATTTCTAGTTTTAGAATTTCTAGTTACTAAAAATGGTTTTCAGGTCCATTGTGTAAAGTGCATTGATTATTAATATTTATGAGAATAATGTATACACATAAAAGAATGTTGATCACTTAATAATCTTTTTTTGGGGGAGGAGGGAGGTGGTATAAAAATGGACTTCATTTCATGACCTTGCTGTTATCAATATCAAGAAGGGGAAGCAGAAAGATAAACATTTTTTCATTCCAGGACAGGACTAAGCATTAATTTCCCCAAGGAGCATCCTCACAAGTAATTTCTACAATTTATAAATCAATTTTAACAGTTGCTTCCATTCCAGAGGGTATTAACTACATTGATTCATATGTTCCTGTATTGTCCTACTAAGGTTGTTGATGAAGATTACTTTTCCTTGCTTAGTTTTTCTAACCTTTTGCTTTTTCAAAATTCCAATTTTCAAAATTCCTCTGATTCCTTTCCATAGAAGTATTCATGTCCTACTTCTAAAAATACATGGGAAGACACAAATATAGTTCTGTTTTCAAATTGATATGTCTCTATCTTTCCGTCAGAAATTTTGTGAGTATGTCTGCATTTCATACCTACAAATGTGAAATGTTTGAGGGTGAAATTTGGGTAGTGCCTGGCTCTAGCAAAACGCAGCTTTTTGCCACTTTAATTCTGTCTTCCAAATAGATTAAACAGCCTGGTAAAATCTTTCTTAATTTACATGAGGCAAGAATTCTCTGGGGCTTGAGGCATGCTCCCTCTGAACATGCTAACAGTGGCTGCACAGTGTTGCACACACACACACGCACTCAGCGCCCGCCTGTTGTGTGATGAAATGGCTGAGCAATAATAGACTTGCAGAGGGTATAAATCTGCTAATGGTGATTTGATGTTCTGCTTCCTTCTCTTAAGGGAGAAATGGGTTGGGAGGAAAGGGAGGTCATGTGGCAGCAGGGGAGACATTTGGAAAGGAGATGGTCAGAGAGTCAGGTTCCCTGGGGAGACAGGGTGGGCTGTTGTGGCTGGTAGGTGTTTGAGCACGCTCTGGCACTCACCAGGAGGCAGAGAGCAGCTTAGCTGCGGCCTGAGTGGTGATGAGCTGTACCTGCACCTGCAGAAATGTCTGCGCAGGGATGTGGTATAACCAACCACATGAACTAAACTGATGGCAGCAATTAGGAACAGGCCCACATTAGGAAGCAGTAGAGAATTTCTCCACCATACTTCCTCCCAGTAGGAAAGTAAGTTTTCTTAACTAAGCACTACCACCGCTGCTCTCAAAAACAGTATATTTGTGCTAGTTTAATAACTATTTCTCAAATAATTTTAACTGACATATTCATTCTGGTACTCAATCTATGCAAAGGAGAATCTTTAATAAATTAATATTTTTAAATGTGGCTATGTAGTGAAGTCGTGATGTCACTTCTTATACAATACATGAACAAAAGGAAATACAGAAATTAACCTGCCTGTAGAGATTTAATTTTACTGAAAACCAATGTTATTAATAGCAGCAGAACAAAGATTATAATAACTAATAGTTATCTATACCACTATTGATAGTTGTTCTCTAAATTATATTGTTAATATTGAATTGTGTAACTGTGATAACTAATTATAGTTTCAAAAACAGAAGTAAAACTCCTAAAGGTTCTTTTAGAGAAGGCAAGTGGAGGTACCAGGAGTAGAGTCTTAATTGACCATTATAACAATATTTGAATGTAAAAAAAAAAATCATATTTCAAAATAATTGAAAAGCCTTACTGATACATTCATGGGATAAAGTTGAGAAACATTTTGAATATTAGATTGATGACTGAGATGAAGAATCCTGTGTTAATAGATATACTAATCTTAGAAAGGAATGCTAAACATGATGGGAACTCACATGTTTGGTTTGAAAAAAATAATAAATTTTAAAAATAATAACTTTCAAAAATAATAACTTTCAATTCCAATCTCCCTGTTTACATTCCTTTTAATTTTTGAAAGACAAAACCCTTCATTATTAGTGGCTAAAGCAAGAGAATCTTGTTTTTTTTCCTGAAAGTGACAATTAAAATATTTCTGATGATAAAGAAACCAGTTCTCAAAAGACATTGCTTTAAGATTATACATTAATATATATTAACACATGATTGATTTAGTATACAAAAAAAAAATATTTATATCATACAGCATCACAATAAGTGTCTTCCACAGAGAAAATAATGACTGCAGTAGTTAACCACATGTCATTCTTCTTGCAAGTTCTGCTGCAGAGTAATGCTAAAGCTTGACTGGAAATTAGAAAGTCATCACCTCCTCAAATAAACTTTCAAGACAGCTCCCCCAACACCGTTTTTCTGGCTGGAAAAAGAATGCCTTTGCTGAAGCATGTCCTCCTATAGTAGTATGATTATCATAGTAGCAGTGACATAGACTATAGTTTTCTGAAGTGAAAGCCTCTTTTTTCCAAAATTAAACAATTACTCCTCCTGCCTCCTGTCTGATGGTAACAAATAAAAAAAATACTATGGCTATAAAATAAGCCTGTGTAAAGCCACCCTCAGGCCAGTACTCTCAGGATGTGTGCATGTATCTAAGATCATGCTGACCTTTCACGTGGGAGGCATGAGTGCAGCCTAAAAAGATGTACCTGATAGAGCTTAGAAGTTAGCAGCCAGAAGTTAGCAGCTCTGGTTTCAGTATGGGCCTGTGGCAACATACATTCAGAAACTTAACTACAGGTACAGCTTCTACGGAACGAATGCTTCAGCTAGCAAGATGAAAGCAAGATTATGTATAGTTAGAGTTGCTGCAATCAGGCCCCCAGTTGCAATGTAGATATAACATAAGACCTCCTGTGAAGAGACAAATCAAACTCTGAAAGTCAAATACATTTCATTTCTCAGCTATGTTTCAGGTAATTTACAATTATAAAGTTTGCACAGTAGGACTGCTGCTTCAACATGATATGCTGTGCTACACCAGTACCCTCTGAAAAGGGAAAACAAGAATAAGAAGTTATTTTAAATTGGAAAAAGAGATGCTAAACCAAGAAACTATTCTAAAGCAACACTTTTGGGCAGCCACAGATCAAATAATCTGTGCAATTTTAAACTGCATCTTGAAAAGAGAGACAGGGGAGAGCGCCTTTTCTTTCCTTGCTTTTTGTCTTTAGCAGAAATCTGAATGATTTCACTCAAGGATCTTTCATGCCACAGAATGCATAAACATATCTGCCACTATATTTAGATTTTTAGTCACACTAATTCATGCAGTTGTACCTATAATTGGTATTAATGCAATATTTTTTACACTGTCTATCTCTAATTACACAGAGAGGGGTACACCACATGCAAAAAATCTTTCTTACAATGGTATTAAAGTTACAACAAATTTTCAATGGAATATAGTAGATTTCTTCACTGTTTTCAGGGACAGGTTATAAAATGATATACTAATTTCTTGTTTCACACATTTTTCTCATCCTTATTACAGACAAAACTATGAGGCTAGTAAAACATACTTGAGAAGGTCAAAGGACAAAAAAAACCATAACAGTCTGTTCCTAATGACTAACCAATTATTACTACAGCTGGATGACAGATGCATATTTGTAAGATGTATGTTATCTCTTCAATAGATTAAGCTACAACACTCTCTTAATTTAAAACTGGATAGTATAGGGTATAAAAGCATTCTGACCTCTTTAGTAACACAGCACTTCAGGCTAAAAGTAGTCTAAAGTGTTCACTCATCCAGTTTAAAATCTACACTACATTCTCTATTGTGACAGTACCTTCTCCCTGACAGCAGAAATTCACCACTATTAGGCATCTAGAACCACTAAAATGAGGCATATGTTAACACACAGTAATTCATACAGGACGATAAGGTTGTAAGAAATAACAAATAACTCAAACAAGACAAAAATATTCCTTGCACATGCCTAAGGTGACAGATACTGTTACGTTGTGGTTAGCAGGGGTCTGATCCATTATCTTCTGAAGTCAGTGGAACTTATCTGGCTTTACGGGGACTGAATGAGGCTCAAAGAGCACTATGGACTTTTTAATATCCTATTAGGTCACTTTGCCTAATAGTTAAATTCATAAAATTTTCTCTCACTAGAAGAATAAAACTAATTAGTAAGAAGCACTCTGGTCTTTGAAAGAAATTACTTCAGTTACTCAAAGCTATTTATGATCAATTTTGTGTCGTTTCCTGTACTTTCAAACAGCAGCTAAAGTCACAGAAGTGTTGCCATCACTGCCTTGCACTGGTAAAACACAGTTCTTCACTGCCAATACTTTTTAAAATGCTGGTGCTTAATCTGAGTAGGAGATGGGCAATAGCGAGAGCTATTGTGGTGGGTTGACTCTGGCTTGAAGCCAGGTGCCCACCAAAGTTGGTCTATCACTGCCCTTGTCAGACAGACAGGGGAGAGAAGATATGAAAGGCTTACAGGTAGAGATAAGGACAGGGAGAGATCATTCAGCAATCACCATCACAGGAAAAAGACTAAACAACAACAAAAAATTAATCTAATATATTGCCCAAGCAAAACAGAGTAGGATAATGAGAAATAAAACCAAATCTTAAAACACTTCCCTCCAACCCTCCCTTCTTCCTGGGCTCAACTGTATTCCCAAATTATCTACCTCCTCCCACCCCAGGGAATGAGGGTTGTGGTCAGTTCATCACACGTTGTCTCTGCCAGTCCTCCCTACTCAGTGGGAGGCATTCCTCACACTTCACGGGGTCCCTCTCAGAGACAGTCCTTCATGAAGTTCTGCAACATGAGTACTTCCCATGGGTTGCTTCCATGGACTGCAGACCTACAGGAACAGACTGCTCCAGCATGGGTCCCACACAGGGTCACAAGTACAGCCAGCCAACTTGCTCCAGCATGAGCTTCCCATGGGGTCACACCCTCCTTTAGGCATCTCCACATGTTCTGGTGTGGGGTCCTCCAAGGGCTGCAAGTGGAATCTCTACTCCACATCATCTTCCATGGGCTGCAGGGGACAGCCTGCTTCACCATGTTCTTCACCACAGGCTGTAGGGGAATCTCTGCTGCCTGGAGTACCTCCTCCCCCTCCTTCTTCACTGACCTCTGAGTCTGTAGATTTTCTCAAGCTTTCCACTCTGGTGGCATAAACCTCTGCTAGGATTTTTTTTTTTTTTTATTCTTAAACAAGTTAGCATAGAGGTGCTACCACCATTGCTGATTGGCTTGGCCTTGGACTGTTTGATATTGGCTCTGTCAGACCTAGGGGAAGCTTCTAGCAGCTTCTTGCAGAAGCAACCCCTGCTTCCAAAACCTTGCCACATAAACCCAAACCAGCCTTAGATATATTAACATTGATAGTGAAGTATCATCTGTCTGTGGTTTCCTTAGGATCAGGATATTTTACATGGACAGGTGGGATACGGACAGTTTACTCACAAAATCACTATGAAAGGGGAACAATAACAGCCCTCAGCAAATTTCACCCACAGCCAGTGAAAACACACAGTACCTTATGGACCTCACAATAAGAGTCAGGGGCCATACTCAGACTGCCCTGGAGGCAACCAGGAGACCCCCTTACTGACCAGCCCCTTTTATAGGGCAGTGATATGAGGTGGTGCGGAAAACAGAGTGGGCTGACTCATGTCCCCTGTGCTGGCTGCTTGGGGAGGTTACCTCTGGCCTGGCCAGAACAAGGAAGTTTGATTGAATGTCTGTGTTCTCTTTAGCTGCTCATCAAACAACAGTCCTTAGCCTTGCAAAAATTTGCTTTTATGACCTGTGGACAGTTATAGGGCTCAATGCTACAGCATTTCTTCAAACAGCCTCTGATTTCCAGCACTCAGAGAAAGGAATTAAAAGTAAGAGGTGTCTGTGTGTATGTGCTCTTACTGTCGCCTTTCCCTCAAGCCCTTACATAGACACAATTTCATTCGATGTTTCCAGTTGTCATCAAGACAAAATGATAGCCTTTTTCCTATAGTCTAAATATTATACTGGGGCATCTGTTGGTCCTTTTAATTTTCTTGTAGATTGAACATTTTTCCCCATCGATTCTTTCGGTCTGCAGATTCTTATTCTGAGGGGAAAAAAAATCCTGGAACACCCTCAATTCACCTGCTTATCAGATCCATTCTGCCACCCTTCCTGCCAATAGCTTTTCAGTAATTAGGTTAAATAACAAGCATGGCTGGCTGTTCAAAGCAATATAGATATTTTCTGTTACTCATAATGTTCTTCTCCTTTAGGGTAGTAGTATGATTTTTAAGCAATGTTTCTAAATTTGTGGTTAATTAACAATAGATTAAAATATCACAAAGTGTCATGTGTGCACTTTATTTTTGTTTTACTGATGAATACAATGACAAAACTCTCTTATCTTCTTTTAGGTTGCCATTTAATCCTTTTTAGTTATGACTCATACATTAAAAATAAACAATCAATATTTATGTGTATCCTGAGTGTGCTCTTATAAGGAAAGATAAAGATGTTCTCTCAGAAGATCTAAACAATTCTGTAGGCAAGTTATTTTTAAAAAAATGACATATTTTTGAGTAAGTGGAGATCCTGCTACTGTGGAAATATTTGACTGCACACAATCTTGGCATTGATTCCACCCACCTCAGGCAGAGTTATTTATTATAATGCTTATCAGTGCACTATAGTTAGTAGAGGGCATGGTTTCCTTTTTTTTTTTTTGCCTAATGCAACAGAAAGCTTTATTTACAATTTCATTTTTGTTTTAATATAGCAATCAGATTGCTAAATAAACTATGCCTCAGTTCCAGAAGCTACAGAAGTACTTGGATATGCCTGTGATGTGGATTCCAACCAAGGCATTTCTGCTACAGAGCACTCTAAGCTCGATTGGGAAACAACAATAATATAACATTTTTATGTCTCTGAAACAAAACTGACACTAGGCAATGAGTCATCTTTCAAACTGAGAAATATATATATACATATACATACACACATAAAATCCTTTATCAATAGTAAGTACCAATTTATGCAGATTTCAGTCTAATCTGCTCCTTCCACCAGCAGCAGTTTAAAAATGCTTAGATTTTGTACCGCTACCCCGAATATATGAGAAGAGAAATAAATGCAAGTAGTATTTTTTCTAGTAGGGAATCTATATGCTGCTTGTTTTAACTTGTGGCTGGCAAGACAGAAAACTTGTAAAATGGGATTTTTGATGCTATAAGCTTATTTTGGTGTCTGCCCTGTCTGCTGGTGAGGACACACCCACACAGTTTGGCTCATTACCTCTAAGCATAACTGATTCGTTTTCAATGGAAAAAATGGCACACCACTATAAATTAGTCAACTGAAGCTATAACTGAAAGAAAGTGGAGCACATGAAAGACTTGCTTTGAATGCCCAGATAAATCCACTTGACTTTCACTACCAGCATCTGACAAAGCTGGGAAATACCCTGGTGCTATAAAAGCTTAAGACATGCAAAAGCCTTTGATGCCTTATTTGTTAGAACAAGTAGTGGAAAATATTATCTATTTCAGAGTGGGAAGATGAACAGCATGAAATGTGTTGAGTTTGGTTTGCATGGGGTTATATCTGACTTTTACTTAGTGAATTACAGTGCATACAAGCTCCAGACATTTTTTCTTACTTCAGTTTAGCACTACCAGTTCTAACCACCACCAGATCCTGGGAAATAGTCTGTACACTGCACTGATGATATTAATTAGAATTTACTGTGGTACAATATAGCAATATAATTTATCAGTATCTGCAGATGCACTACAATCTTCCCATCTCTGATAGGAACTAACACAGGTACTGTCTCACCAGAATTACAGATGACTGCTGCAGGAAGGTATCGATCCAGTTTGTCCAAATTCCCAGTCAACAAAGAGAAAGAAGTGCTTCTGAAGACCTACAGAGGCAGATCCAGTCCATCAAACATAGATACTTTCTTTTTTTTAATGACTACACTGCAGATGCTGTCAATATCTTGTTTTGATTAAATTTCAATCTCAGCAGAGTACTTGTGAGACAGACAATTACTCTGTCCAAAGCAATGACCTTTAAATATCAATGACTAATGTTAAGTGCCAAGGTAACTATTAAAAAATTGGGGAGATTGCTGAAAAGTAGATGGGCTGCACTGCTATTTAGAATCATAGAACAGTTTGGATTGGAAGGGACCTTTGAAGTTCATTTAGTTCAACACCCTGCCCCCAGTAATCAGGGACATCATCACCTAGATCTGGTTGCTTAGAGGCCCATCCAACCTGACCTTAAATGTTTTCAGGGATGGGGCATCTACCACCTCTCTAGGTAACAAGTTCCAGTGTTTCAGTACAGTCATCATAAAAAAATTTCTGCCCTGCTAAAAAGTCTGTTTCCATCTTCCTTCTAAGCTTCTAATACTTCTAAGTATTGAAAGCCAGAAAAATGTCTCCCAGAGCCTTCTCTTCTCCAAGCTGAACAACCCCAACTCTCTCAGCCTCTGATATTTTGGTGGCCCTCCTCTGGACCAGTTCCAACAGCTCCATGTCTTTCCTGTGTTGAGGGCTCCATAGCTGGTAGGAGAACTCCACTCAAGTGGAGACTCCACTCAGGAGGGATCTTATGAGAGCAGAGTAGAAGGGCAGAATCACCTCCCTCAACCTGCTGGCCATGCTTCTTTTGATGCAGCCAGGTATATGGTTGGCTTTCCGGGCTGTAAGTGTGCCTTCCCAGCTCATGTTCAGCTTTTCACCTACCAGCACTCCCAAGCCCTTCTTCTCAGGGCTGTAGTCAATCCATTCATCCCCCAGCTTGTATTGAAAGCAGGGGTTGCCTTGACCCAGGCGCATGAAACTTGCACTTGACCAATTGAACCTCAAGTTCACATGGACCCACTTCTTGTGCTTGTCCAGGTCCCTCTGGATGGCATCCTGTCCCTCAGGCATGTCAACACCACTCAGATTGGTATCATCTTCAAACTTGCTGAGGGTGTAATCAATCTCATTGTATATGTCACTGATGAAGAAATTAAACAGTACTGCTCCCAGTATGGTCCCCTGAGGGACCACTGATCAACATCTGGACATTGAGCCATTGACTACTACTCTCTGGATGTGACCATCCATCCATTTTGTACTTAGAATGAAGAGAATTTTGAGATGGACCTAATTGTAATTTATGCAGGATTTAGCACACAGGCAAATCCCAATATATGCTACTTAGACAATCCTTATAGGGAGACCTGAGAAAGAAAGGAGAGATTGTGGTAAGCAGCATTCTGAAGAATTTTCCTCCTGATGACAGTATGCTGAGACATTTCCTTTTCGAAGTTACTTCTACCTGTCCTCCTCAGATTATGAAATTCAGAAGCATTATCTTTGATTAAAAGTACTTATACATTATATCTAGTCTAACTATATACATTAGTTATGCAAATAAAAATGTTAAAAAGTATTACAGAAATCTATGATGTTGGTGTAATAGTATTTTTTACTGTGATTTACATGTTTCAGTTTTTCTGCAATTTGTGTTTGCTATTCTGAATCCACCTTTTTGGAGCTTTGCTGGTGTAAATTCAATTTTTCCTCAAGGAAGTTACAGCCAGGAAATATTTACACAGATATTCCAAAGATGATACCTTTTCTTTAGCTCTCTTTCCAAATTTTATGCATATCTTCAGATCAAATGTCTCCTTGCATGCACAGAGTAGAAAAAGAAATAAAAAGTCTGTAGATATTTGATTGATGTTGGGTTTAAAGATGAACAGCATTCTTCACATATCCAACCTAAGGATCTATCTTCCTAAGGGAATGAAACATCACAGAGCAACAGATGCTGCACTCTTCAATGGCACAGTGATAACTAGAAAGTCCCATCTTGGGACGTAAATACTTCATTCATATTAGACAAGAGAAAACAAATAAACATAAAATAAATATCCCAGGCAGAAAATAAAAGATATTGAACTGCTTTTACCTTTTCTATATATGCCACAATTTCCTTGTCCAAAGATAGATGATTTTAAAAAGAATGAGCCACTACTTTCCTGAAGTATCTTAGTTCACTCCTCACAACACCTTTAATGTGAGGCTGTACTAGGAAACAGGCTTTCTCATGTTGTCCCACTTGCTTCTTCTGCCCTTTTTTAGAGCTTCTTCCACTTTTCATTCTTTTGTCCATTCTTACTTCATGTCCTTTCCAGCTGCACAATTCACATCTATATTATTCATATTATAATGATTATCCTGTTTTTGTCCTTCAGTTCTGTTCACAGTCTATCCTCTAGTCACCAGAAAGCTTCAGAGTTACTATCACCCAAAGCTGAGTTCTGCAGTTGTAGCAAGAAGAAAATTGATGCTGTTGTCTCCAGAGCCCAAATCAGTACTCATACAACTCAATATATATCAACCAATCGCAGGAGCTAGAAGAAAAGGTAGAAATACTCACACTTGACAAAAAATGTTTGCCTTTTTGGCAGACATGATGAGAATGGATTTGGATTGTTTGCAATTGTTGGAAATTTTTTTTCTGCTTAGGATGTAACCTTCTCTACCAAAAGATAGGACACGATTATGCAAATTATTAAATTTCATTATAAAGTTTGCAAAAGACAAAAATATCACAAAGAGGTTAATCTGTAAAATTGTTGAGTTGGTGGTTTTCAGGTGATCAAGATACCTCTAGTGTAATAGAGATACCTTAGTACTGTGCACAAAACCACTCATTACAGCATGCTGAATAAAGATTTATAATTAAAATTATAATTTTACTTTAGAAAAATGAACAGGCACATACACATTCCCTACAGGAAGAACAGCACTCCTCAACTGTCTGAAAACTCTTTTTAGATAAGTCTGAACTCACTCTTTTGAGGGGGCTTGATAATTCGAGTTTTCTGAGAAGAAAACTGCTCCTTGTACAGCATGTTATCTTTATCTGAGTTGCTTGTTTTTTGTGTTTGCTTGGGTTTTGTTGTTTTGTTGGGGGTTTTTTTTGTGTGTGTGTCTTGGTGTACTGCACAAACTATTTCATAGGGAAAAATATGGTATCATGTAAAAAATTAGAAGTTATAATGAATTTTCTGTTTTCCTCTGCACACAACCTCTAAACAGACCTACTCGTAAAGCTCACACAACTACAGCAAGTTGTTTCTAAACAGCTGAATTCTGATACCACTACATGTTCTGAACATGCAATTAATCCACAATTAGACTCATCATCTTCAAGAGGGGTGCCACAGTAGTTATTGAAAATGAATGTCCAAGCATGGTACAAGAAAGAGACAAGTGTGATATAAGAGTACATGCAAATGAAATTCAAGCCCTGTAGCTGTAAATGTCATCCTGTGTTCAGCAAAATTTGAATATGGAAGATTTCGTTTTCTGCTCTATTTGCTGTCTTGGTGCAGAAGATATTAATATAAAGAAGAAGAGATGATTAATTTGTTTTGAAAAGTGATACATCCCATATTTTATTTGCTGACCATCTAGAATCATATTCTGACACTTTTAAACTCCTGCTGATTAGTATTTTACTTTGAGAACAGTTTCATTGATTTTTGGTCTGGCCCTGAGTCCAGAGAGAAAAGTGCCTAGTATGTGTTCTGGTTTGGTTTTGCTTTACATCAGTGATGCAGAGGAAGGACAACTGATATGTCATTTAAAAAAACAAAGTGATGCTAAGTCAGCATGTTTCTTTCTGCTTTTCTCCCACTTGCTGAAGAGTCACAAGGGCATATTAAGACTTCAGAACTTTGAGAACTCCTTCTTGAACTCTTCTTCTCATAACACTACAGCTAGGTATCAAAATGATCTCTGTTTCCCCCTCCCTCCCTTCCTCTCTCTCTAAATACCAGAGCAACTGCTACTACTTGAGATGCCTACAATGAAGGACACAACAAAAATTAAATTCACAGTGAAGCAGATACTACTTATTTCCACTGTAACCATGGTTGCATCAGTGAGTACTTCTATTGTTAGTACACCATTCTAAAGGCAAAGAGGAAAGCAGCAGGTCTTTCTGATAGCAAGATAGATTTGAATCCAACATGACAGAATGTCTAACATAAGGAAGACACAAGACTTAGGGGACTATATCATCATTCTCATTATTGCCAAGACGTTCCTGAATTACTGAAAAAAAATCACATGCCTGAAAGCACAACATGCCTTAACTGATTTCCTAATACTTTGTAGAATACTCTGAAATGATGAAGACTGTATCATGCAGTGAAAAGCTAAACTAGGTCAATATACACAGATATCTTCTGGTATGGTCATTAGTATTGTATATGCTAATCAATATTTTCTTCCAGTCATTTGATTAAGAAGCAGTTTAGGATTAATTTAATGAATTTAAATTGCATTAATTCCCAAATAGATATTTTATAGCAAGTCATATTAATATATTTGGAAGATATTTCCGTTCCTTTTGAAATTTTCTCTGAAACTGGGAAAACTACATCTTTAATCCCCACAGTCAGTATCTGTTTCTAATATAATGGCAAGGATTAGCACAATATACAATGAAAAGTAAAAACCAAGAAGGAAAGTTGTCAGAAGAAAAAAAAACATACATGAAGGTTTATTTCCTAGAAATATTGACTATGAAATAAAATACAGTAAGAAGGCTGAAAATTCAATCAGATGGCAAATAATTCCAAACATGAAGATTAAAGAAAAATACCCAACAACAAACAACCCCATGGGGATATATTGCCATACCTAAATTTTACTATTCTATATTTTTAAAATCCCTTTTTTCAGTTCCCTTTAAATATAATGTGTCAACAGAGTTGACTCTCTGAAATCAAACAGAGTCAGGGTAGTAACGTAGTTAGAAAGTTTTATCACTTTATATACATACCAATGCAAATCATGACAGACTCCAACAATGTAAAGTGTTTAGAAATTCTGCCATAGGATCTTCTGTTTGTCATCTGCAGTAGAGATCTGGGCTGTGGGACAAACAGCTTACATGAGCCTCAGAACCACTGACAGACAGACAGATTGTGGTGTCTTTCTTGATTTTAACTCTCACATTTTGGAGGTGATATTTAACAACACGTAGATGACGCATCTTTAGGCCTGTCTACCTGCTGTGGAGCTTACTGTTGCATGGAGAAGATACAACTATTAGAAGCTAGGCAACTATTTCTCACGAGGTTTTTACTTTCTTCCCTAATTCCCTATGGTTGATACTGCAATTTCAGTCTCCTTGGAGCTATTTCATCCAGGTTCAGACACATTAATCCACATTTAAAAGGAAACAAAACAATATGAAAGAAGATACTTGTGTACTCATCTTTTTTTTCCATACGTATCACTCCAGTTATCCTCTCTCTTTCCTTCTCGCTACTTGGGCGTCCTAATTAGACTCCAGGTTTCACATGCTTATCACTTCAAATCTCAGAATCATAAGATTGCATGAGAGTATGTTTATTTTTAATTGAAACACAAAACTCTGGGGTTCTATTATGTTGCAAAAGAAGTCTTAAAACCACAACCAAATGTAACAAATACAGCAATATATGCAGAAAACCTGAAACCCAAGTTCTGAAATCTCTCACAATCAGATAGAGCCAGAGAGGAGAGCGTGGACCTCACCCCTGTGCTCTCTGCCTGACAGGCCACGATTCTGACAGCATTCCTAAGAGCTGGAGGTGAGAGGTTTCCTCATTGCACCTCCCTCCTGCATGTACCATGGATGTGCCTCCATTCAGCTCAGTGTATTGCTAGCACTAGCTGTAAGGGGACCTAGTGACAGTATGGCAGCAGTGATGGGAGAAGATAAGATGCCTCTCTGGAGGTGACAGGCAGAATTCCCCAAGCAAATGCGTGGCTTGCCCTCGGAGGGCTCCTTCAAGAGCCATTGACTTGTGCTGCAGGTCAAGTCCAGAGAAGGCAGCCATAACGAAGCACTGGGCATGGGTGGAAAGGACCAGTGCTGGGATCACATGCTGACATACACACCTGATGACACCTCACACTCACCACAGCACACTCAGCTCTCCCTGACAAAGCTCAGTCCCCTTAGGTGCATCCTTACTTTAAAACAACAAAAAAACCAAAAGCAAGAAAGCTGCATGTACTTCAGTCTCTTATTTAGTTTGTTCATCATTTATGTGGCTGACTATTTAAAGCATTCAGTCTTTGTGTACAGTCAGTATGAACTTATTTGTAAAAATAATGTGTGGTAAATTGGCAGACAAGTACAGTTTAAAATATAGACAATCTGTTGAGTGCTGTAGGAGAGCTGCCATAAAATTCCATTTCTTACATTATAATATGTTTAACATTTTATGCAACATAGTACTTCAAGAAAAATGGCAAAATTAAACAGTAAAGATTCTTTGAAAATGCCTTGTAAGGAAGAATGCACATAGGGACTGTCAGAGCACAGTGAGAGCTGGGGCTGGGGTGGCAGTGCCTCTCCCGGGGTGGCAGGGAAGGGCCTGGCACCAGGGCCTGTCCCAGCCACAGGCAATCATAGCCCAGGGCGTCATGGACCTCCCTGGGCATGGAATAGGACATGGGCCCATGGCTGGCCAGGGCAGGGCTGTGGGGATCTGGAAACCAGCCCTGATGTGGCATCGCTGGGCTGACGGCCCGGGGGCTGACATGGGTCCTGGGCTGTGGTCTGGGTGAGGACATTCCCAGGGAGGGGTCAGAGACAGGCAAGAGGAATGGTGCACTTGGGGCCCTAGTTTATTGAGCTTTCAACAGAAAGAGAAATACCTATAAACAGTATCATTTTAACCTTTTAATGAAAGAAAATCTATAGAAAACCTATAACTGATATTTTATAATTCACAGAAAGAAATCCTCAGTGTAATTTTCCAGGGTGGAGCTTATAGTCTTGTTAACTGGTGAGTTTATGAAATAATAACATTGCGCTGCTTGCACTGAGCTACAGAAGATTGCAAATACCTTATAATATATTTGGGGCCTGAGGGCCCTGACAGCAAGAATTAACAAATGCTGGTAACTTTCTGCTTAGATTTACCACTTGTTAAAATTCCATAAAGACTCTGAAAACAATAATAATTTTCTCAACTCAGAAAATAATATGGGAGTCAGCATATCAAGTTGTTCAAACACATGAAGAAAAGAGAATTAAATTCATTTTTGTAATTGTTATTAACAAAAAACCCTAGAACATCTAAACACTGTGAAATCCAAAGCCCACTGAGGCTAAAACCCATTCCTGTGTAGAGTCAGAATTTCAGGCTGTTTCTTTACACCAATATCTAGCACACAACGTAGTCTCTTTGTGTTGTCATTGTTCTGTATTAAAAATTATCTCAGGAAAAGTAGCAACTCTAAAAAACATTCTTATTTAAGAATGTTTATTTATTTAACTAATTTTTATTTAATTAAACTCAAAAGGTTTGATTTTTAAGGAAAGCAAAAGATCTTTTTTGTTCAATAGTCCATTAATTAGATCTTAAATAATAAATGCAGGGGGAAGAGAATTGTTGGGGAGCTTTCACTACACAGAAATGGTCTGGCAAAATACTCCACATATTTTTAAGTACAAGATCTGCAAAAACTTTTTCCATGTTTTACGTATATGATTTACTATTACAGAATCACAGAATTACAGAACGGTATGGGTTGGAAAGGAATCTCTGAAGATCATCTAATCCAACCTGCCAGCTAAACCAGGATCACCAAAAGCAGCTTGTACAGGATTGTGTTCATGTGGGTCTTGAGTATGTCCAGAGAAGAGGACTCCATAGCCTGTCTAGGTGGCCTTTTCCAGTGTCATTCTCAGAGTAAAGATTTGCATTATAATGAGATCGAACTTCCTGTGTTCCAGTTTGTGCCTATTGCCCCTTGTCCGGTCACTGGGCAACATTGAGAAGAGTCTAGCCCCATCCTCTAGACATGCTGCCTTTAGATATTTATAAGGACTAATCAGATCCTCTCAGTCTTCTCTTCTCCAGGCTAAACAGACCCAGGTCTCTCAGCCTTTCCTCGTAGACCACTGCTGGACTCTTCCCAGTAGTTCCTTGTCTTGAGCTGGGGAGCCCAGAACCGGACACAGTACTCCAGATACAGCCTCACAGGGCAGAGTGGAGAGGGAGGGGAAGGGAAGGGAAGGGTTAGCATTAAGACTCTATTGGTTTTTGTGCTCCAAAAGTACGTGTTTTCCTTTATCAGTAAAGTGTTTTTTGTGCCAAGTTCAGTTTTCTTTAATCTTGAATATTTTTCCCCATGGCACTGAAGAGCCATAGCAGGCATGTTCTTAGCTTTCTAAGACATAATTTGTGCCACCATATTCTATAGGTCTGAGTTAAGTGTTAGGTGATGAGGCATCCTATTGCTTCTGGTGAGATTCAGACAAGAAAATGAGCTAAGGGCAGTTTGTTTATGCCAAACAGTAGAAGACACTCTGAAGAAAAATTTGGTTTAGCCTCAGTATTCTAAGGGGCCATGTAGAATCAACAGATGAGGCCTGTCAATAAATACTTATTAAATCAGAGGATGAGAAAAGAGCATCTTGTACTTTGCCAGTGCTTTGACCACTGAAATCTGACGCCAGTGGTAGTCACTGTCTTTACTTGTCTCTCTAGGAGAACAAGAATCATCTTTTTAACACAGCTTCATTTTAACTGGAAAATAAATGACTCATTTTATTAATCACCCTATGAATGATAACAGTTGGGTTTTTTTGTTTCTGAGAGTGCTAGGTATGATGTACTCATTGGTTAACTACTTATCTCTCTTACTTCCCTATCTGGTATTTGAAATTATTTCTATTTGAGCTGAGTTTATTTTTTACTCGAAACTGTATCATTTTCTCCTTGCAAATTTCAGATAGTCTTTTATCCTACCATTTAAAAGATTTTTATCTCTTATAATACTTGTGTGTATTTATTGTATTTGATTTGATTTGATTTCAAATTAAACTCGACAGAAATGGACTACCTGGAAGCAAAAAGTAGAGTTGCTTTAAAAAAAAGGGTAAACTAATAAAAAATAACTGTTACTGTTACAGCTTTCCAGTAATAAACTGGAAAATTATTCTCAACAAAATGAAATGAATGCTAAAACAATAG
Organism: Porphyrio hochstetteri; assembly: GCA_020800305.1. Taxonomy (NCBI): domain Eukaryota; kingdom Metazoa; phylum Chordata; class Aves; order Gruiformes; family Rallidae; genus Porphyrio; species Porphyrio hochstetteri. The sequence continues at coordinate 62,428,491 of CM036905.1, forward strand.
GAACAAAAAAAAAATCTCTAGGATATAAAGGAGACATGGAGAAGTAGAATGTGAACAAAAGATTCCTTAGGTGTGCAAAAATGTCATTGTAAGATCGAATTTATATTAGTCACATTTTATAGTGAGATTTGCTCATTTTTCATGTGATTAATATAGAAAAAATATTTAAAGAATACTTGTGCAGTTGATAAAATTTATCTGTCAGTTTTCTGGAGAATTCTTGCTGCATTGTAGGATTTTGTAGGAATTTGGGTTTTTTAAATTCTCTTGGGGACCTGTTGGTAGGTGTGTACACGAGTATGTGTGTGCATGAAATGTGACAAGTCTCCTTCAGCCAGGATCTTGAATTGTGCAGACAATGACATTTTTGTTCATCTCTGCTCTTCCCTGCTTGCCTTTCCTTTCCTTCTTCTGTTAACTAATGGCAGGAGAAGTGTGAAGCTTGTCATGCATACAGATGTTAAGAAATCTCTGCCATGACTGAAAATAGTTTGAAAGTAACAAAATAAATTGCTAGCAGCAATGCATATAATTAGCAGAAAATATGACTCACTTAAAGGGTAAAACTTAGAAATATTGCAAACACACATATTTCTCCCTACTATTGAATTCCCAGTCCACTAGTATTTTCAACTGTGAATTTTTATTCAGATAATTGAAAAATGTAGAATTATTTTTTTATATTTTTCATTAATTATAATAGGCATAAAGTGGTACTGAAAATATAAGAAAATTAGCATATTCACAATAATATATTATGTCAAAGTGTGCTCTAGGATAGCTTACCTTTTGTTTAACCTAAATCATAACAATCTAACATATAGACCACAAAATAAAGAGCAAGCTCAACATAGCTGAGTTTAATGTAAATTTAAATTCAAACTGCTTCATGTTTAATGACACCACAAGCTCTTGTAGTTCTTCTTTCATGGATGGCTGAATATTCCTGTTACAGTGTAAGAGTACAGAGGAGTACAGAAAAGAGCAAACCTTGGTGTGCAGTGTAATGGTGGGAGGCGCTACAAACTGCTAAACCTGTTGCAATGTGGTTAATGCTGCTTGCACCACATTATCAAATGTGCTTGTCTGGTTGCAAGAACGCTACTATGCAAGTCCCTTTAATATCCCTTCCCTTCCCTTCCCTTCCCTTCCCTTCCCTTCCCTTCCCTTCCCTTCCCTTCCCTTCCCTTCCCTTCCCTTTTTCTTTTCATGTAATTGCCTTTTTTTTTTATTTATTACTATTAGATTCTTTGACAAGTACCAGTTTGTAGGCAGAAAACTCAACAGGTACATAGTAAAATGGTCTGTATATGAAAAAACATGTGAGCACATGAATTTAAAAAAAAAACCAACTAGTTTGGGCTTTTTGTATTCCCACGCTTTCCACTGTTTTTCTCCTATTGATGCCTGTGAGCCTAAACTTGTGCCATAAAATTGTATGGTTCATATACTGGCTTCACTTTCTCAGTTTTCCATTAACGAAGAAATACTCTGCACAAATCAAACTCCTGCAGTCACTCCTTTTCCCTGGGAACTAAACTAGAAACCCCTCCAAAGTACCCAAAGTACCTGGTTGTTAACAGAGCTCTTAGCACACTGAATAAAGTTTCTTTTCCTTGTGGGTTTGGGGTTTTTTACTGCCTGATTTTATAATTGGCTGCACGTATTAAACAAAATTAATTTATATTTTCCTCCTTTATTTTGCTCTAATGTAATTCCTTTAACCAGCAATTTACGCACAAAGAAACCCCCCCCAACCAACCAAACCAAACTTTAAAACAGAAAGAGACAGTACATGTATATGATAAAGCTAAAATAATGTCCTGGTAGAGAAAGATTTAAAATTGGATTGCTAGTTCTTTCCCTGTAGCACAGGAACTCTTGATTTCAAAACCTACTTAAAAATATTATTTTACACAGTAATGATGGGGACTCCCCACACATAACACAGCACCATAAATAATTCAGCAGTCTTTGCAACCTTGTGCACGCAGTAGGAATGAATGACTGGAACCCAGTCCTGGAGTCTCCTAAACTACTGACTTTGCCTATTGACAAAGAAAGGTTTTATTCTGTTGGCATCCAATTATCTTATGAAATCCTTTCCTAGAACCAGAAGTTACCATTCTCTTTATGGCACCAAAGTGGAAGTGGACATGTTTTGGCTAAACATGAAGGTCTTGGAAGCCCCATCCCTGGAGGTATTTAAGACCAGGTTAGATGGGGTTTTGGGCAACCTGGTCTAGTGAGGGTGTCCCTGCCCATGGCAGGGGGCTGGAACTAGATGATCTTTGAGGTACCTTCCAACTCAAAGCATTCTATGATTCTGTAATTCTCTGAAAGTGAATAGTTGAAGGGTGGGGAAACATTATTTTAAGACAAACAGATCATGTTTTTAATAAATCTGTTTAACATTCTAAGTAAAATATTTAGCCTTTATGGTTCCTTACATCCCATTTTCTTTTTTTCATATACTTTTTTCACATACTTTTCATATACTTTTGCAATTAATTCACAAAACACTTTCACTAACGCTTCTTTTAACTAGAATCTCTTGTGGGTTTGTTTTCTTTACCTTTTCACAAGCAGCAGGTGTACAGTGAAGTGCCTTACTTCAGAATGTTTTCTTGTGTGCCTTTGTTTTGGCATGTTTATACACTGCTACATTCAGCCCAGCTGCTAAGAAGATCCTATGAGGGTCCTTCATTTTATTGTTTTTGCTGAGCAGATGAGATTTTTCCCAATAATGAAACATTCTGGAATAATGAAAGAACATAACTGTCAAGCCCCAAACTCTAGTTAATCTAGACTACAGATGTTCAGAGAACCCACACAATATTTGAAAGTACTGATAATCAGAGCTTTTTTTTAAAGCTCCATATCCTCATGCTTAAAATCCAGAATGAGGAGTGGAGTGTGTATTTTGGCTCCAGTATATTTTGGTAACCTGTCTAGCTGAGGGGCCCTATTGCACCATAGTGCGGTGCTTGCAGTTTCCCCGATGACAGAAGGATTTTCACCCAGATTAATAGTTCTTTTTTAGCAAAGCCAAAAGATTATGAGTTGAAGTGGTTAAAGCTATCTCATTGACATTATATTGAGACGGGGCTTAATGCATTGGGTGGTCTGAGACGGAGTTGATTTTCCCCACAGCTGTCCCTCTCACAGTGCTGTGCTGTGCACACGTAGCGAGCAAGGTGTTGATACCACACCGTGGTTTTAGCTACTACTGAGCAGCACTGGCACAGTACGAAGACTGTCTCTCCAACATTCCCCCCTCCTCGCCTCCCAACAGGCTAGAGGTGGGCAAGACCTTGGGGAGGAGACACAGCCAGGACAGCTGACCCAAAGTGACCAAAGGGATATTCCATACCGTAAGATGTCTGCTCAGCAGTTAAGAAGCTGAGAGAAAGGAGGAGGAAGTGGGGGCATTCATTATTTACAACATTTGTCTTTTGGAGCAACTGCTACGCATACTGAAACCCTGACGGGAAGTAGAAAATCATCTTTTGTTTTTCCTTTGCTTCCACATGCAGCCTTTTGCTTTATTAGCCTGCCATCATCTTGAACAATGAGTTTTTATTTGGGGTTTGTTGGGGTTTTTTTCATCGTATTTTTCTCCCCTCCCTGTCCAGCTAAAAAGGGCAATGATAGAGCAGTTTTGTGGACACCTGGCATGCAGCCAAGGTGAAACCACTGCATCTAATGACAGAAATTTTTACTTTCAGTACTACTTTGCATGGGTTTAGTGTAAGCAGGTTTGATATATTTGTGTGTGAAGGAGCTTGGCATGGCCTGAAACACCTGTCAGATGCCTCAGTGTCTTGACATTCTCAGATGGAGAGGTCATTGATCTTCTTATCATTTTCAGGCTTGCAATGGAGCAATAACCTTGGGGTAGAAAGGTAGAATAATGGTGCCAGTTTGTTGCAGTACTGGTTATGGTATCTGCTTTATTGCCAGTGGTGTTAGAGACTGGATTGTTTCTCAGTGGTAAGATCTTTCATAAGCATCAATTGTTTCTCTTTGCTCATTCCTCTGATCGACACCTACTTTGTGGTCCTCACACTTGGCTTTGGAATTAGCTCTCCTTCTTTAACTCACATTACATGATGAAGTGAAATATGAATTGAATGACCTTTAACCAATGGATTATGATCACAAACTTTAAGATGTTTATTTAACAAATCATGCTACATTGTTTCTTGATCACAGTTGCTGTTTTGGTAGTCTGCATGCTTTTACATTTCTATGTATGAAAAGGAGGCCCTTTAGCTGAGCAACGCCACAAATTTCTTGTTCATTTGCCTGGGTTTCAGCAACTCTTAAAAACATCACTGGCATGCACTCAGAGCTGTTCTATGCCATCGGCAATGACCAATTTGGAGCAATTTGTAAAGAAAATAAAATGAAACTAGACAAAAGAAAAAAATTATACTAGAAAGAGAAGACATTTTTTCTTGCCTTCATGAAGTTTTTTGCTTGCACCAATATATTAAAAATAATTATAATAGTAATTAAATTGTAGTCTGAGAACTTGACAGTACAGATAGCTACTCTCAATATAGCTGGATGCAATTTCTCATTCTTTATGGTAACCATGGTAGAGTTAAATTTTCTATTACGCCTCAAGTATTTCAATAGCAGACTGAATTAAAATGTTTAATCACATCTTTTGCCACTTTAGTTGCAAGCAACGCTTCAGCTGAATAACATGAGCCACAGTGGAAAAAGAGCAGAATGAATGCTCTGAGACAATGTCCCTCATCTCAGGTCACAAAAAAAAATGAGTTCCCTTTCAATTTTCAGGTCTGGGAATCTCAAGTAGGTCTTTATCAGCCCTTAAATCGTGTCTCCAAAAAAAAGCATCTTGGAGGAGTGTAATAATACCAGAAGATGCTTGTCCAATCAACCTTTCCATAGCTAGGAACTAGAACCTGTTCCGTAGATCAGACTGAGACAGAGATGAACCCCATTCTTTCCCAGGTGAGGACTTTCAGCTTTACTGACAGGTGCAAACTATGGTACCAAACTCTCAAGTTTGTCTTTTATTGGTCTTTAGTTGGCTTTGAACAATTCCCATCTAAGCTAAGTGTATGCCCCTGTTCTAAACTTTCTCTCCTTCCCATCAAATGTCTGCAATGAGAGATTTTTAAGGTTACCATGACGCCTTTTGAAGCCACATGTAGAATGTTTTTTTTTGTGTCTGTGTGTGTGTGAGAAAACCAGGTTTAAGACAGTTTAGTGAACCACAGAAATCACGATATGGAAAGTTAAACCCACAGCTGAAATAGGTAAGAAACTTAAAGTGAGGAAGTACAGAGAAACCCTTAAAGCTGTGACAATATGCAGAGAACCTTTGGGAAATAAGCATGAATGTAATTGTAAAGTACAATTGGAATTATAACTCCAATTACATTGGAATGTAATTTATTCACACAATATTACATTTCTTTTTTCCAGTATCAGGCAAGATCCTCTGAAGTTTATTTTTGTACTCCTCTCTTTAGTCTCTAATGGCTTCTTTAGCAAATGAAGACTAGCTCTAATTATTGCTGTGCTGTGTAACATTTCTAAGACAGGTTCTTCTTTCTCCATCTTCATCTAAAACTCCTATGCAGGCCTTCATCATGCTGTAGTAGCTGTTGGCAAGCTTCAACAGATTAAGTGCTGCATCATCAGTAATATTCAAACGGAGTTACAGGAATCACTTTCCCTTCTTATTGCTTTGACAACATCACATACCTTTGCAACCATTACTTGCTCCTTACTTTGCATTGCATTTCTTGAAAGTAAAGGCTATTTTTTTTTTCAAATTTGGTTCTTCACTTCCCCATATGATCAGTTATTCCTTGGGAGTGTGGTGGTGTCAGCCCCCTCTTTTACCCTGTCAATAGCAAAAGATTTTATTAAGTCTCCACTTTGTTGGAGACTGCATGTGAGGTAAAGCCATGGGAAGACTTGGGGAGGAAGCCAGCTTTCAGTTGTGTCTTTAAAGCCTTCTTTCTGACACAAGATTATATCTTATTTTTTTAAATAACCTGGCAAATGGTAAGGAAGACTGTCAATGGCAATAAAGAGTACAGTCTCACTGTACTCTTCCTACCTGTCTTTACCCACTTAATTTATCTCCTCTAAGTTCCATATGCTCGAATACCAGATGAAACAGAGCCAGTTGACAAGACTGACTGGGCATTTCATACTTTTGTGGTAATTAATAGATTTGGTTGGCATACTTGGAGCTTAGATAAGCAAAACTGCTTAGGAGATCTGATGGTCAAATTCCATTCAAGGGAAGCTTAAGCTCATAATTAAATGGAACAGTCGGTACCATTCACTGCTGAAGTTTCCATAAAATACATCATTATGCTTTTATGCTCTTGATCAAAATTACCCATGCAGTTAAGTTTTACAGAAAGATGCCCTCTACTGTAGGGAGCATTCCCTTATTATGACAAAATCCAAAGGGCTTGCTTCATCACAGTTTTTTTCAGTTCTTCCATAGTTCTTAATTTTCCATTCTTCAGATCTAGTTTTCCCTTCTTCCACCTCATTGACCTCACGAGCCTACATGAATAGAAGGAGGCTCCTATTTAAATTGATACCACAAAGTGTAGGTACTAATTGGTAGCTTCCGCGCTATGCACTAACCTCAGCACTGTGAAACTAGATACTTCAGCCACTTACTCCTCTGTGAATTTGGAAATAGCAAAGCTAAGGGCAGCAGGTCAATGAGGACAATAATATGAGTACCATTAATAGTCTTTCTGCGCTGGGTTTTTGCTTTAATGGCTGAAAGGCAGTAGAGGGGATGGGCACGAGGAGCTGAGGGGCCAACAGACTTTCCAAAGTATTCCGCAAATATTTATCAAACGCGTGCCTATGAAGGAGACCTGGCTGCTATACAGCTTTGCAAATAACTGACTCCTCCAGTCCATGCAACAGGAGTTGGAATCTTCCCCCAGACCAGTGCTGAGAACAACTACCCTGGGTGAACACGGACAGTGAACTCAGATTTCCCACATGTCTGGCAAATGCCTTGATCAGTATGTTGGTGTTTTTCTGAAAGAGGGGAAGGAGGAAGGATGTCATCACCACCACTCATCTTTATCGAAAGAGTGATAATTCCATGCATACAGATGCTGTTATACAAAGTAACAGTTTGAAGCTGCAAATCCTGATCTGACCTACATACCTTATTGTGCAGAGTTATGTGCTTAAAGCCAAAGGAAGAAAAAGCAACCAAACAAATAATGGAAAAAAACATGAGAAGTAGTTCATACTAGCCAGCCTATGTGGCAGCCTGCTGAACATGCTTGCTCTCACCACTTTGTTTATGCTGTCACCTAACTCACAGGTCAGATTTGTTGTGATAGTCATGCATATAGTCTCTGATGGATGATGGATCTTACCCTCAGCTAGTGTGATTGTCAGGCAACTGCTCTAACCGTTTGCATCCTGAAGATAAATTAAATGAGGATAAGTATCTGGAACGGCCAAGAAAAGCAACAAAAAGCCACTTGGAATAGTGACACAGATGTAGGGGAAGAGTCATTTTATTTTGGCTCTTTTATCCTGTGCATTGCACTGAAAGGCCAAGCTCTGGAAACAAACTGGGCATGGCACCAGCATTTTCACAGATTCACAGAATTGTAGGGCTTGGAAGGGACCTCCAGAGAAAAATGGGTCCAATGCCCATGCCAAAGCAAGTTCCCTAGACAGATCACACAGGGAGGTGTCCAGATGGGTCTTGAGTATCTCTAGAGAAGAAGATGCCACAACCCCCCTGGGCAGCCTGAAGCCTTTCTTTGTACTTGTTTTTTAAATGTTGGCAGCTCTTCTTGTCTATTTATCTTCTACCATACAGGTGCACCCTCTGTGTGTTTATATTTTCTACATTACAGTGGCAGGAATGAGCAAAATAATGGGCCAAACCTACTGTGAAGCCACCACAGCAGTGTCACTGAGCCTGAACCTGCTGCTGGCTGTGGCTCCCTGCCTCTCTTGAACCTTTCTGAAGAGGATGAAGTGACTTCAGGCTTCTGAAATAATAGAGTCAACCCTTCACGGATGAAACTCCTCAGCTATGTGGAAGAAACGCAAACAAATACTGAAAATCTTCTTACAAGAACAAAACAGCGTGGTTCATTCTCAGGCTGGAAAGAACTTCATTTCAAACGAACACTCTGAAAACCTCGACTTCATACCGTTTTCTGGCAACAATTTATTCCCGACTCCAGCTTTTCCCGGATCCCCCCGCCCCGTCCCGTCTCAACATCCCCTTCCCACCCGCCCACCTGGGGCGTCTCGGGCCAGCGCTGACGGGCGAAGAGGGGCGCAGGGCGGCAGGGCGAAGGGGAGTCTCCGCGGGCAGCAGGCACCGCCGCCGCCCCAGGCTCGAGGGTGGCGTTTGGCGGCTAAGGCGCCGCAGCCCCCCCGTGCTCGCAGGCCTCTTGGTGGGGCCGAGCTTGGTGGCGCTTACTTGAGCAACGGGAGGGGGAGTCCCTCGAGGAGCCGGACGGGCTGGGAGCGACGAGGGCGCCTAATGGACGGGCACGCGTCTGCCCTCCCTCCCTTTTTAACGGCCCGGGGGAGCACTGGCGCTGAGGCGAGGGTAGGGAACGGAGCTCACCGGTTGGGATCGCGCTCTAGTGTCTCGGGTTTTCTCCCTTTTTTTTTTAAAAGGAGTGGGCGTGAGGGAATCAGCGCCCTGCGAGACGCGAAGCAGCAGTGGCAGCTGCATCTGGGGAGCCGTGTGCGTGAGGCAGGGGAAGAAGACGCGATTACTTCAGAATTTATTTAAGGACTGGTGGAAACCACTGCAGCGGCTTCCAGGGGAAGTCCCCGACGACGAGGAGCGCGCCGAGCGCAGCAACGCCCTTAGCCGCTCCCTCCGCCTCCAACCCCGCCTCTGCCTCGCCCGCTGCCGCCCCCCTCGGGCCCCCGGCGATGCCGCACGACTGGGCTCCGGAGCCGAGGAGAGAGCGCTTGCCCACGCCTAGGGTTTCCAAATGCGTAATATTAATTACACGCCGGGACTATTCAGATTATAGCAGATTTCACCACTGCTTGGTCAGGGTCGGATTACAGCAGATGATACGTTTTATTACACTAAAAATCCGATTAGATGAGAGGTACTGGCGTTTGCCTGAGCTCGTTTGAATCCCGGGAAACAGCCGTTCATAGAGCTCTCATACCGCTTTCAGCACAGGTACCACCGAGTAGTTGGCCAAGATTAGGGCCGTACAGCACCCGGCAGCTGAGGGGGACGGCAGCCTTAGGCCCTTCCTCGGAAGGAAGCCGGTGCGCTGCCCCGGGTGTAGCCGGTGCTGCCCCGGGGAGCAGAGGCGCCCGGGACGCGGGCGCTGGTGCGGCACACGTGCCGTGGGTGACCTGCCGGCGCTCTCTCAGCTCCCACTGCCGCGCCTCGCCGCCACGGTTCCTGCTCTGTGCCGCTGAGATCAGGCTCTGCACGGTGCCTGCTTGAGCTGTGGGGAGTTGATTTCTTTCTGTAAAGCAGAAAACCGCGTTTGCGTTTGATCATGCAGGCGGTCGTGCGTGCGTGTGGACTTCCATCACGCACAGAGGCATAATTAGTCTGGGAGGTATTGAAGAACCTGAGAAGCCAGATACCGCTCAGTTAAGTTTAACAAAAGACGAGAAATAAAAGAAAGATGCTTTAGCCCTGGCCCCTCCTACTGTAATCTCTTGCCTCCAGCTGCAAGGATGCTGTTGCTCTAAAGGGGCTGCTGGAGCTTTAAGAGCCGCTCCCCCCTCCTGCTCCCGACAATGGTCTGAGCCGAGCTCTGCTTCCCAAAGCAAAATTTGTAATATGCCATTTTTCCCATGGATGCTTCTCCTCTTGGCTGCTGACGAAGTGACCGAAGAAAATGCTGAAGTGCCAAGCATCCAGTCTTGCCGGAGGACGGGTGCGGGGGCTTGGGGTTCCTCGGAGCAACGCCTGTGTCACCATTGCTAGGAAGATGGTCCAGGAGTGCTCGGCTGTGTGAGTCCCCGCTCGAAGCCGGTGGAGACTGCGGTTGTTATTGATCAAGTGAAATAGCAGACGCCGAAATAAAAGCCATTAGGTACTGAACCTTCTATTTCTGAGTTAGACATTCCCTCCTTAGCCCTGATACCCTCCGGGAGGTGAGATGCAAATGCAAAATCTTGCTGTCTGCCTCTTGCTGTAGTAGTTACTAGTGTGGTATTATTTAAATGCATTTCTGTAATGGGAGTTGGGAAATTTCAGACTAAAAAACGTGGAGCCAACTTCTTTTTTTTGGTGTGGCTGAGGGATGTAGGAGGCAAGAGGGATGACATAAAGGACCAATAGTTGGAATGAGTCTTTTTTTTTTAAGATACTGTGTTGATCACCCCTCCTGTGTGGAAGGAGTGCAGAATGCTTCTGTTAAAGGTGATATCATAGTTTAGTGGAGACTGGCAGGTAAGGAGTTAACTAGGAGGAGGAATATGCATGTAATGCAACTCAGACAATAGGAAGGATTTTCCTTATGGAATTACACTGTGCTGCCTAAGAGTGATCTTGCTCAGAACATCTGAAAAGATATAATTGCAGTAAGGATTGTTTTTATCAGCCACTATATCTATTTAACGATTTAGGGGGAAAAAAAAAAAAAAGCTTGTAAATGCAAAATATCCAGAATGATCCAATGAAATGAGTTTTCAAGCTGATGTCACTGTGGACAGGCTAGAATGTATGGTAGTTAGATTTCTACTTCTTTTTCCTGCAGCAAAATTACAAGTAACTTGAAATTACTTCTTAACCTTGGTGTGCAAATCAAACATCTGAGTATACAGAGAACAAGCTTTTAAAAGCAGTTCTGGGTAGAAAGGTGAGGGAGTAAAATTAGATTCACATCTAAGGTGGTAGTCTTCAAGGTGAGCAAAATGAATGCTTGTCTAAGAGCCTTTGTCAGGCAGAAGCCAAGTAGTATTCCTTCTTCCCATTCCCAGAGCTCACCCAAGTGAAAGAAGTCCAGCTGGTAAATTATTCCTAGGCTACATGAGATTGCAGAGATGCTTGTTAAAGCATCCACTTAAAAAAAAATTTAGTAATTCCAAGACTCTTGGACGATAGAGATAAGATGTCAAATAGGGTGGGGTCTAATGAGAGGAAAGCTGACTACTTTTTCATTTTCTACCTTTATAGCATAGGTACCACAGAAATTTCAAGCAGTTTGAGAAGTCAGTATTGAGGGTACACACCTGGTCCATATGTGATTACCAGCATCTGTAAATAGAAGATGGAGAGCTGCTATCAATTTAATCTTTAGTGAAGTAGCTTTTGAAAAGGAGCTTTATGTAACTCTTAAGTAAGGGTGGGAATATCCTGTGCTGTTTGTTTCAATTTTTTGTCTGTTCACTCATCTGATCTGTTCACTCATCTGTCTGTTCACTTAACTGAGCTGCAGAATTCCTAATTGAGCTAATACTGACTTCAGTCTTGATGTAGACATAATGCAGCTAATGCTACAGATTTGCTGTGACATTTTTTCTTTCAGTGTGAAACATCTCTAATGCAATGACAGCCACGTTCTTTCCTCTTCTCATAGAACAGATCACTTTAAACAGCTTTTTTTCCAGTTAAATCTTGTGTGTTTAGAAGGGAAACCTGTTTGTGATGTCTTGTAATATTATAGGCAATGGTCACATCCAGCGTGTTCCCTAATGATGCATTACAAAGATTGGTGATTTTTATGCTCCTGTTTGGTGGTAGTAGAATGACAAGAGTTTTATGGCTTGCCTGTGTTAGTGACTTTTCCAACCATCTACACTGATCCAAACTCAGTGAGGTCTATGATAGGATTTCCATGAATTTAAGGAGTTGTTGGATTATGCTCCATGCAGATGATTGGAGAAAAGACTGAACTAGGAACCAATCAACCTGAAACAGATTTTGCAGTAGATGGTGTAGTAGATACACAACGGACAAGGAAGAGAATGTATTTAGAGAACTTTAGTGTGCTGCTTCACAGGCTGCCATTGTGTATGGCTATGGTACCTGAGCACTTAAGGTCTAGAACTACTACTAAAATAAGTTCTTAGGCTTTGTTTCAGATGAGAAGAATTCTGAATTTATTACATTGCCTAAAAATCTTTTTCAGGTATGTGCTACATAGATGTAAGGAAAGCAGTAATTTGTCAGTATCCTGCACTGCCTTCAGAACCTCTCAGAGGGTTTGGGATAGTTTTAAGGTGCTACACAAGTTCAGTATCTATTGCAGTCCTTGAGGGTTTTGGGCACTTGGAGTGCTTCCTGAGCAAGGGAATTGTAATTGTCTCTTCTGTGACTCCTGATGCATCTAAGAAACTGTGTTTGTGTGTTAAACAGTAAAATGCATATTGCACTGAGAGACTGCTGTACTTACATTCAGAATCCCAGGTAAAGTGCTAAACTTTTCACTGCAGAGGTACTAAATTCAGTGTGATTGGAGCTTCTGTTTTAATTTTTAATGAGAGAGAAACACATTTTAAAATTATTATTTTTGTTCACTTAGATCAGTCAAGCATACCTTTAATTAAGTTGTACTACAGGGAAAGTCAGCTTTTTTTTTCTGGCAAAGGAACAGAAAATGTCTTTTTTTTCCCCTTTAAGTAAATCCATTTATCATGCATTATTGAAGCATATATCACTTTGTTAATCCCCTTCCCTCCACTCCTCCTTCTTTGTAACCCTGACTCTGTGGGAAATATTGCACAGAACAACGTACATGAGGGCTTATTCTGTTTTCATGGACCACTGTGGTCTTGAAGATATGGGACAGAGGTGTTTAATCCACCACTTGCAGTGTGTAACACCCACTGAAAGAAATTCCAACTCCCTCAGTGTGCTTTCTGGGATGTTCCCTCATAAAGAACTCAGCGTGCCTTCAGTCATACCCTGATAGAGCAAGTTAGCTGCCACTTAGTAGTGGGTTGCTGCTACTGTAATTATCTGGCCTGTTCCTCACCTACTCCTGAGGAACAGTATAGTTAATGAAGGTCTTCATTATCTTTTCCCTCTTCCATTCCTCCCCCTACTCCTTTTCTGACTCAGTTTTCTGGGGGAAACAGCCTGCAGTTCTCCTCCTGTAGCACAAAGAGCAGCATGGTCTTTGCTAGATGCATGGTTAGACACCACTGGTATAGTTAAGTAGGATATGAAGTATGAAATTAGGAAACCAGGTTGGATGCCTGAAGTAGTTGTCCTTTTTCTCCTTTCTTCATGTGACCAGAGTCTTGGTATCAAAATCCTTAGTAAATCCCTTCAGTGGGAATTTACTCACTCCACAAAGCTCATTCCTGAGACCTGGTTACAGATTTCTGAGTATTCCATTCAATACCATGTATTTTTCTTTTGAGAAGAAAGCAAGTCTCTGTTTCTTGGTTTCTTGGGCTTGTTTATGGTTTTGTTTGTTTGCTTGGTTGGCTTTCTGAGACATTGGTGTTGGAAAGCTTTCTATTTTTCCCTGATGAGAGTATCATTTACTCATATTTTTATTTATTATTGATGGCATAGTCTGAAACTTCCTAAATCATGTACTTATTTGTATTGTAAACATTGACTTGATAGCAGATTATGACCTTGTGTAGGAACAACTTCTGTATTGGAAATTTGAGGGAAAAATGTTTATTTATATTTACTGTTTCTTCTCTTGTGATTCTAGAAGGAGCATATACCACTTAACTACCATCATACTGTACATATAGGTTCCCCTGCCAAGCTAAGCTTTAACTGTAGTCTTCATTCTAAATGTATTTTTTCATTCTTTTTCATTCTGCTGTGGTTCACATGGGAGGTGACAAAATGTAAAGCATTGACATTTTTCTTCAAAGCTTTTGCTTAAACTGTTTGAATGATAAGTAAAGCCAGAAAATAAGCAAGGCCATACAAGTTAAGTTACAAGAATTTTCAAACTTTTAAATTTAAAATGTCAGAGACAGCATTTTATCACCCAGTATTATATTTTCGTGGGGGAGGGGCCTGCATATGAGTATTTTCTGCCAAAGAGTAATTGCCTGCCTTTCCAAAAATAAGCACAGACTTTTGTTTACAATTTGGATGCCTAAGATGTACATGTTCATTTCCCATCATCATGTGGTTATATTTTCAGATCTCTCTGCTCTGTAGGCTTTTTTGGCTGTTTGTTTTCTCTTTTGAAACAACACTCAGACTTGTGCAAAGCATTTGACAGTTTCACACAACATCCTTGCCTCTAAATGGGAGAGATGTGGATTGGATGGATGGACCACTCGGTGGATAAGGATTTGGCTGGATGGTTGCACTCAAGAGTTGCATTAAACAGCTTGATGTCCAAGTGGAGACCAGTGATGAGTTGTGTTCCTCAGGGGTTGGTATTGGGACCAGCTCTGTTTAACATCTTTGTTGGTGACATGGACAGTGGGATTGAGTGCACGCTCAGCAAGTTTGCTGATGACACCAAGCTGTGTGGTAAACATGCTGGAGGGAAGGGATACTGTCCAGATGGACCTTGCCAGGCTTGAGAGGTGGACCCATGAGAACTTCATGAAGTTCAACAAAGCCATGTGCAAGGTCCTGCATATGGATTGGGGCAATCCTAAACACAGCTACAGGCTGGGAAGAGAATGGATTATAACCGCCCTGAGGAGAAAGACTTCGGAGTCTTGTCAGATGCGAAGCTCAGCATGAGCCAGCACTCTGTGCTCCGTATTCTGGGCTGCATCAAAATACAGTATGACCAGCAGGTCAAGGGGATGGGATTTTCCCCTCTATTCCACTCTCATGAGAGCCCCCTGGAGTACTGTGTCCAGCTCTGGGGTCCCAGTGCAGTAAAGACATGGACCTGTTGGAGCAAGAGGACCAAGAAGATGATCAGAGTGCTGGAGAATAGTCCCTCTCCTATGAAGACAGGCTTGAGAGAGTTGGGTTTACTCAGCCTAGAGAAGAGAAGGCTCCAGGGAGTCTTCATTGCGGTGTTCCAGTACCTAAAGTGAGCCTACAGGAAGGCTGGAGAGGGACTGTTTCCAAAAGTATGTAGTGATAAGACAAAGAGTGATGGGTTTAAACTAAAAGAGGGTAGATTTAGATTGGATATTAGGAAGAAATTATTCACTGTGGAGGTGGTGAGGCACTGGTACAGGTTGCCTGGAGAAGTTGTGATTGCCCCCTCCCTGACAGTGTTCAGGGCCAGGTTGGATTGGGCTTTGGGCAGCCTAATCTGGTAGAGGTTGACACTGCCCATGGCAGGGGTGTGTGAAATATATGACCTTTAATATCCCTTCCAACCCAAACTATTCTATGATTCTGTGGTTCTGTGAAACTGTTGCATTTAGTGTATAGCAATATCTGAAAATGGAAAATTTTATTTACTTTTTCTAGAGGTCTTCCAAGTGTAGAGACGTAGAGAGCCCCAAATTCTCTGTAAGTCAGCCCATCCTAAGAAAATAAACCTTTTTTTTTTTTTTTAAATGAATGCAGTGATATGAGACACAATGTGAGATTTTAGTATGTGAAATTTTAGTCTTTTTTATTATTATTAATTGCAAATTTCCCTCCAGCCTGATTCATATCTATATTAAATTTCGGAATCTATGTGGTAACTGAGTGAGTTCTTTGAACTTAAAGCTCCCTCCAGACATATGAAATTGTTGATGTAGAAGGGACCTTTGGAGGTCATTTGTGCCAATGCCTTGCCCAATGCAAGGCCAACTTCAAAATACGATAAGGTTGCTCGGTGGTTGAGATTCTTCTAAAAAGAGGATTCAATGATCTTTGTAGATTTCTGAAGTTTAAGGAAGATATTTTTATATTTGGAATTTTGGTTATATTTCATCACATACCTGAAAGTTACTTTCCCACTTAGAATCATGGCAGTGCAATTCAAGTTGTTTGTTGTAAGCTTCAGAGAAGGGATTCTGCTGCTTCATTCATGGTTTTTGTCTTTGTTCATCCCTCCTTTACTGTCAGGTCTGAATGCTTTTTCCCTCATAGGTTTCATTAAAGACACGTAACTGTCATTGCCTTGTAGTAATTGATTGGAATGTACTAGAATTGAATGGAAAGGAATGCTACCCTGGGATAACAAAAGTCTTTAACGTTTGAGCTGGTATATGCAGAGAAAATGGAGAGAATGGAATATATGCCAAGAGTTGATGAACACACTTTTGCATCTGAATTTCAGGGTGTAGATGGAGTGGAAGGAGAGACTAACAACCTATTATAATGTATAAAAACAGTTCAGAAAAGTAGAAGGCTGGGAAACCTCATCCTGATCTTTCATCTTTTAGGGCTGGCTCTGGTTTATAGTTCTGTACAGTTAATTGTAGGACAAGGGAGCAGGATCTCCTATCACTGGCTCATAAACACAATTAGAAAACATGGAATACCCAGAGGTCAGTTTATGACTGTATTTAGTATATCCAAAAGTTATGGTTTAGAAAATTAAGTCCTGTGAGCCTAAATAGCCTTTGAAGCAGTAAGACTGGAGGACAAAAAGGAAATGTAAAGATGGTCTCTTATTCTGTTCTTAATAGAATTGATACCTACATGAATTAATGAAAACTTTATACTTGCTACAAGTATTTACTACATATGCACAGACCTGTCATTCCTGAACTGTATGCATATCCAGTAAGTCCAGGATGCATCTGATCTGCCTATATGAAAATTGATTCATGTATATATAGTGAAATGTATTCGAGATGTATAAAAATTTCTGTAATCAGCCACAAAATGCATGTGGCATCATAGGTCTAAATTATAATAGCATTGGGCCTGCCAACAGCCTTGCTCTGAGCCTTTTAAGATCTGCAGCATTGAATGTGGCTCTGTCTCCCATAGAAATACAGGTACAAAGGCATATATTTTTCACAGAATGAATGACTAATTCTGGTTATTTTACTAGAGAGATCTCTTTAAGTGTTTAATGGTTGAAATCCTTTCTTTATGAAATGTATTTTAGCTTAACACAGATTTATGGCCTCTGATTAGTGGGTCAAGAAGAGGTAGTTACAGTGATTCCTTCTGATTTCAGCATATGAAATATTTCAGTTGGTTATATTATGAAACCAGAGTAAAACCCACTGGGTTTTCAGTGGGTTTTAACCACCAAAATTAGGTTTAAAATTCAGAGTTACATGGAAAATGCTTTCTTCCCCCACCAGAAATTTATAATTAAAATTACTCAAGGTGTGACCACATCAGCAATCAGACCTAACTTTTCATAGCCTTACTGTTTTTATTTTACATTGAAATGTGGATCCCTCAGTTGTTTCCATCAGCATTGTGTTGGCTTGGAGGTCAATGTGCTTTTGGTGTTTGCAAACTAACTTCCTTTCAGCTATAATTAAACTGGAAGCTTGCTCTTAAACCTAATGTTCTGACCCCATGCGTGAACCACATCATCTTGTGGTTAACCAAGGGTTGTCTGATATATGTACACCATCAGAACACTCTGGAAACTTCAAGAACCCTCGTAACTCCCTGATGTGATTCACTTGCTATATAAAGAACCAAATGCGTATGTGTCCTCCTATTTGTCCTCAACTGCCAATCTTCTACTACTAAATTGTGATCCATCTGTTTGCTGATTTGTCTTCCTTTATTTACTTCATTGGTTTGAAGTCCTTCTCTGCTTTACCTGCCCTACATTTTTTTTTTCAGCCCATCTTGATCAATCTCACCTTTCTTCTTTCCTTTTAAAAAAATTTTCTTTTAAAATTCTACAGGTATTATTTTGATTTCTTCCTGCTATCAAGCAGAAAATTCATAAAGGGTGCAGTAAGGTCCAGGGGACATGGCTTTATTCTTTAGCGTGTGCTGGAAGAAGGCCAGCATTTATTTGGAACAGTGTTAAATGGTGACAGCCTCAGGACATTGAAAGCATCCCATCTGCTGGAAGGTATAGGAGTGATAAACGCCAGACAAAGTTGGGGGGGGGGGGGGGAAGAAAAAAGGCGTGCCTTTCTAAAGGCAAGAAGACACAAATCATAGTGTGATAGAACAGCATGTCATATATATCTTTCATGAAGAGCGGCCAGAGATCTGTATTTGGGAGCTCCACAATCAATCCAGGTGTTTGAAACTTTGTTCTTTCTATCTGGGTTGATGATCCTGAGAAACTGGGTTCCCTTCAGAGGTTTTTTGAGTTTTTTCAGGGTCCTCATTGGCTCCCACAAAAGATTCATGTGAGGACATGGCCCAGGATTCCCCTTTCCTCCTGCTCCTCAGTGCATCCCTTCTGGCACACCCTGCCAGCACTTCTGATCTGTCCCAGGTTGGCAGACTGGTTTTCTGTATTAATCTTGAAATCGGTGGGGAAAGGAAGAGGATCCAAGTGATTCCAATGGAATAGTGGCATTGATCTCCAAACTGCCGGAAAGCAATATACATCACTAGCCTGACTTCAAGAACCAGCTGTATTGTTTTGTACAGATTCTCATGGGGCTGTGGGGAAAAATCTTCCAAGCAGCAACTGCCCACCAGTTCCCTGCCTCCTCTGTGGTCCTACACCTCAAGTTTCTTACTTGTGCCATTTCAGGATAACACAGCCTAGGATTTCAAAATAAGCACAGTCCATGGTCCATTCCCCTCCCTGAATGGAGCAGCTTAGAGAGAGAAGACATGGTAACACTCCATGAGCGCTCAACCCATGGACTCCATTACTTCCCCAAAACTCCTTGTATATATGGCTTCCCACATCCCCATAATGGCTGTAGGAGGAGATTTTCTATCTAGTTTGAATACAAAGCCCTAAGGTAGCAACAGCTATTCACACAGAGGTTTCCCTACCTGTTCCCCCCAACACACACACCAGCATGCATGAAAACCTGCACATATTTCATTCTGCCACTGCATGTGAGCAGTGGTAATATGCATGTGATTCAGACCATAAACTTGATCTGCATGCCCAGGACATCAGTGGTAATTTTCTGAATGATGAAGGCTCCATGGTGAGAATGTCCAGCGTGCCCCATGAGATGTTGATCATAAGGCAGGAAAGGTTCAGTGCCAGCCTGTTTTATTTGGTCTTGAAGAACGGGCATCGAGACCTTGGTCTCTGTCCACCTGCTGCATACTGAAAAGTTATGATTAAACTGAGCAGTTGGCAAATGGGCTTGAATGTTTTAGTTACCCCCTTTTTTTTTTCAGTTACCACTTTGTACACTGTGAATCATCCTTTGGTTAGCCTCATGTGGGACCTGGGTGGGGACACTCCAGAGTGATGGCCACTTTCCAAGTGACACGTTCTCTCACAACATTGAGAGAGGATCATGGAGGCAAGACAGGGGTTCCCACCTGCTGATAGTTCAACATCTCGAGATACCTGTGGATAGTGGACAAAGCAGTTACATCAGCATAAAATCCCAAAAGCTGATCTGCTTCTCCAGGGAAATTGAAGTGTAGGAGGATGGGTATTCAAACTGCCCTGCTGCAGCTGCAGAGTGTAGTCACTCCCCATCTATGGTGTCTCACAGTACATGCTGTCCATACTTAGAAGAGGAAGTGGTAGGTTGCATCAAGATTGGTTAGTAATGGTGCAAATACTTTTAAGCTTGATAGTTTTTATGGTGATGGAGGCACTGAGGTATTGTCCCAGTATGAAAGGACGTTGTGGTGCTTCCTAGTGGAGTGTATAGTGAGGAGAGACAAAGGTTTCCGGAATAGAAAGTTCTGAACCTCATGAGTAACAGAGATATGGAGCATTGAATATCTCAGATAATCCTGAGTAAATATATCTGACCTAAATATATTGGAGATGTGAGGAACTTTTCAGTAACAGGTCAAGCTATTAACCGCTTCTATTGCACCTAATTAATTACTAAGTGGATAATAGCCACAAATAACCTTTACCTTGCCTACCATCCAGACACTTTAAAACAGGATCAAGACCTACCTGAAACCTCAGTAGTGACCCTATTGCCTATGAAAGCTATAAAGTAGTAGCTAATAATTCATGTTGAAATACCAATGTTTGTGCCAATTTTGCTACTTCTGAATATTAAGAATACTAAATGGTGCATGAACATTCAGAAGATGCTCAAGGCCAGCTAATCTTAGGGAAACTATCTTTTTCCCAGTAAATATTAGCAGCAAGTAAAGTTAGCACAAGGATTGCTTGTGACCTAGTGATGGCAGGAGGAATTATACTTAATGAACCAAGTACTATTGCCTTAGCTCTTTTGGTCCCTGGTGTATGGTCTGCTTTTAAGTTACAGTCTGCAATGTGAGATCTTCCATTTTTCATAAATTCCACTTTTACAAGTTTCATTGTCTTACTTTGGAAGACATAATCAATCAAAATATTGAAACTGAAGTGTTGAGAATGTTGCATCATGGCACACTTAACAGTGAAAATTTGTCAACCACATGTATTGTAGACCAAGTCTAGGAGGTCCACAGCAAACTCTTAGATAAAGTATTTTTACTCCCAGTAGATGAATAAAAAGCATCTTGATCCGATCCCACTTGCTCAGATAAAAGGCTTCCAATAATTACTACAGGAAGAGAATTTCCAGAAATTAACCTGTAACTGTATACAGCTATATCTGCTGTACTTCTTCAGTCATACCAGAAAAGCAATTTGGGATTTTTGGTTGACTTTCATTGAGTAGATGCCATCTATTACTAACAACGTCTAGTAAAAAATAAAAATCTGAGCTATAGACCTGTCATATCTTTGGTTTTTTGTTTGGGTTTTTTTTCCCTCCATCTGCTGAACCTAGTATCTCATAGCATAAAGCTCTCTCCATACAGAAACCGAGGGTTTGAGATTTACGTAAGAAGCTTCATAATTTAAGAATGAATGGGACTAGGTGATCCTTGCTGTGCTCAGGACTGTTTTAAGGAAACAAGCAACACTGATTCTGTCCCTGGTAATTCAATTTACACAAGATATCACAGGGATGCTAATTAGCAGACAGTTTCTAGTTCTTGACCTCTCACTGAACAAGCTCACTGGAGAACAATTTCCCCTGAGGGTGGGAATAACTAGATAGAAAAATAGATGAACCTGGCATTGTTAAGGCAGCATGATACTGGATCAATGGTTAGCCTGAGCTGTACTGTAGAAATGCCTAGAGCAGGACAAAAATCTGGCAATTAATGGCAGCTGTTGGCACCAATACCAACAATTTAACAATGGCATTAAGTAAGAGAGGGGAGAAAACCAATGGTAAGTGACTAAAATGGAAAAAGAAGTATTTTCTATCATTTTAAGATAGCATTATTTACAAAATATTAATAATTTAAGAGATTCTGTTACCCTCCATGTCCTCAAAGTCATTCTTCTCTCAGTTTAGGATTCACATTCAGAGTCTTTGCTGTGTGAAATTAGTCACTGTGTTTAATCCCTGTCTATCGACCATCTGATTAACATTGAAAGCACAAAGTTGAAAGAGGGAACAATGCAATAATCTACTAACTGTGTCTGTGTGACAGAGTTAATTTCTCTTCCGAAATCCCCTCAAGTATTTTTCTACTGAAAATATTTTCCTTTTTCTTTTTTTTTTTTTTTAAAGAAATGATGTGTGAAGTGATGCCAACGATAAACGAGGACACCCCGATGAGTCAACGGGGGTCCCAAAGCAGTGGCTCAGACTCGGATTCTCACTTTGAGCAGCTGATGGTGAACATGCTGGATGAAAGGGACCGTCTCCTTGATACTCTTCGGGAGACACAGGAAAGCTTGTCACTTGCACAGCAACGCCTACAGGATGTCATCTATGACAGAGACTCCCTCCAGCGACAGCTTAACTCGGCACTGCCTCAGGTATGCAATGTATAATGGTGGGGTTTGGGGTTTTTTTAGATTCACCAGTTTTTTGCTTAATGACACTTACTTTAACCCTATTTGGTATTTTCTCCTTGAGGCCCAAATTCTGCTCCCATTGTGGTTGGCTGCAAAACTCCTATTGATTTAATAGCACGTGGTTTGACCTCTTTGGAATCTGTCTTCTCTTCAAAGTTATGAGTAGGAGTCATGCTGTTAACTTCAAGGAGGGCAAATTGAAGGCCTGTAGCTACTGGTTCTTTTAGCTGTTGCTCCAGCATTTACAACAGATGAGTGATCATTTAAATTAAAGATCTAATGGTGGGAATGAAGAAAAAGAATGAGGATGTTTCCTTCAGACTCTATTCTAGATAAATTTCTAAATAGTGCTATAACAAATAAAACTAGTTTATGTAGGTTAAATAATGAACTACACACAAACCCAAAACCATCTGATACCTTAATTTTAAAAATAATTATATAAATTTCATTATGTAAAATTACTTTGGTCTGTGTTTAGGAACTGAAGAATAATTACTTTGGCTAAAATAATTATATGGTATCTTAATAGTTTATATCAATTTGACATTATTTTTCAATATATTAGACTTAAAAGCAAAGAAACATCTTAGTTCAGGCTGTGTATCTGACCAGAGGTTTGAAATGAAAATGAAGTCTTTTTCCGTGTTATTTTCTTTGCATCTTCCATCCGTCACTTGCAAGAGAATTTGATGATAAGTGTGAGTGCCTGGGCGTACTTGCCTGGACAAAGTTATGCACCTGTTAGACAATTGCTAGAGAGGATGGGGAACAGATTCATCTGTGTGATTATAAGAAGGAGGTGGTAAGGATGCATCAAATCAGTGAGAAAGTTCTTAAAAGACAGAAAAGGAGAAAAGCAACCACTGGAATAGGGAACAGAAGCAGTTGCATAAAGGCTAACCTTACCAGGTTATTGGGATATCTTGGGATAGGGTTAAAAAAGAGAGAAAGATACCCTAACAATTTGAAAAATACCATTACAAGTTCAGCATTAACTCCAGACAAAAAGAATGACTATACTTGGCTTCAATGTAATGAAAAGGAGTAGCAATGATTTGATATACAGTAAAATCAAGGGGCCTTTTTTTGATTTTTTCTAATTTGCAGGCAATTGAGCTTATTTTTCACTAGTGTCTTTAAATAGAAGAGTGTAAAAGAATAAGTGAAAGGCAGCACAGAATCTTTATTCACAGATATATTGCTAGAAATCCAAAGAAGAGAGGAGGTTCTGTATTCAGTGTGCTGCTTAGTACAGACGTACTCTCCACTCAGCCCACAGTGAGGTATTTCTGTTAAGCACTGTCAGGTGTCTAAGCCTTAGTGTTTCTATGTCTTGCATAAGGGAAACTCTGGCTAAAATGCAGGAGACTAGCTAAGGAAAGTACTATTCAGCATAAATGTGATACAGGGCCTAAAAGAAACAAATTATGAGGAACTGGATTATGATATGAGTTTAATCTTTATTTCTTCTAGTAAATGTTGGTGTTGTGTGTTTTTGAATGGTAGCTGTACATCCTCTAAAAGTAATTATCTGTCAGGTGAAGACATTGCACTACCATGTACCACTAAGTATGATTTGCACTTCAGGTAGCATTCATCCATATATCTGAGTGGAGATGTGTGTTTTCCATATGAAAAACTGTGTAACATACTGCTTATACTTTAAAGCAGAAGCAGATTTTTCCCCCTCAATTAGGTTGTCTAGATCTTCATGTAAGTAATTCAGTTCTGTAGAAATCTGTTTCTGTAAGTACAGAACACCAGCCTAATAATGTAACAATAAAGCCTCCCAAGAAAATAACTTCTATATGATTGCCATACTATTTAGCTTCCTTTCTGGACTTGAGATATTCTGCATAGTAACTTTATAATTTTCTTACTTGTTTGCAGTTTATGAATGGCAGGTTTGCATTGCTAGCTGCCTGGCACAGCCCTATGACAAAATGCTGACCAGTGGTTTTATCATGGAGAGGTAGAATTCTGTGTTAACTCAATTTAGGAGAAGAGTACATATATGTTAACTATACAGTGATTATTATTTAGCTATAATGTGACATCTAAGAGTATTTCTTTATCAACATATATTTCTTTTAGCTCTTGATTTCCTTAGTGGTTTTCAAAATTGAATTATTCCTTAGCTTTTACGTAGTGCTTTGCAGGTAGAAAGTGTGCATTGACACAATTATGCTCTGAAGCATTTTTGTTTGGGCACTTTTTGCTTATTGTCTTAAACAGTGAAAACTGATCTGGAGAAATCCTTGCTCTTTTCAGTAATAGAATCTAAACAAAAAGAACCCACATAAAAACTGGGCTAATGAATAAGCCACTGAGGTGAGATGATACTGTATGGTATGGTACAAAGATGAGGACCCTGTATCTAGCAGTCAATAACAAAAATTTATGTTCTGACCTTTTAAGTAGCAGCAGTAGAGAGGAAAGATACATGTTATAGAATGGTTGCAGACAGCCAATGGGAGGTGGGTGTAAAAAAGGCAAATATTCTGAAATGTATTATTTCTACTAGAAATAGATAAGTACTAATGCAGTTAAACCAAGGGGTGGTTCGAACCGTATTGTCTGGGTTTTGTCTCAGTAGTGATTGAGAACCAACCTCAAGTTGGAAGAGATTCAGGAAAAGACTACTAGAGCAAAGAGGCAATAACATACTATACATGAAAGGACTAACTGAAGTTTTCTTTTTTCTGGGGAAAGCTGAGGTAAGAGGGAATATGGGTGATTTTGTAAATTTCCTTGGGGATGCAAGAAGATGGAGCAGTTAGGTAAAGATGAAGTTAATGGTTTAAGCCAAAAATAATGTTGATGGAGGGAATAATTAATGTAAGGTACCATGAATAAAGTTGTATCATTCCTCATAAGCATTTAATTCCTGAATTATCAAGAAATGACGTTCAGAATCCATCTTTCTTAGACAAAGACAGGGTAAAAACCCCAAACTACTTTCAAGATGAACCTGGTGTGAAAAACATTATATATCATAGTACTTTTGGTTAACCTCTGAATTTGACCCAGAACACCCCTTCCTGTTCTTTATTTCAGACTCCACTGTGAAGAGATTCCACTTTTTGTGGGGTCATTCACACAAATAATGAAATCAGTGTGAATATTTTTACAAAAAAACTATTAGAACTATATGATAGTACAGTTAAGTTGAAAAAGTCTTCTGTGTGTAGCAAGTCTTCTCATGTTAAGAATCTAGCTCACAAGTGCTCTTGTTTAGTCTTCTCAGAGCCTCCTGTTGACAGCGGAAGCCTCTAAAGAAAGTGTATTTGAGTCTGCACTGCATATTATCTCATAACAGGATTTTAGGTCATGACTCTTTAGTCCAAAAAAATAATAATTGCTAAATACAACTCTACGGTAATGGGGAAGCATACTTAACAGTATGTTTTTATTTGATTGCAGTAAAATTAGAATAGAGGAATGCTCTGCTAAAAAGCTTAGTAATTGTAGTTAGAAACTGTAACTCCTGTTTTAAGTGCTAGAAAAAGTTCAGTTGCAACTTTGTCAAGTGAATTTCACCATAATCCTAAATTGTCTAGAAAATGTCACCTGTATTAGTTGCCTTGTAAATAGACATGAAAAAAATACAATTTGTGTCATTGTAAGACTTAGAATCATAAGAGTCATTAAATTTATAATAAGAATAAATGTGCTCTGATAAACAGTGCTGAACTAGGTTTGTTTTGTGGTTGTTTTATTGTTTCTTTTAGTCTTTCAAAAATAAGTTTCAAGGTGTGGAAGATACTGAGGTATTATTTATATGAAGATGTTCATAGATAATTACTCTCTAATTAAATATTTTGCTTATTAATAGTGCACTTGCTCAGTGATTTACATTAGAGTTAATCTAATATTCACAATCACAGAACAGTTGAGATTGGAAGGGACCTGTGGAGGTCACCTTGTCCAGCCCTTGTGCTCCAGCGGGGTTACTAGAACAAGCTGCCTAGGACTGTGTCCAGATGGCTTTTGAGTATCTGTGACAGTAAACTTCTCAGCCTCTCTGGGCAACCTGTACCAATGCTCAGTCACGCTCACATTAAAAAAGTGTTTCCTGATGTTCAGAGAGAACCTCCTGTGCTTCTGTTTGTGCCTATGGTCTCTTGAATACTGTATTACTATAAACAGGGTCAACAACGTGGCCCAGGCCTGAGGCTGTGTAAGATGATAAAGTAAAACAATGTTGCAACCACTTTAGAAGATGTTAAGATGCTGAAATGGATCCTGATGGTTGCCACTCAAGACAGTTTCTCTTTTAACTGTTAGTCTCCTCTTGTCCTGCAGTGGGAATTTAGCTAGACATCACTGGGCTCGTCACTGAAGGATTGAAGAAAATACGTAAAATCTTTTCACTCTGATGAGTGAGTAACTTTCAGTTTGGATCTGGACCAATAACAAAATTATATTCTGAGACAATAAATTCCAAATTAAATTTTCAAGTACAGTGGTTTGATTTTCAATTTGAATGTTTATAGAATTTTAATAAAAATACTAAATTCTTTTAAAGTCCCTTGAAAAGCCTGTGATAATCACAATTTGAAAGCAAACTTCATAAGTGAAATATTGTTCCAATTGAAAGCGGTAGATTATGACCTGAATTGACTAGTGCTTTGATTTACAGTAAGACAGTGATTTCATCCTGTCTTTGAATAAAAAGACCTGGTTTTAGAGAATATTTGTAGATGAGGAAATGCTGTACTGTCACTGACACAGTGATGGTGTAGTCACACGATGTTTTCAAGTGAGTAACATACGTTGGCACATAGGTTTCGTTGCTTTAAAGAATACATAAAGTAGCTATCTATTTATTTAACAAATCATGCCTTTCTATGTGTTTCGATCTCCTTTACTGGGCAGTTGCTGGATTTTTGTAAAGGAGAGCTAAGTTCTATTTCTGCTGAGCACTAATGTTAGCAGACTTTTTTTTTTACATGGCTGTAACTCTTCTCATTCTCATGATCAGAATCTTCACCTATGCTTTTATAGTACAATCCATTCTGCCTAATAAAGCTGTCTAAAAGTTAAGCATTTTGTCTTAATCCTATAGAATATCTCTATTAGAAGATGGGAAAATTGAGCCCTTCAGGCAGGGCAGTTGATCCTGTAAGATGGGTAGGGTGAACCTGGAAATGCTCTGCTTTTGTTTTGGTTTTCCCTTGTGTTTATAGAGAGAGGCTTAATGCATAGTCTGGGTGGCTCACTTTTAGATAGCTAAACTTACATGAGGTTGTTCTGTGCATTACTATAAAACCCCTCAAATTTATAATGGACCTTTTAAAAGTACAGCAGTCTAAATATGCAGTTATTTTGTGGAGATGATAGAATAGTATATATGGAGAGGGACCATTGGAACGCAAGTGGTCCAAACCCCCTTAAAAGCAGGGCATACAGTCCAGGCCTATGAAGAGGATGTTACTGAAATACATACTAATCTGTTTCATAGAATCATAGAATAGTTTGGGTTGAAAGGGACCTTTAAGGTTCACCTAGTCCATCTGAGACAACATTCTTCTCTGAGAAATTGTACAGCAATAATAAACAAGTCTGCTAATGATAACTAGCAAACAAATGTATAACTTTTCATTTGATGAAACATTTAATGAAAAATTACAACTTTATGAAACACCTGCTAATAATACACATACAATAGAACAATCCACTTGCCTGTTTCTACACTAGGTACTTGAGAATTTTATTTAATGTATCTTTGCTATGAATCTTTACAGTAGACAGGGGAATATCCAATACCAACTCAGACTTTTGTCTTGGTCTTGATAAGTAACATGGAAGGGAAATGGCTCCAGTTTATTTAGTTTTTTATTTCCAACAACTTTGAATGTATACTGATTGCAGTGCATCTCTGTGGTAGAGATGTAAACACCTAGTTATAATTAAGTATGAATTCTTCAAGATGTTAGAAAATATATTTTTTTCTCTCTAATAAATAGTATCATTAGCACTATTTGAAGATCTGTTCTTTCTGGACATAATAGAATTTCTTGCAGTGTGGGGCTGCAATGCTAAAAGGAATCTTTTGATATCCCCTAGGACCCCATAGATTTCTGCTAAACTCTAATTGTTTGCTACAGTAATTCAGTATTAAAATCAGTAATAGAAATATCCTGATAATCATAAAGGCTTTATTTCATCTAGTAAGATACCACTTATTTAGAAAGGCGTAGTGGAGGTACTAGAGAAGGAAAAATCCAAAGTGGGAAGTGTAATGACCTTGTTTTATTGAACCAGTTTATGTAATTTGATCAATATTAAGCTTAAATAGGATTGTGATTAGAGAATTTGGTTGATAGTATTGCAGTTTCTTCCAATACTGACGAACAATGACTGTTTTACTGCCGGGAACAAAAAAGGTATAGGAAGACCAGACTAAGTCAGTATTCTGAACTGGTATTTTCTCTTTAAATGAGTATGCATACAGACCATAGATACAGAATAGTGACATGCATTAGACACATAGATGCAAAAATAAAATAGCCCACCAGAAAAAAAAAAAGAAAAAACAAAAATAATTTCAAGTATTTCAAGTATTTGCTGTTTGGTTAGAAATAATAGTTCGACATACAGTATTATTCTTAAAATAGCTATTGTGATGAAGATGGAAGGATGGCTTTTCTCCCCATTTTATTTCTGGCTATGCTGAAGAACATAAGAGTACCAGTCGCATCCTGTATATTTGAATGAATAATCAGGACTTTTTTTCAAGTACTGAAAACCTTTTCATGTACAAAGAGCTTTTGTAGGGTCTCCATCAAATTTCTTTATATTGTAAGATAATTTTTTTCCTCACATTTCCACAAAAGAGTTTAAATAGAATTCCAAAAAGTGAAATTGAGATCCTATCCCATGTGTCTGTGATGGAATTTCAAAGTTTTCTGTCTCTGAAGTCCAGTAAAGCATTCAGTATTCATGTGTAAAAGTTAAAGCTTAATCCAGTGCTTGTTGCTATCTCTAGGAGCTTTCCACTGTCTTAGAGAGCAGTTGTTTGGACTACTAAATAAAGATGTATTCATTTTCAAGTGTTCTGAACCCATGCAGTTCCCACTAAAGTCAGTGCAAGCACCAAGTCTTTGTGACTATGAAAATCAGGTTAGATAACTAAATATGAACAGAAATATTTTCATGAACAAATTAGAATGATGCTTTTTTGCTAGTTATTTCAACTGTTTATCTCAAGATGTGAATATTAAGGGAACCATATTGATATGTATGCAAAAGAATAGATATTAATCTTAACTATTAAATTAATTCAAATAGAGTAAATAAAGACATAAACACATTTTGTTACAGGATTTAAATTTATGATGGAGAGATAGAGCATCTGGAATTCAAAGGAGACTTGGCAATACTAAGTTACAATGGTTTAAGTGGAACACAGTCCTAAAATATTAGTGGTGTCCAACCTTAGAAACATTTACAGAAGGTTTAAGTGTTACCTTCCTCAGTTACTTACAGAACATGTATACATGTTGTTTCTTTTTCTGCATAAAAGCAAACAAAAGTTGTTCACATAGTATTAAATACAAATTTTATTATGGTTGATGACTCCAAACTAATATTATCTGTCAGAACACAGACTGTCAGTATCAGTGTGTAAGCAGGACAGTGCGTTACCTGGGTCCTAAATAGACTGTATTTTTTTTTTTTAAATTGCCAGCATATTCCTGACTTCATAGGTAAAATTGTACATACAAGTAATTAATTGAAAACTTTTTAAAGTATGAGTTTATTTCCTTGCCTTATGAACTTCAGTGTATTCAGGAGCATACTGCAAATATTTAAAAGCAGATTTTGTCTTAAAACCTATGGACTTTGTAATAAATACTTGATGACTGAAGAAGAGCATAAGATAAAGCTGGGATATGAGAAAAAACACAGATCTAAGTAAATGTTTAGAGGAGATGGAGAAGCATGTGGTGAATGCCTGAAGCTAGCAACAAGACTGTGTACTCCCATTTCACTCTGTATCTGCTTCATAAATATTGTTATCAATTATTTTATCTTGAACTATGGACATCAACTGCTACATTAACTATTGATGGTTCTATCTAAATGCTTATAAAGGCTCATGACTGAATAAGAGATTAAACTGTAATGGTGCTGGTCAGCTGAATAGAGCAGAGATGGTTATCCAAGTCCTTATAAATGAAACTGGTGACAAGAAAATTGTAGACACCATAGTTTTCATAACAGCTATAGTAATTTTTTTTTCTAGTTTCTCTAACAGCTGTAGTTGTAAGAGCTGTAGTGATGCCTGTCAGTGTTTAAGAGGCATTTGGACAACGACCTTAATATATGATTTAATTTGGTCAGTGATCAGTCAGTTGGACTAGATTATATGTGCCTTCCAACTGAACTATTCCATTATCGTGAGGAAAAAATAAAGCAATTTTAGAAAGCTTAACTCTGATGGGATACTCTTTGCTCATGTCCTTGAAAGTGGATGGTAGAGGCTCAGACATCATCCAAGAACAGCACATCAAGACGAAAATGCAAGACAAAACTATAGCTTCTTGAAAAGGCATATTCATTTCTCTGTTAAAAACAAAGAAGATGAAGAATATTTAAGAATCAGCTTTTAGAAGTCTTATTCTGTCTATCTATCTCCAGTATTAACAAATATTTGCCTATACTGACAGGTATTTGCTCAAAAGCATGACATTATGTTAGGGACATGACTTTTTCTAAAGTATGCATAATTTAGCTCTCACTGAAGTCTGTGGAGTCTTCCTTTTGATGCTGAAGAAAACAGGTTTTCTTGTATTGCTGAATGTGTATCTTTCACATGATCCCTAGGAATCTGAACTTCTATGGATAGAAGTTAAGGGCCATTTAGAGAGGTAGCCTTATTTTATACATGATAACATTTCTGTGGTCTACTCAAAAATCTGCTCTTATCATCATTGTCTGAGTATGTCTTACCCTTCAAGTGTGGGTTTTTTTCCTAGCTATCATGAGATTATGTGGTTTGGGGGGGGGGGGGGGGTGTTTGTTTTTGTTTTGTAGTGGTTTTTTTTAATTATTGGTGGTTTACTGAATTCTTTAACATGTGTGAGTTCTAAAAGATTAATTATACCATGACAGTTAATTTATTATGACAGTTGTTCGTATGTCAAACCAGATAATGTTAAATAAATCTTATAGACCTACAGTAAGGTACTCTCTTGTGGGTTGGTTTATTTGAAATTGTGAAGCAATAAAATTAACAGATTTCTTTTTGCTTTTCCCCCCACACACACACTGTAAGCAGAAGGCACCATAGTGATAAGTAAATGGTAGGAGTAATAATGAAAGTGTAACAGATGAGTAGATAAATCATACTTCTGCATCAAAGTGTTAGAACTCAGTAAGAAGGATAGAGTGAAAGACAGTCTACCAGCAAGTAAAGCCCTAGGCCAGAGTTCATGGAAGCCACTATGAAAGTTTTTCCATTTGCTTCAGTCAGTGATAGAATTAGTCCTTAAAAAACAAATAGCTAAGGAGCAAGCTGAACAAAGGGGGAGGCACTGCGAATCTCTTCTCATAATAATTTCACCAGCTGTTTGGTGTTGAAGTAGCATCCATTATCAAATAATTGCATTACACATTTAAACAAGCACATGCAATAAAAAACAACCCTGAAGTTTTAAAAGGAGAAATACATTCACTGACTTGGAACAACCTTGCTGTCTGTGATTCCTTTGCACCCTGATCTTCTGCCTGTATACTTGCCCACATGTCTACAGTTTCATGGTTATCTGGAAGGCTGGGCACATGCATGAGAATGCAGTGCTTCCTGAAATGCACGCAGTTACTTCTGGAGTTCTTTGGACAGCACTCTAGACATACCCTAGTGAGTATGTAGGGGCTTTTGGAAAACGTTTTGGTTGAGCATTATGAGGCTTCTAGAAGACATTTTGGTTGGACAAGACCATTTGTGATTGCTAATTTTCACCTTACTTAGCTAAGAAAATGTGAATATTTGCACTGTGACCACATCCTTGACATTCTCACTGTCAAAACATGGCTCATGAGAGCATCTGACGCTGAAGTGAGTCTGATTTTTGTATTTTTTTTCTGCTACAGTGACAAATATAGGCATTGAACACTCAGAGATAAATACTTTGTTCAGAAAATAGATTTTCTGTTTTCCTGGAAAAAAAAGTGGCTTTCTATGGCAACAATGAATAAAAGTGCCTTCAGGACAAATGTGGTTTGGAGATGGAATTTGGAAATTGTATTTAACCACTAAGTTTTTGTATTATACTTCCTTTGCTTAATAATACCAAATCCTGCACCAACAATGGAAATAATGAGTAGCCAAGACACTAAGAAATGCAGAATACATTTG
This sequence comes from Porphyrio hochstetteri, assembly GCA_020800305.1. NCBI lineage: Eukaryota > Metazoa > Chordata > Aves > Gruiformes > Rallidae > Porphyrio > Porphyrio hochstetteri. The sequence goes on from CM036905.1 coordinate 62,460,654, forward strand.
CAGCTTGTTCTTTTCTAGAAGGAGGAGGATGAATACTATTTCATATAATAGTCACATAAGTACATTGGTGTATATCTTTGGTAAAAAAAGTGTAGAAGATGGTACATCTGAAATAGTGAGTATTAGATAAATATAATTGCCCCTTTAATTTAATTTGTCATTAGCAGTAAAGTCTTGCTATCAGAAGTATTACAATAAAAATATGAGATATTTTAAGATATAAAATTTCTTCTTGTCCAGTAATTTACAGACCATCATATCAGATCCAGATATCTGACTATTATTTGAGTTGCTGTTTGTATTTCCTATGAACCAGCACAAATTTTGTCGTCCAAAACGTATTTAAAATTCTAGCACTATACATGTGGACAATATATCATTTGACTTTTTCCATGTCTTTGTCATGTTTTAATTGATTACTCCACTACGTTCTGTGCCTCATTTTCCTTTCCATCTAACTGTACTTAGGCTCTCAGCTATAATACAAATGTAACTGTCTCCTGTATTAATACAGAAATGTGTAGTTTATTTTTCTGTAGTCCCACTGATCCATTTTCAGTGTGAACTACAAATACTGGCCACAACCACAGCATACAGTTATGAGCATAGTCGATTATCTAGTAATATCTCACATGTATTATATAGATCTCCTACAGAAACTCAGTGTTTGGATTGCATGGACAGATATAAGGAAGTGTTGTTTACTGAAAGTTGTCATTTCAAAAAAGATTTGTAAATTTCAAAAAACACAAGAAGCAGCACAGGTTTTCACAAAATTTAATGTATATGCATTTATAAACTCTCAGATTAAGTCTTCAGAAATAATACTGTGCATGGGCAGATGGCTTTATTTGCACACAAATAGAAACTTCTACACACTTTATAAGGTTAAGTGAAGATTATTTGAGATCCAACATTTAAGTCTGAAAGTTGATAAGCTGACTTGTGGAACCAATGGTTACACAAGATCTCAAATAATCTGAATCAGACTTGATAAAATGTATACATTTGCCACTAAAATATTATGCTGTGGTGGTTTGACCCTAGCTGGAGGCCAGACGCCCACTAAAGCTGCTCTATCACTCCCCTTTTCAGGTGGACATGGGAGAAAATATGTGTCGGAGAGGCTTAGGAGTTGAGATAAGGACAGGGAGAGATCATTCTGCAATCAGCATCACGGGCAAAACAGACTCAACACAGAATGAAGGGAAGAAGACTCTCAAGTTCATAACCCATAGTGCTCATTTCTAGAGTGCATACATACACACCGGTGCCTCACAAAGATATGTCAAAACAATTGCATAATAAGAGGAGTAACAACAGGACAAGCGTTGTACTGTGAGATCTCCAGAATGCTTTCCCAGACCTCTGTAATTTGCAGCTGATGGCAGGTTTTCAACTTCAGTTTACGTGCTACTTCTAAGATAGACGTGTTTGTTTTCCACAACTGAGCCAGTCACTTTTGAGCCCATGTAAAATTAAAAAAAAATTAAAATCATAGCATGGATTTCTACCTACTTTGTTTTTTGGGTTTGTTTTGTTTTGTTGTTGTTTTTAATTTGTGACTTACGATTTCACCAGCTGATATCCTCACTTCCACAAAGTCTATAATGTTATAAAAATCAGCCTTGCTGTCACTTTTTCAACAACAAAGAAAGTATTTAGATATTTGTAAAAATGCCAATCTTGTGCATGAGTGTGCCTGTCTGCATGCAACCAAAACTAAATAAAAGAATGAATGCATACATACATAAAAACCTATTGTTTCAGATGCACTTAAAAATCTGAAAACAAATGTGACCAAGTCCATTAGCTAGTTAAATTTAGTGGATTTACCAACTGAAACATTTCCTCCAAGTAAGAAAGAAAATTTAAAAGGCATGGATACTACCAAATGCAAAATACTTTACTGGTTCTCTTACAATGACTCTGCTTCTGAGAAGAAGAGCACGTTATATATTGTCCCTGCAAAATTGTTCTGTTGTTATTTTTTGCACAGAACATATCCTTGAGTAAGAACGTAACCTGCCTCTCCTCTTTCCATGAGTCAGTTGTGACTCATGATTGTTGTACATTGTCCTCCAAAAGTGAGTTATTTTATTTTATGAGTATAAAGTGTGCTATGTATGAAGAACTGTGACACAAGTCAAAGTCATAGTGGGTATTATTAGAGCACTCACATGAAAGGTTGTACATTAACAGAATTTTAAATGGCTTGTGGCATCTGGTTTGAAAAGGATAATGCCAAAGATAGGTAATCTTTATTCTTTTTTGTTCTGACAGTGTGATAATTTTGTAATGTAGTAGTATAAGGTATATAATTTGATTATGTTGTATTCTTACTATCATTCAGGATCCTTCTTTTAAATTTTAGTAGTGAACGCGATACTGGTACAAAATATACTCACTTGTTGGAAACGGTTTTAGTCACTTGTGAGAGCAGGCTTACATGGAATGTGGATAAAACACTGATGGCTGTGCATGACCAGACTCAGATACACTGCCATTGCTAGAGCTGTTCTTGTAGTAATACATTCAGTATTCAGTTAAAGGAGAATTTCTATTAAAATTCAAGTTGTACAGCACAAAGATTTATGCTGATTTTTATAAAAAAGGAATTCCAAAATTAATATGATTGCATTATTGTCCTGAAAAATCTTGTTTATTATCTTATTAATATTTAAAAATATCTCAAGTGTGGGGCACAGGGGGAAATGGCCAGCATCTTTTCTGTGGTTTGTGGAGACAAGACAAGGGGAAATGGCTTCAAGTTGGAGCACAGGAAGTTCCACACCAATATGTGGAAGAACTTTTTCACAGCACAGGCTGCCCAGAGGGTTGTGGAGTCTCCTTCTGTGGAGATATTCAGGACCCGTCTGGACACCTACCTGTGTGATATATCCTAGGGAACCTGCTATGGCAGGAGGGCTGGACCTGATGATCTCTTGAGGTCCCTTTCAACCCCTACGATTCTGTGATCTAAACTGTGAATTTTTAAATCATTATAGTTTGGATTTTCCATGAAAGGGAAACTCTTAAAGATTTTCAGTCTTTATCTGCACAGTTTTAGAATACTATTCTGGAATGATTTAATAGAATTTAATCTTTGAAAAAAATAGTTTATTGGGAAAAATACAATTCTGTATTAGGAGCAGAAGTTGCATTTTATGGAGAAATAAATTCTTCACTGAAATATTTTGTTTCGACAGCCAGACCAATTTTTTAGAGCATGTCATAACTGACATTGCAAGATTTTTTTTTCCACTTTAATGAAATGTTTATAGTTTTCATTTAGAAATACTCTTCTGGTTTGAATTTGCCTATTTGAAAAGACAAATACTACCTTCAGCTGGAATAAAACTCTGCAGCTGAAAAGAAGAGGAGGCTTTGGACATGTGTATCTTTTTTGTTATCAAGGAAACCAGAAAAAAATGTCCATAGGGTAGAAGGTAAAATCAGTCTACTAGAAATTAAATTTTAAGAAGTTAATTGCTAAACTTTAATTTTAAAGCAATGAAATCAGCGTGACTGTGTTGTGTTACTTTGCATTGTCTATTTCACTGAATTCTTCTTATTTAAGTAAGGATGAAGATTTCCAAAAGAAGAGTAGTTAGAACTCTGGCTAGCCATTCACATTCCGCTTTTGGTAATGATTCTTTTAGGAGGATATGCCACTTATATATCTGGGTTGTTTGTTGGTTTTGGTTTTGTTCTAAAATGAGCTATAAAATAGATAATTATTTCATGAAAGTTCAAATATTTCTGTCCACTTCTCTTCTGTTTTAGTAAAACAACAAAAGGTGGTTATTCTGCCTTTGACTACAATATGTCTGATCACCTTTCTACTTGAAAAACATTTCCTGGGCAAACATACCGATTCCAACTTTGCTTAGCATTATTCACTAGTAGAGTTGATTGCCTCTCTTCATAGTTAGAGAGCAAAAGAAGAGGAAATACCATGGTGTGGCTTGATCTTTGTAATTCTCTCTTTTTTTTAAAAAGGCAAAGTATTTAGAAATAGGTGGACCTGCTTCTATTTAATTAGACCTTCCTCTGTGGTTTAAAATCAAACATGTTTCGTCTGTGGTTGTTTTGTTGAGATTTTTTAAATTGAACTCAGCCTGTGTGCCCATATAAATTTCCAATAGTTCACTATTTTGCACCTGGTTTATTTAAGAAACTGTCAATGGATTATTTGAGGATCTTTCTCTGCCATCTAATCATGCTAGTCTCCTGACTCTGTCTCCAAAAGTAATTAATGCATGGTATTTTATGTTAGTGACTTTATTTTTGAATCAGATTCTAATGAGAAGTCTTTTCTACCACTAACGTGACATATAAAAAAAGTTTGGCCTTGAAAATCTAATTAATATTCTGTTTGGGACTTCAGAGACAATTGACCTTTAGGACCTTCTGGAACTGCATGGGATATTTCTTACAAGCTTTGGATGGAGATCTTTTAAAGCTTGTTACACCACATTCTGTAAATCTGCAGTTTAGTGAACTAAAGCAGTTCCTTCCACATTTTTGGCATAGTAGGAACTGATGACCTTATTTCTCACTAGTAGCTATGAGGTACTCAGCATCATTGAGCACACGGGGAGGGAGGGCATGAGAGAACAATGGAAGGAAGGAGAACAGACTAGTTGGAGGGTTTGCAACTTCAGCAAAGCAGTTGGAGTACATGAGGAATAGCTCTTAAGATGTTCTCCAAATTCTTCCTATATGTCATTTTTGTAGAGGGTTTAGTTTCAACTAATTGAAGCACTTGCCAGTTTATATATCAAAATACAATGTGATGTTTACTTTAACAATGTTTCATACTTTGCAGTGTTCTACACCAGGGTAAAATGTAATGGAAATTGAAATGCGGTATTTCTACAGAGCAGTTTATGGTAGGAATGCCCCTGAAGCAACCAAATTCTTCCCTATAGAAGATGTCTTTTTTCCTTCATATTAAATTATCTGCTCTGAAAAAAATAAGAAACTTGAGTTTTTTCCTATTTCAAACAGCCCATGCTTACTTTCATTAAAAAATCTTAAAACGTTTTGAAAAAGTTTGCATTTCTACAGTAGGACTGAGTAAGAATTGCATCAAGGAGTTGAGGAGGCAACCCTTTGTAGATGGCATCTTCCATTCTTTATTTGGGGTCACTCGGCTGGTAGAAAAATTGCAGGGAAATAGAGGGTCATTTTACAACTGCATTCAGCCAATAATGAAGAGGTTGCCTTTGTAGATTGCAGATACACTTTTCTTGTTCTAAACTGCCTCCTGTGTCCCGCAAAGTGAAGCCAAAGACAGTGGGACAGTGCATTTTGTTTTAAAGAGAAAAGGTTCCGATTCTATATATCTTGTGTATTGTATCAGTAATCAAAATAGTGACTATCACTGCATCATTTCATATTACTTTTTTAATTTTACTGATTTTTAAAGTGATTGTAAGAAGACAGATGCTAAGTAGAAAACAGGGATTTTTAATCGGAAAAATGGCTGTATTTTGAAAAAGCAGCCATCTTTGGAAGGTGTAACTTGTGCTTAGAGGATAAATGCACACATAAAATTCTTTCTGGTAAGTTACAGATAATGTAACTTTGTACTTCTGACAACTACTTAGGAATTTAAATGGAACATTGGGGAATGGCAATATTCACATTTACTTCTACAATTCAGTCTGCAGAATTATTTTGAACATAAAAAAGTGGGGCTATGGGATATGAGTGCACAACAAAAATGAGTGTTACAAAACTGGACACTGAACTGTGATTTCGAAAAGCTCAGGAGTACTTCAGTCTGCCTCTGTTGCCCTATGAGCCCATAGGTCAGTCACTTAAATTTGCTGTTTGTCAAATTTCTGAAATTATTTCTTTTTTGTTTCTGTACCTTTTTAATGTTTCTCAGGCTTTGATCTAACTGGTCACCCATTTCCTCTGTCACTCAAGAAAATGCAAACTTTCCATATGCTAGGATGCACATTATTTTAGTTTTGTAGTATTGAGCTTTATTAAAGCATGCAGTAGACTGCCAAAGAGATCAGCAGGGTTGTACCCACAACTACTGTTTGAAACCAGGCTGAAAAAGGTATTTTAAATACAACTTTGAGCTGGCTTTTCAGATAGACTGTGTGGACATTCTCATATCAGATTAAATACCCTCTCTTGTTCAAACATAGGAGCAGTTTGACCAAGGAACCTGTTACAATAAAGCTTTTAAGTTACTTCTGAAAGGAGAGATGGGGAGCAAATTTGTGCATAAGAGAAAGATAGCCTGTGCAAGATCACGCAGGCTTAATACCAGTTTTGGGTGATGCTAAATGAAGCTGAAACATCTGATTTATGCAACAGGCAAATGAGCATTGTAGGTTTTAGGTTGTGGAAACTACTCATGAGTAGTTTATCATGTATGCATAAGCTAATAAAGCAAGATTTCACAGCATCCTTGGTTGGTTTGTTGCACAACTGAGTATTTTAAGAGATGTACGAAACATGTTGGAACATTCATTTTTGCAGTAAGTTTTAATACTGGCACAGCAGTGACTCTCAAGGAGTGTAGCTATGTATCTGTCATAGAATCATAGAATCATAGAATGATCTGGGTTGGAAGGGACCCCAAGGATCATAGAGCTCCAACCCCCCTGCCACAGGCAGGGCCACCAACCTCAGGCCTGGATCTACACAAGGTTGCCCAGAGCCCATTAATTAATAGATGGTAATTCATTAATAGATGGTAATTAAATAATTTCAGTTTATAAACTAATAGACATTTTCTGAACATAATTTTTAAGTTAGGTGTGCAAAATTTCTGTCTGCCTTAAAGCATTATAAAAGAGCCACAGATAGCATATTTTGAAATATTTGAGTAACTATAATAAAAATAAAAGCTTTAGTAGCATTGGTTAATGCGAAACTATGTGGGAAAATGATTTGCATTGCTATTCAGTTGATAGATTTAACATAGAAATTCATTTTACTGATACACAATCTTGAGAGATTTCTGTGGTTTTTTCAGTATTCAAGAACAATGCAAAAAACTGTAGGATAAGCTTTCAAAGTTATATACTTGTGTCATTTATGTTCTATTTTTTGTAGTTTAAATATTAGCATTCTTCATATTTAGTGGGGGCTATGTGGTGTGTGTACTGAAAACTTTTACTGCTTTATTATTTAAAAAGAAATAATGCTGTAGATATTTTTATCATATATGCATATAGTGTTAGGGTGCTACAAGAGCTGGGGGCTCCCTGAGATCCAGGGGGTTGTTGGGGCAGGGCCTGGGACCACAGCCTGTTCCAGCCCCAGGCAGGATCAGAGCAGCTGGGGGCACTGGGGAGCCCTAGCCCCTGGCACCTCCCCGGGGATGGGGTGGAACATGTTCCTGTGGTGGGCCCAGCTCAGTGGGGCCCATGAACAGGTAGGGCAGAGCTGTGGGGAGCTGGAGACCAGCCGTGCTGCAGCATCACTAGGGCAAAGGCTGACATGAGGTCCTGAGACAGGGACAGGGTGGGGAGCCCTGGGAGGGAGTCAGAGACAGTCAGGACTGGTGGTGGACTTGGGGCTCTAAATTCTCAAGGTTTTGGTTGGGACAGAGTTAATTTTCCACATAGTAGCTGGTATGGGGTTTGTGCTGAAAACAGTGTTGCTAATACAAGGATGTTTTCATTACTGCTGACCCATGCTCAAGCAGTTTCAAGTCCTCTTCTGCTTCTCACTGCACACCACGCTAGCAGGTAGGCTGGGGTTACACAAGAAGTTGTGAGGGTACACAACTGGGACAGCTGGCCCCAACTGACTGAAGTGATATTCCATACCAAATGGTGTCATGCTCAGCCCATAAAGCTGGGGGAAGAAGAAGGAAGGGGGGGACACCCAGAGTGTTGGTGTTTGTCTTCCCAAGTAACTGTTAAACATGATGGAGCCCTGCTGTCCTGCTGATGGCTGAACATCTGGCTGCTCATGGGAAGTGGGGAATGCGTTCCTTGTCTTGCTTCACTTGTGTGCCTGGCTTTTGCTTTACCTATTAAACTGTCGTTATCTCAACTCATGTGCTTTCTTCTACTCTTTTGATTCTCTTTCCTGTCCTGTGGGGGGGGGAGTGAACAAGCCATTGTGTGGTGTTTAGCTGCTGGCCAGAGTTAAACCACGACCCAAGGGCAAGAGAAAAATCTACAAATGCTACCATTTAAACCTTTAGCAAAAATTATTTTACTGATATTCTATAATTCACAGAAAGAAAACAAGTGTATTTTTCCAAGATGGAGTTAATAGCATTGTGATCTGGTGAGTTTATGAAATAGTAAGATTTCATTACTTGCACTGGGCTATGAAAGATTACATATATATTGTGAAATGTGAAAACATCTTTATTTTTGCTCATGCTTTGTGATTAATTCCTTTTTTGTGCAGTTATCCCCAAATTTGAAATATATAATTCAGAAGGAATTTCCCAATCCAATTTTTACACTGGCACTTCTAATCAAAAGGTGTGACTTTTGAGGCTATAGCAAGTCATAAAGCCTTCTGTCCAGCTCATTTGTCTCCAGCCAGCTTCAAATAGCTGGTAGGGTAGTGCTTTTTCAAAGAAGGAGGTATCTTGGGCAACACAGATAGGTAACATTCTTTGAAACTTAAGAAAATTTAAATTCTGTCACCCAGAGATGTAAAAATCATTTGTCTGCCTTTTTAAACTTCGCTATCAGGAAGATGATGAGCCTAATTATATATGCCCGAGTGACAAAACAGTATAAATTAGTATGATTTGTTATCAACACCCAATTAGGTTATAACTGACATTTTTTAGAGATGACAATTCTCATAGAGATTTAAAACAAAAATACTTCTCAGATAAAATGAGTCTTGAAATTCCTTCATATGGGATATAAATTAGTCATTAATATACTGGTGAACTTGGTCACAGATTATTTTATCTAGTGGTTTAGAGCTTAATTATCTGGAGGTGTTCCTTTTATTGTAACAGAGATACTTCATGTAATTACTTGACTGAAGGGATATAATGTGTTTAGGTTTATAAACTATATATTACTTTTACAGTCTATGTTACATCAACTTTTTAGTGGTTGTCATGCAGAAAAAGCACACTTCATTTAATAAGGAAGAAAAAAATAATCATAAGGAAAAATATAGTAGCATTGTCACTATAATAGATGGTTAGCACGTACTTTTAACACTTTCAAATGACTGCTCTTCCTTTCAAATTATTTTAAGCTGGTGGGATACAGTCTTAATGTTACAGCCCTAATTATAAAAGTGTCACATTTATATATTAAATGGGAATTAATAAAAAAATCATTAAGAGCTCAGTAATTATATTTGTAAAGATTGTCTAGCTAATTTAAGTTGCAAAGGTACAGGATGCTATTAAGTGGTAATCTCATGCATTTTAATAGTTGTGTAATTCTGAATAATTTCAAGGAGACTGTTAAGCAAATTCCATGATACTGTTAAAGATGCTTTTGGCACAGCAGCTTCTTATCCTATTCCTTGACAGCTTCCAAATATAAACTGGAAAACAGGTATAGGTTAAATCACTTGAGAGTTTGGGTGATTAACCTAGTTAGGAGGCTCATAGTCATTGCTGCTCCACATAACAGCAATCAGATGGGCATACATCAGTAGGGTGACTTTGTGTCCTGGTGGGACAGATGCCCTCATTCCTTGGGGCATCTGCAGCATCCCTTTTAGTTTCACTGACTTTAAAAAAATGGTCCAGATCCTTAAAGGTATCTTTTGCCTAACTGCACAACCAGTCCTGTTACACAAACCTCCTGACTTTTGTGAGCCCTCAACTTTCACACCCACTGACATGAGGTAAATACTCCTCCCTATACTAGTAATTAGCTCAGAGAGGCTAGCAGCTGCAGTCTCTGCAACCAACAGCCTCACTGCTGCAAGTTCTTGGAAAAGGAGCCTTGATTCTCATCTAGTCATTGTCTGTTTGGAGGGAAATTAAAAACCTATAATTTTGCTTCATTGCTTTAATGCTAAATAATACAAACCTGGTATAAAATGTAGGTCTCTAGAGTAGCATGCTATTTTTTATTGCCTACAGGCTGGCCAAACGAGTATAATTGACTGAGGATACATGGAGGTTTTTTGCTTCTCAGGCTGCTCAGAATTGATGTTGAATTGCATATAAGAGAGGTCATCGAAGGAGCACAGTTCATTATGCTGGCTGTTCATCTCCTCTAGGCAGAGTTATGCAAATATATATAACTTTTCACTCTGTCATCTTCTGAGTAGAGTTATTTCAAAAGAAGTTGGTCTTTTCTAATCTGTAATCATGACTTGGCTTGTAGTTTAGGTTACTTATTTTGTGACCAGCCTCACTAAGGGAATGCAGTTGCATGTAAAGGAGTAACATTCATATGAAACAGAACCAACTAAAATGAAAAAAAAACCCAAACCAACAAACTTTATTACTAATGAACAAATTTCAGTAAGTCTTCCCTCTCCCTAGAGGAAGAGCTCTATATTGGGAGTGTGTAGTTATTTCTTATAATATATATGTATACAGTTGATGCAAACACCCTAACTGAACTGCTATCACTATAGAGCTCTGGTGAGGCTATGCATTTTTCTAAATAGCTTTTAAAGTGTAAAATTAGGATTACAACTGTTAGTTGAGGGTTATAGAATCTGAGCTGAAAATCTAATTTTACCAGTTTCTTAAAGACTGGATGTGGTCTCCAAAGAAAGCCAGTGGATAGGACAACACCATCTTGAAACAGCATCTCTAGTACATCTTTTTGCCTAGACTAGTATTGGAAAGTGAAGTCACTGGGGCAGATGCAGTAATGTGGTGATGTAAAATGTGTCAAAATTATTTTGAGATTTTTTTTTTTCAAAATTGGTATTCTATTAATAAGATACCTCCCATTTTCAAACCTATTGAAATTATCTGTAGTTTAGATGTTACAAGGATATTTTAAACAGCAAAAAATAATTTCTTAGATAAATTGAAATTTAACCTTAATCTGTAAAAATAGATATAGGGATAACTTTTCTGGTTTATAATGGACCAACTAGTTTCCTAGCAAGACATCACTGCATCACTGATGAGATGGTAAGAAAAAAGTATCAAGGATTTTGGTAGATTTTTTTAACTGCTTTTTTAAAAGAAAGTCTAATATTTTTCCAGTTTCTGTCAATAGAACTTTATATTGCATTTAAAAGCATATCTCTCCAAAATATTGGGAAAGTAGGAGGAGAATGTAATAATATGAAGTTATGTCAAACAAGGTTCTAAACTGGCCATCTAGATAAGAAAGACTTATTCCAAGACAGATTATTTAATGAAAGGATGGAAAATGACATCATGCATTCTCAAGTACTGAAAATAAAAACATATAGACCACAGCTGAAAAGGGACGTCTCCTTTGAACAAGTGAAGTTTGCAACTTACAGTGAAACATAATATGATGTAAAATATCATTTTATTCATTAGAACTTCAGAATGTAGAGTGGATCTTGTGACACAGTAGTCTTGATAACACCACCGAAGATTAAAGGTTAGACAAGTGTGGTGGTTCAGCCCCAAGCAGTGGCTGAGTACCACATGCCGCTTGCTCACTCCCAGAGGAGAAACAGACAAGAGCCTATGTGAGTTGGGATAAGGACAGTTTACTGACAAAAGCAACATGAAAGTAGAACAAAACAGCCGATTAAACTCACACCCAGTAATAACACAGAGTACCTTGCTGACCTGACAACTACAGAGTGCTGCACCACACAAGGACCAACCCAACACCCTGGCTGCACTTGGACTGCCCTGGAGACACCCAGAACCACCCTTCCCTGACCAGCCCTTTTTATGGGGGAGTGATGTCAGGTGGTGTGGGAACGGCCAGGGCTGACTCAGCTCCCCTGTGATGGCTGCCTGGGGAGGTTACCTCTGGCCTGGCCAGAAGCAGGCCAACAATCCAGATAACCATAAAATCGAGAAGGCACATGAACATTGCATTTAAAATACTGGCTTTCATGGGTAATTAGAATGGTAGTGTTAGGCTGCATGCAAATAAAAGAAACAGTCAATTGAATGTAATGGAAACAACTTCTATAATACAAATATTCTGTTGACAAGAATTTCATATAAAATTGTGTGTAATAATAAAATTCAGCTAGTATCTTAGCAACTATATGATTGAAAATCAGGCTAGGCATGCAACTGTTTCTTTGATTGTTTATGATGATACATTGTGGGTAGGAAAATGAATCTGAACTTTTTTCCAAAAGGTTATGTTGTATTTATTCATCTGCTTGAAATCAGGAAAATCTGAACTCTAAAGTTCTGCATAAAGAATTGTGTGGCTTGTTCTAGAAGGCTATGTAAGGCTTCTGCAAAGAGAGAGAGGTCCATCAGTAGTAATTCCTGGCACAAAATGAAGCGTTCGGTTGGTACGCTGTGAAGTGGAATGGCTATGAGAAAGGCCCATGGGGGAGGACAGTAAAAGGAGCAAGCAAACTGGAAGGAAGTCACACTGATACATAAAAACACAACTTTTAAAATGTTAAAACAAAAATAATAAAAAAACCTAATGAGCAAACTTGTTCCTTTGTGGATCCGTGGTTCTTCTGTTGCTTTGTAACCAGTTTGGTTTCAGGGCCCTGAATTTATTAATGTGTTGTAACGGTACTCTGCATGCAAATGTTTCCCTATTCTGCTCCTTTTGTTTCTCTGCTATACATTATATATTGCTATTAATAAAATAAAGCTTTTCTCTTTTCAGCGTATTTTTATCACAGTGTGGGGATAGGGAAGCGGTTGAGTCTGCCTCACGCACAAGCTCTGCTCCTGCTGTCCCATTGTACCTAACGTATGCTCAAAGCAAATCCCGTGGGCCTGTGTATAAATAGAAACAGCAGCTTCATGTTGTTTGTTTGTGAAATGAGAATGTGACCTATTCCAGAGACACAAAATTGCTGAGTTTAGAAAGAACGATTTTGACAATTAAGTAGTTTTTGATAGTTTAGTTATTTTATTCATTTTATGTTATTATCTTGGGTTTATGGGAAAGTAAAAAAGTTTCTGGTTTGATACATTTGACTCATTTTAAAACTGAGTGCAGAAGTACCTGACAATCAAGAAATGAGCAGAGGGATATTTGACATTACTGATTTCTATCTCGACCTCATTGTGCGCTTTTCTTCCTCAGATTGTTGACTTATTGATTCAACCCACATCAACAGCTGTGTGACACAGTTACCTCCAGGTCCCTTTAAATTATGCATATCTGAATGTTCTTTTTTTTTTTTTTTTTAAGAAAAAAACGTGCTTCTGGCACATAATATACAGATATGCTCCAGTGAAGATTTTTTTTTTTATGTTTTGGTTTGAGAGAAAGTTCTTTGCATAAGAAAATAAATATCTGCAAATGTGATGAAGTATTAATTAACTAATGTTAATTAGAAGTGGCTGGTGATGGAGTAAAGAACCAATGTTAGAAACGGATTTGGAATGAAATCACAGGTGCTTTATTCTTTTCTTTGGTACTTAATTTGTAGCAAACAGATTTCTCCCATCCAACAAACACTTGGTCTGTGTGTTCTTGAAAGGGGAGAAGCACAGGGCTGGCTAGGCAGACCTTAGGGGGTTTGATGTCATGGAGGGAGACAGTAACTGCCAGGCAAGCAGAAAAAAGGCGTGCAGCTGTGTGCAGGAAGAGGCTTGGTGGGTTGGCTGGTTGCAGGCTGCTGCCTTGTGTCAGGGAGAAATTGGTCTGGCCCGAGTTACTGCTTTGGAGAGAGCCTGTCATCAGATGGTTTCCACTGTCAACAGGATGTTTTTGCTCTCAGTTTACTTGCAGATAAAGGAGCTTCAGAGTGGGATTCTGAAGCACCTAAAGTTAATTTGTCTTGAAGAAATTACATAAAAGTAGCAAGAGGAATACCGGAGTCATAGAAAAATGGTTATAGCTGCTTTCATCTCAGTTGTAATGTGAACTTGTGCTTCCCTGCTGGCTCCTATGGGACTGGTTACTGAAGCCTGAGTAACCAGTCTCGTAGTCCTGGGTACTCCACCAGGAGTGGTGTTGCCATGAAAGCAGGGAGGCATTGCTAGAGGTCTGTTGAGTTCCTTGAGAATTACTGGATGGTGAAGTGGTGAGATGGTGTCCTGTTGTGCCATTGCACACTTTTGCTTCAGCAGTTAATACCTCATGCCTTTTTCCCCACAAGTTCCCCGAGTTAACGCACTCTTGCTTCATCTTTCATTTGCTTTCTTGTGGCAATGATGATGTTTTTATTAGTTTAAGAGTGCTCCACCATGACTTAACTGCAGTTACTCTAATTTTTTTACTAAAAGTTCTTAGGCATGATTTTTCAGGTATAAATTCACAACACTGTGTTTTAAAAGCTCTTATTTTTAATCTAGTCCTCTTTATTGTAATGCCATAAAGAATCTGTATCTGTGTTCTGTCAACCTTATAAGTGACTTCTAACTTATAGAGAGAACTTCTTATCTCTCTCCCTGGGCAAGGCAAATTACCCATAACTAAATTTCAACTCCCCTTTTGTGTGGTTTATTGATCATACAGATAATTTGCCATTCTTTATGTTAAGCTTGTGATTCAAAATCTTGATGAAGTGTTGTTTCTGTTCAGAATCACCAGACAAAGCAGCTTCTGTAGGGCTACTTCACTCCATTATGTTGGTCTAAAACATGTCTCATTCTGACACCAGGCTATGTGCTGGTGGCAGTGAATTCAGAAATATATTGTTTTCTTCTACACACAAAAGAATTTCATTAGAAAAAGAAAAATAGTATCAGGATTGACCTGTCTGTTTCTTTTCTTGTTCTGTTGTAGAACTGTTATTAGCCTTGTCTCTAATAACAGTATGGATATCTGCACACTCTTAAAATTGTCACTACTTTCAAAACCTGTTAGTGTCTCTTTCAATTTTCATTTTTTTTCCTGAAGGACATACTCAGTTACCTTAAATATTCTTCTCATACTCTGGACATAATGTATTTGTTTTATACCTTATTTTAGCCTGGCAGTGACGCTGACTGCTACCAATGGTCTGTAGAAATACATCTATTTTTTCTAATACCATTTTTAAAAATACTTGAAATTAGTATTAATTGTTAATGTAAAATGATGTTAAAGTATTGTAGTCATATGTTTAATGCTACAGTTGAATTTCTGAAAAGAATGAAGTATTTGGGGTTTTGCTTACTGATGCATAGTTTCAAGTGCTTTTCTTGAAAAACATTTGCTCAATATTCAGTATCTAGTTCCCTGGAAATAATTCAATAAGCACTCAAATATCCTTGTGAAGCTGATGCACATTCTACAGTTTTGTGCTGTATTACCTTTGAATATATGCCATGTCCTCTGAAATTGTTTATTATATTCAGTATCATCATTAAGTTATGAAACCCTTTCATTAGCTTTATTACAGTAAGAAATTTATATGAAGCAAACTGCTTTGGGTGATGACATACTAAATATCGAGGAAACATGAAGGGAGAGAAATTTTATGTTTTAAGCTTCTGTTTATGTTTAGGATCAGTACAGATTATTGTCTGACTTTATCCTTATGAAAATCCGATATTAACAAGTTGAATAATGTAAGAAGTTTCATTAATCTAATATGCAGACCAGCTGCTATAAACTTAAATTCTGGTCATTTATTTACATTTTATTTTCTTGGTTTGTTCTAGAAATTTGTATTCAGCTTGATGCATCACTAGGAAAACCTCTTGTAGTAGTTGGTCGAAAGGAGTTTCTCTTACTGTTAAGGCTATAGCTATACAAATCTTTATAAGTGATGAAGTTAGGATGGTATTTCTAATAAAAAAGTAAATTACTCTTAGTTGTCCTCTAGCTCATAATGGAAATGTTGGGAAATGCAAATTCTGATTTTTATATTTAGGTTGTTCTGTGATTTGTGTTTTGAAAATATCATGCATGCTGCCACTGAAAGTAATAGGTTGATGCACACCTAGTATCTTGTTATGGAAGCTGTAGAAGAGAAATGCTAAAAGGAAATGTCAGACTAGTAACAGTGCTACCTAATATACCAGAGTCCAGTGAAAATAGCCTAAAGAAATGTTGAAGAGAACTCTTGCATTTTGCAGCCTTTTTTCTTCTGCTTCCTCATTGTGATAAGTAATGGGCTAATAATTCCAGAGTTTCCCATTTAGGACAATGAGATTGTTTTTCTTAAGGATTTTTTTGTTGCTGTTGTTAGCCATCTAAACCTAGACAGTTTAAGATGCATCTTTTGATTTGCATTAGAGTCTAAAGTTCTGATAATGAAGCTGACTCTCAGAATGTAGCATGCTTGCTATCTTCCAAAAACATAGCACTTAAAAGATAGTGCTAGGCAGCGTGATGCAGGTGTGTTACCAGGGGGTCAGAAAATGAAGTAAAAATGCCTTTGTGAGTATATGCCTACATGTTTTTCAGTTTTGCTTTCTTCTTTAGGTTCCTACTGGTACATGATGCAATTCTGAAATTACTTTTGATTTCCTGTTGTGATTGTTTTACACTTAGAAATCTCAGGAATGTCAGGTGTTTTCTTAAATGAAATCAGCCTGCGTTTTTACTTCCAACCATACATTAATACATTAAAATTTAAAGAATCAAATAGTGTCATGCTGGTTGCAGTGAATGGATGGGAAGAACAAAATGTTCAATTCTTATTAAAGCAGAGAGCTTTTCACTGAGGAGCACCATCTCCAAGAAATGTCTCCCATAGGGGTTAGGGCAATGGGAAGAAAACACAAGGGTAACGTGTCTTAGAGTTGGCAGCTAAATGAAGTTTGATTTTTCCCTCACTGACTTAATGTGCAGATTTGGTGCAATTGCACAACTGTAGACAGTGTCAGTTCTGCACAATAAGAGGAATGCAAATTCTCCATTTCAGTGACAAACTTCTTCATTCTTTCCCTGTTGTGTATTACATTAAAGCAATGAGATGTGTAGTTTGTCTAAACTGTTCTTGTCCTAATAATGTACTATCCACAAAACTTACAACAGGAAGAAATTGAAGCATTTTGTCTTCAACTGTCTGCCTTTTTTACTTTAACAAGATAATTTAAAAACAAATGATAAACAAAAAAAACCCACTGTTGAGTTTAAAGGTATGGTAATTTGTTCCTCAGCTCCCACGACATAGCATTTCTTAGTATATCAAGTTTTTTAGGTATCAGTGAACTGAGGACACTCAATAGTGTTCAAAATCAAATCCAGATGGATTTTACCTGAGGCTTTTTACTAGTCTCTTCTTCTCCGTGCTGTTTCTTTTTTAACTATGGGAGGGTTTTTTCAAGGCCCGTGTATGCTTGTATATGTTACCTGTATGCAGAGCAATATCTTAAATTGTGGCTCTGATCAGAATTACTGTGGATACATCTATTCAGCTATGAACATATTTAATTGCAGCCTGGGTTAGTCTGTCTTTTTCACTTGAATCAGGAAATGTACACTGTGTTCTTCCTCAGATCTAGTAGTATTTCAGTCATCTGCTCATTCCTACTAACACAACAGACCTACTTCCATAGGAGAGTCTTTGGCTTTAAACAAAAATGGTCAGCAGAATGTGCTGTACACTCCATGGCTGTCAACATTAAATCAAAACCTCAGTTTAATAAAAGCAAATCCGCTGGGTCAGATGTTAGTCTGACACTTTAAAAAAAAGTGATTTAAATTAATAAACTAACTGGTAGTCATAGTCATACAATAATTTTGGTTTGAAAGGGCCCTTAAGATCATCAAGTCAAACCACAAACCTAACAGTGCCAAGTCCACCACTAACCATGTCCCTAAGCACCACACATGTACATCTTCTAAACACAGCCAGGGATGGTGAATCAACCACTTCCCTGGACTGCCTGTTCTAATGGTTGACAATGCCTTCAGTGAAGAAAACTTTCCCAATATCCAATATAAACCTCTTTTACACAACTTGAGACCATTTCCTCTTGATGTATTCCTGGCTCCTTGGGAGATGATGGTTGTACCTACCTGGCTACAACAGCCTTTCAGGCAATTGTAGAGAGTGATAAGGTCTCCCCTCAGCCTTTTCTCCAAGGTTGAATAGAGGTTGAATAGCCTCAGTTCCCTCAGATGCTCCCCATCAGACTTGTTCAATAGACTCTTCACCAGCTTTGTTCCCCTTCTTTGGGCATACTCCAGTGCTTCAATGTCTTTCTTGTGGTGAAGGACCCAAAACTGAAGACAGTATTTGACATGCAGCCTCACCAGTTTATCTAATTAAAGATGGAGTGGGTGGCAGCATGTCTTGTTAGAATTGCCTGGTAGTTTTGACTCCCTAAGGAATGCTGAGGAGTTTTAAAGCACTGGAATGCAGCTTAATTTTATTTCTCTAACACTGACGTAGTTTTGATTATCGTTCTATTTGGCATGCAATATAAAGGGCCCTATTTCATTTCTTTCTGCACTTTTAAACTATAGCTTGGCTTTCATTGTAGTTTAGAAGCACTAAGTCTTTCTGTCTACAACACAACAGAGATTATAATGGCCAGTTCTTGCGTGAGCAGATAGAAGTGCAAGTTTGTTTGTTTTTTGAAGCAACTGGGGCTTTTACATAAGAGAATTCTGGCTTCCTTGCAACACTGAAATGACACATGGTTCTTCTGTTACCTTCTGAAATTAATACATTTTGATGTAGTATTTGCATAGATTCTAAATTCCTATAAAGCATAGATATTAAGTATTTAATCATGTGCAAGTTATGCTATGCTGGCTGGAAGCAAAATGTTTCATAGGAGATGCTCTGCAGAATGCAAGTTGGTAATACACAATGCTGAGCACTTTCTGACAGGTGCATGAGTTCCCTCACTTACTACTAGGGTTTTTTTCTTTAATGCTTTCCAACTCTGTCCTAAGTTATCATTCATGTTGTTTCTCTGTTTAGCATTTTCTCCTATCCCTAACACTTTTTATTTTGGGGGTGCAATGACCCTTGAAATCTAATTTCCTATGTAAAAATTTTAAAGGGTGATATGCACTGACATACAGAAAAGCAGATCATGAATGCCTAAGAGAGTCAATATACCTGTTATCTTACTTACTAAGTCCTGTAAAAGGGGTACAAACTATAACTGCCAGTGTGTTTCATACACATCATTACTGTGCTCAGGCCAGCATTTACATGTCCAACACATGCAGTTTGATGACTTAGTAGAGAAGGTTACAACAGGATTCTGTATGTGGAAGTCAAAACAGTGTTAGCTACAACCAGAAAATATGATATAGATGTATTTGGGTTCGCAGTTACCAAACAAATAACATTAATTCTTGTGTGTGTGTGTCTTTTCAAACTGAAAGAAGATAATGTGGTTTAACCACAGCCTAAGTATGGTGCTAATAGGACTACAAGACAACCCTTAGAAATTCAGTCTTATGGAGGTGGGGGGGTGGTGGTGGTTAGAAGAGGTCATCTAAGTACAATGCTTTCCACTTTTCGGACTTAATTTCATTTGATCAAGAACTTTTTCATGCTTCATTATAGCCCTTAGCTCCTGGTGAATGAGTAGCAGATTTGGAAGGTGACAGGCTCACTCGATGTTTGTAATGCCATTGAGAGAAACTCTGACCCAATAGTCTATTCCAGTCTGGTCACACTACCTCTAAACTAGTATGTGGGTCCTTTCAGTCTAAGGGTGTAGATTAACAGCGGAGGTGAGGAATGAGTAATGAAGCTTCATGGCTGCTGTTAGAGAAAAACGGTTCAAACTGCACTGCAGATGAAGTAATTAATGCAGCTATGTCATATGCTGGCTTTGCATTCTTCTCCCCCTACCCCTCCTTGACTATAAATTGCACTGACAAACCCAGAAGCGGAGATCCAAGTCGCCTATATGCTTCCTGGCTCACAGGTAGGAATTCAGTTTGATCCAGTGTCCTACCATCTAAATGGGATGTGAGGTTTGATCACATACATATGAGAGCAGTATGTGCAGCTCCAGTGCTTGTGCTGATTTTGTTACTGGCAGTGTGGATGTTTTAAGAAATAGCTGTCCCTCCTCTGCAGTCAGAAAATACAGTTATGCAGAAATTCTTGATCTACATCTTATTCTTCAAGGAGGCTGTTTATATTCTTCAAGGAGGCTGTTTAATTAAGTATCTAGAACTGCACTGATCCCTTTTTATCCCTCTCAATCCTTGGCAGATCCATAATTTTATCAGATGTGACTCTTTCTTCCTGTCTCCCCCTGCCAACTGAATTGTTCTATATCTTATGTTAGAAAGATATACTGTTTGTAGCTTAAAACAAGATTTCATAAAGCAGTGGGTTTTTGTGCACAGTGGGGATTTGCTAAACAATGTGAGACACCTAAGATTTTTCTTAGCTATGAAAAGTTTGAGGATTTGGGGTTTGTTTTGGTTTGCTTTTTACGAAGAAATGGCAACACAGTCTCACCTCATACCTTTGGTGTGTAATTCTGAATCATACTTGTCAGTTAAAATTTGCTGAATCAATTAAGTTCAGCCTTTGCTTCAGAGCTTCAGATTTTACCCTTCTTTCTCATCTTTTCTAGTGGATGAATGACTCGTGCTGGGTGAATAGCCTTGTGTAGATCTTTTTTATTCTCCAAGATGGTTTCTTTCCAGTTGTCCTGTTACAACATTTATCCCTTAATCATAGTGGTTGAAAAGTGGGATATAAACTGGGAAGAGTGCATGTCCTTTTGTTCTTCTGTTCGCCATTTAAGAATTCTCATAAAGAATCTACTCTTCATTTGACATTAACTTTCTTAATTAAGAAAGTTTCAACTCTTAAATTGAAAATGAACTTTCTTAATTTGCACAGTGCTTTTTTAGTTGTAGTGTTCTGATAATGGCATTGAAACATGTTTCATTGTGTAACATTAATAACGGCCATATAGATATTTCTTCTGTTATCTTTAGATAAAAAGCAACCGTGAGCTTGAGAATTGCTTTGTTTAAAACATGGAGATTTTAGAACCACTCTTCTGCTCCAAAAGCTACTTAAATCTTTGTTCTTTGCTTCTACTTACTATGTGATTTTTAAAAAATCGCCTTAGGCTTCTCTCATCCCACTAGGAACAGGAAGGCACTAAAGCAAAGGCAAGCCATGTCAAATGCCACACAAAATGGAAGTGTATCAGTAGATAATGCTAGTCCTGTCAGTTCATTTTTGTGGTAAGAGGAGTTTATGTGACAGTGTTCATCACTGATGAATGCTGAAATATAAAAAATTTGAGTTTGGACAGGGGAAGAGAAAGCAGGAGGCTTAGACTATATCTGGCCTTGTTCATTAATATTATCTGTAAACCTAACATTTTCTTCCTAGGAAAATGTTTCATAATGTCACTTTTTACAAAATATGTTTACGTGAGCTGAATGTTTATTGTATTTCTTGGTCTTTATTGACATTTCCTGGTACCTCACTTTTGTAAATAAATCAACCTCTCAGACTTAGTCAGGAAAATGCATCAACTGCATAATATTTATCATATTGTAAGAACATACTGATGTTACTGCCAGTTTTGCCTGACCATATGCATGGTCCTGAACAGACTGATGTAATTCCTGTCTTCTTAAAGTGTTAAATATAAAAGTTTAAGTGTGGAATAGAATACAAATTAGGCACGAAAAATTTGGAGGATTTTTTTAAAGCCATCTTAAACACAAAGGGATTGTTGAAGTCAAGGAGCCTCAGTTCATGTAAACAACTTGTAGGGGCAAGCAGTTGCAATGGCTTCATCGTTCTGATTTTCTGTGTGTCCTATTTTCAGCTGGGATGGAGTTAATTTTCTTCCTAGTATTGAGTACAGTGCTGTGTTTGATTTAGGGGGAGAACAGTGTTGATAACACACTGTTGTTTTAGTTGTTGCTGGGCGGTGTTTACACTAAGTCAGGGATTTTTCAGCTTCTCACACCGCCCTGCCAGCAAGGAGGCTGGGGATGCCCAAGAAGCTGGGAAGGAGCACAGCTAGGACAGCTGTCCCAAACTGACCAAAGGGATATTCCATACTCTGAGCATCATGCTAGTATATAACTGTGGGGAACCTGTTGAGGGGGGTTGGAATATGTGGCTTGGGAACTAGCTGGGCATCAGTGTGCTGCAGGTGGTGAGCAATTCTGCTGTGTGTCACTTGTTTTGTAAATTATATCATCATCATCAAATCTTGGAATGGTTTTGGTTGGAAAAGACCTTCAAGATCATCAAGTCCAAACACCTATCCAGCCCTACCAGGTCCAACCCTAGACCACGTCACCATCATCATCATCATCATAATCTTCTTTTTCTGTCCTACTAAACTGTCTTTATCTCAAGCCACGAGTTTATTCTTTTTTTTCCCCCCAATTCTCTCTGTCATCCCACTGTTGGGGGGAGTGAGCAAATGGCTGCTGGCCAGGTTAAACCACAACGTATGTGTCTCCACCATACAAATATATATATATAAAGGCCCATTACAGAGAGACTGTTCAGGGAAGATTTCACTCTTTAAAATATTGCTGATGTTAGTTTGATTCCTAGTCACAGCTGCAACACTGCAATGTGTCTGTACTATTTTTCTACACCTGTGCCTATTTTCTTTGCCAGTAACAGACCTAGAAGTGTTTTTATGTATTCATCCTTTACTGTGATGAGCCTTTCAGCATTGTAAATTGTTCCATTTTATGGGAGAACAGAATGGCAACTCTGTCAGTTCTTGGCTCCTCTATGATTTCAGTACTTTGTGTGTATTTGTGTATTTCCCCACTGGTAAATGAAATGGATTTGCTGCAGTAATTCTCTCATACTGAAAGTGGATCATAAAATTTGAAGGTTAGTTTTATTTACTTCAGTATGAAATTATGTCTTTATTTCTTTATCCTGCATCTGTTTCATTATTAAAAAGTCCTATAGAAAATCAGAGCATCTATAAAATGGTAATTTTTGCTTTTCTGTAAAACCCGATAGTTGATTTTTGAAGCCTGAAAATTCAGGTTCTACATTCTGTGATCACCTCTTGTTTGATGCCTAGCAATTATTATTTTTCATAAAGTTAAGGACTGATCGTGCTAAAACAGATTCTTTTTGAATTTGGTATCAAAACTCAGAGAATGGTTGGGGGCAGAAAGGACCCCAGATAACCATCTAGTCCAGTCACTCTGCTGAAAGCAGAGTCAGCTACAGCAGGTTACTCAAGACCGTGTCCAATTGAGTTTTGAGTATCTTCAAGCATAGAGGTGCCTCAACCTCTCAGCAACTTGTTCCAATGTTTGATGATCATTTCAGTAAAAAAGGGGGTTTTTTTCTTATGTTTAGACAGAATTTTTTGCATCCTGCATTGTACCCATTGCCTCTTATCCATTCCCTGTGCATCACTCAGAGTCTGGCTCCATCTTCTTTTCACACTCCCCTTCAGTATTTGTACACATCAGTAATATTCCCTGCTGAACCTTCTCTTCTCAAGACTAAACACTTTGAACTCTAAATAATTGAGATGGTACTGTTCATGTGTGTATGTTAGAATTTGCTGGAAAGTAACAATTTCAGTGAAGACATGATATTTTCATCTATTTGGTAATTTTCTATTTGGCATTTTGCCTGTGCATTGTGGCTGATGTTTGCACAGCTGTTAGGAATTGCTCACAAAGAGACTTGCAATAGGGAATCTAGCTCATAATGTTGGATACAGAAGACTCTATCTTTTCAAAATCTACAGATTTTCAATTCAGAAAGGTGAAAAACTTTAAAAAAATATTTTAAAACCCGTCCTTGGTAATGATAGTTCATCATGTTCTAGGAAGTTTTTAAGAAAATACATTTGCTGTGGAATTTAGGGAAACTACTCATGTCTGCTAGGTGCTTTGCAGTGAACAGGGAGATGATTTCTGCACCAAAGACAGGTTATTAAGATAGGACAGGGGGTTGAGGTAGCAAGAGGAGTTTAACCTGCTGGCATCGATTGGCAGATGATAATCACAAAGTTAATCCAGGTGTGCCCACCTCAGCCATTGCACAAGTTTTTATTCTTACTGCAACAAAATCACAGAAATTTGGAGGAATTCATTTAAACCATTTCAGGTGAAATTCAAAGATCTAGGTTATAGTATGTCTCAAGTAAGCAGAGTTTTGTGTGGTAGTATGCTTAATGGTAAGCTCTCATTGAATCCCTTGTAGAATTCCAGTTAGGGATTTGGATAGCTGTCTTACTAGTGCTGTAGTTTGAGAGCGGAGGAGATCAAGAAACATCATATTGTTTGGAGCTAAATGCTTGATGAATCGAGCAACTGCCTTTCACATCTTGGTGCACAATAGAAATTATGTGATTTCCTATTTTTTTCTCCCAGTTTAGGCAGTCTTCGTATGTTGCTGTAGCCCAAGTTAATGGATTGTTTTCTGTTGCGTTCAGTCTTCAAATCAGTATCTGTCAATATCTGCTACCTTACTTACCAGTGGGTAATTTCACAATGTGTGTAAGGCAGTTCTCACCAAAAGGGAGCGTGAAAACTGAAAACTCTGTCTGAATACATTTGCTGTGCATACAAGAAATGCTTGAAGGATTTCAGGTAGAAGTGTTTCTCCTGATTCTGGGACACATTTTTTTTTTAAAGCTCAGTCATCTTCAGTGAAATGTTGGAGGCTCCTTTCCAGTCTGTATTTCTTGATGTCTTTCTTATAAACACTCAGAACGGGAAGGGGAATTTGAACATAACAAATTATTTTCCAACATGGAGCTCAGAAGCAAACCTAGAACTAGGTTCCTAGTTCTGCATGCTGATGGAAAGGGTGGTTATATCTAATATATCCTTAAATTACAGCTCAAAGAGAAGGAAAAATATATAGTGTAAGGACCTTCCATAAGTTGGGTAGTTTTTTACTTGCAGAGGCCAATGTTCATTTTTATAAAGAGAAGGAGAATTTGTATTCAAAAACCAGTTTCTAATGCTATTGCCTGGTTGTGAGATAGAAATGATTAAGCAGAGCAACAAAGAGAATTAAATATTAAAGACTGCTGGGTGTTCTGTTTCTGTAAACACTTCTGTATTCTGAATTAAATAGCATGCAGCTTTTCAAAGCCAAATTCTTCCAATTTCTGGGACAGGTAGTGGTGAAATTTACTGAGATTTAGATGTCATATTTGATACAAAGTTCAGTTGAATTGCATGTGTAATGATCTGCTTTAGGGCCTGATCTGAGACCTCTTTTGAGCAACCTGTCACACTTCTGAGATGTCCTGGCAAGAACAGCCAGATTGAATGAACAGGATCCCAGTCTATTGGAGAACATTGTAATTAGCATTTCTGCAATTTGGACATAGATTTAAATTAGCCCACGCTATCTTTCTGTTATTTTTAGTGACACACTTAGCTTTGCTCTGTTCTTTAGAGTTGTAAAAAGCTTTTAACCACAGAGTGGGCTCAGTGGTGTATTCCTTTGCCTTAGCAACTTTGGCACTAATGTACAGAAAAGCATCAGGAGCAGGAAAGATGGAGTTGCAAACTCCTGTACTTCTGCTCTGGCCAGCCCTGCTACCTAGGGGAGCCCGGAATTTCCTGCTGTAACTTGGATGTGGCAAAAGCTGTTAGGAGCACTGGAGCAGCATAAATTTAGGAACATGCAATGACCTTGTCTCTCACTTCCCTCAGGCCTCTCAGAAACAGTAATAAACTATACAGCAAAATTGCCTTGAATTTTTTGGAGCCAATGCAGGCATTAGCTGAGTTCTGTGAGACCTTGTGGTGCTCACCATGCAGTCTGGGAATTCAAGGCTCTAGTCTTGTTTTCAGTCTCCATCCACATCACTTCATACCTTAATCTATTCAAATTCTGTCAAATATAAACATGGATTTATTCACCAAACTTCATAGTTCTGCTGATGTCTCTGTAAGCAATGTTCATTTGAATAAAGGAAGACAGGCCAAACACAAATGAATATTATGGGAACTTCCTCATCAACGTTCCATTGTCCAGAGGAAAGAAAGTTCACACATTTTACGGGGCAGATATGAAATGGTGTCTTAAAACAGGCAGTGATCAGATTTGTTTGGTTTTGCTTGCAAACAAAAAAGAAATCAGAACAAGGAAAAAAATAAATCTCCATTTAACTTGAAGTTTAATTAGAGTGTAATAAATTAGGGTCTGTGAATTAGCACTCATCTGCATTTTGTACATTTTTTCAGATTTCTTTGTCTTTTTACGTCAAATCAGAATAGATTGCCTCCAGTTTTACTTGTCCAAAACTGTGAGTAATAAAAATTGAATAGGCATAGCGTACTGAAATATCTCAGCATAGATGTTCATACCCACTGAAAAAGAAAGGACGTTACATTAGAAAGGCAAACAGCCATGAATAATCAGAGAAAACTCTCCATTTATATCAGGACTTAAGCAGAGTAAGGGAGAGAAAAAAGAATCATTAGGAAGAGAACAGCTGGCAGAAACACATGTTTATTCTTTATATCTCTCATGAGATATACAGCTTTCTTCTCTTACTGGAAAATTTAAATTGATACTGTCGTTTGTAATACAAACAGTGCATGTAGCTTGACTTTACTTGATGTATATACAGGAAGATAGTAAATTCCTTACAGTTCTTCAGGACAGTAACATCTATTAATAAAAATGAATGTGCACTAATAGCCACATAGTGACAACTATATACCACTCTTGTAGGTTTTTGATTTTTGATTTTTTTTTTTATGAAAATGGGGAACAAACATACTCCTGTCCCTGTCTGAGGCAAGATGGTATAGGAAGGTAAAATGGTTTTCTCACAGCAGAATGACTTAACCCTACCTAGTCATAGTTTCTTTGACCTATTCCATTTTAGTTATAGCCCTTCCTGGAAAAAAAGCTGCAAAATGCGGTGAGACTGTGATTTGTTTCTATTTCTAAAGATCTGCAATGTTATTTTTGTTAATAGTAACAGAAAGAGTTTCTACACTGATCATTGAACTAGAATGAAGGTTCCCTAATAAAAGATTCTCTGTGCAATGCCTGAAGACCACGATATTTTTTACCATTAAAAAATTAGGAGGATAGATCCTCTCCATCATTATCTTTTAGTAGATACGTAAAATATAATCAAATATGCTATTAAACTTATTAAAATACCTGTAAGTTCTGTCATGTTCCTCAAAGCTGGAAAAGCATGCTTGTATGTATAAAGTATCTATCAAGAATGTATTATCTGGAGAGTGCAACTTACTGGACTGGTGGTCAAAAATGATCATTTTGACATAACAATTTAGCTGGAGTCCTGCTTGACTAAAGACAATACAAACTATTACTGTACACAGTGTGTTCAATATGTTATGCATATTTAGAGGATGGTACAGGAAAATACTTCAGGACTTAGTAATTTATTCTTCCATATTTAAAATTGCATGACTTTGAATTACTTCTGATGTTGTGTTACTGGGCAAAATCTAACCTTTTTTTTTTTTTTAAGAAAAAACCCCAAACACCTCTGAAATGCCTATTTTAAGTCATTATGCCTCCTCAGCCTAAAACATGTTTTTGAATAGAAGGATTATTCTTTTATAACAAAAAACCTTCCAACGGCTAAAGTATATGACTGAGGATCCATAAGTGGATTTGCTTCCTCCCTGCTTCCCCATCCCATCTGTTTTGCCTGTTATATTCTGCCTGTGTAATGCCTGTTACTCTTAGGAAAATACAGCTTACAATTCCAAAAGTTTAGAAATTATGTCCTGAGAATATAGTAAGCTTAGGGACCTTAGAGCACTACTGACTTTAAGTCCTGAGAAGTGTTTTATTGAAGCACTAGAATACAATGAAGCAAATCTGATACAGAAACATTAATCGATCTCATCACTACTGAGTTAAAAAATAAACCATCTTATGTCAGGGAATTTATGTTAAAAGTTTAAAAGAACAGGTAGTTTGTTTGTTTGGTTAGGTTTTTTAACCTGTCTACTTTTGAATATATGTTTATGGTTACTTTCCACCCTGTGAAATGTCTCTCTTTCTACTGGTAAGCCTTCTATTTTCTCTGTAAATGGAGGGTAATTACCAGAAGAGTGTAGATATGAAATAGGTATGTAAGACCTGAAGTTATTTACAGGAAAGAAACAGTATGTTCCTAAACACTTAAGATTCTTACTCCTATATTTATTTTAAAAATCATATTGAGAAGTGATCAGTCTTTGGAAAGTGCCATCTCTGTGAAAGGAGGAGAATTGACCTATTGTAAAGTGCAGCCAGGATTACTGTCTCCCCTTTGCTCCACCTGTCATCATATTTATGTACCTGCAAAGGGGAACATACCTCCAGGGTGTACAAAATCACATATAACCACGAAATTGGACAAGTTGGTTTCAAATAGAAGCTAAATAGGTTTTAATTCCATCTTCAACCTTTGTTTCTGCAAGGGTTAATCTTTTGTTCTTTACTTTGTTATATGTTGGTATTTCTTCTAAAATGTTGTGTTAAATATGCCACTTTTCAATCATATCTCAGCTACTTTGGTGACACAAGTCAAACAAGAAGTTCTGAGTGAGAGGCAATTTGGAGTAAAATACTACTTAAAGATGAGATTAAATGTCCCATCTTTGAGGGGATCTGCACAATAGCCACTTTGCAAAGGAGGTAATGATGTTTTTCTACCATATTACTGTAAAAACAGATATGAATCCCTTCAAGACAATTAGATTATCAGTAGATTGTTTTGCAGGACTGTAAATATTGTTTTAAAGTGAGGATGATACTTAGCAAAAAGGTTACTAATGAAGTTGTGGCTCTTGATGAGGCTTCTGGTGTTTAACTGCATATACTCCAACACAAACTATTTATTGTGAGAGGTTTATTTTATTGATGTGAAACAATATGTGTATGCCCTCTGTCCTGCTCTCCTTTGGAATTATTAACTCAAAAATTTCTGAAGGGCTTTTCAGTACACGTTTTCAAAACAAAGCATGCTGGTGAAAAGTCTTAAGTATGGAAAGATGGAACTGCACAGGTTAATTTCTCCCAAAGTTATGAAAATGGGAGGGGGTGAAAGAGAATTATAGTTAGAGACAGTTTAGTGTTGTTTGTCAAAGATTCAACAAATTATTTGTTATTGGATAATTTAAAACTCTGTAGCTTGTCAGAGAGAATTCTCAAATTAGTGAATAAGAATTATGCAAATTGAATACTTTGGCTGATTTTTCATTTTCTCCCTGTTATTTAAATTGTATCATTAAATACATCTTTGTATATCAGGAACTACTAGGGCTCATTTGAAATGCACAAAAGTAAAAATGCTTTGTATCTCCTAACCATGTTGTCGGTGGAGAATACACTGTTTTTTTAAATGGCAATCACTTAGTTTTTCTGATTTTTAAAGCAGAAGAAATGAATAAGTTAAGTGGTCTTTCCCAAGACACATAACTGAAGTAAGACCTAGACCCATGCACTAATTGTTGCCTTAAAAAGAGATCTTTTTAATGAAAGGCAGAGGTTTTATAAATGTAATATTTGCTTTGAAGTTGTCACTTTCTGGCTAAGGTAAGCACCATGTTAATGCCTCTAATTTCAAGTGTTGTAAAATATAAACAAATATTAGATTATTCACAACTACTTTCATATAATATGAATGAAAAGTAAATAGGCTAAAATAGGATGCATATACATCTCTAAATTGTTCTTGTAAGTGGAGGCTTCTCCATTACGGTCCCTTCATCTCTGTCCTTGGTCTTTTCAAGTTGCCTTGTGACTGTGACCCTACCAGTCTGCTCATGTGCAGAATGTTTTGTCATGTGTTGGACAAATCTTTTCTCTTTTTTTTTTCTTTTTTTTTTTTTTTTTCTTTCTGATGGAAGTCACTTTTAGCATTTGATGGAAATTCCTCCCCATTGATTGGACAGTCCTTTACTAGAAAAGGCTGACTTCTCATTTACCAGGCAGGTCTTTACCAAACTGACCTCTTAGGCTGCCAGGAGCTGCAGGCAAGAGAGCCTGTATAACTTCTCTGAAGCATAAGTACTCCAGTGAATCCTTTGGGAAAGGTACTGGGTGCTTGATTCCCTTCCCTGGCAGTTACCAGGAACTTTTTTTTCCTTCTCAAAATAGTTCTGGTCATAGCTTGGCAATTCCTTTGTTGAAAGAGTATCTTCTTCTTCAACAGTTCAAATCTGCTGGGGGAATTGGCAAGTCCTAAAACTGGGCTTTGAGAGCTGGCCATGAGTCTGTTAAGGCCAGCAAATGTACTAGCTGGAGATTTCAGCAGATTGTGTGAAACATCTGGAATGAGTGATTATGCTGTTACGACACAAGTCAGCTGTGGGGTACCCATTTTCTGTGATTTAGAGATGTCTTTTTCCAACCTTTTGTTTTCAGCAGCTGTTCCTGAGATTCAGTGAGCCACTGTCTAGTGGTACCCAGAGCAGGATCTGCTGGATTTACATCAAAAATTATTAGGCAGGAACTACTGGCAGAAATTGCACCTTTCCTTCAGGTCTACCACCATGGAGTACAAATATTCTTGTGTAGGTGGAGAGGTTCCTTCTAGAGACTATTTTCTCTTCTTAACAGGCTAGGTGAAATTTGTGGCTGTGCCAAAACTGCATTCCTTTCTCTTAATCAAAGGCATGCCAAGACAGGATGCTCAAGGGTAGGATTTCATTGTAGCTAATGTTTTGGCTTTGTTTTCAAACTGAGATGTATTTCTATTTGAAGTTGTGCTTCCAACGGTTTCTAATAACATGCAACGTTTAGGCTTCTCTGAAAACCATGCTATGTTTCCTTCCAAGTAAACATTATTTTCTAGATGGTCATAACTAATAAATACATAACTAAGTTATTGGAAGGCATTACTAAGAATTGCACATGATTAGGGATTTTATAGTGATGTCTTTTTCTTGGAAATTGGTGCTTCATTAAACACATTACGCTGAGATATGATTGCTCTGTGCCTTTATACTACTTGAGTTCAGAAAAATATACCTGCAATTGTGTCATTGTGAGTAACTCAGAAATAGTGTTATTACTAAGATGCAATAATATTTTCACTGCATTTATATTGCTTTGTTATGTCCCATGTTCAGTTTCAGCATGAGGCATTTATTGCTTGTATTCCTTCAAATATAAATGAAAGAATGCATATTCAAAAGAATTGTAATTTTATTTGCTGTTTTACTAGATTATGCTACATAGATTGATCCACTGTATTAGATTTTAATGAAAAGAAGCATAGGTTTGTTTGGGTAGTCTGCCTACAGTAATTTTGCTTTCAAATTAGATGAGAAAATTAGCTGTTGGTTTGAATGCATGTGTTTAACAATGTTGTCACAACAATCAACCCATTACTACAACTTCAGTCATAACCTAGTTTATTTTTTAATGCTCATTAGTGTTTATTTTAAGTCTGTGAATTTAAAAAAAAAAATCTATTCTTTTATGTATCTTTCCTTGTTTCCTTCTTTTCAGTATTCTATCAGGTTTTTTAGCAGTTTCCCACCTACTTGCTTTATAGAGGTCAGAGGGGCCACCTTTCCATAGCTGCCACAGAAGCATTACATTTCAGCACCAGCAAGTCTGGATGTTTTAAATCATAAATATTCTATATCTAGGTAAGAAACCCAAACCAAAACAAACCCCCCAAAACAACCAACTTTGTTTCCAGAAGTAAATTCACACTAGAATGGCATAACATTGATATCATTTTTAGGCAGAGAGACTGCTGTCTGGCTAGTATTATTAGCAAAAAGAGAAAATGTGGAAGCTATTAGGATATTCATTGTTAAAATTGTTTTCCTATGAAAGCTAGGTGGTATGTGATGTTCCTGAACTTAATGTGCCTAATGCATTGATACAGAGTGAGGACTATTTGGATAAAAATAAACTATAAAGCATTATCCAGTAGAGCTCATTAAATGTTGAATTTCTTTTAAGGTCATTTGATAAGTGTAGAGTGGAATGGTAGACGGGAGGATATTTGGTTCAGACTATATTGAAACTAATCTGCTTGATTTTTCATCCACAATTTCAAATTTTGATATTTCACTCTTAATAAAATTAAAAATACTTAATTTGACTTTAAAAAAAGCGCTTATTTTAAAAAAAAATTGGTTTGTCTTTCCCCCCCCCCTCCAATGTAAGACAATTTTGCTGATTAGGAATGGACAGGCAGATATTTAAAGGAAACATTTCTTCTTTGTTTATGTAACTACAGCATAAATGATTTGTTACGTAAAGTGATTCCCACTTAAGTTTTGTTACATGGCTATTTCAAATGTCAGAGAAAAAACATCAAACAAGTACTTACCATACTTCTTTCAGAATGCAAACATGTGAGATAACACTAATCAATTTTTCTGGAATTAAGATATTTAATTGTGGTAGAAAATGATAGTTGGCATTTTAGAGTTGGTTTTAAAGCTCCTTGCATGGTCTTAATAAAAGCAAATGGACTATGGACTGGCTTTTCCTGTCTGAGTGGTGGGCAGACCTGCCCTCACACCACTGTGAGGTAAAACTGCTGCAATGTAGGACCAGTGAGGATGGTTGTAGCAGGAAAGAAGGCACAAGATAAGGCCTAGGCTGCCTTATTTAGGAGCAATTTGTTTATAATCAGAAGTTTTATCACCTACTATAAGTACTTCAGTCCTCTCAGTAGTGGCTCGTTTCAGGAATTCCACCAGACGAGCCCTGTACAACGCTTTGATTCTGTTTGTATCTGAATGTCTGTGGCATCTTCAAATGTACAGAGTGCAAAACCTTCCTTTACACTGAAGGAAAACTGTATTTCTTTGTAGCAGTAACTGCTGCCACACTGCAGTTTTATTGTGGTTTCTATTGTGACAAAGGTCACATCCACACTCTAAAGACATTTGAGAGGCAGAGCTGGACTTGGTGCATGCTGGTGCTTTTCAGTAAAAATGTAATTTTAGCTAGTTTACAAAAGGTGTAACAAAGTCCATCGCAAAATCGTTTGAGTAAGGACTCCTGAGGGTTTACAAGGTCTGAGGTCTAGGCTGTGACTTTATTTCTTCTATTGTGATGTTCATCCTGTATGTCTCCTCTTGCAGTGTTCATCTCTTTGCACCTGCTACTTGTGAGTCTTGTAATTGTGTCTTCCAGGAGGCAATAGAGAAACAGTAGAAAAGAGAGATGCAAAGACAGCTAGAGAGGTTTTGGAGCTACCTGTAATATGGAATATTTGATATCCAGATATAGTGCTTTCCTTCCTTGAAGATTTTTCTAAAGGGATTGAGGATGCCATGCTTATATAGAAATACTTTCTCAAAGGTACAGGAATCAGGTAAATATTTTAGGTTTCACATATAGGCACAGAAAAATGAAAGGGCGTGTGAACTGCTGAAAAAAGCTTGATAAGAAATAGAATATTTTGCAGTATATCAGGGACATGAGAACTGAGGATACTGCTGCACTTAAAGGATCATTTTTTCTTTTCATTGATATCTCAGTTATCATCCTGTTAGTCAAGATACAGGGGAACAGCTTGGTTATACTGATGACTTAAACCAGAAAATGCAACCCAAGGAACAATTTAGACTTACCTGAATTAAACTAGAAGGAAAACTAGTAGCAGCTTTACAGCATTTACGTTAAAGTTTTCTATTCAAAACTTATTTTGGAAAGACTAATACACTTTCTATGGTGAAAGCAAAACATAGTTACACAAAATGTAGACAAATGTTTGTTCTCATTTTACAGATGCTTTCATTTGACATGGCAGACTGTAGTGGTCTGTCTACTGTACAGTAAGAAAACCCTGAAACACCTCACCAGAAAAAAAAATTAAAATGCCAAGGTTAAAGACCAGAAAAAAATGTATCCCTCTTTAGGGTTAGGAATGCCATTCATATTGCTGCTATCCTTTTTAAAGTTTCCTAATTACTATACCTTAAGAGCATGGGCTTTCATCAAAGTACACTTTTCGGGGTGGAGGTGAAGGAAAAGGAGTTAGAGCTTCTGAAGCTGAGACCTTCTGGCAGTGGGTTTGAGCTTGGTCATCCTACAAGAGCTGGAACAATCCCAGCTGGTATAGAGTTCATGCACTATGAAGCCAGGCAAAGGAACTGAACTGTAAGCCTGAACTCAGTCCCAAGCTGCTGTCCTAGATGTCATTGTCCTCTAGAGAAGGGATTATTGGAATAGCGTCCTTGTAGTGGCCAGATCAAGACACTGACACCAAATTGCAGCAGTCAATAAACAGAGGAGAGTGCTGCCAAAGGGGGAAAAGGGACTGCCTCCCACAGAGGATGACTCTGAAATCCAGTGTCTGGCTTGGCGAGCCTCAAAACAGGCTCATCGCTTGAGGTGGAGCAGTGCTTTCCCCTTTCTTTAATCATAGCTGGTGGAGCCTGGGGAAAGAACAACCTTCAAGCAGATAATGCTGTTTATGTTACAGTATACTTACAGCCCTGGATCTCTTGATAGTGATGAATGCCATCTCTCCCTCCAAACTGCCACACCCTCACATGATCTTATTCATATGGATGTTTGCACATGGTTTAAAATAAAGTCAAGGAGTGAAGGAAGGAATTAGTACAGCCACAAGAAAAGGGGGAAAGTACTAATGGAAATGTGAGCCAGCAAGTTTATTCTAATGCCTTGGTCTCCTTGTTAGGAAGATAATTGTCCATTACAGGGTTTGCAGGCAAACAATTAAAATAAGATGGCTTTATGGCCTTTCCCCATCCTGTCATGTGCTCAGACACTCCAAGTGGCCTTTATGTTCTTGAGAATTCGATTTATTCCACAGCATGATTTAGGCTCCTCTGTTTCTTTTAATGAGGACAGAGTATTATATTGACATAAAGACTGTAAAATATTGCAGTTCTGTATATGACTTATGGTGTCATCAGAGCACATAGTAGTGAGACACAGCTTCTGATTCTTTCCCACTGCATATCCAAGGGAATCGCTTTCTATGCTTATATGTATGACTAGCACAAGGCTGCAGGGTTTCCACTGGTAACCCATGCATACTGCTTCCTCCACTCAGAATCCCTTTCTGTCACATCCTTATTCAAAGTGCAGAGCTATATATGAAGGTACTGGTCAATTCCTGCTGATCACCCTTTCCTCCCATCCATTATCTTTCTGGTGATGCAGTTAACTCTCACCTTAGGCGACCTCCTGTCTTTAATAGATGGTTTCTGTACAAATGAGAAAGTATTTAAAAAAATGTTTCCTCATTCTGCTCTTCAGTCTGCAAAAGTCTGTGGGTGTGCTAATTTCCTTGATTATGAAAAAAAATAGCATTATTTTCTAATGGAGATCATCAGCTGGAAAGGATTACTTGTTTTCATCCTTTTCCTTCTGTAATACCTTCCATGTAACAGCATCCACAGACTGAGGTGCCACTTTTAGACCAAAGTAAACAAGAGGAAAAAGCAATTAGGAAATGATGCAACAGTAGCTTGCCACTGGTATGTGCCACTTAGCAGAGGAATGCTTCAAAATTAGAATTATCTTCTACTTTATATGTCTGACAACAGAAACCAGAAACATGAACGCTTGTTTACTGAGTGAAGAGACTGCAAAGGAATCCTTTATTACCTTGTTGGCTAAAGTGGTGAATTAAATGCCACATCTTGAATTACTCAAGATATCAGCAAACTCACAGGCAAAGCTACAAAGGTGATAGTCAGATGCCATTTCCTTACCGTCCTCTGTCTGAACAGGTCACATACGGGTTTGTTGTTGTAGGCAAAGCAGTACACTCCACCAAAAGTCCTCCATATCCTGATAATAACTTTTAAACCTGGACATTGTGTTGAATTTTAGCAGAATTAGAACACAGAGGTTATTTTCAGTTGCATGGTTGTTGTGTTGTTTTCTTTTTAATTGAATGAAAATATAAGAAGATAAAGCTTAATCTGTTTTTTACTGTATCATGTTGGTATCAATGATCTGCTGCTCAGTTTGCAGTTTAACCTGAAATATTAGGGTGACGTTGTTGGGGTTTTTTTTGTTCTTCTGGCGTGACAATTTCAGGCATTGACAGGGTACTGCCAGAAAGACATGTACTATGTTATCCCAGATCAGAGGACTGCCTGTCAGGAATAGCAGTAGATGGATATATGGATATGGAAAATTGACTGAAGATTTAAAATTCTGGGTGTCATGTGTATCACAAATAGTTTTGTTATAGATACACATTTCTGTCATTAGCTTTTGGAGAAAGAAGGAAAAAAAACCTCAAAAAAACACTTTGATTTTTTACATTAGGGATAACATTCTTTTTCTTTTTATTTGACTCCACAAATTAGTCACAAATACAACGCCTAAGTCTCAGAAAATAGTTCTGTCCTTTGAAGGAAAGGATGTTGAAATTGATGTTCTACAGTTTTTCCTCTTCATTTTGTCTGTGTGCATTTTCTACACAGACTTATTACTGTGGTAATAAATTATCAACATTTTTGCCTTTCAAATCTGTGGTTTACTTTTGGCAGGACTCAGGGGTACTTAAAGAGATTAAACAGGGCAATTACTACGTAACATCTCTCAGCACTCTCTTGCTAATGTGAGAAAACACTCGCATGCTTAAATTTAAATGAGAGATGTGAAAGGCAAGTTTTAATATAACATGGTACCATAGAACATGATATAAATGTGTTGGAGAAAGATGATGGTGTATTGGAAAAGGGAATAAGAATGGACATGAAGCAGAAAGGTTGGTAAGGGGAAATATAGTAGATATTTCCATTGCATGCTTTGTAGCCTTTGAAGAATTTTTATAGAGCTAGAATTGGTGCCCATTATTTGTGCCATCCCTGAAATGGAGCTTCTTCATTTTCAGGGAGAAATTAGTCCTTTTTTCATTTCCTTCCCATCCCCCAGGATGTGGAAAGCTTGATTTTGCAAAACATCAAACGAAGTAACTGCTGTTCTTAGCATGGTAAGTGGAAACACTGAGGAGAAATAAGGACTCTTCAACTTGTTAGTAATTCTGAGAGTATTAAAGAATGTAGTGAGAGAAGGAAAAAAAAAACCGAATCAAAATTTCTGCCCCTCATAGAGCTTTGTCAGTTTATAAGAAAGATAAAGTGTTCATCTTCATTGGCACTAGGAGATGGATTTTTCTGCACAGGCTGATCTATACTTTGTTCTATACTTTGTAGTAATCAAGTTGAATTTTTGTCAACTTTTTCCGGGGCCAAGAATTGTTTTATTGTTTGCTATTATTTCACAGAATCACAGAATGTTAGGGGTTGGAAGGAACCTTGAAAGGTCATCTAGTCCAACCCCACCACCAGAGCAGGATCACCTAGGTTAGGTCACACAGAAACACATTCACGTGGGTTTGGAATGTCTCCAGAGAAGGAGACTCCACAAACTCTCTGGACAGTCTGTCCCAGTGCTCTGTCACCCTCCCAGTAAAGAGGTTCCTTCTATCCTTTTTGTTTTTTCCTATAAGGAAAGAAGAGGAGATCAGATCAGTATTTTTAAAAGTAATGCCTACTGGAAAACACATGAGGCTGGAAAGTTAGAAATATTTTTTAAAATGCTAAAATGGATATTGTTTGCTACTGTTTGAATCAAGAAAGCATGCATAATGTGATTAAGTCTATTAGGGCTATTGTGTAATAATAATTATTTATTAGGCTTGAAAAAAGAGTTTAAATAAAAGCTATTGCAGAGGATTCTGTAAGAGTTTAAATAGTTGACGACACAGTTTTAAGTGTTATCTCTTCCTATGTCTGAAATTAAGCCTGCTTTGGATTATTACCTCCACTTGCTTTCACACTAGTGAATATAATAACAGAACTTCAGTATTTTCAGCCATTGGAACCATAAAATTCTGTATAATTATGTAGTCAATTTGGATAAAAGGCAGAATATTCAGTTCTGTGGATGTTGCAGTGAACATGATGCACTGTTGAAACTGTGTTAAAAAGCAATCAAAACACAGAATAAAATCTTTTGTCTCATTGTTATACTGCCTCTTTTTTCTTTTGAAAACTGAGGCCCAAATATCAAAGAAACAGATTAGACAAAGGAGAATGAAAATATTGCCTCTAAGGAAGAAAAGAAGGGATGGTGATTACAGGAATTACTAAAAAGCAGTCTTGCTGTGCTATGCCCCAGTGAGATTACTACTGTCATTTTATTCTGAATGTTTGGGTTTATCAAAGATGTTCAAAAAAGGAGATGGTGCTTTATTAAGTCCAATGCTTGCACTTACACCCAGAAAATGTCCCAATAAGGCTTTCATATATAAATCTACATTGTGGTAGTTTAACTAATTTGAAGTATTTTCCATGTAAGCAGCTATTAATATATTTAGGCTTTTTATTTTGAAATGTTTAGAATATTTACTGTGATTTGGAAGAAATTGAGGAATGTATTTCTTGTACCAGGCGTAACTTTTCAGGGGAGAGAGGAGCATGGGAACTGTGTTCCTCCATAGACTCTTTTGTGCAAAACACAAAGTGTTTTGCCCCAAAGCTAGCAGTAATATGCTTGGGGATTTCTGTTTGTTTAGCCAAATGAAATAAATATTTATGTATTTGACATGTATTTAACATATGCATTTCACAAATGAACATTTGTGTCAAAACATAGTCATTTTCATTTCCATCTGTAATTTCTGTGAATGTCTAAATATGCACTGGGGTCTCTAATGTGCCCTCCCTAGTTAAATGCAGTCTATTTTGCAAAGTCACAAGTGGTAATTTAGGGTTTTTGAAATATTTTAAATTAGGTGCAAGCATTATGTGAATTATGCACAAAGAGCAAGCCTTTTAAAGAAAATAAATGTGTACCTTGTATAGCAGGTGATGTTTACATGTTTACTCTGACACAAAGGTGACTGATTTTTTAAGAAGGGCATCATCTCTTACTTATTTCCATGCTATTTTTCTCTTATAGAACTGTTAAAATTATTACCACATCAGAAATCCTTTTTGTTGGCGTTATGATTGCTATAATCACATGGAAAATTTTGTGTCCTCTTCACTGCTATTTAGTAAATAGGACATAAGCTTCGGAAATTGCTCCTTGCTCTACGTGGGCCTCATTTTCTATTTAA
Source organism: Porphyrio hochstetteri (assembly GCA_020800305.1). Taxonomy (NCBI): domain Eukaryota; kingdom Metazoa; phylum Chordata; class Aves; order Gruiformes; family Rallidae; genus Porphyrio; species Porphyrio hochstetteri. Next base: position 62,499,607 of record CM036905.1, read on the forward strand.
AAAATAAAAACAAATTAAGATTCATATAGCATCTAAATACTGTGCATTAATATTAATATATTAAATAGCCTTGGAGCTGATCAAAAGAGCATTAATTTCAGCTATTTCATATTAACTTGATTTTTCAGGGCTGTTTCTAGTTTATGAGTGGAACCAGTGAGAGTATTTCCAACTTCTATTCTGCCAACCTATTTGACACTTATCCTGCAAACCTAGTACAATGAAGGATGCAGTTATTTCTCCTTTTATACTGTTTACTTTGCCTTATGTTTTACTTTGTCATCATGGATGATCTTTGTACCTAAGCATGAGTTCTGTATGCTTTGTCAGTATTCCTTGTGTTAATGCACTCTTTTTCCTAAAATTGCAGTTCATATGGATACAAATATAGCAAATTAATCAAGATAATCTTATTTTTCTGCTTTAACTTTCAGCAAGGCTTTCCCAATTTGTAACAACTCCCAATTTTCCTCCAATTTAGAAGAGGATAATGGGGAGCTATATTTCTCTCTTACTTTTTCCCCAGTAGATACTTTTGATTATGAACAAAGAGTTGAAATTCTGAAAAAATATAGATTTCTACTCTTTCTTAATCTATTGCTTACTTCATTAAAAAGAGTGAAATACTGGAGATTGTGGCAGAAGTGTACACTTTGCTCATACACATGTAAACATATGAACACGTACATGCTTTTTATATCTGAACTCTCTGGCATTTATGTGAAGTTTCATCGTACTGAATTTTGTTAAAATTTTAAAAAGATTACTTTGTAGTAAAAAAAATATGCCTCTGCACAACAGCTACCAAAAGGTAGCCATATGTATCATGAAGTTAGGGTGACAGCGTGCTCCTGACCCTCAGTGAGGCAACCGTTACTTTGCAAATACTTATTTAAAAAGAAATTGGAACTCTCTAGTTTTTGAAAAATATCTTTGACACCTCAGAAGCTGCGGTACTGACTGCTTCATGTAAAGAAGGTTTAACACAACATCTCAATATTCTGCCAACGTTACTTAAAGTTCTGTGCTTTCACCCAATGAACTTTTCTGCTTTTGAAAAAATGTGTTAGACTAGATTTATCTGCCGTTGGTGATGAGCCACAGAGGAAACTGCCACTGTAGAAGAATAGAAGTTTACAAGCAGTCCAATTCATATGTAAGTTAAAAGCCAAGAAACCTCTTTTGTGCTCTGAAGGCTTTTATTCGTGGCTTTAAGTAGAAATTTATATGCAAGTTAGTTCCTTCTACATTCTAGAAGAAGGTGGGTTTTTTTTTAGTTTGACCAGGTATCTAAATATTACATGGTCTCTTCACAGATTAGACTGAATTGTACCACTCAGGTAAATCAAAAACTGCTTTTCTCTTCAGAGGAAGACATTGGTGCATATTTTATTATATAGTTGTACATAATAATACATATTTAGGGTGGTTTTCGAAATTAATTTTTTATAAAAGTGGGAAAGTGCTGTTGAGGAAAGCGGCTTCTACTGAAATTGAATTTCTGATCCTCTGCTTGAAAGCCAGCTGATGCCAAAATACAACAAAATTAGGATTCAATAAGCAATTGACAGGCAGTATTCTAATAAAAACACTTGAAGAGGTAGAGCATGAGAAACAAATGTTATACATATACCAAAATCATATCTATTAGGAAAACCAGATACTCCCTACTTGATAACCTGTTAGATATGAACTGCCAGTTGTAGACTGTCACAAAAATGCTGGTCCTGCTTTCAGCCCACTCATTCAAGTGAAGTTCAGGTAACACTCCTACGAAGTCTAATTATGACATATTCACAAGGGTGTTGGGGTGGAGATTTATGTTTGGCCAGTAGCTCATGTCTGTTGGTGAAACCTGAGAAGAATGAATAGAGCTAATGAATTTGGAACTTACAAACTCTTGGCAGGTCCAAGAGGATGCTTTCCCACTCGCATGAAGATATACAGTGATTGAAGATTGTCTTTAAAAATAGTAGGCAGAGTGCCTGCAAACTTTGGTCTGTATTGTTAATTTTAACTATACCATATGTTTAATCTTTCTGTCCTTTTCAAAAAGACAGTCTGAGAGAACAGGGTTTCTGTGGAAGCTGCAAAGACCGTGTGATTGGCATTTATAGGGAACTGAAACCAAGGATGACTTTATCTTAAAATATGGCATGTTTTAAGCATTCACTAAGAGAGATTATTGAGAAAATAACTTGCTCCTCCCCACCTTGTGTCTATAATTAGAAAGTGATGATGAAGTGCAATTATTAGTTCATAGATATCTTATGCAAACTATAGAATGTCTCAAAGTCCGCTAGCGGTTAACTACTCGTTCATTTTCTCTGTTGTATCTGTTATCAAATACAGCATTTGAAGTGAATGCAAGGATGGGTAAATGTCCAGTGCGTAGTAATACATACCAAGAATGATCAAACTATGCGCTCACAGCCTGAAACTTACTTGAATTTGTTTTTTAAGTAGCATAACTATACCATCTCTAGATTTGCCACACTGCATAAAGATTAATCAGGTGTTCTATGTTGATAAATATCATTAAATATATCTGGTTTAGCTTTGCAACTTCTAAGACCTTCATTGGGTTTCTTCCTCTTATTTATAATTAAAATATTCAAGATCAAATTTTGGTAGAGTTGTCTGGATAAAACCACAACTTTCAGTCACTGCTGTAGTATGCAGAGATGTGTGTCACTCATGCATCTACAGTTTTACAACTGGCAGGGACTGAGTATTAATGTGATTCCAAGCAGATTATTTTCCTTAGACTTTTTAACACCCTACAGCCTCCACAAAGATCACTGACACTGGTTAAGAAAACAAAGTTATATAGAAAATTTCCTGAATTAATGATGGAAATGGATAGTTCTGTTAAACACACCTTTACTCACATTTTGTAGCCTTGTGTTTTAATGGAAAAATCCTGACGAGTAAATTTGTGCAGGAAGTAAAACATCTCTGATAGAAAAGTTTGTGAACTGAACGTTCTTGTGAGCTGAACATTTTAGGGACTAAAATCTTAACCTTTCTTGCAAATCTACACTTAGAGAAGTACTTCAGTGCTGGTCAATTAAAATGCTCAATTTTAAAATTATAATATTTGAATTTATCACACCTAAAAAATTATCCAGAATGTATTTTGAATTTTCTTTGCAGAAGGCCAAAAAGTTTAGTTTGGAAAAATGTTAATGGAGTGTTTCACCACTAAGTGACATTTCTGCTTACAGTTCAAGTGAAGTAAATGTTTCAAACTTATGTTTGTATAAAATGGTTTTGTTTTCACAAACCAACTTTTTGGGACAGAAGAATACCCCTTAGAAACTCTTATAAAAAACCCTCTCTACTTAAAGAAAAAAATGAGAATGAAAATAATACACATTTTCAGTCTTCTGCAGCAGTACTGCCTCTGTTCTTGTATCTGCATGATGGCATGTGACATACATTCACAATTTGTTTTACCTTCCTTATTCCGTCAGCCAAGCTCTTTGCAAATTTCCACTGAAATAATTTGCACTTAAGTGATCCACAGCTGGGTTATAAACTTTGCAGTAACCTCAGCTGTAAATCAGTGCTTTGCTTACACAGCTTGTGCATATAACACTATTCTCTACACGTGTAGTTTTGGCAACTGTGAAGTGTGAGATACACTTTGTGTGATTCATCTGTAAACCCTGCTTTTAATTTCCTGTCTCTTCAGCTTTAATTATTCTGTCATACTAATGTGCATTGTGATGGTTTAGAAAATTCGTCACTCTGGATGAAACAAACCTCTCTGGCAACCATCTGTCTTAATCTGTGCCCATTTTGTGCATTGTAAGTGGTAGTTACCTGTAAAGTAAACCTCCTAGGAGTGGTGGCTATGTTTTGAAACATAAATAAAAACTACCTTGGGCGTTTGCCCAAGGGGAGATATTAGTGGAGAGATAGTAGTGTTCTTGTTCCCCTCTGTTAAGCTCTCAATATGAGGTAATCTCTTGCAAAATAATCACAGCACTCTAAAATTGTGTAAAGTTCATGAGTGCAGAAGTCTGCTGCAAGTTAAAGCAACTACAAAGGCTATTTTAAGTTGCACTGGCATTTCTGCTGTTACTGTTCCTGGACTATCTCTCAGAGGTGTACAAGCAGTTTAACTATTGAATGAACTTTAGTCTAAAAGGAGTCTGAAAAAGGCTTAGGACGTATCTCTGGCCAACTAGAGAAGGTTAAGCAAAGAAAACAGCCTGCAGCCAAAGAGGAAAAATGGATTTTTCACAGTGATACTAACACAAGAAGCTGATAAGCTGCTCTGTGCTCATCAGTCTATTCCCTTATGTGAACCCATGTCCAAAGGGATAATGGTAATTTCTGCCTTGTCCAATTCTCTCTTTCTTCCTGATTATCTTTGCACCACTGATTCAATCATCTGACATTCTGTTGCAGATTAATTCCCCTCTCGTGGCTTTTTTTCTTTTTTTATGGAGACAGGGTATGGATTCAGAAATACATGTTGAATAAGCACAAGATCATAATTTTAGGAGGTTCCTTTATGGCCAAAGGTTTTTATATCAGCAGAAGGAAAAAGGAAGTAGGAGGGAGACAAATGAAAGGATGTGATTGGGAAGAGAGGATGTGATGGGGAAATTGTGTTCTGGGTGAAATGTAAAGAGGGTAGGGATGTAGAAAGTTGCTCTGGGTGTATCACTTCCAGGAGACTACATGAAAGGATTGTCACCTGCAAATCCAGCACTGGATCCTCATGAATGTTCTCTCACTGTGAAAGAAGCACGCACAAACACTGAATATTTTCAGGGTTTTAGTGTAATGTCTCATTTCCTGTCATCAATCAAAGGTGAGTAATGTGATTTAAAATATCAACCAACCTGTAGGCAATAGCACACCTTAAAAACCCACATCAATTCACTGGGATTATTCAGTGATGAGAGAGAGTAAGAAGAAGCTGAAGCATGGATTGTTGCGTTTGGTTTTTGTGCACTCCTCTCTCCACTAGTATCCACAATGCTCAAAGAAAACTGAGAGGTCTGATGTGTGTAAGAACTGAAGACAGTCTGAATAACTGAATAGTCCAATTATTGAGAGTCTTGGGGGTTTTCAGCCTAGGGAAGACTCCAGGGACACCTTATTGCAGCCTTTCAGTATATAAAGAGGGCTTAGAAGAAAGGTGGAGAGAGGCGTGTTAGCAAGGCTTGCAATGACAGGAAAAAGGGCAACGGTTTTAAAGTGAAAGAGTGTAGATTTAGATTGGATATATGAAAGAAATTTTTTATGAACAGGCTGGTGAGATGCTGGAACAGGTTGTCCAGTGATTATGTAAGTGCCTGGAAGTGTTCAAGGCCAGTTTGTACCAGACTTTGTGCAACCTGATCTAGGGAAAGATGTCCCTGCCCACGCAAGGGTGTTGGAACTGAATGGTCTTTAAAGGTCGCATCCAACCCAAACCATTGTAGGATTCTATGATTATTATTATTAATGCTAGACATACCAGGATAATTTAGCTTATTGTTACAGCTAATTAAGGTGGTGTATACATTCGAATTTGCAGGGTAGGTGATACAATTATCTTTCAGAACTTCAAGCATAGGAGAAATTAATTGAAAAATTAGATTCCCTGTCAAAGGCATTAGCTATACATAGGACTAACTGCATACTTTTCTTTCATGTTGGTGGTACCCAACCAGGAAGATAACGGGGGTGTTAGTAAACTCTTGATCTCCTTATTGTTAAAACTTCATTGTATAAAATCTTCACGGTGTATAACAGACTTTTTCACCCTTTAGAGGAATTCAAGTGTAGGTATTGGAGAAGAGATTGAAGCATCAGCAAGTGTTAGTTCCTTAAATTCCAGATGGAAAGAAAGCCCATAGCCCATCTTTTGAACTTTGAACCTTTTCCTCTTCTACTAGAATAGTTTAGTTCCAACTAGAACTTTTTTAAACAATTATGTATTTTAGTCTTTCTTGGCAAATATTCTTTAAACACATTATAAGAGAAACAGTTGTTTATTTTACAGGATCTTTGGTGAAGATACCATTTTCTATCTCTTATCAAAAGGACAAAGTTGAAGATTTTATTTAAAAGTTTAATGCCCTAAATTATCATTCCACTAAAAGGGAAGCATTTTTTACAAATATGTTGCTTAAGAGCTTTCATTTGAAAAGAATGAAAAAGGATAAACACCAACACACAAGGAATGTTTACTTCCAATATATGGTAGATAATGAGTTTAAGTTAGTGAAAGTATTTGTCTGAAAATGTAAAATTAATAGTCAAGTTTAATGTCTCACACAGGAAAATTTAACAGTTATGAAGATCTTGAGATTTGCATAGGCCCTCCAAAATTTGGACTCCTATAATTCATAACACTTTTCTGTAATCATCACAGGCCAGCTACATGCACTGTCACATGTCAGCTAAATCATGCACAGTATTGGGAAAGGTGGGAATACTTCAGTCGTTAAACTGTCTGGACTAAACTGTCCCATATATTAGGAGCACTGTGCTTTGTCCCAGTGAAACAATACAGCAAGAGGGTAGTGCAAGTTGTTCAGCGTGGGAGATCATCTAAGGACACAGACTACAGTAATTCCTGATGTGAGCCTGGGATCTGAGCTCCTGTCAGCAACAGCCACGTGTTGGCAGTTTCAGAAAATCATGTTACCCCCAGAGAAGACGGTAGGGGAGGAGGCCCTTTGCAGATTCTCTGCAAGTTTTTCAGGGTGTACTGGAACTTTAGGTGCTTTTCAGTTAACATGGAAAATTGGATTCATCTGCTTCAGCTATGAATCTTAATATTTAAAAAAAAACCAGCTGTAGCTTTTTTATTTTGATGTTTTAATGTCTTATATTTGTTCTCAAATGTGACGAGCCAAAGCCATGCTCCCTATGAAGCTGGTGCTGATGCATGACAGAAGTGACATGCTTGCTTCAAGCTAGTGATTTGACTGACATTTCTTTTAAAAATGAAATAAATGCTACACTTAGAAAGGAATGTAAATACTTTATATTTTATCCATGAAGAATGGTTTCAATAATCTTTATTTTTCAACTTATCCCATTTCCCAGTGGGAGCTGGGTATGTATTTCTTTTTTAACAGAAATGAAAAATATTCCTATTTATGTATGGTCTTCCTGAATCTGAATATGTTTATAAATATAAACTTACATGGGGAATTTATAGGGTGGTCACAGATGCACATCATTTATCACAAAGAATATTATTTATGAAATGTGCTTTTTTAAAAACATAAAATTACATTTATAAACCAATTTAGGAACAGCTTGAAGCCTTCTGTCATTATTTAAGTAATTGAAATATATGAATACAGAATAAGGCAATGTTAGGGACAATAATCAAAACTGAAAATATGCCAAACTCAGTGAAACTTTAAATTTTCTTTACAAGCTCCTGATTCTTCCTTTTCTTCTTGTAAAGAACTTGTGTTATTATTGCATTACTTCCTAAGTCAAAAATCAGATTTTTACAACTGGTCATCTCAGGAAAATGGAGATAGTAAAATGCAGATATATTTGCATTCTTAGTGTGTAATTGCGTACAGATAAGAAGAGAAAGCAAAGCCTGTAAGACAGACTCAAACTGCAAGAAGCACAATTGAGTTACCTCAAGGGAAATAGAGGGGACCATTGTGTGCCTTGGGGAGGGAGAGACAAAAAGAACAACTCATTCAACAGAAAATGTGCTTAGAGCAATGCCCTGAGAAAGATGTCATCCACTGCTGAAGGTGATTGGAGAGAGGAATACTTTGCTGCCTCTAATGGCTCACAAGGCCACATTCCTATTTGTGCTACAACTGAGTGATCTGAGAGCTGCATAGTTGGAGCTGTGCTTCTCCCTGTGTACCTTCCTTTTAACAGTGCCCTAAGAATGACTCCTGGCTATATAAATTACAGAAAAAAAGATCATGACATGCCCTCTGTATAGAACCTCCTCATCAACAGTGAATTCTAAGAGTACCACAGTGGTGCTTATACTTTGGGAAAAATCCACAGTATGACTGATTAGATTTTTCTTTTGACATTTTAATCATCATAAAGGCTCATTGCTGCTTTGTTGCACTGAAACCTTTGTGAATTGGATAATAAATACATGTCATATATTTGAAGGATGACTCCTTTCCCTGAAAAGAGTTAAGCTTGACTAAATGTTGAAAATGCTAGAATGCTATCAGTTGGCAAATAGGTTGGTTTCTTAGAAATGCTCTTACACCATGAAACACATTTATTTTAAGGTACCATACAGCACATTTTAAAATCAATACTGTATTTTTTCTTGAAAATTAACTGCTAATGGACAGCGTATTTGAACAAGTAATTACTGTGATATCCAGTTTAACATATTGTAGCTTTTCTGATAAATGCTTTTGGGAATTGACTTTATCCCGATACAATTTAAATGGGTTTCAGAACAACTTTCAATGGATTTGGATAATATCCATTCCATCAGCACCTAATTGGCAGGAAACAAGATTAACAGTACATGAGGAGTTCATCAAAAAGTTGATCTCTTGTAAGTGTGCTAAAATACCTGAATAACTCTTCATGACATTACACAGGACCCACTTTGTAAATATTCCCAAACAAGCTACTGCAACTAGTGAACCAGAACCAAGCAGATTTACCTTTCATTTAACAAGCTACCTTACAATAATCACATTGAAAAAGCTTTTCAGACTGGTTCTTCTAAATCAGTAGATACTTTTTTGAAATTCAGGCTTCGGTCAATGCAGATAGCTCTGTCTTGACTTATAAGTTGCATCTCTACAGGCATTGATAAAGAAATTTGGGCTTTATATTCTAATAACAACCTAGACATTATTTCTAAAAGTTGACATTTGCCACGAGAATTTAGGACCAATTTTAATACATCAAACTGTTTCTGTATAGTACCTGGTTTTTTTTTTCTATTATTATTATTTCCTGCTTACTGTGTGCCTGGTTTGCAAAACTATGTACACAACATATGTCTTTTCTATTTGCTTCTTGTCCAAAACAGTTTTAGCACAAATTAGTACTTAAATAGTGACTATTATTAATGTTGGCATTAGTCTGGAATCATTTGTTATACCCACTCATCTATATTTCGCATGCTGATCATGTTGAAAATCAATGAAGCATGTGAAATTGTAAACGACAAAGTGGAAGCATTTGCAATTCTATCCACTTCTGCTCACAGATTGACTGTTTTAATCTTCAAAAAAACCAAAATCCCCGTGATACTGAAGGCAAACAATATGAGGTCTGGGGATGTGAATTTTGTCATACCCACGAATGGAGATTTGTACCTGTTGTATCAAAATTTCACATATGGGATTCTGAATGATAAAGCAGCCATAGTGATATGTACCCATGTCTGTTGTAGGTGCTTTGCACACATGTTTTATAGACACTATGTTGATTGTATAATACATAAGTTTGTGTTGGTGAAACAAGAGGAGAAGGAATGAAGCAGTGTGACTGAATTGCTCAAGGTCATTTATGAAGTTTGTTGGAGAGATGGGACTGGAAATCTAAAATTTTTTAAATTATGCTGCGGATGAATCAGTCCCAGAATCCTGTCTAGGTGATTATATCCGCCTTACATTACAGTGCCTTTCCTAAAGGGCACTGAACTCCAAGCTTGATTAATGGTGACACGTTACTTCCTGTGACAGGAGCATAAGCTCTGAATGAACAATTATTTAAATGTTCTCAGCTGAGAATCATGCCCTCGTCATCCATGCTTGATGTACAAACATGGTCTCCTGACTGTCTACGCTTTTGCCCATCTGTTTGGATGGCATAATGCCTGTTCTCAAGTAGGTCAAAACCTTGCCGTAGGGCATGTGTGCCAGGCAACAATGGATTTCAATGGAAGACTGCATAACCCCGAAAGTGTCTTCACTTCTGCAGGAAGACCTTCCTTTGGTGAAGGACTGAATCCTTAGCTCCTCAGGTTTATATGCTTATCTTCAGATATTGCAAAGTAGTATCTGAACAATAGTGATGAAAAGTAGACAGTGCCCTAGTATGATGGAAATGAGGAAACCAAAGAATCTTTCTTTGGTTTTATCTCCTGCCAACTCTGAGAAGAACAGTAGTTTTAGTGTGTGGAACCTGCCAGGCCAAGGGTAGAATCTAGTATGGTGTCTGTTGTGTTAGGTTTCTCTGGCTACTTCTACTCCACCTATTCAGTCCTCTGAGGCTAAAAAATATGGGGCATTGGTCAATGCACAGATCTCTGATTTCTCAAGAAGACCACCTACTGTAGGAGGTATGGCATAGCTAGCAGACTGTCCTAACATAATTCTCACTAAGAAATAAGTGAAGATACGTCCATAGTTTTAATTTGTTTGATCTTAATATTTTCCTTGTGTGCATCTGGCACAGAACTGTAGTAATAGAATAGCTATGTTGTATGACATGCTTATTGTATGAACACTTATCTACAGATAGCAACATACATACCTTTTTGCAGGAGATAGTAAAATGAGTAAAATATTTTTTATATGTTTTTCAGTGTTGATCTCAATAGAGTACACAAGAATAAATCTTCTAAGCCAGATGGCTGCTGTACTGGCAAAATAGAAGATAAACTCTTTTAGGTTATATTAAATAATGATTTAAAATTTTCATTACTAAACATTTGAGATGCTGTCATGTTTATTTTATTTTCAGCCAGCATAGCAGCATAAGCACAAAGATTTAAATTAATGTTCACTTTAATGTACTTATTGGAAAAAAAACCCCAAACAACCAAACAACAAAACCCCAAAAAAACCCAAACCAAAAACAAACACTAAAAGCTTCTGGAGTTCAAATACTGCAGAAAACATACAGGTTACAGTGCATTAATTCCGTGAGATATAAGGGAATTAGCAAAGTGCCCTCTAGTGTAAAAAGCTTAGCAATGCTTGTTTATAGAGTAAGTATAATATATATAATCATCCACTCTAGTTTTGATCTAGTAAGGGCATGAACTTTTTAAATTTTGCTGATAGTTCACAACTGATTTTTTTACTAGCACATTACTCTTGTTTATTGATAACAGAAGCAAATTCACGCCCCACCACCATGAAAAATCAAACAAATCAAGAATAAATAACTCAAAAACAGCATTAGGCATATGCTGTCCTAAAGAAACATCAGTTTCCATTATGAAATACTGCTGGACTTTTCTCTGAACAATGTCAGTCCTGATGGCCTCTACCAATCTATTGTGTTTCTTCCTCTCCTTCCTTCTTTCTTCATGCCATAAAGCTCAAGTTGAAGTAACAAATGTCAGTGCCTATTTAGAACAGAGAGAAAATTTCTTCACATTCATCTTATAATCGGTTGGCTGCTCCTTTCTAGCTGTAATCCAATGCAATCTTATAGTTAAAATTGTCCAACTTCTCCATATGAACAATGGCTATGTATTTATATAATCTTCCGGGGAGCAGTCCAAGAGTCCAAGTCTCAAAATCAGTTTCACAAGTGGTCTTGCTCTATGATTTGACGCATCTGCATGCTAGCCTGGAAGTCTTGAAACAACTGAAAGGAAAACTTAACATACCAGATATTTCTGTGCACATGTGTGACTCAGTCCTTCTCAGAATTATTCAGGACTCAGTTTCTGAGATGACAGTCTAAAGGTTAGAACAGGACATTTCGGGTCTTAGGTCTTCTCAGTTTGGATCCATAGATGTATCACCCTAAATGAATGACCTAGCCACTAGACTGCCAGCAGCTGTCTGTGAGGTCCTTGGCATCCTGCCCTCTGCAGCTACAAGTGGAAGGACCTCTCAGGTGGAACAATCATGAGCCTAGAACACAGCACAAGTCTGGTCAGACCAGCCATCTGGGAACAGCAGTTCAAGCACTAGTACTTGGGCTGCTGGAATCACATAGAAAGCAAATGGACTAACCTTTCAACCAAGTGCCCTGAATTGTTAAAGTGCCTTTGTACCAAGGTTTTTCTTGTTGGCTGTGTTTCTGGTCCCTTCCATTGCTTTGCAGTCCCACCATCAGTGAAAGCAGAAGCTCTCACACAGAATAGGCATTGGCTTGGAATTTAAGGCTGCCTTTATGAATTGGGAGCTTTGGTTCACAACCTCCTATGTTGTGTGTTTTTACCATGAGGAAGTGACTTCAATTTAGTATAGTCAGATTATGATAGTGTACTGCTTGTCCATATACTTCACATACATCTAAACATTCATCAGGGACCTCCAGATTATATCTGGCCTAACAATAATTAAAAAAAAAAGGACCAGGAGGTGCTGAGTCTTTGAAATGCATCACAGTATACCTCCATGAAACAGAAAACTGTCAGAGAATCAAAACTGAGTCATATAAACAAATTCCCTGATGGTTCTTCAGAGCTGCTTCAGATCTGCTTGCCAAACTTGAAGATATATCTCAGACCAGTTTAGAAAAGACTTTACAAAACACCCTTTTGTCTTCCTTCTCTTGCCATAACCCATAAATAACATGCAACCTCCAGAGAAGCCCAAACAGTTGTTGTCAAAACATTAGACCAAATCTTTCTTAATAAAATTCAGGAATGTGCACTACAGATGTCTCAGGGTATGTTAGCAGTATGTGGTCAGTAATGATGGCCTTTTGCAGCCCAGAGAATAGTTACTATAGACCATAGGAAATGGAACAGCCTACTCTGAAGCACAAAGGGAGAGCGAGCTGTTTTCTGTCTCACTTGTTCTAACACATGATGGACTGCAGCAGATTTCCCAGTTTCATCAGAACTTCTATAGGCTTATCTTTCTACAACTTTACACCATCCTACTTTAAGCATATGATTCATTTTAATGACAAAGTCTGGAGGTCAGACTGCAGAGGAAGACCTATAGAGGATGCCTTAGGAAAACTCTGGCTAAATGTTAAGGTTAGGGACTGAATAATCCTCTATTCTTTCCTTCCTAATTTTAACCCTTTCAGTGGCAGCATTATAAGGGGCACTTACGGTTTGTCTTGTGCTCCTAATAATACATAGGAGCCAGTCTTTTTACAGATCTTGCAACTTCCCAGTCAGCAGGTCTGCATTTATGGATGCTATTCTGAGATACCTAATTTCCTGTGCACTCTGTGAAGCCTTGGTGCCAATACAGTGTTTTGGATTCCACCCAGTGACCAGGTGCCTGTGAGTTACTTGTATAAACACCTGACACTTTGTTTTATGTCTAACTATTAAAAGAGAGAGTTAATCACAGTTGAACTTCAAGGTGTTCTGTCCAGTGACATGAGGTGGCTGGACATTAACAAACAATAGCATGAAGAGGTCCCTGATCAGAGACAAATTGGACACATTGTACACGAGGAAGCAAAAAAAGCTCTAAGTGGATTTATTTTACCTTAAAAAATTCAGAACTGTAAAAAACAGTGTAGTATAGGTCAAACCAATGCAAATGTGTAGATCAACCTTCATTTAAATATAAAGAGATTTAAAAGGAGTAACAGCAAAAACTTGAATTCAAACTCTTTGTATTAAAAGCATTTCAAAGAACGTTGAAACTGCTTAGAAATCTGGACTGAAGGTATAGGTGGTAAAGGTTTTGGTTAACACTGTCCACCTTGTCCTTGACTGCTTAGCAACAACTAAAATATTAGTGCGTTATGGACATTATTCTCATCCTAAATCCAAACCACAGCACAATACCAGCTGCCAGTAAGAAAATTTAACTCTATCCCAGCCAAAACCTGAACAATTGAGTATGAGATAAATCTGATAAAATGTGATTTAGTCTCATGAAATTCATTCAGGTCGGATTGCTGGCTCTAAAAATCAGAAGTACTCCATCTGTAGCTATTTGTGGCAAATAGAACTCTTACTGTAAAAGTCAAGTGTCAGTTATTACTGAAAACTGTCCTACCACGTGAAGCAACTCTTGTTGATATTCAGTAGTTGTTGAAAATAAGGAAAAAAAGTAATAATGTTCTGGTTATCAAGAAGCAGCACTACAAACAAAAGCATATTAAAAAATGTAGGTTAAATCAGAGCTCAGAGGGAAGGAAGTCTGTCTGTTATTTCATCTTTCTGCTACCATTCCTGCCTTTCCCTTGTTCTGGAATTGGTAAAACTTACAAGGTGAATCCCAGTATGCTGCATTTTTGATTGCTATTTTATTATATGCATCCCATTTTCAGAATATTTTTGCTTGCTGTTTATCTCTCAGCTAAATTTGGAAAGCTGTCTGCAGGCTGGTGTTCTGTTGAATGAGCTGGCTGCTTGAATAGATAACGTGACGTGATTTTGCACCAGTGAGAGACTGTAAAGTAAGAGTACTGTCCTCTAGCTTGCTAAGGGCCTCTTTACATATATTAAATCTTGTCTCCTCATATCATGTGAAAAGGGAAAACAAAACAAATAATCCCTTTTATGGTTAATTCTCAGATTTAGAAGATAAATAATTTGTAAGAAGCATTGAAGGGGAGACACCTCACACTGTAAAATAACCAATATGTGACATGCTTATAAAGTAAGGTGAGAAAGAGACCCGTCAGATTTGCCCATAAAATTCCTCCTAGGTACTGCCATACGTTGTGTCTGAAGGGAAGTGGCTGAAATCACTTCACTGACTCAGACTGACTATATCAATTTTTGTATTATTTTGATTTTTAATTTCTAACCAGAGAAGTGTTCTTTCATCTCAAGCCTGGTCTCATATGAATACACTACAGAGCCAGAGACAAGAGCAAAGAAAATATCTATCTTACATCTGAAGTCTTCAGATTTTGCCCTTCTCCCCCACCCCCAAACAAAATTAACAAAGTGCTTAATTAAATTTCATGTATTTTTTCAAAGCTGTCCAAGCTTGATTTCAGAAAGACCTATTATTTCACCAACTTTTGATAGAAATCTGCTTCTGTGCAGAAAATAAACATAAATGAAGCAAAACACAGTGCTGGAGAAGAGATGATGAACAGGAGGAAAGGACAGGGAAGACAGAAGCAGGGCAGAGCTCTGAGGCACTTCAGCTGTGAGGATCTTGCCTGTGATACAAAAGGGAATCTGAGATGTTTTTGCCTGCCTCTCTGGCTGTATTTAAAGAGCTATGGTTTTGAAGCCCATAGCTGGCTCTAATGGAGGTGCTTTTAGGAATCCTCTAATCTGTTCCTTTTTCAGTCATACATTAAGCATCTTGTGAGAACACCCCCGTTTCCAGTCATCCCATTTTAGGAAATACATACAATACCACTTTCCCAGTACCTCATTTTAGACACCATTCTTGTTATGTTTTCTTTATTAAGTGGAGGATAAACCATATAAAAGTCACTGTTTTATATAACCTTGTTGCAACTCCATAGTGCAATAAGAACAAAATGAAAACACATAAATTTTTAAAGGCATCAGTTATGACTACCACTGGCAGATACCCAAAAATTCTGTAAAGCAAATTTCCACATGCTGCCAGCAGCATGTAGCAAGCACACTCAAATCTTTGCATAGTGTTTCCACTTCGAATATGCTGTTTTTAACATCTGGAAGTAGTACTGAAATTACTTTTCCCTGAATTTTTGCTGGAGAAAATATATAAATTTCCTAGGCCATGCTTGCTTTTCACAGACTTTGAATAAATGAGTTTATTACCAGGAATGCTCAGTGATATGAGGAATTTTATGAGTTATGGAAAGTAAAATTTATAATTGTGAAAGATGGCATCAGAAATTATGCACAGAAGATGTAAATGTGTCCATTTAAAACAAGGGATGTCAGATGAGAATACTCATACATTTTCAGAAGAAGAACAACCAAGAGTTGTTCATAAAAATTAGAACCTCACCCTGTATTAAATGAATACTGAAAAAACCCTTCTTTTAACAGACTTAAAACCAGCAATATAGTGAGTGAATAATTGTTCGTTGTATATTAGTCACCCTGCTGCAGTAATTACTATTGCTAATAATAGCTGTCTCAGAATGTTTGGACCTTGAATTTGGATTAACTTTTCCATCTGCTCGTCAAATAAAAGTCCTTAATTAGGCAAAGACTTGGAAAGAATCATTAGGAACCACTGACTAAACACAGCTAGGGCTCTGTGGACACAAGCTATATCTTTTTACTGTCTCCTCCAGAGCAAGAGCCTGCCTAAAGTCACAGGAGTTGTATTGTTATTTTACCTGTATGGTAGTTGTAAGATACCCTTTGCCCTCTTGGGCTTTTGTCACAAACAGCTGTTCCAAATATCTCACAAGATAAAATTTATACTAGTTGTGTGAGAGTTAAGAGGATGGAATTCTGCAGTAGGCTGTCTTGGGATGTCTTTTAACTATCTATCATGCTTAGTGTCAGTGTAACTTCTCAATGTGTCATATGCAAAGCAGCATGTCAAGTGATGGGATCAAAAATTTCCTCTGCATGATGCCATACAGCAGTCCGAAGCACCCACCACCAGCCCTGGACAAATAGATATATCCAATTACTTTTTCCTTGTAAAAGGCACTTCCAATTTGAGGAGGAAGGAAAGGAAGAAGATGTGCAAGTGAAAGAGAACTCTTCATGGAACGTTTACTTTCAGCAGTAGAAAAAGAACTTTGATTTTATCTGTTTTCAAAGCCTCCAGAAAAAATATATAAAATTAGAACCTTAACTTTAAATGTGGGCCTGCATATGATTTGAAGAGTATATTTTGCTAATAAAAAGATATTTACATTTTGTGGTACAGCTTCAGACTATGCTGTATTTTCTGCAATTAAAAAACTCCCACAACCAAACACGTTCAGTTTCCATTCTTCATCAAAATATGGGGAAAAAAAATGGTTTGTTCTACCTCCTTGCAGTTTCCTACTCTCTCCCCCTGCTCCCTGTTTAATTGGTTTCCTCTTCCCCTCCCCAGCTGCTCAGGGATTGTTCTGCCTCCGTGGCTTTGCTCTCTGTGGCTTCACACTCCCAGTTTGCTCTCTGTGGTTGTCTCCTCTGCTGCTCCGCTTCTCGTGTGAGCCACAGCAAACTGTCCTTGACAAACCTCGGAGAACATGAGGACCTGAGGTTTTCGGTTCTTCCCCTTGCTGTGCCTACATGTAGAAAAGCAAGAAAACAAGGATGGGGGAGCGTATCATGTTGACATTTATTCTATTTCCCCCTGTCTAAAATGATGATACATATTGTGCTTATGTGTGCCTGAAGCATAGCACAGGCACGATGCAGAAAGTAGCAGTATATTTAAACTAAATAAATGAGACAAGAGCTGCTCTCAAAACCTTGTCAGTTATTTCCTTTAAAAGATTGTTGTAAATCCCTATTTGCTTCTTAAAAACAACTTCTGCTGCATATCTGCAGCAAAGTTGCAGAGAGAGTGTCTTAACACACTGCCAGAGGGTTCTTTTGGCTGGGCCAAACCATGTTCATTCAAGAAAATTGAAATTATAATCATATTGGGAGATTCTGTGATTCCTGCAAAAAGAAATTACATCTAAAATGTTTATGTTAGACAAAGGTATTTCCACTATTGATACTTTTATTGAAGGTATATTTCAAGAGAAATTAATTTAACTTAATTTCATGGAATATGTTTGCTTAAATTTATTGAGAGGCAGTAAGGTCCTGTGTGGTTGTGTAAAGCTTTCATATTTCTAGTGTATTGAATTTAAAGTGAAAAAATACCCAAAACATTCCTACTTCAAGGTTTTACTTATGAATAAACATATTTCTCAGACATCAGCAATGCTCACTGCAGATAGTGTAATAATCATAGGGGAAAATCTGGTCACCAGCATACAGGAATATTTAACTACATAAACCATCACAGGCAAAGGCAGGAAGTGACAGCTAATTATTATTTCTGTGATTAATCTTTGCAATTCAGTACTGCAAAACAACTGAGCTCCACTGTACATATGCAACATGAAGACATGGGACTAAACCTTAAGTCTGAATCTCTCCACCTCAGATTGGAACTTTGAATTCTTATTTTCAAGACGATGTAGTAATTTATCCATTGAGTAATTCCCATTTAATTGCTTACATCTAGCATGAATCAAAATTAATTTAAATTATGATCTCAGCCAGCATTTTGATGCTGATTGTCCATAGAAAGAGCTGGACACAGCTATGATGTGAATGGGGGAAGTGAGCGTAGAGCTTGTGGTGGAGATGGCCCTTCAGTCTGAGACTTCAGCTTGGCTTGAATCTCCCACCTAATCCCTGTAACATACTTCCACTGAGCTGGCAGCACTCATATTTGCAAAAGGGTTGTATGATTTCTTTGTATTCTGGTAAATCTGGAACCCAGGGTGAGAGCTGGAGAGACCTGCAAGGTCTGCACAGCGTCAGCAAGTTGATGGGGGTGATACAAAGTCTCATTTCTATCCCTCAGTATTTCTGCACACTGTAGCTACAGTGTTGGAAAGTCTCCTGCCAGTTGAGTTCTCTTGGTACTGGAATTGAGAGTGCTACAGGAAACCAGCCACCTGCAGCATTAATTATTGAGACATTTAGAGCTACTGGGAAAACTTCCTTAGCTTCCTGGCCCACATCAGTGCTGTAATTTCAAATAATTATTGGGTCATTCTGTTCTCTGAACCAACCAGCTTGGAACTAACGAAGACTTTAAGTTAGCTGAAATCTGAGATGCTGCAACTCATTAGTCATCCTGAACGTTATCGATTAGGAAAGGATGTTGTAGTAAGCTTCCCTGACATCTGATTTCTTCCAAAAAGAAAGACTGAGCCACCTAAGTATGCTACCCTCACCAGCAGGAGAGAGAGCAAAACTGCCAGTAGCACCCTGGGGCGGCAGCAGCAGTTGACAGTTCTTGAGAGCGGGCAGATGTTTGGGGCAAAACTGCTTTCCTGAGCTGGTTGTGCTCCATGTTCAAGTGGGCATTTGTAAGGCCGGAGATAGGTGATAATCCCTTCACATGCTGACATTTTTTGGATACTTTATTTGGAGGGAGAGGGGACAGGTAGAGAAAAATAGTATGTGTGATAGAGCATCCTGGAACAGTTTCCTGCAAAATGAACTTAATCTGTATTTCTCCTTAGGCTGGGTCCACCGATAAAAGGATCAGATTGAGGGTTTTCTGTGAGCTGATGCAAGTTGCAGTCTTCACAATAAAAAGGAAGTGGAAAGGGGCTTTTCTCTTATTTTTTTCCCTCTTGATTACTTAGCCCACTGATGCAAGTGAATCTCAATAGCTTCATTTTAAATGAGTATGAGGTGACCAAAGAGAATGGTACAAGCCTGGTTAGAGGAAACTCTACCCAGCCTGTGCCTGGGGAGAAAGGATGCAACCCTGCTTGTTCCAGCAGGCAGCACATATTCCTACTGCTCTTGGAGCTGGAGGTGCTGTGAGGAGAAGTGTGTCTGATCCTTGGAAGCATCAGAAGTGGAAGAAATTTGTCTGTGGACTTTATTCTGACTCCAAATCTCTATCCTTGCAGCTGCTTGTAAGCCACAGGAGAAAGAGATGGTCCTGTGCTAAACCCTTCCTGCCAGCCCAAGGGGAGGAGTTGGGTACCCTGTATTAGTAAGGAAAGAGGATGACATAGGGAAAGATGGAGGAGGGAGGACCGCCTTTTTCAAACGAAAGATTGCTCATGAAAGCGCGCTTGTCTCCCAGTCTTCCTAGATCCCCCAGACGCCTTCTACTTCCCACCCCATTTTACCCATGTAGCGGAGAAGTCTGAAAGTATTTTCTAACTCTGCTCAGTACCTACTTCCACTGTCATGCGGTGCTATTTGCTGTTCAACCTGCTTTTCCATAGCACTTTAACAGAAGGGTAGACTTTCTGCTGTGAAGATACGATTGATATGGTAACTCTGTTACCAATAACAGTTTATGTTTATTTATTGGTAAAAGAATTTTTCATATAGCCAAGGGCAGTTCAGGTCACAAGGGGAAGATATTTTTTCCTCCCATGGAAGAAAAGATGTCAACATCTGCAAATGTGGTTAAGTTAATGAAAATAGGCTGAAATCAATAAATATAAATGACATATCCTTCACTGGACCAGAGATTCAAGTTTCAGAGAGGTTTGCGGAATTCCCACCAAAGCCTGTCTTTGTCATCAAAAGCAGACTTTTACCTGTCTATTAATATTTCACTTTGCTCTGTGTGTTTTTGTTATTTATATGTCCCTGTGAGTAACTCACAGCTTTATTGGATTTGTGCTAACCTTATTGCCACAAGATTCAGACATGTAATCATTTTAGATTTCCCAAGAGAGGAAACAAAATGAAGAGGTATCAAAATCCCGGTTTTGACAATTCCACTTACCCTGTGGAGTTCCTGACTCAGGGAATAACCCTGTTGGTGCCAGTCAAGCTTTTTGTGGAGCAAATCACAGACATTACAGGCTTGAATGGCGTGAGCTAAATCTTTCTGGAACCCGTAAAATCATAGAATCATAGAATGGTCTGGGTTGGAAGGGACCACAAGGATCAGAGTTCCAACCCCCCAGCCAAAGGCAGGGCCACCAACCTCCAGACCTGGATCTACACAAGGTTGCCCAGGGCCACATCCAACCTGGCCTTGAACACCTTCAGCTCCTTAGTGATGGCTACACCAGCAATAGGAAATGAACCCCAGGCTCCCAACACCCATCCAAGCAACTTCTTTCCATTCCACAGTTCTGTATGTGACCCTCATCACCCATCAGAGGTGTGGGGTGAAGCTCCCCGGGACACACACGAGCTGTGGAGCTGTGCCTGCTGGCCTGCAGCCCATGGCCGCTCCCCGCCTCACCCTGCCAGGCACCCAGCACCCCAGCCCCAACACCCGCTGCCACCGCTGTGGGACCGGCTTTCCCACAGCTTTACCATGGTGAACAGCGTCTGGGGAAAGAAGGGACAAGACACCTTCTCCGTGAGATCCACAGCCTAGACAAGACTTAGTTTAGCAGAGGTTAAACCCCCTTGCAGAGGTTAAACCCCCTTGCATTCCAACCGAACCTCAGATCACTCTGGGTGGCTGGGGGCAGCTGGGCTTAAACCCAGGTGTTTTATCATGGTAAGTTCTCAATTCAATTATCGGAGAACGGAATTAAGACTCGAAACAGAGTCAAGGTTAAGGTTGCTTTATTTGGCCCACAACAAATGTGCAGGAAAAGGGGGGAAGAAAGAGAAAAGGGGTGGAAAAGAGAGAGTGGTAAAGAGGAAGAGAGAGAGAGACAGAGTGGGGGGGAGTATATCCACCACCACGAGGCTACGACATTCCATCCAATGACAGAGTATGCTTCAGTGTCTCTGGGTGCGATGGAAGGAGAGAGTGCTACCTCGTTTGTCCCTCGACATGTTCATTCTCCGTTGCTTCCCTTTCCTCCCCTCATGTTGCTTGCTCGCCTCATGTTGTTTGCCCTCTTTCCATGGCCGAATGCCCTCTTTTTGTAGTCATCCTTTATCCCCAGAAGCTTCCACCTGGCTTGTGGGCGTCAGGGTGGATGATGGAATGTCCGATGTGTGAATGGCTGATGCTCTCCTGCCTGATGTTTCTCCTGATAGTGGAATGCTCTCCTGATGTGTGAATGGCTCCTTGAATAGTCATTAGGTTCCTGGGAGCCTGAGCCGGTGGTGGTGATGTAGTGTGCTAGGAACGAGGTTTGGTTAGGTGCGAGTTAAAAAAGAGGGGGGACGGTTCTGTTGGCAATTGTTAAGACATATTTCCAGTACCTTACACCTCGGCTGGGACGCTGCCGGGATGGTCGCTGCCCAGACGTTTGCTTTCACAAGCGAACCAGTCTCCCTGGAGCCTAACGTTTTGTTGTGCAGGCTTCAGAGGCTGAGCGCTGACAACAGTCGCGCAGGTAAAATGGAGTAGGGTCTCCCGGCGTTGCTTGGCGCCGTAACGTGTGAGCCCGGTCGCGGTAGGATTTGTTGAGAACGAGCTCCACCTCGTGGCACGGTGTCCGGGCGTGCGGGGCGGGCCGAGGGGAGGTGGGCGGCCGCCCCCGCTTTCAGCAGCGCTGGCCTCATGTACGGGCAGTTGTACAGCGGGGTGGGGAGGAAATAAGGAAAATTAAATTAATGGGATAACCTATTTCTTTTGTATTATCATGAGGATTCGTGAAGACTGATTTGGAAGCATAAAATGCTTGTCAGAGCTTACTGAAGCAGATAAACTTTAAGTGAGGAGGTGCTTCTGTGCATACCACAGGATGATAAAGTGTCACAACTAGATTTGAGACTAATTCCTGAGAACATTAACTTTTAACTTGTGGCTTATGATTCCTACACAGAAATTATTTTAGACTGCAAATTTACTTGCATGTAATTGTTTGTTACAGCAAGGCAGTGGCCTTAAAAGGAAACCCTAGTACTGCCCTATGCAGTGAAGCCAGCTATTATGAGCCTGGATTTAAGCCTACAGTGCATTCACTGTAAAGCAGTCACTTTTGCATTAGATGTTGTTATGCTGTAAGAGAAGTGCTGTCTTCTTGTCGTCTTAGACCTTATGTTGTGTTTGGTATTTCTCTGTAACTCCCTGTGCTGCCTGGCTGTTCTCATGCTTTGTTTTTTCAGAGTCATTAAATATAAAAATGACAAAGAGAACTGCTTCATTAAATGGAAATGAGATGATAAATTGACTCTATTTATATAAACTAATCAGTTTACTCAAGCTGTCACTTATTTACATAAAATCAGCATTCAAAATTTACATTTTTTACTGCAGTTTATTTTCATGTGTATGTGGCACTCAGATCCTTTGGTGTAGTTGCTATGGCTCTTTACACAGAGCTGTGGACACAGAGTAGCTGTTGGACTCAGGCCTGATATGGCATGCCCATGATCAAGTCTGCAACTTGTCCCAGCAAAAGTACCATCGGCCACCAGACAGCTGCATCACACTGACATTGACCATTCCTTATATCAGAAATAAAGCCTTTGTGTGGAAGCATAAAGCATCTCGCTTCAAAAGTAACTACAGGGTTCATTTTGCCTTTGCTTAACAGCAGAAGAGATTCTCCTATGGCAAACATTCCATTACACTGATAACAGCATTTTATGTATACACATACAAAATACACATATATACTTTCAATTACATATATATCTGCAGAATAATTCCCAGGAGTTGGTTCAATCAATAAATGAACAGATTTACATTTTTATGTCTCTTTTCAATATATGACAACCTCTCAATGACTGTTTCGTTGGTGGAGATGCAGTTCAAAATGGGTATAACTTAATGACTTGCAAAAGTACTTACAAGTCCCTTCATAACCATTAAAATAATTTTTATATTCCCACTGAATGTCCTATATAGCCATCCTATATAGCCATTAATTGTTAGTAATTTCATATCAAATAGTGTCTGTTTCAAGCAAGTGCTGAATTGGAATGAAACACATGCTTTGATATATGAATTGCTCTTTAAGCAGAAAGTTTCCTGAAAATTTCCATTTAAGCTTTTCAAGGAATCAGTTCCTGACAATTTTCAGGCTGTAGTTTTCTTTTTTAGAGAACAGCTTGTTTTCCTGTTGTTGAAGGGTAGGCTAACATGACATCATGGTGGTACCTTTGTTCTTATCCTGGAAAGTGTATTTTGTCTGTGCTATGGTAAGGGCCATGTGTGTATTTAGGCTAAAACCATATATTAAAGCCTTAGAGTTTGATGTGTCTACCTCCAGTGAGCACAGATCAGAATGAGCACAAGCTATATATTACACTCACATCTGGGAGATCAGTGAGGGAGACTTTTTGACCAAGATAGAAACACACAGGTGCTGCTGCCAAGTAGAGGAGACTGGATATCTAACCATGCTCAGGGATACATACTTATGCAAAAAACGTAAGAAATTTTGAAGGACATTTTGACTATCCACTTACAATAGAAATAGGGGGGTTTATTTGGTGGGTTTTTCTAGGGTTTTAAAACTCTAAAGATTGAAACTAGCATCTTGCATTGGGGTAAGTTATGATTTTTTCCCAGGTTTTTAAAATTTATTTTATCTTACAATTCGAAATATTCTGTGCATGTAGGTAAACAATCATTCCTTAACTTGAAACCTACTAAGTGCTGGAAGTGAAAACTCACAGAAACAGGCTGTACACATTCTAAATTATCTCACTGAATGACCATTGTAATAAATTTGACATTTGTTACCTTTCCCTTGTAAGTTTCTGCTGCTTTGCAGTTTTCAGGAGAATGTGGTATCTTTGCTCAAAAATGCTAACTAGAAC
This sequence comes from Porphyrio hochstetteri, assembly GCA_020800305.1. NCBI lineage: Eukaryota > Metazoa > Chordata > Aves > Gruiformes > Rallidae > Porphyrio > Porphyrio hochstetteri. The sequence continues at coordinate 62,523,713 of CM036905.1, forward strand.
ATGTTCTGAAACAAATGCCTGCAGCAGCTTCAGATGTTGTCACCTCTCTATTTGGTGAGGGAGATGGCTAACCTTGGTCTGGGTGACCTCATTTTTAGAAAGAAATGAAGATGCATTTTCAACTCAGGCACTGCAGATCACAAACTAGCACAGCAGTGCGAACCACTGGTATTAGTAGTTTGAGCTAACGTTGCAGCCTACAGAGTGTACAACGTGTGTGAGTGAACCTCCGTTTGTGAAAAAGGCAGAATACTATAAATGGGTATCCATACATTCTCTATAGCTTAAGAAAATCATTGCCTTTACTCGCGTCTGTTCATGTTTAAGATGTGTGAAAAGTTTCTTGGTGTTAGGAACAGCTTTTCCTCTTTTGGTTGTATATGTGATCGGTGCCTCCTTCTGAAATCACACGTCTAAATACATCTGCCTGGAATCTTCACAGCCACAGCTCCACTGGAGAGGGAAGGAAGGTGGTGTAATTCTATCTTTGTTTTGTCTGAGGGCTTTTTCTCGCATGCCTCATTATTTCTTATTCAGCAGACTGCTGGAAGGTTTGTTCTGTTGTGTTCTATTTATTTTAAAAATATATATTGTGCAATTGTTGCATAATATTGAGATGCCAGTGTGCATGGCAAATGTAGTAAAACAAAAAAGAGAAAAAAGCCTCTTCTTGTTCCCCCTCCTTCCACAAATATAAGAAATTCTAGTTTATGTAATGATCCTGGCTTTATAGAGTTAACTGAACATGTATAATACTGTCAGATGTGCATTCCTAGCAGGAGCAGTTGTTGGATTCCATTTTATTATATGCATCAAAGTAATTTCAAGAATCCATCCCTGTATTATGTAATTTGTCAGGATTCATACTCATCCAGAGAGGTTGTTAAAACAATTACATGCAAGCTGACAGGAAAGCTATGTTTAAACATTCTACACAAAGCACTTATTTTTACATATACTTATAAGGAAATGTTTCCTTGCCAAAAGCTGGGTAAAACTTTCTGGCATGTTTTGATGAGGTGAACAAAAAGAATGCACTTGTCAGCTACTTAAATTTAAGTCATAGACTGTGTGGCCAACAAACCACAGTTGCCCTACTGTACGGTGTGTTATCTTTGAAAAACTTTTGGAGATTCACAGAATCACAGAATCACAGGGTTGGAAAAGACCTTTAAGATCATCGAGTCCAACCATTCCTGTCCTATGCTAAACCATATCCCTAAGTACCTCATCTACCCGTCTTTTAAACACATCCAGGGATGGTGACTCAACCCCCTCCCTGGGCAGCCTGTTCCACATCCCAGCAGCTCTTTCAGTGAATTTTTTTTCCTAACATCTAATCTGAACCTGCCCTGGCGCAGCTTTGTGCCATCTCCCCTTGTCCTATCTCCTGTCACCTGGCTGGAGACCATCGCCCACCTCTCTACAACTTCCTTTCAGGTAATTGTAGGTAGTGATAAGGTCTCCCCTCAGCCTCCTCTTCTCCAGGCTAAACATCCCCAGCTCCCTCAGCTGCTCCTCATATAATTCATCCCAGCCCTGGCAAGTATGGCCCCTGGTGCTGCTGTCTCCTGCGTCTCCTTATTAGAACCCTGAGTGACTAAGGTTCAGTTTGTCCAGTTCAGTTTGCTAGAGAGCAATCTTTGTCCATTTTCTTTAAAAGCACAGTTCTGAGCTCTGTTGGTTTGTGAGTGGTGCACACAAGTCCTTTTCCCTGATTCCACTTGTGTGGGCAGTCTGTGTTTGCAGCTGCTTTGACAATATGCGTAGAATACAACACATCTTTACACATTTTGTCCCTAAGTTGATTAATGCTGGCTCCAGCACAGCTACAGGTATAGAGAAACTCTGCACCTAACAAAAATTTCCCAGTTTCAGAGGTACTATTGGTTCAGGTTTTTTTACCATTCTTGTGTGGGGTTTCTTTTTCATTGCTGTAGGTTTGCTCAGTTCTCTTTGGCCTGGTTGGGTACTGTGGCTGACCCCCACCAGCAATGGAGAGCTGTCAGTGCTCTCTGTGATCTCATGACTCAGAGAAGTGACTCCCACCAGCATTTGCTTTCCTTGTCATGTGCTGTCTTTGTATTTTGCCACCCACTTGCAGAGAAGGAGAAAACTTGTTCTCCCAGATCGTCAGACCATCATTTCACTTATTGTAACTGTAGGGACACATCATGAATCAAGATTGCTGGGAACAAAGTGCACAGTCTGCATGTTTTGGTACTCTGTGACTGAATAATTCCACAGCAATAGATTTAACACTGACTTCTACCTGCAAAGAGTTAGAAAATTTTGAAACACGCTCCTAATGCGGTGATAGCTCTGAGAAAATTTCAGCCTCATTGCACTATATAGCACTGTCGTTACAAATGTCATAGACAAGTAACACTGTGCTACCTCTAGAGAACAGACGTGTACTGTTTATCTTGCATGAAACAGAAGCACATACAGTTCTGTACAAATTTTCCACAAGGGATATGAATGTTTATCCCACTCGTGTGAGCTTTAAAACTCATTCCAGTAAGACTAGAATTTATATTTGCTGTTTAAATGAGTTCAGCAGTCTAACAGAAACCAGGAAAATTTAATGAGAAGTACTTTGTACTCCTATCAGTAATTTTGAAGGCTTGTCCTAAGCCTTTACCTAAAATATGTACTACAGGCCACTGCTGAGAAAAGTTGCTTACCTGCATATATATTTGCAAGTCTGAAACTTTAGAGAATTATCCTGAGTTAATGTCTGGCTTTTCTGCCAAACTGTCAAATACACAGAAATTAAGAAAACAATACTTCAAAATTGTGTCCCATATTTTTCCAGATAAAACATTTTATGTATCTATTTAAAATAATTTACGATTTACCTTACTGCCTTTTTCTTGAATGAGAAAACAAACCTATTTAATTGTGATAACAGCCATAAGTGCACTTCAAAAGGACCCCTGATTTACTTCCTCTGTAATTGCCTTCTGCTTCCATTAGAACTGTTTATCACTAATTTTAAACAACACATAACACTACGGGTTTCTAAAATTTTTACGACTATGAGCATTAGCTATAGAAGGCTTATACATTGGAATTAACTACAAGTTGGCATATCTTTTTGACAGAAAGAAATCAAAATACAGCGTGCGGGAAAGTTTGATTTTTGAACGTAGTCCGTATTTATTGCCTCTCTATTAAAATAATGAGACAGTAATAGACCAGGAAATTAAAACTTCAGTAGTTAATATAAAGCTGCTGTGCTGGCCAGCAATCAGTGAGCTGGGGACACGTATTCTTGATGTTTTCCCGTTTTTCTCTGATCCCCACCAGTAATTATGGATTGAGTAATCTGTGATCTATAACAAGCGTCCATCTGTATCTAAGATGTTTATAGATTTTCCAGGAAGCCAGCACTTTGCAGAGGAGTGATGACTGGTGGAGAAACCCCAAGACATGTCATTTTTCCCAGCGTTATCCTCGTTCCAATGCAAGACTTTCCATCTCCCCAGGGTTACTGTCGGTCTCCATCTCTTTTCATTTACTGATGACCTCCAAGAACATCCTTAAAGGATACACACCTGCTGTGGAAGAGTCTTTGGAGGGGGACGGGGGGGGGAGGACGGACACGCATCGCGAAGCAGGAGCAGCACCCGCCGGCGGCAGGCCGCGGCGGGCCGCGGCAGGCCGCGGCGGGGCGGCCTTCCCGGGCCGCTGTGGCAGGCCTGACAGCAGATGGCACTCGGCGGTCGCCATTCGTTTCGCTGGTGCTCGGGTGTGTTAATGCAAACCGAGAAACACGGGCTTGTGGGAGAGGGCTGCGGCTGCTTGCAGATAAACAGCCTTTCGCTTCACAGACCACAAACCCGTTCTCCTGCTTCAGTATAGGCTCTTTAACTAGAAAGAATGCCTTACAGCCTCTGTATCTTACAGATTATCGGTGGTCGTTTCAGGTTTAAATGCTGCGTAAGGTGTGATATTTTGCTGGGAAGATATCTGTTTTCCTAGTGTCGTTTAACAAATAACTCTTGCTAAAAAGAAAATGAATCGTACACATAAATCCTCATTTCTGTGTCTGTTAAAATGAAAATTGGCCTCCAGAGCATCAGTGTCAACTGGCTATTCTTACCCTAAAGATTTAGTGCCTAAGTCCATGCTAAATTTGTGGCATATATCACTGCATGGCTAAGAACTCACCTGATTCACATGTATCATAATAGTGAATGTTTGTAGATGTCCATTAACTGCACCCTGCTTGACAGAGATTAGAAAGTGGGCCCTTATGTTTTAAATAGGATATGCATATACTTAAAGAAAAACCTACTTAGTGACCGAGGGGCCACTTTCTAATCTCAGATACATAGCGTGCTCTGCGTATTTACTATGTATGGAAAGCCGTGATAGTGAGAGGAGATTGAGTGGGCATGAAACCTGTGCATTCTGCAAGAGAGTACCTGTATGATGACAAATATTTGTTAATAGTTTCCTGAACCATGGAGTATTTTCTTTTTCGGCATTTTAAGTAATATCAGCAGCTTCCCTAAGCGTTTTCCTCTGTTTAAAAGCCAGTATGCAACTTGGAGGTGACCTTTGGTAGGGTGAGTCACAGATTATTTTTGCATGAATAGTTTGATACCCACATTTGTTCTCTTTGTATCTGCAATTGCAAGTCATGTGGTGATAATTAGTTTTGTTTCAGTAGCAACCAAAATACAGAGGGAATGCTGCATCTTTCACAGAAGGTAGATTCCTTTAAAGTATCTTCCTTTTTACTTGTTCTTGATTTTGTTTTCCTTTCTTTCTGAAGAAACATCCTCATCTTTCTGAAGACATTCTCAACATTGCATAACCATCAGAGAAGGTGGATTTTTAAAATGGAAACTAGAAACCCAGCGCAAGACATAGGGAACAGAGTAATATTTAAATACTTGTAGGAGTGTGATATAAATTTCACATCAGCACAGAAGCCAAAGCCTAATGCTTTCTCTTCAGATGATGTCTTCCAGCAACAAGAACCCAGAAAGGGTTGTGGCTGGAACCTTGGGAAGGGCTGCTCTTCACCCTGCACAGCACTGTTGTAGACATATGCTGCTCTAGACCCTTCCCTCTGCCGATTGAATAGTATAGAATAGACCAGCTCTGCTACCATTTCTTTTATTAGCTGAAATTCAGAAAGATGTAGCTTCTTCGCAGTCATTGTGCTGGACAATTCCATTGAGCAGAGCACCTGCTTGTACATTCATATACTTTTATGCTGAATTGCAGGGAAAATGTAAGAGAGTTAAGTTCTCACTTGGATGGTATATGAAGTCTTTTTTTTTTTTTTTTGGTTGTAATTGTGTAACCAATCTACTGTTACTCCCTTATCCTTTTGTTTATGTAGTGTAGTTTCATGGGAAAAGCTCCTTATCTTCCAATCTGTGTCACCTTGTCTCCCTATGTCACCTATGTCTCCCTATGTCACCTTTGCAGCATCTGTGCAGCAGTACTCTGTGTCAGCAGAAACACTGTTCTGTGAGGCAGCCTTTGCTTTTAACCAGTTTTGGAACTTACTCATACAGTATAACATTTGTGTTACCTGGCCTAGTAGTCTACTGTAAGGCATTAGGAGATGCAGTTGGTGGTTGCAGCGTTCATAGTGTGTGTTTGTTGCACGGCTTGTTGCAATAGTATTTCATGTGTCAGCTAGAGGAAGGGAGTAAAGGTTCTTTCTTCTCCCTGGGTGTGCTTCCAGGGTTGTGATGCATCACAGTCAACAGCACAGAATGGGCTGCACAAGGTTGCCCCATTTTCTATTTTTCTGTAGGTAGTATAACATCTGAATAGCCACTGACAACTCCAGTGCTCTGATGTCTTCAGAACAAAACATCAAATGAGGTCTGAGCCAACTAAATTTTAATGAAGCAACATTTTGTTAATCACTTCTATAAAACCTAGCTCACCAAATTTCTGAAGAAGTCAGTAAACAAGAGAGAGAAACCACAGGTTTATCAATGCCTAAACCAGAAGACTTTGATTGTAGAGCCTACCAAACCCATAGAACAAAACCATCAATGTTGAAATAACTCTTCTGATGGAAAGCTTCCAGTTGTGATTTTGACAACAGCATTTTTAAAGATGTTAGAGTTAATTGCTCTTTTCTTAAATGAATGTATGAACAAAAATATTCATTGCTCTTCCTAGCTCAAACTTAGGTCCTAAACCTCAACCAGTCATGAATTATTATGAATGTATGTATATATGTCACAGCTTTAAGAGCTGATTTAGGAAACACCAAAACCTGTTAAATCATGAACATACTGTCAAAAGTTACTTATCGTTGTAACTGACACAGAACTTTTTGTTCTCTACTTCTAGATTTTTGGGGAAATATTACTGACTACTGTAAGTCATTTTTTTTAATGAAGAACTGATTACAAAATAAGAACTTATCACTGAGTACTTTTCATTTTGTGCAGTTCAACTGCTGGAGATATGTCTACGTCCTCTCACCATAGATGCTGAAGCACCCATCAGTTCTGTGGAATGTGATAGGATATGAGGATGCTCAGCATGTGTTGGAAAGGGCCTGTGGTTAGCAACACCTCCTGGCAATCATTAGCTGAAAAAAAGGGGGTGAAGGACATGGGTTTTAATAAAAAAATACGTTTCCAGTCAGCTGTTTGTAGCTGCATAGTGCTGAAGGACAAAATCGTTTGTGAAACAATTAGACTGAAAAAAAAATGGTAAAACTCCCTCAACTTTTATAGGCAGAGGCACCTACAGTTTTAAGCAGTACTTCTGTCTTGAAGGTTCAAATATGATCTGTATTCTGGTGGTTAAGTCAGGAACACTTAGTGAAGGAGGATCTTGTCTTTTGGGCTTTACTGTGCCACTGATTACAGATATTAACATGTTGGAGTGTGGCAAGAGAGCAGAAGAAGAAAAAGCTTGCCTCCTGGCTGAAGCAGTGGAATACTTCTCTGAAGTATGCCATGCTGCCTCTGCTGCAGACTGCTCCTGTGATTTTGGTCGAATCACACAAACGTAAATCTTAACAGAGAATCAAGAGTTGGTCTTGACACATGGTCTCTGTCCTTAACTCTTGAAACCATCTATGGTTTGCAGGTCTCAAGCACTCCCAGTAAGAGTGACAAAATTTCTTTAGTCATTAAATATTGAGTTAACTTAAAAAAGGTCCCACAAGGTGCTTCATGTTGGATGAAAAATTAACTGATACTTTTTGGCTGCAATTTGCCAGTGTCACTCAGTCTGAATTACTGATACATACTGGAAAGTAAAAAGCAACCACTTTTCAAGTTGCACAAAAGAGATGAGACTGAATTACTGGGTTGCAGTGGCAATATAGAGAAATACAGATATTTCTGACTGGGTGTTAGCAAGACTAAACTAATTGTAAGGACAAGTCTTAAGCAATTAAATACCTTCTTATTCAGAGAGCAACATCGGAACATTGAAAATATTTTTTAAACCCAGCTGGGAGAAAATTAAGATATCAGGCAACGAAGACTGTCATTGTCCAGAGTAGCTCATTATGCTGAACTTTTGGAAATTTAAAAGAATTCTGGAATTGTATTCAATTTAGATACTTTTCTTGCAGATCTGTCCTGCCAACTCAAGTAAATAACCCAAACTAAAAGTACTGTGCAACTGCTGCGAGCTTATGAAGTGCCTCCATAGCACATGGATATAACGCTTAGAATAGAATACATAAAAGGATCCAAATATTGTCTTCCGCTGACACATTTTTCAGCCATTTCTTTAGTACCTGATGCAACTATCATGGAGTAGTTTTCAATGCTTTTTTTTCCTTTTAAATTTTAGCATGTTCTTCTCATGTTTCAACAGCTTTGTACCATCATCTTTTAATATTATTAAGGCTCCTGCTTTTCTAGGAATGTCTGCTTATGACGTGATCCCTCTTGGCTTGACCACACATATTGTTGTATAAATGACATGCAATTTACATTATAAAAGTTGAATGTTCTCCCAGAACAGTTATTTTCCACACTGAACTACAGTTCTCCTATTCTAGGACTGCAACTTGCCTCTAACTTCAAGATTCTTTAAAGATACATACTTCCTTTGGCCAATTCTGTTTCTGTATCAGTAACTGTATTCACCTGAGTTCTGATTACAGGACACATGTAAACCTTGTGAAGTGTTTTGTTTGTATCATTTTACATGTGTGGTTTCTTGTGGTTTCTTTGTAAACAGGAAAAAAATTCCCTTTAACAGGAAAAAATCATCTTTTTCATTTGTATCCTTTTCTGCTTTATCTTTATTTTTTAGAGATTAGTGGGACATATTAGTTTCTAAGTATTTCCTTGAGAAATACTTAATACCTTTGAAAGCTTCTATATGACTTCCATTGTATTGTTTTTCATTGTTCTTTTCTAGTTGTTCTTTTTGCCCCTTTGCATTTTTTGTATTTGTGTTACATTTTCCACGGGGTTTTTTTTGATTGTGCTGTACACATTATGTGCTCTGTGCTTTAGCTTGAGACCCCTTTGAGTGTTTCTCCTTGTTTGCTGCTTGTGGTAAACTTGTGCCTAAATCTTGAGTCACCTTTCATTTGCTGCTTCATTATTTGTATTCTACACATGAAAAATTGTAGAGTTTTGACAACTTAGTCTCCCCATTCTCTCAGGCTTTATTTCAGACTATGTGTGCTCTGTATTCAGAAGAGACAGTTGCAGTATACCTAGATAACGTAACTCATGACAAGTTTGTTCTAGATTACTTGCATATAAAGAGCCTTGAGGACTTGGCAGCACAGCTGTCAGGAATCAGTGGTCTTCTACAGACAGTATAGGCAGAGCACATGCTGTTATACAGAAACAGCTGGGGATAAGGGAGTGAAATGAATTAAATTTATCCATCATCTGTGTCGTATCAATCTGCATTCTCTCCCCACTTACAAAAATGCAAGTACTTCAAATCATCCAGTATGATTTATCTTGATAGAAGTTTTAGAAAAAGTTGATTAATATTGATCATTCATATCCTATCATTAAATATTACCCTAAACACCTAATGATTTTCAACAGCAAGATTGGAAATGCATGAAATCTTTTATTATGTGCCATAACTTTAAACCTTCTGGAAAGGCCTGGCATGTTTATATGCTAGTAAATCAAAGACTTCTGAGAAATGTTCCTGGTTGATCAAACAGAGTAATCTGTAGTAATACTCTATTGGCCCAGACCACAGCACACTTTTCATTCACACTAATCTATACTTTTTCCAGTCAGTTCCTAAGTATGGGGATAGGACTGTTGGAGAGACCATTCCCAATAAGCAGTTTGCATGCAACCTCTTTGGAGACATCAGTGTTGACTAGCATATTTGTGTGCTCTTCTGTGCCAGTTGGCCACACCACTTGGGAGCTTTCCCAAGCCCATGTAGTTTGTTCCTCTAAATATAGCTTGCCTTTCCCTTCTAGTGGTGTCACAACCCACATGCCAAGTCTGCTACCTGTGCTGTTTAGATTTGACACATTACGCCTCTTTCTTTCCCGCTTAACTTCTCCAGCAACTCTTGTAGCAGCTCCAGAGATGGGCAGTAACAGTGACACACAATGTTGGGGTAGGCTTTCTTGGGAGAATGATCTTTGTCTAAACTGAAACAAGAAACAACTGACCTGAAAGAGAGTCTGTAAAAGGGTATCCATGAAACAGGTTTGTGCTTGTTGAAAGTTATTGATAGTACTAAAAGCTTATTTTTAGCCATCATGAAAAGGGATAATTTTTAATCACGGAGCTTGATCTAACATGCAATTTTAAATCTAACTATAGCATTCAGCATTCCACAATGGTCATTTTGTTCTCTAATAGCTGTTTACCATTTTACCTTTTAGAAGCATTATTTGCAAAACTGAAGATTCAGAAATTAGGAAGAATTTTTTAATGTCCTTGTAAAGCAAACAGAGGTCTCTGTTTAATTTGTGAGCAGTTCAAAGACATATGAAACAATAAAATATTTCTTTTAGGTTGAACAGAAACCAAGTTCATCTGTTCAGATATTATGAGGAGGAGTGCATGTAATGGAAAATTATGGGGAGATAATCATGAATGAGTCATTTGGAATTTTTAAAAAATAAAATCACAAGTTTTATTTAAATTGTTGACTCATCTGTGATTTATTTTACCAACTGTTCTATCTTGCTTGTCTGTCAAACCATGTCCATGGTCATCTTAGCTCCTTTGCTTAAACAGAGAGCGCAAATGTATTAAACGATTCTGCCGCTTAAAGAAATTTCTTTCTTGGTCAGTCTCAGAAAGGTTTGAGTTACAACTTGTGTTTGTGCTTGTCTAAATTGGTTCATATGCCACCTGTTTATTCTGAGGTGTAACATGGCTCAATCTTAGCAAACCACAGTTAACTGCAATTTCAGTACCATTTTCCATGCGCCGACTAGAAGGTTTGGAGTCTTGGTAAATGGACAGGAGTAGGAGTAAGATAAAATGTTTCCTTTTGATTTCCATCTGGATGTGCAGAGAAGGAGCAAGACATGTTCTGTCATGGTAAGCTGCTATCTGGAGATGTAGAGGCAGATAGTGAAAACGATGGGGGTAGGAAGGAATTTCTGAGTGAAGAGAGGCTCTCAGGATAATAATTGTTTGGTTAAAGGAGATACAGACAATGACATGCTTATGTAAAAGGTAGCTGCTACAGAGGAGCTACACTAAATGTATCTATTTGTTTTCTTAACAGAAGAGAGACCAGTGGGTGAAGTTGAAAAATGAAAAAAATTTGAACTGATGAAGTTAAACTAATTATATTCTGTGTATAGTTTTTCTATGGGTATATTTCCCATAAGGTATTGCTAAGACTATACATACTACATCACAGTCAGGAAGGGAAAATTTTATATGGATAATGCAGGTTAAATCTGTGGCTGACTTGCACCATTTTTTCCTTCCAAATGAAGATTCTTCCTAATGCATTTCACCACATGACAGATACCATGATTTTACTATTCTGTCAGCCATAGGTGCGTATAATTTATATACATCTTATGTTCGTTATAAATATGGTGCTCTGTAATTTTTAAGGCTATTCTATGCCACCTTAAAAACATATTAACATTGCCACTGCTTGACAGTTATCAAAATTTAAAGCTGCTTGATAATAAATTCATATCGTATCCATTTAATGTACATAAGAGACAGGTTCATGCTGCAGTTATTATGAAATAAGCCCAGGTGAAGTGCTAAGAATTAGGAATTGCCTGGCCTGAGGTTACTATGTTACTTTATCTTGTAGTTATGATCAAACTTGTTTGTGTCACAATATGTCCTTTTTTAAAAGGTGAGTGATTTTACAGTTAATTTTACCATGCTATGTAACATTCAGTTTCTTTGTCTGGGATGTTAATCTTGCTGGTGGTTATTACAGCAGACTGAATCTGGATGTGACTCTGAATGCATTGCTGTGGATGTTCCTTTTCATATAATTTGTTTTAGGAAAGTGCAAAGAGCCGTTTTCAGGTTTGTGTGGTTTTGGTTTTGTTTCACACAGTTACAGGAACAGTTATTTCTAATAGTAAAATTCCCTTAAGTGTACTTAATCAGTGATGGACTTCTTTTGTCCTTGATTATAATGTTTTCTTGTCATATTTTGATGACTTGTTTAAGATTCAGTTCAGGCTCCCAGGGTAGGATTCACGGCACCTAACTTCAGACATCTACAGCGTAGGCATTTCTGTCTTTACTGCCTCCCACCTCTGTGGTGTGATTCATCTCAAACTAAAATAGACATCTAAAATAGGTCAGAAGCAGTGCCCCTTGAATGTGCCTGTCTGTTGACTTTAAAGGGAGCCTGTGGTAACGCACAGTGACACTGGCCCTTAGACTGCAAATAAAGCCCACCAGAAGACACTGATGTACATTCCTGCGATTGCTTTCTTGGAAGAAAGTGATGGAAACGCTACCTTACATACGTTGATGAGGAGCTTTCAATGTGGGGATGTAGTCCTTGCTCAACAGCAGCCACATAATTCTCAGTTTCCCACATAGTATCGCTGTACCTGAGGCTCTCTGTCCATGAATAGTGCTATTCTTTTGATCTAGCATCTTCATAGTCTTACCACTGAGCTTTCAGTACTTTCAGAATGAGCTGTGACTGAAGACCACCAGGCAGCAGTCATCTGGGACAAGGTATTGTTCTAAAGATGAGAGCAGCACTGTGTCAGTATCGCAGTGTTTATCATTTAGGTTTGATTTAACTTTTATGCTTTTGTCAAGTAGCTGTTTTCCAGACCATCCAAAGTGTACATTTGTAGACCACGGTCTTCAGTAACAACACTTCGTTCTTATATTAATATTGGCACACACACATGCTTGTTAATTATCGATCTGTCTTTATCTCGATTTTCTAGCTAGAGATATAGATTGAGCCATAAGAATGTTAAGAACCGTATATATTACACCGATTAGTAATATATTACACTTTACATCCATGGCAAGATAAACTGTGAATAATGGTGCTTAGTCACTTTCATGGTGAATATTGAAGGGGTTTTTTTTATTCCTTTTCTATGTCATCCCCACTGAATGCAGAAAGGAAATAAAAATAATTACATTTTTCCTATGTCCTGTAAATAATTTCTTACTTAATAGCTCATCCTACTTTTATTTTTTCAAAATATGTTTAATAAAGAATAAAAGTAGCCATTGTGAAGATTAAGACTTAGAAGGTTCTTTTTGGGGGGATTTAGCGTATTTTTAAGCTATTCAGCCTAAAGGTTATGCAGTTATGTTGTTGCCTCTTAATTTTTTTTTTTTACAATTTTCAGAAAATAATGATAATTGAAAATCAACATGAAATTATCCTTAATCAGCACAGCATATTCTGTTTCCCCAAGTCCGAATTATGAAGGACACAAAGAAAAATATTTATTTTTATTTGAATTTACATTTCCAAGTGCTAGAAAAGTATCTTTCCACTGTATTTTTATATCATTATTTTCTTCACAGAAAAAATGCAACGTTTGCTTCTCCTTGATAGGTATGCTGGATTGTTCTATATTTTTATAATAGTTTGTAAGGGGAAGTGAAAGTCTGCTGAGTCAAGAGCTGGAACAGCCATTTGCCCTCAGGACAGTATTGACTGTTTTGTTTTATAATCCCCTATCTTTTCTGTGATGGAAAGATGACTTTAGACAGTATCAGTACACAAACACTCCCACTGCACTTTTGAAAGGGAAAATGGCATCAAGAGGTTAAGGACAACTGAACAAGAAATAGGATACACTTTTAGAAGAGACACTGTTTCTGCTTTCTACCATGACCACTTATCTTTATAAGGCTGTATGTATGACAATAAAAGATGTACGCTATAGCAAAGTCTTGAAGTCTTTTCAAGCTAATATGTTATCACTGATTTGTGGTATGTACTTAAAATAAACCAACCAAACAAAACAAGAAACAACATTGGAAGGTTTGAATGTTTGTCTTTAGCTACAAATGGGCATTTTGCATCATCTGTAGAACACTGTTTTGTGAATAGAGTTGGAGCAACAGGTCTGACATTTTCAGACTTGCTCAGTCCCTCCAAGCCTGGTACGTGTACAACAGTGAGACCTAATGCTCAAAACGGCATATAACAGCAGCAGCAGGGCTGAAGTGACTTAAAGAGGCTGTTCAAAGACTGACCATCCTTGAAAATTAGGTGAAAGACATCTTCAATTAAACAGAAAAATTAATTAGTACTTTTGGAAGTATGACTGTAAATATTGCTACCATTAACAGCCCTTTAGCAGATTCCAGTTCCAAAGGTTGTACTTCTATTCAGATTCCTTGCTCCACTTGGCTACAGCAGAGAAAGGCTATCAGGCTACTTCTACTTTTCTTAAAATTTTATTAGATCATCAGTAATATTTCAATTCTTGCACAATGTGAAAGAAGGTGTGATTATGCAATTTTATGTGTTTTACTGTTTTTATTTATGTTTCTTCAGTTTATCTTAATTTCATTCAGAAATATGTTCACTGACGCTATGGAAAAAATTATGAAATTTTAATTGAGAAAGAAAACTCTTCTTTTTGCAAAGGTCTACTGATAGCTGCAATAATTACTCAAGTGAGTATTCCCAGTTCCCATGTACAATATGGGACTAATCAGTTGTGAACTCTAGCTTTTGATTTAGTTCTTTAAGTTCTTACTCAAAGGACCAGTTTAGCAACTTGTATCACTCATTGAGACAAAAGATATTTTCCAGATGAAGCAGAAATAGAAAGAAATGATGAAGACAATTGCCTTGGCACAAGCTTTCCTGACAGCCTTTATCTTCTAGATATAATTCTGCCACTCATTTTCATTAGCAGTTTACTCTTTGAGTAGTTTTTATATTCGTGGAACAGGATACATCTCAGTGTATGTAAAGGTTGCAGAATTGGTATGAAAGAAATTAATACAATGAAAACAAAATAGTACCATTAGGAAGAAAAAAATACCTTTTGAAAGGAGGAGTGGCAGGTTAGAGAGGATATTTATCCATACTGAGCTGTGCTAAGTTGTAGTGCTTGAAGATGTTATCTCAAATTTCTGTCTCCTTTTGTTTTTCCATCAAAGGCCCTCATCCTATTTTTAACCTCATGATGAGGCACATAATGTAAGATGTTCGCTTAAAAAGAAAAAGCCTTTCTGCTGAGGATGATACATAGGAAATGATTATCATCTCTTATGTTATCTCATAATTTCTCTCATCCTCAATGTACTGTGATCCTTTGCAGATTCTACATTTACTGGTAAGGAACGACTCTTATTTTGCCAAGCACAGTGATACCACTGCATAGAATGTTACCATATAAACAACTTAAAGGATGTAAATAACGAAAGTGATACCTAAGTGATGTGACGCAGGGTGAAAAAACAAGCTGACTGTTTTCATTACTTCTTTGCTGCCATCTGGGATCACGTTATTTTGAAGGTTTTGGACTTGATTCATCAAGAGTTAATATTAGATTTGACTGGAATTTTATTAACAGTACTCATTACTGCAGTCACTGCTATGATTCTACATTAAAAATGACTTTAATTCCAAAGAGCATCTAGATTTTTCCTGAAATATGTAGTTATGCCACAAAACAGAAATGCAGTCGTTCTTGGCATCAGAAGGGAATGGCAGAGGACACAGGTTGTGTACCAAATATAGTTTAGTATCTGTGCTTTTGGCAGTTGAAGCCCAAGAGTTGTAGCGAAAAGTATGTAATTCCAAATCAGGTAAGATACATCCTATTGGAACAGAGGAATCTTCCCTCAATTTTTTGTTGCTTTGTTTCCTTACACATTCTCACAACTCTGCCATCCTCTCGTCCTTTAACTCTCACATTATGCTCAGTGCTCAGAACACTTCTCTATAGTCAAGCATTATGTTTTCATTCAGTTTCTTTTTTGGATTCACTCAATGAGTCACTGTCATCAACACATAACTTAAAAATAGATAAAACCAGTGGTTATATCACATTGATTTCAGTTACCTAATAAGCTTATGTGTACAATCTTGATTTACTGATGGTCAAGTTACATAGAGGAAACACAGACCCAGTACTGAGGTGTTTAAAGAAAAACTGAATGGTACTTTGGATATTTCATCCCAGTTTTGTTGAACCATGCAGAAAGGAAGTCAGATAGACAACTGTTTAATCAGTAAGTCTTGAGAGTGCAAGAATCAATTTCTCATGTCTGTGAGGACCAGTAGATCACTGCTGCAGAAGAGTCTTAGCTCTGGTCAACAGTTGCCTGTCCAGAATGTAGAAAAAAAAATTTTGCTTCTACCCAAGCAAATAAATGACAAAATCAGGCATTGTGTCTCTTGGACCTGTGGTTGCATTTGATGATTGTTGATTATGGACTGCACACTTGATAAGTTGTGGAAAATGTATTCTCCTATCTTCATAACTCAGATATTGAATCAGTGATTTTCTTTTTTTTTGACCTTTTTATAGCATAGAGATAATGTTAGAAAAATTAATTTAGAAGTTTGTCATCATAAAGAGAAATGATTATGAAAGTTTGAAGTTGATTAATCAATGTTGGCTCTGTTTTTTTCAAAATAATTACAAAGCATGATAAAATGTCCCAGTGTATACAACAAAGCAAGGGTACTTCAAAAAGGAATTACATTCAGATTTGCATTTCCTATGAAAGCTTCAGTCGTTGTTCTAGCGCTTGAAAGGGAAACTGTCATACAGAATACACCTGTTGGGACATGGTTTATCCTTTACTAATGCTGACATATACAGCTAACAGAAGATAATTTCTTCTGCAGTGTACTTGTCTTCATAGGTTACACAAATCCTTATGTCTGAGGTTAAAATAGGACTCATACTGAGTTGGTCTAGCATTTGCTCTTGTAAGGCACACTTCCCTGTACAAGCATCGGTATTTGTATATTCAAGACACAAAGCAACAAAGAGCAATGATGGAAAATAGTGATAATCAGTTCCTAATTACAGAAACAGGATGAATAACAGGCTTTACTTATCAATAAGATAAGCTGATCTATTTTTACGAGCCTTCCATTCTAAAAGGATTTTCTGTTTGTGCCAGAAGGCTGAAAGGGAGCAAAACCTCCATTGTACTGTTTCATTTTCCTTAATTTGCCTTCCACTTCACTTTCTGGGAGCTATACTAGCTGGGAAAGGTTAGTTTCTGAAACTTGATACGAATGAGTTTTATACATCTTTAAAGTGTATTCATTTGTCAGATAATGGCTTTGTGTTGCTTTTTGATAGAAAAATGGAAACAATTTTGCTGTAGAACTTCATTAAATGACCTAAAATGTATTGTAAATTAATTTGGATATGGAGAACAATTAGATATGATGTGTGGCTTTATGAAGATATTAATTGCAATTCGTTATGCAATATGAATATCTTTTGTCTAAACTGTGGTAAAGTTTTAACATTTTTCATCCCATAATAGCTGGAGATCAGAACTCTTTAAACATTAAAAAATTTCAGGCAATTTTAGCCAGATGAGTAATGTATCATATGATACTCCCTGTTGTCTACAAATACAGATATTAAAGAACCACCGAGTATAGTATTGTAAGTTTGGAACCTTAGTAGGGTAGCTGTGAGTTCATGAAGTAAAAGTGATGTGGTCTAGGTTTAGTGTGAAAGGTCTCTAATGTTTCGTAAATCACACACTCTCAGTGCTCCTGGAAGAAGGTATATTTCAGTAACATGGTTTTCTCTGATAGAGACAGAAATGAGAACAGTATGTGATATCAAGTCCCCATTTCTGGATAATTACTCACCTAATTTAATAAGAGCTAGTGATTTAAATCTTAACTCAAAACATCTGGTTTTCTATTGCACTACATATTCTGAAGAGAAACTATACCACACAAGCTGTAGCATATTAAAAAACTAAGTGTGTTTGTCAATTGGAAAAAGTGCATCTTGTCTCTGCAGTTAGAGATTCGAGGTTTTGTATTAGTGTCCCTGAATTTTCAAAATATTTTGTTTAATCATCTGGTTCTTTTTGATGTGTAATTTACTGGGTTTAAATAAATAAATTATATCTCAACATAGTTCTACATTTTTGTGTCTGCTATAAAAACTGGTAAGCTGCACATCAAAAAAAAAGAATTCTGGTTTGTTGGGGTTTTTAAAATTATACCACACTGAAAGTTTGGGAGAAGGGTATCTAATTAAAATGCAAAGTCAACATAACACGTAGAATTTAAATTCAGAACTAGGTAACTCAGTAATTTTACTGTTTCTAAAGCCATCTCAGGAGTATTGCTACGTCTTGTACTTTTAAACATGTAGAGTTTATTGTCTTTTCACATAGGAGATACTTTTTTCTCCACTACAACTATTTCTCTTTATGGAATAATTAAATAATTCATTGGAAAACTCACTGGAGCAAGTATTTGAATTGGGATTGCTTCCTTTGCGAGCACCGTTACTGCTGAGTCGTAGTTATGGTCTGTAGGTCCGTTTCTGTACTTCTCCTGTTGGGTCTTTGCGGTTCCTTTTGCTCTGTTCCACTTCTCCTTGCTTTCAGGCTCTGTCACTTGATACTCAGCTTAGTGGTTGTGGCATTCAATTAGGCATGGGAGACCTGGTTTCAGCTCCTTCTTCTCAGGAGATTGCTGAATCCCAGGTTTGGGGCTGCTGGCTTTTCTGAGATGTGACTATCTCGGTAATGGTGAACATGCGTTCTGCCATGCATCGGTTCAGACTTTACTGAGTTTACCTATACTGTGACCGACTCCTGAGAGGAAGCTGGTTTCATGCTTTTCAGAAGAACACTGTTTTAAACAAGTGTTTTCAGGCTGATTGATTGTTACATCAGAATTATGTTTATAGTCCATGACGGTTGTGCAAGAATGTGGTGTTGGACTGTTTTGCTCAAAGTGAGATAAAAGAAAATTTTAGCCATTACTGGGAGGTCATTACTGAGGTACAAGTGGAGAGATAGAACAACAGTTATAATGCCATGCCTTCTCTCCAGCTCTATACTGATTAGCTAGGGAGATGTGTTTGTCAGAACTTATTTGAGGGGTGGGTGTTGGTGTGTGTTTTTGTGGTTGTGATGGTAGTGGTGGGGTTTTTAAATGAAAATTCCTTCACCTAAGCAAGAAAGCCAAAGCAACAACAGATAAAAGATCGGGAGCAGTATTTTGAAAAGCAGTATTTTTTTTTTCCAAAATAATGGCCTGGTAAGTCAAGGCAGACAGCTATCCAAATAAGAGGTCCCAGCAGAAGGCTGCAGCTAGAAGATGGTGTGCAGCCCTTGGGGAACACACGAGGAACTAGTAAATCAAAATATAGCAATAGTTTTATGATCATGGAAGGCATTATTGAGCCTGTCATTAGAGCAGGTATGTTTAATTTTGGTATTGACCATTTCCTAAAGATGCTGATTATTCTTTTACAAATGAACCAATTTAAGGCTTGTCAGATGCCAATATGGGAGAATGAACTGAATTTCCTATATCCCTGATAGAAATAAGCATTAAAAAGTTTTTCACATGAATTCTTTACATTTTGAGAAAACTAAGAGGTAAGTGTTTGTCTTCATTCAGGGCAAATGATCTTACGTCTCCATAAAAAAGCTGTGGTCATTGCAATGCAGGGAAATCGTGCACACGTTTGGTAGGTAGGTTATAAAGGAGAAAGTATCAGCACAGAATAAATGGTTCTATACTCCAATTACCAGCAATCTGGTATCTTTCCTTTGACCAGTTGAGGGACCCCTTTGCTAATACCAGTATCTAGATTTTCTGGATGAGAACTCAGAGGGGAGAATAATCTGTAATATGAAACCTAGGCCTCGAGAGGATGTTCCAGACAGTAGTTTTGCTTTGATTCAGTAAATGTTACAGAAGCAGTATCATGGTAATTATAAGAAATGGATAGACATTACTAGGATCTAAGAGGATTTTATCTCTTTGGTTTACAAAATACGATTATTATGGTGTATGCAATGCTGGCATGCACATTTAAACAGACCTCTCTGCATTTATCGCAACTCCTTTCATAGTCATTATACTTTAGAAGCTGTGTTATCTTCACTTACTAAAAGCATAAAACAGAATAAAAAACAGGCAGGCTGGCAACTAACCAGGCTTTTAGATTTTTGACAAGTTTCATTTTGAAAGTACCATTTCTTAAGTGGTTTTTTTTGTCTCTCTTTTAAACCTTATGAATAAAATACAAAGTGCTTGACAGAACATATAAAGATAGTTTTACATTTTTTACCCTTTACTGAAACCTTACGTTTCAATTTTTGTAAATGGAACACTTTTATTTGTTGCTAAAAGGTGTCAAGTTGTTTGAATATTGCTTTCTTTAATGTCCTCATGTAGTTAAAGTGATCTGAGTGTGAAGAAAAAATGAATGCTTTTTGGATGATCAATGCAGGTGTTCACAAGTATTATCAATGTTAAAAAATAACTTATATAAAAGGTATTGTGTATAGCTAATGAGCTAAGCTGTAGGTCTATAGTTTTGTGAAGCACAGTAAGGCTCAGAATAAAATTTCAACCTTATACATACTAATGTTAGGTAAACCATTTCTAAAGAGAGATACAGACTGAAGATGAAATAAAAGCATTAGAAAAGAATGAGAAAAGAGATGCTTCTGATGTTTTTTATGTTTAAACTGACTGTAGCCCTGTAAACAATCTCACAAATATTTATTTCCCACTATTTGCAGTCTGTAATAGTTCCAAAAAATTAAGAAATATAAAAAACATTAGTTTGGCAAGCAATACGCTGTTTCTTTTATCTAAGCAAGACAGTCAAAACAAAAAAAATGCTCCACCTTCATGTTATTTAAAGCAAGTTGGTATGTGTTAACATAGCTGTCAGGAACTGAAATGATAAAATTATCATTGTTATCAAATACAGCTATAAACTGTACACAAGGCATGCTTCAGGTTAGTCAGAAGAGGTCCTCTGTTTTTCACTGTGCATGCTTGCTTGAAATGAAACTGTGTGTTATTGGTTAACTGGGATGCTTAGCATAATCACTTTGCAAGGCTGTGGTGGAGGGAGGTGATTATCACTGAGAACAGATGGGCAGGTCCAAAGCGTTGCCAGATTCTGCACAAGCTCCATGTACTGTAGGTTCTAGCTCCCTTTTCTTCGGCATTTCTAATTTTTAATTCACTGTGCATATTTTGAAGGGCTAGCTTGAGTTAGAGGTCAGGGAGCGGTGACCCTACAGTTTAGCTCAGGGATGTAGGAGTGGGGAATTCAAAGCGCTGTCACTGTACGTCTGAACGGATGGGGCAGACTGCATTTTGTACGATTGCCTCCCTAAATGTATGAAAGGATTTATCTCCGAGCTTAGCACTCTACTCTGCATCTGTAGCTCTCTGTGGATTGTATCGTGTGTGTGACCAGAAATGATATTCTCGGATATGAACACTGTCTCTGCCTCTCCTAAAGTGCATCCTCCTAATGGGACCCGGTTTTATACTTTTCAGGTAAGTGAACTTTAATCCAACTGAAAGGATTTTTCTTGGTACTTAATCGATAGGTAAACTTTGAGTAAGAGTAGGTAATAGGTTAAGAAGCTTATATGTTAATTAGTTTTGTGTTGGTAGGAGAAAATATATAAGAAATCAATATCATCCCAGTAAGTTTGCTGCCTTGGAAAAAATCAGCATGTGAACAGTTTCTAAAGAAACCGTGACATTGCATTCACAGTGATTTTGCTATTCATTGTCTTTCCCAATAATACCATTTTACAGTTCATTAGATTTATAGTTCCTTAAATGGACTCACACTGTCTTTCTGTTTAGTTCAGATAAGCACCGTGTTGGCATTATCAGAAATTCCAAATTTGTATTCTACCAAAAAATAATAGTATTAAAAACTTTGTGTGTGTACCTGTCTGGATTTTTATTATATTCATCGTGAGTGTAGTTTCATGCTAGCTGATGCTTAGTTTGATTCGTGTGGATAGTAATCATACATGCACAATTGATAGAACAGCAGAATCTATTGTTAAGATTATTAAGGTTCTTTCTCAGTTTTAAGGCAAGTTTTCCCTCATTCAGGTAAATAAGCTTGTGTGCTTAGCTAAAGGTAAGAATTTATTATATACTGTAACTCTGATGTGCAAACCAGTCTAATTACAACCATCTTTCAGTAGCATTTAATTAAAAGAAATTTTCAGTGCCTTGGCTCTGGAAAACTATATAATCCTACATTAAGACTTAACAATAATAACACACATCCTCCCCCCTACCCCAGCTGCTCCTTACAGCTCTCTGGTCCTGCAGGGCAATTCAAACACTCCACTACTTAAAGTGGCAATAGCTTTTCCAGCTCAGCTTCTGACACAGGTAGGATTCAAATAACCTTCCTGTCCCTGAGCATATAACGGTTTTGTCTTCTTGGTTACTTTATGCTATCGCAGAGTGATGTCTTTAATATGCAATAAATCCTGTTTATGCTACCAAACAATCTGAGGCAATTAAAAGTTGATAATAAAATACCTGGCAAACTTCTTTCACAAAATGCAGGCATCCTGTGCTTTGGGTCCAATAGCTGCATTTCATTCTTGTCTTCTTTTAATCCACTGTTTTTAATTGTACTGTCTTGCCCTTCTTACAGTGTTGTCAAATGATAGTTGAGGGCTGTGCAGAAAGAGTGGCATCCTCCTAACAGTGACGATCTGCTGATCCTGGCAGTGATTCAGAGACATGAATGCCCCAGGCCTGTTCCTCTACAGCATGACTACTTTTTTCACACACTGACATCTAAATATTCTGTACAGCCTCATGTAGCTATGCTCTTAAACACAGTTCCTGATGTTAGGTATTCTTTCTGAGTGTGTTGAGTGGAGAAAGTCACTAAAATTAGGATGCTTGGTTGTGATACCAAATTGACTGGTTTATTATATGAAAGTGAGTGCTAACAATGAAGGATATAATTTTTTTCAGTATGTACTGTTGCTACTAGCAATCTCTGTGATTACTGTAGACATTATCCCACATACAAAAAATTCTCTTTTAAAATTACTTCCACTGATTTTTAAGATGAGGGGACAACAAATAAAAGGGAAATATAACCAAATTCCCTGTTGCATTCCAGCTACTTTAATGAGCAACGTAGAGTTAAATGACCTTGGAATATAAAGCTGCTAATTCAGGACAGTCTGTGTTTGTGTTCTAGAAGAGCTTGGTGTTATTAGTGAGAAAAAGAATCCCTGAAAAACAAAAAAAAAAACCTCAGCAAAAAAAACCCCAAAGCAAGCCTACATTTCTTGTGAGATGCCATTTTAAAATTATTTTTATTCGTTAATTTGTTTACATATGTGCAGTATAAAGAAAGATATGTAAAGCAACTTTCCAATTCTGGCCTTGGTTTGCGTTCCTTTGGTGTTCCTTGCTCCCTGGGTTTTGACCACTGTGTTTGTAGTATCTTCTCCTTCCCCCTTGACTTACCTCAGTCATTGCTTACAAGTGTAGTCATTGCTGAGAAGGACTTCATGTGACTCTTGTTAATTGTTTTGATCTGTTTTAAAGTACTTTCACCTTTTGCTGTCTTACCTGTTCTACTGTTTCTATAGGTAACATTGTAATCTCTTTGAGAGACAATCTTTTAAATTTAAATAGCTTGCAAAGTTATGGGACAGCTGGATGGTTCTTAATTTGAAACATATATGTTGGTATTTAACCTATGTGAAAATAATCTTAGCAAAGGCAATGTCTAGCATGTTTCAAACTGAACAAATACAAAAATTGTGACACGAGGGCCTGAACTCTGACTAATGGAGGGTAATGAGTGATTAAGCTACTGAATTAATTGTACATGGATTTAATGATTAAGCAGCAGAATTAATTGTACATTGATTAAAAAATGCAAGGTTGGCAACAAAAGTGGTAATGACAGAAGCAGAAAGCATGTGTGCAAGTTTATTATGGGCATATCACCAATGTTCTTAGGAAATAAGACCAAATTGGCCTCTCCTGGCCAAGGAATCAGACTGGCCTTGCCTTACAGGGACCTACCAGAGTCCTTGGGTGGGGGAGAGTCATAATTAGTGGATATTTATACAAGTTTTTGAGCACTTTGTAGTATCTTAATGAAATGCTTTGGAGAATACACTTTAAAATCAACTTTATAAAGTTTGTTCACTTTATAAGTAAGTATTAATTGAAATCAGAAGTCTGCCATATCTTTTCAATTCCAGAGATTTTCTTGCCTGATTAACTATTTTTAGTAGATTAAATTAACACGGAATTTCTCACCAACTAATTGCAACATGTAAAATTATATCTTCACCTGTAGTGACACAAGATGAATAAACAGGGTTTTTTCACTTACCCTTTCTCTCCCCCTTTGTTGTGGTTTATTAGCTTCTTTGGTCCCCAGGACACCTAGTGTTCAGAAAAAGTACTGAATTTTAAAATTTCATCAGTATCTGCAACTCTATAAAAGCTTGGAAATTTCTGGTACCTTTGTTCTGCTCTGGAAATGTGTCCTGAAATTCTGCAAAAGTTAGAAGTGTGATTTGGTTCAGTAAATATACTGAACCACTTGCTATTATGAGAAGCTTAAACTTTGATCCATAGACTGTGCCTGATTAAAGCAATTAAAATAGAAAACTATATGAGAGTAGGTCATATAAAGAAGTTATCTACTGTATGAAAGAAAGGAGGTTTTATGCTATTATGATCAATGTTTAGTTTTATAATAACAAAGGTAATATGAAAGTTTAGTACTTTGTATCTCCATATCTCTGTTTCATCTCAATTTGCTTGTCCCAACCTTGGCAGACTTCTGCAGCTACATAACAGAAAGCAGAGATTTTCTTTCTTTTTGCCTTCAAGTTCAAGAAAAAGATAATATTTCTGCTACTGTCTGTGGATAAATTATTTTGTCAGCAAAACCGCTGTGATCATGTATTGTTCATGAACATTGTAAACATCAAAGCCCAAGTACTAATACTGCCTTGCTCTCTGGTTGGTCTTCTATTTCACTGTATTTAATGGTTATTTGCATAAAATAATGATACAACTGGAAAAATTGGATTAGAAAGGAGGTATTTTAAACTTGGTTATTGGTTATGAAACTGGAAACAATGCATTCAATTTATTTTTCATTTTAAGTAAAGATGGCTTTGTAGAGAACGTGAGAGCCCTTCCTTTTTTTATGAAAGCATAGCACCTAGGTACTTAATTTTGAAATTTCGGATTTCACTACTGAATGTTGTGTAATACTGCTTTGATCATTTAAAAGCAACGTAAGTTTACATTGGTTTTTATCATATCCAGTAAATATTTTGGGTTTTTTAAATTGGTCCTGTACACTAATACATGTGAATACTAACTTGCATAACTTCTACACATTCAAAACATCTTTACATTTTATACAATGTTCATTTCAACAGAATTTGAAATTGAAAGAGCTTTTTTTTTTGTTACAGCAACTTTGCAAAAGAAAAAACATCTGAAATATTTTTATTAATAGTATTTTTAACTCTTGTAACTTTCAGTTATTAAGCCAAGCACACATCTTAAGCACAGATCTAGGCATGGACCTAAATGAGGTCTAAAAGTAGTTGCCAATAGGCAGATCTTAGGAACAAGGCATGGGCAGTAGAGAGATAAATGCTCAAATTGTGACCACACCTGGAGTCGCATAGATATGGCTGCATCTTTAGCTTTGAAATCAGCAGTATTAGTAGCAGTTTCCTTGAATGTTAAACAGAAACTTTCACATATTTGGAAGTGATACTAGCTCACTTTATAGTCAGGTGAAACTTGTCATTTAGAAATGAACTCTTTGGAAAACTAGAGTATAATCCTTTTTGCTAGCAAGTAGTGAAGTGATGGCTGGTCTTTTCTGAAACCTTGGGATGGAGGTGAAAGCAAATTTTTAAGTGGTCAGATAATCAGAAGATCTATGAAGAAATAAAATTACTTTCTTACAAAAATCTACAGAGAAAATCTAAAGTATTCATATGACATAAAAATGTAAATACACCGTGAACTTCTGTAAAAGTGCATTGCCGATCAAAGGTTTGAAACTGGGTTACTGGGGAACATTTCTATACATAAACCATATCTATCACCATGATATTGATTACTGCTGGGTTTTATTTTTTAGCAATTTAATGTTATACACAAATGATAGTGAATTTACAACAGAATGCAAATACAAATGTTACTTTCTGATACAGAATGTGCTTTGAGATGTGATGAAAAAAAGCATATTCTATTAGAAAGACAAGATTCACTCAATATTTACCTGATAATTCCTGTATTAATAGTTTAAATGAACTGTATACTTACCCAGAACCTCTGTTTTATTCTGTCTTGTGTTTTTAGTTTTTCAGTAATCCCATTGTTCTTCATGTATCTTCTCATATGGAAATTGTAAATGGAAATTTATAATTGCACTTACTGCATTTATCATTAGATTATGCTTTGGGCAGGTATGCCATGCTACTCTTAGTAGGTCGTAAGTTTTCTTTTTGCTTATTTTGTTGCTCTGCATATCTCTATGCAATGTAATTTAGTATCAAAGACAACAACGTTTGAGTTTCTTTGCAGAAATCCCCAGTTTTATGTAAAATAATTTTTTTGATGATGAAGATGGGTTATTAGTCACCCTGTATCTAATGTGATCGCTCCTAGTACAACAAAGTTATTGTAAAATGTATATTGGATGACTTCATTCCTACTCTATGAAGCCTTAGTTGCATGTGTAGAAAATATACTGAGTATAACATGCAGAATGAAGGGCAAAATCCTCTGTGTACTTTCAATGCAGTGTCACCAGGTCCACAAAAGAATTGGGGAATTTGATGTTATCTTGAACCCTTCAGCTGGCTGAGCGTGTGGGCAGCTCCTCTCACCAACCCTCTGCCAGGCGTGGGGTTTCTCCCTTAGTTTTGCCTAAATAAAGACTTTTCTCTTAACACATTGGCACACTGTGGGTTTATTTACAGGCATCATGTAAAAGAGGCATGCTCTTTGTACAAGCTTCAAGTCTATGGACAATTGGTAACTTGTATCAGCTAGGACAGTAAACATCATCACTAAATGGCCAACTGTTACAGGGGTCTCCTGAATGACTGATTTTGTGTGCAAAAAGTTGGGGTACAGATCACGCAGATTGTTGTAGACTTCAGAAGGTTTGAAAGCTGTGTTAGTGAATATAAATAGTAACAGTGGCAGAAAGGCTGACAGTGAAGTGTTTTTAAAGACTTCTGACATGGTAACAGTGACAGAAACTAGTAATGATGGACCAGTGCTTTACCCTGTAGCCAAAAAAAAACCCCAAAAATCAAAACATTAAAAAACCTGGGCAGTGTCAAAGGCAGCAGACAAAATGATTTGCATTGCAAATATTTTGGAAATATTTATAGCCATATAAGTAGAGTTTATATAATTTTGAAATTTAGGAGTTTCAGAGGAATAGTGTGAAAAATATGCTTATAGGCTCTTCATTTAGAAATAAATAACAAATGACCATAAAGGCTGTTCTTATGTTGCAATTGAGCGTTATTTATTCTTATTTACTACTATTATTCTGTGATACATATTTTTATTGCCTTTTTTGTGAAAAACAAACTCAAAGCTTTTCTGCTCAAATACAGACATGTTAATTCAGTGTTAATCTGAATGTACCCCAAAATATTAATGTTCTCTGTATTCAATTATAAAATTTTGAAGGACAAATATTAAAAAATTCTATACATAAAACATCATATACCAAATCAAGTTCCAATGTTTCATCTGGTAGTGTTGTTAATTTATTAAATATTTTTTTGTAGAATGGAGAAGACTCAGAATTTCTTAATCAGTTCAGCTATACTGGCAATAGTAGGTTTAATCACTATACCAGGTTGGTGAGAACGTGGCACTTGGACTCCAAAAATGTAACAGACTTTTTCAGGCTGGCAGGAAAATAAGAACATCATTTAATTGTTCCACTAAAAACCCCTAAAACTGTGTTACTGCGAAACATTTAATGTGGTGTGCCTTAAGTTTCTAGAGAAGTAATTTTGTTTGCACAAGGTTTGGGTCGGTTGCGGGTTTTTTCAGAATTCTATTATGCCTAAGAATTGTTTTTTGTGGTTGTGAGAACTCATGAAAGACAATGTCCTCACCACCAGTGATCTTGCTACTTGTGTTCTGGTTAGCTTCTGAGTTTCAGCTGGAATCATGCCGAGAGCTGCCCCAACTGCCACCAATATTCCCTTTTCCTGATTAAAAATCAGTAGCACTGATTTTGGTTTGGGGTTTGTTTATTTGTTTTCCCCAACCAGTCAATAAAATGGAATGATAGTTCTTGTAAATACACTGTTCTGCATGCAGTGAAGTGGACTCAATATTAACTGACTGTTTAGATCTATAGATACGTTTCTGTCCTCCTTTGTGTGGAAATGCACATTGTTTAAGAAAGAAATGAGAATCGTTAGGGTTCTCAGATAAGCCTAATCACAGCCTAATCACCATGAATTTCATAGTGGAAACCAGGAAAACTATTCCTACTCTCCAAAATCCATAAGATGAAACTAAAACTATGCACACACAGAGACTCATGCTCTCAAAAAACCCCACCAAACACCTAAGAAAATAAGCAAACATAGAAGGATCCTGTCTTGAGTATTTATCAGTTGTAGAGACTTAGTAAATTATGTTGTTTACTCCAAAATAACAATAATTAGAATAACCAAAGTATAGAGAACCTTAAAATACATACCTAAAACCAAATATAAAGACCTTAAAGGCTTAAGGCAATATTAATGTGATTTTTTCTTTTGCCTATCATACAAAATATTTTATCAATAAATTAGCATTTTATCATGTGTCAAAACTGGACAGTAACCAACCAGAGCAGTTAATGCTCTGCATTCCTGTCATTCAGAGTGTGGTTTATTCTACTTTGCAAAGTCATAGAGTGAAGTGTCAGAAGGTACCTTTCCCTTTTCTGCCAGAAGCACTGGGGCTAAAACAGAGCTGCTGTTTGTTTTCCAGCTGAGTGGATGTGACCAATAAAAGCAGGGGACTAGTAGGAGGAATAGCAATAGGAGTGCTTTCCTCCTATTCCAGAAATAGGATCATGGTACGGTTTCTGAATCATAGCTAAAAACCATGTTTCTGGCTCATTTTCAGAAGTGCCTTCAGTGTTGGATTCTGAACCTGGACTTCTTTTACCATAATTTGCATTAAAAATAAAACTAGAGGAAGAAATGTACTGGTGTTTTCCAGAATAGTAAGGATTATTCCACAATAGCATATGTTGGTTTGATACTGGTTAGTCCATTTTCTCAACTGAACACAAGCTCTATAGAGTGAGATAGCAGAATTCTTGGATAATAAGCTCTCCTTTTAGGGAAATATAGAACAATACAGGCATAGTCTGCTCCGAGAGCACAGATTGAGTCTCTGTAGATGGATCTCCTGAACATCTTGTATAAATTGTGATGGTTATTGGAACTGGCATGGGTTTTCCCTTGATGAATATTACCAGTCTTGCTATGTAGCACTGCTGAAGCTTTCCCATCCCTGCCTGGGAGGAGACTCTAAGTTACTTGCTGATTTCATTGAACATTTCAGATGTAATTCTAGACGTTGTCTCAGATCAAGATCATACTGCCTCCTTCTTGATTTGCTACACATGGGACTCAGACGAGGACAGTACCACTACCTGGTATTTAGTAAAAGAGGGTGTTTAGTGTGGAAGCTTTTAGTGCTATCCTGATTCGCTTTTAGTACTGTGTATAACTTCAGCTTCAAAATTCATCTCAATATAGCTTTTACTTAATCAGCTATAAGAACATAACTGTAGACTTCTATATCAGCTGATAGGCCTATGCTAATTAGATGTCTTCTAGGTAACAGCTGGAAATACTGTATATCAGCACTTAACAAATGTTTTTCTTTTGGAGAAAAATACAGTATAGACAAAGTTGCACAGAAACAGCTTATTAAGTTTGGAAGAGTATAAGTAAATGGAATTAGTACAATTACTGAACTAGCACAATATTTATTTTGTATAAAGCATTTTGTCCTCACAGTTTTTCTTTACATTGTTCATAAATTTGTAAGGCAAGAGGATCTGCTACTTAGCATTTACTGAGACAGTCTTCATTATCAACAGCATTGGCTGATGTGGAGATGTTGGATGATCTACCTGCAAATTTTCTCTTTTTATTACATCTGTCTTATAGCAAGAGAAAAAGCAGATGAAGACAGACATAGCAAAATACTTGGCATATTAAACTGTCTTATGCTTGAAGGCAAACATAAAATGCATGATTTTAATGGTTTTAAATAAGTTGAGATGTGAATAAACTATTTTGCTGAGGAACGTACTGTCCTATAGATACCTCTGTTTTGGGGAAATAACTCTGAGAAAAGCATTAAATATTCCAATTTTGTCTTTATTCATACATTGTATTTTCATTTGGAATGGAGAAGTATTTATGTGCATCACAGGATTTTTAATACTAAATTTCTTAGTAGTGATTTCAGTAAATAAATTTTATTTCACTTCAGCTATTCCTGCCTGGTTCAATACTCACTTGGCAGTTCTGCTTGGCATACCATTTATAGCGGACTGTGAGGCTAGGATTATTTTGAAATGACAGCTGACATAATTCAGTTGATATAGTGATTCACTCAAATATGTAAACAAATGAGAAAAATATGGATTCAGTATTTCCACTGAAAGAATCAGAATTACTGATTCATGGAAATGTAAGTGATCTGTTTATATTTTTTCACTAGGAGGAATTATACAGTTTCATATGACTAAGAGTGCTTGTTCCTATGAAATGTGTTATTTCAAGTGATAGGTCTAACAAAGTATTTGTGTCTTTTTGCTTTTTTGGGATTTTGGGTTTTTTTAAAATAAGTTTTCTAATACTGCATGCATGGTGGTGGCACTCTGTGAGGAATGACTTTGTCAGCATGATCAGCTATAACAGTGTTGGTGTTGAGCAAAGACAGAGTGGTAAGGAGATGACAATTGCACTGAAAATGCATTGAAGGTGTGATTACATGTGGAGATGTGTTTGTGCTGTAAGCTTAACGGATGTGTAAGCGAAGCAGAATAAAAATTAATTTATAGACCAAAATAGAATCTGATGTGTGTCATCCATATTTGGGGGGGCAGGTAGGTTATTTTGGAATAGGTCTAGTCAGGTCCCATTGGCTGAACGTCCACAACTGGAGGGAAAGCATTAGATCCACTCTCAGAGATTATTTTTCAATTTTGTTTTGTCCAGGAGGTATCCAGTTCAGGCACTGGGAAATCACTTCATGATGCAAACCAAAGCAAGTTGTGATAATGGGGAAATTTGCTTCAGACCTCCTCATGCAAGCTAAAACACTAATGTAGACTTGATTTCTGTGATGGCAGGCTCTGCTGAGCAGCATTTCAGAGTAAGGGCTGAGTTCTGTGAGTCCACAATAGTATTCCTCTGAATGAGTCTAGAAAGATAAGCCTCCCTATGCTGAGATAATCTTGGACAATATACCTACATTGATAAAGCCTGTGCTGATTCTCTAATGTCATACAGTCATTTCAGATGAATCTTTTCAAGGCATGCTGTTTGCAGCATGTTTTAGTATTGTTGATTTCTTAAGTTGTGGTAACCTATTTTCTTTACCATACTTCAATATAAGATGTATTTCAGGTTAGTAATTGAATCTCTGTTTCATACGTGTAGTTGGGAATTTGAATTCCAGATTGGCTCCGTGGATGAATTTGATGTATCTCATATGGTTAGAAAACATATATGGCCTCTCTTGGCCTGAAGCCTTGGATGGCTTGGGTAGCATAGTAATGAACTGTGTGCTATAAAGCTAAGTATCTGCTAAGATGTGCTCAGAAAAAAAGAAATGAAATTAGTTACTTGCACTAAACACATATGTAGAAACATCTATTGCTTGGAGTAAAGCGGTCAACATAATTTAAGCTTGAATAAACCAAAGGGTGATACTAAAACCAAATTTGGAATTCTCCATAAGCTTCTATTTTAGTGCCAGAAAAACAATCCTCTCTCAGCAGATACAACGGTCACCGTCATGTTTCTCACATACATTAAACTAACACAACTCACATACAAATGTAAGTGAATGAAAAAAGAATGAGCAGTTTTGGAACAATCTCAGAGAAATGGTCAGAAAGAGTTTGTTGCCTGTTTGGTTTTTAATTACAGATACTGGTAAAAAAATCAATGCGTTTAATCAAACTATTAATCAAAGACTCCAGGAAAAATTCAGGTCCATAGGGAGCATGGACACCAAACCCAAAGTAACCCATTGAACTAAATAATCTATCAAATCTACATTGACGACCCCTCAAGAACCATTGCTTTTTACGTATACTTTTAAACAGAATGTCCTTCCAAGCACACACAAAGCTTCTCTACAGATATAATTTGGAAGATACTTAAGAAAATTCTTAGAGGTATGATGGAAAGCTATAATGGGTTCATTATAGAGGAGTAGTGCTTTGAATTGCTTCTTGGGAGTTGGTTTGCTGGCAAGTAGTTGAATAGCTATCCTCTTTTAATCAAAGTAATTTTGGAAGCATCAGTCATGGTTTTTAGTTAAAGCCTAATTGGATTTTGCATTTACCATAGTATAGTGTTTAGCACTCAATATGGCTTGCTTTTTTTTCTTTTCCTCTGAGAGAGATGTTGCTGCATCCTTTTGAATAGTAAGGAAACAAAATCGAAAAGCTATCTTGAAATATTTTTTACTATGTTCTTTTTTTCTAAGGGTGACTCACTGAATAATATGCAGAATACAGCTACTACTGAATGCGGTAGAAATAAGTATCTTTTACTCAAATACTGTGCTCTACCACCATACAACACATCTTTGGTGACTAGAAGTCAGGCAATATTTACCACAATTAATATGAAAGCCTATCCCAGTTTGTATGTACTTGAAGGAACTCTCACTTTTCCAGAGCTCTGCCACTAATGAAGTCATATCTGAAGTCAATAACGAGTCTAGCTTTGTCAATATTCACTGTTCACTGGTGCTGATTTTGATTTTCAGGACAAAAGAATTTTAGAAAAGTGATCTTACATTTCAGTGGCTCTCTCAAATAGATAGATGCAAATTGACACAAAAATCTGCCTTGATAAAGGAACAGAATTCATTCAGGTTTTGTGTAGCAAAATAATTTGGCAGGTTTTTCAATAAATAACATTTGTTTTCTCGTGACAAGGCAAGTTTGTATTTTTTTCTGTATTTCACTTTTATTCTCTTACTACCAGCATTTCCGACCTAGTAGGACACTATATAGTGCACAGCACCTTTGACATTTGTAGAATTAGAGCTCCTGAGGGTAATGTCCCAGGTAGACTAAAACTATAACATATTTTGGCTGTTTAAATATTAAATAAATAGATGTTCTTTTTACATTTAGCCCAATATTAAAGAAACTCCTAACCTCTTTTTGCTATCTATTAAAGATACCTTTAATTGGGTTCTTTATGTAGTTCTTACTCATCTTCAACACTTTTATTATGTGATTTCATAAAAGGACCAAGGTTTTTGGTGAAGTTTCATTCCATGTTCCATCATACTTTTTATAGGCCGTTTTCTTGTAGACTTTTACTGATTTCAAGTTACAGTTTAAAGCTACACACTTTTGGTCAGGTTATTAGTATTCGAATATCATTTTGGGAGATAGACAGCAGATAGGCCAAATAGCCTTTATGCAGAATTACATTTTAGGCTAAGGGACTGTGAGGAAAAAAACCCAAAAAAACCCAAAGAAAAAAACAACCAACACAAAACAACTGTTGGAATTTTCTCAGAGTTCCCCACTTCATTTCTTACTCTTCCAGGATCAACAATGTATGGCAACACTTGACAGATTCCATCTCATTTCCCTATTCTGAGCAGCACAACTCCAGTGGAGTTTTGAGGTTCAGGACAAGTGTAATGCCCTCTCTCACCCTTGGCTTGTGAGGAGATTGATAACAGGTCTCTGAAATCAACTCTCCTTCCATTACACATGATTTTTTAATATTCATATGCTATTTATAGAGGGGAGCTTAGTCCTCTGGAAACAGCATGGAAATCATTAATGTGTATCAAATTTAGTCTCGAATCTTTGTAAAACAATAACTAAGAGACCTGTCAATCTTATTTTCCTGGTTCTGGCCAGGCCAGTTACCCTCCCCAAGCAGCCAGCACAGGTGAGCTGAGTCAGCCCGGGCTGTTTCCACACCACCTGACATCACTGCCCCTTAAAAGGGGCTGGCTGGGGAGGGGTCTCCTGGGTGCTTCCAGAGCAGTCTGAGTGTGGCTGGGGCATCAGGTTAGTCTTTGTGTTGGTGCAGTATGCTGTCTTATCACTGGGGGTGTGTGTGTGTGAATTCTGTTGTGGGGTTCTGCTATGGTTCCCTTTTGTGGTGCTGTCAGTAAACTGCCCTTATCCTAACCCATGGGGGGCTCTGTCTGTTTCCCCCCACCATTTAGTCTATATTTTCCTTCAATTTGCATCAGCTATTTGCTTTCCTGTATAAACACAGAAACCTGATGTGCATTGAAGTCTTCTAATACCACCTTCTGTCCTGTTTGAGTCTCATTGATATTCACTGGACTATACTGAGAACTCTTCTGAACAGCTCTGGACCCACTGTCCCCTGATATGTGGGCGTGGGCATCTTTAAAAGCTATGCTAGGGAAATGTGGTAGCATGACCCTGAAACTAGGCAGTAGCAAACTAATGGTTATGTCTTATGGTAAATTCTTATCTCTAAACTAAAATGAATGTGTGTTTATCTCTTCAAACAACTATAACTTTCTGGTGAAAGAGCAGTTTGTAGGCTTCCAGACAATGAGAATCACAAAATTAAATTACTATGTCTCCAGCGTAGTCTGCGACTGTCTCTAGTGTAGCAGTGGTGGGTTTTACTAGAACAATTGAATATAGTGTATTGTAAACAATCAAGGAGAAAAGGAAATTCAGAAGTTCAAAGGAAATGTTGAGAAAATCCATGTTCTTATCAGTCTTTTAAAATGAAAGCCTAAAGGTAGAGTTAGATGTCCATTTCTGTTCTAAAACCTATTGCTATACTACCTTAATGAAGTTCCTAACTGCAAAAAATATTAATCTCCCCTCTCTGTATCACAGATAATTATTTCTAGCAAGTTATTCCTAATCCATTACTACAAGCATCTGTGTATCTTCATAGGACTAAAGCCTGTCTGCCTTGTGAATTTGCTATCTAGCTTATGCTAAAAAAAATGTGTCAGGTTAAGTGAAATCAGGAAGATTGTTATTTCAACTCTCAGATACATTTTAGAGAACTGATGCTTGCATTTGTACCTGTAGCTCAGTTTGCATAGTCACTGTGCTTAGCAGTGTAGTGAAACATTGCTGCTCCCAAATGTTTCCTGCTTTCATGGCAGGACTTGTCTGCTATTTTAATTGTTTAGGGTTTCTTTTCCTGAGGTACCACACTGATGATCTGAAATTTCAACACCAAGTCTTTTGGAGCAGTTTGTAGGTCAATGGTAAAAGAATCCATTTATGTCTCCAAGAGCATAGTGTTTTTAAAATAGTACATATTTTGTATTTTAAGGTAAACCATAGGGAGTAGCTTGATACTTGCAGCATGTTTGTGAGTTGATACAAAATATTTTTTCTGATACTTGTTCTGAAATGTCTTGATGAAGCTTTACCTTGCAAAATTTGTGACATGCACTTGAGTAATCTTTCTTATGCCAGTACTTATGTATTCATTTTTTCACTGGATTATTTCCACCCAGTAATTATCTATAAATTAAATATATATATATACACACACATGAATTTTAATATGTGCGTGTGTGCATAAATATAGATGCCTTTCACTGTGAAAAAATAGCACTTTGGAATCTGATATAAATGGCAGGACATCAGAAATCTTTGGAGCACTGAATTCCTAGGAGAAGGGATTTTTGTAATTTTGAGGGATTTCAGCAGTCAGAGTTCAAAAAAATCTCTGAGAAAGCATGAGCTCTTACAGCTATGCAGCTGCCATTAGCTGTCACAGACCACTTAAATATGGTGCTAATTATTATTTAATTGCTGACACTATTCATAAGAAGTTTTGTGTTTTTCCAAACAAATTTGAGGATATGGCAATCTAGTCTTGCTGTTCACAGGTGCAATCAGCAAAAAGGTTATTGTGTGGCTTCTGAGTGAAATAATGCACTTCCTCCAGGACATTAGAATTTTACTAGTGTCTGATATGTCCCTGGAGTAGAGTCCAGCATGGGAGCTTAGTCTTGTATGCTGGACTCTATCAATACCCCTAATCCTCTGGGTAGGAATATGATATATGTGACATGGTCGCACAGTTCAGCATTTGCTTTCCATAGTGTGTGGTTAGTTGGGAGCTCTGTAAATGGAGCTTTTTTTATTCCTCAGCTGCTTGACTGCTGGAATATCATGGGGTAAGGTTGTATAGAAAACTGTTAAACAGAGAGACCTGTTAAACAGAAGGGAGACTTACCTTCCATTTTTCCAGAAAAGAATGGGCTGTGTGCAGGCAATTACTTCTCATGATCCCCACTTATTATCTGAATGAAGTAAGCTTCAGTGTTAAGATTTTACCTCTTGGAGACTCCTGGCTTTAAGGAAGCTGGGAAAAAGCGGTAGTAGGAGCTGATAGTTCACCCATGTTTTCATGTTTCTTCCTTGTGATTCATTGAGAGTGCTGGATTTCAGAAAACTGTTTTTGAAAACTTGATTTCAGTTTCAGGGGAACAAAGCTATTAGTTGATCACTCATGAATGAAGAGTGATTTCAGAGCTGTGAGATGAGGAGTCAAGGGCCAGATGCAGGGCATGACCCTCACTTTAGCTCACAGTTTTCATTAAAAAGGTAGGGATGCCAATGTATCAAAGTATAAATCCTCAATTAAGTGACAGACAAAATTTGATTAAGTATAAAATTAAACACCTATAAGACTTGAAAATCACATTTAGCCTATTTTTTTTTTCCCAAAGGTAGCCAGAACAAGAGATCGAGGTATGTTGGCCAACACAGTTCCCTCCATAAATCCGTCAAGACCAAATGTGTTTGCTTTTGGGAAGTCAGCATTTATGAATTCATCCCTGGTAATTCCCTTTTCAGCAAACAAAAACTTAATAAATCTCCTAGATTTCTGCAGTTGAGCAAAGGGCTGGAGTTGGGTGTTTTGCAAATCACCAGCTCTTGTAAGAGGAAGACTGAAGAGACGTGAGTTGTTTTTATTAAAGAGAGGATTTTACTGAGGGGACAGTGAGCATTCATCTTGATCATGAGAAGATTAAATGAGAAGGACTTATAGTGTGGCTGAAGAATATGCTGGAAGCTTTGCTATGGCAGCTGCAGGGTGAGAGATCCAAATCACAAATTGGATTGCATTTCTCACACACAAAAAAGGATATGGATATTTTCAAATTTAAGTCCCACTCATTTCATATACCAGCTGCTTTATCACCATTTAGTCTCCTTCTATTCCACTTACAGTTCTGATATAGCTACAGTTCTTTTAACATCTCATTGAACATGACAAAAATATACATACAGATAGCAGCTGAATATACAGTATGGTTTGACTGGATGGTACAATCTACAAAAGGAATAATAGAAATGTTTTCATCCCATATGTTCTTCATATTTGGGAAAAACAGGCATGTTAGCTCTGATTTTTTTTTGCCTCACGTGCATGAAACCAGTGTAAGAGTGGAAAGTCAAACCCATTATTTTCTTCCACTTAATTTCTTCCAAAGAACAGTGTTATATTACTTCCTGACAGGGTTTAATTAGCAGCTCTGGAGATTTTTTCCTAAACTAAGGTTTGAGATTCTTCAGAAAACTCAACTGGGAATTCATCTGACCAGGAGAAAGCTCACAGGCTTGTTGTTGTCATTATTTTATTTACAGTACCTTTGTGTATGATGTGAGAGCTAAAATAATTTCAGTTTCAGAGTGTCCAGCTCTGAGGGTCCCAACAGAAGAAGGACACGGAGCTGTTAGAGTCCACAGGAGAGCCTACAAGAAATCTGTAGAGGGACTGTTTACAAGGGCATGTACTTATAGGGGTAATGGCCTTGAACTGAAGAAGAGTAGGTTTAGATGAGATATTAGGAAGAAACTGTACTGTGAGGGTGGTGAGGCACTGGCACAGGTTGCCCAGAGAAGTTCTGGATACCCCCTCCCTGGCAGTGTTCAAGGCCAGGCTGGATGGGACCTTGGGCAACCCGGTCAACATGGCAGGGGGAGTTGGAACTAGATGATCTTTGAGGTCCTTTCCAAGCCAAATCATTTTATGATTCTGTGATTATATACAGCTTTTATAATAGGTGAATGCAGTTAATACCCATTTTTTTGCTGAGTGTACAATACTACTTGTCATCTTTTCAGAAACAAATTTGGATTACAAGTCAAAAGAAATTCAGATTCCCTCCACTTGTCTGTGTTTTGGGGTCCTCTGAGGACTGCTCTTTGTAATACAAAAGTTTTACCTTACCTTTCAGGGCAAGGTTCATATCACTTGATATTCTGTACTGTGAAGCTCTAGCCAGACTTCTAAACCTTCTTGCAAGTCAACAACTTTTGTTCTGTGTACTGTGTAAAGATACAAACTACTGTAAAAATACCTGTTTCTAAGATTTTTCTGGTCAGGTGAGAATGATTATCTTTATTTTTTTATGCTGTGATGTTCTAGTCAAATTGAACATGTCCAATGTCCAAAGGCTTAAGAGTGAATATATTTTTTCTTTTTAAATTTAACTGATATTTTTCAAAATTTAAAGTGGAGTAAGTTATTCTTAATGAAAATTTAGAGTGTATACGTTCACTTTCTACTCACTCAGAGGAAAGCAAATCTGAATATGAAAAATTTTAATTCCAATCAGCTGAAAAAATGGATAAAGATAAGCTGATAGCCGGGTTTTGTGTGTGATTATCTGATCCTTCCTTGTCAAGCATTATTTTAGAGAGTACGATACAGACATGGAAAAATGACTTTGTGCTACTGAAATAAGCACTATTCACTGATTTTAATATAAAATCTTACATATATATCCATTATAAGATTGGGCTTTCTAGTGAAGAGCAGATGTAGTTTGGGGTTTTAGATCAATCTTTCTTTGAAGAACAAATCTAAAAATACTTTTAACTTACATTTCTAGTAAAATTGGCTATGCTTTCAAATGTGAATACTCTCTCTACAATATGTTTACATTGCTTACATTGCTGAAGGAAATTTCTGTCTGTTTAATATTCAAAAGAGTTTTGATATAATCTTATCTGTCAAGAACTTAGAGACAGAGCAAAGCAAAATGAATTATGTCAAAGTTTATATATCAAGAGATCAATCTTGACTTAAAAAATAATGGTATGTTTTATAAGAAACATGTATTAAAATTGTCAGCCCTTTTAAATGCTATATGATCCTTTTTGGATAAAACCAGAGGAGCTATAGAGGTCAATTTTAAGAAGTCTGAGATTAGGGGAAAACTTGTTCAATTATTGTATGTTTTGTCTCATCTTAACATCAAATGTCAACTATAGGTAAAATTAGACTCTTCTGCTTGGTTAAAGGAATATACTGATGTTTGAAAATGCAAAAATTAGACATATTATTGCTGCAATACAATGGAATTTTCACTTTTTTAAAGTGATGAAGAGACATTTCTGTAGAATTCATGTAAATGATCTATTGAACAAATAAATGGAAGGAGGTAATTGATAATGGAAAATTAATGTTATCTCTCTTATTAAAGTGTAACTGTTAAAATAATTGTAGATTTCACCATGCAGTATGGCTGACAGTCAAAATTTATCAGTCTGCTCATTTCTGCCATCCTATGTGATTCCATATTGAAATCTATCAGAGGAAGAAGATAGCAAAATCTGTAAGTGCATCCATTCAATAAAGGCATCCATGAAATTAAAGCATACATCAGGCATAAAAATTTGAGATGCAATCTCCTCTTGTCCTCTGGCTCTGAAAAGTAAGCTTTACTGAAGTAGAAACACAAAGACAGAAGAACTACAGCCTTTTTTCACTATTTCAGATCACCTCTGATGGTCAAAGCACTGATCTGCATCCGTTTAAAAATGCTGCGACCTGTATAGTAAGCTACAGATATACTAGGTTCTTGAAGTCTTTAATGACTGGGTTCTAGCACAGTGTCATTAGGTGGTTAGTAGCAAATAAATGTGATGGGTTTAGATAAGCAGCTGTCTAGAAAATATTTTGCCAGGTCTAGGAAAAAATGAATGTCCTCTGAAGAAACCAACTCTCTAAAACCTTGGAGTCTGACTGCTGAATCTAAGAACAACAAATTACTAAAGAAGTTGGAGAGTTACTCTTGAGGAAAAAGTAGGAAAACTGCTCCCAGTGACTATCAGAATAAAAAAAAAAACCTTTATTGATAACAGATTTTCAAAATCTGAGATGAAGGAGGCCTAGTGATACTTCAGATAAGAAAATATAGTCTTAATTTTTTTTGTTCTCATTAATGTTGAACATTTTCTCAATATCTCAGGTATTTTTAAAGTCCTGTGTTTCAAGTAAGCTACTCCTAATGGAATTTTTTATGATCTGCTTATTGAGTATTCAATGCAGAAGGTGTGACACTCTGTTAGCCAAATATGACTTCCAGAGGGACATAAAATGCAACTCATTGTCAAGAGGTTTCTGTGGAATTTATCTTCCCAAGTATCAGTTGGCTCCATGTCTTGCTTAAATTCAAAACTGTCTGAAACCCATAGAAGACAGAAGGAAGTGCAGAGGGTTTTGTATGTAAAAATATATTTACCTTCAGTGTAGAGTGACAGCACATGAAGAGTCACTTCAGGGGCTAATTAGACATGAAGTCAGATCTGCAGCTGTGACACTACTCAGTTTGCAACTGCAGTTTACTCCCATATAAAAATCAAGCCTCTAAATAATGGTTAAAAACAAGAGGTTTTGCCATGATTTCAAATGTTGCATGCGTTAAAGCTGGAGATGAAAGCTTTCTTCTGAACATGCCATTAGATAAAAGACAAATTGATCACTGTCATTATCTGGGGATTTTTTTCCAAACTAGCAGGTAAATAGCTTTATTTTAATATAGTTTTGAAAATGTTTAAAGAAGTTTTTTTGTATAAAACAGCAATGCTGGAGAATGGGCCTCCAAAACAAAATAATCATCTGTTCTTGCAAAGCAGGTATTGAAGTAAAATGATTTTGGTTTTAGACCCACAAATCCAAGAGACAGCATTTATTGTTGCCCCTAGCAGAGCAGATGGAACTCTGTGCTTCTCAAGTTGCTAATTAAACACAAATTAAATCTTTTTCTGTATCAGCTATTGTTTGCCTTTCTCTTTGTTCAGAGCAATAACAAGAAAGCATATAATTCTCTTTACTTTCCATCTTATCATTTCTTGCCTCTGCCTACTCTATGTATTGATTTCCTTAAGAAAAGGTAAAATTTTGCATTTTTTTCTTTAAGAGATAGAAGGGTAAAATACTTTAAGAAATTTAAGCTTCCTTCACAGCCTACAGATTTTTGACATTCTTGTGCTTTGTGGGGTAAAAAGAATGTTTCCATTTGAAGTCCTGCTGTGGTAATAATAATGAGAGTTTTACCACCTGCAATGTCAGGGTAGCTCTGCTGCAAGTACTCGGAATGAACGACTTGTGAGCTGGCCTTTCCCATCTCTCAAAGGAAGGATTAATGAAAAGGGCTGACATGTCCTGCTCAGATTGTCAGTATTTCCAAAGGCTGTGAACCCCCAAAGCTTTGCCACTTTTGCCGAGCTTACTCACCGTGTGACATATTACACACAAAAATACTGCTCTATAGGAAAGCCAATGGAAATATAGATCAATGACTGCCTTACAACTGCTTCTGAATATTTTTAATATAAAATGTTATATGAAACCATATCAATATACTCCAGGATTTAGTATCCTATGAATTATTTGTTGGATTTTCATCAAATGGACATTAAAGTATATAGTATCTTTATGTTTTTTATGAAAATAGATATTATGTTCTGGTGCAACTACCTTTCTATTTCAAAATCATAGAGCTTTAAGGGTTAACTTGGTCTTGGAAATGCTGGAATTTGATGGCAGCATTGTATCTAAATTATAAAACATGAGATACCTTTGCTAACATAGCTGCAAAAATCCACAAATACAGAAATTAACAGAATGATATGATACATTCCCTTTTAAAAATCTCCATTTTCTTGATGTTTACGGTTGTTGAAAGCTAGTGGTACTAAAGGTATGATATTAAACAGAAATAACTCTAATTTTACCCATTTAAGCCATGCAGAACCTCTCTTTCCAGTGTTTCTACTAATGCTGAACACAAACTTGGTTGGAGGTATTAGAAATGATCCTTATGATTTACTCTTAAACATGTTACATTTCTTTCAATAACATATCCTGTCTGTAACCTTTTTAGATGGAAAACTTCAACTGACTTAAGTGCTTTTCTAAAAGCTCCAAATTAGGCTCTTTTTAATGTGTTTAATAGTGCTATTAAAGCCAAATAGAAAGCTAACAAAGCTAAATTTGATTTAGTTTCCCTGTTACAGCTTTATAGGATGTTTAAATGCTAAGGAATATAATTTTCTCAGATTTTCTTTATATATTATAAGAATATATTTTTATATT
Source organism: Porphyrio hochstetteri (assembly GCA_020800305.1). NCBI lineage: Eukaryota > Metazoa > Chordata > Aves > Gruiformes > Rallidae > Porphyrio > Porphyrio hochstetteri. The sequence goes on from CM036905.1 coordinate 62,565,820, forward strand.
ATTTAAAAGAATTAAAACTTGTATACTGTTTGTATACTGCCGCTTATCAAAGGCGTTATGTTTTTTCCTAAGATCTATGATCATTTTATCAAAAATATATTTCAAATTGTTCTTTTCAAAAACATTTTCATGTTGCAAAATGTGTTGCATTATTCTTGTACAGAGACTAACAGTCTCTTTCAGAACACACTACATAATACTAGCTGAATGTACTAAGCTTTTACAATCATTTCTGCTAGAAAAAATGGAAGCAATGCTTTTTTATGTGGTGTTCTCCTTCCTGAAGAACACAAAAATGCTTTACATTGGTTGGTGGGTTGAGCAGTATTTTTGCTATTGGACACTTTCCAGAAGCTCTTTTTGAACCCTTCACTTAAATGAAAATAAAACAAAAACCAAACCAATAAAACCTCCGTAATAAGACAGTATTATTACAACTGTGTATATATACATAGATAAAATAAAATTCAAAATTAGTTTAAGGTTGATACAAACTGGATCATTATTAGAATGTAAGGGAAGACATAAAAATCTAATGCTTGTAGCCTCCCTCTTTTTTCCTTTATATATGTATCTGGCACAATATTTCGTGTCTAGGTAGCATTTTTAAATTTTTAAATGCTATCTAGACATGAAAGAGATGGTTTTCTGCTTATGTCAAGCTGAGTTGGTGAGCTTAATGTAGCCATTAAGCATAACTGCAACTATTACCTGTAAAGGTTTCGAAGCAGGCTAAATCTTTTTTAAACACGGATGGTTTTTATTCCAGTCCAAATTGACATTTAATAGAAATGTGTCAGCAATTCAATCTAGAGGCCTATTTCACTGCATCAGAAGTATAAATACAGGAAGGATAATAAACTTCCTGTTCATTGCAAAATAGCAAAGCCACTACAACAAAGAAGCAGCTATGACCTGTTCTTCATTTTCAGCATTGTTGAGAGGTTACAGGTAAATGAAGAGTACTAGAACTGTTAAGCAAAATAAGTTGTTTTCCTTTTCCAGGAGACAGAGAGAGTAAGTGCAGGCTGGTGTCAGGATAAAAGATAATTAGTTGGTGTGGATCTGTAGTTTATTGACTTTCTTAGCTACGTCTTTGACTTTCACTCTACCAAAGGATGGCATCCTACAGGTAGAAGAGAAATAAAAGATAAAAGTCATGGTCGTATATATAAGATAATGACTGCCGCAGAGAGTATTGTGTAAAGGACAGCATAAACCACGAGTTGAAAAGTTTACAATCCTCTGATGTCTCCTACTAGGAACTTGAAACATCTTCCAGTGATTTCAGCTGCCATTTTTTCCCCTCTCTGAAGCCTAGTAATAGCCAAGGTTACTTCTCCTTAGGGGCCCTTTGCAATCCAGGAGCAATGAAAACGTTTTGTGGTTTTGTAGCCCAGAAATACAAACCAAACTATTAAATGATGTTAAACTGCCAAAAAGCAAAGTCCCACTTTCTTTTCATAATGCATTTAATAACAATACTGGACTACAGGAGAAGTTCTATACTTTTTTTCTGGTTACTAAATATCTCTTTTGCTATTTTGCTCTGCTCAGAACTTACATCCAGTTTCCTCCAGCACTTTGGCTGTATTATGAAAAGTATTTTAGAGGAACAACCCAGACTGTATTTTTTCTTTTTCTGTGAGTTGTATATATTCTGTCTTTGTATACCATGTTTTCCTTTATCCTTCTGAATTTACAAAATATATTTCTTTAACTGTAGAGGTAAGAAGTTTCTTTATATTAAAATATACACTTATAATTACACACAGAAAATATGCCTTAGTCATGTCTTAATATGCCTGACTTAAAAGAAGGCCATTTTTTAAAGAAAAAGATTGCATTTTTAATGCATGAAATACGATAAAACTTTTTTCAGTATTTTATCTTCTAGACTGTGTGAACAGGTAATTTGATTTAAACAGTGAAAAGCTCCCCAACATTTATATGGAAAGTTTAAAAGCAAACCACCAGGTGGCTTTTGCATTGTTAGACCTGAAGAATGCCCTTCAAGACAAGATAGCTCTGTTACCTTGGAAACAGCCAGCTGTCCATGGATAATCTGCCCAGCACTTCTGCCACTTTTCAGAGCTTTTATCAACGCTTACTGAAACACCACCTTTGACTCAAACTAAAACATGGTTATATTTATGGAAATATCACCATTAGCCACTGGATTTTTGATTACACTTCAGGAGCCTGACTGGAAAAAATGAGTTTGTTATGGAAGAGCAGGTCTTTCCATCTATACAAAGCCTGAATGTTGTCTCATTTAGACCTTTTGTAATATCTCTATTATTGCAGGAGTTTGAAAAAATTAGCCTTTTCCGCCTCTTGAGGATGGCCTCAAAAGGGGGCATCATTTTGCTGGGCAAGTATCCGGCTCCACTATTTTTATTTCAGGTGATTGCTCACTCTCAACTTACTGTTGAGATCCAGATTTGTGTGTCTGTACCCCAACGTGATACAGAGCATGAAGTTTCTGGCTGCTGCTGGTCTCAGTTGTAATGACCACAAACTAAATTGAGGGACATCAGACTTAATACAGTGCTCTACAGAGCACTGAGATAGGCTGGCCAGGGGGGTTGTGGAGTCTCCTTCTCTGGAGATATTCAAGACTCATCTGGACGCCTCCCTGTGTTATCTGTCCTAGGGAGCTGCTTTGGCAGGGGGGTTGGACTCAATGGTCTCTTGAAGTCCCTTCCAACCCCTACAGTTCTGTGAATCTGTGATTCTATGATCTTTTTGTGAAAGCATCAGTTTATCTTAAGAGTAAAACTTCATTTTTTTTCTTAAGCTTAATGAGTCAGTTAAATTGAACCACTGTGCTGCAATCCTAAAAATCTCTTACTAATTTCTCACTCAGGCAATTTACTTGACCTTCCTTTTCTTTCATTCTGCAGGTGTAAAATGAGATTAAAATGCTCTTTCCCCATCCCTTGATTATCAGATGTGTTTAGATTGAAGATGTGAGGGAAAAATCCTGAGACTTTTCACCCCCATGCACTAGCACCAAAGATGCAGTTAGCAGAGCTGCTGCTACTAGATATCCATCAAGTTGACAATGGTAAGGGAGGGAGAAACTGGTAACAGGGCCAGACTGCTTCAGAAAAATCTGATAACCCAAATTATAATCTCCAATAGTCTGGTTTTGGTGGCTGTTGGGGAACTCTTTTCACCTGGAGTTGAGGAGAAGGGTAACTTGGTTTTTGAGCAAGTACCGTTCTTCATAGTGAATGGAGCTTTACTTTGAAATACCTGCAGGCTTCTTGCAGGTTGTAAATTAGGTGTGCTTTCTCTCTTACAAATCTAACAACCTACTTCAACAGCAATAAGAAAATTGGGTCTTTAACCTTGCATTTGGTCTTTAAGCACCATCATCATTAACAATGGTTTTCCCAAATAAAGACTAAATACATGTTAAAAAGAACCTGTGGAGTTGTCCTGAGTTCTTTTTTAGAGAAAATCCATTTTTTTCAAAAGGCATTCTTGGCTTTGAAATGCAACTCATTGAAGTTTTAAGATACTCTTCTCCTTTTTCTTTTGACATAATTTTCTAATAACATACTATACTATTTATGTTCATGAAAAAAATCACTGCATTACCAATGGTACTAGGTTTTATTCTTCAGACTGCTTGTAATTTTTTGAAACATAATGTTGCAGTTTTGCATAATAAAAAAAAAAATCCATGTATTGTTAAACCAGAGGTGATTTGACATGTGAAGTGGTATTTCTCATACATCTCAAGAGCAGAAAATGTCAGTCTCCTAAAACTCCTTAGGCTGCTTTGTGGTTTCAAGGATAATGGAGTGGAGGGATTTGGCAAATTTCCTATGAGAAGGCAAAGCTTATCACCTGCCTAAGACTCCTATCAAAGCTACTTCACAGATAAAGTGGAGGAGAGGTGGGGCTTAGATGAAGAATGATCAAATCCTACAGAATAGAGGCTGCCTAAGGAGACTTTCTAATTTGGATTGCAAATGCAGATATTTATTTTAAAAGATAAGTCTCATGCAAAGCAATAAAAGAAATTCAAGTAAGGCAGAGTTCAGATTGTGTTTTTGCTCCCTGCTATGTGGCATATTTCATCTTTCACCGTTATCATGCTTAGTTCATCAGATAGTTCTGGGCACATCTCAGCTAATGTATTTTATTTGGATCATGTTACATTGTGCAGTATCTTAGTAAGTTTGATCAATAAAATGTAAAGGGAGGTTTTTATTATTTTTTTACCAACAAATTTGGTATGAAACAAAGTATGAAAGCTACAATTCCACATCACAGATTGAGTATATATTTTTTTATTTCATTTATCTGAATTCAGCTGGGTTATTTGTGTGATAGCCATAGTGAATGTCTGGTTTGAAACTCAAATATGGATTGAAAAGAACAAACATGCATTACTCTGCAGTAATTAATCATTTAGGGAACAATTTTGCTTTATTCCTGTCTTAATAGAACATTGTTTTTAAATACAAGTTTGTATTGAGTTTGTATATCATTTGAAATGTGGTGTGTTTTCTTTTTTATGTAACATTTTATATGATAGGTGATCTGTTGTATAAGCAGGATAACAGCAATGTAGCCCTGAAACTGAAGCATCACAAAGCCAGTTACAATATTAGTGCTATTATTATTAATGGACTACTTGTATAGTTATGGATATAAATAACCCAATGTAATTAAGACTGTCAAAAGGACACTATCAATCCTGTAAGTCTGTTAAACCATTTTATAAAACAGGATCCTCATTCTGCATCACATTTAAAATTTGTTTTAAATAACCTTGTTTTTTCCTTTTCAAGTTTTTGGTGGAACTAGTCCTATATGAACAGACTACTTTTGCTGTGATAGATTCCTTAGGAAATGCTACTGAGGAGTTTATCTGTGACTTCTTGGTCAGTCATAGGCAAGGCATTTTCCTTGTACAAAAAACCAGAGCAGAATGTCTGGAAAAAAGTGTTCCTCTATATAGGCTCTTCTGGGAAAAGAAAAATGAGATAGAATAGCAAAACCCAGCATAAAAAAAAGTAAGCTACAGCAGTCCTATTTTTAAAGTCCCTTTCCAACTTACTGCAAAGAAGATATGTTTTTGTTCATGATTTTGAGGGTGCAGCACAGAGTTATCAAAGAAAATGTTCTCATTCTCTGGATGGGCTTGGAAGTATATCTCATACTGCTCTCAAGTATCAATAGATGCTAGGAAAAATATACTAGCCTAAACTTTAAAAATGCAGTAAGAGATACAGATACTGAGGGAACAGTCAATTCTGAAGGTACATTACAGAGACAGTATAAGCATCTAAATTTAGAAAAACTAATGGGGCACAATGATGTGGGATAATCTGTCTTTTATTTTTTCCTTTATATGATTATATTTAGATTAGATTTTCAGAGATCTACACCGTTTCATTAAAAAATCTCACTCCTACAATTTATATATATAAAAGAAAAGGCAGATTTTGAAATATTAACTACTTTTTTAAACATTATTTGTAGTTTTTATCATATAAACCAGATGTCTTTGAGCATCACATTCATGTATGTGTATATAATCAAACAGCTGAGTAGATCGAGGGATGTCAGGCATCTCATGTATGCAGATCACACTTTATAAGTTTATTATAACTAACGTGGGTGATTGTTTTAAATGGAAGAATTACATGACTAAATCCAATTGCATTGCTGCTACAGGAATTGAATTCTAAGTCCACTGTAGGCCTAAGGGAGTTAGCAGTGTCCCATTAAATGAAAAGCATGTCTAATACTAAGTGGCTAACAGGAACGTAATTATCATGGATAGCTAGAAATAACAAGATTAGAAATGAAAAATTACACATTGTAATTCTAATCCTGAATTTATTGTGCATGAATTCAGTAGTGAACCCATGCATAGCGAATGTCAGGATTAGGATTTAAACAAGAATACATCCATTTTTGTTATTGTCGTTTGAGGAAGTAGGAAAATATGGGACTGGCTGGTACATACACATTCACCCTCTTTCTACTACCCCAGCTAAAAACACTACTGTATCTAGCTAAAATATTGCCAAGGTCTTGCTACCAGTGTGCTTAGACCAACACAGACTCATGCCATAGTATAGTCTAATTCACAGATTTGTTCTTGCTGATAGTTGCAGCCGTGGGGGAATCTGTTTACTGCTATCTAGGATTTTTGGAGGTATTATCAGCTAATTGAAACAAAACTGCTTTTGATACAAAACCATGACTAGGCGAACTAAAACTAGGATGACTTCATTATGCCAAAAATACATGTTTTGATAAAGCCAATCATGTACTGTCCATGTGCGAGAAGAAGCTAATGAGGAACAGCGTGTAGGTAGTGCAGTACCAACAAAAAGTAGCTTAAATTCTCTTTTAAGAGGAGGGAGAGAAGAACCAGGCATGAAGATCCTTTGTCTCCTGCCAAAGAAAACAGTGCCTGCCCAGTGACTGATTTAATTAGGTTAATTAGAGGGTGGATTTATTGATCAAACCAGTTTATCTGAGGTATTGAACTAGTTATAGCTTATTTTTTGCTGTTTTTTTATACTACATATGCTTATTAACAGTGGGTTTTAACGTACCTCATCTCTGTTGTCTGTAGATGCCTTGATCCCATAATACAATTCCTGATTATAATACTTTTTCTTTCTCCCTTCCTTCAAGTAGTTCTGAGAAATCATGTAGTATTCCTGAATTTTACTTTTAAATTCATCTAGACTTTTTCTCCTAGACTGCTCAGCTTTCCACTGTACATTACCTAGATAACCCATTATAACACTTATGCAGAAGACTGTATAATTTGATCTTGAAACGTTTCTATTTATACTGAGCTTATCCAATTAAAAATAGTAAAGGCTTAATTAATCCTTACAGCTTTATACAACATGATTTAGTTACTGCAATATAGTATTGGCAAGAAAAATAGTAGTTATGTATCTGCAATATACCTATAGGTATTAAAGGATTCTGTTTAACTCTTTTTAGACCCAAATATTTCTCTCCTTATTCTGAGGAAACTTGTATCAAAAACATCAGTAGTTTTAAATATGTCCAGAAGCAAATCCTGTAAATAAATTCTCTTCATGTGCAGGAATAATTAATTCTCAGTTTTGAGAGTCTCTGTGACTGTATCATAGATCAGAATTTATCATATTAAGGAAAAATATATCAAGGTTAGAAATCAGAACATTAAGTACTTTCATGTTTTGCACAGCAAATCTCTTAGTTCACCTTCTCAAGGATACATTAGTATTAAAATGCACCATGTACTTAGGTTTGACTCTTTGCTTACTGCAGAACATATGAAGCATTTGTAAATAAGCTGATGCCATCTATTTCATATTCAGGCTTCTCTAATTGTCCTCTATATGCTTAATACTTTTATCACTTTAACAACTCATGCTATAGTACCAGTACAGCAGATGAGGCTTTCCTAGTTTTGAGTCTGTGTGCCTGTAGCAAACCATCTTTGGATATAACTGGTAAAAGCAAGGTGTTTCACTGAAGTGGTCTGACCTGGACATTCACCCAGCGTTTGCTTCTAGGTTTGAGTTTTATGATGTTTGGCCTGAATTCAATTCAGCCTCCCCCAAGCTGGTCAGACTGCAGCTCTCTCCTTGCCCTTGCTGAGCTGGGTGCCTGCTTTCCCAGAAACCCAGAAATGTTTGATGTCTGGCACTCCAGCTCAGCGATCCACCTCTCTGAGCATACATACTCTGATGTCATGAAAGTATTCCAATACTGATCATTTCAAACTTTTTCTAGCCCAAGAAAATGATGATTTAAGCAGAATAATAGTAGAGTTGAATGTATTTTCTCATAGCAGTTTATTACTACTAATTAGATGTTTTCTGGACTTGGAGGCTCATGATTTACAATTCTACATCCTTCCACTCTTTTCCTCTTCCAACATCTTTTACAATATGGATCTCCAGTTTCTCCTTTCAGCAATTGATTTTTTCTTCTCTTATTCTAAACAACTGGAGTCTTCCTTTACAGCTTCAACCTGTTTCAGTCTTTTGATTACTTTCACTCAGTCACCTTCCTTAGGTGCCTGTCTCCTGCTTCTCTGACACTGAGTTTTGAAAAACTCATTAAATTCAGGGGACTGTCTATTTATGGTTTCAAGATAGTACCATTGCATTGTTTCATACAGAAGTTTAAAATAGAAACAAGGCTTCACAGTCAAATGAGTCTTGTGGCCTGTGATAGAGCCCCCCAAATCACTAAGAATTACTAAACTGTACTCTTAGAGGTTTCCCAGACTATCACGTAAGTGAGGAAAAGGGAAAAAATAGAATCCTATAGAATGTAAGATCTGTACCAACACAGCCTTTGAAGGTCAATTTTTGTCCCTTATATCTGGCTATCTATTTCTCTAAGCCACACAATACACAAACATAATTGAGTTAAATGGTATTGTATCTTCACACCTTCACTGCAGTCCTCAAACTTCCTAGTTTGGCAGACTTGAAATAATCAGGGGTATCTACTGAAATGGGCAAAAGTATCATGAAGGTAAAGAAAGAGAAAATGTCTAGGAGGAGAGGAGAAAAGAAAGGTTAGGAAAAGAACATTAAATACATCACATGGGTCCCTGCTCGTAGCGTAGATGCTAAATTAAATTTCACCACCAATTAAAATGCACTTAAGTTCTAACCCATGCACTGGCTGTCGGGGAACAGGTAATTTTGAAAGAAGAGAGAGGCATGTTAGACCACTGCTGCCAGGTTCAGAATGCAGTGTGAAACCCAGGAGGCTTTCCTTATCGCAGTGGCTTACTGAACCATAAAGATGAAAATGTTGAACTTAGGGAAAGATGAGTAATTGGCTTTACCTTTTTTCTTGCCAAAAAGCAAGCAGAAAAGAAAGTATAAAATATGCTTGAAGTTGAACTAGATATTTCATTAGGCAGCTACTTCATTTCACTTCAAGGTGTGAAATAGTGTCCCATAAAAGTAAAATACAAAGATTTTTTTCAGTGTCTGAACTATTGTTTTGAGATAAAATTTCAATTAATTTTGAAGACATCAAAATTTAGCAAAAATACTGGTAAAAATCTGTCATCTAATGAAAGTAAATTTGTAAATTCTTTTATTGACCTGAAGCTCTGACTTTATGGTGTTACTGTTAGAATGAAAAATAAATCCAATTTCTTCCATTATTTTTTACAATGCCTTCTTCCATTGCTTGCAATCTTTACTTTTTTCACACAAACACATATTTTATATCTGGTAAAAAATTACTTCACTGAAAGATTTAAATGAAATATTTTTAAAGTGTTTGTTTATTTGTGTCAGGAAAAATGTGTTTCTGTATTTTGTATCATACAAGGTAGTTCTTAATCACTCAGCTAAGCATTTACTTTTTTGCCCTTGTCTTTTTCTCATCATCATATCCTCTCTCTGGCTTGATGTTACTTTAGAAAAGCCATTGTAGCATGTACATAAGTGCTTGTCATAGGTGATCAGAGGTGGGTTTTCATGCCAGCAGTGAGTAGTCGTCTGTCTTAGCTGAAGTCTGAGATGTATCTCTTGATAGAAGAGCCTGTTACTACCCAACTACCTCTACAATCAGCTACAGTTCTGATTAAAAAGAGAGATATATCTACAAAGCAGTTTGCTAGCCCACTGTTGCTGAATTTAATTTGAACACTCCTTATGGATCTAGTAATCTAGTTTTATCATATAGTGGTTTATTTGATCTGAGTATGCTAATGAAGAAGACTGATGTATGAAGACAAAGGAAAAGTAGCAAAAAGAAAAAATACAATATTGAGACAAGATAATTATGTTAGCTGTATTTCCATCATGCTTATATTAGTGTTTTTTAATCCTAAAACAGCTGCATAAAGAATATTGAAATGTTTTCTTGGCTAATTAATAACATAGTGAAATCACATTTATTAATAATCACGTGGTTTTGATTAGACTAATGAAACCACTGTTTTGTTACTGAATTATAAAGATCAGTAAGTTTGCAGATAACACTAAACTAGGAGGAAGTGTTGATCTGCCTGAGGGTAGGGAGGCTCTTCAGAGGGATCTGAACAGACTGGACCAATGGGCTGAGACCAATGGGATGAAGTTTAACAAGGCCAAGTGTAGAGTGCTGCACATGGGACATAATAACCCCATGCAGCGCTACAGGCTTGGGGGAGACTGGCTGGAGAGCTGTCAGGCAGAGAAGGACCTGGGGGTGTTGGTTGACTGCAGACTGAATATGAGTCAGCAGTGTGCTCAGGTGGCCAAGAAGGCCAATGGCATCTTGGCTTGTATCAAAAACAGTGTGGCCAGTAGGTCTAGGGAGGTGACTGTGCCCCTGTACTCGGCATTGGTGAGGCCACACCTCGAGTACTGTGTCCAGTTCTGGGCTCCTCACCACAAGAAGGACATGGAGGTCCTGGAGCGAGTCCAGAGAAGGGCAACCAGGCTGGTGAAGGGGCTGGAGGGCAAATCCTATGAGGAGCGGCTGAGGGAGCTGGGGCTGTTTAGCTTGGAGAAGAGGAGGCTGAGGGGAGACCTTATCACCACCTACAATTACCTGAAGGGAGGTTATAGAGAGGTAGGTGATGGTCTCTTCAGCCAGGTGACAGGTGATAGGACAAGGGGGAATGGCATGAAGCTGTGCCAGGGCAGGTTTAGATTGGATGTTAGGAAAAAATTTTTTACTGAAAGAGTTGTCGGGGCCTGGAACAGGCTGCCCAGGGAGGTGGTCGAGTCACCTTCCCTGGATGTGTTCAAAAAAAGGGTAGATGAAGTACTTAGGGATATGGTTTAGTTTAAGATGTGAATGGTTGGACTTGATCTTAAAGGTCTTTTCCAACCTTGTGATTCTGTGATCATAGTTTTAGGTTCATCTAACTGTACTAGTCTTCCTTAACTTACTTGAATGTGGTGACCTTCCAAAGCTGATGAGGTTCCTTGCGCTTAAAATGAAGCACATGATCTAGTAATTTGCAAGGTCAGAGACCCTGAATGTTGGCACCCAGTAAAAAAGTGTGAGGAGAAAGTCTAGTGTGTCAAGTTCCTGTTAAAAGTATTCCATTTTTAGTAATAGAATCACAGAATCATTAAGGTTGGAAAAGACCTCCAAGATCATCTAGTCTAATTGTCCCCTCACCACCTATATTACTAACTAAACCTTGTCCCAAAGTACCTCGTACAACCTTTTCTTAAACACTCCAAGGGACAGTGACTTCACCACCTCGCTGGGCAACCTTTTTAGTGCCTGACCACTCTTTCTCACAAGAAATTTCTCTTAATTTGTAACCCGAACCTCCCCGGCACAACTTGCAGCCATTCCCTCTCATCCTATTGCTACTTATCTGCGAGAAGAGGCTGACCCCCAGGTCACCACAACCTCCTTTCAGGTGACTGTAGAGAGCAATAAGGTCTCCCCTGAGCCTCCTCTTCTCCAGAATAAACAGTCCCAGTTCTCTCAGCCATTCCTCATAAGACTTGTGTTCCAGACCCTTCACCAGCCTGGTTGCCCTTCTCTGGACACACTCCAGGGCCTTAATGTCTTTCATGTACTGAGGGGCCCAAAACTGAACATAGTATTCGAGGTGCAGCCCCAGAGCTGAATGCAGGGGGATGATCATCTGAGATACTTATCTGACTTAAGTTTATCTCATTATCAGCGTACACAACAATTCATTAAAAAAATTAGGAATTCTGGCTATAAAAAGTAAGGCAGAGATAAGCATGAGACATCTTGAACAAGTATAAAAAACAAAAAAAAAGCATCTGGTAGAGAATGAAATTAACCTTCATGGTAAGATAAACAAGATAAAATTAGGTATTTTTGTTCCAGGTATCATAGGGCATTTTTTAATTTAATAAAATACAGACTTTTAAGCCATTAATGTATCTTCTAACTGACAAAAATTAAAGCAAAATTATTTGAACAATGAAAGTAAAATCTATTTTTAAAATTAATAGATTATTAGTACTCATTGCATATTGACTGGTACTTACAAGTATTTTTCTCTCAGATTTCTCAAGGAAAAAAAATTACTCAGTACCTTCCATATGTTGTTCTTCATTGAGTAACACCTACATAGTTCATACAGCAATGCTGTAGACTTCAAGAATGCCCAGCATTGAAGACAAGTGGTTTAAAAAGAGAAAAGAGGTGCTTTAAAGAGAAGCCTGGATACCTTTTCTTTCCTCATACACAATCAGTTTCCAGCTAGTTCAGAAGAGATTTTGGTTTCATTAACTGTACATTCCCTTTGCCCAGGAAGGGCATTCAGCTGCTCGAAGAAAAAGCTCAAGTCCTCCATGCTGATTCTTTCTATTCTTGTTCCATGTTTGTCATTTGAGGGTGGACAAGCACTTCTATTTTCTTGACCAATGCATGCGGTATGGCTTTTTACTCTAGTGTGCAATGGCTTAGTAGCTTATTCTTTTTTCTTGCTGGTGCTGAAGTACAGATCCCACTTTGAAGTACTCATCCCACTTTCATTCTTCAAATTGGTTTGTTTCACCGATGCCAAGAACAATCAAGGTTTTTAGGAAGCCTCTCAAAAATTAGAAGTCACCAGTCTGAAAATTTAAGTGTTCCCATCTGTTGGTGAAGTGTGAGATTTGACTGGTTTAAGGTTAAGTAAATGATGTCCCAGCTCTTCATTGCCTTGGGGAAAGATGTTAGTTTCTGGACAGGTCCAGTAGGCTGCAGCCATGGTATATGTATGGATTAAATAGTTGCTTTGATAGCAAGAGCTTAAAAAAAAAAATCCTGTAAAAGCTGATTAGACATCTAGGAATTTTTTTTTAACTTTTTTAAATATTTTTTTTCTTTCTGTCCAATTCTTGTTGATTTTATAAAACAAGAGAGCATGGTAGTGCTGCAGGCATGTTGTGGCCTCCAAGGGAGGTTATGTGAAGTCCCAAAAGCTGCAAAGCTTTAGAGCAATTACATGAAAAAGCACCAGTAAAGGCTAAAGTTGGCTGGTGGACCATAAGTTTAGGAAACAACACTAAGGAATTTCAGGTCCAGCAAATGAGATATCTTACATCCAGTATGATCCCTGATGGATTTTTTTTTTTCCTCACATGTTTATAAACTACAAATGTTGATTTCATTACCAAGGTCTGGAGATGCATACCGTGTAGCTGGTTATTTCATGTGTGGGTTGAAGAGAGCCGTGGCCTGTCATTTAAACTTTGCCTCATATTTGTGTCATGATGCTTTGTGTGTCTAGGCCAGTTCAGCATTTCAGAGTCCTTATGTATTCAGCTGAAATCTGAGTGGAGCTCTCTGGGATTGCAATTTATGTGTTGGTGTGTTCTGTTACTATTCTGTGCGTGTTTGCTTTGTTATATGAAATGCAAAACTCCTTGTTTACTTTCTGACAAGGGATTAGCTTCATCTAGAGTAAAAGAATGCTTTGAATGAGCTTCTGGTGCTAACAGTGAGGAGGAGCCTAAGCTCCAAGTCTTTAAAACTTTTATGCGAAGGGATCAGTGGGGATTTTTAAGTTGACTAAACTGATGGAGATTACCATACTGAACAACCCTCAAATAGCTGAAAAGGTTAGACATATATTTCAGACAAATGTACTTCAGCTGAGTAATTGGAAAGCAATGCAGTGTCAAAGAGTTACAAAATATCACAAAGAAAATTATAGCAAAAATTGCAGAGGATTTTTGCATAGAATTTTACCTGAAATTTAATGTGCTGAGTATAATGTAGCTGTTACGTATCAGATGCAACATTTTTCCTAGTGCCTTTGGAATGCCACTGTTTAATTGTAAATGATATAAAAAATATCATTAGATAATTGGATTAAGCAGTAATTGGAAAAAAAAAAAAGCTAAATCACCCAGGTAGCTAAAATAAACATGATAGCAGTATGTTCATATAGTAAAACCAGTCCCAGATTTTAGGAAGATTGTTCTTGTGAAATCCTAACTTACCCCTCTTTTTGTCATAGATTCATGGGGATTTCACTGTAACTAGAGTCACATGGAATGTGATGTATTCAAGTACTAACTGGCAGGACTTAACTGCCAGTAAGATTTTATTCAGACTTAATGTGGCATAACCAATGGGAATTTTTAATAATGAAAAAGGTTACTGATGCATTATTAAAGGGACTCAAGGCCTTAAAAAGTATATTCTGCTCTTGCCTATATATTACAAAGTTGCTCCAACCGCACAGAGCCTCTTCACTGCAAAGAGGTTCTGTGATTCTGGACACTAAAATTGGTTGGGGGAGGGGTTCTTAAATTTTGACAGGATTAGACCCAAGTTATTAATAAAAGTGTTTTTCTTCAAAGTTCAACTGTATTCTCTAGAGAAAACTGCAAGATGGAAGCTACGAGCTCTAAGTGTATCTCTGAAGAGTTTTAACTTCTCCGGAAGCAGCTGTGTTTCTGTATTTGAAAGGGACTTCTTTTTTTTTCCCCCCTCACAGAATGAAAAAATATATACTGAGAAGTTTATACCGTATTTTAAGAAGTTAAAATGAGTTTTGCTACATACCATCTGAAATCCTTTTTTCAGCCTCCAGTACTGGGATGCTGGTGTTGCCATGTAGGCTGAGATAGGGAGGGGAAACCCAAGGCTGCCCTCTATAGGCTCTTCCTCCAGCGATCCAGTGTAGCACAGCTAACCAAACTGCTCTGTAATTACTGTACTGCAGGTTACCCAAACCGTCTCCAGTGATTATAGCTCCCCTTTATTTCTGCAGAGCACCTGTAGGAAGATGTAATTTTCATCAAATGAAGAAACAGTTGAAAACGTCTTGGGCGATTTTAATATTACAGAGTTCACAGAGGGGAGAATGGTTTTCACACTTCACAAAACGCTTCTGTATGAAAAAGGACAGAGATACTCACGTTACTAAGCAGAAGGCTCTGCTCTTTGCCAAAACAAATTTCATTTTGTTGGTGTGCTGCAATTAGAGAATATTAGGAGAATTATGATGACTACCTAAAAAGGTATCTTGACGTGTGTTGGAGCTGTTAACTTCTATCAGCTGGATATCATCCACAAATTAGGGAAAGAATATGTTCTGGCAGGATTCCAGACATGCTGCTGTCAACTGATGCACATGTGTGCTGGGTGGGAGCTTTACAAAGGGTCCAGGGAGCAAAATAGAGCCTAGTTCATTGCAACTGTGGTGTGGTTTTTGTTTGGGTTTTGGAGGGGTTTTTTTGAGCCTTGTGAAGAGCATATTACCTTTTGATGGGAAATATCCCTGTGATAGGAAATAACAGAGGGCTGTGATTTACTTCAAAATGGGCAAAACAGTCTTATTTTGCATTTCTACTCAGAAAAAAAAAAAAAGCATGTGGGGTGAGGAGCATTCCCATTCTTTTGGTTACCTAAATAATGCCTTTCAAACCTCCTTCTTTTTAGGTGCTAACAGTTGCCTCTGATAGGCAATGTCTACTATTGGGATATGCACAAATAGATTCCGGTGACCATGTCTTTTCAGGGTACATTCATTTGATCAAATAAACAACACGCTGATGCTGGCCAGTAATATTGGGTATTATGTTTGTAATTTGTACACCTTTCAACATTGCCTAAGAAAATTTTCAATATATTACCCTCACCAAAACTGTTGGTCTGAAGGAGGCATACCAGATTGAGCTGAAGCTGAAACTCAAGAGCAGCTGTAAAATATCTCGTTTCCTCAGAGAATTGGCAGTATTTCTAATGAAAAGCTGCTCTAGAATTCAGTTAATTCAGTTTTTCATTCTCCCAGAGGAACAAAGGGTGCACAGTAATGGAGTGGTAAGAAAGAGCTGTGTTTATGCTTGTCCCTTCTGAAGAAGCAATAAGATGACACAAGGTATAGCTCAGAAATGTGGACCTTGTCATGAGTAACCCTATAATTTTGTAGGCTTAAGGCAACCTTTCCTATAAATACTTAATCCTATGTCAAGTTTTCATGCTTTTTTCATGCAGCATCTGGGAGATTATAAACCTTGTAATTGTTAGGAGAGCAAAAACTGCAAACTCCCTGAACTCAAAATCATGAACTGTGAGTAATTCTCTCAAAAAGCCCCCTGTGTGAGGATATGACCTGACTATTGCAAACGTGTAGCAGGATAGGTAGAATGTAGGTAGATACACAGATAAGGAAAAAAAAAGGTGTTGATGTGTACTGAGGCAATAGCCACTCTCTTTGATCGCAATGTCTTCCTGTGTTCTCCTCCAGTCCATTTTGAAAGACAGAATTATTTCAAAGGATGTATCAGAGTAGAACCTTCTTTCAAATTAATATTTCCTACAAAGTATAAGCCATGTAAATTTCTAATTTGTGTCACACCAGTTGGAGACACAGGGTAATAGGAGTTAAGAAGGAGCTTTCGATTATGTTAAAGTAAAATAAAAAAGTCTATAATGTTAAAATAAAAATACTTACTGAAACAAGGACATAATAGTGAGAAACTTGCAAGATCATGAGCATTTGTCATTGGTAAAGTAGTTTTACAAAAATATTGCCAAATAGAGGTTACTCTTTGAAGCACAGTCTGGCCATTGGTCTGCCAGGGCATTAGAACTGAGAAGGGAAATTTCAGAGCTCATTATCAATATTTTTTCTGTGAAAAATCAAGTACCAAGATGATGCAAGTTCAATTTCCACAAATACCAGAGAACTGTGAGCTTCTCCAGTTTTAGTGGCAGTGGAGTTTAGGCTTGATTCACTCCATGTTTTGTTTTGATACTGTTCAGTGAGATAGTGGGGAAGGTATTTACACTGGGTCTTTACAGTAGCTTTCCAGCTAAGGGAAGCAGAGACACTCCACCACAAAACCAAACTTAGGACTCTCCTGCCCTGAGACTGTGATTATGGAGACCCCTGACCTGACACACCAGGTGCCTGCTGTCCATGGGGCAGTCACAGACCCCTGTTCTCTCCTACCACTTCCAGGTTGTGCCCTCAAGGTTCTTTGCATTGCCAGAACATTCACTGGATAATTTAAATCACCTGCATGGCAGCTTTGGATTTTTTTTCACCCCTGAAAATTTCTGAGTTTATTAAGTTAAGTAATGTCAGAGAGGAGTCAAATAAGATGCAGAGATGCATCTGGTCAGCATTTGTAAATGGGACCTACCCTTTCAGAACCTGTAAACTCTTATGTCAGCTTGTTAGGTCTCCTGGAAAGTGTACTCTGAATCACCCTGGCAGGAATTCACCCTGTCCACTGTCTGCTGGGGCAGTTTGGCTTCCAACCTACATGCTTCAACACCCCAAAAACAGTGAACAAGTTGTTTTGATTTTCTCTTTGGCAGTCTTGCACTCTGGCACTCTCTGGAGTTGATGACCTCTTTCTAATCTACATAGAGCCTTGAACTGCTAAACTTGTGTAATTTATCATGTTGTTGCAGCTGCTCTCGGGGATGTTGTACAGGAATGTTGATTATTATGATCAGCACATCATTTTAATTGGCTTTATGAATGATACTCTTTAAAACTTAAAAATAATTACAGAGCATAATTTGCATTTGGAAATATCACAGAGCTCATAATAATGAATGAATAATACATTTACTTGACCTGAGGCTTTTTCAGTTATGGTAGACTAACACATACAGTTTCTGATGCCTTTTGTACTTTACGTTAATTCTTAGAATAGTGGGTTTTGGGGGTTTGGGTATTTTTTTTAATGTCAAGTCTCCCTAGAGGCTAAGGATTAAAAGAAAAGACTCTGAGGCACCTCCCTGTAAAATAATTAAATAATCTCTTCGTCTAACTCAGACCTAGAGGTCAACAATTAATATGATCATGTAACTATTCTGTTGGTCTTCCCCATATACAAGCTACATTATTTTGTTACTCCGTGTTTATCAGTGTTGATTAGTGGAAGATAAACAACAAAGACTTTTCTAGTTTGCTACTCAACTTGAATAACTATATTTTAGTATCAAGAAAAATCATGATTACCATTGGAAATTGCCAGTTGTAGGAAAAGAAAAGATTAAGAAAAAGCTTTCTATCCTTTTCTGTTGGGATTCTATAGGTAACAAGACCAAAGAAAATCAGTAACTTCTCTTCCCTGCTAAAGCCAGGTACACCATAATTAGCTCTTCCTAATTGCCCAGATCTGGACATGTATACATGCTTGTGCTTATTTCACAGTGTAAAGCCTGGAGGGCCTGTATTCTCATTTTCATTATTTAAATAATAAAATATTATTCCAATGCGTTCTTTGCCTGCTAAGAGTCAGTTACACCTATGCATAAAATCGAATTAATTATTCAGAATCATGAGTATATTTTATGCCTAATGTATTGTAAATACTTGCTATGGTGATACTTCAGGCTCACAGGGAAATTTTCAATTAATACAAACAATATTTTTAATTTTCAGAATAACAACTGATTTTTTTAATCTGAAAATACTTACCATAAAATTTGCTCTAGATGTGCATTTGTGTATCTCTCTTAAATTGGTTATGGAATAATTGATTCCACTGCAGTGGCTTTAAGGGAAACTTGTAATTGTTAAGCACAAAGTCAGTTTTTATTTTCTTTTGTAAAATACATTTTGTCCTAAACTATTAATACATGGAATATTTATGCAGTTACATAATAATCTGCCCTACATATATACACACACACACACACATATATTTATATAAATATATATCCTCTGAGATAAGGTCACAGTTCTAAGAGATTTGGACAATTAAATTTTAGGTCAAATTGTATTTCAGGAGAAAGCTGAGGGGCAGCTCTTTTTGTATGAAGTGATAATAATTTAAATGGTTATTTTCTGGCTGTGTCATGAGAGTTTTTATCAGAAAGGGAGTGTGCTCACTGTACCTTTGTAGTAGATTGACAAAGTTATACTGAGCTACTGTTACCCAGAGACTCTATGTTAGAGTTGTAATGCAAGCTTCTCTCCAGGAAGCTTCCTTGTATCTTGAAGTCATAGTATTTTTGACCTTATTTATCTCTGAGAAATCCGACCTGGTGCAACCGTATTGAAATGAAAGCTGATTTTTTTATATACTGAACTAACTTGATTTACTCCTGTAAATCCCTCTCTACAATACTTCAGTGCTTCCATGCTAAACAACTAGTGTTTAGTTTTCATTACAGTGATTCTATTTTATCCTAATATGAAATTATATTGGGGATATTTTTAGTTCTTAATTATAGAATGGTTAGGGTTGGAAGGGACCTTAAAGAGCATCAAGTTCCAATCCCCCTGCCATGGCGGGGGGGAAAACCTCTCACTAGACCAGGCGGCTCAAGGTCCCATCCAACCTGGCTTTGAACACTGCCGGGGAGGGGGCAGCCACCACCTCTCTGGGAAACCTGTGCCAGTGCCTCACCACCTTCGTAGTGAAGAATTTCTTCCTAATATCCAATCTAAATCTAACCCCTTAAAATTTAAAACCATTTTCCCTCATCCTATCACTACATACCCCTCTAAAAAGTCCCTTTCCAGCTTCCCTGTAGCCCTCTTCAGGTACTGGAAGGCCGCTATAAATTCCCCCTGAGTCTTCTATTCTCCAGGCTGAATAAGCCCAACTCTCAGCCTGTCTTCACAGGAGAGGTGCTCCAGTCATCTCTGTGGCCCTCATCTGGACCTATTCCAACAGTTCCATGTCCTTCTTATGTTGGGGACTTCAGAACTGGACACAGAACTCCAGGTGGGGTTTCAGGAGAGCAGAGTAGAGGGGCAGAATCATCTCCCTTGACCTGCCCGCCATGCAGCCCAGGACAGGGTTGGCCTTCTGGGCTGTGAGTGACCATTGTCGGCTCAAGTCAAGCTTCTCATCCACCATCACCCCCAAGTCCTTCTCTGCAGGGCTGCTCTCTATCAATTCATCTGCCAGCCTGTATTGATGATGAGGATTGCCCCAACCCAGGTGCAGGGCCTTGCACTTCTCCTTGTTGAACCTCATGAGGTTCACGTGGGCCCACTTCTCCAGCTTGTCCAGGTCCCTCTGGATGATATCCCATCCCTCCAGCGTGTCAACCGCACCACTCAGCTTGGTGTCATCAGTAAACTTGCTGAGGGGGCATAATCACTGGATACAGCTTCTCTTCCAATAATATTCTCCACACCCTCTCCCAAACCTCTCATATTCTGAAGTTATATTTTGATGTGTGGGGAAAATTAACTTGTAGGAAGTAGGTGTTGCTTTAGCTTAACTGTCAAGACAGTGGGAGTACAGACATGAATGTGTATAATCTCTTTTGTCTTTATGCTATTATATAGCTAAAGATTAGGCTAATAATTCTGACATTTTCCTGTTTCAGTGTCTATAATATTAGTTCAGTATTGACCTTTCTATTACTTCCATATGCTTTTATAAGAAAACAGCAGGTAAGAACAACTGTCTGTGAAGTGTGTTTATTAAAATAGCATTGGAAAACAAATAAATGTTCTTTATTAATATTTGCCTCAGCATTTATTTGTGGAAAGTGTGTGAACAAGCTAGAGGTGTGTACTACTTCTTCATGGAAGCTCTAAGGTAGAATGTGATCATTAATAACTTTACTAGGCATGGTTTGGCCACCATGTTCTTTCCTTCATTGTTACCACCTTGTTCAGATTTGCCAGAATTAAAAAAATATTTATATTACAGGAGTGACTCTGGCTACACATAAAAAAGGAATTAGGACTCTTGGATATTAGGACTGGACTAGAACATTGTACCCACGAGAACATTAATAGATCTGTTATGACATTTCTTTTCCTGTTAGAGGGGTGTTGTCTGTATTTATAGATTCCTTCTCCCAAATGGATATATCTGTTTTGAGACAGATGGGAGAGTGGGCACTCTGTACCAGCTGTAGGGAGACAGGCATTAAGCAGCCACAACTTGGCTCCACTGTAATTTGCACATCTTGCCTCCCCTTAGAAGAAGTTGCCTTTTGTAACCACTTATTTACAATTGCTAGCGGTGTGTGGTTGTTTTTCTGAAAGTCACGTTCACACTTTCATTTTCCAGCATTTGCTGTAGACAATCATTGTTCACATACATTCACAGCAATAGGTATATCAGGATATTAACCATAATGTGTTAAATTATGTTAAAATTGTGATACAGAATTCAGTGGTGCACGTGTACAAAGCTACAACAGGATACGGGATGATTTTAGAGAACAATATAACCTTTAGTTAATACCAATCATAATACAAGTGAAGTGATAATTCTAATTATATTAAATACTGTTGTCAGTACCTTTATATTGCATATATAAATATATTGGGCATCAACATGTTGTTCGAATAACGCTGAGTTAATTGACTGACACATGGGGACTATGGCAGTGACTTCTGCACAAAGGTATTTTCTTTGCTTTCAGCTGAGGAAGTGGAAGGGTGGGAGTTTACCAAATGCTCCTTTTCAATTCTAAGTTAACAGTGTAAGCATGGTTTAAGTAATGTCTCTCCAAGCTACACATCTACCTGCTTCATCAGGTAGCCTGCCAAATATTCTGTTAAATCCACCATTGTCATACATTGCATATCTTCCGCTGCTTCCTCAGCAAGCAAGGAAATAATGCTTCGGAAAGGAGGTTTATAGGGACTCACTGCATACATTAAGTCAATGATCCATCCCATTTCACTTGCAGTGTTTGTTTCACTGTGAGAAAAGCCTCTGAGTACCAGGTGTGTGACTGTAATAGTGGTAACATTTCTTCTTTAACACATTTCTTAAATGAGACATCTCAGTATTTCCTGCATTAACCCTTTTTCTTTCCTGCACAGCATGTACTTAACGGAGAATTTAGGAAACTGGTGCTCAGTATAACTATCAGCTTTGCTATTGTGAACTTGTGTGTCATCTGCTGAAAGTTCCCTCTGCCAAACACGGTATAGGAATGTGTTTAGGACTTGGGCTCCCTGATGAATACAGATACCAACCTCTTCTGTAAGGAAAAGGCTGGGTTAGTTTTAATAATTATAAGGAGTGCTTTAAAGTATAATGTTTGCAGAAAGCTAAAAGTAGTAACTAAGAGGGCAGGAATAATTCCATTAATCCAGAAATGTCCTAATTTTCACTGGAAGACCTCTGCCAACTTTGTCAGTAGCTCATTGTGGTTTCAGTCAGAGTATTTATTTACTAAGGCAATTGGAGCATGAATCATCTTCACTTTGAAATGGACTTTAACTGGTCTTGTGGTGCAGAGAAACTCAGGGACAGATTAAAAAACCTTGTGATGCTTTTTGAAAGCTTTTTCATGCGTTCCTGAAACGCAGTTTACATAACATGTGCTGGGTGTGGTGCTGGAGTTAATAAGACTTTGCTGTAATTAAGCACTTTTGGAATAGCTTTTGAACAAAGTTGGTTTCCTTCTTGCCAAAGAAAATCCAGTGGATAGAAGCAGGTAAAAAGCATCCTTATGAATTTGTTTTCAACAATAAAAAGGGCAACAATGGTAAAGAAGTAAGCGGCAGAGGTGGAAAATGAATAAAAAAACCAAGTACTGATCTATAGCTCCTAATGATAATGTTTACTTCCATCACATATTGTCCTGGCTGCCAGTTAGCAGTTACCCTTGTAACCTTAGGATTCCTCTAAGACTCCAGACAGCTGGCCAGTCCTTCAGCCGTGTTTGATCTGGCTAGTTCTGGCTAGTTTAAAATTTTACATATGATGAACAGAAATCAAAGTACATTCGATACTCAGATCATCTCAGATGTGTCAAGGAATAACAGTGTTCTGCTCAGTTTGCAGTCCCTGACTTTTCACTGTTGTAGGCTGACTTGGAACTGAAGCACAAGGAGACTGTTAAGTGTGCAACCTGACTCTGATTGTAAAATTACCTTTATCTGGTTTTGAATAGGAAGAATCAAGGTCCCTTTTGTGCTTCTCCCTGACGTGTTTGTGCACAAAATATACAGAAAATTCCACATAAATATTGCAGGATTTCTCTGTGTGCCCTTACTTGCACAGTGCAGCAGCCTGGCTTTCCATGCCGCAATGTTACTGTTACTACAGAAGTTGAATCTCCCTGGTGGTATGAATGTACAGGCAACATGCAAATTTTAAAGATGGATACTACTGTGGAGTCCATCTAATGGGAATATTAGTACAGATGACATTCATTCTGTTTCAAGGGCTGGTGACAAGGGTGGTGGTGATGTCAGCAACTGAGAGGTAGAATTATATTATCTGAAATTTGATCTGATGTTGAATATATCAAGTCAAGTGTGGTTTCATGCTCAGATTCTTCTGTTTCGCACAGGTCAGATGACAAAAAGCTTGGAAAACCCAATTTCTGTAAGGAAAATTAAATAACCTCAGGCTTGTAATAGCAAATAAATAGCAAATAATAGCAAATAAAGCCCTTTAGCTTCACAGGATATGTGTTAAAAATATACAAATTGCACTGAATGCTTGCACATTTATAATTGAGGAGTACTATTGCACATTCATGAGGGAGGAAACTCACATGAATACACATCTATTTAAGCAGAAAGATAAAGTGAAATTCTTCATTTGCAGCTTGAGGAAGCAAAAGGGGCAACGAGGACCAAATTTGTTAGCTAAATTTGGCTTTTTGCTCTCACAGTATTACAGTCATTTTGTTTTTAAAGTTATAAATGAAAAAAAATCTTGAAGCATCTCTGTGCTGTAAAGGAGCTGGGTATAAACAGCATCTTCTCACTCCACTAATCTGTCTCTTGCACACAGTCTGAGTCATACACATGCACTTCAGGGACAACTATTTTTTCTCTGTTTTTCTCTCCTCTAGAATTCTAATACCAACAGCACTCTAGGGAAGGGAGGTGCAATATATTCCACCTGGCATTTCATCACCATTAGCACTGAATCCATTCTGATTATAAAATGGCAATTGTTCTGGGTGACCCAAGGTAAAAATAACCATTTCTGACTTTCAGATTCTGGTGTCAACCCGCATGCGGTAGATTTCTCTATGACTTTTAACTGAAGTGTATTTTTGACACTAGAATTATTTTTTCAGTTACTTTTAATAGTAATCATTATGTTAACTGTTGCACCTTTAGTGGAGAGATTTTTTGTTTCTTTTCTTTGTGTTTTTCAGAAATCAGTGCAGAGAAAAAGCCTCAATCCAGCATTTATTTTGGAGAGTTGAATTTTAAGTAGCTTTCATCATCTTTCCCCTTTTATTAGCAAAATCATACTTGAGGATTTTCTTTAAGCAGTTTTCATAAGAAATGAACAACATAGAAGCATATAAAACTGTAAAGCTTTCTAGCCACACTTATGTACATACTCTGTATAGTTTAATTGATATGAGCAGTTTTCAGTATTTACAGACTTTCATACAAGGTTTAAATTATTTATGTAGTTCTGATACAGTTCCATGTTGTTAGACTTCAGAAATTCTGAAGAAATCTTTACAAAGACTGCTGCTGGAGAAGTTTTGCAGTCAAACACAAAAATGCAGAAGCGATCACCAACCCAGAAATGTTCTGTGTTTACTTTTCCAGCTGCATGTTGATTCACTAGAATACCTGAAAGAAATGAATATGCAGCTTGCTTCTTATTTTGATGCTTTGATGCTATCTGCATTAATACCAAAATGAAAATGGATTAGGAGTTAAACCATAGAAGATTTTCCTTGGGAATTCCTGTAACTATATTCCTATTTACTTAGTTATTTCTGTGTTTAAATGAAACCGAGATATAAAACTGCATTCATTAGTAGTTTATCCCTTCAAAATCTGATGGAATTGAAAGACTTAAAACGTTTACAAAAGGAGAATGGCTAGGAAATAGATTGTTATTAAATATAAAGTCTAAATCTATGTCATTTTGTTCTAAGCATAAGAGGGTTAAGTAGGCTGCCAGTAGCACTGTTCAATTAAAAATGGCTTATATCCCATAGTTCTGCTATTAAAGTCTGTCTGTTTGACTTAATTCCACAATAAAATTGTTCTGTTAAAAATTCTTGTAACAGCATATGGGCAGGGTTTTATGTTAGTCAGGCAGATGCACACAGAATTCTAATATGTACTTAAGGAGATACCCTTTTAACAATATAAAGACTTAACCTATATTTACAGCTGGGATTTGCATGAGGGTTTATTCTGTGATGTATTGGTGGCCACCAACATGCTACACAAGCAATTTTTTTTTGCGGGAATGTGTTCAAATAAGAAAAACTCAAATCAGCACAATGAAGACGATATCTGAAATACTCTTTACTTTCAATTTTTATATATGCATATTTCTGTGTGTGTTTATCTATAAAACCCTAAATCAAACAGAGTCAATGAACAGATACTATGAATGCTTTCTGACTAATTCAGCACACTGCCAGCTGTCAAAAAGCCTTTAGTCTGAAGTATGTTTCACAGTACTGCTCTAAAAAAATATATCTAAATAACATGGTGGTGTGTATTTAAAAGTGGCTGAGATGCCCAGACATCTTACAGTATGCAGTTGTCTAACAATTTTGCATTCTTGAAGCTTGTGAGAAGGGGATATAGAGTAGTCAGAGGACACGTGACATCTATGTGTTGATTCCCACTGACTTGACCTTTGGATGTTCCTGTGGGCCCCAATGAAGTATTTGTGTCGTGCTAGGTATCGTACACAAAGTGTGTGCAACCCAAAAGCGTATGCACGTTAGGTGAGACAATTTATTGTGATTTAAGTTAACATGAAGTCCTTAGGAAAGGCAGCAGGTGGTAAAAACCAGCATAACAGGGCTGGGGCAGGATACACTCACCTACCTTTCAGGCCGTTGGTAAACGACTTTTAGAGGCTGCAAGAGAATATTAAGTGTAAGAGGTACCAAAGGTTGCGAATCTAAGTAGGAGACTTCTCAGGCGTTTAAGTGGTTCCAGGGCAGAGTGTTTTACAGCATTTTGAGGACATGGTGGGGTGGTACATGACAGATCAGCAATTGCTGACAGATTAGAGAAAAAAGAGTAGGACTATTTACAAAAACAGACAACGAAACAAAGACATAGCTACATGAGCCCCTCTATCATAGCAAAATGAAATTGCCCTTTTGATGCTAGCTCGCTGTATATCTAGAAAAACCAGGTGCAGTGAAATTCCAGACATAATATTTTGGGGTTAATTTGTAAAATAAAGTAGAACACAAGCCTTCTTAGTTTACAATGTTTATGAGGTTTTTGTTTACATTGGTTTTGAGTATCTCCGAGCTTCGTATGTGATCTCAGAGAGGGACGGGCTGTGATGGGTAGGCATAATATATACATATAACATAGCAGCTGTTTTTATTAATGTACTTGGGAAATAGAGAAACACTCTTAGAAGCCATGTCTCTCACAATGGTTTTGGTTTTACTCTTTCATAAAAATCCTTGTGTTTTGTTCTGTGAAGTAAAATGACACCATTCGCTATGCATTTCCAGGCTTAACCTAGCTGTGCAAGGGCCGGAATTCAATACAGTTTGATTTTGGATGGCAGAAACTTCTATCTCCAAGCTGGTTGCATATACAAAGGACTTTTCCTCATTTTACACCTGTCCAAACTCATTCTTCATCTTTGCAGTTCTTTAACTCCTGCAGAAATGCAGAAGTGAAGCTTTCTAAAACGGGCAGTTGGCCAGCAGTAATCAGCCGTGTTCAGAAATGCTGCCTGCTGCTCTGCTTCTGCCTCATGATTTTACAGATCGCTAATCCGCAGGATTCGTCTTAATCCATCCCTGCTGGCTTTCATTTTTAAGGGTTTATTATAAGGTTATACTTCATGTAAAGACCTTGAACTAACGATAACATTTTAATATGTTCATTATTGTGACATATAGCATTTGTACTCTTCAGAAATATTGCATCTGTTTTTAACATCAGGGCTGTTACAGGTTTGATAGTATATTCAGTCTTCAATATTCATGATACTACTTAGAAAGTCTAATTACAGGTGAGGTACCATTGTTCCAGGCGGGGTAGAAATGTAGTCATGGCTACAAAGAATGCACAGTGTAATAATTTGACACACCAAATTAAGGGAAGGCTAGAACAGAGGTATAAAAGCAGAAAGCAGTACATTAGTACTTAGGACATGTAATGCTTATTGTACTTGCAAATAATGTTTGCAAACTTCCAGATTTTTAGGGCATTTTACATGGCTCACAGTTGGGATTTCTCAGCAGTGGATGTCTGTTCATACAACTATAATTTGTACTCTAAAAGCTCAATACTCAATGGTAATTTAGGAAAGATAAAATTCTGTTAGACAGCAATGACAGAAGCATGTAGTTCAGAAGATGAAGAATAACAGGAAATCTCAAGTGAAGTATCCAACACCGTAACAAAATGAGAGCAGGTGAAGATGTGACACTTCATTCCTATCCAACAAAAGTTAAAATCTAAACATCACTCCATCTTGCTTTCAATGTATAAATAGTTTTTTCCATGTCAGGAAGTAACATAGAAAAGAGTTTGCATGCAAATTTCTGGAAATCACAAAGGGATATCTGAGGTTTTTTTCAGTTTGGTTTCACTTGTAAGAAAGTGATTTTGTTGTTTTAAACCAGGGTATTTGTCTAAGTGTGGTTTAAGAATGCTAGAGTATGGAGTACAGCACAGTATCTTCACATGTTTGGAAAAGTATCAGAGCCAAATAAAATATGGTGTATTGGGTTGTTTTTTTCATCACCTCCTGCTGACAGCTTTGAAAGTTTTGGAGGTCTAGAAATGATAGTGTATTGTTAATGCCACAGAAGGGGATATATTGGTTACAGTTCTCGGGATTACAGTCTCATCTCTCACTTAAAAAGAAGAGGTGAGCTGGCAGTAGTGCTGATTGTTCTGACAAGATATCTGTCTATTAAATAAATCTTGGGCACTGAAAGACTGTGAAATCAACCATTTGGAAGGCATTTGTTAACAACATTTCATTTTCCTTTATGGAATATCAGCGTCGAATAGATCTGTTCTACCTCTATTTGGTTGCAATAATTTGTTGAGCAAAATATACCTCCTTGTGATGGCTTAAAATGTTAAGGGTTATACTTTTAATCACCCAGGTGTTTTGGATATTTCACAAAACTCTATTTTGGAAATTTTGGAGAGAGGTTAAATATTTTTTATCTGAAATTCCCTTAAACATGATTCCCAGCCATTGAAACATTTTGTGAACATCTCTTGTGATTTCTCTTAACATAAAGCTGAAAATGGGGTTTCAGAACAAGAGTAATCTTAAAAGGTATTTATCAAGAAGTAAAACTTGCAATTTGTCTGTCTCTTATATGGTTGGAAATAGATAAAAAGCTGGGGTAGGTGTCCTGATAATAGTTAATTCATAATATTCCCAAAGTTACTAAGTTTCTTGCTTCACTTCTCCAGAACTGGTGAACTGGTGATCTCCTGCTGATCTGGAATGTGAAATGGTTAAAACTAACCCCCTCTATTTAAAAATAAATGTAAGCCTAAATATAAAGGTGAAAAGCACCATTGCATTTGATTTCTTACTGGGTTAGTCATAGTATTTATACTAATGATCTCAATGATTACATGAGTTGTAGTATATTTTCGAATATGGTGTGTGACATACAACCCTAGGAAGCAATGCTGGAAACCTGATAAAGGAAACCTTTCCGATCTAAGGACTTTGCATACTGTGTTTGCAGTGTGCTTTTTGAAAAGCTTTACTTGGGAATCTCTGCCTACAACTTTTCAAATGCAGGTTTCTGCCTTTTTCTATGTTGAATGTTGCAATAAGAGTCATTAGAGTCATCAGAGATCTTAGAACCAACTAACATGAGGTTTAAACTATTTCATCTTCTCTTTTTGAGAGCCATGAGTTTACACAGCTCACTGCAGTCCCAAGGGAGCTAACACCTCAGCAAAGCATGGTGCAGAGCAGCGCACAAATGCCTGCTTTATATCCAAAACCAGGGTGTTATTTTCTTCCCATTCCTGGGTTACTGAGCCCTGCTTCTTCGTAGGCAGCGTGCCCCTTTGGTACAGCCGTGCTGCATTGTGTTTTGGGGTCAGGTCATTCAGGACTAACTCAGGGGTCTTCTGTTCTGTAACCACAGACTCTGTTCTTTGCAATGGCGGTACTGAAGTGGTTCCAGTTGGCTTAAAAATGCTTTTTTTAAAAAAAAAAATCCTTCAATTGCTGGCTTGTTTTGTTTATTTGCTCTGTGTGGTTGGAGCTGTCTACGGTCATCTTCTATTTGGCTTGTACTGTTTGCCTTTGCTTACAGGGAATAAGTCATCAAAGGTACTTTTTGATTGGTGTGAAACTTGAACGTAGACCCAGAGAGCAGGAGGCTCCAGAGGAGCACATTGAGAACATGTAGTCAGCCTGGAGAGCTGAGCAGCGCCTGCAGCTCAGAGGCTGCTGGCACTGGCCACAGATACAGGCTTTATCGGTACATGCTACCAGTGACAAACCAGGTATCACCAGGCTAACTAGTGATAAAGACAGATCAAAACGTAGCGATTGCCTCTCTAAAGCCTGCTGATGTGAGCAGGGTATTCTTGTTTTTCTGCTGAGAGAGTTAACAAAATTTCAGCAATGTGTAAACACTCTGCAAGAAAAATTAGCTATCCCATCTGCTTTCCTCTGACTAACATTTCTTCCATCACATGTTTAAAGCAAAGCCTCTCTGATGGAATTAAAAATAGATAGCTACAGAGGAGCCCACATCTATTCATTGACACTCAGTCTTTGAAACTTACAACCATCAAATCACAGGAGTAACAGACTCAACCAGGCATATATAGACAAGCCAGATTTACATTAAATGCCCCAGTTGCACTCTTTCTGTATATCACCCTCTTGGGATAATTATATTGGGAACTTCAAACATGTGGATGAATTGGTGAGGCTTACACAAACTGAGAAAGTGAAAAGGGTTAATTTTTATTCATCCAGATGGTGAAAGGCAGAAGGTTTCTTTTATTCTGTCTCATATGAGCCCATCAATACAGTGTCTGATCACCTCAGAGTTACTGTGACAGTGAGAGGGAATAATTGATCTCTTTTGTTTGGCAGCACAATACACAAATGGAAGAGAATAACTGTTCCAGTCTGAACTTGTCATGACCCAAAGGGTAACCAGGCCTGTGGGTGTGCAGAGGTCACAACTGTGGGTTCATAGGACACAGAGACTTTATTACAGATTACCACAAAATACCACCAAAAAAATCACTGCTCACAAGTATACATAAGATTAATAACATGAATATATATATATACATTAAGCTATTACAAATTTTTATCAGCAATGAATAGTATAACACTGATCAATAGTAGCAGCAATCAATAACAGAAACACCCAGTGAGAGCATCAATCAAATATACATGTAATATTGCAGATACTACAAACTTAGTACTAATGAAGCAAAGTTATCAATAATATAACAGCAAATATACTTATGATAGAGTACTCATATATATATATATATGGTACCAAGTGCATTCAGCAGATTCTGGAAGGGACCAAACCATCCCAGAGAGGAGAGGACCAACCATCCCAGAAGGGGACCCACCTATCCCAGGAGTGGGAGGACAACACGAACCAACACCAATTCTTATTTTTCTAGATTATTTTCCTGTTCTTGCAGCTAGAGCAGCCAATGGCGGTTATCAGTTCTTATTTCTAAGGATGTTTTTCCCTTTTTCCAGACCATTTTTCATGCTTGTATGGTATCTCAGGATGTCTCTGGTTTCTGTGTACCCAGCTGTACTTCAAAGATGCCAGCTGCGCTTCTCAGGGATGCTTCTGGTTCACAGGCCTAGTTCCCCGGCTAACAGCTTCTAGGCTGGCAGGCATGTTCTCTGTCATTATTTCAGCAGACACTTTCTCCTATTCAGTAGTTTTCCCTTCCAACCAGGTTGCTTTTATGGATGTTCATATCAAAGCTATAAGTGGAAGTTTTAATTTTTCTCTTAGTAAGCATGTTGTCAGAAAAAAGTGAGATATTTGGTTATGCAGCTGATAGTATGGAAAGATCATTTAAGTAAACTAAGACTACATGATGGGCGTCCTCATTTTTACGTGCTGTTTAGTAGCTGTGACATCGATCCAGGATCAGACATTAAATCCAAGCAGCCTTCATATTCCTTTTGTGCTTGGGAAATTTTTTCTCCAAAAAATTCTTCTGGAAGAGGATGCAGCAGCCAAGCTATCCCTTGACCTGTGCCAATCCCCTGCTTGGTGCTGAACCATCACATGTAAAACATTGCGTGTAGGTATGGACAAAAGTCCAAGTGTGCCATTAATGTATGAAGTGCCCAAGCTGGTCTTAAAGTCCTCTCTTCTGGAGGAGTTAACCGTATGTGAAGGGGAGTAACTCCAATGGGAGTTCTGTGGACATTCACCGGAGTGGTAGCAGACTTTGGTTCATATCCATGTTCTGAAAATGGTAGAGACTAAATTTGACCCTATCCTCTGACTGTCTTAGCTGTACTGTGCAATGACATGGGGATCTGTCTTATATTGGAAATACTGTTAGTAATTAAACAGAAGTAAAATAGAGTCTTGCAGGGTGACAGTGGAGGAGAGGAGACAGGCAGCTTTAGGGTCTCAGTGCTAACTAAACACCCACTGGAAATTTCACATACATAATGTTTTTGTTTTGTTTTGTTTTGTTTAAATAACAATATAGTAGTTTCTGAGATAGAATTTCAAGTGTATTGAAACTTTTTAATATTAACGGAAAACCCAAACTATCAGCATAGATATATTGAATTGAAGGAGATGGATAACCACATGAACTCTCTTCAAGAAGGAGGCATTTCACTGTAAATGTGCAATTCTTTCTGACCTTATCCTGCTAGGAATGGTTCTGCAAAGGTAACAGCTTCAGAAAGCATTAATAGATGGATAAACAGAATATGTTTTCAAGACAGACTTGCATGAATTCATAACCATGATTTCCTTAAAATTTCTGCCCTATTGTAGGAACATTGGAGTATTTCTCTCACTGTATGCTGTTTAACTATTCAGTATTACATAGGGTTGCAGAATGTCTTGATGATTTTTTTCCTTACAGTTGCTTATCATTAGTCTGATCGTTGTATATGAGACTTCTGTTAAAAGTGCTTCAGAAGAGGCAGAGCTGTTCATAAAAAGACTGGGATTCTTAGCTAGAAAAAACAGTACTTCTGTTAAGTAAGGTTAAATGACACTCATAGCTAAGACTATCAGATTAATACATTATTGATATAATGTATGTATCTCTGTTCCACAACAAATGTTGTGTTAACAATTTAAACTGCCACACTTCTGACTCATATATTAATAACCATCTCTTCTGCCAGCATTAATCATGTATTCCTTTGATGCACAGAAGTGCACACACCAAGCCATTGTCTGGAGTTTTAGTTAATATATATATATGGTGAAATTCTTCATAGATTTTTTTTTTTTTTTATGTACTATTGGAAGAAAATGTACTGTATTTAAAACATTATTTAGCCAATTGAAATATAAAGTATTGACTAAATGTAATCTCTTTTGCAACCAGTCCATGGCAGGGGGATTGGAACTAGATGGTCTTAACGGTCCCTTCCAACCCAAACCACTCAGTGGTTATGTGACTCTGTGATTTTTTCTGGAGCTTACTTTCTTTGACTACTGGTACAATTTTAAGTAATGTTTCTAAGTCCAAAAAATTGTGGTATCCCGTTTTTATCAATCATCTCATGCACTAAAGTGCAAGCAAAAAGCAAATGGAAAAAAAAAATCAGGAATTAATCATATTTTGAAGTCTTGTGGGTGGATGGATGAATGATTAGTTGCATGTGAGAAGAAATTCACAAGTGCATCCTAACAAAAGGCCTTTTCTATGTACACTAAAATGATCATGATTAGAGAAATACACCTTGAAATCAGTTAAATTACTATTAACTGAAGGTGTTTCTTAGTTAATAAGAGTCTTCATTGTGTTAGCCCCTTCATGTCGGTACCAAAAGGTTAGCTTCAGGAGTGAGCTCTTTGCAGCATTCTGGCCTATACAGAACCGTCACCCTCTGAGATACTTTATTACTGAGGCAACTCACTTGGGAAACATTTGTACATGTGAGTTTTGAAATGTGACTGTCCCATGCCCAACCAGCGCTTCTGGATTTCTACTTTTGGGAACATCATGCTGTGGGTCCCCCCAAGGTGTGGGTATGACAGCTGTGCATCAGTTGCCAACAGAAACTGCAGGAGAGTTATCTTTGCTTCCCATTATCCTTCCCTCTACTAAATTGGGTGAGCTGTTTTCACTGCTTTTAAGATCCCTTTTAAGACATTCCTATGAATTAGCCTAGCCAGAATGACTGTGCACACTGCTAACCTGTGATATGTGCAAACTAATGCAACTTAATTCAGACCACAATGGTGGAGAAAAAAATAAGAAAGCTACTTTAAACGTTTAAAACCCTACTAAGACAAATTACTTTGCCTTTTCCACAGGCTGAGAACAGCGGTCAATCTACAGTGCCCCTTTTGGTAAATTCACTGTCATCTGCATATTTGCAATCTTAATGCTTTCTGCAGTATCTTAATACCTCTAAGACACATTTCCTTTTGTGTTTTGTGTGGAATTGTGATATTGCAGATGACAGTAAAGTTACTCTTTTAACTCAATTTGCAGCTGAAATGCAGAATATCTTGGAAGAAGGATTTAATATTGAGGAATTATTAAAGTTTCTTTCTGAGTATTCCCAAGCTAGAATAAGTGTGCTACAGACAAAACCCATAACACTGTAAGGAAACAGTGTGTTTTATTTTTCATAGAAAATATTGCTGTCACCGTTCCTCAGCAGTCTGATTGTCCAGATATTCTCTCAGTCTCTGACTGTATCCTTTATAAATAGTTAGCAACTCCTTTGTGTTTTGCTTGAGATGGGAACTCAGCTCACTTTCCTTCTGACAGACATGTGGCAATCTTCAGTGCCAACCAGAAAATCCAGTGTTTGGCACCTGCTAAAGCTTTCCTTTCCTGTGCTTGCCCATGGGCAGTGATGATGCAGCAATGGTGAGGAAACAGCTTTACAACGCAAAGTACTGTGTTTTGCCAAGAAAAATCGAATTAATTGACAAAACGCCTTGTCTGTGCTTGGCGTTACTTTGAAGCAAGACTGGCTGAGTCTGTGCTATATTCAAACCATCTAAATTTAGGCAACTCAGATGGTAAGAATCACCTTTGAAAGTACCTGCCTTGCTCACTCACAGGTCAGGAATCCTGGGCTTTTAACGTCCAGTAGTCTGAATTACATTTAATTTAGATGAGATGTACAAATAATTCCATTTCCGCTTTCTCCGTACAAAATCTGGATCATAGTTCCTCTTTACTGATCTGTGCTCTCTGCATTTCTTCTCTGTATGACTGGTCTTTTAACTGATCAGGGTACTTTGATCTACCCATTAGAAATTTGCCCTACTACCAAATCTGAGCTCTTCATTATGCCATAACCCTGGCAGTGTGTTTCATGGTGATTCTTCTTTTGGGGGCTATTCATGGCTTTCTTTCCCCTTTCTGGCTCTGTTTTATGAACACCTGTTAGTTTATAAAAATAATACTTGAAGTACACATAATATACAGATAAAATCAGCTGATAACTTACTAGGTTGTTACAGTTGCCAACTTAACAACAAAATAATCTTCAAAAATTCTATATTTTTATTAAAATTACAAAATATTATTAATTTAAACTTGGATTTTAACACTAATCAGTAAAATTCCTCGGTTTTGCATATATTTCTTAATATACCCATTTGTCTATATCTGCAGTTATGATGTACTCAGAACGATTGTTTTTGTCTGGATCTGCAGTCTTTTGTGTTTCTGTGTGGGTGAGTCTGAGAAAAAATATAGCCAATATTTATCCAGTGATGCTTTGATGATAATTCTTTGGCTGTTTGAGTAAGGGTTGCCAGGGTAAAGTTTTACCTTTTTATTATATCCTTTTCATTGTATCAGTGAAGTGTACACTCTTGCATTTAGCATTTTAAGTCGTGCTATAGTCTTAGATTTATATGGCCATGACAATTATTGTTATACTTTAAAATCCTGGTCCTTAGCTAGGTAGAATAGCTGTATGCAGAGAAGCACCGTGGGTGTCAGAAAACCTTTTCTTCCTTGGACCTTGGTCACTTCTGTAGCATCAGAGACAAGAAGCAGGACAGCAAGGGAAAGCAGCCTGGTGGACATGCTGATGTCTTGCTCTCTGTCCTGAAGTCTCCTGGCACACACATAATTTAAGCACCTTTCACATTATTTTCAATGGATTTTCCTCATTTTTTTCTGTAGATTTTCATTAAAAAGACATAGCTATTCCAACGTACTCTGTTAGGAATCAGTGTCTTATCAACATTTTTATCATCAAAACGCAACACTACACCACCTACTAGAAAGAAAACTAACTCTCTCAGATGAAACCAGGACATCTTATTAATAATGCTTTTCATGAAAGCTTTTGTGGAAAGACTGTGTTATGTCACTCTTCTGCCTAGCCAAATTACCCAATTATAGTTAATGAGAGGAATAACCAGGTTTAGTTGCATTTCTTCCTGAAATACATCCTGACATAGGTCATGTGAATTTGGTTTTTATTTTGATGGTGTAGGCCTGTTGGTTTGGGGTTTTTTTTAACTCCTAGACTGTTGTTGAACATATCCAGGTGCAATACAAGAGATAAAACTATGTCTGAGGGCTAATGCAAATAATCTTTCCTTTTCAATCACAGAGCTATAATATACTACTTTTCACGATTTTTCCATGATATAGTAACAGAGAGGCTTCTGTTTTGCCCCTTCCTCACTCACAGTTTCTTTGGTATTTTCAGTGCCTCCACCCCCTCTCCACTGATACCCTCCACCTTTGGGCTGGCTTTCCAAGGTGCAGTTTCTCTGCCTGCATCTGCCACTGCTCATGGCTTTTTTAAATGACATTAATGTGAAGCTGAACTGATTTCTGACATCTGGCTCTTGCCCAAAGGGTTATAGACAGCTGAGTAAAAGACCAAAGTCTTATTAATTTGTCTTTGCTGCTGCTTGGCAGCATCATAAGCAACTTCAGTTCCTGAAACTGTGTGTAGGTCATGGATGTATTGCTGCACTGCTGAATATTAGTTTGGTATTTAGATGACTTTTGGTATGTTGAAGGACTGTGGGGTTGGTCTTTAAAGGCAAAGAAAAATTCTGCTGCTGAAGCCTGTGTCTTGGGATCTGTACTGACCGGGAAAAGCAAATAAAGCCAGAACAGCAAAGTGCATCCAACCAGTGAGCATCAATTCCAAGCACACATTGTTTAGACACACATGAATGTTCTCAAATGTTCTTTAAGAAGAAAAATTCTCAAAGCTATTCTTGCACAGTGCCTAGCAAACATCGTGGCAAGCTACATTATGAATTACTTTCAATAATAATTGCTGTCAAACAGCAGGAATGCACGTGCTAGCCCTGACCTATTCAGCACTCTTACAGTGTTGTACAGTCATCCGTGGGACAGGGAGGGAGACAGATTGTTTGGAAGCTGGCCCAACAGAGTAGCCTTAAATCTCCCAGGAATCACCTCTAATGTGTGCTTCACCTATATCTTCCAGAGCAAGCTGTAATTTTTCAGCAGTGTTTTTTCTAGTAGGAAAAATGTTGAAAACAAAGCAGCAAACTAAGAACAGTTCTACCAAAATGCTTTGCAGACTGCAGATACCTATGTATCTAGACATATTTTTCTCTGAGGGGACAGACTGTGAGAAGAACCAGGGTTCAACAGTGTTAACCATATTTACTAGGCTGTAAAATGAGGTTATAGCTATAAAAGTGATAGTTAACTTTTATAAATATAGAATATGAAATTTTTTTGTGCAGTCTAGGATTAACACTGATAATCTCTGCAGACCTGCTGTTGCTGTAATTAGAATTAGCAGAGCTTTAATCAAGAAACCCCCTTCCTCTTGCATCATCAGTCGAGAGAGAGTGTTTTTATGTATGTCTTTAACTTTCTATGACTCTGTAGTTTTAAAACCATAGGGTTTTTTCTATTCTCCAAAGAAAGATAGAGCAGAAATAAATTTTCTTAATCACTATGTACCCAAAGGCCAATGGGCATTTCTTTGCAGTGGATACCTTTCCGAAATAGAGTTACATCAAAGACGAGGAAGAGGGAAGACAGTATGTGTTCTTTAAAAGCCTTTTCATACAGTATGTTCTCAGATAATGTTAAAAAAAAATCTAAATAGAAATTACCAAGGATGTGATGATATCTAAGACTGAAGCATTTTGTTTGAGATGCTAGTAATCATGCATTTCAGAGCTACAGGAGGACAACTTCCAGTCATACGTTTAATTTGTACAAGGTTATTATATTTTACAGTGTGTTCCCATCTTTCATGCTTAATATTTAATGAAGCACCCAAGAAGCATTATATGGCCTTTCATGTATCGCCCATCCCTGAGCAATGTTGCGGAGTCTGGGATGGAGGATGCAGAGTCAAAGTCAGCCTTGGTCTCGCTCTGTCCCTGCAGTGGCTGAAGTGCTTTTCTGAAATAACTCGCTTGGGGTTTCGTAGGGGTCTCCTGACACAGCTGTGCTGAACACAGACAGCAGTGTGGGGGTGGGGGGGCTCTCCTCAGCCCTTCATGACTGGCATCCCTGGCCACAGGGGAACAACTGTGTCAAGTTGTTTCTTTTTCATTCTGCACCATGGGGCTGAGTTCGGGGAAGAAATGATGTTTCTTTTCCTTTGTAAGAGGAGTCAAACAGTAGGTTTTCACTTTACTGTCTGAAGAGAGAATTTCTCGTCATTACCTCATACGCCTTCTCTTATTTTTCCTAGAAGGGGACATTGGTCTGCATTTAAATCTGGCATACTGTGAATTCATAAACCAGTATAGCACAGAAGCTTACATGAGACAAAGCAGGCAAAGACTTGTAGAATGGGTATAGTAGGAAGTTCCCAGGCAGATGTATGAAACTAAATTAATACAAGTTGGTGGTTATTTAATACTGCAATGTGGGTTTTTTTTTTGCATATGAAAGGTGTGAATGATAAATCATCACTGAAGTTTAGCTGTCTAAATTTACGATTTCCAGGTAGACTTATCTGGAAGACTGCTATTGAAAGACCAATTTGCAGATCATCAAAATAGTTCAGTCTATATCCTGATGATTTGGCTTAGTGAAGATATTTCAACTGTTTAGGCACAGAACAAATTCTTGTCTGTAATTTTGTGTGTGTATATATATATATGTATATATGTACAGTTAAATTATAAATGTGTTAAGTACCCATGAAGAATATCCTCTCTAACTTGTACTTTCCTAAGTATATACACAAGTCTAAAATAGCAAAATACAGATCTCTTATTTTAAAATACAATTAACTTGCCCTCAGTGTTGATGTTTAAGGGGTTATAGTAGTGGGAATTTTTAAAGGTTTTTTTCCATCACAGGAACACTTACCTAGTTGTGAAGCCAGATAACATGCTGCTTAAAACAAAAGTACAAGCACCATTTGGCTCCATCAGGGAAAAGACATTCAACTTTTACCTAGTAGGAATGGTTAGTTACAAAATTCCTCAAGACTGTCTTTCAACTGTTTTCATAATTTTCATAATTTTTACACATGTTGACACTGTGAGATTCATTTATAGCTGTTCTGTTACTGGGAAATTACAAAAAGAAAATTAATTTATTTTATCCTTCATGCTGTATTCTCTCTGAAAGTATATACGTAATAAATGATGTAAAAACACTCTTGAAACCATGAATTCTATCCATCTGCAGCCTAAAATACTCTGATATGGACATGACCACAAGCCTGAATGAAGGCTTCAGTGCTTCATCCCTTACCATCTTACCTTCTCCTTGCACATGTTAATTGACAGTTGAGGTATACCCTTCTGGCCCTCCCTAATGTATGTGGCAGGGGTCATACCAGCTGGTGCTTGTGGTTGCTCACACTCGTACCAAATAGGCATGGCCCAGAGTCCATAGCCCAGGCAGAGCATAATACCTCTCAGGGCTGCAAGAAAGCGCTGCATTCTGCACTCAGCCAAGGGCACATTGTCTTCCACCTCATCCTGCTTCCAGGAGATCAGAGGGTAAATTGTCCCTCTGCTTGCAGGGAACTTGACTGGCACATGCATTCAGGGAAATGAGGGCAGTATTACTGCAAAATAAAACCGTGATTCAATACCTTAATTTTTTTCCCCTCATGTAGAAATCTAAAGTCTAGAACAGGAACAGCCATTGAACAGGCTTCACCTGACTTTTGTGGGGCA
Source organism: Porphyrio hochstetteri (assembly GCA_020800305.1). NCBI lineage: Eukaryota > Metazoa > Chordata > Aves > Gruiformes > Rallidae > Porphyrio > Porphyrio hochstetteri. The sequence goes on from CM036905.1 coordinate 62,604,961, forward strand.
AGCAAAGTTGTATGCTATTGCTGAAAATGCTTCAGGTGTGCTTTTGGCTGTGCTGCCTCCTGTAGCCATGCAGCAAGAATGAGACTATAGGAAGCAAAACTTTCAAATTAGAGCAAATATTATTCAATATATTTTGAACGTGTTTTCAGAAGTTTGGCTTCATTCTGTGTTTGAGAAATCTCCCATGGTTCCTGTGACCCATGTCCTGGTTTTGAGACTTTTCTTTCCCACAAGATCTGTGAGGCTTTCGAAAGCTGTGTAGACTGCTCAGGTACACTCCAGCTCTGTCTGTCCTGGATCTGCCAGAGGTCTGATCTCCTGGGACCATGTGCACAGGTTAGCAGTGTTCTTAACCCACTTCCCTAAATTACGTTTGTCTTATCTCAGGGCAGCATGCAGGCACATGTGAACTGGTGACTCTGACTTCCCCACAGCCTGGGCTTTGGTGGCAAGAACAATTATCACTGTAGGCTGGGAACAGGTCTGGCAGCTGGGTGATGAGAGGAGCAGGATTTCAGGATGTGCAGGAACACACTAGAGGTGTAGTCGATTGGTGGCTTTCCTTTTCCCTTTCCTTCCCCTTCCCTTGACTTCCCTTCCCTTCCTTTCCTTCCTTTCTCATAAATATCAGACTGTGTTTGATCAGAGAGAGTGAAACAGCCATCAGCCTGATTTCCACAGACACAGTTTGAAAGCCAATTAACTTAACATTCCCACATGTTCATATAGTTTCATATTTTTACGTGGTATCAAAGGAGCATGTTCTTTTTTTCCCCTACACTTAAAATAAGAAAATTTATATTTTTAAAAGTCTTTACATAAAGGAAATTCTGAAAATTAGGCAAGAAATTTTTTTTTGCTTTGACTAAGAACTACTGAGACAGATCTTTTCTAAACTTTTTTTATTACCTAAAATTTTAATGGTGGAATATATGCCTGAGTTAGCTCTGTGCCTCAGTACAACACAGAGGCATGGTCTTGAGTTATTTTAATGGCTTTATGAACTCAAACTCCCAATTGGGTGATCACTGTTCCGAATCTTTATTTGCTATAATAAATTTCTCATAAGTTCAATCAATATTTTATCATGTAAATATAAGAGGTTATTCCTGGATGAAAGTAGGAGTGTCTGGATGAAAGTAGGAGTGTTTGGGGAATGAAGAGCTTCCCTCTAGTTGAGGTAGGGGTGGTCCAGGAACAGCTCAAAGGGACTAATGCAAACAAATCCATGGGCCCGGATGGGATACATCCACGTGTGCTGAGGGAGCTGGCGGAGGTGATTGCGGAGCCACTTGCTATCATCTTCGACAGCTCTTGGAGAACAGGAGAAGTTCCTGAGGATTGGAGGATAGCCAATATCACTCCAGTGTTCAAAAAGGGCAAGAAGGAGGACCCTAACAATTATAGGCCAGTCAGCCTCACTTCTGTCCCTGGAAAGGTGATGGAACAGCTTGTTCTGGATGCCATTACCAAGCAACTGGAAGAGAAGGTCATGAGGAGTAGTCAGCATGGATTCACCGAGGGGAGATCGTGCTCGACCAATCTCATAGCCTTCTATGATCTCATCACCGGCTGGGTGGATGGAGGGAGAGCAGTGGATGTCATCTACCTTGACTTCAGCAAGGCTTTCCATACTGTCTCCCATGACATCCTGATAGAAAAGCTCAGAGATCATGGGATAGATGAGTGGACAGTGAGGTGGGTTGAGAACTGGCTGTCGGACCGGGCTCAGAGGGTCGTGATCAGTGGAACAAAATCTGAATGGAGGCCTGTGACTAGCGGTGTTCCCCAGGGCTTGGTGTTGGGTCCAGTCCTGTTTAATATCTTCATCAACGACCTTGATGAGGGAATAGCATCCACCCTCAGCAAGTACCTGATGATACAAAGCTGGGAGGGGTGGCTGACACGCAGGAACACTGCGCTGTCATCCAGCGAGACCTGGACAGGCTGGAGAGCTGGGCAGGGAGAAACCAGATGAGGTTTAATAAAAGCAAGTGTAGAGTCTTGCACCTGGGGAGGAATAACCGTCTGTATCAGTACAGGCTGGGGGCTGACCTGCTGGAGAAGAGCTCTGTGGAGAAGGACCTGGGGGTCCTGGTTGATGACAGGTTGGCCATGAGCCAGCAGTGTGCCCTGGTGGCTAAGAGGGCCAATGGGATCCTGGGATGCATCAGGAAGAGTGTGGCCAGCAGGTCGAAGGAGGTGATCCTCCCCCTCTACTCTGCCCTGGTCAGGCCCCACCTGGAGTATTGTGTCCAGTTCTGGGCTCCCTGGTATTAAAAAGACAGGGATCTCCTGGAGAGAGTCCAGAGGAGGGCTACGAAGATGATTAAGGGCCTGGAACATCTCTCGTATGAGGAAAGGCTGAGTGAGCTGGGGCTGTTCAGCCTGGAGAAAAGAAGACTGAGGGGGGACCTAATTAATGTTTATAAATATCTTAAGTATGGCATGCAGGGGGAATTGGCCAGCCCCTTTTCAGTGGTCTGTGGAGACAGGACAAGGGGCAATGGCTGTAAACTGGAGCACAGGAAGTTCCACACCAACATGCAGAAGAACTTTTACACAGTGAGGGTGACAGAGCCCTGGGACAGGCTGCCCAGGGAGGTGGTGGAGTCTCCATCTCTGGAGATATTGAAGAGTCGTCTGGACGCCTATCAGTGCAATATGAGCTAGGGAGCTGCTTTGGCAGGGGGGTTGGACCCGATGATCTCTCGAGGTCCCTTCCAACCCCTACAATTCTGTGATTCTGTGATTCTGTTATTTTAACTATGGTGGTTTTCAGTGTTCACATCTCAAAAGAATTTTAAAATGATTAATCAAAGAATGATTAGACAGTTCAGTCATTGTGATACAGGTAAACAAATAAACACAAATGTTATTGTCTTTTTAAAATGATCGCTTAATGATGTTTCTTACTTGGTATCACCATGTCTTTCTTCTTTCTACATATTAGGTTTTAAGGGCCAGATCTTGAAACTTTTGATAGGTTGGTTTAATCCTGTAGAGATAGTGAGTTCCTCATGGCTCAGCCATGTACAAAGTCAAGTCTGTGGAAGTTAATGTACATAGCACAGAGCTACAATTGATACAGAGGGTTGTAGGGGGTGAGATTTTTTATTTCTTTCTACTTTTTTTTCTACAGGTTAACATCACCAAGCATATAATAAATATTAATTTATGTATGAACTAGATCATGTTGCTCAGAGCCCCATCCAACCTGGCCTTGAACACTTCCAGGGAGGTGGGCAGCCACAGCTTCTCTGGGCAACCTGTGCCAGTGCCTCACCACCCTCATCATAAAACACTTCTTCCTTATATCTAGTTGAATGTACCCACTTTTAGTTTAAAACCATTACCCTTTGTCCTATCCTGTTAAAAAGTCTGCCCCAGTCTTTCTTATCGGCTCCTTTTACGGACACCATAAGGTCTCCCCAGAGCCCTCTCTTCTCCAGACTATACATCTTTGTATATATTGCATTTTATAGATGCAAAAGTAGTATATATTTTTGTTTACACACACATGCACAGACACACTGATTCTGGTCATACAAAGGATGCTCCCTTCGATTTCCTTAACTTGGGAGTATGGATACTTTCAACTCTGTTGATTTAAAAGCACTAAGTTGATCATTTAGGACCATTTATTTACTTCCCATATTTACAATGTTATTGCACATAACTGAATAGTTAACTGCATGAGAAAGTATAGTTAAAGAAAAAGGATTTATTTAGATGGAGAAAGAAAAATAAATTCTGTGTATTTTGGTTCAACAATAAAAGATCACTTTCTGCACAGAAACAGCTGACAGCTTCAGATAAGAGATGCCTCACAAAGACAGCTGATAGTAAGAAGGGGCGATATAAAGCATTAGATTTAGCAAAAAGATTATTGTTGGTGGGTTTGTTGGATTTTTTTAAAAGAAAATATTTAATATTGTTTTCTAGTACAAATGTTAAAAGAAATTACAGTGACTTTGTCAAATTTACATGATCTAATAACTAAGATTTCAGGGATAACTATGCATTTCCATTGAATAAACAGGGTCCTGCCCAGTCATATTTTGAAATAATCTTCCATAAACGAGAACATATTGGTGAAATACTTGTTACTGATAGGTATTCAGTACTCAGTCTGGGAATTTTAAATATCTATTTGAGATTATTAAAGTACCCTTTTCCAACATCTGGATATCACACTTCTCTCTAGAACAGGGAATATGAAGGGCATCTGCCATGAATTCACATGACACCTTCTCAAAGTTAGTAAACTAGTCTCATACTATCAAAGATATCACAGATACATGCTGTATCTGTGGTGTAATGTACCATGATATGCTGTGATGACCTTATGGTCCTCAATCTTATCAGCGGATGATTATTTTGTAGCATTACTTCTAGTCCAGTCCTCACATTAAAAAAAACCCCAAACCCCAGACCAATGTAATCTGCATTAGTGAACATTTGCATACATGTATGCATCAGTATATTATAGATGAAACTGATTCAACTGGAGTTAAAGGTACCAGATGTTGAAGTAATCATGTGAGGCATGGGGGATAGTACATGGTACAGGCTTCACTCCTGGCCAGGCTTTGCTGAAGCCACTTTCCTGGTATGAATGCACAGAATAAGCAGTGAAATACAAACTTCTTGAAATACTGTGCCTACGTGTTGTGAAAGTGTTCTTTTATGGTTTATCTTGGTTTTTTTCCTCCAACTGCTAAAGTAAAAGAATACTTTCCACAAGAATTGCTTCAGAAAATAGGTCCATTCCTTTGGGGCTTTTTACCTTGATGTCTGTTCAGACAGCTTGCTTAGCATGACCTCAGTTAGCTCCCCACACAAAGAGATGGCACATGGGAAGAAATTATTCTTTTCTGACATCTGTTTTCACTAATGTCAGTAAATAAAATTTTTGATAGACTAAAACACATCAATAGAATTTTGGACTGTGGTGAGTGATATAAGACTGGTCACCACAATATTAAATATATATATATATATAGCTCTGAGGGAGAAACTTTTCTATCTGAGGGCAGGTTTATCATTATTTCTCTAGTAAGTAGGTTCCACCTGTCAAATACCTACCTTATAGAAGTCAAAGAGTTGCTTAAGATTCTACATTGGGTTCTTCAATCTGTTAACAAATTAGATTTGAATTTCTCAGCAGCTTTGGATACCACTAATTATAAAACCTTTTTCACTCCATATTACTTTGGACATGACCTTGAAATTAGTGCTGTACGGAGAGCATGAGTTCCTGCTTTACCAGGGCTTTGACTGGGGACTTGCTAAGAAGGGTGGGATTATCACAGTGTTAGTATTTAGGAAAATAACATCTTGTTTCATGTGATCTGAACAGCAAGATCACTTGAAAGCCTAGTGTAAATAACCAGATAAAAAAATGATGTGGCTATATCATATAAGCTCAGGAATACCTACATTAGACTTCATGAAGTTTCACCTATTTCTTGTAGGTTAATTTACAGATTTAGCTAAAACTTTGTTTAATTTTAGTGCTTCCACAGAAGCTTGAAAATTAACTCCTTTGTCACTATTTCCATCTAGTTGTGAAATGCAGGCTGGTTTGGTCCATATAGGGGCTATTTTTCATCATTATTGTCTGATGCAGTCTTGGCAGCTCCAGGAGGTGTAGCTTGGCCATGCACGTACCTAGATGGCTTTTTGTAGGTGATGCATTTTCTGAAAATGTTTCCTGATGTGCCACAGCTTCACACAAGGCTTTTCTATGTAGGAACTCAAAAGAGAGATGAGAAGGAGCCTGGAAACATTTCTGGATATCCATCATTTAGGGTACAGCTTGAGAATCTGTCCTCATGCACATGGTTCACAGCAAACAGAAGCTGAAGTTCTCATCCCAAGCAAGAATATTTGCATGTCTAGAACTTCTTTTTCAGAGTTTTCTCTCCCTGTCGACCCTATTTTCTCCTCTGATAAATTTTAATGCTTATGCATTTTCTCGAGGAGGAAGACCAAACTGTAACAGAAAGTTTCATGAATATTAGTTCTAATAGGTTATCGTTACTGGGGTACCAAGTAATAAGTAGATACTATAATATTAGGTGCTCTCCTCAATGGAATAAGTATTTTATCAACATGCATGAGATGGGAATTGCTGTGTTACTTACACCACCTAACTCATTCATGGACTTTGTATCTCAGTTGATTGCCAGTAAAATCTTTATGACTGTGCAGTGTATTTGCCTTGAAGTGCATAGTTTCAAGACAAACAATTTGAGAATTAATCCACAAATTTTATACTTTTTACTGAATATTTTTCTTTGATTTCTCTTATGCGACATTTTAGGTCCCGTGAGCCCAGTTGGATAGGAAATTACCATGGCTATACAGAAATAGCCTTATGGCATTAAAATATCAGGGGTCACTCATTTGCAATGATGTCAAGTTTCACATAGTAGGACTCGAGTCAAAATACTGGACCTTAAACCTATCAGCTGATAGAGTTGAATAACTTAATTTTATATTTTTTATTAATAAACCTTTAATCACAGCTTTATGAGAGGAAAGGAGGAGAAAACTGTTTACAAGATAATTTGAAAAATTAGGCAGAAGGTACTCAGAGATTATAGCTATTCACTTTGATGTACAGTAAGAACCAAGTAGTTAACAGAGCTCAGATGCAGCAGTCAAAAGTACACAGTGAGGGTGACAGAGCACTGAAATAGACTACCCAGGGAGGTGGTGGAGTCTCCATCTCTGGAGACACTCAAGACTCGTCTGGACGCCTATCTGTGCAATATGAGCTAGGGAGCTGCTTTGTCAGGGGGGTTGGATGCGATGATCGCTCGAGGTCCATTCCAACCCCTATGATTCTATGATTCTATTATCTAAGTTTTCACACAAAAGAGCAAAACTATCAGAAAACATCATATATGAAACATACATAAATTTAAAAACTTGCAAAAAAGTGTAAAACCTTTTTAGTAGTTGCATATCTATAAATATTAAGATTAAATTTAATAATAATTAACATATAAAAAAGTGAGACTGAAATAATGAATGGATAAAGTTTATAATGTGTATGCTTTCTTGTGTAGAGATACTGTTTGTTTATGACAGTATCATGCAGACATAACGTGAGCTGTGTTTTCTTTAGAAAATTCTGGAGCAACAGTGGTATTAAAGATCCATCCAAACATGACACATGAAATGACCGTGAAGTTGCTTTGCATAGAAACGTTCTTTTCAGAAGTAGCTGCATTGTATGAAGTGATTCTCCTTAGAAAATCTTCCAACCAAACAAAAAACAAACAAAAAACCCCAAACAAAACCAAAACAAAAACAACCAAAAAAAAGTATGTTTTCAAATATTTGAGAGTGTAAATCTAAAAAGGAGAAATCTGAAAAAAGCAAGCTAAAAATTGCATGCACAGAAAGTTTTGCTTAAAAGTCAAGATTTTTTGTTACTACTAATAATGTAATTCTTCTTTAAAATGTTGAAAATTTAAAACTCTTAACAATACTTAAAAACTGTTACCAATCACAAACTGAATTTCATTGGCAATGTGTGGTTTGTAGATAAATGAACCTGGATACATGCCTGCAGCTGTTATTAAGTACATTGATAGTGTGCACATTTTTATTTACTGCAAAAGTACGATTATTTACTGCAAAAGCAAGTCATAATATGAAGTCAGGCTTAACTTCCTCATAAATTATAATGGTCAAATCATTAGAAAACACATTTTGCAATATGTTGTACTTTCCAAATTTTATATTGTGCTATTAGAAATATTTGAATCTAAAAATATTTTGTCAGTTCTGAATACCAGGTTTACTGAACTGAGTCGGTAAATGTTCACAGATACAAAGCTCAGGTCAATATTTACTTTGAGAGATGATGAAGCTCAATTATAATTGGCATGAAGGTTGCATGCATTGTTACATATGCTCTCAACAATGGAAAGAAATGCTTCAGGGGTTTAATGCAGATGTGTTGTGTTGTGTTTTGCTTTGTGAAAAGGAAGTCAGCAAAGATAGAACCAGAGGTTTAAAAAGTACTCCTAGAATTTTTTGAAGAGCTCTGCTGTTCATTTCCTCTGTGATCTGAAGAAATGTCAACTGGTCAGATAGCCTCCTGGTCAGGGTCTTTCTAAATAAGAAGGTGTTATGCTGGGCTCTGAAAAAAAAAAGTCATGAGAAACGATGAAAAATAGTATTCAATGCTAAAATATGTTCATCAAATAGCCAAAAGGAACTTTAATACTTTTTAACTGTACATAACTTTTTCTCCTACTATTTTTCCACTCCCATGATTGTTTCATGCAACAGAGAAGACTGAGACATCCTGAATAATGTATCAATTTAATAGGTAAATTCTACCTAGTCATTTAATAGGTTTACTTTGTTTGATTTCTTTCTATAAGATATTTTAATTTGAGGGAGAAGATCCTACTTTCTTCAAACCTCACAAACAAGTAAACCTCTTTCTGTAAGTAGAGGCCTCAGATTAAAGTTAGCCGTGGATCTTTGATTATTTCTCCATGGCTATCTGACTGTTTGACAGTGCTTCAGAGCTTGTTTCTGTGAACGCAGCACAGAACACTATTTGGTGGTTCTCAGCATCACGTGAGCCAGGAGGTGTAAACATTTTTTTGTGTGAATTTCAGTTGAGCCACATTTTCTTAGATCAGCTTGCTTGAATGATAATAACACTCATCTTGTTAGCATGGTGTAATTTAAATATACTGTAGCTCTGTACAAAGATCTGTTCCATTCAGTAGAATTTCTGTTGCCCCCTTTTTCAGATGACGGTTGCTGCTGGTACGAGCATTGAGAATAACATTCAAAGGACCATATCCTGCCCTAATGTATGTTCAAAATATCTTGGATTTTTGTGACATTTAAATGCAAAACCTCCTTACGTGAATTTGATATTTTGTTGCCCACAGAACCTTGTGCATCTTGAGATTATTTGACATTGTATATTTCAGGGTCAATGAATATTGTACTACAAGTGAGGTCTCAGCCTATCAAAATTATTGAATTACTGTCATTTAGTTCTATATGGCTTGAAGGTGAAGCTAAATAAATGCAATTATTATATACTCACAGCTCCTTCCATGTTTACCTTGCTTCCCACCCAGCTCAATGCTCCTGTCAGGTGAAATCAGTAGATCAGTAGCACAGCAATAGGCAAAATGAGGAAAGCAATTGGAGGGTATAATTATTAATCTCCTTCTAAATTGGACTTTGATACAAAGATGTGTAATAGAAAATTTGGAAGGAATGTAATTTGATTTTTCTTGCTTAAACAAGTGTATCCCATCACTTTGGGGGAAGGGGAGGAATTTACTATTGCTTGTGAAAGGTAGAATAAGAAATTTATTTTGATCAAATTATTCATTTGTAGTATAATAAGTCATTTATTTTTATTAAAACTATTCAGAAAATGGAAAGTCATTGGGCCAAATTTGAACTCTTATACAGGGAAGCAAAAATGACAATTTGGGATGTGCCACCGAGGAAAGATTGTAGCACTGAATATATAGAAGCCATTTTTTTATCATGTAATGTGTTTAATATTTTTTTTCAGCTGAAGATTATCATGTTTATAAGGGAACTAGCAAAAGAAATTCTGAATAAACATTCCATCACCTCAATTTCTTTTAAGATGTAACAATTAATCAAAGTACTAGCACAATATAGTTAAAATAGCTGATAGCTAAGAGAAAAAATACTGTGATTTAATATTGGCAAGTTGTTAGTTTGTCCTCCCAATCTGGGGAACACAGAGAAATTCATTACACTTCATTCTTAAAGATACTGCATCTGACTGTCTGAACAGTTACAGATTTCTGATTACATTCCTTGAATGGACAAATATTAAAAATTCTTGTCTATGATTTGTACTGTTCAATTCTAGTTTCAGTCTTGCTTCTCTGCAGAGGAAAAAAGCTTCCTCAATACATATTGATTAATCTCCCCTCTCTTCCAGATTTTCAACATGACTTGAATTTCTGCAAGACAATTGCAGTATTTCTGTCTGCAAACTGTACGATTTTTAATGGAAGCTAGTAATATGACTGAATTAACAAGCATGGAAAAACGCAGGATTTCAGATTTAGTTATAAAAGTCCCTAGAATCATAGAATGGTCTGGGTTGGAAGGGACCCCAAGGATCACAGAGTTCCAACCCCCCTGCCACAGGCAGGGCCACCAACCTCCAGGCCCGGATCTACACAAGGTTGATAGCATTACTTCAGAGTTTTTTGGGGTCTTTTAGTTGGGGTTTTTTAAAGTACAGTAAGACAGGCTCTAGGTGCTTTCTTAAAAGAGTAAAATAAAGCAACTCAGAGGTTACCTTTCACTCTTTGGCTTATATGTTACCACTAAAATCACTAATTCATTAACTGCCATTGAACAAGAATGTCCTTATTTTTGCCTTTAGAGATCACAAGAGCTGTCATTATAAAATACAGTTCTTAATTATCCCTATTTTTAATTTTGTTACTACTCTTTGGAATTCTGTGAGGATTTTTTTTCTCCAAGAAATATATCAACCTCCACAAGAAAGGTGAAAGAATTTAGAACTCCTTAAATGCTCTTCTAACTCCATTTCCTGATTTTCCTGCCTAATTTTGAATTTAATGCTGGTGTGTCTGCTGTAGAGACAGTGGAGACTATAGTCAGTCTTACCTGTAGGCTCTCTGAAGGTAGCAGTCTTTCCCTGTTGACTAAAAAGAGGACCTAAAAGGCCATCTTGTCTTATACATGATCAAAATTAAGTAATATAAACCCTGATTTTTCAATTAAGATAATGTTTAGGATAAGAATTACCTCATCAAACTCTAGCCTCCTAAAAGCCTAGTGATCAGTTAAGCTATGACACAGCTGCTTTCAATGAAGAAAACAAGGTATACCATAGTTAAGGTAGCTTGGATAGATTGTTACCAAGGGATCTTTTTGTCTTAACTTAAGCACTAGGTTAGGTGAATAGCTTAGCCTAGACATTAAAGACCATTCCCAAAGCTGAAACTTGTTATGGTTATGGAAAATGTAATGCTTATGGATATAACAGTAAAAAAACTTGCAATTCAGTTGAAAGACTAGGTTTTATTATACCCCTCTGAAATCTTTCCATTAATTAAAAAGAATTCTTAAGTTGTCTTTAATAAAAAAGTTAGCTCCCATTCTAGATTTCACTTTTAGTCTAACAAAAATAAAAATAAAAATAAAAAAATTAAAGCTACTGTATATTTCCTGTCCAGGGGAAAATGATAGTTCAGCCACAAAGGGTGTGAAACAAGTTCTTGCCATGATTATTTACTTATACCCAAAGCCATTGTCAAGTAGTCACAAGGCTTGATTTTACATTCTTGCTTTATATATAGGTGCAAACCACCAACTTCTGAGCTCTGAAGACTCTTAAAAGAAGATATAGTATTTGTTCATTTTCAGACTTCCAAATATTTCTCAATTAAAACTTATTTTCTGCAGATGATGTTATGCATTAATTCCTTAAATTTCTTTTCAGTTTTATCAGATTCTTGAATTTCTACTTAATAGTGACCAAAGGTCCTGTTAGATATATTCTGTTCAGAGAGAGTATATAACCCCTAACAGCTATATGTCATCCAAAGATGAAGTGTGAAGAATGGGCATTTGCACTCACCCTTTCAAAGAATCACTAGGTTGGAAAAAACCTTTGAGATCATCAAGTCCAACCACACCTGTCCTCTACTAAACCATATCCCCAAGCACCTCATCTACCTGTCTTTTAAATACATCCAGGATCAGTGACTCAACCACTTCCCTAGGCAGAGACCAACTCCCACCTCTTTACAACCCCCTTTCAGGTAACTGTAGGCAGCGATAAGGTCTCCCCTCAGCCTCCTCTTCTCCAGGCTAATCAGCCCCAGTTCCCTCAGCTGCTCCTTGTAAGGTTTGTTCTCCAGCCCCTTCACCAGCCTGGTTGTCCTTCTCTGGACACACTCCAGGCACTCAATGTCTTTATTGTAGTGAGGGGCCCAAGACTGAACACAGCATTCAAGGTGTGTCCTCACCACTGCCGTGTACAGGGGCACAATCACTTCCCTGGACCTGCTGGCCACACTGTTGCTGATACAAGCCAGGATACCATTGGCCTTCTTGGCCACCTGGGCACACTGCTGGCTCATATTCAGTCTGCAGTCAGACACCAACCCCATTTAGCATCTTGCAGGGAGGATAGGAAGGGAAGGCAGTTCTGCTGCACAAGGTCTTCCTGGAGCACTGTAACAATTACAAAACCAGATCCAGCTTGAGCTTAGAGAAATATCACAACTTTAAAAGAGTCATCCAAAAGTAGATGAACAATTGCAAAGTGTCTTTTTCTCTCCTAAATCCTCTAGTTTCCTGATGATTGGAAACTTCATGTAGCTGTTTATTCCTGAATAAAACCCATCACCTTAGACTTTTTCACAAGTGCACTTTTATATTATGACTGATTGTTCTTATGCTAATTAGGAAAAAAAGATTGCTAAAGGAACAACTTAATGCGTTTTGTAATAGATGAGAAAGAAAATTAATTAAATCGTTTATTTTATTCCACTGAATTCCAAACCCACAATTACCTGTGTGAACCACAGTTTTAATAACTGGCATTAAGGCTGTCAAATCTACAGCTGAAACTGTTTGAATGCATTGTAACTTTTCAATTATTGGGCTACATTATCCTGAAATGCTTTCTGGTTTCTTGTAATTACTGTGAATTGCACAACTCCGTGTTTCTGCCTTTTGTAAAAGGGATAGATGCAGAGGATGCTCTCAGAAGCATAAAATTTTCAGTCAGTATACATTGCATTGGTTCAGCATTTTAGTTACGTGGCATTAATTACACAGTTATAATTGTTTAAAAAGCTCAGTTATTCAGTCAAAAAAAAAGGCACAGTAAAATTGATTTGGCTTTCCTGGCTTTTAAGCTGAGACCTAAAATATGTTTCTAGAAGTACTCATGTAGAAGTAGAGTTTGAGGATAGATTCTTCATGAGATATATGTGCTAAAATACTAAAAAAGGCTTTCTTAAGAATAAGGAATATCTTTTAATGTCATTAATAAATGTAGAGCAGGTTTTTAAATACAAAGTATGCATAGGATATGATTTTGCTTAATAGAAATATACTGCAAAGCTTGCAGTAAAACTGAGACTCAAGAAGAAACTGCAATGTCTTCAGAACTGAGAACTTGGACATCATGATGATTTCCAAGGTAAATTTTTGTGGGCAGTTTGCTGTTGTCCTGTGACATTTATACCTCTGCAGTCTTCATTACAGGCCTCAATTTACCTTTATTCCTAAATAAATTTTCTGTTTTCTATTTCTCCTTATTATAAATCGTTTACATGACAGAAGCTGAAGTTGGTATTATATAAAATAATAATGTACTGTTGCAGTTTATTCCCTTCTTCTACGCTTTGGTTAATGATATAATAAGAGGCACTTAATGGCTAGGTTTGGTGCCTTTCACACAAGATATCCCAGTTCTTGACTGTATCTCTATATATATATGTATTATTTTTATAGATTAGTCTTTTTAACAACCAGTAAAATTGCTATATACTTTGAAAACACTGTTTCTTCATAAGAATAAATTTCTGTAGATGTACTCTTAAAGGATACATCCATCCTAATATGCCTGAATGGACTATACTGATGGATATAGAGTCATTTAGACAGAACAGTCTATCATACTTTGATACCTCAATGCCATTACTTGGTGTCTGGAAACAGTGAAGCTCATGGTCAGAACAAAGAGAGGAGATTTATATGCAGATCCAGGTGCTGTGGTTGCATGACCTTGAGCTTCCACAAAATGGTGGTATTAATTCTCCTTTTTTTTACAGTTCTTTAAGGCCCACAGTAAAAAAAGTAAAGAGCAAAATAAGAAAGAAAATGGTGGTGGGTATTGAATACACTGTGTTTTCTTCATTCAAAACAGCAGAATTTAAGTCTGTATATTTAAAAACAAAATTGCTCTATATAATAAATTAAAACATACTTCACTGCATATAACTTCGAAGAAAACTAATTATTTAATTTTAATCAAGGGTAAAACCAATGCATTTTGTTATTGTAATGTTAGTTATTCCACTGCTCTTTAATGGAAAAGCCATGTGTTTTGTCTAAAGGGATACATACCTTCAGGAATTCTTCCTCGAGCCTGTCACAAGTTTAAGAGTAATTACTCTGAAAAATTAAATTCCAGCATATGTTAGTCAGGCTGCTTTGTTTGGGTAGATGTAATTATTAATTACTGTGTGTAAATTTTGAATATTTTATAAGAAATGTTTTTAGAAGATATAGAGCATTTTCTACAGTAGTTCTGTAGGAAAACAGCAATTTGCTTATGTGTTATTTAATTCAGCTGTCATGCAGCATCTTATAAAACTGCTGGTTTTCATTCATCAGCAATCTTAAGTCTTTACACTATTTCACAAGTCATTTTTGGGAGGATTACAGTAGAAAGGGGAGGGAGAAGAAGAAAGCTTTGGTAATAGATACCTTAAAATACTAGTGTATTTCTTTTTCTGTCAAATGAGAATGAAATGGTACTTCCTGTGCTTTCCAGACATTTTTTTTCTATAAAAGATTATATCCTGCTTGTTTTCATAAGTTTGAGTGAATAAGCCGAGCATGTGTTGTTTGTTCTTTTTTTTCCTAAAGTGTAAACCAAATGCCTTTATTCTCAGGTAAACTGAAGCAGAAATATTTTCTATCCTGAGAATATTCTGAGATTGAGAGGAAAAAAAGTCCTACAGATAGGAACAAAAATTCAGAAGTCTAAATGTAATTGCAAGCCTCCAACCTGTCACAGGTTGCTATGAAGGATCTCTGAGCTTTCAGCTCAACTCCTTCAGCTCTTTTTCAACCTTCATAGGATTCAGGGATTTACCAAACAGTGACCTACATAAACTCATTTTGTATGATCACCTGACACTTTCATGTGTGAGGCTTTTGGCACACAGATGTCTTCTTTTTTTCCACAGAAGGAAAAAATTGTAGGGAGGTTTCTTTTCTTAAACGTTTCTTCAAATTCCATAGTTCAAAGTCTCCAGCATTTACTTCATTAACAAATAATTTCGCAAGCAGAAAAGCATATTCAGTTCATTCTCACTGCCAGTGCCTGTACAGCCCTGTACTTTGAGCATGGCACTAACCTTCTGGTCTTCACCTCCCATTTCCCTGCCACAGGGACAGCAAGTCTCATTGGCATTCTCACTGCCAATGGGGAGATGTATCACTGGCAAATGTATGTCTTATCAACAGCATGGTGTTCTGGTCCTCAGGTGTATGGCTGCTGTTACGTGCTCTGGTAATGCTGTTATGTGCACAGGATTGGTGTCCCAGCACAGCTTTGCAAGCATTCCAACATTTTTCCATGGCATTTGGCCCGATGTGTTGATGACACTCTTGTGAAAGGCTAAAAAAATGTAGAATGGAAATCAGGAATTATTATGAGTTGTAGCAGCTTTAGCAAGGGGTTTGCAAAGAACAGTGCTCAGATGATAGCTAGATTGTTCCACGTCCTTTTAATTTTATGTATATACTAGTAATGGACTAGTAATAGACCTACAGTGTGACAGTTTAATCTTGCCTGGGTTCACAGAAACTGGATGTTACTAGACAGTTTTACTGAGCAGATTCCTGGAATACCCAGGACCCTTAAGCTCAGTATTCCTCCCTGTGGCCCACTGAGAGGTTTAGTTGTTTTGGGGGACTGATACTGTTTCCTCACTCCTCTTCCTCACCAGGATAGGGGGAGAAGAATGGATGAAACTGTTCAGGTCAAGATAAAGACAAGGAGATTGCATACCAGTTACCGCATGTGCTAAACAGTCTTGACTTGGGGAAAATTAGTTTAATGCATTGCCAATTAAAATATATTTGGATGGTGAGAAACAAAGACAAAAAACCTAAAACCTACAGGGAGATAGGGAATGGGGGTCATGGTCAGTTCAAAACAGCTTCTTGCTGCGGCTCTTTCTTCACATTTCCCTCTGCTGTGGCACGGGGTCCGCCGTGGGCTGCAGTGTGGTGTCTCCTCCTCCACTTCCTTCTCTGATCTCAGTGTGATTTCTCTTTCTCTGGAGATATTTAAGACCCATCTGGACACCTACCTGTGTGACGTGTCCCGGGAACCTGCTTTGGCAGGGGTGTTGGACCCGATGATCTCTCAAGTTCCCTTCCAACCCCTACGATTCTGTGATTCTCAATCCTTTATTTCTTTCCTTCCTCCTTTGCCTGTGTGGCATTTTAAATTCTGCTTTCCCAGAGCCTCCATCACCTTGGCTTCTGGCCTCAGCTCTGTCCTGGGGGTGTCACTTGGCTGGAACCAGCTGTGCTCCACATGGGGCAGCCCCAGCCTCTCCTCACAGCGGCCGCCCTGCAGCCCCCCTGCCCATTCCCCGGCCCCTGTGCCCTGCAGGCTTGTATAGCTCTGCTCCGAGCGGGCCTCACACACCCGAATATATGTGCTGGGGTGAGCACTGCCTGTGTCTGTATAGGAAACAATTTGCTACGTAACAGTGATGCTCCAGATGCTTTCAGTTCCTACTGTTCTGGAATTTGGATTTAACTTTGAAAAGAGATACAGCAGAGTCACAAGTTGTTGATGACTAAGAAATAACCCGTTTGGCAAAGGCCGCTTGACAAATTCCTTTGAAAGGGTGAAAAAACACCATCCATCCCTTTGACATACCCTTCGACTCTGATCAAAATGTTACTGCACACTTTCAATGCTGACTTAAGAGGGCTGACAAGAGAGCTTAACTCTTTGCTGCAGCCATTAGTAGGCTCAGTCATTATCCCCTTCTAATAACATAATCTCAGTTTTATTCAGTTTCAAGGAGCTTTGTGCACTTTGACACCATTATGAATCAAAATGAAGTTTACATCCCAGCGTTCTTACCAGTCCTCACAATAAAAAAACCCCACAAAACACAAGACTCACGAAGGTCTAAACTGTCCCCCAGCAACTGAAACATTGGGAGAAATTGCCCACAAAAAATGGCTAGTCTCCTTGGCAAATATGAGCCTAAATGGATTTAGAAATTCTTTTAAAATTTTTATTTATCTGTCTTTGCCACATGGCTGTCAAGTACTGTGGTTTTGTTAGCACCACAATGTAAAGTCATTTCTAATCTGTTCAGGGCATGGATAATTGCCACTCATTGTGAGGAGTGAAAGTCTGTGATAAAATACTTACTGCCTGTCATCTGGGACTAGGATTTAGATTACTTGGGATATCTAGCGGTTTCTTAGTCATAATCTTGTTTGTTTCTTTTAAATACTGGCTGTTTAGATGCTTATCTTTCATTTAAAGTATTGACTAAACTTTTCAGCTCTAATTTTAGCAAAAAAGAATTAACCCTGATTAGTTGTAACTGATCAGTACATCAAATTACAGGCTTACATTTCTGGAACCAGTAACAATGTTCTCTCTTGTTTTGCACATCTACATTTTGATAGCTACTAAAGATGTTGACTGACTCCTGGCAGTTTAAATAGTTGATTATTGTGAAAATAATATTTACAATACTTTTCAATCTCCTAAAAGATGAAAACTCCCCAAATAGCAGGTTTTGTAATTCCCAGTGTGTCTGAAAACAGGCTCACATGTTTCTGTTCTGCACGTTTTTCTGCATGACAGATTTGGAAAGTTGTTCTACTAAGTTAGGTTCTACTCTGGGTAAGTGAGTGACAGGGGGTATAAGATAGAAATCTGAGTGTCCTGGTCATGAAGAGTTAGGTGCAGGACATGGGAAAAAGAAATTGGCTCAGATTCAGTTTATGTTTAGATTTCAAGGAATCCTTCAATTAAGCAAGAAAACTTGAAAATCCTTATTTTCATGGGGTTTTAATTGACAATAACAGCAACTTACAGGTTTGTGGGGTTTTTCCTTCCTAATATTGAAATAGTTAATGGCAATGAATATCACTTTATAAAGCAAGCAGATGTTTTTTCATGATAGTATTATAATATGCTTATTATACTATATACAGTATACATACACTCTGACCTCAGTGCTGGGGGAGATCATGGAACAGGTCATCTTGAGTGCTATCATACAGCACACACATAACAACCAGGTGATTAGGCCCAGTCAACATGGGTTTATGAAAGGCAAGTCCTGCCAAACTAACCCGATTGCCTTCTATGACAAGGTGACCTGCTTAGTGGAAGAGGCGAAGGCTGTGGATGTGGTGTACTTAGACTTTAGCAAAGCCTTTGACATGGTTTCTCACAGCATTCTGCTTGAGAGACTGACTACCAGGCCAGAGAGACTGGCCTGGACAGGCACACCCTCTGCTGGGTAAAAAGCTGTCTGGCCAGGCCCAATGAGTTGTAGTAAATAGAGACAATTCCAGCTGGAGGCTGGTCACAAGTGGTGCTCCCCAGGGCTCAGTCCTGCGTCCAGTTCTGTTCAGTGTCTTTATCAATGACTTGAATGAAGGGATGGAATGTTCCCTAAGTAAGTTTGCAGATGACACTAAGCTGGGAGGAAGTGTCAATCTGCCTGTGAATAGGGAGGCTTTTCAGTGGGATCTGAACAGGCTTTCTGAATGGGCTGAGACCAATGGGATGAGGTTCAACAAAGCCAATTGCAGAGTCCTGCACATAATAACACTGTGCAGCGATATAGCCTTGGGGAAGACTGGCTAGACAGCTGCTTGGCAAAGAAGGACCTGGGAGTGGGGGTGTTGGTTGACTGCAGACTGAATATGAGCCAGCAGTGTGCCCAGGTGGCCAAGAAGGCCAATGGCATCTTGGCTTGTATAAAAAACATTGCCAGAAGGTCCAGGGAAGTGATTGTGCCCCTGTACTCAGCATTGGTCAGGCTGCAGCTTGAATACTGTGTTCAGTTTTGGACCCTTCACAAGAAGGACTTCGAGGTCTTGGAGTGTGTCCAGAGAAGGGCAACCAGGCTGATGAAGGGGCTGGAGAGCAAACCTTACAAGGAGCAGCTGAGGGACCTGGGGATGTTTAGCCTGGAGAAGAGGAGGCTGAGGGGAGATCTTATCACTGCCTACAGTTACCTGAAAGGAGGTTGTAGAGAGGTGGGTGTTGTTCTCTTCAGCCAAGAGACAGGTGATAGGATGAGGGGGAGTGGCCTCAAGCTGCATCAAGACAGGTTCAAATTTGACATTAGGAAAAATTTCTTCACCAAAAGGGTTATTGGGCATTGGAACAGGCTGGCCAGGGAGGCAGTTGAGTCTCTGACCCTGGACGTGTTTAAATGACAGGTAGATGATGTGCTCAGGGATATAGTTTAGTAGAGGACAGGTATGGTTGGACTCGATCTCAAAGGTCTTTTCCAACCTTGTTGTTCTGTGTGTGATTCTGTGTATGTACAAAATACACATTTAGAATCAGTGTTCAGTAGGTTGAAATTGTTTGAATACACTAAACGATCATTCACAGTCTCAAAATGGGATTACTCAAAACCTTGATTATTATTGCAGTTTAAGCTTACATAAACTAACAGACATGCCATTTTTTTACAAATTATGATAATGAAAATTTTGATTGAATCTTCTATCATATTTTAAAGCTAAAGTTAAATATAAATATTAAGGATGAACAATCATAATCTGTGCTTAGACAAATTTTTAAAGCCCTTTATTTGCATGAATGTGGAAATCTCTATTTTTTTATTAAAAGATATGCCTAAATGGTAAAACAAAGGCTTAAAAAGATAGTAACAAAATGACAGTAAACAATTAATTCACAGAGTATCAGCATTTGTCATGTTCATGCTACTTTTAATATTGATGTTCAACAGTTCAGCACTGCTGTCCTGGTCCTAAACCTTCACAGTGTGGTGAATTGTGACATTTGTGAACACAGGGATTATGTTGAAATTGCACTTCAACATTCAAATATTTGATGGGTTACTGCATCCACCCTGTAGTTCTTGTTTGCTGCTTATGGCTGTGATCAGTGCCCATTGCTGTTCGTACCTGCGCTGCATGTTGGGGTGTTGTTTTCCCTGGGAAAAATGGTTACAGATAAAAACCACCCTAATATACTTGATAACCCCATGACTGGGTTATCTTCCCCACAACATAGCTATAGCTGAGGTGAATATGCTACCAGGCAAATTTGATTTAAAATGGAAGTTTCTAAAGCCTTTTAGAAATAGTTTCTAGGACTGTAGCTATAACCTATTGAAATGAATCTAAATTCTTCAGAATGTGATGGAAGAGATTGTATATGTGACAGATAGTAAGACGAATCAGTTGCTTCGATGGGTTAAAACATCACCCTCTCAGTCTAAATCCCATAGTGTGATACTTGTGTCATTTAAAATGGTGATAGCTGTGGGTATAGTGGTTCCTAGCTATAACAACAGCACTAGCGTAGAGTTTGACAGTAACATGAGTTTTGAGGACATCTTAACTCCCACAGATGCTCAGAAAACCCCACTCTGAGGTCTGAGTAGCTACATTGCCTGTTGTAGGGGTTCTTTCTGGCTCAGCTGCAGTGCTGGTTTCTGAGGTTTGGGTGGCCAGTGCCTATGGATCTGTTTTTCTTGTCTAGGTATTTGCTTATACCCTCCCATATGCCTTGCCACCCCTGACCCTTCAGCCCCAGGGAAGATCTCTTAGCAACATTCTTGAAACAATTTTTGGTAACGCATAAGACTAGAAAGAGTGAGCAACAGGCATATACTGGTCTGAACATCCCAGGGAGAGTCAAAGTTCTCAAAAGATGCTGTAACAAGCCTAAAGGAAAAAAGGGGGGTGAAAGCATCCCCCCCCGCCCCATCTTCCCCTTAAACTCAGTGTGATTATTAAATAATGCTAAGATATGTTGCCCAATGGATGGAAATGACAGAAATGCCACATAGAAATACCCTCTGAGGCTAACAGACACAGATGCTGTCATAAATCGATATCACACAGGACAACAAAATTAGAAACCTGACTGCCCTCCCCAAGGTGATAAACAACAGGACAGGGATTACGTAAAGTGGGTGTGGTTCATATACCAGAGCCAGGTGATCTAACAAAACCTCATAGTTGCCATCACCTCTTTGAACAACATGACAAACATCTATTACAGCTTTTTAACACAATGGGGTCAGATCTACTGTTATCACAACCCTTCGGGCACCATGTTGGGTGCCAAAAAGGACTGTGGTGGTTCAGCCCCAAACAGTGGCTAAACACCACATGCCTCTCACTCGCTCCTAGAGGATGCTGACAAAATCATTGTGAAAGGGTAACAGCCCATGGCAAATTTCACTTACACCCAATGATAACACAGAGTACTTTACCAACCCAACAGTAACACAGAGTACTGCACCAATGGGAGGACAGATCCAATTCCCCAGCCATACTCAGACTGCCCTGAAAGCACCCAGGAGCCCCCCTCCCTGACCATCCCCTTTTATGGGAGACTGATGCCAGGTGGTGTGGAAAACAGCCCAGGCTGACTCAGCTCCCCTGTGCTGGCTGCTTGGGGAGGGTAACTCTGGCCTGGGTGGAACCAGGGTGGTGACTTGTGTGTGTGAGACTCCTCTGTAGTCCACCCTAATACTGGTACTGGCTCCTAATTAACACTTTGGCACTCTTCTAATATAGCCCTTTTACTGTAATTACATATACATACAAATATATTACATTCTGAATGGTGAGATAGAAATTTTGTTTTAATTGTTTCCCCAGCCAATAGTTTTGTTTTATTAAATTGCTAATAATTGTCTGCTAAGAAGAAACATGCCCCAAGAAAGAAAAGGAATTATTTTAAAGGTCAGTATTACTTAAGCACTTGTTTCGTGCTTACAGCCGATTGGAGTTTGAAGTAATTGGAAAGAACACCAATATTGCAAGTGACAGATCAGAGGAAAAAGCTTACACCAAAGATTATATTTTGAATTTCCTCGGTGCCTCAAGGAAGTCAATGGCTTGGAAATGCATAAATACTTTATACAATAATGATTGATTGTAATACTAAGGCAAGGATTAAACTTGATTTCAGTTTCCCAAAGGAAATGCCATGGAAAATAAAATAATCTACACTATAAGAATTCTAAAGTGTATCTCTCAAATATTTATTTTCTTTATCTGAGGAGCCATAATGACAGACCATTTAAAAAAAAACTAATTAAGAGAAACTTTCCCTCCAGTGTTGCATCTACATTCTAACGCTCCTGCAGTGTGAATTAGTTTATATTTGCAAAAAGATACAAATGGGAATATGATCATTCTGTAGAGTTGCAATTTCACCTGACTTTTGAATTGCACCGTTGCATTTTCATTCATACGTAGCAAGCCTAGGAGAGGTTGCCCGAATAGTGATACAATGAATTTAGCAACTCTCTTCTTTTTCTGAATAAATTATTTATGCATTGTAATCTGGGCAAATAAGCTCAAAAGCACTTAAGAAAAGCTTGTCACCCATCAATTATTTGTTGTCTGATCTTTATGATAGCTAATTATTAAATGCATGTAAAGTATTTATTTTTGATCTAGATATGTCCGTCCTTTGTATTACACATCTTAGAGACCAAGGAATATCAAATTATTAGCATCAACTCACTTCTTACTCTATTATTCACTGCCTGGTATTTTACAATGTAAAAGGCATAATTATACAGTAAGGCATAATTATAGGGTAAGAGAGAAGTGTGAAGAGACAGATGATTTGAATAAGGAAAATATTTAAAAATTACACAGAATAAAAAGAAATATATTTAGGGACAAATGAGAAGAAACAAATCTTATGAAGATACTTCTGGAATAGCATCTTGTGATGCACTAAATGTATTAAACTTTCTCTCTCTTAATCATATAATTTTTCTTTATTAATGGAATCTTGTCCAGACAATGAAAAAAATTTACCACCATGACTTCTTCATTTTGGTCCATATTGAGTTACTTCTTGGCTTTATTATTCTTGCAGTTAGACTTAATCCATAGTGTACACAAATGAATAAAGAATCGTTTTCAGATCTTAGTTTTCTAAACTTCTTGGGATTACTCTGACTGTCTAAATTTCTGTTCTGAGAGTAGCAGTAACCTAATTCTGAAACCTGAGAAATCATAATACATTTTACATAACATGAATATCATCTCCATTTTTAAAAATACTAATTTTAAATATATCTTTGAAGAAATAACCTTTTTTTTTTTTTAAATAGAAAGTAAAATTTGTTCTCTTGTCTTCTCAATGATAACATCCTCCAGATGAGGATCAAAAACTATTACAATTTTTTAAAATTTTGTCACGGTTTATGATATCAACTACTACATTTGAGGAATAGGTAGATTAATTTCTAGACAATTGAAAAAGAATCAGTTGAGGGTACTTTGAACATGAATACACAGTGAGATTTAGATGTGGAACATGTGCTGGGTGTCTGGTTTCCTCTCATAAGCCCTTAATATTTTCTTGTCATGGGCTCATTCTTTGTCTCCCCTTGAAGGGCATGATCCCTACCAAGAAGAAGGAGAAGGAGAGCAGGAGTGTGTTTGGTTACAAGATTACAAGAATGGAAGCAGAACTGTTTCCACTTTGCAAAATTATCAAAGAAATAAAAGTAGCTTATGTATATTGTGGAAACAAAGCCTTACTGGATTTCCAAAAAGTACCTCTTGAAATGATCTGATTTTTCTGGTG
Source organism: Porphyrio hochstetteri (assembly GCA_020800305.1). NCBI lineage: Eukaryota > Metazoa > Chordata > Aves > Gruiformes > Rallidae > Porphyrio > Porphyrio hochstetteri. The sequence continues at coordinate 62,628,608 of CM036905.1, forward strand.
AATTCCATAAGTACTTTACTATTCACTTCAATGTATCTTGTTCATTTTCTTTGCATGACAATTTGGCACTTTGTCTCTTTGATCTAATATTTTGCTAAAGCAAAATTATAAAATTGCTCAAGCTTACACTGGAAATTTATTTCTTGTTCCAGTTATTTCTATTTAGTTTCAGAGGGTTTTTTTTCAGACAAGTATCATTACTGAAGGTTTATTAGGAACTGTTACCTTTAAATTAGTTTTCTTTTTCAAATATCATCCTCAAATTTCATAATACATTTTTATTTGTTCCATAAACAGTCTTTGATGTTTCTCTTAAAACTGATGTAGATACAGAACTAAGCACTTGTTCAACTTGATTTAAAAAATATTGCGTAAACATCAATATTTATCTTGAAATGGAATCAATTTTGATTGATAACTATATGTTTAAACAACATAGTTGAAGAGATGCAGGCTCTCAAGATGTATTGGTTACTATTAGATCCAGTTAATCAATATGTGAATTACGTGCCTAGCAGTTTAAAAGAATACGGTTTGTCATAAGCTACATGGCCTGTAGCTGGGAAGTCTGACACACGGCTCTGCGGTCACACTGGCTTTCCTCAATTTTGTTTTCTTGCACATTTGCATCTGTTTTAACTCAGAACCCAAATCCAAATGAAGTTCATAAAAGCAGATGAAGGGTAAAAATAAGACTAAGAGTTCATAATCTAGTTAGTTATTTCTAAACTGAGATATATAATGTGACCTATATGACATAACCTGTATGAAATTGTATTTTGCAGTTGCAGTTAGTCCATGGTAGATCTGTATTTCCTCCAGGACGCAGGAAAAGACTGGAAACTATAGTGAGTTTCAATCCAGTGAATTAGTCACCAAAAAACAAGCATACTGCTAACATGTACAAACAACATTGCTTCTTGAAGCTGCTGTAGGTAAAAACCATAGACTTCCTAGACTGTTTTACCTTTTTCTTCCTCAGTCTTATGACCTCCTGCCCACAAACAGTGTAACATCCCCGTTAGTTTTCCTGTTTTTACATCCCTTTGAAGACAGGTCTGAGCTGTTACTGTGGTACAATTTGAGGATCTCATTTAGCATCCACCCAGGACCAGCTGTCCAGGTGGCATACAGTTGGGGGCAATTTTAGCATGAAACAGATTTAGTTACTTCTGCAAAGAAAATATGCCTACAGGGTAAGGAGATGAGTTTTTAGGGACTATCTTGTGGTATAATTCCTTTTTGATAACTGTAAATATATGACCTGTATTTATGTATTTTAGGTAGTCCAAAATCCTCCAAACGTATCCCACAAGAGATGTCATTCTCTCCACTTCTTGGTCTCCCCTTAAAATATTCTATTCTCAAGTGACAAAAATTAAGATATTTTGGTGGTTATTCATTTACTAGTATGTCTGTGGAACAAAGAAAGAGCTTTGTACAAGGTCTCACATAAAATTACATTTTTATGAAGATCTGAACTGAGGATGAGGTCTTCTTCAGACTGTATCTCTGTCACAGCTGATATCATGCACTCTCCAGCTGTGAGCAGAGGAGATGAGGTTGTTCTGATTGTATAAATGAACTTTATTTTGCCTGCACAAAAGCATTTGCCCAAGATCAGGATCAGGAGGGAGAGTGATGTGGCAATGCTGTGGCAAACACTTAGGAATTCCTAGCACCACTGGGGAGTCAGGGACTGGCAGCCGCTCTAGGACATCTTTAGTCTTAAATCTCAGCCAGATGCTGCAACAGCCAGCTGCAGATTATTTTTTATCAAGTTTCCACTTGCAGCTTTCGTGGGCTATAGAAGAATGTTGAATTTCTTATCCTGGGATTCATTTGTGATTTTTTTTCACCCCGCTTCTAACAGTTAGGTACTGTTTACATATTTTACTTTTAATTTCCATTCATTTCAGTTATTTTTCATATTTTTGCCATTACCTTGTTAATTTGCTTCCCTGCTTACAATTTAGTGCACTTTTTAAAGCTGCTTCATTTTGCAGAAAAGACTTTACTGTTAACCAGGTAGCGGAATGTGTTTCCTGTGTTTACATTCACAATTCTATTTTGACATAAAGATGAAAAAGAGACTGGAAATGAGAGCTCCCCCTGAAAGTGAGCTATATCAAAAGGTAGCATGGCCCATGTTGCTGCTGACTGTAAAGGAAGAGTTAGCAATCAAAGCACTGAAGGAGAGCATGCATAATACTGACCCACCAAGCTCTAGATTCTACTGTATGAAAGTATTCAGCTCTCCCCTGATATTACTGTTTGTCAGCCCAGGTGGCTCTGATTTCTATCTTTTCTCATTTCGGTTGATTTATCAGGAAAATTGATTATGCAGCATGTAGCTGAAGCCAGTATCTGTCATGGTGTCATATTTTCACATTGTCTCTGACTTGGCCTTGCAATTTACTGCCTATTTTCTTTATATTTGGATTGTAAATTCATTCTGAGAGAAACCATACCTTTCTGTGCTTTCATACCAAACGATACAATGAAATACTAGGCCGTGGGGGTAGGGTTTCTAGTGCAAATTTATAAAAATGATTTAATATGAAATATTTTTTTTTTGTGTATAAAGTGTTATGACATAAGGAGTGAAGGAAAAGTTATATTACTTTCACTTGGTTCATCCAGAGCTGATGTCCAATATATTTGAGCTTAACGAGAAAGTATTTCCAAGTATTGTACTGCTAGTGGAAAATACTTCCAAAGCTATGTATGCATGAGGTGATATATTTGAGTTTATTAATATTTTCAAATTACATAAAAGCACAAGCTTTCTTTGTCAAGTTTTGATAGTTTAGGTCTTGTCCCTTCAAAAGAAGTTCACTGTTTTAGACTTGTCAGCCTAACTAACTTTACAGAGAGACATCTGAGGTCAGACTAGTAAGTCAGGATAGAGGAATCCCTACTATATAAATTGGTAAGTCCATCCTTCAAGAGGAATCCATCCACTGGATTTAGGATGCAGATTAATTTTTGGAATTAAAGGTTCCCAAAATATTAAGGCTTTCTTGGGATTTAGTTTAGCAAGATTCACTGCGTGAGGAAACTTTCCGATGTCGTTGGTCTTGCCACATTAACAGATCCAATGCAGGCTACGGCTGATGATCCTCTCATATGGGTCCCAGCATGACTTTTTTTCTTGATGGAAAATGGTGCAGAGGTGCTAGAGGCATTACTGCCTGGTACTTTTAAGCCGTGGTGAATTATTTATGACATTATGGCTACCATAGAAACCGATTTCAACTCAACAGAAATTCAATTCATGGAAAAAGCTTTTGAATCTGAATCATTCATATGTTGTTAGTACTAGAAGATTTGCCAATGCAGTCAAGACTTTTTAAACTTGCGGTCCCTTGGAGCAATAGTTTTATTCAGAGATTTTGAGACTCTGACTGTATCCGTGATGTGGTCCCTTGGGCTGTCTTTTTAAGGGATCCTCAACAAAAACTAACATTCTCCACATGTGCATTCATAGTATCATCAGTTTCTAAGTAAGTGAAATAATCTGAGAGCTTAATTGACTTTGTACAGCTGAATATTCAGAATATCAGAGCCCAATACTGTACCATCAGGTTCTCATAGCTATTACATATGAGGTAGGTTTCCTGTTTACTAACAAATTTTCTTGGTTGTAGATGTTCAAGGTGTCCCTGCTTACTGCATGGGGGTTGGACTAGATGACCTTTAAAGGTCCCTTCCAACCAACCTAACACCTTCTATGATTCTGTGATTCTAAGATATTTGACATTGCCTGGGGTTTTGATTTAGAAAATTTATACAGCAATATTCTGAAATCACAACACGGGCACAATCAATAGCACTATACAGTGAAGACATAATGAACCTAATTCCCATTACTGTTCTCTATATGCTGACTGTCATGGCACTGGACATTCCTAGGTCCTGTGAAGGGATACATAGGTTTGCACCCACTCAAAAATGTTGCTCTCTTCAAAGTCAGTTTTGCTGTTTCTTCAGTATTTGTATTCTTTGTTGGGCTGAGCCACCTACACACCTCCCCCATACAGGTATGTACAGGCTCAAGAAGAAAATATTTTCTCTTGACTGTTTTTAAGAAGACTATTGACATAACCTGTTGACACACTCAACTGATACAGCCATTTATCAACAATAAAGGCCATTCTCCAGTCTCCTTGGTGTTGAGATGAGTTCAACTTGCTTTAGGACAGCTATGCCACTTCCAACATTCTTTTCAGAATGTGGTGGTTTGGCCCTGGCTGGAGGCCAGATGCCCACCAAAGTTGCTCTATCACTCCCCTTTTTCAGCTGGGCAGGGGAGAAAATAAATATTGAGAGGCTGAGGATTTGAGATAAGGACAGGGAGAGATCATTCTGCAATCAGTGTCACAGGCAAAACAGACCCAACACAGAATAAAGGACAGAAAACTAATTTATTACACTGCACTGCACACCCAGTGACACTAGAGATGGGTCATGAGAAATGCAACCTTTCCCTACCCCTCCCTTCTTAGCAGACTCCACTTTAGTCATGATTTTGCTCCCTTCTTCCCCCTGCTAAGTGTAGCACAGAGAGGGGCAGGGAATGGGGAATGGGGGTTTCGATCTGTTCCTCACGAGTTGTTTTCCTTTTTAGTAGGGGGGGGAGGGCAGGCATTCCTCACACCCTTCCCCTGCTCCAACGTGGGGTCCCACCCATGGGAGACAGTCCTCCACAAACTTCTCCAACATGAGTCCTTTCCCATGGGGCTTCAGCTCTTCACCAGCTGCCTCAGCGTGGGTCACTGCTATGGGGTGCAGCCATAAATCATAGAATGTCTCTCAGTCTCTCAGGCCCAGACTGCTCCAGCCTGGTCCCTGACAGAGTCACAAGCTCCCCCATCAAGCCTGTGCCAGCGTGGATCTCTTTCTCTCTCTTTCTCTGTCTCTCTTTCCATGGGCTGCAGATCTGCGTCCAGAAGCTTTCTCCAATGTGGGTCACAGCATCTTCTGTATGTCTCCACCTGTTCCAGCGTGGGGCCTCTCCATGGGCTGCAGGTGGGCTCTCTGCTCCCTGTCATCTTCCATGGGCTACAGGGGAGATACCTGCTTTTTATTACATGATTAATTCTCTGGTACCAAAACAAAGATTTGTTTTTAAATGTTTTATAAAGATATCTATGACATAGTATTCAGATATTACAGACAAAGTCTTTAAAGAATAATTTAAAAGAAATAGAAATTTACGTTCATATTTTAAAATTAAGATAAAAGTTCTTAAGTTCAAAGTGCTGTTTGAAGACCTAGTAAAGACTGCATGCATATATGATCATATAGTTTTACATAAACTATCTAATAGCAGACATAAAATCATTCAAATCTCAACATAATTTGTAGAAAAATAGCAAATCAAGTTGAATAGGCATCCTGAGGCAAGGCAGAAAATACAACCTTATGCAAAGCTCAGCGTGACCAGAGGGGAAGGATATTTTCAAGTATTTCTATTTCAGCAGATATGGGCTTGTGTGTCTATGTATATAAAGTGCAATAAAGGATAATTTTTATTATCCCTTTTATTTTTGTAAAAATGGCCTTATACAGTTCTTATATTTCATTTTTTTTCCTGTTGTGAAAGTCTTTTTATATGATCGCAATGCTTGGGTTTTAGTTTGTTTGAATTTTGGTGGGTTTTTTGTTTCCAAAAAGGTCTAAGAGGGAGCAATGAACACTGATATGTTGTCACTGCATTTTAATTCATTAGTTTTGTTCTTTTTGGCCACTAAATGCAGTCGAAAAATAACTCCAAAATTTAAAGAACTGTACTTCTCTTAGATGACCATTTACTCTCTCTCTCATCAGATTACATTGGTTTCTCAGTGAATAAGGCATATATATTTCACAGTAAAAAAACCCAAAACATATTATTAATTTATTCCAGCTCAGTGGCTTATTCATAAGGTTGGTAAAAAATTTGAATTAATAGGGAATGGAAATGTTAGATACAGACAGTTTCACAAAATACTGAAACCAAATTGATTCATAAAAGACGAGAAGGAAAAGAGGTACCTCAAGGTGCCACCCTCAGTCCCATGATATGAACTGATTTTTTGCATTCCGGTAGTGCTAAGATGTCTACCTACATAGATACCTTCAGGACTTCTAGTAAATACAAATGTGATGATTGCATACTAAATATAATGCAGATATCTGGCCTTCTGTCTGACAAAGAAGTCAGATTTTCAGTACATCAAGCAGGTCGAGAAACAGACAGGGTACTCTGCCCAGGTATACTGAGGCATTGCCTTTCCAAACTGTTGGGTGATTTAGCTCACACAGGGATTTTTCCTGCCAGGTTACCCACAGAAAGCTTACAGACAAACTGTGAGAGCTGCAGTACCTGTTAGACCTGAAGGTAGGCTAGGATGCAGGCTGCATGGCCACACCTGGGACTGTTTTACAGGCAGCTGGGATGTAAACTTTGGCACATAACAAGGATCTCTGGAATTATCTTCTGCTTTATTTCTGATGCCTTTATTTCATCTTTTACCTCCTCTTCACAGCTTTTATTAAACAATAAAAACACTGAAGTGCTAAGCTAGATGTCTGAGTGAAACATATATTGAGATTTTTTGGGAACTAATGGGTGTTGGCAATTACTTTTTGTGATGAGAGGGATTTAAGGGCTACAGACTGAGAGCATTGCATGTCTCTAAATCAAAGTTTACAAAGTGTAGTACAGTATGATTGCTGTAATTATTAGCTATCTTCACTACACTTAAGTCCCACTGCTTTTTTTATGAGTAGAAAAATACATTCCCTAGATAACAAGAAACTAGTGACATATCATTTTCTGCAGGATTTATGTTCTCTCTGTTTAGAAAAATCTTGCTTTTATGACCAGGAAATTATCTACCTTTTTCCCTATCAAAAATACTAAATCACATTTCTCTTGATTGATGTATTTCTCTACAATTTGAAGAAAATTTCCCTTTTTACAGAGGAACCAGAAGGTAAATGTTTTGTTAGTAATTTATGCAAATAAACAATTGTTCAGTTTTACCAAATTAAATTAGGACCCAGAATTTTCTTCTGGAAAGACTATCGTTTATTAAATTTTGCTTTTCAGGGAATTGTAGTATCCTCTTAATGGGAATGATCACTTTTTTCTTAGTTTTCTCACTTGATGACTTGTTTTTCGTAGATACAGCAAATATTTAATGAGTGAAGGGAGGTTTCTTTATTTACTTTATCTTTTTTTATTAGCTTTCTGTTTTATTGAAGAGATACTTCCAGATCATTATTTACAAATTTATCTCCTCCTTCTGCTCAGTTACCCATCAAAGTAAGCATTAGCCACATTCAGAAACCTGAAAGACTATGGTGTTTGAGCAAGTTAGTTGCTATTATCTGTTAATTGCTTATCAGTTTATCAGGGTAAGCACAGAGTTTAATACAGGAGAACCATCATGGATATTTTGGCGATACTTAAAACTTAGTCTCATTTGTGAGTGCTGGCACTTGAGTCCTGTTGATCTCATTCATTCACTGCTTGGAAAGGTACCAGAGGAAGTCACCCTGGTGAAAGATGGTGGAAAGAGTGCCTGGGTGAAAGCTGCTCATGGGCTCTAACTGTGGCTTTCTGCTCAGCTGCAGTAAAATTTTCCTCTAAAGTTAATAAGCTTTTCGATTGGCTTCATATAATTGACGGGTCGGGTCTAGATAGAAAGCCTACAGAGTTTTTCCACTGTTGAGACTGAGTTTCTTTGCACTCACAGACTTCAGGAGGCTACCAGGGCAAAAGGAGGAGAGTACAGCCATAAGGTTTTGAAGCACTCTGATCTGCTGTGGGACCCTAAGCTTCAGTTGTATATCGTGTGATTGCTGTCTTGTGGCTGTCATCAGAAAGATAAACAACCAGTTTAGGAAAGATGGAATATTACCTGATTTAGCAGCATCGCATGGTGATATATAGTTAGGCAAACAACTTTGAGAAGATTTGTGAGGTTACAGTGCTAATGCATTTCCACCCAGCTGGCAGTTATGAGCGCGCTCTGAAACCAGTGTTCCACTTCTGTTAGATTTCTTGTGTTTACTTTTGGATATTTACCTGTTTGGGTTTTTTTATAATGGTATTGTTTCTGGAAATATATTATAAATAAATATACTCAAGGAGAAATATGTATTTAACATCCAAATGTTTACAGAAGTCACCTAGTTTGAGGGGTTTGGTTTCGATTGGATTGGGTTCTTTTAATTTCTGAACCTTGGGATGAGCATATCTTGGAGAAATACAAATCATAAACTAAATATTACACAGTAAAATGCAAGAAATTGGTGAAGTATTTCTATGCAGTGAATCTGACACACATCTAGAGGCAGGTGGGAATGAGTCGGTATGTGTTCTGTTTCACAGGAGAAGAATGATGTAAACATGGGTTTTTTATGTTGCAAATACACCAGGAATTCTGAGAATCAGTATTATTAAACTCATGCTTTCCATTTCACTTGATTCTAGCTACTGCGAATGCAGAGTGATAAAGAAGGACTAAAGTACAGTAGGGTTCTAGTGTGTTACGAAATTTAAACATCAGGGAAGAGGGCTTTAAAGTAAAGTTGCCACGGGAAGGGAACCTCCATCCATCCCACTCTTATCAGTTTGATACCAGTGCCAGCAATAGATGCCCAGAGTCAGGAGAAGGATCGCGGGTCAGGAATGCACCTGAAGGGTGGAAGCAAGGGCCAGTAGCCTGCAAGGAATACAGAGAAACTGCCCAAGCAGCCAAGGATCAGGTTTGGAAGGCTAAAGCCCTGAGAGAATTCAATCTAGTTGGAGATGTCAAGAGAAATAAGAAAAGCTACTATAACTACACCAGTGATAAAAGGAAGGCTACGGCAAGTGTGATCCCCTCCAAAAGGAAATAGGAGACCTAGTTACCTAGGATATGAAGAAGACTGAGGTGTTCAGTGATTTTTTTTTTTCCCTCAGTCTTTACCAGTGAGTGCTCTAGCCACACCTCCCAGGCCTCAGAAAGCAAAGGAGGGACTGGGAGAATGAAGAACCACCCACTGTAGGAGATCAGGCTTGAGAACATCGAAGGACATTCTGCACCTTCAGGTGCAGAAGTCCATGAGACCCAATGAAATGCATCTGCCAGTCCTAAGGAAAATGGAAAGCTGGCCAAGGGACTGTTTATCAGGGAGTGTAGTGACAGCATAAGGGGTAATAGCCTTAAGCCAGAAGAGGGTAGATTTAGATTAGATATTGGGAAGAAATACTTTACTGTGAAGCACTGGCACAGGTTGCCCAGAGAAGCTGTGGTTGCCCCCTCCCTGGCAGTGTTCAAGGCCGGGTTGGATGGAACTTTGGGCAACCTGGTCTAGGGGAGGGTGTCCCTCCCCATGACAGGGGGCTAGGATGTCTTTAAGGTCCTTTCCAACCCAAACCATTCTATCCTGCTATGATTCTACAAAAGTATTTAATAGTCTGTATGTGTGTGTTTGTGAGTGTGCATCTATTTTACTAAAACACAACCTTAGAAGTGTAATTTTTATTTCATCTCCCCTTCATGTGACTCTTTCAGATCTTGTGGGGATAACTGTAATCCTAAACTGAGCTTTCCTGAATGGACGACCTCAAAGCTGTCACGTACGCTTTGTCCTAAACCTTCTGATCTGTGTTTATTTAGTTATCTGGAGACATAATGTAGTAAGAAGAGACAGATGTAACACTGAATCAGTAGTAATATAGTAGGATAATGAACTTCAAACAGAAACAGTAGCTCTGCAGCACCTCAAAGGCAACTGGGCTTGTTTGAAGTGTAACTTGCATTGAGAGCACTAGATCTGGATCAGCAAATCTGATTTTGTTTTCAAAGTGACAGTCACACTTCAAACAAGCCCAACTCCTAAAGTGTGTGTGAGGATTAGGTAGCAAACCTTTCTGTGACAGACACTTGTAGCAAATATTTTAAACATGACTTCAAAGAAAAAAATCTTTGCTTGCCAGTTTCTGAATCTTCCTTTTTAAGGAGGAACGCTGATAGTGTTAGGTGGAGTCATGTAAACTATGTAACTAACAAAACTTTCTTCCAGTTCGTATGCTGTGAAAGGTTTATGTGAGGTGATCATATAAAATACGTAAGTAGTTCTGGAAAGATTTACAATAAAACTCAGGAATGCACATACATTTTTCATCAGAACAGGTACCACACCATTTTTTAGCAGTCACAGACTAGGTCCCAATTTTAGGGCACTGTCCTGCTGGTAGTCTTTCTGTTCTCTGGCATTGCAGAGACACTACTTATGCCTGAAAGACTAAATGGAAGATGTGGACAGAGAAGGATGAATTGCCTGTATTTGGAGAAGAATCAGCCTCTGGACCACCTGTCCAGAGGGCAGCTCAAAAATTAATACCTGATGAGGCTTTATTTTTATGTAAATCTCTTATTTATTGAATGCAGTCACAGGATTCCTGCAGAGCTCTTGATAAGCAGTATTTTTTCTTCTATATTGAACATACTTAAGAGTGCTCCATGTATAGAGGATGTATTCTATACTTTTTTTCTCCTTTCATGAATCTTGGTTTGTCTACTGCAGTTTTTTAAGTTAATTGCAATAGTAGAGACCAAATGAAAGATTACTCTTAAAAATCTCAGTAAATCAAGGTTTAAGCAAGTTTTAATGTTACTTCTATTGTACATAAAAAAGCCAGATGTTCTATTAGATTGCTGGAAAGAGCAAAATTGTGTTTCCTTCTTGAGGTATGTTTGTGCCAAGAGCAGAACTGGGTTTCGTTCTTGAGGTACATGTTGGTACTTTGTGAGTATTGGATAACTGTTTAGACTGACTGCAAGGAGAGCAAATTAACATAAGAAGAAAAAGTCATATGCTTTCAGTAAAAGGGTGTGGTAGTTTTGCGTGGCTGGGTTCTGGTGGAGAAGGGGGCGCTGCAGGGGTGGCTTCTGCAAGAAGCAGCCAGAAGCTCTCTGCAGGCCAGAGAGAGAGCAAACACCAGCTGGGCTCAAGGCCAGAGGCGTTGTTGACCAGGGCTGAACCCATCAGCAACGGTCAGAGTGCCTATGGAAATCACAGTCAGGAGGAAAAAAATGCAAGCAGCCGTATTCTGCCACAAGAGAAGGAAGTGAGAAGATATAAGAAACTGTGCAGACACCAAGGCCAGGGAAGAGGGAGTTGGGAGGAAGTGCCCCAGGTGCCAGAGAGAGAGATGCCACTTCAGCCCGTGGAGAAACCCATGGTGGAGCAGGTGTCCCCCCACAGCCCATGGAAAAGGCCAAGACCCCACCTGCAGCCCATGGAGAGGCCCCATGCTGGAGCAGGTGGAGACATACAGAAGATGCTGTGACCTGTCTTGGAGCAACCCTCTGCCAGCATTTGCAGCCCATGGAGAGAGAGACACAGAGATGAGCAAGAGATCCATGCTGAAGCAGATTTTCAGGGGGCGGGGGTGCGCTTGTGACCCCGTGGCAGACCAGGCTGGAGCAGTCTGGGCCTGAGAGACAGAGAGACATTCTATGACTTATGACTGCACCCCATATCAGTGACCCATGCTGAGGCAGCTGGTGAAGAGCTGAAGTACTGTGGGAAAGGACTCATGTTGGAGAAGTTTGTGGAGGACTGTCTCCCATGGGTGGGACCCCACGCTGGAGCAGGGGAAGGGTGTGAGGAATGCCTTCCCCAGCTAAGAAGGAAAACAATTCGTGAGGAACTGACTGAAAACCCTATTTCCCTATTTCCTGCCCCTCCCTGTGCCACAATAAGGGGAAAGAAGGCACAGTTAGTACTTATTGTTGCCAGGAAAAAGATCAAATACAATTTATGTAAAGAGATCAGTGGATGGATGAGATCAATTAGTCTTGATTCCACTTTTACTTGAAAAGTCTTTTCTGGAAATAAAAAAGAAAAACACCACCTTTTTAACTTAATTTTTTTTTTTGGTAGAACCAGTATGTGTAATATTCTGAAGCTTGGGGGTTGTTATTTAAAATAGAATCAAGCATGTTTACATTTTCTCTGTCTATCTTTTCTATAATTCACTGAGCAAATTAATTAAAAAATGGGAAACAGTGGAAAACAGCCAAAATATTGGATACTTTTCACTTGATTTTGAAAAGTAAAGAAAAAAAAATTTAAAGATATTTAAGATATTGGATTATTTAATGTAATGTATGTAGTATGATATTTCACACTCTGAAAGGGACAAACATACGATTTTACTGTGGAAGGAAGGATGCATTCTGAATCAAAATGGCAGACTTGTTGACCTATTACTAATAGCAAAATGAGTGACCATAGATAAAATATACTGAGAGACAATGCTGAGAAAGAAGGGAAGGAGACAAGTGTCAGAACAGTATGTGTTCCCCAAAATGAGGGAGAAGGAGAGGTCACACTGTATTTCGTCAAGTTTGCCTGAAGAAAACAACAAGCTGCTGTGTGGAGAAAGAAGTCGAATCTAGAAAAGTAAAGAGTTTGAGAAGTGAGTCAGGCATGCTAAAAATCAACCACAGTTGTAAGCTGAAATTGGCAACCAAAATAAGCTTAACATTCCTTACCAACATTGTAAGACAAGGCCTATTCTGTTTACTCATAAGTAAGTGTTGCTTCTTACAGTCACCTTTCATATATTCTCTCTGTCAGGATTTATTTTCAGTTATTTCTCAGGGCCATGTACTGACCTCAATCTGCCTTATCATGAGAGTTTTATATGTGCATGTATGGGCTGAAGCCATTCTCCAGTCTGTAAAGTGCTTTCAATAATCTGCATATTGTCCAGGGTGATTCCCTTTATACCTTTCTGTTTATTTTAGTTAATGGGTGGGGGGAGGAAAAAGTATTATAACATAAAACTCAGTACTGGCAGTGGTAGGTTTTAGTCTTCTAATTCAGTACAGCAGTTTATTATTCACTTATACTACTGTTATGTGACCATTTCACATATTTAAATATACTTCAGATTAATTGGAATAAAATCAATTCCATTTTCCATAAAATTATTTTATGTATTAATTGTAGTCTTCCATTTTGGACTGTATTTTGCTCTTTATTAATAGATGGTAAATTTCTAACTGTAGAATAGTAAATTGTCATCAGTGTTGACACCATGCAATATTTAATCTCTCAAGACATACTGATATAAATATCTTTTATGCTAAAGAATGTAACTTTTTAAGTAATGATATACTCTGGTCTTCAACATAGCTACACCTGCCAATTATTTATGTACTTTTAGAGGAAGTAAATACAAATATCTGTAAAAGAAAGGCATTGATTTTTAAATGGAAAAAAGTTGTTGATAGTTTCCCTTGTTTTATAGTTGATTCACTTCCATACCCAAGTAGTCTAATTTGAAGAAAAAAACCCACAGTCCAAACTAACAAGATTTTCATCTCACTTCTGAAAAGTGTGCTGCCATAGTCTTACATGAATAATAATTCTACAAAATAGAGTGCAGTAGAACATTCTGAAGTATGACTAATTACAACACATTGTAATCCAGGCTGCAGTTTCGTCCTACACCATCTATAATATTATGAGTTGTTTTAAAGTCACCCACCCGAATTACACATTCAGCTGGATTGTATTTACAGGTGTTTATATGAGCGATGTTTTACCTCTATCCTGATTCAGTAATAATCCAACAGGTGTTTAGTTTGGTTAGAGACTCTGTGCCTCAGTGTTCTGAAGACAGAATTGATGTTGTGAACTGCAAAACATGAGAATTTGAAATTTTCCATTTGTCTTTTTTAAGGGAAAAAACCCCAACCTTGAATCTCATTCTTATTCATAAATATAGGAGAATGGCTCTAGTTTGGTATGATTGAATTTGCTACTTTATAATAATAACAAATATTTAAAAGTTGGCAATATTTTTATAATCTTTAACATTTTCTTCTTTTGAATAAGTCCTTTGAAGCTGCAAGCTCTTATAGCTTGATGCTAAGGATGACAAATAAAGAATATCGAATTTTTTAGCATCCACTTAAGCCTTGTGCTTGAGATGAGTGTTTTTAAATTTTGTGAACTCACATCTGCTATCATGACATGAAGAGTCTCACAGAACACAGGAACTTTTAGATAAATAAAAATCTGTTGTCAATTTTATCATTCCCCTTTTTCCTTTTCCTTCTGTTTTATTATTACTGTATGAAACCTAACTTTGGGTTCACATCCCTATACCCACTGTGTGGACATTATTCGTCAGAAAGAGGACATTTTAGTGACCAGTATACAACAGATAAAACAGAGCACCAAATCTAAATTATTTAAAAATAGAGGGAGTGTGAAAAATTATTGAAACAGCAAATTGCATACTTTATTCAGCAGTTTTTTAACTGAAGAACAACTGACTGTGAAAAAATCAGGAATGTCAAATGGCCACTTTTTATCTGGTGTTGTGTACAATTTACTTTTTTACATGACAGATGTGCAGGCTAATTTGGGAAATACTGGAACACCAGTTTGTTTAGCTGTTTGGTACTGATTAGAGAGTTAGACTTGGGGCACTGTTGTGGTTGTACTAATTTTTTAGATTGATTGTAAAGCCACATGGGTTGCATTCATGTTATTATTTCCCTAGTTTCAAGTAAAAACTATCGTGGCAGATTGGTGCACTTTTCTTCTGTGCAGAGTGTCAGATTTCTTCCCAGAGTTGTCCAGGGTGAGAAAATCATTGCCAAAAATCGAGCTATTGTCATAATACACATGTTACTGGGGAGAGTCACTTTGGCTTTTAAAGCCTTAGGAATTAATATATATAGCAAATGCCAGGAAAGTTAGGCAGAACACATCACAAGTTCTGACAGTCATACATTTTTCCCATTACCTTTAAATTTATCTAGGGGTACAATCACGTGGACGAATATTTTAATAAATAAAGGGTTTTTTTTGTTTGGCTTTTGAAATAGAATCATAGAATAGAATCATAGAATGGTTAGGATTGAAAAGGATCCCAAAGATCATCAAGTTCCAACCCCTCTGCCATGGGCAGGGACACCTTCACTAGACCAGGCTGCTCAAGGCCCATCCAACATGGCCAACCTGGCCTTGAACACTGCTGGGGAGGGGGCAGCTACCACCTCCCTGGGAAACCTGTTCCAGTGTCTCACCACCCTCGTAGTGAAGAATTTCTTCCTAATATTCAGCAAAAACCATTTGCCCTCATCCTATCACTACATGCCCTTCTAAAAAGTCCCTTCCCAGCTTCCTTGTAAGCCTCTTCAGATACTGGAAGGCCACTGTAAGGTCTCCCCTGAGCCTTCTCCAGGTTGAAATACAATGTTTGTTACTCTGTTCTAAAAATCATGAAAGTAACGTGATACAGCTGTTGAATTTAGATGACATTTATATAAAAGTCAGGTTACATATGCTGCAAAGCTAAATCAAAATGTGTACATCCAAATTTATTCAGTATAATCTATAGTAGTAATCAGACATATGTATTTTATCTAGTATAATACTTAGTTCTCCAGTATTCTTTTTGGATGTATTCTAGAAACAGGTTTCTTGTTTGGTTTTTTTTTAAGGTACTGAAAAGAATTAGGGGTATTTTCTTTTTGCTCAGAAAAAAATCATTTATACTTGGATTAATTTGGGACCACAGTTATAATGGTAAATCCTTCATTCATAGTTGTAAGCCATCCACAGAGAAGCAACACTAATTCAAGATTATTTCTTCTACATGGAAAGGGATGTCTGAACAACTAAATATGTGCAAGATTAGTTCAAAATCTGATGTAGATTCAACTGAATATTTAAAGAAGGAATTTCTTGATAGCAGTTCTTCATTTGTCCCATTTTCTGTTCAGTGAAGAAGTTCATTGGGAAGTTTTTTTTTCTTTCTTACAAGGAGCCTTAGATGTGTACTTGTGTGTGGGTAAGTGTTTGCATATTTCTGAATTTCAGTCCTGCCCACATTTCTAAAGAAAAATAACTGAACAATATATGAAGTATGAGGTCACAAGTCCACTCTCTTAGGTAATAGAAATCTCACCCTCTTCCTTTTTCTCTATGAATTAATGAACTCTCACATTGTCACATTTAAACACTTTCCACATTTTAAATCTCTTGTAGACCAATAAATAACCCAAACCACTGTGGATGATTCCTTGATAGTTTGAAAGATGTTTAGTGTCTATCTATGAGCCACTAATATGACACCTGAAGAAAAGCACCTTATTTCTTGTCTGAGAAAGTATGGTACGAGTCAAAAAATGTAACACTCGGTTCAAATTAGAGATTCAGTAGTTCAGCATGATGTGGTGCATATTATCTGTTACATAATTTACTACTAGTGGCCAGCTTTCTTGAAGGGGTAAAAATAGAAGCCCCCAGTATAAAATTGGGGAAAAGAAAGACTAGATCAATTTTACTTAGATTTAGGTGTGGGGAAGTGCAGAAAACTCTCCATGCAAACAGCATTACAGTGCAAAATGATCTGGTAATATTTTTAAGAGACTAATTCAGAGACTCCTTTACAATTGTGAAAGTATGATTTTTTATGTATGCCGAGACCCGAATTTTTGTCCTGAGATCCAGATTTCCTGTTTCCACCTGGATCCTGTTACAATACAATATTTCAGGATACGTATTTTCTGACATAAAATTTGTCTGCAAATGAAATCTCATGTTGAGCAGAAATGTAGCAAGAAACTTTTCAGAAGTCTGACACCAAATCCTCATATTTAAGTCTTGCATTCAACCTAATCTTTTGTAGTAAGAAGATAAACAGTGAATGGCACTGAGAATTTTGCAGTGTTTTGTCTCAACGAGGTTGAAATCTGTGTTCTAGTAATGATGAAATTACTAAAATAAATCTTTTGTCATGAAAAAAGCATGGAGAATTTCCAACAGTATTTCCAATGAATGAATAGTAAGAAAAGAAAGAAGCTACATTCCCCCACCCAGAAAAAAAAAAAAAATTGGATTGGATGAAAACATAATAAATGAAAGGTTTAAACTCTGAGGGAGTTGCTGTAGACAGTGATTTCCTATGTTAAATGAGTGTCATCTAAATTTGTCGGAAAGCAAATCAGTTGGCATAGCTTGTGTTGAATGTAAAATAAAATGGATAAAACCTTACCATTCTTTCTTCATGCAGAGTTCAGTTCACTCATTCATTCCTGAAATGAACTGTCATTCAAAGATGGAAAATCCAGAAGAGATTTTAAGCCAAATCTCCCCAGTGTCTCTGAAACTGAAATTTGCATGGGTTTGGGTTTTTGGGGTTTGGGTTTTTTTGTCTTACAAAATTTCTGCTTTCTTTTGTTTTTTTTTTTTTTTTGTGGGGATGATGAGAAGCTGTATGTATTTCTTTTCAGTCCAGCTGACTCTGTACTGGACTGTATACACAGACTGAAGAATTGAGCGTTGCAGCTAGGTCTCATAATTCTGTGGCATGCCCTCATCCTGGAGACTAGTTATATACGTTTTCTGCCTATTAGGTCATAAAAATGAACCTCTCAGGCCTTTCCTGGGAACAATAAGCAAAGAAAGCAGCATTTGTTAAGCCAGCCCCCAGAGGCAGAGATTTAATGGTAAGGGAGCTGTGGTATGCCTCCCCTACCCAGTCCTGCTGCCAACACATCTGGCAGCACTGTCAGCCTGACTGTCCCAGTGGCCTCCTGCTCTCCTGGGCACCTTCCAGACCCTGTTCTGACGGTACCTCAGCTGCTTCACCACAAGAAGTCCTTGAATTTATTTTTGTATTATATTATAATCATTCTTATTTGTAACACCTAGCCATCCTTTCAGTGGCTACAAATTCCTGTTGAATTTGTTTCCAAGGCTTCTACCCTCTCCTCAAAGATAAGCATGGTATAAATGAAGAGCTGTCATTTGGAGTCAGCTGTTTTTCGGCGAGACTGTGTTGTATAGCCCAAGTATTAAGAGAAAAAGAGAAATGGCAGATAAGATAGACTCTGAGATTATGTTTATTCAGATGGCCAAAAAATGCTCTTTCTTGGGTTGTTTATTATGAAGTAATTTTATTAGTGTCCTGATATCATAGTAGAGTATCAAAACAGTACAATCAACTGAATCATTTTCATATATTGTAATTCACTTCAATACTTAATTAGCTTTATAGCCACATAACTTCTACATAAGCTTTAAGAGTGCAGTTGTGCCTGTCAAATCATATTAGTTATGCAACAGATACTACCTTCAGGGCTCCAGAAGTATGACTGACCATGCAAGATTTCTGCTGCAAATAATAATTCCAGACGACAGTATTCCCTTGATCCCTGCATACATAGGAGGGAAAGGCAAGAGGGGAAGTTGTTATCATCCTGTTGTTTATTACATAACTGGGTAAAACAAAAATATGTTTTGCTTTGCTTCTAACCTGTGGGAGAAAAACATTCCCCAGCACATTACATTGTCATATCATGGGAATATCTTGGACAAAAAGTGTATATTTAAGATGAGTTTATTTGTAGTTTTGGAAGCATAAATAAAAAGTAAGTTGGTTTAATGTTTTATCCTTAATTCATCAAAGCAGATGTGACAAAAATAATAATTTGTAAAGCTCTAGGGCAAACTCGATTTTACTTTGAGACTTCCCCTGTAAAAAGCTTATGATATAAACACCAAGGAAAAAAAAAACAACACTCTTTCTGTCATCATTCAACTCAAAGAAGTTAAAGCTTTTGACAGTTGAGGAGTCAAAGCTCTTGACAACTGAGCAGTCTCTAGTACTTAAGGTGAAGAGACAAAGGTGTCTGCTTTTCTCCAGAGGTACACAGAGGTGACTGCTTGGTGTAAGTGGTTGTACTGCAGATTTATCAAGAGCGCAGAGTAAGTTTAGAGAGCAGCAGCAGCAGCAAGTGAATAGTTAAAAGGCTTGAAGGGGCTGTGTCAGTGACTCCAGTAGAAATAATACTGGATACAGGTAGCCCAGCTAAAGTGGATGCTAATAGTTGTTATGACTATAAGTTGGAGATATTTCAAGCCTAAGAGGACATTTTGTTAGGTATTGGATTCTCTAGGAGCTGAATTTTGAGTAATCATTTTTTTTTAAGCAAGGCAAAACTTAAGTTCTTGACCAAAGTAAGTTTCCCTAAGAATAAGCTCCATGCTGCTGAGCAAACTAGTAGAAACTCTGTTCCTTAATTCTTTGAGATTGTACTGATGAGTTAGATATTATACTACTGGTAGCAGACATGCCACAGCACAGCAAAGAAGCTACTTTTTTAAAAACTTGTGTATTTTTCTGTTTCCAAGTGAAGCAACAAAAGCATCTTATCAGGCTGCTTTGACTTTACTCTAGTTAGAAACTGGAACTGTAAGTCACCAGATGATACTTGTTATCCTTTTCACCACCACCTGTCACCCATCCGGATGAACAAGCATATGCCAAAAATGCCTATTTTAATTCCAACTGCAACAATACAAAGAAATAAGAAAAAATAAAAGAAACCTATGACATACTACATAGTTTACACAGAAAGTTTATTGTGTAAGATTCTGAAAGTATTACAGACTCTTATCCATGTATATGAACTGTATGTAAATTAATTCCACCCTGTATCACTAGAAAGTTTCTCTTAGAGGAATATGAAGAAAAAAAATACGTGAGGACGTGTGGGTTTGTGCTTCAAAATTCTGATTCAATCTGATTGGAGATTGTTGACTTTCTATTAGATGTATTTTCATTTGGTATGTACCATTAGTTTTAACTTTAAGGACAGGAGTTTTTTAAAGAAAATTCTCTAAAAGAATAACACTGCTGGACTGGCAGTTTCCAAATCCTAGAGTAAGACCCACAGGTAGTAGTGTTTATGATACTTTTGAAAAGTGAGAGAGGAGTTTTGAAATTTAAATCTCATTTTAAAGGCTATAACATCAAAGTATGCCAGGTAGTCTTACAAGATCTTGACCACTAAGGTGTAAAATGGAATACTGATTAGGAGGTATAATACAAAATATCACTACATGGTTCATGTGATCCATGTGATCAGCTGATCTCTAAAAGAAATTCCACTGACCACATGAGAACAAGAATTTCCTTACTACCATGTGAAGATTTAAAAAGCAAACAAACAAAAAAACCCAAGCAAACTTAGTTACACATTGTTAGATTATAACTAAAAAAATTTTAATAACATTTAATGAATTATTAATAGTACCATATACCATTAACTATTTATAAACTTGATTTAAACAAACAGAATGAGCCTAGAAATACCTACCTAACTTCTGTTGAACAGCAATGTAGTTGAGATAAAAGCCACTTTCAGCAACTCAAGGGGAAGCAGCAGACCAAGCTCTTTTGAGATCATTGCTAGCTTTTGTCTCAAATAAGTAGATTTAGTCTCAGCTTCATCTTACTGGCTGATAAGATAAACCACCTGGACATGTTTTTTTCTTAAACTGCTGTAGTTTGAGGGGAAGGGGACTTTTAAAAATTTTTTTACACATAATCACAAATTTTAATGGCTTTACAGTGAGTCCTTTGCCTCACTGTTTTTGTGAGACTTTCAGCATCTTTTTGCTGTAAAAGACAAAATTAACCAGTACAGTTTAGTATATGTTGTGCCTGTCGAAAATAAACACATAGGGAGTGAAACCTTTTCATTTTTGAGATGAATGAAAAATCTGTGAGTGCACTTTGTATAGACAAAAAATATTGTTGAGGAGTAACAACAATGTTAAAATCAAGACATATTAATAAGAATTTTGACAAATGAAAAATGTCTTTTTTCCACAAACCTGTTAGTATTCAGCTTAACATCAGGAGGAACTTAAAACTCAGTTTCAATTTACGTTGTTATTTCATGGGAAACTCTCTCCAAACTACCAAACATAAATATTGCTCTGACTCATCACAGCCTTTCACTATAATGCCCAAATGCATTTTAATAGTTAAGTGTAAGTATCAAGTAAAAGTAATGGGCGTATTTTTTTTCACAGTCATGTATTCCGTATCTTAGTCTGCTATTGGATAGGTTTTGATTAATGAATCACAGTGAGGGTGGCAGAGCACTGGAACAGGCTGCCCAGGAGGGTTGTGGAGTCTCCTTCTCTGGAGATATTTAAGACTTGTCTGGACACCTATCTGTGTGATCTGTCCTAGTTAACCTGCTTTGGCAGGGGGGTTGGACCCGATGATCTCTTGAGGTCCCTTCCAACCGCTACAATTCTGTGATTCTGTGAATACTCTAGCTTGGTGTCGTTCTGATACTTTATGTATGTGTGGGGGACGTTGCCTTCATCCTGAACCTTCTTTTGTTTCTAAACTTAAATCAGTGTTTTCCACAGGGTTTTTTTATTAGATATACACAGAGTTTAAATGGCTATGGTAAGATGCTGATGCTTCCATATGCTGTTTTAGTTTGTGTTGATGATTGCTAAATATTAAGTCCTCAAACTCTAGAATACATATGGATTTGATTATTCCAGTGCTTACATCTTGAGTAACTTCACATATCATTTTATTCCATAGGAATTTGCTGCACTGACGAAAGAATTAAATGCATGCAGGGAACAGCTGCTTGAAAAAGAGGAGGAGATTTCAGAACTGAAAGCTGAAAGAAACAACACAAGAGTAAGTATACAGCAGACCTATTCTGGTTACCATGTGTGTGTAAAGTAGGAGGAATATAATATATAAGTTTCAATCTTCATTTTCATAAATAAGAAGACAAAATTCCAGCCTTTTAATAAGTACATGAGACTTGTAACATTCTAAATAACAGGATGTATCTACCATGCTACTGTCACAGATGAAACGACTGTAAGGGTTAGCTGGACATATCACAAAAATAGCAGATTTTGTATATAACAAACAATACATTCAGTTAGATGTTTTCTAAAGCAAGGGACTCACACAGCCTTCCAGGCCCCAGGGCCTGCATATGGAGCCTGCACATATCCTCATCTCTTATCAAAGCAAAAGACCCAGGCTTCCCTTGTGCCTTGGATTTGATTTGAGTAAGGATGAGATAGATGAAGGCTGCTACACATATCCCAGTGAGTCTGCTGTTTAGCCCAGGTGCAGCCATGTGACCCTTGAAGTACATTTGCCATACAGCTGAGTGAAGACAAGTTTCACCCTTAAATTTACTATGTTCTACTTCATTCAGGAGATGTTATTTTGTCTGGGAACAAAAATATGCAGTAGCTCCTGAACATTCTCAAATGGTGGTTTTCAGAATAAAGTAATTTGCAATTGAAAATGTCTTGGCAAAGGCAGAATTGATCATGAAATGGAAGAGGAGGCTTTTTAGGGTATGGAAAGGTGTGAGAAAAGTGATAGAGTGGTCCCAGATGAAACAGGAGTCATGCTGGTACTGAATGTATGGAATAGATCGTGGAGAGATTGAACACCAAAGATGTTTTCTCATACCCATATTTCATTCTTCTGCGATTTAGGTAACTCTTCCTCTTTCCCTCTTCTCACTAAACTAATTGCACTTTGGCTCCTCAGTCAACATCTTTCCTTGGTCAGGTAATTAGTGTTCTGAAGAAAATCTGACAATGTACATGACAAAGGAATTGAGAGAGGGTCTTTCTCCCTCCTTCTGTCCAGGGTGTCCTAGAATTCACAAATCCAAGGAAGGACAGATGATACAGATGACTACAAAGAGGCCCCATCTACCTCCATGCTAGCCTGGAGGTCCAGAAAATGATCACGTCTAGCGCAAAATCTTAGAGGTGATGATTTTTAGAAATGAGATGGAAGACTCTTGAGACCCATGATGCTCACACGTTCTAACCAGTCCAAAATTACTCCCACAAAAATATAATTAGTTAGTGGAGAAGCACATAGGAATTGCACTGCATTCTTTAGGTTTAGCAAACGATCTCAACTAGAAATCTGACTCTTATCTAGAGCTGCTTAAGTTATCAGTAACTGCTATATGTATCATACTCTATCATTTAAGGTAAAAATAGGAAAGTCTATTCAGAAAATAATTTACATAGAATAAAGAATACATTTTGTTAATTTCCAGCACAAACTTCTGAATATGGAGGCATAATTAAAATATACACTCAATTGTACCTATTCAGTAATCTACATATACCTATTCCTGCACAGAATATATATGCATTTGCCTGCCTTTACAGAAAAAACAATGCTATATAAACTAAACTGGCAATGTCATCTTCTCAGGCGCTCTAAGCTCTTTGTAAGTATGCTTACAAAGCTGGCTCACACAATGCTTTGTCAATTTCACTGCAACTTTGGTACATTAAAACTGTAGTGTACCAGTGCTTAATTGTAGGTCTGATACAAGCAGCAAAGACTACCAAAAATCCCGAGAAAGTCCACTAGCCAAAGATAGGCACTCACCAAATGACTGTGAGACAAGAAGATGACTCAACAGCAAGTCATCACTTAAGTCAGGCTAAACTCTGTCATAGACACTTTCCTTGCACACCAAGAAGCTTAAAGATCATCCATTCTTATGTTTCTTGAGTTATGTAAAAGAAAAATTGGTGGGAGATTTTCCAGAAGAACTAGTACCAACAAATTAGAGTCACAGAGTGTGATTATTCTTGTGAGAAGCACTTGCAGATAAAATTAGTAAACTCTACCAGTATCTTTTCAGAACAAGGATGAAGCTAGGTATTGGAGATTAAAAGTTTAAGGCTAAGAAAAAATAGAGGAAATGCACGTTACAGTAAACAAGAGCGGAAGATCCAAGTATTATTGGGGAGGGAGAGAGAAATAAAATCAGAGATATGCCTTACCCTGGCCTCTTAAATTTTCATTAATATATATGCTAGACTCTAAGCTCGCATATACTACATTAGTTGCCACAGTTTGCTGTACCTCAGGTAGTGGAAATACTCACTAGAACCACTGTTGTCCCAAGTAGCACTTCCTACTACTTTTAAATAAAGAGGGTCAGTTCCAAATTGCTGTTTCTGATATTTTTAATCCAACTTTATATCTCCCTGGGGTAAGAGCATAATGATACTGTTTGAAGTACCTACTGCTTCAAACTGATGATCAGCAAGAAGAAAACAAAAGTGCCCACTCCATCACATTCTGTGCACACGCTAGCCTTCTAGCTTACTTTAACTTATTTTTTAGTTATGACTAACTGACAGGTGTTTTTCTTTATTCTAGACTCACACCTATGTGTTTGCTTATATTTTGGCAACAGCCTCATACAGGTTTTACCAATTTCCACAAAACTAAAAAAGAGCAAACCTAAACCAGCAGACATCCTGATTTGGCACCCTGTGCTGAGCTGCGGTGGCAGACCCTGACAGTAACATGTATTAGAGAAAGACCACGATGGAATTACACTCTTCAGGACCCACACACTACAGGTCTTAGCCTAAATACTAAGGCTTAAACCTTACACCAATATTTAATCAAGTACCTACTCATCCTTCTATTTTAAGCAAAGCTTCCTACTGACCTTTTGCTGTTGAATATCTATTTTTACTGCCTATGATAATTAACTTTTTCTGACATAGTACAGTACAAATATTTTCATGTCAAGAGCTTAGCTGGCAATTTAATCTGTCACTGTGTGAGGCAAAATAGAAAACGCAGGAGCATATGTATATGTATTGATTAGTGTGGTGTTGATGACAGGAAGACAAACAGGTTCTCTGGAAAATCATTGCATGGGACTCGACTTCGAAAACATATACAAAAATATCTCAATAGAAGCTGTTAGAGTTATTTCTCTGGATATTCTCTGCTTAGAATGATCACCTACACCATGTGGTTAGACAGCAACTTCATCATTTCTGCAGCTGGAACACAGATCAATGAGATCTAGCATATTGTTTATTGAAAATTATGAAATAATACTAATTTGGCTGTGCTAAGTTTGCTTTAAAATTGAATGGTATTTTTATCTCAACATGTATTCTTTAAAAGCAGAAAAAGTTTGTAGGAATAACTTATTAAATCAGAACATGATCATGAGGGAGTTTGGGGTTTGGTTTGGCAGCTTAAGCAAAAACTATTACAATAATGATACCAATTAATCTGAGGCTGGTTTTTTCACTACAACAAAAACCCAGACATGTATGTATGGTTTTTTATTATGTAGAATAAAATGTAATTTAAATTAGTCTGAAATGTTTTAGTTCAAGTAGGTTTAGAAACATGAAAACTTGAACCTATGTTCATGAATGAGACAGCAGTAGCAGAGACAGTGTCATCATCTTCCTTTAACTTAATACCTCAGGAGCTGAAGCATTTATTAAAGTGAGCAAGGCTGACCTAGATTAAATTTTATTCATATTTTATTGTCTCAGTTCCTTAGTGAATGGTTTATGAAACATCTTTAATTAGGCACTGCAGTCTCATAATACCCATAGATCAACTTTATATTTTATGATAAAATTTCTCTTTTACTGGAAAACTCTAAGAATATAGTTTAAATTATAGTTTTAACTCCTATATTTAACTCATTTTTAGAGGTCCTTCTCCTTACATCAATTTGACAGGTTCTGAAATTAATTGGGCACTATTTCCTTTTTAAAATGTGATAACTTGAGTCCTTACAGCCTGAAAGCATTGTAGACAAAAATATTCTGCTCTGTAAAGGCAAAAATATTACCTCACTATTGTAAATTATGGAATTTTCATTATTTGTGCCTCAATATTGTGATCTATCTTCTAGACTCATGTGTTTCTTCTGTCAGAATAACTTCTGTCACAGAAACCAGCATGATAGTAGATAGAAAATGTAATATATACTAATTCAATACCCATATTTTCAGACACTATAATTTAATAGGTATATTTGTATTCATTAATCTCCTAAAACCCCTTTTCAGTTCTGTTACTTTATATCATTATCCTGATTATTACATCTTCTTTCATACTGTTGCTTCACATATGTGTATTTCCATTAATATTTTAGGTTGCCAGTATTTTCTTTTTAGTGCTGGTGTACAGAAAGACAGACATGGGACATATGCTGTAGTTAGGCTGTAACTTTGTTATTTTAAAGAAAGATTTTCACCAGTAGTTTACCAGTATAGCTATTTGAGGTCACGCCAGCTGACCACAAGTGCAAATTGGTTTCCACCCCTGTGGAGCAATGTTGAAGCCAATGACTAAATTTTGTGACTGGTCTTAGAGATAATCTTCAACCCCATGTCTGCCTATTTTACTTGTCGTCTTTGCTTGCACCAGAGATGGAGAGTCACTGAACAATGTGCATTCTAAATATAGACTGAAAGGAAATTCAATTTCGCCTGCACTGGTGAGAAATTTTAAGTTGGACCTCGAAAGAGAATTGTCTTCTTGGTCAGTTCCTCTAAGGAATCACTTAAGCTAAATCTGTCTCATTTTAGTAAATCCCTTATCTTTTATAATTTTTCCCTGTATTCCCTTATTTATGCCTCTCCTTTTCTCTCCATTGGTCTCTCCTGATTCTTTGATTTCTTCATTTCTTATCCTATGAACTTTATTTTTATTGACTTGTTGAAAATAGGAAGTTAAAATAAAATATTTTATATTGATTAAAATCCAGGTCCTGTAGTAATAAGAACTCTACTCTGTCACACTAATTTCAACTTACTAGGTCATCTTGCCTAAAAAAAGAATATTTTAAGTTTTTTTATTTTCCATATATAAATCAATGTTCATGTAGTAATGATGGCATAGTATAATACAGGTAGTTGATAACCTACACCGGTGTAGTTTATATCATTGAATTTAACAACACAGCTCCTTTTCACAGGAATCAATCACTTCTATAAGAGCTTTGGAAGTGATTTAAGAAATACAGGAAGCTGGGTATTTTCTAACAATTTTGTCTATTCTTGTTGATTTAATTCTAACTAACATTTTAAAGATGCTTCATTCAATCACAGAATATTCACTAGGGCATTTTGCAGTCTTTATATGATTATTTTTAAACATTCTTTAATGCTTTTGAAGAGTCCAGAGCTCCAGAAACCTCAGTCCCATTTAGCTAAGGTACAATTATCAGCATGGCATCTTGAGCATCCTAAAAATTTGCCCAGCATTAGAGTAAAACTCACTTGTCACATTATTTCATAATTCATTGTCAAGCTTACGCTTTCCAGTAGGAAAAGAATAGCAGTGAAGTGTGGGTGATTCTGTCCCGCCTGCTGCTGTTGATCTTCATCTTCTTTACTCTGCAAAGCTGCCTGTCTCTCTGAGTGCTCAACAACTGTAGCAGCTCGACACAGTGTGAGGGAGCAGAAAATGCTCAGCAGCACGTCATCATTATTAATGCCAGAGTTTAATTGTAACATATGAAAATACCTCAAGCTGTTTCTAACAATTCTTTCCTAATTTAAATGAACTCCCAATATCGTTATGATGTTATTTTGGCAGGAAATCTTGTGGTGGTCTCACAAATATTTGGAATAGTTATTCTTGAATTATTTAGGGGGGAAAGTCCTCTGCATGCCCCCATGCCCACAAGATATTCTGCTTTCCTTCAGTTTTTAAACTTGTTTGGACACGCTGTTATCTTCAGCGTCAATTTTTATGACTATATCTCCCTTGCCCCATCGTTATAGCAATGGGACACTTCATAGTTCTGTCAGTGTGGTTACGTTTGCTCTTCCCAGGAGTTGTAGTTTAACCTCGCCAGCAGCTAAAACAACCACACAGCCGCTCACTCGCTGCCTTCTCCTCCCAGTGGGATGAAGGAGAGAATCACAAATGAAAAGAAAAAAACCCAACAATTAAAACTCACAGGTTGAAATGAAGACAAATAGGACATAAAAGGATGATGATGATGATGACGACTATGATGATGATGATGACGCCAACAATATAACAATAGGAATAATAATGATATCAACCAAGTGATGACCAGCACAATTTCTCACTACCTGAAGCCAGTGCTCAGCAAGACGTCAAGATGGCCCACCTCCCAGCCCACCCCACAGCTCTATATAGATCATGACATCATATGGCATGGAATATCATAAAATCATAGAATAGAATCATAGAATCATAGGGGTTGGAAGGGACCTCGAGAGATCATCGGGTCCAACCCCCCTGCCAAAGCAGGCTCCCTAGCTCACAGATAGGCGTTCAGATGGGTCTTGAGTATCTCCAGAGATGGAGACTCCACCACCTCCCTGGGCAGCATATTCCAGTGCTCTATATCCCTTTGGTCAGTATGGGTCAGTTATCCTACCTGTGTCCTTCCCAGCTTCTTGAGCACCCCTACTTGTTTTCAGGGTAGTATGAGAAGCTGAAAAGTCCTTGACTGCTTGCAACAACATCAGTGTGTTATCAACATTATTCTCACTCTAAATACAAAACCCAGAACTATACCAGCTGCTAGGAAGAAAATTAACTGTCCCTGCTGAAACCAGGACACCCAGGATGTATTTAAGTATAATTGTAGTTGGGGCAACAATGGATAAAATAGGAGTATCATTTCAGCAGAGCAGGGGGCAAGGATTTGCCATCAGGTTCTCAGTCACAGTCAGATGTTCTAACCCTTGGGTTACACTTCCCTTCCAGCATGGCCGGGAGTAATGTGGCACTGGGAGACCTAGGCAGTAATACTCTTTGCTCAGCTGGATTTGCTGTAAGCAGTACTCACAGAATTTGTGTAGAAATAGAGTCGATCTTTGTAGAAAAGGAAAAATAAGAATTTTTTACAAGCCAGAAATGTGTGTCAGGCCTTCTTGAGCATTCTTAGGACTCAGAGTAAGGAAAATTCCATTGCTCAGAGGTAGTTTCCAGAAAAATGAACCTCTGCCAGCAGACAGACTTGAGTGAATGTAAAAAGAAAGAAAAAGCATGAAATGTTCACAATGAGTGCAGTAATTCTCCATGAGTATTTTGACACTTAGCTGTGATGTCAGCTCATCTGTCTTTACACAGTAACACAGGCACCACAATATTTTTCACTTGATTTATTTAATGACTGTGAAATATAGGCAGACATTGAAATATGGTTTTGTCACCTCTACAATGGTAATTCTATACTAAAGTCAAAATTAGTTGTGTATATTTGATGCGTGGCTTTCATTTGGTTTAGTTCTATGTATTATACATGTTTCTAACATGACGGTAACTTAACCTAAAGTTAAATAAATCATCTGCTGCTGTACAAAGGGCTAGGGTGCTGCACAGTTCATCTGACATAGTAAACTCTCACCCCATTTGGAATTCTGAGTTACACCACTCTTATACATGGAAAATTAATTTTTTTTCTCCCTCTTCAATCTCCATTCTTCCTTCTCTTATTAAGATTCTTGTCTTTCTTCTGTTCATGCTGACTTCAAATTCCCTGTTGAGATCATCTGTCTATACTAGCTCAAACCAGACTGCTGGATGTGTAGTCTTTTTATTTTTTTTTTCCTGAGCTTCTTATTTATCTCTGTGCTATAGGTTTTGCATAATTCTTTCTTCCAAAGTTTTTAAAATGCCAAGAATTCTGTGTCACCATCATTTTTCTTGTCTCCTAAACCACCCATCCGACTATGACTTGTATACAGGCTCTCAGAATCCTCCTTTCCAGTCATCTCAGTGTTTGTCTGGGAGAGGAGTTTTTCAGGATAGTAGGACATCAAATATAATAAATTTTCTCAATGTTAGTTACCAACGTTTCGTTGTTCTGGATTGTTTTAATGGGTGTCAGTTTGAGCCTCAGACAATGACAGCCTTGTGGAAGGAATGGCTATGCTAAAAGCCCTGCTGTGGTTCAACTTTTTCCTTTTTTTTTTTCCAATTTCACCAGATTTTTGGAGTATTTTGACTGGATTTAAAATGTTCCAGTGGCAGCTATGGCACATTGATAATTTTCTGCATAAAGAAGTGCAGATGAGACAGATGATGAGCCAGGCTGTAACAGAATCAGCCAGCAAATGGGAATGACTGTGGAAAAATGTACATCCACATTATAGTTCCATAGGGCTTCCTCAGTGCTACGGCGTGGGGCAGAGCCCAGCTGCAGAGAGCAGGAAATGCTGCAGCCGCTGCACAGTCTCTTTAGAGACATGGAGCAGCGAGTAGGCCGGAGCGTTAGAAATCAACTACTGACTTTCCTGCAGCTATCTCCTAAATAACTAGGTGGCCTAGAAAAATCACAGATATATGAATTTAGACAAAAATTCAGATACTAAATTCCATTCATGATGGCACTTAGCTGTGTTTTACATACGGCTATGAACAGGGAAACTCTGTGAGTAGCTGGATGCTATACTGATCTCATTGAAGGTACAACCTTATCACATTCCTGTACAGAGTTCCTGATGCCTCTATGAAAGAGAAATGGAGGAACAGGAGTAGAGACTCTGTACTGTTGGAAATACGATGAGGAGGTCTTTTAAAATTTGCCTGTTACTTTGGACTGCCTCTAATAATTTTAAATCCACATATATCTGCTGTCAGCCTTGCAGGGATCAGATGACAAAGCTTGTGAATTTCATAAATACTGGCCATCACTTGAATTCAGAAACTAGAAATTACCCTCCTGTCTTGAATTGCACAGAGTCATTGCAATCCTTAATATATTAACTTGTTTCCACATGTGTTCCACTATTTTTTTATGAATAATGTGGTTATTGTAACATAATAACCAGGTGCAAATCCAGACACAAGAACTATGTCTGAAGCAAAGATAACATGAAACCCTAATCATTTCTGACAATAGCAATGTACTACAGGTATAATGTAATTACAGTCTGGTTTTGCTCTTCTTTATCTATTAATTTGTGTAGCAATAAAGGTCATTATGTGACCGAGAATAACTATGGATTACAGATAAATACCTATCTATACTGACTAGCTATATTAAGAGCCACATCAAAGGAGAAATAATAAACAATTATCCATGTAACTTTCAAATTTCTGGTTCAATGACTTAGATATAATTGTATATAGTAATTACAATGCATTTAACATGCATTGTGATTTCTGAATTAAGCTACCCTGGTTTAACCTCACAGCTAACCAATTCTCTTCTGTGTTCAGACAGTGAGAACAGCAGTGGTAGCCCTATGAAAGTATAGACAAATGGGGATTTTTTTTTACACCATGAACATATAATTTTGATTTTTCATTTACCTTCACAGTAATAATGAAAAATAATTACCTTATGTTTTTTCAGTAGGTTATTTACAGGTTATTTTACAGATACTTTCAATAGTCTGAAATTTCTCTTTATGGACTTTTATGTCTTCCATCATGTTTGTAATGCAATAGAAACAATAAACAGAGCACATGCTAGTGAAAAATGCAATTACCTATAGCATTTAGAATGGATAGTCTTGAAGAGGTAATAATATATACTGTTTACTTTTACATATTTTGTTAAGTAATTTCCAGTATAAATTAAAGTATGTTACAGTTAGCATGTATGTGTTATAAACTTCTTTAGTATTTTTGGATGATGCTTTAGATTGCCTGTGGTTGTTATTTGGTTGTTAATGCACATCAATTACTATCACAAATAATATTTTAAATATTGTAAATAAATGAAAATTAATTAAATAGCAACCCTATGCTGAGTGATTTGTTGTTCTTGCTTTTCATAGCAGAGTTTCAAGTGAAATCCTGAATTGATTTCCTAATTTTCTATTTATTCCATGTGTTATAGAATCATAAAACATTGTCAATAATTCCAACAGTCCCAGAATGAGGTTGTCAAGAAAAATTCCATTTGGTACCATGCACTTTGTATTTAAAATTTCCATGACATTTACATGCACAAAAAATAATAACCTTTTGTATCAAATCCAATAGCTGTTACTGGAGCATTTGGAGTGCCTTGTCTCAAGACACGAAAGGTCACTGAGGATGACAGTGGTGAAACGGCAAGCACAGTCTCCCTCAGGAGTTTCCAGTGAAGTGGAGGTCCTCAAAGCTCTGAAATCTCTGTTTGAGCACCACAAGGCTTTGGATGAAAAGGTACAGTATGGAAAAAAAACCTTACTAAATACAGTCTTACTTCACTGTGCCTTATGATGCAGCAGAACTATGCTATTGTTTATTAACTTCCAAGAATATGTCTTGTACTTACATTATTTACATCTGTAAGAATGTATGACCAATAGCTCTAATGGACATCAGGTGACTTTAGCTGTCTTTAGTAGACAAACTCCCCCCTGCCAGACATGCTTCTCCTATTTAGCACTGAAGAAACATGACACCATGGAATTTATTGTCTGTGTGACATACAATATGCTTTGAAGTTATTGCTGAGAAAACATAGGTGTCTCAAATTTTTAAAAAGCAGAATGAGATGTTTCTAAATACATAAAGGAACTTGCCTCTTAATATTTAGGAGGAAAACCTCCTAAATTTCAGAGATGTTTTTAGTATTCATGACGTGGATTCATTCACTGTGCTTGAATACTAAAAACAGAGATGTTTTTAGTATTGAAGCACAGTGTTCTCTCTACACGTAGGGAAGCCTAAAATAAGTAGTAGATCCTTCATTATCAGAGGTAATGGAGGGCTTGCAGAGTCAAGGTACAAACCATTGATGATAACTGCATCTAGTGATGCTAATTAAGGGGGTCTTTCCAGTGGATTCCTGTGCTGGAAAGACTCTTCTGTCAGAATGAACCTTTATGAAACTCTGTAGTATCACTTTGAGCTTTGCTTTACATGAATTCAGAAATCCAGTTCATGTCTAGAAAAAACATGCTCAGAAGATGATGTACCTGAATTTTTACAATGTAGGGAGTGTGTGACAACTGCTGCTGCCAAGCAAGGAACCCTGTTCCTTATGGGGTCTGTCTTGGCTCATTTGCTTGGGCTCATCACTGCAGCTAAGTTGCTTCTCTGAGGTGGTTGGGCAAGTTGGGGGGGGAGTGGGGGGAGTGTTGTGCAGCACAGCATCTGAAAGAGTTGAGCTGTGTTGTCTAGAACTCGTTCACTGGTCTAACAGTAATAAATTTAAATTTTTAAAATTAGGAAATATGCACAGAAACTTAATTGTATTTAAGGAACTAGTATTAAAAGAAACAGCTTTATGAAAGGGTAGCTGTAGCTGGATAGTAATCTTATTTTTTTATTGGTAATAAAGGTCTGAAACACTGTGGATTATGAGTCATATTGGGTTAGCTATCAGGTTCAAAAGTAAATTAATTTAAGGAAATTATGCAAAATCAAAATTTATTTTGTGTTTAGTTATATCTCTTTAGTTGTATGTTCTATTCAGTTGCATACAATAAAAGCATATTTAAGAAAAACTAGAAAAGGGAATATAATGACTTCTAACTTCTGTAAGCAATTAATTATAATAAGCTTTTGGATTAAAACTTTCAAAATCCTGTATTATTAAAACTGTCTTTTGAGGATTGATAGGGTTTATGGTCTGAGCTTTGATCTTTTATCTAACACTTTAAACATCAATAAAACTATAAAGAGAGTAGGGAGCTCCCCTGCTTTTATACTTTTTGACACTGTATTGGAAAAATATGAGAAATAAGAACTAAACATCAAATAGATTTTGATTATTCAGCAGTTAACCTACTTTTCACACATTTTCTTTTGTGAATATCTTAGTGTTTAGGTACTGTACGTCTCATTTTGAAAACTATTTTACAGAATTCCATTGAAGCTAAATAAAATATTTTGACCTATTTTCTTGAAAATTCTATTTTTAATTTTTTAACATAACACATTAAAATCAGTATTCAGTTCATTTT
Organism: Porphyrio hochstetteri; assembly: GCA_020800305.1. NCBI lineage: Eukaryota > Metazoa > Chordata > Aves > Gruiformes > Rallidae > Porphyrio > Porphyrio hochstetteri. The sequence continues at coordinate 62,662,178 of CM036905.1, forward strand.
AAAAATTTGCTGTTACACAGGTACACATCTTATGTATATAATGGGTCTCTGTCTCAGTGGTAATTATAATTATCAGTGTAGAAAAATCAGCCAGCTGTGATCATATTAACAGGAGATTTGTTACATTATAAAACAAGTTTTAAAATTGATTGGCCAAAGTTAATTTTTTCTATGTGCTATTCATCTGTGTGTTCAACCTTTTATATATATATATATAACAAATCATATCTTTAATACAAAACATTACAAGATTAATCAAGTAAACAGTTTATTTAATTATTTCAAAATAATTTGGGATAAACCTGGAACGCATTATTTTCAGGTAAAAATCCTTTATTTATGTAACAGTATCTTTCTTTAGAAGGAATGGATCAAAACGTTTTATATGCCATCCAGATACCTGATAATATAACACTATCACACTATAATACCTCATATTGTCAGCATTATTTGGATTTTTATTCAAAAGTAATGGAAGTAAAAAGACTGCATCCACCCAAATTTGCTAAAAACCCTTCACCGCATGTGTTATTTTTCTACACTTTCTTTGGCAGAAAAATTATGTATTAGATTTGGTTTAGACCCTTCAGAAATAAGGTATTAATCCACCTGTGAAAATTCATTGATCCAATTCAGAGATTAACAGAGCAACGTGGGTTGGATCTCCTAGAGGACTTCTGGCCCAACCTCCTGCTTAAACCCGGACCGACTGTTTCAGGTTGCTTAGGGTCGTCTCTAATCAGCTTCTAAATATCTCCAGGGAGAAAACCTATTCTCCTTGTAATTTTTTCCCGTAATACCTAGCTGGAGTTTCCATTATTGAGTCTTGTACCTGTTCGCTCTTGTCCTGTCATTCTGCATCTCCAAGAAGCAGCTGGAGTTGGTTTTTTTTTCCACATCTTCTGGTTAGCTAGTTGCAGACAGCAATAACATTTCCCATGAACCTTCCCTTCGTAAGTTTGACCAGACCCAGCTCTCTCAGCCTCGTTTTGTATGTTGCATGCTCCATCTCGTGACCAACCTGGTGGGCCTTCAATGATATCTGTCAGTGTCTTTCTTGTACTGTGGAGCCCAAAACCAGATACAGTCTTAAAATTCTGCAAGGGAATAATCATTTCCCTCAACCTGCTGACTGAGATATATGTCTGGCCTTAGTCACCCTTAAGTCCCTTCTGCAAAGTTCTCCTTTCTCTTCCCCAAGGCTAACCTGTTGCCTGGGGTTATTCCACTGACAGAAATAGGATGCCACTTGGACTTTGAGTCACTGATCACAAACCTCTGAGCCTATGAGCCTGGAGCTTGCAGTCCAGCCAATTTTCTATAAACTCTAGAATCCAATTCATCCAATTCCTATCACACCCTTTTCTCTAGATCTTGAGGAAAGCCTTGGTAAAGACAAAGTAAAAAACATTCGTCATCCATGCAGCCAGGCATCTCATCACACAAGGCAGTAAGGTTGGCCAGATGACATTTGCCTTTGACAAAGTCATACTGTCTCTTTCCAATCACCATTTTGTCCTTCATGTGCCTGGAAGTGACTTCCAGGAAGATAACCTTCCCAACACTGGTCAGCTTGCACTTCTCTGGATCTTCCCAGGGTAATTCCTGCCTTTCATGATGGTGGAAACAACATTTCTGTTTTCTCCACTCATCAAGAATCTCCTGAATGCCATTACCTTTCAAAGATAATGCCTCATTATGACAAGTTAATCAAGTCTCTCAGCACCCTTGGATCCAGCAAATCTCCTCCTTTTGACTTCTCTGTGTCTTGTCCTCCTGTATTGTGAGTTATGCTTCACTCTCACAGACTTCTGCTGTGCCCAGGGAGGCCTGATGGCAGAACTTTACAGTATATACTGAGTCAAAAAAACATGCCATATGATATACTGCTGTCACAGGAGATAAATGTTGCCCCATCAGACAATGCACCCAAAACCAAAGTATGTTAATAGGTAAAGAGTAAGGAAAACTGTCAAAACTGAGTTGAAAATGTATCATGACCCCTTGCACATGAATAATGGAAATATTTTTTTTCATCCCATTAAAGTCTTTACATTCTTCCTAAAGGCAAATTTTCTTTCATGTTTTCACTTACTACACTCTAGTATTTTGATGTGCTGTATCACGCTGTTCCACAAAGTTGAGGGGTCATGCAAGGATTGCTATGTGCACAGTTCAAGAACTCAAAAATGCCTTATTACTGTAACAAAATTCAATGAAAAATACAAAACAAACTGGAAGATTGAAAGTAAAACATATCGATTCAGGCCTCATATTTCCAGGGAGGCCTGCTTAAGTCTGAGAACCAGGAATGATTTTTTTTTTTCAAAAAGCCTATTGGCTCTCCATATATTACATGAAAGCTGTGCTTTGCCTTTATGTTTTGTCAAAAACAGAGATTGCCATAGAGAGATCATGGCTGTGATTACATTATTCAGAGAAAGCATGGCTGCCACTGACAGTTATTTCAGTGTCTGACAGTTCCTTCAACATCCCTTCACTTCCTGTAGAATGAAAGCTTGTCATGAGCTTTCCATACTGGACAGTCAGTCCTGTTTGGCTGAACCCAATAGGTACGACCTACCTGAGTAGAAGGTAGTAAGTGTGTGCTGTTATTCTTTCCCCATTATGCATAAGAAATCCTAGCTGTGACAAAGAACAGTCTTCACAGTCTTTTCTTGCACAGTTGTAGTGTATTTTGTGAAAATTTTCACTTTTGGGCACGGGGATTATGAAATTTACTCTTTTATGTGTATGTCAAAGAAATCTCATTGTGTCTCCTTGGGTGAGTTGTGTCACAGCAAATGAAATTGATACTGCACTAACTATTATTATTATTATTTAGAAATTTAATTTCACAGAAACTATAATTTTTTTCAAATATCTTTACATATATAAATATGCTAAAAGTTTTTAGAAAGCTAAAAACACAGGATATGGGCAGTTCTGATACCAATTCTAGATTTTCTTCATGCTCAAACTTTAATTCAGTGATTGTTTTGTCTAAGTGTAAGGTTTGGTTATGTCCCACCATGAGTATTTAAAGAAATAGAAAGTTTTAAACACTAGAGGTTAGGACTTATGACTTGGACTCATGTGAAATTCTGACCTAACATTTCTAATAGCCTTTGCTAGTGAACAAATCACATGAAACTTGCATCTGTATTCAAACAAAGGAGGCAGGAGACCTGCATGGATGAGTAAGGAGCTTCTCGAAAACACTCAAAGAGGTGAAGGAAATTTACAGAATGTGGAAAAAGGGACATTTTCCACTTGGGAGGAAAATAAGAATGTTGGGATGCAACAAAGAAGACTAAGGCCTATTTGGAATTAAGTCTGGCAAGAGATTTCAAGGACAGAATGGAGGGCTTTTTTAGGTAAATCAGCTGCAAAGGACAGCTAGGGAAAATGTGGGCCCATTGCTGAATGAGGTGGGTGCCCGGTTGACCGAGGATACAAAGAAGGCAGAGCTACTGAATCTTTACTTCAGTCTTCCAAGGGATTTTCCCTTGGTTGAGGAGGATAGGGTTGGCAAACTCAGCATCCACAGATCCATGAGCCCCAGTGGGATGCACCTATGAGTGTTGAGGGAGCTGGCAGATGCTATTGCTAAGCCACTCTCCATCATCTTTGAAAGATCATGGAAAACAGGAGAGGTGCCTGAAGACTAGAGGAAAAGCAATGTCACTCTGGTCTTCAAAAAGGGCAAGCAGGAGGATGAAGGAAGTTACAAGCCAGCCAGCCTCACCTCCATTCCTAGAAAAGTGATGGAACAGCTCATTCTGGAGGTCATCTCTAAGCATGTAGAGGAAAAGGAGGTTATCAGGAGTGGTCAACATGGATTCACCAAGGGGTAGTCATGCTTGACCAATGGGATAGCCTTCTTCAGTGATATAACTGGCTGGGTAGATGAGGATAGAGTAGTGGGTGTTGTCTTCCTTGACTTCAGCAAGGCTTCTGATACTGTCTTCTGTACCATACTCACAGGTAAGCCATCATGTGTTAGATGAGTGGACAGTGAGGTGGATTGAGAACTGGCTGAATGGCAGGGATCAGGGGGTTGTGATTAGTGGCCCAAAGTTGGAGGCCTATATATAATGGTGTGCCCCAAGGGGTTGGTACTGGGTCCAGTCTTGTTCAATGTATTCATCAATGACCTGGACAAGGGGTCAGAATGTACCCTCAGCAAGTTTGCTGACAATACAAAAGTGGGAAGAGTGGCTGACACACCAGAAGGCTGCACTGACATTCAGTGAGACCTGGACAGGCTGGAGAGTTGGGTGAAGAGAAATGAAAGAAAATTCAACAAGGGCAAGTGTGGAGTCATCCACCTAGGGAGGAGTAGCCCCAGGCACCAATAGGGGTTAGTGTTTGACCTGCTGGGAAGCAGCTCTGCAGAGAAGGACCTGGACAACAAGTTCTCCATGAGCCCGCAATGTACCTTCATGGAAAAGAAGGGCAATGGTATCCTGGGGTTAATTAAAAATAATGCGGCCAGGTCGAAAGACGTTATCCTCCCCCTCCACTCTGCCCTGGTGAGGCCACATTTGTGTCCAGTTCTAGGCTCCCCAGTTCAAGAAAGAGAAGAAACTACTGGGGAGAATCCAGTGAAGGGCTACAAGGATGATATAGGGACTGGACTTATGAGGAAAGTGTGAGAGACCTGGATTTGTCTTGCCAGGAGAAGAGGGGATTGAGAGTAGATCTTATCAATACTTCTAAATACCTAAAGGGTGGATAAGAGGATGGGGCCAGGCTCTTTTCAGTGGTGCCCAGTGACAGGACAAGGGGCAACAGGCACAAACTGGACCATGGGAAGTTCCACCTGAGCATGAGAAAAAAATTCTTTGCTTTGAGGGTGATAGAGCACTTGACGAGGCTGTGGAGTGACCCTCTCTGGAGATATTAGAAATCTACCTGGACACAATCCTGTGCAACCTGCTCTAGGTGATCCTGCTTTAGCAGGGGGGTTGGACTAGATGGTCTCCAGAGGTCCCTTCTAAACCCTACTCTTCTGTGATTCTGTGATTCTATGAAGACAGTCTGTGTGGAACTTACACTTACTCATGCTAAGAAGCTGGTATGTTTCTTTGTTTCATTTCATGCAATGAGAAGTTGTAGAAATAATGTACCACAGCACTATGACATTTTAGGATATCATATGTGTTATACATGGAATAATTTATAATACAGCAAATGAAGATAAGGCTTACAAGGCATTGCTAGAGCTGAATAGCAAATAGAAGTTAGGTTAACGTAAAGGTAAGAATAGACATGGAGTATAGAGCAGGTTGGGAAGTACATATTCATTATATGCAATTCAGAAAGAATAAAAAGTAGAAAAATGGTTATTTTGTTTATACCATTTTATATCTGCAAGTGACTTCAAATAACTGTTTGAACATGTTTGTTTTCCTGCATGTTTTTCCTGGTTTGGTTTAAACTTTGGGTTCAACACTTAAAATGTTCATTTGAAAAGAAGAAACTGAAGCAACTTCTTCTCTAAACCCAGTTTTTAAATACAAATGTCCAGCTGATCTTCACAGAGGAAAGCAACTAGCAGGTGTTATTATCCTAGCTAAGATTAAAAAAACACTGGTTCACTTAAGATTAATTCATGGCAGAAAACTATACTCAGTATTCTTGCAAATAAAACCAACCTATTCACGTCAGCATTATCACTATCTTTTTGTTCATTAGCAGGTAGCTAGGAAAGCTTTTATTCAATTGACTGTTCATTAAAAAGAAGTGATTCAATTCTAACATGTGCAAGTGTTTTTTAAAAGCTCTTTGGGAGCTGCAGATCTGGAGAGAAAGAAGAAAGAATTTGACAGCAAGGAAAAAAGTGGGAAGCAGTTGCTAGGGAACGGAGAAAGATGGGTGATATTTTGCACCAACAGCAGTGCTAACATGAGATTGACTATATTAAATTTCAAAATAATGTAGTTGCATTTAAAAGCTAGTAGAATATCCAGTCATCCAGGCCCATGGTGGGTACACCCTCTAACGTGGAGAGAGAAACCCTTTAATACCAAGTCTGTGGCACTGTAATGGGAATCTGCTCTTTAAAGCTGCATATTATGGCATGTTCTGATAGATTAGGTGACATCTGCTTAGTCTTACTTTGTGAAACGAAGTTTACTACATCTCTATCTAGTGCCCAAGAAAATAGAAATACATTGAAGAACCATATGGAATTTAAGCAGCATGTTATTTCTGAAGTGATAAACACAATCTTAATAAGATAATGTTTACATGTATGAACTACATTTACTCACTTACTGTCTTCGACTTCCAGAAAAGAAAAAAAATGTAATATTCTAATCACTCATTTGCATCCATCATATGAAAAAAAACCCAACCCACAAATCACAAGATAAAAATAGTTTACACTTGTTCCTACTCCTTTGTCTCTAACCAGATAGTTACCAGGACTCATAGATCTTCCTGCATCTCTCAGAAATGAGGATGGTTCTGTTTGTCTTCTTTCTGTAATAGAAAAGTGAAGAAGAAATCCAATACAAAATTAATCACAATATATTTCTATATGGTTTTTCAGAGGTTTTGGCTGTTGCCCCATATTTGGAATCAAAAGCTATTCAATATGAACTTACACAGTTCAGGACAGCATTCATACAGTTATTAACTGATAAATATTGCTCAGAGTAAAAACTGGAATTCGAATGACCAAACTTAAAACTTTTTTCAGCTTTTGTTTTCTTCCCCAAGTTTATTTGGAAATCAATTGAGGACTGAAAAAAGAAATTTAAAGCAAGAAATAAAGTTACAGTTTCTAGGCTGTAACTCAACGAAAAATTCTCCAGATCAGAGTGCTGATATAGCACTCTGAAATCAAAGATTTCTCTCAACTTTAACAGCTGCTATGTATGTGGTTGAACATGAAGAATTAGTTGTAACATTTTCTATGTCACTGTGGTGAATGTGAGTCTGCATAGTTCTTCACTAGTCAGATGAAAGGAAAAAAGAAATTACCTCTGCAAAGGCAGAGTTGCTTTTCAGAACAAACAAGAGCCATCAGACTGCAATTTTGGTTATGTAATTATAAAAAAGGCAGCACAGTAACCTTGTATGTACAATGGAGGGAAGGCAAGGCAAGGGAAACAATTTCCAAAGGTTGCTCTCTGCCACACTGATACTGTTCCATGTTGTTACTGAAAACTGGAAAGGAATGAAAAAAAAAAATTAATAGCTTGATATTCAGAATAGAGACATTAATTTTCTGAAGTTCCATGTAAACAAATAATTCTCCTAATTTTTTTTCAAAACAAATGCCTATGATTTCCAGGTAGTGTTTTCAGCCTTTAAATATCCAAAGGATTCATTTCTACAGTATCACTGTGTATAAATGTTAAGAATAATTCTTCTGATTCTAGCTCCTTGTGGAGCTGTGATCTCCTCAATAATACAGCCTAGTTGGTTTGCAAATTCTACCACCTCTCAAAGTGAATGCCAATGTTAGATATCTTATTACATATTTTTTTAAACATGCATTGTCATTTATAAAGCATTTAGGCTTGAATATGTGGTGGAAAGTTATGAACATTTAAGGTTAAATTAGCAATTAATTGCATTTCATTTCAGTTGTTGACAACTACCATCTTATGAATTTTTTCTCTCAATCACCTTGTTCCTCAGCATCGCTTACAGCCAAGAGGACTGAAGCCAGGAAGATGAGTTTCAATTTTTTAATGTATTTTTTACATCTCAGTTGAGTTTTTCACTAAGGAATTTTTGTCTGCCAGCTCCCACTGTATCTAGAGAGATTGAAATCAGGCCTCTTGAGGCAAGACTACACCCCTCACTGGTAGGACGTGGATCTTAGCAGTGGAGGACTAGTGAAATGGTAGCAGGAAGGGAAGCAGGATACAGAAAGAGAGCTTCGTGATCCACAGAGGAATCAGGAACCTCTGGGAAGGCAAAGAGGGTAGTAGCAGTAGGGAGAGAAGGGAGATGCAAGTGCCAGAGAGTGGACTCATACTTGGACTTTTTCTCCACCTGGATAGGGAAATGGGTCATTGAGCAGCCTTGGAAATTCATAGAACTGGTGTAATAATGGTGGTTTTCAAGCAGAATATGATTCGAAAATAAAAAATAGGAAAGGGGAATACTTTTTCAGCTATTTAAGCAGTTACAGTTTTTCAGCTATAGCCAGAATATTGTGTTACACATTTGATGTGAAATATTTCTATGAAAAATATTATTAGATGGAAAGTATGAATAAATTAGAATTTTAAAATATATTTCAAATTAACTTTACATATTTAAAATGTGTTAGAATTGAATACTTAAAAATTTATATAAATGACTGTGATGATAGCTTGTGTACTACCATAAACCTGAAGCTTTATGAACACACTTTCCAGAAATTATGTAGCTCATTTCAGAAAGCAAGCTTCATGATTAAAGGGTTTTACATACATCTTTGATGAAAACAGTACATGGAAAACATTTTGGGTTCCACTGCATATTCTCACTGTGTTCTGTTGTTTTGGTGTAGAGAAAACAGTTGAAACATTTGTGAAATTTTGTAGTGATTGTCACTCTTTTATTACTGTCATTCAGAGGTGGCTCAGTCACTGCCATTTCAAGATGGCTTAAACTTCATTTACATCAGGTGAGGAACAGGCACGGTCAGTTACTGCAGGTCAGCTATTGATTACATAGTCATACCACATAGGAAATGTCAATTTAAGATACAAAATACATCTTTGGGAACATTGACAGTTGATTTTTTTTTTTCAGGAGGAAAATTAGTAAATTGGAAACTGGACTGTAACAGTGAGATTTCTTTCTAGTCTTGGGGATTTCTTATATCTTAACACTTCAACACACTTTTCTTTTGCTCGTTTGAGCACGTTTTGCTTATGATTTCTGTTCTGTTAAGGCTAGCAACACTGTTCAGTCTATAATAAAACTATAGTTACCTGAAAGCATTCAGATAATTCATGTGACTACATAAATTCTATTTTAACATTTTATTTCTTTTAATAGAGCTGAGGTATGTAAAGAGGACCAAAACCTCAAAGTAGTGCATAGGCAACTAGATTTGCATTTGTTAGAAAAGCTAAATAGTTTGTGGGGTTTTTTAAGTGTTTATCTCCTGAATATGTATTTGATCTTTAGAATTAGTTAGTTTTGAAGTTTACTTGGGACAAATTTAGTGTATGTGCTATATTATAGTTTGTTAATAAGTAATTTTCATCTGTTAAAGTTTAAGGCAATCTTGGGATGTATTGAATCTATTTGCAAGTTTTCATTTCTGTCAGTATTAATGGAAAATAAAGTATGTAAGGAAAGGTAATATTCATTAGACTAAGAGGTATCATTGCAAATAAGTATGAAAGCACTAGGGTTTACATATCCTTTTCAGGGGACTCCTGTATTTGTCAAGGATCTGAAAATAATTTTACATATATGAAAATGTACGATGCTTCATAGTACACCAACTATTGAGTTTTGGTTTGTCTTCTTTTCCAGATGCACCTGTTGGTCCAATAGAGTAGGCTAACATTTTCTACAAACATTGCCAATAGCCGTAAACATCCATGGATCCTCAGTTGGAACTGCTGGAACGAGAATACAATATCCTGAATGTTGGTTGTTTAGACAGGCTGAAAGGAATTTACTCTGAGGTGCCTTATAAATGAGTGCAGATTAGGAGAGGTTGCCATAGGCTCCCTGCATAGTCAGAAGAGGGAGAATCACCTACACACAGCACTGAAGATCACTTTAAGTCTGATGTACCTTCGATCATACTGGGAGACTGGTACCTGCATTGCTAGCTTAGGTTGTCTATCAGCACATGAGCTGATGCCGAGCAGGGCACTCAAGGAAGAGTAAATATGTTTTCAGATATATTACATTATTATTTTTTCATACTACTGAATAATATAATAATAAATTAGTAGATCATAAAAGTCCTTAGAACAGAACAGGTCATCTATAAAACTGGTATGAACACAGCAGTCTTTTCTGCATATGAGCGTGTATCTTGTCAATGACTTTTTGCAAATGCAAACAAGCTGCATGATGACATCAGAAATATTTAGTATGTGTGCCTGAGGCAGTGCTACAAGTTATTTTTTGATGAATTTGTTGCATTGGATTAATGTGAACCAGATTAGTTATCTTCCATGGAGTGGACTTAAAACATTTGCAGATATTCTTTTCTCCTTAGCCTTTGTAAAGGATGCTTATGAAAAACGTTTTCTTTTTATGTGTAATGTGGTTTTAAAATATTTATGTTTACTCTGTATTCAATAAAATTATAGGCAAGCTGTGGAAAAGCGACATGGCATTTGAAGTCTGACACCTATTTTCTTGGGTAAAGCCTTCCTGTAGTTAGGTTTAAACGTTTACTACACAGTATGTCTCAAGAAAGGATGCAACACACATGCCTGCAAAACAGACTGGCAAGGCATACAGTAGTGCATATGGCACATTATATAATCTTTAAAGACTGATAGAAATTACGTTACTGCACATATTTTGATTTTTCTTCTAGGTAAGGGAACGACTGAGGGTTTCTTTAGAAAGAGTCTCTGCACTGGAAGAAGAACTAGCTGCTGCTAACCAGGAGGTAACATAAAACACTTTCTCCCCTTTTGAGGTTCAATTTCTTTAATACTCTGTCCCATGTGTTCCCTGTCACTTCTCTTAAAACTGTCAGAAAAAAAAGGATAATTTACATTTTGAGTAAGGTGCTCAGTGAGGTTTGTTTAAGGTGGTTGTAAGATTAATACAACCTTCTGTTTACTGATTTATTCATTCTTCTATTCCCTTGTGAGCAAACTATATCCAAGAGCTAGTGATAGTTTCTCATTGGTCATGAAAAAGGACTGTAAACAATTTAAAAACATGAATTTCCATTTTACTGCAAAATTGAGTTAAGCACACACACAGATGCGTGTACATACATTATCTAAATGTTAACATTGATGGAGGTAATATCATGGATGACCTTGAAATTTAGGTTTATCTCTTCCCTTTTAAGTTCAATGTTTCATGATGGACTCTGGTATCATATAACTATTGTGAACGTGGACAAGATATTTTCTTTCCTGCATGGTAGTTTGCAGACTGTTCTCTTTTGTTTGAAAAGATGAATGGCAACATGTAATTGCATTGCACACACAACTGTACACACATAGAGCAAGTAATTTTACACCCAGAGAGACAATTCTGAGGCCAGAAAATACAAAGAAAGGAGTCTGTTGATGGCCAACATGCCCATCACGTTCTCAATCTCAAACTGACATGTGCTTCTCACACTTTTAAAAACAAGTCAGACAAGCGATAGAATTGGATTAAAGCTGGTTTGGGTTACGTGCATTTACTGATGTCATTTTACTCATCCTTTAGCCAGAAACTGAAAACACACTTAAATTACTACCAAGTAATTCTGTGAAAATGGAGTACTTGTAATTCAGAACAATATGTGGTCATGTAAAATAGCGACACCTAAAGTAATCTTTTTCCAATATTAAGCTAGAAAAAATTACTTTCTTAAAGTAACTCCTTGAAAATCAAATCTGCAATTAAGATACTGCTACTTCCTTTATATAAACCATGATCTAGATATTTTGAATCATCCCTTTCTTCTCTGAAGTAACTGCACTTTATCTGTGCAAAAATAAAATCTCTTCTTTTTTTCCGTTTCATACTGTCCAGAACACTTGTGTTCAAGTGATTTTGTTGCAGTATGCTGTTGTGTAAGCTATTAATTGCACTTGTGTCTATTAAATAGAAAGCAGTCCTTCTGGTGAGTCAAGCCAACTGAGATGTATCGCACTCTTCTAATCCCTCCCATTTGTGATCAAATTGAATCCAAGTTCACTTCACTGGGCATGAGACCAGGATTTTAGAGCATCACCTTGTTATTTGGCACTTGAAAATAACTAGTAAAACCTGTATTGCTAATAAGGAGTTAAAAAATACACAATTATATTCATTTTAAATAGGGCTTTCATAGCTTTTTGAACAAACATTGTGTCTACATGGAACTAAAAACATTTAATCAACCAAGCATAACATGAACATTAACATAATTGGAATACCGTTATTCCAGTTTCCTATGAGGAATTATTAAAGCTGAAAAATGGAAATTCAATTAAATAATGAAAAAAGAGCTAGATGGAGGAGAATGAGTGGATTATTTTCAGTTACTGTATTTGAACAAGATTTCAGATAATGTTCACAGAATTAGTTATTTAAATGAGACAAAATTAATTAGACAAATGCAATATATAAGCCGGTTTTTATACTAGAGTCCACAGTGAATGCACAGGCAATGAAGGGCTTAAAATTTACTGTACTATATATGAAAATAAATGGGCCAAGTTGCCAAGGGAATTGAATGCATGTTTTTCAGTAATTTCTGTATTCCCATCACTCAGTGTCTGGTCTCCTGAGAGAATTCCGATTTTCTTTCATATCCTTTTTCTCATACTGATTGTAAGAGTGTCCTACATGTGCAGGGATATATCTAAACATAACATGATGGCAGAAAATTGGTCCCCTGATTAAACTAGTATACAATTAGGCAGATAACAAGTATAATATTCAGAGTTAAAAAAATAGTAGCAATGTTTCTCTTAAGGTAGCACCTTTCTCTGAAGGCTAGAGCCTGTGGCTCTAACATTGAGTGCTAATGAGAAAATGGCAGACACCCACACGTGCTGATTTGAAATATCCTTATATAAAAGAGAAAAATTGAGAGGCTGAAGCTTTGCATCTTTAGATGATAAATAAGCTCTCATTTAACAGTCTGTGTAGCGTATTACATATGTACCAAAGGGAGTGAAAACATCCTGAACTCTGGCAAAGCTGGTTTCACTTCTAGTTGCCACCACCATCTCCCAAAGCACTTCATATTTGACAGGGAATAGTAACACATAGTGACTTCAAACTGCAGGGGAAATTGAGGTGGACAGTTGGACCCATTGGGGCAAGTTCGCTTGTGTAGTTAATAGTTATATGTATTCATACAAGGGAAATAGAGCAGGGCTTTGGTCTGCAATTCCAGTAGTGGCTGTAAGTCACTGTCATTGGTTCAGTTGTACTTCTAGTTTATGAAAGGCAATCATCTATAAAAAAAAGTGAATGTGTAGTTTATCTCCTTTTCATGCAGATGCTGCACAGAAGTTATTCTGACTCTATGTGAAATTTATAGATATGCTAGCAATTTGTAATAGTTTTAAAAAGTCAATTATCTCTATAAATTACAATATAAAATATACATCAAATTATGAAGGGAATTGTTATGTTTACTACAAGTTTAACAGAAATGGTATAGAGGTAGAATTACCTAAGTAAATGACATGTTCTGAATATGAAGTCTCAGTTTTAAATTGTGTCAAGCTGGAGGATGTTGTATCAGTTCCTTATTAAAACATGCTTACAAACAATAAACATTATGATGTATCTTACAGAGCACAGGATCAGCTCAGAATTAGAACTCTTGAATTTCGGTGTCTACTTGTAAACCAAGTGTCTGAAATTCAGGTGTAGTCTGTGGAGCTCCAGTAAATCCCATTTGCCACCTAACCCAGTGGTTCATCTGCCAGGGCTGCCAGATAACAACACAAAATTGACAGGCTAGCTGTTTCTGTCTGGAGCTAGAGGTGAGGATGGAATGCACCTTGTCACTACAAAGACACCAAACATATATGTTAGTCAAATGACTCTCACAACAAGCCCATATGTGGACACCTCAATTTAGGTGTCTTCCTGCTTACAAAGAGCAGAAGCTCTCTGAATCAGGCAGTGGGCTTCTAGGTACAAAATGGGCCTTATTATACTTAAAGGGTAGATTAAAAAAATTTAAATATACATTTTACTGGGAGGAAAAAGTTCTTTGACTATGTATTTTTATTTTGCTGCAATGGGTTTATGGTGGTAGAAGGGACAGAATTCCTGTTAGAGAGTTTTCATGCAGACTGGAGCAAGAGAACTGGCTAGATTAATTAAATACAATAGTCATCATTACAATACTTGCTTTTTATCACCAGTTACTGAAAGATGTACCCAAAATTATTACACTTTTTCCTTTTATGCTTGCACCAGAACCCATTATTTGGTCACAGCTGGTAAATGCTGTCCTATTAATTTTGTGTGTTTTAGCTAAGATGAATAGCAGATATTGTTAACAATTTTCTGAAAAATTTATCTCCCATTTTTAGTTGAAATTACTGCAAAACATTGGAAAATTTGCTTACCCCTCAGGTGCTTTTAAATTGATGCTGGTTTTCATCTAGACCCACATTACCCATGGTCTAGGAATAGTTTTGCCGCTGAAGGTTATAATTTGCAGCTAGCAGTTAGACAAGATGCAAGTGATGCATCCAATAGCAAAGCTCAGTGGTACAATAGTGTCTGTCTATGAACATTTTGAACAGAAATGTGATGTTTTTCCCTGTGAATATGAACATTTTCAAATTCCAATAATGTTCCTCTAACCAGCTTCCTTTTTACACACTAATTGTGGAAGAATGAGTCTCATTTGCAAGGGAAGTGGGATGCGAATTTTCCTTCCTGGCTTTGTCATTTATGATCTTCATGGAAATTAACTTTAATATTGAAATTACTGACAAGATAACCACTTTTGTTCCACAGCTTCTGAGATCCTCTTACTAGTGTTATGTGTAACTCCTAAAATTATGCTAAAATACAGCATGTGCAAGGAACACACTAAGATACTTCATTAGCACCACATATCACCAGGAACTCAGGCTCTAGTGGCTTCTGCAGGGCAGGGGTGCGTAAATTTTAGACAGATGGTACTGTGGCCCACAGTGATGGCTTTAAATCCATTCCTGCTGAAATGTGCAGTGTTAAATGACAACTGTTGTGATTCCCATTAACAGATTTCTCTGTTTCCCAGATCTCTCAACGGATAGTATCCCAAAAGATGACCTTTAGAACTTTTCCCCAAGGCTTGTATGCAAAATTAAGCTTTATATCTAGTTAATAGTATACCCAGAAAAAAGTATCTTTTTTTAAAATGGATGTGCTTAGTATGCACATGAATTTTCTCTTGCCCTTCTTAAAAGATTTATCCAGCCATTGTAAAATCTTCCTGTGTTAGTAAGAATCATATGCTATGTGGCTTTCCAGAACTCTTCTGTTTCTGTTTAATATGTTGGATTTTCCATATTTCCTTGTTAGTAGAAAATGTGGCATGGAAAATACAGCTTTAATTACATTTATTATCTCAAAGGTATACTTTAGGAGCACAGAAAATACTAGGACTGTGTAGAATATGAAATTAGAGGAATTACTGATTTGAGTTTATATATTACTCCACTACTATACGCTTTTCTTCAGCACTTATTGAAAATGGCAGTGCTGTTTGCAAATGCCAAAAAGCATTACAGTGCTTCTGTCAATTGACAGAGTATATTTAAAACACTCAGGCTTCTTTTTAAAACAACTCCCTCTTGCTTCTATAGAATTTTACTCAACCTTTGAGGAGAAATTTAGCTCTTGGAGCTATCAGAGAGGTTGCAGGTGATTCAGACCATGCATGTCTGCTTCCATATGCCTGCATGCATTCTCTTATTTGGGTAGTGGGTTTCTTCCTGCCAGTGAGTTGGTGTGTTCATTAGTGTACCCTAATATTATTTTTTATAGCATTCATAAAAGAATGTATAAATCATTTACCTCAAGAGAGAGAATGATTCTTTTTGTTCTATATCAGAAACACCAGAAAATGTAGCCACTTATTTACCAAAGAACTTTCAAATACCACGTTAATCGCTTAGATTTTGCTATGCAGGGAAGGCAAGAAACCAGTAAGAAATACAGATACTTTTAACAGTTGAGAGCAGTTTTGACTCTGACCATGAGGGATGATAAAGACATGATTGCAGCATCATTCCCTCTAGTGAAATTTTCTGTAATATTTAATATGTACATATTTTAAAGTAAAACCTCAGCTAACCATGGTGTGTTCTTTTTACCCATGGTTGCATGTGAAAACATATTTTGTTCCCCAGCTGTTTCAGGTCCTATTAGCTTAAGGCACTTTTTGCTACAGGAGTTCCTTGATGGCTTTACTCTTTTTCTGTAACACAATGCAAAGTGGTTTTTGGAGTAGAAGTGTTGTTAAAGGAATAGTTTGCTGAGAAAAATTGCACGTGAATTTCTCAAACGTATAATATACAGAGAATTTCATCAAACCAAAATTCAGAAATTATGGAAATCAAAACTCTGAATGAAAGTGAGTGAAATTTCGTGACTGGTTTTCTGAAGCAGGCGAGGTTAGATGAGTTATACATATTTCTCACGACTTATAAGTGTATTTTTTTGGGTGAAAGTTCTAAACAGCCTGCATCTATAGTACCTCATTTTACTGTATTTTCTCAGAATGCTGTAACTGAAACTTATTGCTTTGTAAATTCTCTCCTACATATTACTTTTTTTTTCCCCCCCAAGCTTTAACTTTACACAGGTTTAACTCTGGAGAGATGATCTGAACTTTAATTTTAAATGTCTATGTAATTGTGCCAAATTATATCTTTTCTGCAAAGATGCATGTAATTAAAAATATCTTAGTTTTGAAATGCAATCTGCATGTGGTACAGGTAATTGCTTTCATTCTGTCTTTAACCTTAGCAATCTATTTAAATGTTAACTCTGCAAAAAGTTATTGTTGCTCTTAAGTTTGAAATACACTAGTGAACCAAAACAATTATTTTTATTATTTTTTTCCAGTACATTTCTCCTACTCCATGTTCAAAAGCATTAATTTGTGTCTCTGCACATCTGCATTAGGATGTGTGGTGTGGCAGCTGGAGAGTTTGAAAATTAGTACAGCAGCACTACATTCTGCACTGCCTTATATCCTATAATACTGATAGCATCTTCAAATTTTGCACTGACTTTTCATCTAGTTTGAACATCTCCTAAGTATTCTTCAGAAGAAACCAATTTCTAAGAAAGACTGTGATTAACAGAAAGGATTCATAGTCTGTGCTCATATGCTCATGGAGAGGTTCTTTTGAGGAAAAAAAAAAAAGGTAGCCAAAGGAATAGCCTATTTTTTCCTTCACTTATCCTGCATATGTAATAGTTCTAATAAAATCTTTGATACCAAGCACTTGGTAACTTGTGTATCTTACTTTGCTTTCAATATGTCACAAAGACAATTGATACTTTCTATTTTTATTTTCCAAATATTCTAAAATCCTAAATATGGATGGATTAGAGTGTTTCAGGATGTTACTGATGTCAAGGAAGGAGTCATATTCTCCCACTGAAATTATAGATTCAGGATACTAAGCATCTCTCTTGCAAGTTTGATGTTTTCTTAGAGCCTTGCATTGTGGCTAATACTTCTCCTTTGTTTTACTTACTTTTTTTTTTTTAATGAGATTTGTTATATAAAGAGTTGTGACTAGAAAGAATCCCAGTGCCACAGATTTATCATTGAAGAGTAGAGTTTAGTTTTACTTCAGTTGTTCACAAAACAGCTTGGATCTATAGGACCTCTCAATTTTCTGCTCTAGCACATCCCTGTGTATCAATAAGCATTGCTCTTAAACTGCTAGAACCTGTTAACTGCACTTTCTGAAAAAATTAAATATCCAATGCTTAGAGGAACATAGTGAAAGGTTGAAAAGCTTTGTAAAGCTGTGATTTGCTAATTGCTTATTATTTACTGTTCCCCCAAACCTGCTGTGCATCTACAGAGCAATTGTTTAAATATACATTGTAATAGCAGACAGCTAGGTGTTTGAAGTATATTTTGCAAATATCTTCAAATCTACTTAATCTTTCTTTGTGACAGAAACATTTGATTTAATAAAATTTTGGTCCTGAATGATTAGAAACTTGGGTTTTTTAATGCTTTGTGTATATATTTGAATTAGTGATGACTGGATATTAAAAATTCCCAGTTTCTTTTAAACCTTATAGCACAAATACCCCATAAAATTAGCATCTTCATCAAAAGGAGCATAAACTTAATCTAGTATATTATTTTGCTTCCTTTTGGGTGTGTTTTAAACAAAATATCTATAGGATACTCATTCTGAAAACAAGTTACATACCAGTCCATTATTATAAATATGTAATCTTTTTGTTCTGTAGTCTGGATACTGTACACTTTCTGGGAAACATAGGCATGTCCTAAATTCATTACTGTGTAACAATCTAGTGGTGACATTTCCTGAAAGAATTTGTGGAGATCCTCTTTCTGCCTTGTTGCTCTGACTACATCTTTGTCCGCTAGATCTGTTGAGTTTTGCCTCATTCGCCTCTGAAAGCAGACTGAGGCTAAGCTTTGCTTTAACAGTCTCACACTGACCTAAAAAGTTTCAGTGATGTCACCCATTTCCAATTTCCATCCTTACCACATGAATTCTCCTACACTCTGGGCAGTTACCCTTCTAGAACAGTGTTTATTTACCTGTTGCTTCACATTAGAAAAGTGTTGAATAACACTTCTTTATATCACCCCTTAATGATTTCTGTCACCTTCAATACTGGCTATTGTTAAGCAAGCGATGACAAATTTTTAGTCTGTCAGATCTTTTTTCTTTTTCAACTCTTTGATCCAAATAATTAATGAACAGTAACTGGAAAGTCTGTGGCAAATA
The DNA here is from genome assembly GCA_020800305.1 of Porphyrio hochstetteri. NCBI lineage: Eukaryota > Metazoa > Chordata > Aves > Gruiformes > Rallidae > Porphyrio > Porphyrio hochstetteri. The sequence goes on from CM036905.1 coordinate 62,680,798, forward strand.
TTCATTCTATTCTTTTGCTTAAAATTTATATTCTTATTTTTATAAGACCTGTGGCCTAAGTTTTCAGACTTTTGCCTTAGGGTTCAAACTGTATTTCTATTTACATTAAAAATATGGCCTAATCTTAACTAAAACTTAGAGTGCTGCAGAAATATACATATTTATTGTTATATATAATAGTAATATATTCCATCTTCACATTTATATTGAAGTGTTTTCATTGCCCATTTTTTGCTATGATTGTTATTGTATTACTACACCCTCCAAAGAGCTCCAGTAAAGGACCAGGTCTCCATTTTGCTGTAAAAAACAATATTAAAACCTGGTTCCTGCACCAGAGAATTTATAGTATAAATTTACCTTGTAGTGTCCATTGCTCACACAGCTGTTGAACAGAAGGCATTACGGTAAATGCAAGGTAGCACCATGACCTGTGCACACGTGGTGAACTTCACTTACTGTTTTTAGTATCATGGGAGCTGTGCAGGTATCACTCACAGGCTAACGTGGTCCTCTTGAATATTCTTGCTCCTAAAATCATCAAAGTTATTTCAACTAAGGTGACTAATTTACTGTTCCTACAGCAAAAAAAAGTAGGATGCAATCCCGTAGAATTCATGGGTGTGATGATCAACCTTGCAAGTACTGGTAGATGAACTTTTCTAAATTGCATAGTGTGATTTTTGCCAGCTGATGGCTGTAGTGGCATCTACTCAGGTGCACAGTGCACCAGATAGTTGTTGTCCTGGTCCGCTGCATGAATTTGAGCTCATCACGTCCTAACTCCATGCCTTGGAGTTAAATATGAAGTACATGCCTTGAAGCCAGCTCCATGCCTGGTTTTTAATGGAAGAGAGGCTGGGGCTGCAGGCATGTAGCCTCCATGAGGTCCTGAATCTAAATAACTGTAAGAGGTTGTATTCAGGGGTCATGACATAGCACAACTATACTGGGGGTCTGTACAATGTTTTATGTCATGGAGCATTTCTGTCATGACATTTCTGCAAAACAATAAACAAGTATATCAATGTATGGCACAGAGCCGTGATGCTGAAGAACATGTCTCACAAAGCAGTAAATGGGTCTTCTGATATCTCCTCTACTTTATTCTGGAGAATTACAGAATAAAAAAACCCTGTGCTTCTAGCACAGGTTTTGTGGATTTCTTTACCACTACTCTTCTTCCAACATAGGAAAAAAGGGAGAAAGAGGAGGTGGGATAAAAGCCAAAGAAATATAAGCTGAGAGGAGAACGTAGGGGTGCCAGGAGCCAGATGGGTGGCTGAGCATATTTCACAATGGTTTACCTGCACACACTCCTTTAATCCAGGAGATTAAAGAAACTGGAAGCTTGTTTGTATATGGCTATTTTAGGGATGCATTGTTCATAGTCAGCATGAGATTAGGCACGGGGATAATTTCAGGTTGTATTTAATATCATGTATTTGGTAGCCTGTTTAGGGAGCTTACGAGTTAATGGAATACAACTGTCACCAGCCCTGGTTTCGTAAGGTTATGTTAGCAAATGCTTTACTGTAAACACACCAAGTTGCTAAAGTAAAGGACATAGCGTATATTGAAAGTCATGCTTATCTGACTTACTCTGTAGAGCTCTCTGTTACTTGTACAAAGTGTATCAGGGAAAATTTTCGTGTCAGATGTTTCATTTGGTCACAGTGTACACACAGTGCCTTTCATTAGACATCAGAAAGAATATGTCACTTCTCTCTGTTATTTTGGGATTTGTAAACTTTGAAATGTCTGTCACTTTATCCCACATTGGAGCTGCAAATTCAGGTTTAAGAATATAGTTGGTTATCTTTCTGTCTGTATCAGCTTCAGGGCTATTTGACATTTTTCAAATGGATTTTCGTATGGATCAAGAGAATTTTACTGTAAGAATTAATCTTGTTGATTCTTTATCATTGGCAATCTTCTTGAGTATCCATCTTGATGAAAACACAAAACACATACCCATTATCCTCTGCCTTTAATATGCTAGAACAATATATTGTTTTATCATTTGTTTAATGTGCTTCTTTGGAATGCTTATGAAATTTTGCATATATTTGTTAAACGTTACATAATTTGCTAGGAACATCTACATCCACTAACCCTTAAACCAGGATTTAAATAACATAACAAGATCACAGTATTTTGTTTTATGCCTTTTATTCTCCATAATAAATTTTATAATGTATTAATAGACCTTACCTGCTGCATTTGAATAAAAGATTTAAATTATTGACAGGAGCCAATAAACAGAATCAACTTGAAGCTTCACTAGGTTCATATTTATTAATCAATATTCCAAATAACATATGGACCAAAACATGTATTGTTTGCATTTTCACATTAGGTTACCTGAACCCAGCAGTACACATGCAGTCTAAGAATATTCTGCAAATTTCTAAGGTAGCTAGCTAGCATGACTGTAAAACATCTCACACATCCATGAGTGTTGTCAGCAATAGCGTGAACCAAGATTGATTTGCCTCTCAAAGGTCTGTATTGGCCCTCCATTGTCAGTCAGCAGAGCAAGGTCCACAAGCATGACGAATCAGTTCCACATTTGTTGCTGGTGGACTACAAATAAAATTACTGCCATTTTGCTACTGCTCTGCTAATGCTGATAAAACAGTTTATAATATTTGTAAGAAAAACAGGCTGTGCTGGATTTAAGCAAAAGATCAATGTATCTTGGTTAATGATTACCTAAGTCATTATATCAGAAGATTTTTAGAATTGGGGGAGTGCTTATTTTAGTGCATACAAGTTCCCATCATATGTTTGTAATAGAAATAAATATAGATATAATTTTATTTTGAATCAAAAAAATGTAAAAAATTAATTTGTGGCTTTGATGAGGCAAAATTAGATACTCATACATCTTTGGGATCTTGATTGGAAAATATATTAGAAGCAACTGTCATTATATAGGTGGAATTATTCCAAGAGGAGTTGCAGAGGGCTTGTTTTACTTGGTTCAGTCCATAAGAAATGATCCAGCTGGATTGGCATTGCAACTGGAGACACTAGTTTTGACACCTTTCATCATAGTTAAAAAACAGAAGAAAAAAAGAAATCATATGTACGATTCCTTTGCATTAGAAAACAGCTATCAATATTTATTTTCTACAGTAATCCTAGAATAAAAGTTCTACCTACAAAGAATGTTCTTTATCATTAATATATATACAAATTATTGCTATAGGAACCATATCCTTGATTTTAACTGGAGAAATCTGTAGGATAAAAAAATACTCCCAGGAAGGATGTCATTGAGAGATACTAAAATCTGGATTAAAATTAAGTGGGCACATTCGAAATACAGACTTTAAGTCACTTTACTGTGCTTTGATTTCAACAGACTGTGAGTTACATTTAAGCTGGAATTTCTTCAATTTGTGCATGCAGATCAGAGCTTTGATATTCTTTAATTGTATTTCTGGGGTAAGGTTAATTTCCTTTCTGGATTTTTACTCATATCCTTTCTATCTGTTGTATTTTCATGGTTTGTACAATCAGGAGCACAGATGGTGATTTTAATACAGATACACTGTATAGCAAAATCTAATAAAACTACACATGTAGAATAGTGGGGTTTTCATAACAGATGTGTCCAGTCAAAATAAATCTAAACAATCTCAAAGTCTCTAAGTGACAATATGCAGACAAAGAATATAAAATTTCATTTGGAAAAGACTGTCTTTACTCAGAGGTAAATATATTAATGTAATTAGAAGAGGAAAATAGGTTTATAGTGCAAATAGCTGAATAATTCATTTTAACCTGAGTAGGATTTTTCAAACAGAATTGTATATCTTAGGCATGGGTAGTTACCAGTTAAATGCTTTTGTACTAAGAGCAATCACATAAAGCCCTAGAGACACATTATTTTATTTATATTCAGTGCCTTGGATACTAAAAATAATATGTTTCTGTGTCTAAACATATACATCCATATGTGATTATATACACAGAGGGGAGGGAGAGAGATACACACACACATATATATAAAAAGTATAGTACCTGTGTATATTTTACCATATATAACATATTTATACACACACTATATATATATATTTCAATAACTCGTATGTTGCTGAAAACAATAAAGATCATAATGTTTCTGCCAAATTGATCCTCACCTCTGACCAACTGGAAATCAGTACCAGTAGTTCCAACAAACTCCAGGGCTCTGGTATCCTGGTTTGGGTACATTACTCGAGTCTTTATGAGAGTAATAATGAAAGAATAGCCATTATGCTACTCTTTTGCTGGTTAGGAAAAAAAAAAAAAAACAAACCAGATAAATTAGTCAGCAGGAATCAAATATGTACTGTAATGTAACCATATGATTGATATTTGTTATTGTTTTCCCATCGTGCTAGTCTGTAAAAAATGGTTCTTTCATGGTATCGTGTTTCATACAATTTTGGTGACACATTAAAAGCAGCACGTTTTTGTTTACTTAGATAAGGGTTACTGAAGAAAATGTACTGGTAATCTTCTGTGAAAAATCGTGACATATTCTTTTTCATAGCAGCAACTGCACAATTGCTTTAAATGACTCCTGTTCCCTGTACAAAGTGTTGCCAGTACACCACAGAAAGAAATGGTGCATGCTCAAGACTACATGTAATAGCACCAGATGGTTATTTACACAATAACACTTAATTTGGTTCAGAATTCATAATGAAGTGCAGGAGACTAATATACCCTTTGCCTTATGAGCAGCCTAAAGCGTAAGTGTATTATTACATGCAAAGTATAGAAATGACTGCTGATCCAGGCACTTGGTGTTCAGAAGGAGGCAGGGCTCAGTGGTGATATGCAGGTGTGGTGGGAGGTCCCTCGCTGCAGCCAGGTGAGCACCACAGCTGTGGCCTACCCTTGGGCCACAGTACCCTGTAAGGAATGGAAGTGACCTTCCTAGGCATGTCAGTAAAGCACTGATGAGCCAGGACCTGTCAATAGTTATCACAAGCACAAATCTGGCATTAAAAGATCACACTTTTGGGTAGTACTTTCATGCTTTCAGGTTAAAATTATGAATCTATCACAGATTGAGAGCATCTCCAGTCATCCTGGCATGTTGTCATTTCATTATTCACTCTTTTGGTGGCATGAAAGCAGAGCCTGAAAGTGATAGCCACCATACAAGCAGGATTGCAGAGAGCAGTGCCTACGTCAAGATAATAAAAATAAAATAATCAAGAAATACCAGAAGCTGCAGGAGCAGGATGGTTTAGTTTTCTTTGCAGAAATTGAAGCACAGAAGGCAAACACTTAAACTGCAACAGAACTGTAACTGAGGGCTGGAGCTCAGTGTGCTACCTCCTCCTTTTTCCACAAGGTAAAGACCCCCTGAATTTTTGTCTTTTACAGTTCTCCTCCGACCAGCTTTAAAAGTGTTGCTGTAAATCTGAATTTATGTTCTTTTGAAGAGCTTGCTAGCAAATGCTGGGTCTTCCTACTAATGACACTTCTTGGCCATTAAAAACTAGGAGTGTAAAGATTCTACTTCAGTTTATGCTTATTTAACTCCATACAGCACAAACGTCCAAGATTTGCTTTCATTAGGCCTACTACTGTATAATGCCTAAGGGTTATAAAGAGGATGATTTCACATTAATGAGTGTTTCTGCACAGCAATGAAAGCTAAACAGCAATATTAGTAAAAGGTCAATAATCTCAAAAAGGAAGCAAAAGAAGAATTTATGATGTAAAACTGTTGAAACTAGGCATTACTCATAACTCCTACAGGTTTTTTCTTTGAATAAAGTAGTATTTTGCTTGACATGTCAGGACATGTTTTAAAGGGTTCAATTGTGTAAAGTTTCTGAAAAGCTCACCACTTAAATAGCAATAAAATACACTGGAATCCAGGCAAATATAAAATAAACTTATCTGAGGTTGTCACTCAGGCACGAACACTTAGTCTACAAGTGAATTTTCAGAGTGCTACAAAAGCTCTACTTGCAAATTTATCTGATTTTTTTTGTTTCAAGTAGCTGAATGGGAGAGAAGACAAAAGTGCTAAGCTAAAAAAAAATACACTGTTATGTTTTCTTTCTTCACCCAAAGTGAGCCCAAAGTGAATTATAAGTGCTGGAGCTTTCATTCCTCACCTTCCAAAGATATTTTTTGCAATCTGAAAAAGCTTTTTTTCTTTTCTTTTGTTCTCTCAAGGTGTGGCTAATATTGATTATGATGCTGCACAGTCCATGGTTACTTTAACTTCTACCTGTTATGAAAATAAAGCCTAAGTCCATATTTGTGCTTTTAAATATAACTAATTGCAAAGCTCAGAACCTGCAATGCTGAATGGAAACAGGCATTTCAGCACTAAAGCTCTCTTCAGGGAGATTAATTTTTATCTATTGTTTTAAGACTCCCTGTGGATTTATGAGAAATTTGGTTTATTGAGTCAGAATGTGCATTTCTGATGGCCTGAAGAGCAACTTACATTCACTCTCTCAAATGCTATGTATGCAGCCAGTCATCAATCCTATGTGGTTCATTCAGTCATGATACTGAAATGTACTGAGATTTTAGCTGCCACTCAGGGAAGAAAGATTCCTCCCACTGCAAGGCACCACCTTACTTTTCCATGGGTATTTATTAATTTTGTTTTGTAGATGGGCAGTTCTAATGTTCTGTATTTGCTTGTCTGTTGGGGGAAAAAAAATACAATTTTTTTTCTTGCCTCGATCCCTTCTTTATCCTTTCTCCCAAAGTCAGACACTTTGGTGTATGAGAAGCTATTTATGTTATTAGACAAATTTGCAAATCTTAGGCTTTCATGTGCTATTGTTGAGTAAAGCATGTTGAAAAGGTGGCTGAGCCACAGATACCACATCTCCCTCTAGGTTTTCAGGAACACTTTGGTGGTCTTATTACTGGACCATGTCACTAGGACATCTTTCATCACTGCTATTCAAAAATGAGTCAAGCTCCCTATGTAGGCTCTTCCTTTGATCAATGTAGAAAATTAAGCCAATCAGAATTTATGACTCAATCCCATTGATTGCTGGAAATAATTATAACATTGATCTTTATGACAGGCTAAGAAGGTCATCCTTAATGGATGACTAAACAGACTTTGTTCAGTCGTGTTGATTAGTATATAAGTTTTTATTGGGAAAAGGAGGTCTTGCAAGAGTTTAAATTGCAGATGTCAGGGTGGTATCTGCCAAAACCACCTAAGCCAGTTGCACTGCTTTACATATTAAAATACAGACAGGTCTTGTCTCAGTACACTGAGATCCTTTGTAGTGCTACAAGTGTGCTTCTTCAGAGCAGCAGCCAACACTCGGTCGGTACCTCTGCTTCTCACAATGAGAGCTTGTGATCCAACCACTGTCTTGCAGAGCCTGTGGTTACATCCACTTCTGTGCTATTTATTGGGACACCATGTAGCTTGGCACCTGCAAAGCTTCCTCTGGGTTCCTGCAAATAGTGACAGCATGATGTAACTTAGAAGCTGTTTCTTTCACACAAAATCCGATTTATTGTGCCAAAAGGTGCCATGTCATGATTTTGGCTTTCCAGGCTGGTCTCTTATCTCATTCCAGTGTACAAATATTCAGGGACATGTGCCAGACTCAAATGTATGAATGTAGGGCTTTCCCCTCAGTTCTTTGGGATATATGTTTTAGGAATGTTTAAAAATAGGACTGTTCAATTGGAATGTATTTAAAGCCTAGAAATGGCTAATCTTCTTACCAGAACAAATTAAAAATCTTAATAATTTATCTACTTGCAGACAAAATTTAATTGCTCATTCAAAAAACTTGCCATTACACTGTAAAAACAGATTTCAATTCAGATCTTTTCATACTAGTTTGACAACTCCTAAACCCTCACACCATAGCACCTATACAGAGTTCTTGTTCGTGACTTCCCGAGTTGTCTGTTGTGTAAGTTTATCAGTGATTTATTCAGTGATGTGAGTATGTGTGAAAACATACACAGGTAAGTGTATGCTATGCTGTGGTGTACTGGAATAGCTGTAATTTGGCAATCTAGAGGCTGCAAGTGATTACAAAGCAGTGGGGCAAGAAGGAGTATAAGCTGAAAAGTGGGGGGATGGAAAGACTTTCAGACACCACTGTGACAATTGCTTTTGCCTTTGATCTGTAAATTGCATTAACTTTGTAGACCAGAGGAATATGCTAAGAAATTCCAAATCCCCAGTCAGTTTTTCTTTGTACTTGTACAACATCTGTAACCTGTAATGGAGAATGTATTTCTGCACCAGTAGGTACCACAGGGCCTGGTGTTGCATCCTATATGAAACTGAGTTGAAGTAGAAACTTGTGACCAGCAGCTCCTGGGCACTTACTCCTGCTGTTTCTGTTACTCTGCTGATAAACTCAGACTGAGGGGATGGAAGCGTGAGTGTCTTAAAGCACTGCAGCTAAATCCATCACACCTCAACTGACAGAGTCATTAAAATTGCAGTAAAAGTGGAAACGGTGTGGTGGGATTCTAATTAAATATTGAAAGTCTCTTTTGAGCAAGATTATTAAAAGCTTCCTTTTATTAATGGAGAAATACAATTAAAATTATTATTTTGACACATCCGTGGTTTTTATGTGAGTCCTGTTCTTACAATTTATGGCAGGAATCCAGGTGATCCCACTGAATGAGATGCAGCCTTCCAAAACTGCTTCCTCAGGAGCACTTAAAATCTCACGATATTGTCTTAGTTTGGTTAAAATGTGCTCCTCCTCCTCCTCATACAAAGAGTTTCTTTTTATAATACCTGCATTTAACTTAGATTCAAAAAAGGATCAATTCGTTTTTCCTGAGAAGGTTTTGCACCTGTCCATTCCCATACTATGTTTTCCTCCACCAAAGAGCAAAAGAAATATAGTGTGTTATTTATACAAGATCCTGATAATACAAAATGCTGACTACCATTATAAATCTTTTCAAAACTTATTTATAAAATATCAAGAAAATGGATGTGGATTTCTGGCCCTATAACTAAAATAAAATATTAAGAATGACAAATATATTATCTGACTGAAACAATTTGAATCATCCTATTAAAATATCTTTGAACTCTCTAACCAGTGGCTTCTGAAAGGCTGTGTTGAGGTTAACCCAAATTAGAAATATAACTGGTAAAGACTATATTTATGTTTATGAATCAGGATTGAAAGTTCCATTGAAGGGGTAGGTAATAACCTCAATCTCTAAGCATCCTTTATTCTCCACACTACACTTAATATTTGCCATAGAAAATTATAGACATTGATTAAAGCTGTCTCTTTCAAAATGAAAGCGAAGTCAGAAGGTGGACCAGGGGTCTGAATTCTGTTCTCAGTGGACTGAAATCTAATATTTGACGTTATTTAAATATGGACTGTGATGATAGAATAATGGAGGAGGACACCCAAGTAGACAATTTCTCTGGTCTCTGAAAGACTTACATAAATAAGAGTTGTGTGGGAAACTGCCATAATATAGTCACAAAAGCTTTGGTTTAGCATAATATTCATGTAAAAAGGAACACTTTCTTGATAAGAAGAGATGAAACAAAAAGCCTTCTAGATCTGTGAGCCGTAGTAAACCATAGTTATTGGTGAGTTTAATTTCCTGGGAAGTATTTGTTTCAATGTTGGGAAATCAAAGAAATAGCTCAGTAGTTCAAGGTAGGGTAGTTCATATAAAATAGGTTTGCAAAAGTTTAAAATAGTTGTCTGTCTTTAATGCCTTACATTTTTTAAGTGATCCAGGTTCTTCCTGGATTTACAGGACCATCTAACATCATATATGTGTGTTTAGAGCCTCAGTTAACAATAAAACATTACGCTTAATTTGTTCTAAAATTATTTGAATTAATGATAAATATATTCAAAGTAGAAAATTTGAAATAACTAAAAATATATTCCTAAATATTAAAAAGAATCCTACAAAAAGAAACCTTTGTAAACATTTGTCCTTATATATTTATAATTAAATATCTTTGTATCTCTACATACTGTAATCACTTATTCAATGGGAAACAAAATTAAATCAAGATGATTACAGTAATTAGGACAATGAGGCTAGTGAGTGGACTGGAGAATAAATGTTATGAGGAGCAGCTGAGGAAACTGGGGCTGTTTAGTCTGGGGAGGAGGAGGTTGAGGGGAGATCTAATTGCCCTCTACAACTACCTGAAAGGAGGTTGTGAAGAGGTGGGGCCTGACCTTATCTTCCTAGTGATAAGTGATATGACAAGAGGAAATGGTATCAAGTTACATAAGGGGAAGTTTAGATTGGATGTTAGAAAAGTGTCTTCACAGAGAGAGTTATCAGGCATTGGAACAGGCTGCTCAGGGAAGCAGTGAAGTCTCCATCCCTGGAGGTATTTAAAAGATGGTTAGATGTGGTGCTGAGGGATGTGGTTTAGTGATGGTTGGCAGGTTGGGGTGATGACTGGACTTAATGATCTAAAAGGTCCCTTCCAACCAAGACAATTCTATGATTGCATTTAAATGCTTTACTGGTGAATGGTTTTAAAAACAATTGAAGTGGCAAAAACATTGAAGGAAAAGTCTGTAGAGAAGTTGATTATGCAGCTATTTTTAAAATTAGAGTAGGATTTTATTTAGCCTACACAGAAGCTTTTGAAAACATAGAACTATTATTTTTTTCTCTGTGCCATCCTGTGTACCAAGCTCCATACTGTGTACAGTACTCTGTAGTGCATATGCACTGTGGGAATGGAAGTATGCATCCAGAAGGTGACTGGAATAGTTTTCCCTACCGTGCTTGAGAAGTGGGCAGGACCAGGTTAGTGTATAGTACCATGTTACAGACATGCTTTTTACTTCGTAACTTGACTTATTTATCAAATTTCAGCCTTTTGATGGTATTTATTTTGCTTAAATTTACCCATCATAATGGGACCCTCTAGTTTAAGATAATAATGTTTTTCCTTCAGTCAGGAAAAAGAAAAGCTATGCATGTCGTTCATCCCACCTATTTCAGAAATAGAAGACCCATTGGCAATGTTTTTCTCTCCAACATTTATAGATCTGATAACCACATTAATCTAAGCATTCAATGTTTTGGCTTTTCAGTTATCCTGCTCTGTGCCAGCCAGATCAGTTCAAGATTTCCAGCTCAGTTATTGTAATTCTGTCTTAAGTCACTGGGTGATATGGCATGCTAAAGGCTGAAACTTAGCATTTTTGCCCTAAGTGGACTTTGCTCTGTGCTGGGGTCAGATATGGAGATCTCCCTTTTTACAGAACAGCAGCACTGGGAACAAGGCCTCAGGAGCCAAGATTTCAAACCAAATAAATTGTTATGCTTAGAAAACATATGCAGAATAGTATCATTCTAATATACAGTATATGCTATACATTGATAGTAACAACAGCTTCTCCCTGAGGGTGTCAGAACACTTACAGGGAACAGTCAAAATTTTCTGATACACCCCAAATCTTATCTGGTAACTCTACCAGTAGTCATCTCAGACTTCCAAACCTTGAGCCCCCACTGAGCTTTCAACTACAAAATCATTCTTCCTGCCTAAAGTTACCATTCTTCCTTCCTGGAGCTGTCAGTCCTACTTATCAACCAGATATCACCATGCTTCACAACAGAAAAGTTAAAATTTAGTTCCTTTCCACCAACCTGGAGGGATTTCAACTTAATATTTGAACAGGGAAATATTTTCTTACATAATTATATCTTATATTTAAACCACATTTGACAAGCTGCTTCTGTTTTGTAGGTTAAGTGTTGCTTTCTTAATGAATTTAATGTTAATTCAATCAGGGAAATAAAGTAATTCAGGCTTCTACTGACATGTCTGGTTGCAAAGGAGTGGTCATCTTTTGTTCAGCACGTGCACACAGAAGAGCTCAAAAAAGCAACCAAGCTGTCATTCTCTTTGAACAAAACCATAAGGAGTTGAAGAATTCTGGTGCTTTGAGGGAAAGCCTTGGCAGTGAGCCAGTTACTGCTCCTAGGAAATCTAATTAAAGTTTTTTCCAGAGATGTACAAGCTATGTTTATCAGGAATAAAGAGATGGGACCAAAGGTCTGTAAATATAGGACAGATTTTTGAATGGCATTAGACTGAATAGACCAACAAATACATAATAAAACAGTGGATCTATATTAGGCGAATGTTGATCAAACAAGTGCAATAAATTGGCACTTGTTTTGCATTTTTGTTATAAGTATATTATGTATTAGTAATAAAGTTGATTACAGTGAGGTAACATGTAACAATTGGAACTAAAGAACTGATTAGGGTTCAGCAGCAAGTGGAACCAAGTTATTTAGGATTTTATGTGTTTTGAAATGGATTCTGACCTCACATTTCTCAAATAATTTTAAATTCATTGTTATTTTGTAAAATGCCATAAGTTAACATGTGGTTGGAAATTCATTTCCCTCCTTCATTTTATGTCTTGTCAGAGAATGGGCACTGTGAATAAATCTGTTGCATCTTCATGAATAGTTGCATCTTCCAGTTTATTCTGTCCAATATGCCTAGTTCAACTATTTTGCAGCACACATTTTTTTGTGTGCTCATTTTTCCTTTCCTTTTTGGTTATCCTTCCCAATCCAGTAGGTTTCACAACTTTAATGTACATTTTTCATTTCTTTCATTTGTATGTCTTAGTGCCCTACCACAGATGGTAATGACTGTTTCTCTTGCTAAGTAGATGGAGTTTATGCTATTATTTACTGATTTATAATTTTGTGTGATCTTTATTCATTTAAGAAGCTATTTTCTTATTATATTGTCCTTTTTCACCAGCATGGGTGATGGATATGGTTCTGTAACATCAGGTACTTCTTCAGTTCTGGCTTGAGTACTGATATCCTGTAGATTTGGTCATTTATGGATACTAAGACCAGTTGTAATTTTGAGTCTGAATTCTTGAATCCTAGCTTCCTAAAACAAATATGATTGAGTGATGTCTGAAAATAACGTACACAGATCCTCCCTTAGAGGGAATTTATATTGGTAATGTAGTGGGGATGTTTGCCAGAACTGTAATTCAGAAATCTGGGCTTTGGGAAAGCTGAAGAGGTTTTAGAATTAAGACAAAAATCTCGGAGTTGTGAAGGGTTATGTTTGGAATGATTATGACAGAGTGGGGCTTTAGAAATTGTTCTACCTCTTTCTATGTAACCTTGAAATCCAGAAAACTTAATTGAGATAGACTGAAGTCCTTGAAAGTTTCAGTGTTCTTTGTCCCTTGTCAGTCACAGAAACTGATTACAAAAGTAAGAAGAATGTTGAACGCCAACATGCCCGTGAGAAGAGAACAAACTAAAGGAGTGTGGTTTAGGTCATAGGATATTTTTATGGACTTAAGCTATAAAATTTTACAAAGGTCCAACTAGAAAATTAATACTCCTTAATATTTCTAAATTCACATCTGCTATTTCATTTTTCCCAATTCAAAAGCAACTTTTCAGTTCAGCTGACTGAACTTGGCAAATTTAGAAGGGACCCAAACTTATACTTGCATCAGGAAGATATCATTAGAGTTAACTCTAGAGAGACTAGAATCTGCAATTTCACACTCACCTCAGGTTAGAGTCACGTGGAAATGTGTTGCTGTGATCCAGGTCAAATCTTATAAGTGTGCTAAATAGGACAAGAATGTCTGTGGTAGCAATTTAGAAAAGGAATCTAATCATGTGAGGTCCACAATCAGAAGTTCATAAGGAAAACATCTGTGATATATTTGATCATATCTTAGCAGGTATTATTTGGACTTTAATGTTCAGGCTGATTGTCCAGTTTTGGGTACACCAGTGGTAAATATTACCTGTACTTTTATTTTGGCACTTTTATTTTCTATTAATCTGTCTTCTAACTTATTTTTTTAAATTTTGTTTTGCTTTTAGCAGATATGACTTAGTCCTCAAGAATGTTATCCTTTATTTCTTCAAAACTGGGCTTAGCATGAAACTATTAAGAATTGTATCAAGAATTATTACCTTAGAGGGCTAAAGAGTATGTAGGTATTTGGAAATCTGTCTGTAGGCATGTTTTGTGGTAAATATATTACATTGGATATCATAAAAACATTAATATATGAAATAGGTATTTCTCAAAAGTAACATTACTGAGTTTTATCAATATTGAACAATCATTTTCTTACTTAGGTCTGTGCTATTATCAGTGTCTGCTGTTGTTATGATGATTACAATTTTAGGAAGATTCACAGACTGCCTAGGAAAAAAAAATTAGTCATTTGTGTCTTCACCAATATCATCACCATCATCCATTCAGGGGTGTTTTCGCTACCTGTGAAGAAAGTTACAGAAACTGTTCAGTGATTAAATTAGCCTGTTTGCAAAGAATTTGCACATTATTCTATGCTCAAGTGAAATAAGAAATAAGGAATGAACATAACTGTGACAGCAATTAAAAACCTTTACTTCAGCAAACCGATAAGTAAAAATTCATGTTTATTTGTAAGACCCAGGAGAGTTTCTGTGCTTCCTTAGCATTAATTCTGCCTTAATTTATTATTTATTAAGAGTATATTAAGTATGAAAGCAAGTTAACTGTGTGGTTCTTCACAACTTAGATCTGTTAGATGACACCTACGCTAGAGCTGACTTCAAACTCCATGTTGTTTGTGTATATAGTTAGTCTGTATTCATTATAGTCATAAAACCATTGAAACAATAAGCTTTAACAATGATGGATTTTTGGCAAAGAAATCGTTCCCAAACATTCAAAATTCAACTGAATCTCCCAAAATAATGATACACAGACACACAATAATGATACGCTATGTCTTTCATTTTGAAGGGATAATTTAACTTTGTCTTAATATTTATGCATTTGTTTAATTGTTTATTGATTTAGAACGTGATGATCCTGTGATATCTAAATACCATCACAGGCTAAGAAAAAATAAACTATTTTAGAATGTGTTGAAATGATAAAATTTTGTGGTACTGTCTGTATGATATTCTTATTGAGCTAAGGGACAATTAAGGATTCATATTAGACACGTTAGGTGTTTTTCACATTATGTATAATTACTATCCATAAATTGTAATTTTAGAATATATACATTGAAGTGACTCCTTCAATCTACCTGAAAGCCACTTTTAGCACTAATTGTGAGTTAATTTTGTTTAGTGGGAACCAAACTGGAACTTTTGCTATAAGGCAAAAGAAGTGAGTGCTGCTATTCAGGGAAAAAAGTTATTAAATTGCCTATTATGGCGTACAAAGGGAATCTATGCTAATGAGATTAGAAAGACAATTCTCTTACTTAAGCAAAATGTTTTAAAGCTCAGTGTATTTGTACTACTCAAAAAGACATTGACTGTCTCAATTTTAATTCCTACTCTTATATTTTCCTGTAATTGCTTTGTGTGAAACATTTCTCTCAAGTCTTGGTCTTGGCACTGAACTCAAGCAGGAATCACACGAGTTTAACAGGGGCCGTATCTTGGAATTTAGTGAGCAGTGAATCAATCTGACTCATGTCACAACAGTTTCTTTACATTTATATTAAGGAAGAGTTGTTTAAATTAATGTTTGCTTGAGATCTCAAATGGTGATCAGAGCTGATTCAAATGGTCTTTACAACCAGAACTGAAGCATAAGTTAGAATACACATTTAAAAAAACCCCAAAACCTAAGCTAATTTATTTAGATCAAAGTAAATACATATTTTAATGTAGATTTAATTATATGTCCCAGAAAATCCTGGCTGCTGTATGTGCCTATGAGGTAGTACTACCTTAAATCTTTCCTCCCACCCCATACTTTTGTATTCCATGACAAGACAGTGGTTTAGGGTGTTTCTGACTCAGGATTTATGCAGACACAATGCAGTGATAGAAATCTCAAAATTTACACCAGCTTTCCAAAAACTGCATCTGTACAGTGTACCAGGGCTCTATTGAGTTTAATACATTATTTTGTCCATTCAGTAAATCATTTATTATGATTTTATCATGAAAGCAGAACTTCACAGAGAGATTTAACAGTCCAATTTATAAAAATAAATGTTTTATATTAGCCAGATCTTCCAACTTGTTGTAGTATACCATGTAAAAATTTTTGACCTGAATCTTTCCATCCTGTGTACTGTCAGAGATTTATTTTTCAGTAGCTGCATAGGATTTTTAATAGCACTACCATAAATATACCAATATTTTAATACTATGATATCTACTTGTGTATATATATATATGTATAAAAAATATATATGTAAAATAGTCAATTAGTATCACAGTAGAGGACTTCTCTGTATGTATTTTTTTTCACAAAAAAACACTTAAAGCGTATGTTGCAGTTACTAACAGATGGGAAGTTGACAGAAAGCTATCACTTCACTTTACATCAGTTGGTTTTAATTCATAGCCTTTTAGCGCTGTTTTCCTATAAGGCCAGTTTGGTATCTATTGTGTTCTCTATGAAAGAACGAGTCTTGCCCTTGCATCACTACGTAATCAATGCCTAACATCTCCTTCATGTTTCAAGCTATGAGAAATAAAAGTACCCTAGCACAAAGGATAGAAGATAAAAGAAGACATTGTTGACTATCCTGTCATTTATAGGCTCCTTTGTATCCTTAATGGCCTTTAGTAATTGTTAATATGTTTTTGTTTTAAACCACTCTCCATTTGCAAATGCTACAAAAGGCCAATATAGGACTGAAGTGTTACCAGATTTAGAAATTGTCCACTTGGTAGTTTTTGGGTGTCTTATGTATATTGACCACTCAATTTCTTTTCTTTTTTTTTCAGATTGTAGCTTTGCGTGAACAAAATGCACACATTCAAAGGAAAATGGCAGCTGGTGAAGGGCCTGCTGAATCAGAGCATATTGAAGGAATGGAGACAGGGCAAAAGGTTCATGAAAAGGTATAAAATGGTAGTTTCCATTGGATCACACAATCCATGTAAGAAATAACCAAAATCTTACGTCTGATTATGTCAGTATTTTATGGGACTTCCCTTGAGAACATTGCCTGCCTACTGAAAGTAGTATCAAAAACTGTGCTTGTTCGAATGGAAAGGTCCTTGCTCTTTGATAGGGCATTGAGTTAGACCCACAGCTTACAACAAACTTTTCTTGGAATTTTTTGCATAATGAACAATTAAGGATGCTATTTCCTACTGAGTGATCCTGCGTATCATGTACGGAAGAGTAAGGTGTAGTGGCATGTATACTCATAAACTGCTGACAAAATAGTCCATAAGAGGAGGACAGAGAAAGAGTACCTTAGAAAAAATATAGTTTAAGAGGACCTCAGGAACAGTAATTTTCCTGTGCTACATATAGAATACTCTTCAAAATCATGTCTGTGTTCATATAGAGAAAACTGAGAAGCCTTTCATTTACTTAACACTCTATCAATAGAAAATAGGTATATAGAATTCAAGTGAAGTTATTTGCTGCTTAAGGCTGAAAGAGGAAAAAAAATGTAAAGAATATTTGTAGAAACAGGGTTTTCTTTGAAGTCTTTATTTTCCAGATCGATAAAAAACAAGTTGCATATCTTCCTCTCCTGCTTTACAGTTATTAAATTGAAGTGTAAGCATAGCATAACATTTGCCAGACAACTGAAATGAGTGGAGCTGCTGCTTGAATCTCTAATTGTGTGGTTTTGTCTAATGGCATGATGAACAGTGGCATAAATCATACTTATAAAAAATTACTCATTACTTATTTTGTAGGCAATATAGTTTACAGGGGCACGATTGCACTATGAGCATTATTTTTTCACGCTTTGCATTTACTTTATGTGTTTGTTTTTCTTTGAATGATCTGTGTGGTTGAGAAACAGAACAGTAAATAAATATTGTTTGGTTACTTTCCTCTTCCTTGCAAAATCTTACTTTTTGACACATTTGTGAAATTCTGTTAAAACAATGAGCATCCCAATCACTTGTGCTTTTAAATACAACCACACTGCTTAGACTAAAATCTTTAATTTCCCATTTACTTTGCAAGCTGTGTCTTCTTATTTGAGCCACTGGCCTCATTTACTTACAAGCAGAACTAAGTGGAATTAAGAATATTCTTTAAAGAAACTGCATATTTAAACATTAGTGAAAAAGGAATGAAAGCCATTGTAACACATTGTTATCATTTTATATCAAATGTTTCTAGAAAATTAGATCTAGAAAACTTCTGTACTTCATAATCAAAACAATTTAAGCTGGTCCAGTTAAGATGAATTAAAAGCTTATGCTTAGTAATTTTTGTTCCTTGTAATAATGAAAGCATACTAGATAGGAAGTTAGCAGGAGGCAATATTGACACCAGATCAAGCAATGTCTACTCTACACTCTCTGCACTAACTGCTCACTACCTTTCTACTATTATTTTAGTGCCCACCATCAATTCCTCCTTAGTTTGTGAAAAGAAGTCTCCACTTTGTAAAGCCCAGAATCTAAGCATTCATTTAGAAAATATTCCTTCAACTCCAGCAGTAGGTTCAGTTTCAGTCAGCCTGAGTAGATCCTACATTTTAATTTTCCACTTTGTAGCTGATAGTCACAGCAATTATAAAGGTAAAACTTAAAGAAATCATGATATTAATGATGCCTATTTTCTTGGACTTCCCAGGAGATACACACATGGTAAGGTCTACACAGACATCAAAGCCTAGGTTCCCACAACAGGTAGTCCCAAATCACTGTAGTATGTTAAAGGATGCCTCAGGTAAAATTTGCCTACAATAAGAATTAGCCAGCATGACTAACATGGAAAACCTAAAAACTGAACTGTTTTCTGAGATTGGTCTAAGTTGAGATCTGTTCTGAAGCTGGAATAACTTCTTGTGTATTTAGAAAAAAGATGTCAGCATAGATTTCAGCTCATTTTTAATGTCAGGACTGAGTAATAACTATACTTTTGGGGGTGGGAGAAAGAGAATCTGCATTATACAGCAACACAGAAATATTTTGCATTACTGCAATGCTTAGAAATTCTTAAATACTTTTAAGCTACTTCCTCCCAACAGGACTGAAAAAATACTTCAAGAGCTTTTCTGCGTTATTTTCTTTTTCAAAAAATTTTGGGAAAATGAGACATTGCCATAGAACTGAAAAGTTAATGCCATGCCAATAATTAAAACCATATGACCAAAGTTGCATCATTTTATCTACATTGACGACAACATTATAAAAAAGCTAATAGTGAAAATTACGACTCCAGAACCTAAAAATCAAAGAATGATAAAATGAGGGTTTATATATTTTGCAGGAAGTAGTTTGTGTATATATATTTTTTTTCTTATTAATCATGACAGAGTGTTATCAGAAAAGAAGGCTACTTGTCAAATACAGAAGAAACATCTCAAAATAATATGGGTAAAATGAAAGTAATGAGGTGTATTAGCTATTAATATTTATTACTTCACCAAAAAAAGAGTAAAAATTCTAGGAGAATGAGTGAATGGCTTTTAATTATGATTTAACAAAATTCCAATCTTAGTAAGACATATGCTGTAGGAAAGTATTAGGGATCTGGACATTGAATCATCCTGATTTGAATCAAAATAAAACATAACAAAAAAAAACAACAATGAGCTTATTTAGTCTAGCTTTCTGTGCCTGGAACAGAGTGCAGATTGCACTGTGAGTTGCTTTCACTGGAAGGTGGATGCCAGGTCATTGGACAGGTAGGGTCACGCATGTTTTGCAGTGGGGACCTCGGCTGGATACATTAAAATTTCTGCTCTAATCATAGCTTCTAAGCTATGTCACTTAGGAAAGAAAAATATAGAAGCTGGAAAATACAGAAACTTGCAGAAAGGCCAACTTTCACACACAGAAGAGCTTCAAAGGACTTAGAAATATTGCTTTAAAAAAAACCCCCAAAACATGACAAAGAACACCTGCAGCTGAAATTCAGATGCAACTATTTCTATTATCAGATATTCTACTAGATGTGTGACTACTG
Organism: Porphyrio hochstetteri; assembly: GCA_020800305.1. NCBI lineage: Eukaryota > Metazoa > Chordata > Aves > Gruiformes > Rallidae > Porphyrio > Porphyrio hochstetteri. Next base: position 62,700,722 of record CM036905.1, read on the forward strand.
GACACTGCTTGCTGTCAGGTCAATCCTTCACTTTATCTGTGGGTTGATAGCCTGATTTCTCCACAAGCAAAAGGCAGAATTCCCAGTGAACAAAGTGGGGAAAAAAATAGGAAGCTGCAAAGGTGGGACTGTACTGTATTAGACATCAAGACGATATCAATGGAGTATGCATGCAGGCATGTTAAAGGAAAGAAGCTGGGCAGGTAGGAGCTCTGCAGTGGCACAGACAGTGAAGAAGGAGCTTGCCATTTGGAATGGGGTAGCTTATGTGCACCTCTTCTCAATGCTGATGGTTTCCCATCTGGAAGAGTCAGCAATAACAATGGATGAGACTCTCGTGAAAGTATGAGCAGGTTCTATTGACTACACCTGATGTACCTCTGGGGAAACTTGAATGTGAGTTGTTAGTAATGGATTACCAAAGTTCATCTGCAGGATGTTATTTAGCCTAAGCAAACCCAAAACGACAATGAAGCTTTGGGACAAGAAGGGTTGGCATTCTCCTCAGTTCTTGTGCCTTTCATGAGCTTCATAGCTTAAAGAGACAGATACATTCTGGAGATGAAAGTATGGTGTGCAGGTGGTGTTGCCAGGTGATTTCTGGTTTTCTCAGCTCAGGAGCTGATGGGCAAGAAAAGACTATATCATGTAAAAGGAATGTCTTTGACCATTGGACCTCTACTCTAGTGAGAAAGGTTTAAAAAAGGAACCCCACAGATGCATTTGACCACAACCCTTAGGTTGAAAGTATATAATTTCTCATAAAATTTCATTTACTGGTGGTTAATGGGGCAATGTAGGAAAAGGTTGCTGTCAGCCAGTAGAATGCTTAGTACAAAAAAACTGTGATCCATTCCGATAAGTATCTACTATAAATCACAAAGGGGGGGGATGAAATGGATTAAGTGTTTAATGAGCAACAAGCAGATTTTTTTCATGCAGCAGGACCTACACTGAAGATAGCTTAGTTTGATGTGATTGCCAGTGTCAGAAGCAGGATTCTAACCCCAGTAGGAATACATTTCATCTCTTGGTATGGAAAGAGCTCTCTTGTACAGCATTATAGTTATTTTTTAAGATACATACAAGTTATAGTAAGTCTGGAATGAACAAATATAGCACCTATATAAATGGGAAACAGGGATGATAAAAATATCATGGATCAACAGTATAAAGGCAAATGCCGTGACAGGATAGCTCAACATTACTAGAACCTGCAGGGCTTGTTAAATATCCCTGGACCTTCCTTGGCACTGGTAAGCCTCCAGCTGAGGTCTTGCACTCAGCTTTGGGTCCCACACTTGAAGAGAGGTGTGGACTATCTTGAGAGTTCAGAAAATAGCTATAAAACCAATCAGGCTGGAAGCCTAGAAAATAAAAGGTTAATGGACACAGAATTATTATCTTCAAATATATAAAATGTAGCTTCAGATATAAAGGGACTCGGTCAAGGAGTCTTGATAACTGGAAACTTTTAAGGATTATTACGAGAAATAACCTACATCTGAGACAGGATACAGTGCTGAGAGGGTGGAGGCTCACTGGCTACCTCCATAATTCTGTACAACAGGGCAGCCAGAGCACCGTGTTAAATTCTATATTCGCAAGCACTGTCCTCTGATTGAAGCACCAAAGCTTCCAACAGTAATATATTAATTCCCAATAAAAGTGGTAATGTATTCAGTAATTGCTACAGAACTTCAAGTGACTACAAAAGCAGTGTTATGAGATGATAAAGCAAGTCATATGTGCTTCTCATTGACAGCTACACAGCCAATTCTCCTGTGTGAAGGCTAAGGGGAATTTTAAAATAAAGAAAGCAGACAAGATTCCAATGACAAAACCAATGAAACAAAAACAAGTGCTAAATACAAGAAACAATTAATGGTTATGTAGAGTAATCTAAGACAATGCAAAATGCCAGACGTGGCCATTTTGCCATGTATCAGTGTAACTTTTTCAATGTAAAATAATGAAATCATATTAATTTAAACCTCTATCATTAACTGATGACACAGTTAATGTAGCACTTCTCAGTTCAAAACTGTGAAATATTTTAGAGCAAATCTTTCAAAACAAATATTTGGGATTATTCCTATGCAAGGGGTTTTTACAAAGTTCTACTTTGTTATGTGTAGTACTGCATCGGAAACATTTTATCCAGTACTATCTGAAGTCAATTTGAATAGATTTATTCTTCATATTATGAACCAAATATACATATCTATATAGAGTGATGTTTTACATTATCGGTATAAAATCCACATATGTTCTTATGGAACTTCATCACTTTTTTTTTCCACCCCAGACAAACAACTATACAAAGGCTAACGGTTAGGGTTTAGTTTTTGGTTTTGTTTTCTTTTTAAAGAAAAAAATATTCATAACAGAAACCAACATTAGGTAATTTGCCCATCTAAATCATAACCCATTGTGCTGTATCCTGAGTAATTTTAAGTCAGTATGATTCTCTCTGTTTTTATCAAAAAGCAATATAAAGGACCTTGTAAATGTATGAAGTAATGAGTTACTTGAGAAATCCTATGTCTTTACTTTTCTTTGCCATTTCGAACTATCAATAATCTTCATCCATCTCCCACCAATGGTAAGGGTGAGACTGGAGGAAGGAAATATTTTTCTAAAATGTTTGAAGGCTAATTTGTCAAGATACCCCAAATATAAGATTTTCCTTACCAAAATAGTTAGTACATTTAAAGTACAAATTGGGATGTCTGAACCGTGGCTGAATGTCATGCACTGTCTACCATATGTAACTGAAGCAAAAAATAGGAATGAGTCTCAGATGCTAATAGAAGGCACAGCATGCTTTCATTTCTTCCTGTAAACTGTGTCCTTTTAAAGTGGTGCTTGCTGGACCCCCAAAAATAAGATACTGAGAAAAATATTTTATTTTCAACTCAAGTCATTATTTCATGCTGATGCTTATTTCAGCTTCCATAAGAGCCAGGGATATTGAATTATTCAATAAAATGGATTTTTTTCAGAAATGTTCATATGCAAATTGGGAAGGATCAAAGTTGCTTTGGAAAACATTTGATCTTCTGATGTTTGTATACCTTAAATGTCCACCATTAAAGGATCACCTTCAGATATAATGAGCTTTTTCCTTGATGATTCAACATTTGTTGCCTATTTCTGGCTCCATGCCACATCTTTTAATTCAAACACATAACAAATCATTGCTATAATTCTTCTGAAGTTAATGGAGTTTTATCAGAAATGAATTGGCCTGGGGAATTACTATTTTTATCCTCAAAGATGCCATGTATGCAAAGGAGGGTTGCCACTTGACAAAGCACTTGAGCACAGATTTCTTTTACACTGAAGACATGAAAGCTAAGCATTTAAGTGCTGTATAAATCAGGGTGTTTCTCCTTGGCAGCACACTGTTTCTATTTTTAAACTTTCTTGCTGACATTTGTAACTGCAGCTTGTAAACAGTAGTAAAATACAAACCCTATTTGTCCTTATTTGGTGTCTAAATTTTATTTTTTAAAATATTTCATATGTCACTATGATGTCTATAACCTGCTAATAAGGGAACTCTTCCTCCTTCCAAAATACATAACTGTACCATTAAATCTCATTATAATTTTGTTGTTTTACCAACTTTTTATAGCAGCTATTCCACACTGGTCCTACCCAGAGTAAGGGCAGCTTTTTAAGCATAGTATTTCCTTTCCCCACAGAATAATAAACTATTTTAGGCACGTGGAAACAGGTACCTATGCCAGGACAGATAAAACAGTCTGATAGTCCTGGAGCAGCAAAAACCTTTTTTGCTTAAATAAATAATGTTACTTTTTTGAGGAACTCAGAGACATATATATATACTTTTTGCATGTATGATACATAATGTACCTCAGGCAGTTAACATTCAGCTTATTTACGAATCACTTTTTTTCCGTCTTACTCATAACACTAACATATTCCAATAATTAAATGAAATGCCTGTAGTTTATAAATACTAAAATCTGTTGAAACATTGACAGCAATTATAGATATTGTATCCTGTAGGAGTAAAAGCTGTTTTGCCAAAGCAAACACGGCGGACTAAAATCTTCAGACTGCAGATCAAATAAAATTAAAGTGAAATAATATAATAAAAGTAACAGGTCTCTTTCAGATCAGTGAGTCATCAGAATCTATAATATTTTTAGATTTTCTGATGACTTTGAATGATCAGTAGAAAAATACAGAGGAAAACTTCCCCTTTCAGTTTTTACTTGTTAATTAATGTGCTCCTTTGTTTTGAATGAATAAATTAAAAAATCTTTCCCTTTAACTGGAAGCATAGTGCAATGGCAGAGAATGGCATGAAGGCAGGACATGTTGAACCCTCATCAGAAACACTAGTTTAAAAGTAAGGATTGAACACCATCCATCAAAGGGGGGTGTGTAACTTAGAGGATGTTTCCTGTAAGGACCTTTTGTTTTGCTGTTTACCGAGTGGCAATCAAAATTCACAATGTATAAAAAAAAATAGGGGGAGACATCATCCTTGCCCCACAGGATTCACATTCTGAATTAGAGAAATAACACACTTCAGTCATAAAATACATTTGATAACCAGATGAAGGCTGTTTCTAACCAGGACAGATATCTTTCTGGCTTTCTAATAATCTCTTTCTGTATTGATAAAGCTAATTAAAGAAGCATGTGTTGAGGGAGGACTTAATGGAGATGGACAGCTTGTCACACCTGGGGAGGTGAGGAGTTTTTAGTGAAAGGAAAAACAGGTAGTCTTCATTAATCTAAAGAGTAAGTATAGGACAATATGTAATATTCTCTCTGGAAGAGTCTAAGCAAATGCTTTGTAAGTACTGATCTGCTTTATATAGTTGAGTATGTCTGTGTGAGTATGAATTCTTAGTACCCAACACTATAGCATAGGGATTTTATTCTACTGAAAAACTGCATTACTTATGCATTATTTACATGATAATTCAAAATACTTCCCAGACAGGTCTTTAATTTTTCAGGAAATCATCTCTTGGTCTGTTTCATATAAATGAGTTTGTTTTCAGTCATAAAAACTTATTTTCATTTTCACCTAATAAAAACCCCGTATCCTTCTACATACCAGGCTGGCTAAGACATGGCTTTAAAAGTCTCTTAACTTTGCAGGGGAATTTTATGCTTCAAGCGCTGTGCTGGCTGACAGCATTGGCTGACTAACTTTTGCTTGGCTGATTTAGTGGAAGGCCTTGCCAGGCCAGTCATGTGTAATAGTTGGCTGGTGAGCCTACTATGAAAAAGGAGTTAGTCAAGGTAAATGGGGGTGAGGTTTGAATGTATTTTGGGCAACTAGCGAGAATGAACTGATTCTGTCTCTTGTGTAAGACCTGAGAAACTCTTGTAATAGCGTCAAAGAGAAATAGGGGAGGTATTCTGGTAAAGGCCAGAAACAAGCAGAAAAGCGTCCACCCATCAAGTAAACTTCTTTTTTCTTTTTTTTTTTTTTTTTTTTACCCTCTACCCCATTTTGCAAAGTGAGTAAAGTGTGATAGGTGATTGTAGGCATCAGAAAGAAGAGTAAGGGCTGAAAGCTGATCAGGAAGCAGAGATATTCTTGTAATAATAAAAGCTGGAGTCTTTTGATGGCTTGGTAGAAAGAGTAAGAAAGTGACAATGTTTGGAGAGAAAAGTGCCGGAGAAGGCAATTTTTATATCAGTATTGGGGTGGGGAAGCCATATGTCACTATTAGGGTTCCCCAGGGCTCCCTTTTAGGTCCAGTTCTTTTTAACATTTTCATAAATTTAACGTTTTCGTAAATGACCTGGACACAGGACTAGAGGGTGTCCTAAGTAAATTTGCAGATGACACCAAATTGAGAGAAACTGTTGACTCCTTTGAGGGTGGAGGATCATTGCAGAGACCTGTGCAGACTAGAGAGCTGGGCAATCACCAACAGCATGAAGTTTAACAAGTGCAAGTGCCAGATTCTTCACCTGGGAAGGGGCAGCCTTGGCTGCACATACAGGCTGGGGGATGAGATGCTGGAGGCCAGCCAAGCTGAGAGCGGTTTGGAGGTCTTGTTCAACAGCAAATTAAACATGAGCCAGCAGTGTGCCCAGCCAGCCAGGAGGGTCAGCAGTACCCTGGGGTGCATCAAGCATGACATTGCCAGCTGGTCTAGGCAGGGGATTGTCCTGCTCTACACTGTGCTGGTGTGGCCTCACCTCGAGTACTGGGTGCGTTTTGGGGCACCATGGTACAAGAGGGACACAGAAATATTGGAGAGTGTCCAGAGGACGGTATTGAGGATGGTGAAGGGTCTGGAGTGGAAAGCTTACAAGGAGAGGCTGAAGTACCTTGGTTTGTACAGCCTGGAGAAGAGGAGGTTAAGGGGAGACCTCATTGCAGTGTATGGCTTCCTGATGTTGGGGAGCAAAGCAGTAGGTGCCAATCTCCTCTCTTTGGTGACCTGTGATAGAACCTGAGGGAAGAGCATGAAGTTGCAACAGGGGTGGTTTAGGTTGGATATTAGGAAGAGATTCTTTCCTGAGAGGGTGGTCGGGCACTGGAACAGGCTCAAGAGGGAAGTGGTCGCACCACTTGAGCTTGGCTGAGATCAAGAAGCATCTGGACGATGCACTCAGTGCCATGCTCTGACTTCTCTGGCCTTTTGTGGAGCCAGGAGTTGGACTGGATGATCCTTATGGGTCCCTTCCAACTTAGGGTATTCTATGCTTCTATGTCAGTTGAGAGAAGGTTGGCTTTGATAACTGCATAGAGGTTGGGAAAAGTTCAGAGTAACTGAAGAGAACACCTCTAATGATTGAGATGACTGCCTGAGAGCCCAAAAGATGTGGAACGGCGTAGAGAAGCAGCGTAGTCTTCTAAGAGAAAGAGGCAAAAAACCACTTAGAAATTACTGTGACAGCTTAGGTGTAATGCTCTTGTTTCTGGTACAGCTTTTCACATTTGGTTTTGTTTGCTGATTATATGGATGATGATCATACTGCTTTTCCTTATTTAGCTGTCACTTGTGATTGGGCTATCACGTAGCTGTGTATCTGGTACTTATTTCAAAACTTTTGCATGAGGCATTTGAATGGAATATGTGTGGAAGAACTCTATGATAGAGAATGTCTTCTGGTAACTTGCTTTTAATTTATTCTTACATCTCAAACAGCATCAATAAACATTACTTTCTGCAGCATTTAATGTTATTCTTTCATAAAGTCATGTGGCCTGTATAATTTAGTTTCCTTTGGTCATTACTTTACTACTTTTTTTAGTATTTCTATACTGCAGAATAAAACCAAGTTTATTTGACCTGAGAATAAAGACAGTATTTCTGTCTCTCCCCTTATGATCAAAGGTAAACCCATGAGATAGTCTTTTTTCCTTTTCTCTACTATCTGAGGTTAAATTCTAGCACAAAATATGTAATTAATTACTGGTTGATAGTATTTAGGCCAAACATATCTGTGCCAGATGCTGTACAGCTTAAGTGAAAATATGACTTGGGTGTGCTTTTTACTGTTCTTGTGGTTTGCCTTTACAAAATGAGGTCTCTGCTTATTTTGTCACATAGGTAGTTCACTGTAAGGTTATTCCTACAGAATAAAGAGTGGAGAACTTTGCAATCAATACCATGGGACAATTTTACAATTTCTTTGCTAACTCTTGTAGTCTTGAGTCCTTACCCTTTTTTCCCCCTTTTTTTAACTTAAGGATACTTCCTCTTCAGTATTATTGCTCAGGTTTAATTGAAAGAGTGCTATTGAATGGGTTAATAGAGGCTTATATTCTGGGTTAATCTTGTTTTACACTTTCTGCTCGTGTTCGTTCTAGCATTGTTCTTGCTTTTTACTAGTAAACCAGTCTGCAGCTGGACTTCCTATTATTTCATGGCAGAGAGAATAGGAGAGAGAAGCAATGATCTAGGGGAGATTTATTGTTATGTGTAATGCTCCAATTTGCTGTCCTTCTCCCTGCTGACACTCCTATGCAAGCAGCAGATTGCCTTACTGCTGTGCTTTTTGAATCTTGAAAGAAAGAAAATCTGATACCGGGGATGTTGGTTTCCTTTTCATACTGTTCAGCAGTAGGGAACATGAACATTTATTTCCCTCCTCCATTTCCACAGACCATAAGCAATTCAAAGACTTTTTTCCCCCGACATTTCTTGTGTAACCTGTATTGCCCTTTATGGCACTCAGTCCTACAAGATATTTTTTGAACTTTGATTTCCTTTGTTGTATGACACCTCTGTTGTAGTTAATACCATTGGCAGCAAATTTACTTGATTATTTAATCTCCTTTCAGTTTCTCTTACTAGCTTGTTTCACTCTATTTGGTTGAGTGTAAAAGCTTTCTTTATGAAGTAACAGTATCCACTCTATTTTGTCGAGTGTAAAAGCTTTCTTTATGAAGTAAGAGTATCTCAGAAACCCTTGGTACGGACTGTGATTCCTCAGTTATTTGTCTGTTATGTGGTGGTATACCACAAAAGAAGAAAACCTTCCAAAACCCCACAGCAGGCCTTCCTCTTGATGTTATTCTTTCCTTCATTCCCAGTGATGAGGAAAGCAAGAGCCAGATACAGATGGAGATACTCATTTACCTCTGTTTGCGCTGAACTAGCACAAGAAAAGATGTTTAAGGTTGTATTATGTCTCTCAGACTGATGCCAACCAGATTTCTCATCTGAGAAACCCATGGGAGAGGGCCAAGACCCTCATGGCATGCGTAGCAGGCTGTGTGTACCTACAGTGTCTGTACAAAGCAAAAAATATGAAGTCAAGAATATACGATGATGCAATTTCTGAGCATTGTGGTCTAAATAAGTAAATGTGATAGAAACAGGTGGACTGCTGTATTTTTATGGATATACTAGTTCGTAAGAATAAGCAAAGCACTGGAGCACAGGAGCTATTGCCAAGTTTTTTTTTTCAAGGAAAAATAGCCATTGCTAATGGATGCATTTATGTGAAATTACTGAAATTAAGGACTCTGTTCATTTGTAGCTTTTTCATGACTGCATTTCATAGACAGCATCATGAAACTTGTTGATGGCTTTATCTGAATGACTAACTTGTAAGCCGGATCTGTGAACCATGTACATTTTTTGTTTTCTCTGCTAGAATGTCTCAACAGGTTACAAAGTTTTCCTCAATGTTCCTGCCTTCCTTTAAAGATTTCTCAATTTTTTTAGCTTTCAGTATCCACCCCCAGCCCCCCCCAATCTGTACTAATTTGATACTATTTCTTACATATATTGGAGATTTTGGGTAGTGCTATGACAGTTAGGAATGCTGATTTTAAACTCTTTACGCATGACCTTTCAAAGAGATTTCCCTTAATGCTTCAGGAAATGATTGAGAAAGATCTATTCAGAACTTAGATTTCATTATTATAAGCATTCACATAATTGTTTATTCACAAATGGATTGCCATTAATGCACGGCATCATCAACAAGAAATTGCATACTGGGAAATATTTCAGCACAAAGAATTCAACCGAGATGCTTGCTGCTGCTACCAGAGTAGAATATTTTCATATTCTTGTTTAAGTTTTTTCTTTTCTTTGGTAGAGAAGGGAAAGTATGACCATAAAGTTGTTGGTTAAACCCCTCATGAGAACCTGAGGAATGTTATGTCTGTTATTCCTTGAATTAACACTGAATAATTTTCTGCCTGTGGTCTTTTGGAGTGGTTATTCTATGTAATGTACCCATCTAACTGAAAGTCCCTAGGTAAGCTGTTAAAGGATGCTTCAAAGTTCTAAAAATACTGAATTTTAAGTTGAGTCTTATTTTTAATTGTATTCTTAAAGAAAACTTTTTTTTATCCCAATCACACTAAGAAGACTTAAAATGTTGACATTTTTATCATAATTTGGAAATTTTAAATACCAACCAGCTCTATATATGAATATGAGAATAATGTAAAGTGAAAGTGAACTACTGTCCTGGTTTCAGCTATGATGGAGTTAATTATTTTTAGCAGTGGATGGAATGCCATGTTTGGGTGTTAGGATGAGAACAGTGCTGATAGCACCCAGATGTTTCTGGTTGTTGCCAGGCAATCAAGGACCTTTCTCAGTTCTTCATACTTCCTTACTAATGAGAAAGGAGGGGACGCAGCCAGGACAGGTGACCCGAATTGGCCAAAGAGGATATTCCATGCCAGTTACGTCATGCTCAGTTTAAGGGGGGACTGGGGGGAAGAGGAAGAGACAACGCCAGGACGTGCAGTTTCTGGGGGACGGTCAGGTTTTTTCCGGGACGAGCTCTAAGCTGTGCGGCCTGAGTTCTGTGGTTTGGTGAGAAACTGCATTGTGTATCACCAGTTTTATCTATTTTGTGCTTTAAACTTCTGTTATTGTTATATCTAATTTTCTGTTATTGTTTAGTAAACTATCCTTATCCCAACCTGCGTGGTTCTGGTTTCTAGGTTGTGGTTTCTTTTCCTCCTTTCTTCCTTCCCTTTTCCCCCTCCCCCAACTTTCCCTCCCCCTTCCTTTTAAAAGTACAAGCGACTGTGTGGGGTGCGGCCCTCGGCTGGGGCAAAACCACGACAGTCATTTTGGCGCCCAACATGGGGCACGAACGGTTGGGATAACGGTAGATCTCACCCTGACTATCGCAATTAAGATAAGCACTGTTGTTTAAGCAATCTCTGGTCACGATGCTGTGGTATTTATTCACAAGGCTGTGTCCATGGCTGTGGCAGCAAAACCACCGCATGCTGTATACAATCCTGGCAGGATTCTTTACTCTCTCAGGTCTGCAGCTCCCATATTTGTTCCCATACTTCATTATAGTGTATTTTATGATATCGGTCTATGATACAATAATATCGATGACCATGAGCTTAAGCTGGTACTTGTATGAGGTTTTGCTGTCCTGTCCATTCTTTGGACAGGGAGGGGTTAATAACAGCACTGCTTTCTTTTCCTTTGGGCTAAATACAACAGCTCTTATGGCAGTTTTTGAAAATCTTCAATATCTCTGGGATATTCAAACTAGCATTTTGCTATTGGTAGGTTTGGGGCAGATGGTTCAGTTTTTGTTATATATCAAGCATAGGTTTATGAATACCACTGAAGAGCTTTCTCCGAGACAGAATAATCACGAGTGGCAGGGCATGTGGCAAAGTATGGGCAAGTACCTAGGTACTTTCTCACGCCTGATGGTTTGGAACTTCACTCCTGAACAGCTACAAGACCCCGATCAAGTGACTGCATACCTAAGGAAAAATTGCTGTAGGTTTCCCAGAGATGGACACCTTACTGCACTGTGCTGGGCTCTGGCCACTATTTATCAAACACTGCTTGATAGCAGGCAGCACTGTCAGCACTGTCAGCACTGTCAGGGAGAAGGGAAAGGAAACAGACTGGCAGATACTATAGCTGCTGCAACCACTGGGGCTGACACTGCAGCTACTGCAACCCCTGTGACCGAAACTGCAGCTACTGTAATCTCTACAGCAGACACTGCAGATGATCAGAAAAACCAACCCACACCAGTGTCTGTTGCTCCCGTACAAAAGAGGAAATGCACAAAGAAATCAGTTCGCATAGTGACGGATGATGATGATGATCAACCGGGACCATCCCGAGGATATCAGGATGAGGCAGAACCAGAGATTGTTACCCGATCCCTGACTCTGAGTGAGCTGCGTGAGGTTCGAAAAGATTTCACCCGCCACCCAAGTGAGCACATTATCACTTGGTTGCTCCGATGTTGGGATCACGGGGCCAATAGTTTGGAATTAGAAGGCAGAGAGGCCAAGCAGTTGGGATCCCTAGCTAGAGAAGGAGGAATTGACAAAGCAATTGGGAGGAGGCCGGAAATCCTCAGCCTCTGGAGGCGACTACTGTCAAGTGTGCAGGAAAGATATCCCATAAAGGAATATATTACATGTCAGACACCCAAGTGTAACAGCATAGAGACAGCTATCCAGCACCTGAGAGAACTAGCTGTACGGGAGATAGTTTATTATGATCTGGACAATTCACAGCTTCCTGCTGATCCTGATGAAGTCCTATGCACTCCAGATATGTGGCGTAAGGTTGTACGAAGTGCACCGTCAGGGTACACCAATTCACTGGCAGCAATTGACTGGAATGATATGGATCCACCAACCGTAAATGAGGTGGCCTGCCGACTCAGGAAATACCAAGACAATGTTTCCCTCTCCGTCATTGCAGCAGTAGAAAAACTGGTTCAACGACTTGACAACAATGTGTCCAACTCCCAACCCGTATGGAGCAATGTTGCAGCTACTGGGAGAAAGCGTCCATCGTTCCAAGAGGGAGAATACACACCACGACGTACATTGTGGTTTTACCTGCTTGATCATGGAGAGGACATGAGGAAATGGGATATGCAGCCCACCTCAGCCCTTCGAGCACGAGTAAATGAGCTGCGGGGTAAAACATTCGCACAACGAGATTCTGCCAGGAAGAAGGCTGCACCAGTTTCTACTGGGCAGTTCCCTAGACCAACTGGAAGGCCTACCTATATGTCTGATGTGTCTGTTCCTCTTGAAGGGACCTCTAAGTCCTTTATGCAACCAGTGGAAAACAAATATGATCAGCAGCAATAGAGGGGCCCTGCCTCCAGCCAGGTGGAGGAGAGGGATAATCGGGTTTATTGGACTGTGTGGATCCGATGGCCTGGCACGTCAGATCCACAAGAGTACAAAGCTCTGGTGGATACTGGTGCCCAGTGTACTCTAATGCCATCGAATCATGAAGGGGTAGAACCCGTTTGTATTTCTGGAGTGACAGGGGGATCCCAACAACTAACTGTGCTAGAGGCTGAGGTGAGCCTAACTGGGAAGGACTGGGAAAAACACCCCATTGTGACTGGTCCAGAAGCTCCGTGCATTTTAGGTATAGATTATCTACGTAGAGGGTATTTTAAAGACCCGAAAGGGTACCGATGGGCTTTTGGAATAGCTGCTTTGGAAACAGAAGAAATTGAACAACTGTGTGCCTTGCCTGGACTCTCGGAGGATTCTGCTGTTGTGGGGTTGTTGAAGGTTGAAGAACAGCAAGTGCCAGTTGCTACGACGACGGTGCACAGACGACAATACCGTACTAACCGAGATTCCCTGATTCCCATCCATAAGCTGATTCGTCAACTGGAGGATCAGGGAGTGATCAGCCGAACCCACTCACCCTTTAATAGTCCCATATGGCCAGTGAGGAAGTCCAATGGAGAGTGGAGGCTGACAGTAGATTATCGTGGCCTAAATGAAGTCACTCCAGGTATGAGTGCTGCTGTGCCAGACATGTTAGAGCTCCAGTATGAATTGGAATCGAAGGCAGCCAAGTGGTACGCCACAATCGACATTGCGAATGCTTTCTTCTCGATCCCACTGGCGCCAGAGTGCAGGCCACAGTTTGCTTTCACCTGGAGAGGCATCCAATACACGTGGAATCGTCTGCCCCAGGGGTGGAAACATAGCCCCACCATCTGCCATGGACTAATCCAGAATACACTGGAAAAGGGTGAAGCACCAGAGCACCTGCAGTATATTGATGACGTCATTGTATGGGGCAACACAGCAGAGGAAGTTTTTGAAAAAGGAAACAGGGTAATTAAAATCCTTTTAGAAGCCGGTTTTGCTATAAAACGAAGTAAAGTCAAGGGGCCTACGCAAGAAATCCAGTTTTTAGGAATAAAATGGCAGGATGGGCGTCGTCAGATCCCAATGGACATTATTAATAAAATAGCAGCTATGTCTCCACCAAGCAACAAAAAGGAAACACAAGCTTTCTTAGGTGTTATAGGTTTTTGGCGAATGCATGTCCCAAACTACAGTCTCATTTTGAGCCCACGCTACCATGTAACTCGAAAGAAGAATGATTTCCAATGGGGCCCTGAGCAACAGCAAGCCTTTGAGCAGATCAAACGCGAAATAGTCCATGCAGTGGCCCTTGGGCCTGTCCGGACAGGGACAGATATTAAAAATGTGCTCTACACAGCAGCTGGGGAGAACGGCCCGACCTGGAGTCTCTGGCAGAAAGCACAAGGGGAGACTCGAGGTCGACCGCTGGGGTTTTGGAGTCGGGCCTACAAAGGATCTGAGGCCAATTATACTCCAACAGAAAAGGAAATACTGGCCGCCTATGAAGGGGTTCGAGCCGCCTCAGAAGTGATTGGAACTGAAGCCCAGCTCCTCCTGGCACCCCGACTGCCGGTGCTGGGCTGGATGTTCAAAGGGAAGGTTCCTTCTACACACCATGCCACTGATGCTACGTGGAACAAGTGGGTTGCACTAATTACACAGCGGGCTCGAATAGGAAACCCCAATCGCCCAGGAATCGTGGAGGTGATCACAGACTGGCCAGAAGCCAAAGATTTTGGGATGTCACCAGAGGATGAGGAGGTAACATGCGCTGAAGAAGCCCCACCCTACAACGAACTGCCAGAGAATGAGAAGCGATATGCCCTGTTCACTGATGGGTCTTGTCGCATTGTGGGTAAGCATCGGAGATGGAAAGCTGCTGTATGGAGCCCTATAAGAAGAGTAGCAGAAGCCACTGAAGGAAAAGGTGAATCAAGCCAGTTCGCTGAGGTGAAGGCCATCCAGTTAGCCCTGGACATTGCTGAGAGAGAAAAGTGGCCAAGGCTCTACCTTTATACTGATTCATGGATGGTGGCGAATGCCCTGTGGGGGTGGTTGCAGCAGTGGAAAAAGAACAACTGGCAGCATAGAGGCAAACCTATATGGGCTGATGACTTATGGCAAGATATCTCTGCTCGGTTAGAGAAACTTGTTGTAAAGGTACGTCATGTCGACGCCCATGTACCTAAGAGTCGGGCCATGGAGGAACATGAAAACAACCATCAGGTAGATAAGGCTGCTAGGATTAAAGTGGCTCAGGTAGATCTAGACTGGCAACATAAGGGTGAATTATTCATAGCTCGATGGGCTCATGATACCTCGGGTCATCAAGGGAGAGATGCAACATATAGATGGGCTCGGGATCGAGGGGTGGACCTGACCATGGACGCCATCGCACAAGTTGTCCACGAATGTGAGACATGTGCTGCAATCAAGCAAGCTAAGCGGTTAAAGCCCCTTTGGTATGGAGGACGGTGGATGAAATATAAATATGGGGAGGCTTGGCAGATTGATTACATCACCCTCCCACAAACCCGCCATGGCAAACGTTATGTGCTTACAATGGTGGAGGCAACTACCGGTTGGCTAGAAACATATCCCGTACCCCATGCCACTGCTCGAAATACAATTCTGGGCCTTGAAAGGCAAGTCCTCTGGCGACATGGTACTCCAGAAAGAATTGAGTCAGACAATGGGACTCATTTCCGAAACACTCTTATAGACACCTGGGCCAAAGAGCATGGCATTGAGTGGGTGTACCACATTCCTTATCATGCACCGGCCTCTGGGAAAATTGAACGATATAATGGACTTTTAAAAACTACACTGAAAGCAATGTGTGGTGGGACATTCAAGCATTGGGATACACATTTGGCCAAAGCCACATGGTTAGTTAACACTAGGGGATCTACCAATCGGGCTGGCCCTGCCCAGTCAAAACTTCCATGTACTGTAGAGGGAGACGGAGTCCCAGTAGTGCATATGAAGAGTGTATTGGGAAAGAGAGTTTGGGTCATCCCTGCTTCAGGCAAAGGTAAACCCATGTCTGGAATTGTTTTTGCTCAAGGACCTGGCTGTACTTGGTGGGTAATGCAGAGGGATGGAGAAGTTCGATGTGTACCTCAAGGGGATTTGATTTTGGGTGAGAATAGCCAATATAATTAATAAAGTAGAAATTATAATAATTGCCAAATAACCCATTATTGTATATTCATTATTGTTATGATTGCTGTATGTTGTACCATAGCATTATAGCCGGAGTCATACAAGTTAATGAAGAATGAGTGCCATGATGATGGAACTAAAGCCTGGCCTCTTAAGAACTTTTTTTTTCCTTTGAAAATAAACTCTGACCCACAGACTATGAGCATGGACCATGCCAGGTGTATCAGTCAAGAGCCTGAGATGCAGCATGCAACGAGCCAATGGAACATACAATTATCCTGAGAAACTGTTACGACAAATGGAGCCTGAAAATCATGGACTAAATGAACTCAACAACTTCAGAGGGATGATTCACAGACTGAAGGAATAAGATCTGTATGCACGTATGTGTGCATACATGTGTACATACATATCACAGAATCACAGAATCACAGAATTGTAGGGGTTGGAAGGGACCTCGAGAGATCATCGGGTCCAACCCCCCTGCCAAAGCACGAAACTGGTTGTACCCAAAGAAAATTGTTGGATCTGGTCATGACGTAAATGGTATGGAATAAGGGGTGGATAATGTCCTGGTTTCAGCTATGATGGAGTTAATTATTTTTAGCAGTGGATGGAATGCCATGTTTGGGTGTTAGGATGAGAACAGTGCTGATAGCACCCTGATGTTTCTGGTTGTTGCCGGGCAATCAAGGACCTTTCTCAGTTCTTCATACTTCCTTACTAATGAGAAAGGAGGGGACGCAGCCAGGACAGGTGACCCGAACTAGCCAAAGAGGATATTCCATGCCAGTTACGTCATGCTCAATATAAAGGGGGACTGGGGGGAAGAGGAGGAGACAACGCCAGGACGTGCAGTTTCTGGGGACGGTCGGGGTTTTTTTTTTCCGGAACGGGCTCTAAGCAGTGCGGCCTGAGTTCTGTGGTTTGGTGAGAAATTGCATTGTGTATCACCAGTTTTATCTATTTTGTGCTTTAAACTTCTGTTATTGTTATATCTAGTTTTCTGTTATTGTTTAGTAAACTATCCTTATCCCAACCTGCGTGGTTCTGGTTTCTAGGTTGTGGTTTCTTTTCCTCCTTTCTTCCTTCCCTTTTCCCCCTCCCCCAACTTTCCCTCCCCCTTCCTTTTAAAAGTACAAGCGATTTTGTGGGGTGCGGCCCTCGGCTGGGGCAAAACCACGACAACTACGAATAGAATTAAAGCAGCTTGTGCAAAGAGTTCATCAAAGAATTACAGAGAATTATAAGAGAAGTTTATGGTGTAAATCAAAATATATACATGCATAATTGGCAGTAACAGCATTAGTATAGTGTTGAGAGATTAATTCTAAATAGATTTTTATTGGTCTTTCCAGAAACCTCAGATATTAAGTTAAGAAATTAAAATAAATTTTGCATTTAATTTGTATGGTTTTGGGTTATTGATATCTAAGTTTTATTAATGAAAAGAAAATATTTCTCTGCCAATGAACATACTCCTTGATATCTCAGCTTGATGTCTGAAAATTACTTTGCTTTGTATCGCATAAATTACATGAGCACAGGCCCTTTAGTGCTTTGCGGATTGGGTATTCGGCTTATTATAACCATGCAGCAATTTCCTGGACTGCTGTTTAGACAGTTGTAGGGCAAATTCAATACAAAGTAAAATTTGTCCATTCATGGCACCTGATTTGCTGTATGAGATTAAAACTCTAGAACGGATTATAATTGCCATAGATAAAAAAGTGATCTCAAATTTCCACAGTGGAAGTATGATGGTTAGAGAGTTTTATCCCGAGTGCTAACTTCATTACGTGTGTGGTTGCTGCATATTAATGGGGTTTTTGATTCATGTAGACTAACTGAACACTTTCTAGATAGTAAATAAGTATTTAAATTGCCACTGTCATTTTACTGTGGTGTCCTGAATGTAAATCAGTGGTGGTTCCACACCTAACATGAAATGTGAAGATAATATCATTAACTAATATAAAAAAAAAGCAATTTTGGAAGTGATTAATTTGTTGCAATGAATTTTTAGAGAAAAATACTTTTATTCAATAATCCACAGAGGGGCAGGTGGTCTTGATCTGAGTTCATTTTATGGCTGATTAGGGAAGAATGTTGTTAAAGCCATTAAGCAAAGAAATGTTCGCTGAATTTGATAGAAGATTCTGCATAAATGTATTTTGACGATAATAATACAGAAGTAATATTCTCAGCCTGGAGAAGAGAAGGCTCAGGGGAAACCTTAGAACCAGCATTCCAGTACCTGGAGGTGGCTTACAAGAAACCTGAAGAGGGACTGTTTACAAGGGCATGTATTGATGGGACAAGAGGTAATGGCCTTAAACTGAAAGAGAGTAGGTTTAGATTAGGTATTAGGAAGAAATTCTTCCCTGTAAGGGCGGTGAGGCCCTGGCACAGATTGCCCAGAGAAGCTGTGGCCACCCTTTTCCTTGTAGTGTTCAAGACCAGGCTGGATGGGGTTTTGGACAACCTGGACTACTGGAGGGTGGCCCCGCCTGTGACAGGGCGGTTGGAATTAGATGGTCTTCCGTGTACCTTCCAATCCAAACCATTCTGTGACTCTATAAGTAATAAGGAAAGCAAACTTGGTTTCCTTTCAGATCTTGCAAGGTATATTTTATATGTACATTTAAAGTGAAATACTTTGTTCTCATACTGCATAATATAAATTGAACCAATAAAATTGCACCTATTCAAAAAGACTAACAACAGATTGGACTACCTTGGTTTTATTTCTTCATGTTATAGGTTACATGATATAATTAAATTTCTATGAAACAATTGGAAACCTATGCTGGAAAACATTAGTATGATAATCTATTAGAATGAGGTGAAAAGCCATCAAATCCTGCTGGTGAACACACGTCTTTCCTGAAATAATTTATTTGCAATATAAATCATATTCCTGAGATTATATTCCAAATAAAATCTGAGTTCTGTGTTCTTGATTTATAGAATCATAGAATCTTTAAGGTTGGAAAAGACCTCTAAGATTATCAAGTCCAACCATAAACCCAACACCACCATGTCTACTATTATTATTTTTTTGTATGTCTATATTCATACCAGGGCTTTCAGCAGCACACAAATTATTACTTCAGTAGAACTTGTTTCTAATACAGACCTAACTAGTATGTTGTCCAGACTTTCTGGTATAGTGAATCTGTGATTTATTAGCTTTGCTCCCTGTTGACAGCATGGCCTATTTTGCAAATTAAATGGACTTTCTTTAAGTTTAAATGCTGTGTAAATTTAGCTAAGATGTATGCATGCAATTTGGTGCTCTTTAGGAGTAGCATTGTTGCAATTTGTACTTGAATAGTCATAATGTCAAACTAAAGCTAACTTTGTATAGTGTTCTGCTTTTCATGCAAACATTTATTTCTCTGTGTGATGCTTCAGTCTGGAATCCCTTGATGTGAATGAATACTAATCCTCTGCACTTTTTTCCATAACTAAATGTGTCTTATCTACCATGAAAATTATTTCTTTTTTTTTTCCTTTCCTTCTTAACTTTTTAAAATTTTTAACATAATCTTTACATTAGAAATTCTTTAGAGTCCAGTTTACCAGATAATTAATAAATGGTGCCACTTCTCTGTTAACAGCGCCTATCAAATGGTTCCATAGACTCAAATGATGAGGCCAGTCAAGTTGTTGAACTTCAGGAACTCCTGGAAAAGCAAAACTATGAAATGGCACAAATGAAGGAGCGTTTGGCTGCGCTGTCTTCCCGGGTGGGAGAGGTAGAGCAGGAAGCAGAGACTGCCAGAAAAGAGCTCATTAAAACAGAAGAAATGAACAGTAAATATCAGAGAGACATCAGAGAGGTAAGGAGTTCGCACTCGCATCCGATTTCTTGACTGCTATTTCTGTTATACCCAGTACAAACTGATAGAGGCAAATGAGTGCAGGGAGCAAAATTTGAGCACTGATTGTACACTGTACATAGGAAACACAAAATTTACAGTAAGAAATAGTACTAGAAATCTCTTTATAAAACCTTGTTCATAAAATTGGGTCCATATGTGTGCAACTCGAATAGGAGGAAGGCCAACTTTTTGTGCTTTAGCATTACTAGAGTATATGCTGGCAAGTTTTCAGGATTTCCAGTTTTTAAGGTGAATTCAGTTAAATAAAGATTCTGGTCAAGTAGATAGTATGATGTACATTTTAAAAACTCCTGGGCCATTTTGTAAAATGGTGTTATTTATATAATCAGTTATAACATTTAGTCATGTGTGGTGACTTCATTACTCCTGTTAAAATATGCTAGTCCCTTCTCTGAACAAATTCAATTTTCTTTTTCCTTCTTCCTCCTGTGTTTGTGATGCTCCTTAATATTCTACAGTATCTTGTCTTAAGAGGATGTTCTCAATATTTGTAAATGGTTGGCTTCTAGAATCTATTTTAGTATTTTAAACATTTTTATCTTCCTGTAACACTGCTTCCTACAATATTGGTATTTCATATGGATTTGTGTGTGTGTGTATGTAAATATGCATATGTATGTATATATTAAACCTGTTATTTCTAGAATTCTGGAAAAATATTCCTTCAGAACCTCTAGTGCCTGACACAGCCTCAAAGTGTCTTCAGCAGTTTGTAATCCTGCCTCTTTTTAGGTATTGTATCATTCTTACCCAATTACAAAAAAAGGTTTGCACTGGTAATTTTCTCCTTTTCCACCACTGCTACATCATGTCGCTGAGGGTCTCTAATATCGCCAGTCTGGTTTACCAGTAGACAAATATCGGTGTTTCACAGACACTTGAGTGCCACTTACTGTTTCTCTCTTAAATACCACATTACACCAGCTACATGCTTGCTTACTTTGAGCATTTCGTTTGGTGGGCAGAGCGACCACCAAGTATCAGTGCAAATTCTGCTGTGAAAGGTATTTGTAAGAGTGGCAGTGCCTGACTTCATTATTTCATACAGCCACAAAAGATAGTCTTCCTGGGGCAAAAAATGAGATACCAGGCCAAAAAAAAAAAAAAAAGAAGATAGTTTAGTATTCTGTAACTTGGATAAATTATTTTATTTTTGATTATTTTTCCCCTGTGTGTTTTTAGTGAATTACATACATAATTGCTGCTTTATATCTTCCTCAGCAATATGAAAAAAGATTAACTGGATATGGTCCTTTTTAGGTTTAGCTATTTGGATCAATTTATATCATCGTATCTTACTTGAAAGATAATCTTACTTACTTCAACACTGCTTTCATAGTGTAATACAATGTAAACAGCAAGACATGCCTGTCAGTAAATCCATTCTGAAAAATTATGTGGCAACATGCAAGTCTTCTCAAGAGCCAGACACAAGTTTAAAACTAGTACAACTTTCTGCCTTTGCTAATATTATTTGAAGATAAATAAACAAGTTAATATACATATTAATTAATAATCTATCTAAATTACAGCTCAAGATTGTAAAGAAATTCTTGCCTGTAACAGATATGGATCACACACCAGTACATTATGGTTATGTCACGTGTCCAACATCATGGTCACTTGTTTTTTAAAGAGTACTCAGGAATAGAGAAGAAATGTGCATGTTCCTTTTTTTCTCCATATCACTGCATTGTTTTCTACTATTATGTACCTGTAACAGTTTTTCTATTTTCTAATCAAGCCTGCTATTATTTAAAAAGGAAACATGTAAATGTGAGCTGGCTATGCTGGTTTTTTTGCACTTGAAACGTAGAAACTAGAAAAATATACAAATGTGAGGATTGTTTCCCTGTGCTCTACCCAACATCTACAATTTTAAATATCATATTAAAAGAAATCCTAAAGGAAATAAACTTTCTTTAAAACAGAAAAACTACAACTGAGCACACCTTACATCTATGACTACTGTTAGCATGAAGATTAAACTGATATAAAATTATGTAGCGTTTTAATTGCATGGTTCTTGATGAGATTTTTGTCGCATTAGGCAATGGCACAAAAGGAAGATATGGAAGAAAGAATAACCACGCTGGAGAAGCGCTACCTCAGTGCACAGAGAGAATCCACCTCCATACATGACATGAACGATAAGCTGGAAAATGAACTGGCAAACAAGGAAGCCATCCTACGTCAGGTGCAGTATCTGCATTAGTCAGTTGATTTCTTCACACAGTGTGAAAATTAATGCAAGAAAGGGGGCAGATCTACAGTAGGAGGTTTCCATTGAGTTAATCTCTTCAGTTTTAATTAACAAATCTTTTAATATGAAAAATCCCCAAGTTGCTCAGCATCTCTTAAGCTTCATAGCAGCTGCTAGAACTGTGAATACCCAATGAATGTGTACATTCAACATTGTAAAATAACTGTGTTTCCTAATAGTATCTTGCATAAATTAACATCATTGTGTCCCAAAGTGAAGGATTATTTTTGCTTCTTCTGTAATGATTTTCTGAATTTTATTTTTAAAGCTCAATGGTCCTTGAATATCTTTTGGAAAAGAGTATAACATGACTGTGCAGTTTTCTCTATGGTACTTTGTTTCCACGGTGATTCCAAAAGCTGAAGTGTAAAATGAAAAGGAAAAAAAAAGAAAAAGGTTTGTAACTTGAAGAATACAATGTGAACTGAGAGCTAACAGGAAATGAATATAACTCAAATTGTAAATGATGAATTTATAGTATCAGACTTCTGTATTCCTTTTTCACCAAACATGTCCTCAATATAAAATGCCGTATGAGAAATGAGCCTGTATGATCTGGTACTCCCTGCTGCTGTGATTGTATGCAGATATGTATACATACGCCTGCATACATCCCTCTCTATCTGTGTGTTTATAGATATGTGTATGTGTGTGCCTGTGACTGCCTTTCAAGGAAATTAAGCTTGCTTTGGCTATTTTAAGAGGTATCTTCAGTTGTTAGGTGGGGGAAAAACCCTAACCAACAACCAAAACCCACCCAACAATGGAAAAGTAAGGTACCAGCGTCCATCCTTCAAGTTGTTATCGCTGCCAGTGCAAGTCATGCTGTGCTGCAGAGATCTGCCTACTCAAAGCAGTAATCAATAGAACTAGGCTTAGAATATATGCAGGCAGACTTAAAGTTGCATTATGGCATTGTGATGTGAAAAGCCTACCTTTTCATGCTTTTGAAGGATTAAGAAATAATCCAAAACCATACTCTCTTTCAATTATGTCTTCTATTACCTGGAATGAACAGGAAAGCAGGAAACACTTGTCAAGCCGTTAAAAAATTCTCAGTAGGCAGGAAAATACTGCAGTTATCAAAAATTCTCCTATTTCTCCTTAATTATTATCACAGGTTAATCAATGTCTCTTCTGTAAAATGAGACTTAATTGTAGGTTCGCAATGAAAAATATAACTATAACCCTAAGCAAATAGCAACCAGGGTATGATCACGAATGAATTTGCTGAGCCAATTGTCACTTTTATAATTTTTCTAATATGTGATTAGCCTTTTTTTCAGAAAATTGCACTTGGCAATTTAATTCATAAGCTTTCCTGGGAATTCTATCCTTTTGCAATTGTCTTTCTGCCTGATTTTAGCTCACTTCTGCCCCATTTAGCTCACTTTTCTTTGAGATGGAAATATTTCCATTTAGAAGGTTCTCATTTTACTGGCACTAATACTTTTACTTTGCT
The DNA here is from genome assembly GCA_020800305.1 of Porphyrio hochstetteri. Taxonomy (NCBI): domain Eukaryota; kingdom Metazoa; phylum Chordata; class Aves; order Gruiformes; family Rallidae; genus Porphyrio; species Porphyrio hochstetteri. Next base: position 62,724,136 of record CM036905.1, read on the forward strand.
CAGTTAAACAGTGCATTCACCAGATGAGCTTTTTGTTCATCTTCATTAGTACCATTTTACAACTCCTTTTCTTCATCTTCATGGGATCCTTGAGCCTCATATCAGTCATTGTTAGTGAGGCCAGCAGCCTACATGATTCCATGCTTGAGTTATACCTTTCCAATAAGCTCTCCTAGGTTGTGAGGCATCTGTGCTTAGGTAGATGGTTTGACCGCTCCCCCGGTACCCAAGCAACTGAAGGAAAATCCTGATTCTGATTTTATTTTTATACCTGCTTTTCTATCTTTGCCCACCAGTTGGAAGACAAAAACAGACAGCTGCAAGAGCGTCTAGAGCTGGCTGAGCAGAAGCTGCAGCAGACGATGAGGAAGGCTGAAACGTTACCTGAAGTGGAGGCTGAGCTGGCTCAGAGAATTGCGGCTCTGACTAAGGTACTGCCCTGAGAAATAGGTTCACTTCAGAAGTCCCGCTGTTTAACGTTGATTTCCATCCTGATTCCTCACCTCAAGGACAAAACAAAAGTAGTACCAAGTTGATGTGAAAGGAGAAAACATTTTCTGATAAGTATGTGCCACAAGTTTAACCAGGAATGGTCTCAATGCATGTTTGCAATTCTTAACATTTTGGTAATAGGACAAGTAATCTGAAAGGTAACCTGTAAGTTAGCCTAGGCTGTATTTACAAAGAACTCCTGTGATTTCTAATATGTCAGCATTACTTATCCAAGGAGGATTCATTTTACTGTTTAAGAGTTTCTAATTTAAGGGGAAAGGGGTGGGGTAAGTCCCATTCCTACACATACTTAGTTCTTCTGGATATTTTCATACACCATGTATATGAAACAGCAATTATTTTCATTCCAATAAGCACTATAAAATCAAATCTTAATGACAGCTGGGATTATTTGTACAATACAAATGAAGACAACTTGCAGTACATACTTACAAGGTTTGTTTTGAATGATTCTTTGTGTCATATATTTGCAAAGACAACTGTGAAACCTTGAAAGGACTTCAAACTGTTTCTTTCTGATAAATTTATTTGATGGCAGCTTTCTTGCAGGAAAAAATAAGAAGATTAAAAAAAAATTTCAGTAGTGTGGTTTTCGTATTTGGCCTCTAGTACCTGCAGGTGTGCATGTAGTTAGTGCAGCTCAGGTATTGTCAGCTTCGTAAGGATATACAATGATGATGCTTATTCATCTCTTAAAATCAGACAAATAAAGAAAAATGCATTTAAGAGACTGTATTGCATATTCTGATTTGTCTAAGCTTTCCTTTCTCTATTGCCAAGGACTGTTTCTAGCTATTTATGTGCCTAGTCATTTTTATATTTGATGGATTTTTTCCATTCTCATGTTTTTCCATTAATAGTGAAGGCTTAAGTGCTGAACAACTCACTAATGAAGTTCAGTTTTTAGGTAAATTAGTTCAGAAATAGAAAGAAAGAGAAGCTTTTGTTTGGGTTTTTTTTGTTTTTTTAAAAATTATTCAGAAATCAAGCTCATTATTCAGAAATCAAGCTTTTGTACTGTCCACTTTAGGTTTATGTGAATAGGGGGGAATTTGAAAGAGAAGCTGAAATGATGGAAAAAAAGAAGAATCAGCAAAAAGGGAGCTACATGAAATACCAAACAAATACCATTGCATTTTAACAAAAACTCAGGTGCACATAAGAGCAACCCCTTGGCATTTTAACTTCTTTTTTTCAATTGTTGCTGATTCAACAAATAATCACATATTGTAATGCCCTCAGTAGCTTAAAAATATTGTTTTCTATTTTAAGAGGTTTTTTTCCTGAATAATTTCTCCAGCAATTAGGCACCAGTAAGTATTTTGCAGTCTCAAGCATGTCTTTTCTTGCAACTGCCTTTTTTTCTTTGAACACATATGAATGACAAATATTGTGAGAAGAAATCCCATTTCAACCATGCAGAGCACTCGGGGACTATCATGAGATACCGTTGTTACTGTGACCATAAAGCTGCAGCACACATCTCCGTTTGTCGTCTTACGTTATTTCATGGGATGGGGTTAGAGAGCTGTGAACAGAGCTGATGCTCCAGTCTGTTTCATTCTGATGTACTTTATCAAAGTTCTTGCCAAATGGGAAGCTCTAGCAAGTGTATTAGGCTGCAATGCCAGTTCTGTTCATTTCCCTGTGTTACATGAAAAACCAAAGAAATTTTATATAAAATTATGTCTTTTTGGAATCCATGACATGAAGGAGAACGTCAGAATTTGGCCAACAGGCCAAATAAGCCTGGATGTAATATATATCTTCACACAATGTCTTTGCAAACTGTAGTGCTTATTAAAGTGCTGGTTTGCATCTCTGAAGTTTAAAGTCCAGTACTTTCCATGGATAAATGTACCTTGGAATCAGGGATGGTGTTGTAGTCACTGCAGCTTACTTAAGTAGTTTTAAATTAGCTGCAAGACCTACCTAAGGGACTGAATAATGTCTAATTACCTTGCCTTTGTTGAGCCTTGTGCCAGCATGCACGTTGCCAGTAGGGCTCAAATTAGCTGGCTTTGACTACCTGAGCCATGGTCACTGCAAAGTCCATGTATAAGAAGTAAAAGATGAGCCCCGTGAGTCAGATAGTCCTGTACTGTAAGAAGTCACAACTGATTCTCATTTCTTTTGAACTACCTCAATGAAAGTGCGTCTCTGAGATTAATGGGGTTACAGTCAAATGAAAGAGGTGAGTTAAGCCTAATATTTTACATGTTTTTTTAAAAGAAAGTAGTATGGGATAACTGGAAATGAAGACTGCTTCCCTGTGGGTAAAATAGGACCAATTATTCACATGTGGAGATAAAACAAAACAAACATGTTCTGGGTTTGGATGTTACTTTCCTTTCTCCTCTCCCCCCAAAACTTAAAATATGCATGTTACAATTCTGCTCTCAAATTACTATACTCTTCCTCATAATAAATATGGGTTGGGATTCTGCAAAAGAAGGATGTAGAATGAGATCCTTCTGTGGTGTCAGTTTTTAAAAGAAGTTGTTTTTCTTTATATATATATATATATATGGGCTAGTGAATGTCTTTTGCTACTTTTCCATGCCCAAACTAGTTCATAAGGAGAGAACTTCCAAAAGTTTGGACTATACAATGAACTCAGATAAGTACCCATAAATTTACCTGAATCATTTGAACTTTTCTTTGGCTTTGTTTTCACTGTGTTCTGCCCATTGGGTGAGCAACTGGAGGGTTAGTCAGCCTGTGGCAGACTAACCTGGAACAGCATGATCCCGTGTACTGTGCTGTCCTGCCTGGCTGTCGCACTGGTATCTGTCTGGTCATGACAAGTAGCACAGCTCCCGGCATGTATCCCAAGATCTAAATTGCCATGACTCATTGAGCCACCCTGTACTCACTCTCACGGTATTGGTCTGTTTGCCTGCCTTGGAGAAGCGGCAGTTTGTGGAAGAACCTCCCTCCAATATTAACTGAACCTTTCTTTATCCTGAAAGATGTTTGTTTTCCTCAGAAGAGACAGACATTGGAGCATCTAGAATCTTCAGATGGTTAGTCTGTCAAACATGGTCTCTCCTTGCATGTATTCAAGGAGGGGTCTAGTGGAAACAACCAGCATCCACCTACTTCCATTCACTCACTCCCACTAGCAGTCACTCTCCCCCTTGGGTGCTTGTGCAGCAGAGGTATCATGTCACTTCTAAACCACAGTACAGCAGTCAGCATTTTGCTCCATCATTCCTGTATGCAGGTCACCAGAAATACCAACAGTGCTTTTTAGTTGCATTAGAGAAGCACTGACAGGAAGAAGAGGAAACCATAATCATAATAAACCACATTTAGCATAGTAACACTTTCAGCTTATTTTAAAGGTGATAAAAAATTACTTGAAAATTGGAGGCAAGTGGGACACAATGCTTGTTTTGTGACAATGTGGGGATCTGGTTTGCATTAAGTAGGGAAGAAGTTGCAAGAAAGTGAAAACAGGAGGTCTACAGTGAAAAGGATGCAAAGAGGGGGAACTTCTCCTGCAAGAAGTGGACATGGTTAAGATAGAAATTTCTCTGAGAACAGGGAAAAGAGAGAAGATTCTGCATTAGCTGGAAAATGAAGTTGATAAATTTTCTGGGAAAACAAAACACCAAAAGGTAAAATCTTCTATGGGGATGGGATCCTAAGAAAAAAACCTAATTACAACACATTATTATCTTCTCAAACCACCCCTCTTCTTGCTTCCCTTTCCACAGCAGATTTTGTCCTGATTGATAGAAGGAAGTGGAAGAAACAAGTTTAACAGAGCTAAATGGAAGGGACTGCTTACTAAACCTATGGGGTGTAGAATGAAGTGAGGAAATGAAGGAGGGACAAGAACATGTGGATATGTAGTGACTGAAAGGTTGGGGTTTGGAAAAAGGAGTGATTTAAGCCAAAACATTTTGTAACGCTTGTTATGAGTTAGAAATGAGCATGTGAAGAAGTAGCTGATAACTTTGTGAGCTATTGTGACTCAGACACCATGATCACCTCTTTTCACCTTCAGTTGCATAGCTCCATTCAATAACGCCGCTCTTCTTCTTGAATAACTCACTCATTCAAAGGATAGCCAAAAGAATGTGTGCCATGAGAAGCCATTAGAAAATCTGGAGACAGCAGGTGTTCAAGTCAAGGTCTCAAAACTGTAGAAATTGGCTTGTACCATTAGAAACGTTTAGATTTGTTCCTGTGGCTCAGCATGAGGAAGAAAGATATGGCACCTGTACTGTACAGGTGCTTTCCACATCTGAAATTGGACTCTTTTTTTTTTTTTTTTTTTTCAACTAAGAGGCAAAGACCTAGAAAATGTGCAGTGCCAACAGTAACAGATGATGTGAAAGCAACATTTTTTGTGGGCGCATTAGCAGCCAGAGCAGCCGTAGAGTTTTAACAGGGTTAGAGAGCAGTAATACAAGCTGCTTTGGTATTCCCTCAAAGCAAAATTTTCCTGTCTGTTACTGGCTTATACCAGCTATTTCTTTGCTATTTCATCTCAGAGAGAGTGCAAAGTGAGCATTAAGACTCATGCTGGTATCTCATAGGGGTCAGACATTGTTGGGTTTTGTCCATATATTTTTAATCCAGTCAAAAATACACAATTTCACAAATGTATTTATGACTGAATGTGCTGGCTAAATGCTTTCAATGCTACTTGCTGAATACAGCACCATGTGTCTTACTAATCCTCCTGTACAGAGTGCTAGTGAACAGGAATGCAAGTCATATATTGAAAAGAAGAATGTAGGGTAAGGTCTGCCAAGCAAGTAGTCACACAAGTTCCACTTTAGAAAGTTTTTTATTCAAATAACTCTTAGCAAAGCAAGTCAGATGAAATCCAGCTTCTGATTATGTACCTCAGAGTCCACAGTTGTCCCTTCTGCCTCATGTCTATCTGAAATTCTGCTGTGGGAACATGACTAATGCTGGTGTCTCAGCTTCTGCCTCGTGCCTTAAACCACACTCGGTATTTTTATGGTAGGCTTCCGTGTCTCCCAAAGAGCCTATTCTGGTGGGAATGATTAACACATGTGGACAAGAATAACATGTAGAGTAATAGGTGTGTCAGTCCTAGCAGTATGGCCTAGAGAAGTCTGTGCAGGAAGCATTCGCAAATCCCTTAGGAAATAGCTGAGTTGTTAGGACTTTTTGTCTGAAAGGGTCTCTTTGAGACCAAGGTTGGGGTCTTTCTCATTGTACAGGACAATGAGAGATGTTAAAACCCTCATTTTAGGAGTGTGTTCCAGCTGGACACACCAGGAGATGGAGGGGCTGCTCTTTCATCGTGCAGCTCTTTGTCTACGAGGGGATTTCTGTAAGTGAAAGAAAAAGGGAATGCGTATGTGTGTTTGTGTCTCCATAGCCCTTATGGAGTACACCCTTTTGATTCATGTCCCTGCTGCAGGGGCTGCTCACGCAGTTGGCACATGAGAAGCAGTGCTTAAAATCCCTAAATAGCATTAGTGTCCAGGGGAGGTACTAAGGCTGAGCACCAGCGCTCGCTCTTTGCCAGAGAAGCAGTTGAGCCTATTTGTGTAATGCCTCAGCTATAAAATAATGGGCTCTTTTGGAGAAATACAGAATAGCACTTCAGGAACAAACAAATGAAATGCACATAGATAGAGGAAACATAAGATATTCAAATACATTTTAAGTGTTTAGTATAATGACATTTATTTTGATTCTAAGGCCTATTCAATTTTAATTAATTTAAAAGGCTCTTTATCCTACCGAAGAGATATAAAGGGAGATGAATGGGGAGATCAGCTCTCTTTTCTTTTATGGTGGAAAACAAAGTACAGGGCACTCTGAGTCACATTCAGGAAGGTTTTTTTAACAAGGACATAACTATTGACATTCTAATATGCAAAAAAAATTATATATATTAAACATATATGTTACTGAATTATTAAAGTACTAGGAAGTTATAAAATAGCAGAATTAGATAGCTGTAAGAATTATGAGAGAACACCATGTTCTTTCAAGAATGTTTTCAATATAAGAATTCAGATAACACACATAATTCTGACAATCATTTTATTCCTCCCCCTCTTCCAAATAATAGTTAGGCCTAATACCACAATTATTTCATGCATCGAAAAATATGTTTCCTGCTAAGGAATAAGGTATGACATGGTTTGAACTAAAAATCTTATTTTTTAGTTTGAAAAATAAATGTAAATGATAGAGGTATCTAGACTGGCTTCTCAAGGACAGGTTATGACAGACAGCAGCAGGCTTAAATGAGATTCCCTTTGAACGCAGAAGTATTAATTTGGTTATCTTCATATCTTGCATTAATCTGCAATTAAGAGTATTGAAGCAGTGAAGATTAAGTAACTTGCTTTTAAAGTATGCAGTCAGCTAATGGAGCTTCTAAGTAGTTTACCTTTGTAGGTTGATACCCTCAATGGGTTCTACATCTCTCTCAATGAAAATGATTTCAAAAGTGGTAGAATTTCTTAAGCCTTCTTCATCATCAGCTGAGAGCTTTGATGATTTCAAATCTTCACCAGGCCCTTGGAGACACATTAAGGGAAGGGCTCGAACCAAGTGCACAGCCAGGATTCATAATGGGGAAAAGTCTATCTGTAGAGCAGAATAGAGCTCAGTGCCTTCATGGAAGCGATAGCATGGTCTGGTTTTCTGCAATTACAAGTCCTATCTTTCTATTGTTCATTTGGGAGAGGAAGCAGTCCATTAGCAATTGTGTGTTGAAACAAACTAATACGTAAAACTAAAAGATAAGATAAAGTCATAAAGGGATTGTCACTGATCCAAGTCATAATAAATAGAGAAAATAGTTTCAGATAATGATTAAGTTCAAATACATCACAATACTCCTGCTTCATGATCAGAAACAGTAAGTATACTTATGAAATTAGCTTAGTCACAAAGTAGACGGATTTTTCCTTAAATTTTGCAAGAATCTGATTTTTGTGAATATAGCTACTCTGAAAAGAATAGTAGTCATCTTCAAACATAATCATTATTCTTGTATTTATACAAAGCAGGAGTTTCTCATATGAATGCCTTTGTATCAAAAGAAGGAGTTTATAAATCTCTAGATCACAGGCTTGTTTTCTGTATGATTTTTTGGTCATGATACTACTACTGAGTTTAAGTTATAGGTAGTTTTACATTAGGTTGTATATCTGGAATTTCTTTGGTTTCTATTCCTAGTTATTCTGCTAAATCATTAAAAGACAACGGTATGAAAAACAGGATTACTAAAATAATACAGTTGTAAAATTAACATGTCTTGTACATATTGAAGTTTGCTCATCAGTTCAGGATCTCTGAGAGAGGGTAAATCTGACAGAGTGAAATAGCATTTGACAAGTGCAAGCTCACAACTCAGTCATCAGTAGCACTGTCTATACACCTTATGCACATTCCTGTTTCCATAGCAACAAATCCAATGTAGCATTTCCCTTTCTTTAAGGGCTTTTGGTTTTTTTTTCATTTTGAATGATAACATAGACTTGTTTGATATGACAATAACATGAATATTCATGTTTTGCAACAAATGACCTAATTAAGGTCAATTTATGTCAGAAGTAGTAATGAATCTTTGGATGGATAACCATTTCTGTATTCAGTGATGACTTTTCATTCCTATTAATGAATTTTTATTTATAGGTTGTTCTTTTATCTGATGACCTTGATCTTCCAAAGAGATCCATCAGGGTGGATCCTTTCAAAGGGATGAAAACTATATCGTTTATTTGGATGAAAGGGCTTATGTAGTGTATTCTAAAATGGAATACTAAAGCTTGAGCCTTGTCTCTTTTGACTTTCTTTCTGTTTTCTAGAAATTAGGGAATGTGCCATAACATTGCATAGTCCTGTAACTGACTGATCCATTAACTTAGTATTTATGCATTGTTTTCATACCTAGACAGTGATAGAAGAATTAATTATAAAGGACTTTCTGTGATTGGCCTCATTAGAGCCCTGTTCTGGTGTTTAGCTTGCCATAATTCCAAAAAAGAAACCAAACCAACAACATTAGATTAGACAGTATTGCTTTGAATCCACTCTGTAGTAATATGTCATCAGCCAGCCATCACTAACCTTGAACCTCCATGTGTAGGTTGATAGCTTTTTTTAGCATTCCATTATTTTCAGTTTATCCACATCAACTGCATCATATTCACCAAGTATCAGTGTAGTTTATTCCACACAAAAATCTGTCAGTTAAAAGTATTAAATTTTCAGTCACACTTTTCTTTTAAGCATTCTGTGCTGTGTTCTGTTCAGTGTCAGTGTCTTTAGTTCTGATTTTTCAATTTTGTCCCTCTCCTTTTCCTTGACTTGTTAGTCTGATCCAACCTCTTCTACCTCATCTGATGATTATCAATATGTTATGGAAGCTAAACTACAAGAAATGATCTCCATACGTAGGAAGGTAGTCCTACTGGACTTTACTTTCTATTGCTAAATAGAATCCATCTGATTTGTTTTCATTTTCTTTAACTTATTTTATTATTTTTTTTTTATTGATAATCAACCATCGTGCAGTTCAGTGCTTCAGGAGCTTACGATTTTACGATGGCAGGTTTGTGTTCAAACCATGCACAGTCTGCATGTTACATTTGGCTGATTTCATTGCTCATAAATAACTCCAATGTTTTGCTGATGCTTGGATGTAACAGGCCTTTGTAGCTGACACATTTCAAGCAATGCTGTTCAGCTGCCTGTTTAAATAAAGTTTCTTTTCGGAAAACTCAGTTTGCAGTTAGTAGTAGCTTGCTTTATGTTTTGTTTAAATTTTACTGAGATGAAGACTTACCAAGCCACTTAAGTTACAGAAAGAACCTCTCTATTCTTTTACAGGCAGAAGAAAGACATGGAAATATTGAGGAGCGTATGAGGCACTTAGAAGCTCAACTTGAAGAGAAGAATCAGGAACTTCAAAGAGTATGTGTATTGCAGGCAACTTCTGTGCACTTTTCTTCTTCTACTTTGTCAGTAGAGCGCTACGTTATGCACTCCATCACACAAATCTATCTACTGATTCAGGTTTTATTCATAGCAGTGATGGCAGCATCTTCCCACTTCACTTAACCATCTCAGAATACTAGTGTACATCTAGTTGTAGTTTTCAGTGTATTCTGCTGATGCAAAAAATGAATGTGCATTAATCAGTAACTGTAATTACATTTCCTGTGGAATTTCTTTAAATGGCTATAGTTGCCATATTTTTTTTGTTTATTTTTCAATGATGCTAGTATGGACTGATTAATTTTGGATGTTACCAATCTCTCCCTTCTATATTAAAGGCAAGGCAAAGAGAGAAAATGAATGAGGAGCACAACAAAAGACTATCGGATACTGTAGACAGACTTTTAACAGAATCCAATGAGCGTCTACAGCTACACTTAAAAGAGAGAATGGCAGCGCTTGAAGAAAAGGTAGAGTGCAAAGAGCAGTATAAAGTTCAGCTTGATAAAGATTCTTCTACATGAAACATGTTCTGCTTTTACCAGGATGAATATCTGCTTTTATCATGCTGTGTGTTTTTCTTACCAAGTATCACCACAAATATGGTCTAACTTACACATTCAAGTCCTAATTCAGGAGTGGGCTCAAGAACCTTTCCAGAACTAACGTGAACTATCTGTGCTGAATATTATGAGTCCCTGTTTTATCAGTGGGCAGTCTGATGAAGAGCTTGTAAAGGACCAGTGCACGACGTGGTATGAGGCAGCGAGAGCAAGTGGATGAGAACTGGGGAATGGCTGCATTTCAGATGTGCTGTCACTGCCATATTTTAGCCCGTGGATTTTACCTCACTTCCTCTGGGAAGAGTAAAATGCTGTCACCACAGGAGAAGCAGCATCTGCCCTGGGAGAGGGAATGTTATTTACAGGTTTTCCGTGATGTGAGACACAATGGGTCTGCAAAGTTCAAACCCATGACTTTTATATTCATCCTTCTTAATCCCTCCCTCTTCTACTTATTCACCTTCAGTTTCATCTGAGGGGAACCTTTCAATGTCTTTCAGAAGGAGGTACTTCTGGTTTATATAATTGAAACAAAGTATCATACAAAGGAAGAAATAGGCCTGCCAAAGGAAGAACCAACCTGGGAGAAATAGTTGTGTAAGAGTGTTATGTTGCTCAGTTCAAGGAAAATGCAAAAGTTTTTGCTGTTCCTGGTAGAACATGGTCCTAGATATTTGCATTATTTCCAGTGTTTTAAATGTAACATATACTCAAACTGAAGCATTAAGGGATTTTAATTTCAATATGAATATGAGCTTTGCTAACTTATACATGGAGGCTATATGTATATAGTGATAGCTGAGTATGGAACATTTCTCTAATTTCTTTTTTATCTATATTTACTTTTTTCTTTTAATTCCTAGAATGTTTTGATTCAAGAATCTGAAAGTTTCAGAAAAAATCTGGAAGAGTCTTTGCATGACAAGGTACTATAAAATACTGCAATTTTCTCTTTATTTTTAAATCAAAAGTTATGCATTTATTAATTGGAAATATCCATATGTTATAGTCATTATCCAACTATCATGTGAAATCTTCTTGGCATCAATGATCATTCTTTTAATTACCCAGATGTTTTAACTAGCCTTTGCAGGTCTCTAACAACTGTTCTGAGCTAAGTTCATGGTTGAGAACTTAGCCTCAGGAAAGAAATACTAAAATTCATATTGGTTTCACTGGCTCTGGAATTTTTGTTCTATGACTTTTAATTTTGAAAAGCTCTTGTTTAACAGAGATGTGTGCACAAGCAGTTACACTTTCATAGTGAAGAATGTAATTGCTTGATTTGATACAATGCTTCTTAACAGGTACAGTGGCATTATGCTAAATATAGCTGAAAGTGGCCTTTCTTAGTTCATTGCAAATTAACCCTAATACCCTTTAGTGAATCAGTCAAATTAATCATAAATATTTATTCCAATCTCAAATGTTAGGATTTGGTTTTGAAGTTGCCTTGAGCACAGTAGGAAACACAAACATATCTGTCTTTGGATTCAAGTAAGTGGGTTTGTAATGTATCAAATCCATTTAAAAGAGCTTGTATAGAATTTTAAAAATGTACCGGTATCTATTTGATACTGATATAATTATATCATATGACATCCAAATTTAAGAAATTTGAGAATAACAAAAAAGTATCTGTTCAAATTGTCATTTTCATCTACCTTTGTATAAGCCTTGTAGAAAATTGCTCTCAATAATTCGGGCAATTTTGTCTGTGTAAATAAGGTATTTTGCCAGCATTATCTCCAACATAACTTCATTGGTTTAATGGTGTTAGAGTGGTAGTGAATACCGTGGCTAATTTTTTTTCACTCTGTTTTCTGGCTTGAATGTTCCTATCAATTCTTGACAAAGATGAAAAATCTAGTATAAAAATCTATATTTCTATTGCAAGTAAGTTTATAGAGAGATTTTTATGTAGTGTATTTATTGGATCTTGCTTAAGGACAGGCAGTAAAATAAATAGAACAGAGTGGTAGGGGTTGGAAGGGACCTCTGGAGATCATCTAGTCCAACCCCCTGCAAAAGCAGGATCACCTAGATTAGGTTGCACAGAATCATGACCAGGAGGGTTTTTGATATCTCCGGAGAAGGAAGACTCCACAACCTCTCACAGAATCACAGAATCACTAGGTTGGAAAAGACCTTTGAGATCACTGAATCCAACCATACCTGTCCTACTAAGCCATATCCCCCTAAACACCTCATCTATCCGTCTTTTAAATACATCCTGTGTCAGTGACACAACCACCTCCCTGGGCAGCCTGTTCCAATGCCTGATAACCCTTTTGGTGAAGAATTTTTTCCTATTGTCTCTCTGGGCAGCCTGTCCTAGTGCCCTGTCACCTTCAGAGTGAAGAGGTTTTTCCTCATGCTGAGATGGAACTTCCCATATTACAATTTGTGGCTTTTGCCCCCTTGTCCTGTCACTGGGCACAACTGAAAAGAGCCTGGTCCCATCCTCTTGATGCCTACCCTTCAGGTATTTAGAAGCATTGATGAGATCCCCTCTCAAGTCTTCTCGAGGCTAAGCAGACCCAGGCCTCTCAGACTTCCCTCATACAAGAGTTGCTCCAGTCCCCTAATTATCTGTAGCGCTTGGCTGGACTCTCCCCAGTAGTTTCTTGTTTGTCTTGAACTGTGGAGCCCAGAACTGGATACAGTACTCCAAATGCTGCCTCACCAAGGCAGAGTGGAAGAGAAGAATAACCTCCCTCAACCTGCTGTCCACACGCTTCCTAACACACCCCAGAATACTTTACTACTGCTCTGTGTAATGGATGGAGATGTTTTCTCTTTGCACACAACCACATAGGTCTGACTCCAGAGCTTCTAACTTACTGCTTTGAAATGTTTATTTGTTCCACTTTGATGAAACTGATGAAGCAGTTTCAGGTGCCTGGAGTTAACAACAGATGTCAATAATCTCTATATAACTAGCAATTACAGAAATAGAGTAACCACCAAGTCATCTATTCACCCAAGAAGCAGTATTAAAAATACTGTAATAAGAATTACTGAATCTGACATTAATTCAGCACAGATCCCTTTCCTTCCTAGCATTTTAGAATCCTGAATGTTTTAAACTCTAGGAACAGCCATGTTACTTCTTCATCCTATGTTCTGTCTTAAATTTGGTTTTAAAATCTTTAATGTAGACTTTGGGAACAGTGCCTTTTTTGCCTAGTGGTTGCTGTCAATAGTCTTTTTGTTAGTTGGTTCCAAAACTCCAATTTTTGTGGCACTCCATCATTTTTCACCTGTAGCATCTCATACCAGAGTTTCATCAACTCCCAGGAGCAAGCTGTAAAGCTGCAGTTCAGTAAAGTACCTAAAACGTGGTTGTCTCTAAGTCTGTGTTGTTGTCTCGAAGTCTATTCATAAATAAAAAAGTCAGGATGCAATTTCTGTATGAGATTAACATCTTATCACATGCTGAACTGTGCCTCTCAGAGAGAGTGCAGTTACTACACAAATCGGTGCTGATTCTTTTTTTCACCCTAGTTGTATAAGAAGAAAAAAGTTTCAAGTACCAACCTGTCCTGCCATCACTTCCAGCTAGTAGGAAAATGCTAATGAGTGCTACTTTGTGCATGTCTTATTAGCAATAATGAGGCTTGAATGAGTTCACTGCATTTCCTCATTGCCACATTTGGTTTATCTTACTTGCCTAGCTTTACAAGAGCAATATCTCATAAAGTAAATTTATTTTGTATGATAAGTAAGTATATCTTAGTATTCTCATTTCCAGGAAAGACTTGCTGAAGAAATTGAGAAACTGAGATCTGAACTGGATCAAATGAAATTGAGGGCTGGTTCCCTAATTGAACCCACGTTGTCGAGGTAATGTTTAATGACAAAAGTTTCCTGAGTTTGAGTTGAAATAGAACATAAATATGTGTTAAGCCTTTATGTCAGGGATGTGTTCAGACCACGCAGAAAAATAAAAAGTATTTCTTTAAAAATGTAAAATCAGTGTGCAATGATTAGTATTGTTGCTTTTCACTTTTTTCATAGGTAAATGGGGCCTTAAAGCAGTATAAACCGAAATACTACTGAGATTAAGGAAAGTTTTTTTTAAAACATGGAATGTTTTCAAAAATATATCTAAATACCCATTTTTTTTTTTCCCCAGGACAGTTAAATAATAAAGTTTAAAACATCATCTTTAATGCTGAAAGTAATCAGCATATTTATGATCATATTTATTTATTCTGTCCCTGTACATCCAAAAAATATTTTTTATTAGCAAAAAATGACTCAGCTTTTCTTAGGGTATAAGATAAAACCACAGATCTTCATCTAAAGATGAAGGCAATATTCAGAGAGATCTGAAAATATCATAATAGGACATGAAAAATTATGCCTCTTTGTGGCAGAATAGCAATATAGGAGCAATAGTGAGACTGGTGTCAAAGAAGTAGCTACCAATGGCTGAAATGAGTTTATCATTCTAGAGAAACAATCCTTCTTCTGTATCCCTCAAAATAAAATTGTTGATATAATGGTAATTAGGTGCTTGTTTTCATAACAAGCAACATGTTGACTTTTACAACCTGCCAGCCAAAGCTCATGGGCCAGGACTAAATTCACAACACTGTGATCATCAAAAGTTATTCTTGTTGGATAATTCTTTTGCTTGAATCAGGTATTTTCTGCCCACTGTTCCTCAGACATCTTTCTCAATACTTGGACATGGTTTCTTTCTCCATTGACATTTTATTATCTCTTGGAATAATGTTTTTCTATACACAGAGAAATGTAAATCACTTAAATTCAGAATGGGATGCCCCTAACTGTTTAAAGTTTTGCTCCTTTGGGAGTGTAAGTGTTGAGTACAAACACATACACCACTTTTTTGAGAGTTCTTGCAGGGGACTATTGAGCTGCTGCAACAGCATCCTTTGTGAAGTCAGATAAGTGTTTAAGAACAAAACTTGCTCCTGTTTTCTGTAACTGATTATTAACATTGGTGTGAACCCCCTAAGTCGTCTGTAGGTGACAACATTTTTTTCCAGATTCAAAAAAAAGTGCATTAAACTCTCATTTTATGCTCTTGCAGATAGTGAAATGACAAACATTTTTTAGGAGTCACTATAAACAAATACATATTTAGTTGTCTAAATAAATTTAAACTAAATGTCTAAATTGAGTTGCCAAGTGCAGAGTGCTGCACATGGGACATAACAACCCCATGCAGCGCTACAGGCTTGGGGAATTGTGGCTAGACAGCTGCAAGGCAGAGAAGGACCTGGAGGTGTTGGTTGACTGCTGACTGAATATGAGTCAGCAGTGTGCCCAGGCGGCCAAGAAGGCCAACGGCATCTTGGCTTCTATCAGAAATAGTGTGACTAGGTCTAGGGAGGTGATTGTGCCCCTGTACTCGGCATTGGGGAGGCCACACCTTGAGTGCTGGGTCCAGTTCTGGGCTCCTCACCATAAGAAGGACATGTAGGTCCTGGAGCGAGTCCAGAGAAGGGCAACCAGGCTGGTGAAGGGGCTGGAGGCAAAATCTTATGAGGAGAGGCTGAGGGAGCTGGGGCTGTTTAGTCTTGAGGAAGCTGAGGGGAGACCTTATCACCGCTTACCTGAAGGGAGGTTGTAGAGAGGTGGGTGATGGTCTCTTCAGCCAAGTGACAGGAGATAGGACAAGGGGAAATGGCATGAAGCTGTGCCAGGGCAGGTCCAGATTAGATGTTAGGAAAAATTTTTCCCTGAAAGAGTTGTCAGGGCCTGGAGCAGGCTGCCCAGAGAGGGGGTTGAGTCACCATCCCTGGATGTGTTTAAAAGACACATAGATGAGGTACTTAGGGATATGGTTTAGCATAGGACTGGAACGGTTGGACTCAGTGATCTTAAAGGTCTTTTCCAACCTTGTGATTCTGTGATTCTGTCTTACTGGTATGGCATTTGTTACATTTCATTTTTCAATTATAATCATCCTATTTGTATGTGTTGAGAAATAGAAAGTGTTCAGGTCTCCACTGCTGTATCTGATACAGCCTTAGGGTAGGATGCCTCTCTTAACACCATGCAGGGAACTTGCTGCTGCTGTTTGTCCAAGGACAGAAAGGCCAGGAACCATTGTATGCAGCTGGCAAAAGACATGCTGAAGTCACAATGTCCGCAATGTCCCAAGACTTACTAAAACTACAGGAGAAATTATAGGTTAAAACCCTCAAAAGCATCATCAAATAAAAATGAATCATTTATATTTTCATAATGCAGAGTGAGCACAATTTTACAGTGCTATCCCAGAGGTGGGATCATTTACTCAGTG
This sequence comes from Porphyrio hochstetteri, assembly GCA_020800305.1. Lineage (NCBI taxonomy): Eukaryota > Metazoa > Chordata > Aves > Gruiformes > Rallidae > Porphyrio > Porphyrio hochstetteri. Next base: position 62,740,447 of record CM036905.1, read on the forward strand.
TGAAGAACACTAATACACACACAGAGCAAAGCTATTTGATTAATTCCATGTCCACACAGAGATGGGTGCTAGGTGGTAACAATACAAAGCCAGCAACCCAGCACACAGCATCTACAACATATTTATCTTGCTACAGGATTAGAAAAACCTGCCTAAATTCATACTAATTACTAATAGCAATTACCATGTCATCTACTACTGGTGAAGCATATTTAAGCTTGCATCATGCTCCTTTTAGGTGGGCGGTCACTTGCAAGTACTTTAATTGGGTGGTAGGTCAGTCAGTCAGTCAGTCCGTCAGTCCAGTCAGTCAGTCAGTCAGTCAGTCAGTCAGTCATGAAGTCATGAACTCCTCCTAGTACCCTTACCTTTTCCCTCCTTACTGTGGATTTTTGTTGCTTTCAGGCCTCTCTGGCCATCCCCCAGCTCTCTCCCTCCTTCTAGGGCAGGATGCTTCCTCTGTATCAGTCTCTCAGCTCTTCTTCAAAGATACCTTTTAGCAAAGCATGCTTTTTATGGTCCTTCCGCTCTTCAAAGATACACTCCTTAGGGAAGCAAGGTAGTACATTTAGCCCTAAATTATACAGTGTGAGAGAACCCAAACACATTTCTGTCTCGGTAAGTTGGAAAATTTTACTTTATAGATATCAACAGTAGGAAATTGTTATAGATCCCCCCACTCATGTTCATGTTAAGATGCTTACTGTAACTTCAGGTGTATTTATTCAGGAAAGTAATGGAAGGAAAATATGCAGGACAATACATTCAGCAGCCAGTTCTGTTAACTATCTCATTCTAAAATCTGCTAGTTTTTTCATATTAAAATTTTGGACAATGAGTTGTACTGTGCAAGTCCTTCATGTTGAAAAATCAAAGGTTCTATACATTTGCTTTCTTCTTTAATTGTCTTGTAACATGATTTCAAGTTTTCTTGGTTCTGGCCCCACTGCCCCTCCCCAGAGGAGGTTAACTCTGTCCTGACCAGAACCAGGACACACTTTCAAATTTTATTTTGTACCTTGTTTTTGTCATTCTGATACATAGTAATTTGTTTAAAGAAATATATCCTAGACTGAGTGTCATTGGATTGTTGCTGTTAGTATTACTCTCTTAGTCTACTTCTGCATCTCTTTTTACAGGCCTCACCTGGACACATCAGCAGAGCTGAGGTATTCTGTGAGCTCACTGGTTGACAGCCAGTCTGACTATCGGTCAACTAAAGTGATAAGACGACCTAGAAGAGGCCGGATGGGTGTACGCAGAGATGAACCAAAGGTTAATCCCCAATTTCTTCTCATATATTACCTGATAAGAGAATGTATTTCAGGCTGGTAAAACCCAAAAACATACCAAAAAACTCACCCAAATACCAGAGTTTGGGTTTTTTTTCTATACATAGTCACGTAAGAATACTGTTCTACTAAAATGAAGGCAGAAAAAAATTGAAATTCAGTCATCAAAGTTCATACTCAACTGTCTGTCTTTTCTGGGTATATTTTTGTGTAAATTTTCCTGATAGTTACTTTTACACATTAGAAACACACATGTGTCCAGGCAGGTTTTGAATATCTCTCGAGGAGACTCCACAACCTCTTTGGGCAGCCTGTTCCAACTGCTTTGCAGTTGTTTTCCATGCAGTAAGCCATGTACATCCCAATTCCTGCTCAGGTAAAATCACTTGGGGATCACGAGTGGAATAGGACTCAGCAGATTGGCGTTTTGAGCAGCCATCCATTTGAAAGTGATACTGAGATGTCCGACATCGATGACGATGATAGAGAAACACTTTTCAGCTCCATGGACCTCCTGTCACCAAGCGGCCATTCCGATGCCCAGACTCTGGCCATGATGCTTCAGGAGCAGCTAGATGCAATCAATAAAGAAATCAGGTATGTAGCCTGAACCAGCTGTGATGCATTTACAATTAGAGCTTCAAACTTCCTTTAATGCATGAGCTTGGGGAACGTTCATAAGAATTAGGAAACCACTTGTACGCTTAAAGGATTGATAATGTGTTCACTTTTCAAATGAGAGTATTGACTGTGTGACGATAACAATGGCATCTTCATTTCCTAACCATAGAAGTTTCTTTCAAGACATGCTCCAAGTGAAAAACTGCTGGTCAATTGAAGAGAAAAATACGTTAGAGAGGGCTAACTCAGGGCAAATTTGACAGACTGCTATTCATAGTCCTCTTTTCAAGGTCTTTTTCACTGTTCCACATGACTCCTCTTACTCACTAATGACCTCCTATCAGACATGTTTTATTTCAGTGCTCTTCATGCTTGCTTCTGATAATTATTCCTGTTACATCTCATATAAGCCACATTTTCTAAGACATGGTTTTGATTTTCTGTGGAGGCATAGAATGTGATTTTTTTATGTTCCAAGTTGGGTTATAGTGCTTGGAAATTGGAGGTGAATTGAATGTATCTTAATATTTTCTGTGCAAATTTAATGGAGTGATAGAGAATCCAGTGGCTTTCTATTACAGATGTACATCTCTGCACTTTCACTACTCCCAGAATTTCTTTATTCAGATAAGATTACTCTGCTGTTTTCCAAAATCTCTTATCACAGCTGCCAAGATAGCGAGTCAAAGACAAATTTCATTGTTGAGAGGGTAGAACTGCTTAAAGTGTTGTGTGTAAAACAGAGAACCCTATCCATACTTTCTGTTCTTACAGACATGTCAGTTCTGTGACCAATTCAGGAAGCTGTAGATGCAACAAATGTATTCATTTTAAAAATACTAGCATTTTGACAATTAAACAGGTAATATGTAATTATGTAATAGAGTAGAAAGTTTTCACAAGAAATTGTATCTGCAGGTGATATAGAAGGATATTATTTGTGCCCTCCTGAATCAGATCACTAGCTTACTTAACACAGGATCTTGACTTAGATGCTAGTTACAGTTTTATCTCAAAAACGAAGCAAGGCAGCACGCTGTATGTTGTCCACCAAAAGAAGTTTATTTCCCCTACTGCCAAGCTTATACTGCAGTATAGACTGTCATTACCACCACTGTCATTATCAAAGATCTGGGTAACTAATTTTGTTGGGGTTTTTTTTAATATATTATAAACTGTGCTGCACTTCATATTTTCTTGGGATTCTGTTTATTTTTAACTTGTTTTTGACAAACACTCTAAGGGTTTTTCAAATGATTGAAGATATCAAAAGAGATTTTTTTTTCTTAGATTTTTATTTTTTCTGTGTGATACAGGATGATCCAGTGTTTAGATTGCTAAAATAAAGCTGTTACAATTCCCCTTCAAAATATGATTCCTGTTTTAAGTTCCTGCCATGCCTCATTTCAGTAAAAAAAAACTGTAGACACTTTACAAAAATTTTGAAATAGGTTCCAGGGAAGAAGGCTTATCCTCACAGAGGAACTTGTATGTTTCTATTCTCAATGGGCTCTGATTTCATTTATAGTTTCACCCACAAAAGCCTGGTTCACAGTTTCAGCCTCCCCAGACTTCTTATTCTGTCATTTAACCTTGATCCTTCACACTTTTTCATTCTCTTCACAAATAGAAGTCTCCTTTTAACACAAGTTTATGGGCAAATGTTTTATTTTTAAACACATTTTACCATTCCAGGTGCAATCACAATTAAAGCAAAAACTGAAGAACCCAGTGGAAGCATCCCATTGATGTTCTATATGCTTAAGAAACACATTTGTTGCCCACAAAGGAGTTATTTTAATGAAATTCACTTAAAAACATAATGCTTTAGAAACAACTGTCATTTTTTCATCAGCTTGTAGGGATGAAGTGGGTAAATTGTTTTGCATGTTCGTTTTATTAATATGGATTATTTTAGCAATTCCCTTCTTAAAGGCCCATTTTCATTTGACTTTATATTTGTGTTTGTGCTTTAGCAACAGAAAATCAGATGAAGCCAACTTACGATTGGAATTAGTTTCCTGTGGTAAATCGGATTCTCAACTCCCCCTCCCCTACACTGTCTCCTTTAAAAAAAAAAAAGAAAAATCTTCCTGAAATTTCATATATCAAGTCTTGGGTTCAGTCAGATTCATCAAACAGTTTTTGAGGATGGAGGAATTAAGAAAAAGAAGTTTATACTCCCAGTGATTAAAAAAATACACTTTTCAGTACTATTTTGGACTTCATTGATGATATTAATCTTTGGGGTTTTTTACTTTCAAATCTCATTTGAAAGGCAATTATTTTTTAGTTCTGCTTTTGGAGGATGCAGAGACAAATATAACCACGTTCTGTTCTTTAATAAGGTTAATACAAGAAGAGAAAGAGTCGACAGAACTACGTGCTGAAGAGATAGAGAACAGAGTGGCCAGCGTGAGTCTGGAAGGCTTAAATCTGGCCAGAGTCCACCAAGGTACATCCATTACTGGCTCAGTGACTGCATCATCACTTGCAAGCTCATCTCCTCCCAGTGGACACTCAACTCCTAAACTCACCCCTCGCAGTCCAGCCAGGGAGATGGACAGAATGGGAGTTATGACGCTGGTAAGAAACTTTGTGATGCCAATTTTAGATGTGATATTTCTAGCGTTAAATGCTTCATCTGTTCGCTGTATGAATGGCTTATGCCTCTAATGCTTTATTCGCCTCTTCAGCATACATACAGATAGAAAATTCCCTACAATATGGACATTTGGGTAGATTTAGGTTTTGTTAGTGTCTTTTTTGAGCATTGCATGATTCACCAGGGACATAATGATCTGAGGATCAAGGGCCTTCAGCACACAGGCAGTGTAATTAATAGAACTGATCACTGGAATCACTGCAATGAACTCATATGTAAAAAATGTTTACTGACTGAAACCTCTGAAGTAATACAGTTATTACACAGTAGTCTGTGTGAGTATTGCTGAGTTTAAACCTCCAAGAAATGCCTAGAAAACATTAAAACCTACTTCTTCGTATATATGATCATTTGTATATACTTCTAAATTTGGCATACTTCTTTATACTTGCAGCTTTTTGTATGTATTCTTCATGAAAGAAGATCAAGCACTTGAAACAAATGTTTTGTTTTCCAATAATTCCTATAGCTTGTATATTTCAACGTTGCAAGCAGCACACATAAATAGATACCAAACTATCAAATTATCATGCAAAACATTTCTAACATTACTGTAACTTTGAAGGTGTATTCTGCAATGTCTGGTTTGATTTGGAAAGGGGTGTGCAAAAAGTTAATTTTGGTCCTAAACAAAAAGAAACAGTGCAACAGTCAAGTACGTGAAGGTAGTATGTGATCACATATTCAAGATGAACAACTCCAATATTAGGATGGCAGAGGCAGGGAGCGGCATTCCATGTGGGCTACAAACCAGTTTGGAGCCTGGTGAATTCATCCCTTGAAGCAATAGGAGAGAATCAAAGCAGCCTACTCTTCTGATCTCTACAGACAGTGTGGAGATTAGGATATGTGTAGCCCCATTTTTTTTTTTATATTTCTCTGAAAATCTGAATTTTATCAATGTCCCCTTGTGGTCAGTTCCTAGGAAGTGGCAGCACTGGTTCCCTGTGGAGCCTCTTAGCAGAGGGGAAATGAGATTTGATCTTGATCAGAAAGCAGAAATTAACTCTCCTGAGATGGTTGCTAAGAACAGCTGGGAGTGGAGCCTGACTCTTCGTTCTCCTCATTTGGGAGTAGGCACTTGTGTCTACCATCACCCAGTTGACAGCTTTCTTTCCCTCCCGGTTTAGCATGGTGTTTGCTGCCTTCTTGGGAATTAAAGATAGCAGAGAGATGAGGCTGGCAGCTGTGGCAGACTGTGGCACTGATTCTTTGCTGCCTCCGGTTCCCACTGATGAACAGCAGAAATGAAAGTGGTGGTACTGGCCATTGTGGAGGTGGGTGTGCAGGCTGCCATGGTGCCACCCACGTCCTCAAAGCAGCACCTTCCTCAATATGCAGTTTGGCTTCATTTCACTAGCCATTTTAACTAAGCAGTCTGGCTACAGATAAATGCTGATGGTTAAACAGACCTTCCAGCAGACACCTGGACTGCTTGGTTGCCTTGATTTGCACACAGTAGCTTTGGGTCAGTAGGTTTATCGGATTCAAATATAAAATGACAGCATGGCGTCTACACTTCAGGTTGCCATGGCCTCACTGGCACCTAGCTCTGTCTGTGCTGAAGCTCAGATGGGTATGTCTGTATGAGTTGCAGTTGAACTCTTGACATACCTTAAGCTGTAGAAGCAGCACCCTGGGTGCTCAACAGCACAGCCCACAGCTTTGCTCACTCTCATCAACCATTTCAGGACACTTCTGCTCTGCACTGTTTCTGCAGGAGTTCAGTGTTGACTATTTCTTTCCCCTTACTGATTAACAAGCTATCAGACATCCTCTCAGGGGAAACTTTGAGTTGGGAAGAGCTCTGTAGGGCCCAAATTGCCAGATAATCCTGTAGGGGTTAGCTAGAGGAGCAGTACTGCATGAGTTTCTACAACCCAGGTCCATGTAGTAAATAATTCTGCAGAGTTTCTTCAGCTTTCCTTGAATGAATGAGACATCTACCAAAAGTAAAGATGAAAAGGGGGTTGAACGAGACACATTCTAGAAGCCTTCTACTGCCAAATAGAATAGTCCTGCAGTACATAAGATGGGTGAATTTCTATCCTTTGGCTGAAAATGGCATCCACATTAATATGGGATAACTGGACAGAAAGACCCCATTTTCAGACAGGCTATTTGTTGATGATAATTGTGTTTGTACTTGATGGGACACCAATGTGTTTGTAACATTAGATAAAACAAAAAAAAAATCTCTGTTTTGGGGGTGTGGAAGTATTTATATGAAAACTCAAAAAATGAAAAGCATTAGTATAAGCTTGAAATGTCCTATTCTTTTTTAAGCTTATGAAAATGAAGGAGCTTGTAACTTTTAAAAAATAGCTGCTTTCCCAGAATGGCATATTTGTCAGGGTTTGTCTTATCTTATGACACCAACTGTATAACTACTATATAATATGGATAATATGAAATTAATGAAATCTCTGGTTCCCACTTCTGAATGTGAGAAGAATGAATGTGTGGCTTTTTTTAATGCTCAAGGAAGATTTATTAATCATTCTTTCTTTGTTGTTGTTGCTTTTGTTACCAATCAAAGCCAAGTGACCTAAGGAAACATCGGAGAAAGGTATGATACTGGGGTTTCTTTAAGCTTGGGAGAGCTCATGTATCATATGAAGCTGCTATTTAGATAATATTTCGCCCTTGCTAGCCACTGCATCCTCTCTGCTCCTTTTTGATCGATTCCTGAACATAACAGTTTTAAACCTACCTGGAAAGGCTTGCAGTGGTCACAGCTAAGCCATAGAATCAAGGCTCACCAGTGATAACTTGTAATAGTAGCTACTACAGAACAAAGTTAAAGACAAAGTGTGGTCATAAAAAAATCTCCTTCAAATGTACTTTGGCCATTCTTCTTGTTGGAGGAACCAGATTACTTGAATATGAGAGGAGACTTTATTTAAGATAAATCATTATATGCTGTGACAAAACTCCTTTTTTTCATGCATATTTTCAAGCATTCTGACCATTCTGTTAACTACCTACAGGACCGTGGTCCTGTTTGTTTTCATTTATGTCCTGTTCTCCCTTACATCACTGAGAAAGTTTGTTTACTTAAATAATCCTGTTTAACGCAAGAGATGTCCTCATGTCTAAGGATATTTCATGTTTAGACCTTTACTAGATCAACCTGTTTTCAAAAAAGGAATTAATTTCTTTTCCAGGTGTAATATGTTTTCTTTCCAATACCTACTTTAAGCTGCCATATTTAGTCAATTGCTCTTTCTCAATAGTCTCTTTCAAAAATAAAAATCGTTACAATTTGCTGAAAAAATTGCACTTGAATCCATACATGCTTCAGTTCACTTGAGAGATTCATGCAGCAAATGTTCAAAGTTTCTCAGAAAGGTAATCTGCTGTCACGGAGTCTCTCCCCCCAGATTGCAGTAGTTGAAGAAGATGGGCGTGAAGATAAAGCCACAATCAAATGTGAAACTTCTCCTCCTCCAACACCCAGAGCTATCAGAATGACTCATACCCTTCCTTCTTCATACCACAATGATGCCAGAAGGTAAGACATTTGTAACATTGGTACTTCACTGTTTTACCATGTATTATTCTTTTTTAAATGTGTTGTTATTTAACTATTCTAAAATGACCTGATTTCTTCCTGTTTCTAAATCATTGAAGGAAGAAGATGGGATTGTTTCACTTATGGGGGATTATTACTGAAGTATAACCAATTAATTTGTTTGCAGAGCTTCTCAGAGGAAAATGATTATCCGCAAATTTTGACATGTTATCTCTTCAATTTCTTTGTTATCATTTTGTAGTAGTTTGCCTGCTTCACTGGAGCCAGAAAGTATTGGTCTTGGCAGTGTCAATAGCAGCCAGGACTCCCTGCACAAAGCTCCCAAGAAGAAAGGAATCAAGTCTTCAATAGGACGTTTGTTTGGTAAAAAAGAGAAGGCTCGACTTGGACAGCTCAGTAAGGAATTAGTGGTAACAAGCCAAGATCACCATTTCACAGTCATTTTTCCAATTTTAATTTTGCTTCTTTTCAGTTTTCCAATTTGCTTATTTTTCTCTTGAGTCTGGCAGAACCTTCCCATTAAACTTAATTGCTATAAGCAGTTATATTTGTCAAGATGACTATAATGCAAATGAAGGGAGACTTCTCGCACAAATTACTAGTCATCCTCTTGACTGAAGTTACTGCTTCAGTATTCCCTAAAAGTAGGGTAAAAGTGCTACCAGTGTATTCTCAAATAATCAAAATAAATAAGAGGTGAGAAAGTAGTAAGTAATAAACTGCTACAAGGGGTGTAACTATGTGATACAGAAGGTCCTTGCAAGTAAATGTAGCTGCTTTTCAGATTTCATTGTGTCAATAGATGTCTACTAGTACCTATCACTGAATGTCCTCACCATAGTCTGTTGATTAGCTATGCTGCTCACAGCAATGCTTTGTTTTCTTCCTACTTCTTCTGCCCTTTTCCCTTTCCAAGACCTTAGTCTTACTTATTCCTAGTAGGAGCCTTCCCTGTGATATTCCATAGGACATGTCTATACCACATGCAATAAACAGCCAGTCATAGCATAATTATATTGTACTACCTTAAGTGGCATACGCAATGGTAGGTGAAGTGACAGTCTTCAGCAAAGGCTCATAGTTGGCATGCCCAGATGGGCAAATACAGTCTCAGTCTATATTGCTAGTCTCTCTGCTTAAGCTAGGTTAAGATTAGCTACCAAAGCATAAAGTTGGTATAGATATGCCAGTGAAATAGAAATACTAGCTCTCTCCTAGTCACAAAGATGTCACAAGGTAGGAATTTGTGGGTCACTACATCTTTACTGTTGTGGTGACCACGTAACACCTGTAAAAGAATTTGAAGGATTTGCAGTTAAGTGTAAATGCTCAAGCAATATGTAAGCCTGAAATTAAAAAAACCTAAATATGTATTAAAATATGTCCTTATCACAACTATCAAACTCATCACTAAAATCACACAGAATAAAATATAGTAATATTAAGGTCAAAGTATCAGAGTAAAATCAAATAACTGAGCATTCTCCATTTATGCTCCAACCTTTCCCCTCTCTGTCAGTGAGAACCTTGTTTTCTTAGGAAAAAACCCACCTTATTCCTAATTGTAGTTTAAATTCCCCTTTTCTTTTCACTGTAGGAAGAAGAAAACTGATTTATTCAATCTTTTTTGTAGCTTAATGTATTTCAGAATCTATTAAATGACTCTCACATATACCTGCATGTCACCATCTGCACTGATGGAGAATTTTATAACTTTAGACTGCATTATTAATTCACATTTACATTCCGTAAAACCAATTTTATTGATACCAGTGGATTATGCATAATAATCTATGATTTCATAGTAACTCAGGAACATAGAGGACAAAGATATAATAAAAGTGTTTGTCTTCCCTGCAGTTCCTTGAGGTGTGGAACAAAAATAAAGTAACAGCTTCAAAGATGGTCTCAGGAGCAATAGAAAAAAATTTTAATAATACCCAACATGACTAATAAGACATATATATAATTGGATAAAGCCTATTTGTAATTCCCAGCACTAGCTCATGAAATGGCAAAAAGGTATTAGTGAAAATTTGCAATTACATTAAATTTTTGTGGCTTCCATCCTTTAGCTGAACAGCAAAGATTTCAGTGTAATGCTCATTTTGATTAAGCAAATTAGCATGTATAAAATTATCAGTTAACTGACCAAAAAGTAGCAGGTGAATATTTTTAGAAATTAAGATGATGTGGAGTGACTGAGTTCTAGAGTAGTTTTTCTCTTCTTTAAGATACCAGAAGAAAAAAAATTAAAATTGACTGGCAGTTTCCATTCAGTGGCAGTACAAAACCAGATTTTGGGAAATAGCAATTGTAGTAGAACTTGAATAATTCCATGACAGGTATTCTGCCAGTGCAGCTATAGCATCAATAGTTTCTATTTATAGTAAGATACCCTATCAGTGAAATCTAAATAGTATGTCCTATTATCTCTGTGTTGCAGTATATTTGTATGGTTTACATGAACTACATTTATAATGCAAAATTGATAAAAGAATCTCATTTAGTTCCTTGCTTAAATTAAACATTCTAGATTTATAGAAATGCCTACTTCTTATAATTTTGAATTAGGGAAATACCTTTTCTTCACTAGCACGACAAATATTGAAGAGGTAATAAAAGTAATTTTGAGCCTCAGAAACATCAATTTGTTTTCTTATCTGCATATTTGAACGTGCACACAATTATGCCCAAAGGAGTTCTTTAAAAGTTCATTTCAATGCAGGGGATATTAGGGATCCCAGTGATAATATACATTATGCATGCTACTCCTGTAACCAACTCTATAATATCTTTAAAATGACATGTGAAATATATTTAAGAAGAAATATTGAAACCTCCAAAGTTTTATGAGTACTTCAAGAGAGCCAGGCTATCACCCAGAAGATTTCCTTGCTCTGCCTTCCCTGCAAAACTCTGAATTTATTTGTTTTCACCTGCTAAACTTGCCAGAGCATTGTTATTTTGTAACATGCTCCTTTTCCCATCTCTGCTAATCCATTTACGTTATTGTTCAAAGGCAAATTAATGCCTTAGGAGATCTTTCTTAGAATCAAGATCCAAGATTTCTAGATTCTTCAAGATTTCTTCAGGATTTCTTTTCATTATTGGAGAAGGGGAAATGAACGTTCCAGGGAGCACAAGTGCCTTTTATTTCTTTTTAGTCTATTTATTTTTTTTAACTCTAAGTCATCCTGTCTTCTCTCACTTGGGGAAATAACCACACTAGCCATGCACATATACTTCCCACGTTACATTTTAAATAGTCTAGTCCTTAAAACAAAGAATGCAGTGCTGGGATTTTTAGCCCTGCCCAGGCAAGCTGATCTGTATGGTGTATGCAAGGTCAGCTTGTTAGACAAGGTTTGTCATAGCTACTTGCATGCCTAAGATCACAGAATCACAGAATCGTAGGGGCTGGAAGGGACCTCGAGAGATCATCGGGTCCAACCCCCCTGCCAAAGCAGCTCCCTAGCTCATATTGCACAGATAGGCGTCCAGACGAGTCTTGAATATCTCCAGAGAAGGAGACTCCACCACCTCCCTGGGCAGCCTGTCCCAGGGCTCTGTCACCCTCACTGTGTAAAAGTTCCTCCGCATGTTGGTGCGGAACTTCCTGTGCTCCAGTTTACAGCCATTGCCCCTTGTCCTGTCCCCACAGATGACTGAAAAGGGGTTGGCCAATTCCCCCTGCATCCCATAGTTAAGATATTTATAAACATTAATTAGGTCCCCCCTCAGTCTTCTTTTCTCCAGGCTGAACAGCCCCAGCTCACTCAGCCTTTCCTCATACGAGAGATGTTCCAGGCCCCTAATCATCTTCATAGCCCTTCTCTGGACTCTCTCCAGGAGATCCCTGTCTCTTTTACACCAGGGAGCCCAGAACTGGACACAATACTCCAGGTGGGGCCTGACCAGGGCAGAGTAGAGGGGGAGGATCACCTCCTTCGACCTGCTGGCCACACTCTTCCTGATGCATCCCAGGATCCCACTGTCCCTCTTAGCCACCGAGGCACACTGCTGCCTCATAGCCAACCTGTCATCAACCAGGACCCCCAGGTCCTTCTCCACAGAGCTCTTCTCCAGCAGGTCATCCCCCAGCCTGTACTGATACAGACGGTTATTCCTCCCCAGGTGCAAGACTTTACACTTGCTTTTGTTGAATTTCATTAGGTTTCTCCCTGCCCAAGATACTAAGAGGCACAATGGCTGCATCCAATGCCATGTGCCCTGGGTTATTCAAGGGGCCAGATGTGTTTCTCTTGTGGTGAAGTCCATCACACCATGAATACTTTCCAATCTGTGATAAACCCTCGTTGCGCTGCGCTCACGCCATCGCTGTCATACCGTGAGCTGCTCCCTCAGGAAGGTGTGAGGTACTGGCACAGCAGTTTGCTAAATTAAAAATTTCACCTCATTGTCAGCAAGAAACATTTCATGGGATATTATGTAATGTTCTGACAGGTGGGTGACGTAAAGCAAAGTACACATTCGTGTGTTCTGCGTTTGTGATTGGAGGCATCATTCTCATCGTGGGATTCATACAAGTAATTTACTCATTTGTGAAGAAAATTTCTGTCTAGACAAGCAGGAGTGTTAAAACTACACCTGCTTTGAAAGGGCAGCTTCAAACCCGGATTTTCTAAGTTACCAACATGCATGTGATACAGCTGTAGGTTTTGTTCCCACTTGATTGAGGTACATGTAAGCATGACTTGTAAAAGGCTGTGATGCTATTTCACTATGTAACATTTATGCATTATTTTATAGGTATAACCAATGAATCAGAGTAGAAATCTTTCAATTTACACTGTGCTTTCTAAATTATAGAATCACAGAATGCATTAGGTTGGAAGGAACCTTTAAAGGTCATCTAGTCCAGCACCCCTGCAGTAAGCAGGGACATATTTACTAGATCAGGTTGCTCAGAGCCCCATCAAGCCTGACCTTGAATATCTCCAGGGATGGGGCCTCCACTACCTCTCTGGGCAACCTGTTCCAATGGTCCACCACCCCCAAATTGAAGATTTTTTCCCTTGCATCCAACCTAAATCTCTCCTTTCCTAGTGTAAAACCATTGCTCCATGTCCTATTGCCACATGCCTCTGTGAACAGTTCTTCCTTATTATACCAGTGTCAACTCTATAGTTGTTCACTATCCATTAGCTGAGAAACAAGTTGCCATTGCTAAATGGGGTCAAGCACCAACCTTTACCATACTGTTGTCTTTCTTCTTGTGCCAGTTACACACCTCCTGAATAGCAGCACAGGAGAAAAGCAGCCTTCAAAGAAGTGCTGCAGCCTCTCTGCACGCATACATGTGTGAAAAGTAGAACAGAGTGGAGCCAGAGCCAGGAGACTGTAGAGACAGCTCCATGAGCAGGTCCCTTCATCCTTGAATCCAAGCAGCAATAAAAAGGACAAGGAATCTTTCTAATTCTGCACAATAAAAGACACTTTAGAGGACTTATTGTATAATCAGCATGGATCACATAATACTGTTCATGTCTTTAGTTGGCTTACTGCAAACTTCCCTTGTCACTCCATGCAAGTTATTCACATTCCCATGACTTTGACAAGAATCAGGTGCTCATGAGGCACTTCCAGGGAGACCTAGGAGACTTTTTACTTCTCTGACAGATTCTTTATATCATCCCTGGATTGGGAGTTTGCAGGGGTAACAACAAAGGCTCTTAGACTATGAGAGCAAAATAAAGATTTTAGTATGAAAACATTAAAAGTTGCTGTATTATGTGGATGAGACAGTTCATGAGATGGCACTTTCATTTGTATATTTCCCAACTAAGGTTAAAAAATCACGAGGGCATCACTCACTTAGGACCATGAGTCTGAACCTTAGGAGGTAAAGAAAAACAGGCAAAGGAGGTCAGGGTGTTGTTCTTGCACATTTCTGCTAGTCACAAGGAGGAGGAAACAGTTTTTCCCTCTACTTGTACTCTTTCCATGTAGTAAACACTTGCCAGAGTTTACTTCTGTAGGTGATGGGTATTCTTCACAAACACCATAGGTGATGGTTGTGGGTGGGAGAGGGGTGGAAGGGTTGAGAAGGGGAAAAACTGGGATAGAGCTATGGGAAAATACAGTGTGTTTTGTTTTGGTTTGGTTTCCAGGAGGTTATATGGAAACAGAGGCAGCAGCTCAGGAATCTCTGGGATTGGGCAAACTTGGAACCCAAGCAGAAAAGGACCGAAGACTAAAGAAAAAGTGAGTACCTTTCACACGTGACTTTTTTCAGCTCAAATTTGATTCAATGTCAGGTTTTGTGTTGGTGTTATGCAGACATATAATGAAAAGCAAGACCATCTCCTATGGCATTTTACCACTTAGAGTGGTTTTTTTCCACTGTAGAAGTTTTTAAAGGTGCATATAAAATATAGGGAAAAGTATCTAGAGTCTGTCAGTTGCACAATAGTGTTTCATTTGTGAAATCACATAGGTTTATGAGAAAGAGATTTTCTCTTTCACATTGTCATTAATTCCGTGCCATTTGACTTCCGTGCAATTCTTAAAAAACAGGCAGGCATTTAATGACTCACTACATAGATTTTTTCAAAGGGGGGGAAAAGATTTTTTGCATTATGTATTGAATACAGGATTATTTCTGTCTGTAGAAGTCAAAGGCTCCCCATAAACCCTAGCAGCTTCACTTTCTTCTTATTGCCTGTCAGAAAATGGCAACGTAGCTTTTTTGTTCGCATAAATTATATCATAATTTCATGCTGTCTTTGGTGCATCTCCTTGTAAAACCAGTACACTGATTCATAGCAGCTGCCAGGAGCTAAGAAGAACTATTAAAATAAAGCTAAAAGAAAAACCTCTTGGCAGCATCGCAGTTTGAGTGTAATTAGAAGGTGTCAGAGAAAAAAGATGGTACTAAAAATGACTTTGCAAATTCATTCTGTAAACAAACAGGTTTATTTTTCATCTATAACCATTAACTTTAGTGCTATTATTTGGATTCTGAAAGCCTAATTTTTAAACTGTGTAAGGTTTTCAGGTTTCATTCAGTCTTTTAACGTTCCTTTGCAAAGTTTCAAGAGAATTTGTAGTTGTAATCCAAAGAATCTAGGGATAGTATTTCAGGTTCTCTTTAAATTTATATATCGAGTATTTTTAATCACTACTTTCATATCAAACCCATGATGAAGTATAAGTTTAAATGTACACATCCATGTAACGTATAAATGTAAGTGTTCCATTTTAATCAGTCTCAATTTAAGATAGAGAAGCAGTCATGCTAGCTGAGAGAGAAGAAACATTTTCAATTCAATTAAGAAATTCACAATAACATTCACAGGGTTATTGCAGTGGATGAGTCTTGTCCCTGTATTTCTTATCTATACATTTTTATCACTCATTAGTCATTTAGTAATATATGGATGAAAAGAGTATATTACTATGCTATTTTACTAAATCTAGAAAGCATCTTTGAGGCAATCATTACCATTTGTAAAGAATATAATTGAATTTTCAGCAACCTATTTTTTGCAGTCCCTATTTATCTTCCAGCTCTAAGGACTGAAGGTACCACAGTAATGAAAACACTTTGAAGGGACAAATGTGTTCACTTTGTTCCTTGAACTCCATAAAATAACGTAATTCCTGACATACTACTGCACACATGACATGATTACTTCATGTGTAACAGTGGCTACCAAGTTTTGGGTCTGGAAATAGTAGATGTACAGGTAATCTGTTATTAGACTTCTGTTTAGCCACACACAATTAGACTTATCTATGCTTTCTGCTTTTCAAGTCTTTCCTTTTTTCCTCTTGTGTCTGTCTGTCCTTGATTCTTTGTGGGTTAGATATAATCAAAATGTTCTCTGGTGGAAGGCAAGGAATCTTTCCTTTGTGGCTATGACTATTCATCTAGTTTGAAAGGTATACTATTTGTCTAAGTATTTGTTATATACCTATGTCATGAAGACTTTTAATTATTCCCTTGGTCCTTTAGATTTTACTGTCTTCATAGCTTCTCACTTGGGAATCCTTATAACTGCTTTTAAGATTTCTCTTAATCTACTATCAAAGGAAAGTTTACATGTATTCCTACTTTATATATCTATATATATAGATAGATATATTTTGTAGTCTGAGAGGAACAGTAATGTTGGAAAAGTGTAACATTTTGTGTCAGAGATGATTTGGTAGAATCTCATGTGTATGACAGTCATTTGGGTGCTGAAGTATCAACAGGGTGTAATAGAATTAACATCTCCTTGTAAAAAATGCACTCAGCTGTTCCCATGTCTTACCTTGGAAAATACTAAGTTGAAACAGTCCAGAAAGTAATTTAAATAAAAAGTTTGCCTAAGTAGGTTAGCTTCCTTTTTGACAACACTTAACAAAACAAATCCCTCTGGAAGTTGGGTCTTCACATATATTTAGTAGCTGCAAATTTACTGATCTGGGTAGTACAAATGAAAATACTATGCTGTGTAAAATTAAGGATGATAACAATGTGTATGAGATGTTTATAAGAGGTATTAAGAGAAATCTGAGAGTCATGTGCTATCTTGTGATGTGGCAGTAAGATTTAAGTCCAAGGTTTTGGTTCTTTTTTACTACTAAGCAGGCCCTACAAACCCTGCAGAGACAGTGAGCCCAGGCTCTGGAACAGAGAGAGGAGAGCCCTTCACCTTGTAAGCATTTCTATGGCTTGTTTAGATTAGGATATAACAGCCCAAGAGAACTAGGCCCCCCAGAAGGATAATTAGAGGATAGGCTAAAGCAGGGAAACAGCCCTTTGTACTACCTTTCAGGTCTGGGAGAGCTTTCTTTATGCTGACTTTGTCACTTCATTAGAGAAAAAAAACCCAAAACAAACCCACAAAAAACCCCACAAAGCAGTGATCCCAGAGACGATTCCCTTTTCTATAAAGCAGGCATAACACCACATACTGAATTTAGGTTTTTCTCTTGCATAAGTCAAGTGCAATGGCTTTCCACCCTGTGGAGAGCTCAGCGAACTTCTTTTCAGTTCACTGGTAGTTCTGCAGGAAAGCAAGGATTCTCCCCTTGACATGAAACCAGATGTCTGATTCATCACTGTGATAAACACATTCTCACAGTACTCATTAACCTCACCGGAGTTTGCAATTAGCTTTGAGTTAGTAAATTAAAATTGAAATTAAGTTATTATAAAAGGACAAATTCCCATTAAAATGTTATCCATGGTATTTCTTCCAGTTGAGTTAATCTCTTAAGTGACAAATACCTTAAAATACTAAAATTCTAATTGTACATTTTTAATATATTCAACTTCATCAGTAATTTAGCAAGGCTGCCCCTAGCCCAGGGATGAAGCATCACGATGTTGTCAGCTGCTGCAGCCCGTAGGTACTAATGGTCTACCAGGTGTCATGGCCACCTGCTCCCTGAGTAGCAAGCACATGCATTGACCCTGCTCAGGCAATGTGGAATTACAAACACACTGCACCCTGTTATACTATTTCAGCCCAATTTACATGCCTAGAATAGGCTACTGAATAATACATTTAACTCTGAAAAGTTTCATGAGGGAATATGATAATTCTGGAGACCAATTCTCTCTCTGGTGATTATAGTGCCATTAACCTAAATTTCAAAGTTTTCCTGCTTCTTGCTTAGAAGATACTATTTAGATGTAAAATTCCTTTCAGTTTCAATAGACTACTTAGACGCCATTAAACTGTAATTAGCAGTTTTTCTCAGTGATATGCCAGGCATTTATAAACCTCAAACAAGAGTCTCTATTCATCCAACTTTCGGTGATTACAGTAGATTTATTAGGAACAAGTCTTTCTCCTAAGGCACCAGATATTAAGGAAGCTGTGTAGAATATTTTAATTAGACCCAACATGTTCCTAAACTCTTCTGGATTAACTTAAGTTGCCTGAATTATCCATAGATGTTTACTATCAGACATTGAATCTTATAATCACAGAATGGTTTGGGTTGGGAGGGTTCTCAAAGACCATCTAGTTCCAACACCCCTGGCTATGGACAGGGATATCCTCCAGCTGATCATGTTGCCCAAAGCCTCATCCAACCCCTTCTAGGGATGGTGTTTCCACAGCCTCTCTGGGCAACCTGTTCCAGTGCCTCACCACCCTCATAGGTAGCTCTAGTTAACATTAAACCCTTTTAAATTTTACTAGTTGTAAATTGAGCATGCAGTCCTAGAAGACAAAAAAGAATGTCAGTGGTGTTTAGAAAGTTTAGTGTGTTATTCCATTTGGCAAAAATAAGTGATGTTGGTTGGGGTGTGACAAAGAATAATACGCTGCCTTTTTATTGTTTAAACTAGCCTTTATATTCCACTTCACTATCTCTATACAAAAGCTGATTATATTTTGTATATATATTATCTTCTGCCTTTTGTCTGACTCTCAGAGCTTGTTTGCCTAATGAGTAACTTCTTCAAGAAACCTAAGAGTATAGGACTAAAAACAGTAGTGTTGCTGAGACCCTCTATGTTGCTATTACATTCGTTCAGATCCACTAATGATTCAAATAATTTGCACTGATCCAAATCATAAATTTTATTTGGTTAAGATATACTTCCCAGAAGGCACCCACCACTGAAATGGAGCTTTTCTCTTTAGGATTTATTTTTCTAATGAGTAGTCAGTCTGCCTGTGAAAAATCACAGAATCACAAGGTTGGAAAAGACCTTTAAGATAATTGAGTCCAACCATACCCATCCTCTACTAAACCATATCCCCAAGCACTCCATCTACCCGTCTTTTAACTACATTGAGGGTTGGTGACTCAACTGCCTCCCTGGGCAGCCTGTTCCAATGCCCAGCAACCCTTTTGGTGAAGAATTTTTTTCCTAACGTCTAATCTGAACCTGCCCTGGAGCAGCTTGAGGCCATTCCCCCTTGTCCTATCACTTGGGTGAAGAGACCAACACCCACCTCTCTACAACCTCCTTTCACGTAATTACAGGCAGTGATAAGGTCTCCCCTCAGTCTCCTCTTCTCCAGGTTAAACAACCCCAGTTCCCTCAGCTGCTCCTCATAGGATTTGTTCTCCAGCCCCTTCACCAGGCTGGTTGCCCTTCTCATGCTCCAGGACCTCAATGTCTTTCTTGTAGTGAGGGGCCCAAGACTGAACACAGCATTCAAGGTGTGGCCTCAACCATGCCAACTACAGGGGCACAATCTCTTCCCTGAACCTGCTGGCCACCCTGTTACTGACACAAGCCAAGATGCCCTTGGCCTTCCTGGCCACCTAGGCGCACGGCTGGCTCATATTCAGTCAGCAGTCAACCAGCACCCCAGGTCCTTCTCTGCCAGAGAAACAGTTATGTCATTTCCAGTTTGGAATCTTTTAGGTACCTTTTCTCCATGCCTGTGTATACACTATGCCAGCTGCTCATAAGATCATCCTTCCAAGGTCTTTTTGCACCAAATATGATGGTGCACAATAACTTGCCATTCACTCAACATTGTCCTGATAGCCCAAGCTGGGACCCAGCATAGGAAGTTTCAGGTCCATTTAGTTTCCATCACGACTCTTAAAGTTTTGCAGAGGTTTTGGTTACAGGCATAGTGTCCACTGGGACAATAGAAGGTGATCAACCTGTGTCCCACAAGACAATTCAGAAAAAGAGTGGATAACACTGTGCCTAAAATCAAATAATCTTTATCCCACTTAAAAAAAACATATCCCCACTGACCTCATCTAGGGAGTAAATTAAGGCACTTAACAGAAGCTCTTTAAATGTTTTACTGTCCTTTTCACTAAAAAAAAAATATGATGAACCTTTTAAAAATCTTCTCTAACTGGATTCAGCCAAACTTGAAATATTACCAACAAATAGAGTCATGTTTGCTTTCCGTTTCACTATAACTGTCCTAGTGAACATGAATTGTATTCTCCTTGTCCACAGTTTTCCTCAGCATTAATGTCAAATTGTCTTTACTCAAAAGCCTCCCTGGTGGCAAATGCAGTTCTAAAGAGTCTTCCTTTGTCTTTTAAAGTGCAGTATAGCTCTGAGTGCCAGTAAAATATATCCTTTTCAAAGTAATGTTTGATTTGATCTGCAACAATACGCAGTGTTGTAGCAAATAAGTATCTGCCTGAAGAAGGAAGCATGCCAAAGTCAGACAAGGCATACGGGCCTTATGTGTTGCATAAATCTGTGTAATGGTTGGTCATAACCACTTATATTTCACAGGGTGTGTTTACTTCATCCTCTGCAAGGCACCAACTTAAGGCAAGGTTTAAGAGACATTTAAGTGCTACGTAGTCCTAGATTGCCACTCAGAGGTGGGTTTGACCTTGTGCATGCTGCTAGTACAGACTGAGTTTGGCCTGTGCTGATGCTTTCTCAGCAATCCCAAATACAAATTATTTCTGAAGAAAAAATGATAATTTACATGCAGGTGAGCTAGACTGGATCATTGTCCTGGTTTTGGCTTAAGTAAAGTTTTCTTTCTAGTAGCTGGTACAGTGCTGTGTTTCCGATTGAGTATCAGAATAATGTTGATTAGAAACTGATGGGTTTAATTTCTTTGCCAGGTAGTTGTGTTTCTTCAATTTTGTTTGATTTGACCCCGGATGAGAATCTATTAATTCCACATTTCCAAAACAAGCTGAAGATGTGAGGTTTCTATTTTCCAAGGAAAATCAAAGTAAACCATTCTTTACTATGAACCTGTGTTGGGCATTATTACTCCCCAGAGGTACAGGGTTTTGTTTGCCAGATATAGCCTCCTGCTTTCAAGAGGATTGCAGAAAAGCCTTGATATGTCAGAACACGTAACATATATTTACATACGTGAATAAAGACTTCTAGAATCAAGACCAAACTATTTCTCAGAGTAAAATCACAGTGTAGAAAGAAATTCTTAGTATTCATAGCCTTATAATTAAGCTTGCAGAGAGAACTGCAATGCTGTTAAATCTCAGCTGACTACAGTGATGTACATATTAAACAGCAGTAACCTCCATATGACTAGAAGAGTGTTGTATTAATTAACACTTCTTCCTTTCTACCTGGAAAAAAAAAAGATACATGTTTACAAGTTCCTTTGATAAACTTGACAAATTCCTAATAATATTTCAGCCCTTTTTGTTGGTTTTCATTTGTCTATATCCTTCAAAAAACTGAGACATGATAGAGAGAAGTCACAAAAGCTAGACCACGCTTTTTGGTACCCCATGTTTAAATAAAATCAGTAAAAAAACTCAGAACACTTGGATTTCTATTTCCTAAGAGCAGATCTAAGTTTTAGATCCCTGTCAACAGGTTTCTTGAAAAGATGTCTAGGTGAACTAAGCATTTGAAATGCTGTAGTTATCATTTAGTTGCCTTTGAATCCACACAATGCCCCTTTAATTAGGTTTTATGTGTGCAACTGCAATTAGAATTTGACATAATGTATCTGTGACTACAAATTTTCTGTCCTCTGCAGCATACAAATAGCTGTTTCTAATGGTTTTCATAATTGCACACATTTTTGAAAAAATGAATCCAATTGGATTAATTAAGGTCTTTTTCTGTGCCATCCATCTAATGTTCCTCTATGCTTAATGCTTATTAAACACCATTATATCCTAAACGCACCTGATTTATTTTTTAACAGTAGCTCTTAAGAATCTGAAGTCTTTTTTTTCCCCAATCTTTTATTTATTGATTCTTTAGGAAAATACAAGTTTCCAATTTAATTTCTTCCTACCTCATCTGTGAGAAACTACCTGATGTTATTAGCTTTCGTACCAATCTTTAATTATTCCTCCCTTTCTAGCAAACAATACTGTGTTTGGTAGCTATTATTTTCTATTTTCTCATACCAGTGGAGGAAGGAAAGGTATTCAGTGTTCTAATATGCAGTTTAGGATTGCCTGCTGTGTCCACCATGGTTTTCTCTTGGCTGGGTCTGTGTCTAATCTTTGAGACATACATAAAGATGAATGTTCTTTCTAAAAGTAATTAGCAAACATTTTAAACACTTACTGGAAGATACTTTCAAATTGCTGGTCAGTCAAAGCTTTTGCAATGTTAAAAATTTATCTTGCTATGACATTAGATACTTGGAGCCTTTTTAGCACTACAGATGCTGAGGATATGTGGGTATTTGTCTCGCAGAGGATTAATAAACCTTACTGAGATTATTCTGAGGATTAAAACATTGATACAATGTATTTTATTCTATATCTAACTGACTTTTTAATAATCTTGTCTTTTTAAAACAGTATTTTTATCTTTTGCTGAGGTTTTTTTTATTCTTTTCCTCAAAAAAGATATTTATATCAACAAGTTGAAAGCTTTTAATCAAACAAAACCAGAAAAAAGCCCCAGTCCCTGCCTTATCAACATATGTAGGCCTATCTATTGCACTTGGGTTTTTCAGATAAATATAAATATCTACCTTCATGCATGCAGCTGGGTCTGTAAACAATGACCTCCAGCAGCTGCAAATCCTGACAGATTAGCTGTAGAATTAGGGTTTAAAGGAAGAATAGATAAAACACAGCAGAGGAAAAGAATCCTATATATATTTTAGTTTAATATATCTAATGGAAATCATGTTCCTTCAATAAAGTGGTGATAGAATATTTGTTTTATGAAAAGGTTACAATTAGAATTTAAAGGTCCATTTTTTTCTGTGTATTTTATTATTCTGAGGGCAAGATGCTCACGAAGTGAAGGAATATCCCTTGATCCTCTGGTTCTATGATGGGGGAGACTGGAATGGCCTTCAGGTCCCATAAGTTATCCCCAGGTGACTGCTAACTGCCAACTCATTAAGTTGCCAGAAAATTACTCTCATTCCAATTAATACCTCTGTTTATTTCTCTCTACCCATCCCAAAGGAGTATTCAGTGGAAGGTGTAAGAAATAGAAGTTCTCATTCAGTAGTCTCTGAAAGGTCCACAACTAAAAGCATTTCCAGCAAAGGTTTTCAAGTCAGTCATTACAATTAACTCAGTAGAAAATGAACATGATGGAGGTTTTGGCCCCAAAATCACAAATGCATATTCAATACAAATGATACTTCCATCAGATTTGGTAATTTTGTGAATAATTCTCTAGTTCTTTATTTATATTTCATGCCTTTGTTGACCTTCCCTTCCTTAATTTTCCTTTTTTCTGTGTCTAAGTTTGTCTTTTGTTTCCACCTACTTTTCTATATCTCACTTTCCTCTCTCCCTGCTATTCTGCTGATCTCACACACATGAAAGCAAAATTTAAGATCTTGCAACCAGCCCTCTCCTGAACTCACTGACATGTCCACAACCTCTTCTTAATTAATCAGAGCACAGGCTTTTACCTCTGAAGTTTTCTACAACTATATCTACCAAACATTTTTATATCTCAGTAAATCATATGTTAATAAAAATATAATTTTCTGAGATGTCTGGGTTTCGTTCAGGCATATAATTTTCTTTTATGATGGCAATTAAAGGGTGCTGAAGAAAGTTTATTACCAGCAATGGCATCCTGTGTTCTCCTACAGATACTGTTACAAATTATATTGGCAAGAATAGGTGAGCTAGAGGGCAAATCACTCATACCAGTATTGCTACTAACCTAGTATGAATGCTCAAATTAAAATGCTGCACAGCATAAATAATCATCACATATGTTAGTCACCTATGTGCATGAAATCTGCATACTTAAAAAAATAAACAAACACAAATAAATGAGTCTAGTTAATTTATGGTAACTATGAGGTATTTTGCTAAAATATTAGTACCCAGAGAAAAGTAAACATTGGTTTATAGTCCACTCAATTTTACTGTATCTCTATGGTAATTTCCTTAAATTACAGGGTTTGGATTTTCACAAAATTATTTTCATAGAATTATTTTCACAAAATTATTTTTCATTTAAGAAAAAAAAAAACCAACCTGGGCAGAATGCTTTGATTTGAAAATCTATTCTACATTTACTGTCTTTATTGATCTTTGCCATGAATATGTAGTGTAGATGGAAGATGTGCTGTGCTGAGTGGTACCTAATTAAATAGTCATTATCAGTTTAATGAAAATCTCATTTTGACAGATGCATCTGTTCTTCACAAGAACATTTCACTTCTTTAAAGCATTTAGAGACCAGTTAGAAAGATTTCCATAGTTATAATGGTGGTATTATTTTATCTATCATATGCTTTTAAATTTTTTTTATGGACTACTATATGTTCATTAACATTTATGTGCTTTTTTTTTCCATTCATCCCTCTCCATCTCATGAAAAGCATATCTGGGTAAGTCAAAACACCATGGCTGCTGAACATATTCATTTTCAGCACCATGTTTATTTTCTATGTCTTATTTCTTTTTGGGTTTTTTTCTGTGAACCTTATATAACAAACCCCTACAGAAAACTGACCTGAATTAAAACTTTCAGAGTATCCAAACTAACAGTAAACCTCAAAAGCATACACAACTTCAGGTCAGGACATGGTCCTGCACAGCTTAACACAGTGGATTAACTACTTGGAGATTATTTCTGTCAATTTTTTTAAACAAACACTTTTTGGAAGCTCTACAGCCCAGAATCATAGAG
This sequence comes from Porphyrio hochstetteri, assembly GCA_020800305.1. Lineage (NCBI taxonomy): Eukaryota > Metazoa > Chordata > Aves > Gruiformes > Rallidae > Porphyrio > Porphyrio hochstetteri. The sequence continues at coordinate 62,765,091 of CM036905.1, forward strand.
ATATTTGAAAGTTTAACTCAGAGGAATAATCATGAGAATGAAGGCCTAGATATAAAATTGCTATTAAGGCATAAATTCAGTTTGAATATATCACAGAGGACTTAGTTGACCACTCTAGTAATTCAAAGAACACAATGGGTTTTTTTTCTGTTTGAGCCTTCATGTTGTGTAGCAGTACAATCCACTCTCACCTGTGCACAGAATTTTGCTGTTTTCTTTTTGACCAGTTCATTCTTTTATTTTTCCAATTGTTGACCTGATATAATTTTTGAAGTCTAGGTCTCCTCTTCGATCTGCTGTACAAATATGCTTTTTTTCCTGAAAAATTTTTTGGAACTCAGGGAGAAAATTTCATCTGTTGAGAGCATGTATGAGCTATAAGTTTCTAAAAGTGTAAGGATAAAAAACTTGAAGAGAACAGGGGTCACCACATTTAATTTAGAATATGTGATTATGGAATGGCTTTATACAAATAGATTTGATAACATTTAATCAACCTGGAAACTCTGGGGTATCTCTCATGTAGTACAGTACACACAGGATTGCAGAGCTGTGTATCATGCAAGTCTCTACTTCACAGGTGTTCTATTATTTTTTTAATAGCTCTCTGCATCTCTAATCTGTTAGGGTCTATATTAAGCATTCCTGAACATGCTTCATTTAGCTTAATATACATCGCAGAAAAAAAGAATGCTGGTCTTCAACTTACATACAGTTAAAATGTGCATCTATATAGAACAATTACAGAATTGTTAAATCTTCTTTGCAAATCTATGTTACATGGGAGACAGTTAAATTTAAAGTTACAGTTCTTTGGTTTATAGATTGAAAAGCTTTATTTTTTTAGTTCCATCTTGCTTTTCTTTTTTTCCCCTGAAAACTCCTTAATGTTGGATGCAAAATATTTTGTAAAAAATTGGAATTGTTTTTTTCCATTGTTCTCTGTCTGACTATTATATAAAGTATCAAAATGAGAACATTTCAAATTATTGAAAAGCCAAGTCACTTAAGTGCTAAAGTTGAAAGAGCTGAACCAGTTTTTAATTAGTGCAGTCTTTAAATAAGACTGATCCTTTCAGATTAAATTAAATCAGCATTATATGTCAATATCAAGTCTGAGTATCCTTTTTTCCTATTTCCTACTTTTAAAACATTTATAGTCTTTCAGAAAATAAATAGATAATAGTCACTTGTTATTCTTTTCTTAGACATTTAATATAAGTACTAGTTTATAGAAATTCAGCTACCTTATTTTGTCATACAATTGGCTTAGTTACAGGTTTCTGGCTTCTCTTAAATATTTAGCAAATGAAAATGGAAAAGAAAGAATCCAAATCTAACTTAATTTATTAGAAAATCTCTCTTCTGAATGTTGCAAGTCTTTGAATGCGAGTATGTTAGCTTGCAAGAGAAAGATGTGATTAATCTTAACTTGAAATTATAGGATTACTCCAATGAATGTACCATATTTGGTCTGTATTTCTGTCTATTTCTCTTCTGGTTCAGTGTCTGAACTGTGTGCACTACACAGTGTTCACATGATACATATCAGAAATCACAAGCTATTATTTCTTATTTGCTTTGGGGTGGGGGGGAAAGCCTCATCTTCATAAAGAAAATTGAATGTTGCTGGATGATATGATTTAAATCAAGATCTTGTTAGCTTCCCACACAAATTCTAATTAAAGGTTATTCTTGTTTTTAATAAAGTTCATTGAGTTTTATGCAATGAGTTGGTGAGGACTGCTGATACAGAGCTAGAATTTTCCTGCTGCAAGAAGGTTAAATACAAAATAGAAATTTTTCAGGAGAATGGCATATTTCTGCTCTTATCATTTCCCCCTTCTATTTGCTCCCATGTACCTCTGCTCTCCAGAGGGATATTGAAGCCTTCGTCGTCCCCATGGTATGAGACAGTTGTGCTCTCAGCTTGGTAGGTTGATTTGAGCAGTTGTACCTGCTGCTAAAGAAAATGGCCCAGCGTAACAGTATCCTCAGAAAGGGGATTTTGGGGAGCATTAAACATCAGGAGGCAACCCCACTTCTCTGACACAACACGGCATGATGTGATCTTTCTTTTCTGTCTCTAATAAAAGAGTGAAGACAGCCCACGTTATGAGGCAATCTCTCTAAAGCAGACAAATACAAGCATATCTCAATTTTTGGATGAATGCTGAACAGTTGATGTTCATGAAATTTCCTGACTATGCAAAACCAGGCTCAGGGCAATGATATATTTTAAATAGCATATTGCAGTTATTCCCATGATGTCTCCAGGAAGAGGATTTTATTTGTGAACAGTAATAATGTTATCTTAAAAAATACAGCTTTAATTTGGAATTCATTCCCATGGCACTAAGTGGTTTAAAGCCCTATCTGCAAAATAATAGCATTTATACTAACATCTAATTAATGTCAATTCTTCCTTATCGGCTTGTTTTCATATGTTGCCAAAAAACCTAAATGAGCATGGAAATAATTGCGTTTTAATTCCTTCCCTTCTTACTAGTGCATGGTGGACACATTATAACACATAGTGCTCTGCTGAGAAAGGCTTAGGAGGAGAAAATCCCCACATTCCCCTGCAAAGCATCTTCCAAATTAAACTGTGATGATATTCACAATCCCCAAACCCTGCCTTTGTAATGAAAGGGAGAGTGATGAGTTTTAGGGTATTCATCTCTTCTTCCTCCTGTGATCAGTTGCATGTTTTGGTAAAGATGATTGAACTGCAGTCACCAATATTTGGCTTTGGGTCCCTTCTGATTTCAGGAAGCCAGGAATTATCCCACAAGGAGAATAAGGTCAGGCTGCTACAAAACATTTGGGTTATATTCCAAAATAGGCAGACCACTGAATTAATTTTTCTGCTGATTTGTACTATTGATCAAAATGAGACATGTGTTATCCTATGTGAAACTTTTGACTTATTTTGAAAGAATGGAGTTTTTTTCTATAGCGCTGGTTCATATCCAGAGTTTTCTTTGCCAGCTAAAGAATATGTCTCTTGGTCAAAAAAATAGAAATTTTAGGCTTAGTTCTGACTTAGAAATGGAAGGTTCAGGTTCTGCAGATCCCCTAGTCTCTGTATTAAAGAGTAGTCAATTAATACTGTTCAAAAACTAAACTATAATTTAAATAAACTTTCATATTGGAGAGGTGTTTATACAAAACATTTAAGTTAAAGTGTAAGTTCTGAAGCATAAAATTCCTTCTAAAGGAAAGAAATACTATAAAAATCCTTTTAGTATTCCACATCAGTAAGGGAGGCACAGGCCTTATGACGGCTGTATTCCCTGTGTGTGGCCGAGTGAAGGATTTTAGCTTTACACTAAAAAGATTTTCAACCCAGAACACTTTCCTTCTATATGCCAAGACCCTTGGGATTATGTTTATCATACTGTAGTCTTTGGCTATAGAGCATGTTTATATATAGAACATCCCATTTCTGGCCTGGCCCCATTTTCTTCTGCCAAAATCAATAACCACAACTATATTTTCCATTAGCTCTGTGAGCCAGACTGCCTCTGAAGTAACAGAAGTGCTTTCCTACTCTGGGAGAGTGTATTTGAGAAGCACTGGAATAATGCTAAGCCTCCACACCAAGCCTCAGGCCAGTTCAGATGTTGCAAAGTCACAGAGGACTCCCCAGATATATGTACTTAATAATTCCAGCATAAAGGCAGTAAGTTTTCAATGAAAATGAGAATTTAAAGTGCCAGGGCCTCTTCTGTAGGCACCTCTGTCCCTGAGGCCGCACAGGGACTTAACACCAAATCAAAAAAATCGGCCAAAAAGTTCATCCCACATCTCCTTATAGACCATGTGCTGTTGCTCTCCTGCTTGGAGTGGAAGCCCAACAGACGTAAGGAAGGCTAGTGGCCCTCAAAGCCATCACTGGTTTTTTCCCACTTACTTTGATAGGCAGCCCTGCTTTTTCAGCTAGTACAGGCAAAGAGAATACCCCAGATAAAGAAAAAAATCTGGGACCAGGTCACTCCAAGCATGGTGCCTCCATGGACTCCCAGCCAAAAAAAGGGGCTGCTCTCTGTGTGTGGGCTGGGTCTTGGGAAGGAGCAAGTGGTAGAGGGTTTTGCAGAGTCCATACTCTGCCATGGGACACCAAAACCGGCCAGGTGATGAAGAGGCATCCCTGGAAGCCTGTCTTTCCCTAAGGAGAACCATGCTGGCTCACAGCCCTGCTGGAAGGAGAAGCCTTGCAACCCCACTGCAGCACTTGAGGGAGGTGCAGAGCTGCTGTGGCTTTGCAGGCACCTCACAGAACCAGCCCCAAGGGGAGGCTACAACCCAAATACCTCATGCACAGGTAGCTGGGAGATGGCTGTGTCTGGCATGCCTTAATTCTGCTTTCCAAAGCAGCCAAGTGTTTCTGTCTCTATTGGCCTTCACTGCTTGTCTTCATGGGAATATAGGATTTCTCCACCTCCTCCAGCTACCAAGGGTAACATGGTGTTTGTGTACCCAGAGAGCAACTTCTTCTCATTTTAGTGAGGATTTTGCTTTCACAGGAAGCAAGGATAGCTCTTCAGTGCAGAGTGACCAACGGTAAGGTATGCTGCAAAGGATGGGTGGGAGGAGAAGCAAGATAACCTTAAGTAACACTCAAGAATTTGTAGCATTATATACTACTACAGCAGGAACATAGAAAGTAAAGCAGCTATCTTTCTATTAACATTCAGACTGAGGGGTTTAAACATGTATGCAGAATTGCTGTTTGAGATCCATCCTCTACTGAGGCCAAATTCTCTCAGTTGAGCCCCTCAACGGTGCAAAACTCCCTTACAAGCAGGAGGATCCTTACAGGAAGGAGCTCTCCATCACTTTTATCTGCCGTGACTTTGTAGTACATATATTTGAAAGGCTGCTAAGGCAGTGAAGAATTGCCAAGGGATAGCTGAACCACAAAAGCTGTAGTAATAAAGGAGGACAAAGCAAAATTGAAGCTATAATTCCAAGATTTCCTTGTTATGTGGGAATGTTAGCAAAATTTAGTACTACATTAGCATAGTCTAATTTGTTTTTCACTGCAGCTTGTTGCTGGGAGCATTCTTTTGTGTTTTGCTTGGTAGGAGGTAGCTGAAAATATGTTGTTAAATAGCAGAAAAAAGACTTCTGAAGGACTGCTTTTTCTATGCCACCACCACAGTGGGTTCTTTATTCCTGCTCCAGGAATAAAAATTCCTGGTCAAATGGTTGAACATGTTTAATATAGAGCATTCTTCTGATAATCTAGCTGACTGGTCTCTACATAAATTTACCGAATATTTAATAACGTTGTATTTAAAGTATATTTTAAGGTTTGAGAATGATGTTTTACATAGCACACTCATTGCAGTCCAGAGAAGCTACAGGATTTGGATTGGTATCTGATCAACTCAGTAGAAATGTATCTATGTTTAAAATTGAGAAACCACATCAATTCTATAATTATAAAAATGTAGAATCAGTAAAGCATGTGGATTTTCTTTGTATATTAGTAATAATAATTTTATAAAAACTTACATGGAACTGTTAAAGATACAACTTAAGCAGCCATTAGTGACTTATTTAAGATGCATTATAGCTGTACTCCAGAGAATTGTGACTAGCTGGTCCAGCAAGGTTTAGTGTTTCAGCGACCTCTCAAACCCACTGCATCACATCCTTGCTTAGCTCAGGTCCAGAAGGTGTTAATTTTGTGTCTTTCTGAGTCATTATCAGACCAGAGCTAGGGTCACCTCAGGAGGCATCCCTGAGTTTTCCCTTTCACCAATGTCTTCTATTAGCTGGTGATCTTTATCACCAATGTCTTCTATTATCTGAGTGATCTTTATATATGTATTGCTTCATGTTTAAAGGGCTGTCAAAACACACCAGAAAAAGAGTAGGGAATAGATGAATACATTCAAAAAGAGGGAGGAGCTGTGTTGTTCATTGGTCTTTTCTATGCCCTTTCTATGCCTGTCATCTTGCTTTCCTGTGGTTACTCTTATCAAAAAGGCATGGCTGCATCTATACTGTCCCTGTACATGCTCCACATATTTAACAATTTTTGATCCATTTCTAGACATGAACTTCTGGAAGAAGCTCGGAGAAAGGGTTTGCCCTTTGCGCAGTGGGATGGGCCTACAGTGGTTGCCTGGCTGGAGGTAAGTGGTGGTCATAACTTGGAAGTGTGGGTCACATTTGTAAGGCTGCTTCTGTGTGCTCGCCCTTACAAAGCCTAAAAGAGACTGCTGAAGTCTCCTCCTCTCTCCCCCACACACTGTGCCATGGACACAAGGCAGATTTTGACACTGGAAAGTATAAATCAGAGACTTGAGATGAAAAAAAAAGGACAGAATTACACAGGGGGATAAAGACAGGAAGAAAGGGTTATCCAATGCACTTGAACCCCAAATTTCTGAAATCTTATACTTGCCTAATCTTTAAATATCTAGGAACTCCACAGGCAGAGATTATGGAGGATGACAAGCTATCAAATTTTATTTGAGGTTACCACAAAACCTACATCTTCATAATTTTTAATAAATTTAAAGAACTTGTAACTTTCTCTCTTTTTAAAATACAATGGGGAAAATATAACGGGATATACCTAGATATCACTCAGAACAGGAAGAAGAGGTGTTCCTCTTGGCACTTTCACCTGGGATGTGCGAGATCCAGTTGAAATCTCTGTGATTTGACAGGCAGTGCCTTCATCTCTGAAATCTGATCTGCAGAGAGCTCTCCTTTATTTGTAGAGCTTAAGAGAATGGATTTTTGGAACCCATCCAGAGAAACATTCAGCTGAGTTGTCCATCAATTTTGACAAAAATCAGTGAACATTTTAGGTGAAGGAACTATTAAAAAATACATACCCAGATGGTGAGGGGAGGAGAAGGCAGCAAGTAAGGATGTTCTTACACAAATACCCAGTCACTTTTACATGGCAAAGCTGTGTCAGTTCAGTGCAGAGACAAGCTCTTTGTTGGCTCAGAGAACAGGTGTGTTATTCCTTGTCTATACCAAGCATCTCTATATATTCCCACCTGTTCTCACAAGTGCTGTGGGTATCATCCATTGATCATCAGACAGTATTTGTAGTTTTTCCTTGCAGCTAAAAAAACCAAAATCCCCCCTCCAAAGCTTGAACAGGAGTGTGTTCAGGGAATAAGTGACAGATGAGGAATGAAAACAGCAAATGTGTAGAAAATTTCTGCTTCGTGTTGGAATTGCTGAAGGTTCCTAATGAAAAAGATGAAGTGAAAACTGCAGCAAGGCAGTCCCAAGTATTTGCACCTCACCTTTCCAAAATAAAAATCTCTGTTAATATGGAACATTCATTAATTTGCCACTACCTGTCTTTTTCATATGGCTTTGAGAGTTCCCTAATCAGATGTGTATGAGTCAGAAATACTCAATTTGCTGGAAAGGTGAACGTGCAAAGGTCTGTATGTTTCTGAACACTGAGAAGAATCTGCCCTTGACATCCTCCAGAGTGATCCAATATTCAGAGACATTTCTGACAAGTGAAGCCCTAATCTTTTTTTGCCTTGGTTCTTATTTGCAATATAGGATATTCACCCCACTGCCTAAAGGAGGGGCTGTAAGGAGAAATTGATGTCTATGAACTTCTTGGGAAATAGGACAAGCAGCACAGGAAAGGCCATGAGGAAGTTTATGTTGCAATATTTAAAGCAGATTGAATACTGATGATAAAAAGATGAGGTCAGAAGTACTGAATTTATTCAGCGATCATTGGTGCATTCAGTCCGCAGATGGACACTGGTCTGTTTCATACTCTCCTGGGCTAAATACAACATGTGACCTCTGGATTAAAAATAATCAATTAATATTAAAGGAGATAAAGGCAAAAATTAAAGAAGTACATGTGATCACAATTGTGACATTTCCAAACTTTCCATGGCTTATTTTTTCAGCCTTAGCATTTATTCTGGCCAGTTTGATATAGCACAGACATAATTGAGATATATTTTAAGAAGGGTGGGTTTTCTTAACTAATTCTGGAAAAGTATATCCATCTGGATATCTGGGTTCTCTGCCTAGAACAGTTACTGTCCCCTCTTTTTTAGAGACTGTTTTCATTTGACTGCATTTTCTGGTAGAGACAGCTGTTTGTTAAAGAACTAATTTACCTAATGAGCAGCAAACATTTGAATCTATTTCTTCAGGGTGGATAACTCCCAGTATTTATGCTTTCCTGCTTCTCAAGTGCATGTATGAAATAAATTAGTGTAAAATTAAATGAGAATATTAAGCATACATTAAAGCTATACAATTTCCTCATGGTCCTTTGTTTAAGTGCAGCTGGTTGTAATCTACTTTTTTTTTTTCCTTTTCCTTCATTTTTTTACTTTCATGAAACTTTGTATGTCACTACAGTTAGTTGGAATTTGAATGTATGTGTAAGATTCAGACAAGCATTGGATGGGGGGCAGTGGCTTATCCCACTGGTGAGAAGGGCTTTTTGAAACACGATGCAGTCATTCCTCAAGCCCTGTGATACATCAAGAGTCCATACACAAAAGCCTGTCTAAGCTATTTTGGGATCTGACATTCAAGTGTGATTTCTCTGTGACATAAAAGTGATCTAACAGCTGCCTTTTAGTAAATATGTCCCAGATAAGGTATAGTTAATAAATACTCAGTACTTCCCTGTACTGTGAGACATTAACTAAAACCCCTTTCAGTTGTCTCTGCTTTCCAGATTTGCTGGTGAATTTACCAGTGGCATATTTTTAATAATTTTTTTGACCTTGTGTCCTCTGCGTTCACACAGATGCTCTATCCCAATGAAATTCACACACAGATCGTCATTAATTGCCATCTACCCAGAATTAATTAAAAAAAATCTGAAAAGAGAGAATATAAGCACTACCATCACATAATATTGCCATATTGCACACTGGTGGACGTGCTTCTATTTCAAAAACCATAACATAGAATAAGATGCTACTAGAAGCCACTAATAACTAACGGCTACATTTGAAAAATGCTTTTGACGATTTAGGAATGTTATATAGCAGCACAGTGAAGTACAACAGATCTACACTTAACAAAATTAGGTAGGCATAGAAATGTGTATGTGAATTTTATGTAGGCAGATGGACACTCAGATACACTGAAGGTTAAGTAGTGAAGGGTAATTTATGCACTTTAACACCCAAGTATCACAAAATCTAGAATATTAGCTGATTTTCTGCCCAGTGGAAATATTTTATTATCCATTATGCTGCTTCATCCCAGTGGGAAGAACCGTGTACTAAAAAATACAATTCACACCACCAGCCTCGGTGTGATAGTGATGTGAGAAAAGGTGAGGAGAGAGGGCCGGGAAGGACTGCTCTCCAGAGAGAAGTCTCTCCTTCTCTCAGGTTTCACAGAATCACAGAATCACAGAATTATCAAGGTTGGAAAAGACCTAGAAGATCATCCAGTCCAACCATTCACCTATTACTACTAGCTCCCACTAAACCATATCCCTCAATACAACATCCAGTCTTTCCTTGAACACCCCCAGGGTTGGTGACTCCACCACCTCCCTGGGCAGTGCATTCCAGTGCCTGACTACCCTTTCTGAGAAGTAGTGCTTCCTAATGTCGAGCCTGAATCTCCCCTGGCGCAGCTTGCTACCATTCCCTCTAGTTCTGTCACTGCCTACACGGGAGAAGAGGCCGACCCCCAGCTCACTACAACCTCCCTTCAGGAAGTTATAGAGAGCTATAAGGTCTCCCCTAAGCCTCCTCTTCTCCAGGCTGAACAATCCCAGCTTCCTCAGATGTTCCTCGTAAGGCCTGTGTTCCAGACCCCTCACCAGCTTAGTAGCCCTCCTCTGAACGCGTTCCAGAGCCTCAATGTCTTTCCTGTAGTGAGGGGCCCAAAACTGAACACAGTACTCGAGATGCGGCCTCACAAGTGCTGAGTACAGGGGGACAATTACCTCCCTGCTCCTACTAGTAACACTATTTTTGATGCAAGCCAGGATGCCGTTGGCCTTCTTGGCCACCCGCGCACACTGTCGGCTCATGTTCAGCCGTGCATCAATCAGTACCCCCAGGTCCATTTCCTCCACACAGTCCTCCAGCCACTCCGCCCCAAGCCTATAGCGCTGCCTGGGGTTGTTGTGGCCAAAGTGCAGGACTCGGCATTTGCTCTTGTTGAACCTCATGCCATTGGCTTCAGCCCAGCTCTCCAGCCTGTCCAGATCCCTCTGTAGGGCCTCGCTACCCCCAGGCAGATCCACACTCCCAGCCAATTTAGTGTCATCTGCAAACTTACTGAGGGTGCACTCAATGCCCTCATCTAGGTCATCAATAAAGATATTGAAGAGGACAGGCCCCAGCACCGACCCCTGGGGAACACCACTTGTGACCGGTCGCCAGCTGGATTTAACTCCATTTACTACCACTCTCTGAGCCCGGCCCTCCAGCCAGCTCCTTACCCAGCCGAGGGTGTACCCATCCAAGCCACGGGCTGCCAGCTTCTGCAGGAGAATACTGTGGGAGACAGTGTCAAAGGCTTTGCTGAAGTCTAGGTAGACCACATCAACAGCCTTTCCCTCATCCAGCAGATGGGTCACTAGATCATAGAAGGAGATCAGGTTGGTCAAACAGGACCTGCCCTTCATGAACCCATGCTGGCTAGGCCTGATCCCCCGGCCATCCCGCACATACCGCATGATCTCCCTCAAGACTATCTGTTCCATAACCTTCCCTGGAACCGAGGTCAGGCTAACAGGCCTGTAGTTCCCCGGATCCTCCTTACAACCTTTCTTGTAAATGGGAGTCACATTGGCAAGCCTCCAGTCTTCTGGGACCTCACCAGTCAGCAAGGAGGACTGATAGATAATGGAAAGCGGCTCGGCTACCACCTCTGCCAGTTCCCTCAGCACTCTCGGGTGGATCTCATCCGGCCCCATGGACTTGTGGCAGTCCAGTTGGAGTAGGAAGTCTCTGACTGTTTCTTCCAGAATCACAGGGGAGTTAGCATGCTCCCCAGCTGAGACTACCAGGTCAGAGAGAGGGGTACCCTGAGGATCTGTTTGACCTTTAAAGACAGACGTAAAGAAGGCATTCAGAACCTCCGCCTTTTCCTTATCCTCAGTGATCACATTCCCAGCCTCATCCAGTAAAGAGTGGATATTCTCCTTTGTCCTCCTCTTACTGTTAATGTACTTATAAAATAGTTTATTATTCTTTTTCACCCCAGCGGCCAGGTTAAATTCAAGCTGGGCTTTTGCCTTTCTGATTTCACCTCTACACATCCTGACAACTTCCTTGAATTCATTCTCAGTTACCCGTCCCTCCTTCCACAGGCGGTAGATTCTCTTTTTCTCACGGAGCCTCAAGAGTAACTCCCTATTCATCCACGCTGGTCTTCTTCCCCGCCGGCTCATTTTGCGGCTCAGGGGGACCGCCTGCTCCTGCGCCCTTAAGACTTCCTTCTTGAAGAGCAACCAGCTCTCTTGTACCCCTTTGTTCGCTAAGACTGAATGCCAAGGGACTCCCCCTACCAGTCTCTTGAACAAATCAAAGTCTGCCCTCTGAAAGTCCAAGGTAGCAGTTTTACTATTCCCCCTCCAAGCTCCACCATGAATTGAGAAATGTATCATTTCATGGTCACTCTGTCCAAGGCAGCCCCCAACCTTCACATCTCCTACCAGACCTTCCCTGTTCACGAACAGCAGGTCTAGCGGGGCAGTTCCTCTTGTGGGCTCTCTGACCAGCTGCATCAGGAATGCATCCTCTGTGCACTCCAAAAACCTCCTAGACTGCTTCTTCTGTGCTGTGCTGTACTCCCAGCATATGTCAGGGAAGTTGAAGTCCCCCATGAGCACAAGGGCTGATGACCGTGCAGCTCGTGCCAGCTGCTTGTAGAACACCTCATCTGTCTCTTCATCCTGGTTTGGCGGTCTATAACAGATGCCCACCAGGATGTCTGCCTTGTCAGCCCTTCCTCTGATCTTTACCCATAGGGATTCAATGTTATCATCCCTAGTCACAATCTCAGTGGCAGAAAAGGATTCCCTAACGTATAGAGCCACACCACCACCCCTCCTTCCTTGCCTGTCTCTCCTGAAGAGTTTGTAGCCATCCATTGCAGCACTCCAGTCATGGGAGCAATCCCACCATGTTTCTGTTATGGCAACCAGGTCATAGTTTGCCTGCCGCATTATGGCTTCCAACTCTTCTTGCTTGTTGCCCATGCTGCGTGCGTTAGTGTAGACGCACCTCAGCTGAGCCCCTTGCCTCTCTCCTAATCCCAATACCACTTCCCCAGGCCGATCTCTAGCAGACCTGGCTTTATCCCCTTCCCCCTTCCTATCTAGTTTAAAGCCCTTTCTACAAGTCCTGCCAGCTCCTGGGCAAGTATCCGTTTCCCTTTCGGAGACAGGCAATTCCCATCAGCTGTCCTCAGGCCAGGTGCCGAGTAGACCGCCCCGTGATCAAAGAATCCAAAATTTTTGTGTTTGCACCAGCCTCTCAGCCATGCATTTATAAGGTTTCACAGACCCTAGCAGTCTCCTGGAGTTAAGCACCTAGTGAGGTATATACTTGTTTCCCATTGTGTTATCCCAAAAATCTTGGTGATCATGGCATTCACTTCTTATGTCCTGCTCACACTTTTCTCTATAGCGTAATGGATTTCCTGCGGTGACAAAAACCTTCCCACATGTAGATATCTCTGCTATGGAATTACCTCCTTTTGGGGAAAAGATCTGTAGACACCAGCAATTGTATTAATGCAGCATCACAAAATGAGAATGTTGAGAAACCCCAGAATTCCTTCTCAGTTGATCCCAGGAAAAGACTGCAAGAGACAGACAGTTCCTCTTACAAGGAAGGCATAAAAGTGGTGGAGCAAGGGGCTGTTGCTGGCCTAGGCTAGTAAGACTGACATAAGGAGAGGAAAAGTGTGACATTACAAGTATGTATCTTCTGAATCCATAGGTGATATAGCTGTGCTTACATTTTGCTGCAACTCCTAACCTTTGTTTTTAGCTGGGGTTTGACATCATACCGGGCTGTTGCCAAAGTTACAGTACGCTCAGTCCTCACTAGTTTAGTTAACTGCACACTGCTTGGTTTATCTCTACTGGGAAGTATAAGATTGTGCCCCATGAGTACACTATGGAGACTAGCATGGAAAGAGAGAAAGCCATCTCGGTGCAAAAGCAGAAAAAAATCCCAAGTCAATTCCTCTTGGATTTTTTCCCATGTATGATAATACCACCAAGCAGGCATTAAGACTTAACTTGTGCCACTGCTTGCACAGGTGATGGAGACACATAGCTCTAAAAAAAATTCAGAGCATCCCTTGCATTAAAGCTCTGAGTACAAGTAAAGTAACAAAAGGAGTTCACATGAAGCTGTGGCAATTTCAAAGGTTCTGAAACAATTTCGTTTTATTGAAGGCTATGCTAGTCATACTCATGTGTGTGTATTACCACTCATACTCAGATTGAGAGGTGCCTTGATGACTAATTTAATTTGAGAAATGAAGCAATGCTTTGGATGAATGTGTCCTTTCTCTCAACAGCTCTGGCTGGGCATGCCCGCCTGGTACGTTGCCGCTTGTCGTGCCAACGTGAAGAGCGGAGCGATTATGTCTGCTTTATCCGACACGGAGATTCAAAGAGAAATAGGAATCAGCAATCCTCTTCATCGCTTAAAGCTCCGATTAGCAATCCAGGAGATGGTATCACTGACAAGTCCATCAGCACCTCCAACATCCAGAACAGTGAGTCCTGTTCAGCTTTTTCATCCCCGCTTGACTCCGCAGGGATCTGCTCCGTGTTTAGCACAGGAGTGGCTGGGTGGTAGCGCACTCTTCACAATCAGTGGGAACTGTCCTGTAGAGACATGGAAGGACCTGTTCATCACTTGCTTGGTTGTTGACCACTGATATTTTTACTTCCACAGATATTCCTATTTTTTTTTAAGTCGTGCTTTTCATTAACCTTGATGTTCTCTAAATGGTCAGATTTGTAATTTTGCCTGTATTTTTGCCTTTCTCTCCCTTCAAATCATCTCTCCCAACCTAATCAGAATGTGTTTCTCCTTTTTTGTTCTTTCTTTTTTAGAATTTTTTTTGGGGGAGGGTGTGGACAAGGCAGGAGAGGGGAGAGGCTATTAGGAACCCAGCTCTTTTGAATCCTTTTTTGCATCCTTTCAAATGTTATCTAAGCTGAGTCAGCTGGCTTTGGGTTCTTCATGCTTTTGAGAGAAGCAGTGATTAGAGGTGTGAAGGGAGAGTCTGGAAGGGAGAAATGGACTGTGTGCATTCAGCGAGGAAGGGTGAAAAGGGGAAGAGTGGCAGCAGATGGGAAGGAAGAACCTAAAGAAACACAGAGATACAGGTCTGAAAAGAAATGGAACATATCAAGAGGAGCAACAGAGTACATTAGGGGCGAGTAAGAATGTATGTGCTACGTTAGTGGAAAATGAAGAAAAACAGGCCAAAGTGATGAGGAGAAAAAGAAACAAGATGAGAAAAAGAAACAAGATGACAAAAAGGGAGTTTCAAACTATGAGGCTGAGGGTGATGGCTGTGAAAGAGGCAACAGAGACTCTAATAGCAAAAAAAGAAAAAACCCCAAGAAAAAAAAAGAAGAAAAAAAAAAGCAGATCAGATGGGAAACATGACACAGAACTGAAGGAAAAATATTCCTCCTCAAGTAGTGCAGTCCAGACTTCCAATATGAAGATAACATTAATAATGATGTTAACTATAACTATTAATACTAATAATTATTATTATTACTATTAATGAAACCTTTAGTAATAATTATTATTAATAACAATCTTTTAATCTCTCATCTTTGTGGAGAATCTTTTGGTGGAAATGAGAATTGAGACACCTTTGAGGGATACCAGAACCACTGAGTAATATGAGCAACTGGGCAACAGGACTCTACTGTTCCTATTGACTGGGCTTTTATCTTCACGTTGCTAAGGTTCTTTAAATATTCTTGTTCCCTATCTGGTATTTTCTCCTCTCAGAACGGTTGTATATATCATAACTATGGTAATAGCGTGAATTGTAATGGAATTCACCTATGTAAAGCAGTATAGGCTCAACATAATGTTGAATTATTAAAGAAAACTCACTTTGATCTTAAGAGCATAAGAGCATATTTCAAAGCATAAGCACACTGATACAAAATGAGAAAACAGTATATTCAAGCTGGAAATATGTGGAAGAATTTCGCCTTGTTTATTTTCATTCTCCTTCAGTAACTGGCAGCATAAAGCTGCCCTTCCCTGACACATGCATATCTGAGTCCCAAGTCTTTCTGCATCTCCTGTTTCTCAGGAAATGAGTTAATTTACTTGAGCTCTCAAGAAACCACACCACATTTCACCTAATGTGCACAACAGACTTCCACATGCCCTCCCTGCCTCATCTCATTGTGTTAGTAATAATCTGACTGAAAACAATAGGGTGAGGAAAAATAGTTGAGCCCAGTGACTTTTCTTGACGTTTTTGATTTACACAACAATTGGGGAAGTAATAATTATTTAGATTACAATATAAGCATGTGATGTGTGCAGAATATTTAGGCTGGAAAATCCTTGAGAACTGAAGCTTTACTCCAGACCGAGTTACGGGCTAAAGGTTGTATTTGCCACTTGCATGTGAAATGCAGCTTTAATTCTTATTCTTTCCTTTGTGACGGTGTTTTCCTGGATTTCATCCATCAGTCCTAGCTGAAACACTCCCACCACATCTGTTCAGAATCCTCTAATGAAAGACACAAAACAACTTGTCTGAAGTTGTCTTTAGTTGCAGCTCGATAGAGGCAAGAACGTGGTTGTGCTGATGGTGATGCTATACGCTGTTAACTTACAGTGGTGCTGCCTTTCTTCTTTACCACTGCTTACCTAATGTGGATCCCACCTGCCTTCCTGCGGGCCTTGTCCATAGCCCTCAGGCAATGTTTGGGTGACCCATGAGGAGATGGAAAATCTCGCGGCTCCGGCTAAAACGGTTAGTCTTTCCTCTGTCCTTTGAATGGTTTCAGAGCTCGAAAGGGAACGAGGATGTATGTGCCCTCACGCAGGTGCCGCATCTTCTGTAGAACGTTTTCCAAGCGTGCTACTAAAAAGTGGCAGGGAGCAGCAAAGTTGAATTTAAGGAACAGCTACCTCATTGCCAAGCAAAAGAAATTACTGACGGTACTGGGATCACAAAAACTGTGTGAACTTAAAACCAGTATTGGAGCTTTACAGCACGAAATAGAGTTCCCCTGCCTGCGTGAAACCTCACTCCAGTGCAATGAAATTGTCGAGGTTCCAAGTGCAATGTTTCCCCTGTCCTCCTCTCCCTAGTGTCTCCTAAGCATAGCTTTGTAACTGCTGAAAGAGAAGGAAATAAGAAAAGGTTTGAGCATGGTGTGTGTGCTCAGTAACGCTGAGTCTTTCCTGACCGTACTTGTGTGTTCATGCTCTTTGATTCAGGGTGCATGGTATTTAATTGCTGTTTTTTTGTCTAACCTCTCCCTCCTTTGAGGGGACATCAATATTAATAGATTTTATTCAATAGCTCAGATTCTTTCCTTTTACCTGGAACTTGTGTTATTTGAGGTTTGGGGTTTAGCATTACATCATAAAAACTCCCTTACAGTGCTTATATGACATGATGCAATCGTACAGTAAGATGTCTGAAAAACCTAGCTTCGGTTTGGAAAACTTTATAGCCAACCTATGAAGTTGGTAGAGGAGGCACTGAAGCTAAATAGCGATGCCATAAAGACTTTTCTTTGTTTTGAAATTTATGCTTGCTATAGTATTTTGAGTTTCAAATGAACTCATGAAGTGGATTCTCATAAATAATTTTGGTTTACAAAAGAGCTCATTTTCAGTGTTAGGACTGTTGGTAAGGACAAATATAACAACAGTGAACTGACCACAAGTAGAGTTGATCCTGCTTAACTGTCCAGTCAGAAATATATAGTCTTGCCATAAAAAGTGCTATATTGAAAACTCCTTTACAATATATTCACAAGAAAGCAGGGTTTTACTGTGAATGTTGTGAAATCGAACTAGAAACAAAAAAAAGTCATCTTTAATGTCCAACTTGTTAGTAAATAGCTGTGTTTTGATTGTACCACCATAGAAGGTGTTTAAGATAATGCTGTAACATTTCACCAAGCTCTAATGATTTTATACCTTGAAAGCTTAGTTAAATTTGCCCTACTAAGTTTTTATGGGTTTGACCTACTAATTTTTAAGGTAGGTCAGCTCAGGGCATTGCTACTGGCTAGGGTTGTTTTATTGGCACATCGTTCATGTATGTTTTGATTTGTACTAAGATTAGCATACACATGAAAACCACATCTTTTTATAACTCATTTTTATTGTCTTTTTACCTGCTTTACTAATTGCTTCCTGCTGATAACACAGAAAGAGTCTGAAGAAGGCAGCTGGGCTCAGGTATGACCCTTTGATATTGTTTTTTTATACAGAAGGCTAATAATAATGTACTTAGTGTATCAGTATGCACAGAGGAGTACAGTATTGTGACAGTATCTCAGTGATTGAATTATGGTTTTCACATTTTAAGAGTTCTACTACAGAGAAAATATCTTCAGGAAAGGTTTTCTGGGTAAAGCACAGAAAGGTACATACGCTGTAAATAATTTTCTGGAGAGGAGTGGCTACATTCCAGAGACATCTTCTACCTCCCAGCTAAATCTAAGAAAAATGCTTTCCTCATTTTTGAGAACATGTAATACATTTTTGAGAAAATGTAATAAGAATCTAACAATTCTAAAATTACACCAGATTGGTTTTTTAGAATAATTGTATATATCACACCCAAGTATTGGTTTACAAATAGTCTTGTATAATGAGGAATGAGATTTTTTACTTAGACTATCAAATAATTATGTTTTTCAACTTCTTTCACAGTCTTATGATGTTACTTTTCTCTTCAGAATCTCACAGGCATGAGATGAGGTGACTATGTCCACCTACAGAAAACATATCCAGCTTGCTCTGTGTTACCCTGTTGTCCATAATGACAGGAGAACTTAAAACACAACCAAAAAGATAGTCAGGCTTGAAAGAGATGCACACCTCCTGAATAGGCTTGTGTTCATCTTGCACTTTACGAGTTCTCCTTTCTCTAAAGTTTTAGTAATACATACATATTTGGCAACAGTGAGATGTAAAATCTATTTTGCATATTAATTGTGGCACCCATACAAAAATAGCTTTAACATGCACGTGTTGTTTTCACATACTGTCTTCCTCACCCTATTTGCATTTCAGTTGAACACTGCAGTAGCTTCATGTCTGAAGGCTAGCTTCTCTAGGAGGAATCTGGTCTGCTCCTATCTTAATTAATTTCTTGAGCTCCACAAATGATGCACTTAGATTTAAGCTGGTCAGAGCTGGAAAACTCTCATTAATAGGATGTATCTGATCACCTGCTGTGACTGACAGTGCAGACTGATGGTGAACAAACAACTAATACTAAATGTTAGTGTTAAAAGGATTGCAAGTGTGTAACCATTTAGCATCATTAGAACCTGTTTAAGAAATCCCAGCTGTGACTAAACAGTGACACAAAATTCACTTGATTCCCTGGGACCACATTTGTATTACCAAGTTCAGTGTTGGAATTGCCTAGCATAAATATTCTGGAAGGTCAACTGAAAGCAAGTAAGTTTATGAAACAAACACATTTTGATTGTGTAATACGTTAACAATATCTTAGAGATATTGTTTAGCACAGGACGGGAACGGTTGGACTTGATGATCTGAAAGGTCTTTTCCAACCTTGCGATTCAGTGAACAACTCAAAATTGTAACTACAATTTCTTAATACAAAAGAATTCCTTGAAATTTACAACCATAGAAGACAAGGCATACCTGGCAATACTTCTGTCAGTAACAAATACCTTACAGTGGTTTCCACGTCCAACAGCAAAATGATGTTACAAAGGAATGGGTTTTTTTCAGACAGGATTTCTAAGCTAGGAAGCCTTACTAGAAATGAGCATAGCAGGCAGGTATTCCATCTTCAGTCTGTGGTGTAACCTTGAATAAACTCCAGAATTTTTTTTCCCCTCCCCCCCCTTTATTTTTCCTGTAGACCCTGGCTTATGGTGACATGAACCACGAATGGATAGGTAACGAATGGCTTCCCAGTCTGGGTTTACCTCAGTACCGAAGTTATTTCATGGAATGCCTGGTAGATGCGAGGATGTTAGATCATCTGACCAAGAAAGATCTGCGTGTGCACTTAAAAATGGTGGATAGCTTTCATCGGTATGTCTGCATAAGGGCCACGTGTATAAAGACTTTTATGTGTCTGATGTGGTGCTCAGCGCGACAGGAAACAAACACACCTGCTTTCTGTTGTTCTGGCTGGGGAAACCACGCAGAAAAGTGAGTGCCAAGTGTCATAAATCTGGATTGAGAGACATTCCCTCAGCCTGGAGAAAAGAAGACTGAGGGGGGACCTAATTAATGTTTCTAAATATCTTAAGTATGGGATGCAGGGGGAATTGGACAGCCCCTTTTCAGTAGTCTGTGAAGAAGGACAAGGGGCAATGGCTGTAAACTGGAGCACAGGAAGTTCAGCACCAACATGCGGAAGAACTTTTACACAGTGAGGGTGACAGAGCCCTGGGACATGCTGCCCAGGGAGGTGGTGGAGTCTCCTTCTCTGGAGATATTCAAGGCCCATCTGGATGCCTCCCTGTGCAATATGAGCTAGGGAGCTGCTTTGGCAGGGGGGTTGGACCCGATGATCTCTCGAGGTCCCTTCCAACCCCTACGATTCTGTGATTCTGTGATAGCAACCACATTGCAATTACATCTCTCATAGCTAGGATATTGGTAGAGAAAAATTTCATAATGATCAGGGAACCATTAATATATAAATAAAGCCTTGACAATACAGAAAGAGTAGTAATTTATTAAGTGGTTTAAAGTATCAGAAAATGGTAGACCAAGATTTGAAGACCTGAGATCTCATAATAATGAAAAGCTATTGTGTGTAGCACATAAAAGCTGTTAACGTTAAAAGCAAATTGACAGTTCTTCAGGTTATCTAGGGATATAGCCACGAAGCTAAATTGGAAATATGGAAATAAAGGCATTTAGACTTCAGGGAGAATGATGTTTATGTGACAAGAAGTGGATTTTTTTTAATGTACTGTCTGATTTGTCACTTTTTTGAGGCCTGATTTGACAAAACATTTCACGGCTCACAAAGGCTGACCTTTTCTGAATACAGTTTTTAATGTTTTGGGGGGGGTTATGCTAGAACATTTATTCAAACATACTCATTTTGGTTTTGGCTATTTAATTTTTGAAGTCTATAGAGGGTTTTTTTAATCTCCCCTCTGTCCTCAAAATTTGCTGCATGGGCACCATGAGGCACCTCATATGAACTACAGGACGTTCGTTCTATGTATGTTCCCATCTTCAAAATTATCTTTATTAACTCTGTAAATGTTTCTCTTTAAATAACAGAACAAGCTTGCAATATGGAATCATGTGTTTAAAGAGGTTGAATTATGATAGAAAAGAACTGGAAAAGCGAAGAGAAATGAGTCAGCATGAAATAAAAGGTGATAGTCCCTGGGAATGAATCCTGGGAATGTTTCTTCTTTTAAAGCTATCATTTCCTTGTCATGCCACTTAAGCATGTGCTTTAAGTAAAATCAACATAAGTCCATCTGTCTTCAGACCACAAAATATCTCCATAAATTAGGTGCAGATAAGCGCTCCACTAAACTGAGCCAAGATTTCTGAATGGTGGTTTGATAGATACATTTTGCTAAATTGGGTTTGGAGGATAGATCTTATCCCAGACTTCCAGCCTCAGAAGCAGAAGGCCAAAGAGCCAATGGGATGTACTCGGGGCAACACTGGGAAATTGGAGCACTCAGAACTCTTAACGCTGTGCTTCTGCTTCTAAAAACCTTGGTCTTTGATTTCTTACCTCAAAATGTCTGTTGTGAAATGTGTTGCTTGGAGGGGCAGCCCCTGAGGTACTTGATTGGTTTTTGAGGAGTTCCTGACAGAAGCAGCCTTGTTATAAGACTTAACAACTGATTTAAAAGTACTTTTCTGTGTAAAGCTCTCCAGAGCAGTTGCACAGTTCCTTTCCCAGGTAACTATCAGGGCTGTTGGGTGTTTGCCATTATCCCAAGTGAAAGCTTTGATTCCTTTAAGCATTTCCAGCTCCAGCAAATACAGCAGTTAGCGCTTCTCCAGTGCAGAGCTGGTTGGAAGAGCTAAGGATGCAAGGGGGAATTAGAAGGAGGAATGATGGCATGATCATGGCATGCCCTAACGCAAAGACTTTGAGCTGGATGTGGCAGCATCAGGGTCAGTCAGCCTGCGCAGGTATAGAGGCAGACTGTCATGGGGGAATTGGGTATTGGTCTCAAATTCTGGTGTGGCTTCAATGCCAGTCACTGCTGGGATGAGGCTAATAACCCACAGGCTCCTTCACGCACCTTCACCCTCTCGTGCCTTGGGCAGTTAGACACGGTCCCGGGTGGGACTTGGTCTCAGTGATCCCTGGCTGTCATGCTGTGTTTCAGCCAGTCCTGACCCCAAAGCCTGGGACACTCTCGGTCAGGTGATGGAGAATGACTGCTCCCAGGACAGCAACACTGTCTGAACTTCTCAGGGGTCAGGAAAAAGCCTCATCACTCAGTAACACAAAACTCACCGTTACATTTCCACCTCACAAGTATAAAGATCAGTATAAGTAACTTTCTTTTAATCTTATGGACAGGGTAGGATACTTATTTTACTAACAGCCAAATCCTCAATTTTCCTAGCTCGTTTTCTTGCCTCAGCTTTCTAATTGGCATGGACCTTAACAGCTCAACCAGCTTTCCAAACTAAAAATAGTTTTAGTCTCTAAAATAGTGAACTCATCTTTTACTTTATGGCATGTTATAAAATAGTAGGTGCTGACCCGACTCTCAAAGAGTTTAATACAAAACACTCCAGTGAAGCCTTAAGGACCAGGTATTTTTCCTGTGCCCTTGCACTGTTAAACTAAAATCTTGCCTAAGAATTGAGAAGGATATTCAAGCGAGGTGGGAGGAATTGCACTCTGGAGATGTCCTCATATCCTCTGTAGGCACCTTTCTCCTTCAGAAACATGATTTAGAACAAACACTTAACTGGAAGGTAGCTCAAAACCACACCGTTGTTCCCACACCTTGGGTTTTGGATAGGAGACACTGAAGTCATTAAGCTAGAGGAGTAGTTTTGCTGCCATTCCTCATTGAAGAAATAAAGCAGTATGACACCCACAGCACATGCACAACCTGTACAGTTGGGAAGTTACCAGGAGACTAAACCAGTGTTATCTTCTTACAGACGTGCTTGTATGGAGCAACGACCGTGTCATACGCTGGATACAAGCTATTGGCCTCCGAGAATATGCAAATAACATTCTAGAAAGTGGTGTACACGGTTCACTTATAGCACTGGATGAAAACTTTGATTACAGCAGTTTAGCTTTATTATTACAGATTCCAACACAAAACACCCAGGCAAGTCTGTTCATGCTACCTCTGGCTAATCTGTACCCATTATTGCCTTTTATTCCTTTTCAACCATTTTAATTTTTTACTTTGGTATCTCTAGGCACGGCAGATCCTTGAGAGAGAATACAACAACCTATTAGCACTAGGAACTGAAAGACGACTTGAGGAAGTAATTATTTTCAGTATTTATAAAATATCACAGTAAAACATAAAAAAATTAAACCAAATGCATGAAGACATGTTAATTCTCATATTGTTACATGAGACAGTTAAAGCTTTAAGAAAAAGCTTGGGCAATGCCAGTCAAGGTTTCTGATGTAACCTCAGCGTGTCTGCATAGTTGTATCATTTTGGATGCTAAATTTGGCACTGTACCCTTACCTTGAGATGAACATTTTTCCCTAGAGGGAACAAGCAGAAAGGAGTGGAAATTTCACTGGCCAGAGCAAGGGGCAGAGGGCGGGATGCTGGTGCAACCTGTTCTTTATAGGACCCTTACATCCTTTCTTTAGAAAGAAAGAGTGGATTTTTGGTGTGGAGTTTGGTCGGGTTTGGTTTATGGTTTTGTTTTTCCAAGTTCATCAATATGTAATTGAGTGGGATTTGGGGCAATTATCTAGGATGGGGGCTCTAAAATCTACCTATGGAAAATATTCATCTTGAGGTAAGAGTCCAGTGAAAAAATGTTCAAGTCCTGAACTTCTGCACGTGAGGAAGAATAAAACATTTAAGGTCTTTCTGAAAACGTGAGACGCCTATGAATCCTGTGCATGCACATGAGTGTTTAACTCTTCATTAGCACTTCATGTAACCTTCCTAACGCAATAAGGAACCACTGCACTTCCTTGTCACTGTAGAAGAGATCTGATTTTAAGAAAGCTCTACTTCAGCTGATTCTAAACCTTTCTACTGTATCAAGCCAGAGATTTAAGAAAAGGTTTCCAGCATGTCTAATGTTTCCACCATATGGTTTTTTTAAATATTTCTAACAAGTTTAATATTTCAACCATTTTTTTTTTTAATCTTCCTAATATTTCTAAAGCATTTACCTTTAACGAGAGCGTCTCAAACTCTCTGCAGTTACCAGATGCAGTGCAGCGAGGCGAGGTAGTTGTTGAACACATGTGACAGTGGGAGAGGCAGCAGACAGCGAGGTAATTAAACAAAAAATGTCATTTTGTTTTATCATTAAAAAAAACCCACCCCTCCCTCCCGTGTGTTGACAGAGTGACGACAAGAACTTCAGACGTGGCCCCTCCTGGCGACGGCAGTTTCCTCCGCGCGAGGTTCACGGGATCAGCATGATGCCGGGCTCCTCGGAAACACTGCCAGCTGGGTTCCGATTGACCACAACGTCAGGGCAGTCTCGGAAGATGGCGACCGATGGTAGGCAGCCATTTACTGTTGGGAAGCTGGAGGCTTACTCTAGCACGCTAAATTGGCTTCTAGCACATGTCTGTCTTGCACTGGGACGGTCGCGTTCATGTAACTGGGATGAATGGAGTCCGGGAGAGTTGAGTGGAAAAGCACTGACTTGCCACGCTACTGATTTTTTTCAGGTTTGCTTCAGACTGTCAGTGTTAATTTAATTTAATTTAAAAAAGAAAAAGAAAAAAGGCTGTCTAGCCATCCTAGATCTGCAAAGGAAACATTCAGAAAGAGAGGAATTCACTTACTGACTTTTATCTAGGTTTGTGCGTAACATCCCAGCCAGTTTTTCAGTGCATTAGCTTCTCTGGAGGGTGCAGTACAGTGTATTTGCTATTACCTTTACTTTCTTACCTGACTTTCAAACTAACGAGCTTAGCTTTGATCATCAAATAGCTCAAGCTGCTAACAGCAACCATCAGATGGGTAATGTAGTTAGCAAATAGTCAATTTCAGGTACTAACTGAATTACTGTATGCTTTTCTTAGTTTTCTCTGGAAGGAGATGCACTAACTCAGCAATGATTAGAAAAGTAACAAGCAGATAATAATTTAAAAAAAAAAGTAGTAAAGTTTAAAAATCACTGTAAGATGTCAGGAAGAAGAGATAAATCCCATTGCAGCTATTCCTTTGGGTATATGGACAACAAAGCCTTGTAGAACTGCCTGAAGTTCTGAGCAGTACCAGTGCACAGATTGGCCTGTTTCATTTCTATTTCCTCATAAAGAGAATTTAGGTCTCTGAACAGACTTGTCTCCAAATAATTTAATACACTTCTTGTTGTGATTACACTGTAACTCTTGAATGAACTTGGCATGACAATGCTGCCATCTAAATTCCATAAAGCCACCTAAATTCCACTAGAGTTTCTCACCTTTAGAAGTAATATTTCACAGTTGCAGTCAAGGATGGAATAAATTCCTGATTGCATCACTATATTCCATTGACTCCACTGCTCATGTGCACGCTTTGCTTTTAATCCTGCACCTTTTTGGCAATGATGAAGTCTTAAGAATCCATTCCAAGGCAATTTTCATGTACAAATAAAGGTAGTAGCTCTTCAGGATTTTCCACATCCCACGTTACTGTAGTACGTAAGAACCTAACAAACTACCATGGATTTCATCCTCTAGCCATGCTATGGTATTTTTCCAATCTTACAGATGGGGAATTAAGGCACAAGGGAGATTTGGTGTTCTATTTGAGGTCTTTCAGGCAGTTTATTCAGTTTATTCAGTTCAGCTGGATAGTGAACTTGGTAGACTTCAAGTTACGTAGCTTAAAAGCCTTACATCTTCATGCAGGATCTGGCTTCCTATCTCCTATTGCTAAGAGCACTACAGTATTTAAACAGTGTGAAAGGTACATTATTAAAATAAAATACAGATAAAATTGAGTTTGAAAACTTTATTTGCTGAAGACAGATTTCAGTAGCGCATCAGACATGAAGAAACCCTGGATGAGTTCTGCAATACCATGCCCAGATCATGTGATAGAAAACCATAGGACAATTTAATAGCCACCCATCCAGTGGGAAGCAGACTGGTTTATTTTCTTCCTGATTCTAAAGAGATTCTGGTTTCTTTCTTTCTTCTTTTTTTTGCAATTTGCAGTTGCCTCATCACGACTGCAGAGGTTAGACAGCTCAACAGTTCGCACATACTCATGCTGACAAGGCCTAGCAAAGAAGCCAGCACTGAATTGTTGTGAGTATTCCTAAGGGGCCATCATGAAAGCTTTTTATAACTGTACACCACACCCAGTGTTCCTTGGCGTCACCCAAGCAAGAGCCATCATGGAGCAGAGATCTAACTCAGACTCACTAGGGTGGCCTGTTGATCAACACAACAGTCTCAAGCTCAGTCCAGTAGATGTTATGCTATTCTTTTTCCATCTCAAACAGGAGGTTCTCTCTGATGAAACCACCTTAGCAGATGAGACAAAGGTTTTCAGAGAACCCACTTCAGATGATAGGTCACCAAGCATAACGTCTTTCGTATATTCCAAATCTTAAAGCTAGAACCAGGGAGACAGAGGTAGGCACAGGCAGTCAATTAACTTTATGAGAAATTGAAGTAGTTCTACCAGGAACTGGGCGGGGGGGAGCGAGGGGAGGGAGGCTAGAAAACAAGACATTTACTTTTTTCTTGCTTGTTTTTCTTTTTAAATGAAGGATTTGGGTAAATTGTGAACAACAGGTAGCTGAATAAAGCTAGAACAAAACTTCCCCTATACAGAAAGCCCTCCAAAGTTATCTGTTTGAGAGATTCTCAAACCTCTCAAATCATTCAGATCTGACCAGCAGCAAAGGAAGGATATTCTGAGCTGCATGCTCCTTTGGATCAAATCTTATACTGGAGTTCATGTTGTATTTTTCAGCACTTTCTGCAATGTGGCTGTGAATCTCACAGATTCACTCTTACAGAGTTCTTTGGAAATAGTTTTGTGCTGCATCACAACTTCTGCAAAAAAAAAATACCAACATGACAAGTACTTTCACCATTATGGCACCATTTCATGCTAATATTCTCTCAGTAAAACAATCTTCTTTTCCATTGAGTTATTTGGGGGATCGCAGGGAAGCTGGAAAGAATATATGGATAATACCAAAATCTCACCGAGCATTGAATGCTTCGATAGCTGTTAAACATTGTGGGCAAGACATGTCAGGATCTGCAAGAAAGCCCTTTTGTCAGGGGTTCAGGGTCATCAAGATTTTAGTAATTCTGGGCATGTTCAAAAAGCCCTTAGAAACAGCAAGTTTTACCAGTGGAAAACACATAGATCTCTGACTGATGACATAAGCTTTACTTCAGAGACCTTCAGGAGGCTGCACGAGTGTAAAATCTTAACCTAGTAGAAAAGGGAACTTTTTGTGCCACCAGTGGAAAATAAGCACAGGAGATGTTCCCCACACACCCCCCCAAGTTTAGCATCTGGTTCTACTAGGATGATACTACAGCACTACATATATATATACATGTATATACATATATGTGTGTATATATATATATATATAAAAAAGTCTTTTTATGTGTAAGTATAGATTAAAGCATGGTGTTATGTCAGTAAAGTTAATGACAGCACTCTCACTGGGTTAAGTGAGGGTGCATATTGATAGCACAGATATGGATATCTTTTCTCTTTCAGGGACTGAAATGTTGAAAGCAATAAAATATTACCAAGAAATTAAGTTCAAATGCCAAGCCATCCAAATAGCCCAGCAGTAACATGAGGTGATATTTTCCAATAGGTGTGAGGAGGGCAGCAAGGGCAGATATTGGAAATTGGTGTGTTAACAAAAAATAATTTAGGATTACCCAAACTGTTTATTTTAACGGTATTAAAAATGTGTCTAAATATAAACAAGAGGAAAGTAGAAAACCTTGTTGGCACCATATATATATGGGGGGTACGTGATTTAAGCAAAAAATGTTATACATATGCAAAGTTTCACAAGCTACACAAGTTAACTTCAATTTCTACAGGAGTACTAGTAGTGTTTCAAGCATCACTGATACGAATCGTATCGGTGCTACTTGTCCACTGTTCTGCCAGTTACCTTCTAATCTTAAACCCCTGGGAGCTCTATAACAATACCAACTGTACATCTAAATTGTAAAGGCTAATCTATGAGGATGATTGGCATTAAGACTACTACTTCTTTTCACGTACTGTATAGTCCCTTTAGAGAAGCCACAAGATGGTGTGAGATGGAACCTCAGTATATGCACTGTTTATAAGCGCAATTGCAAAAGAAAAGAAGTTAAAATAATTTTGCATTTCACTAATTATATTAACAGTATGCAGGGAAAAGGTATCCTCTCTGTTTTCTCCTTCACTAGCCTTGAGAACTTAAATGACCTGAGTCTGAAGGATGAATGGAATAAAAACAAGGTTTTGTGACCACTGTTACTGAGTAACAGTTTCTTCATAGAAGGAACTGAGTGATACTTGGACCAAAGGGAAGATGATGTATTACAACATGCCTCCTGAAGTTTTTCAGACACAGGTCAGACTGAGGCCCAGGCTTGTAACACCTCACTTAGAATAGCTCAGTAGTTGTGTTACTCTGGTGAGTAAATGATCTGCATGCATCCAATCAGGGACTGACTCTACCCAAGTAGCAGAGGGGATGGATAGCTGGATGAGCTGTCACACAGTAGCAATGTAAGAGAATTTTCAATGTAGTAAAGGGGGATATGCATCTGCAGAGGGATCTGCAGATGGGTTGCACATGGGACAAGTGAAACAGCCCATGATCATAGCAGGCTGCAGACATTTGCATTCTGCTACTCACCTCTCTTACAGAGGATGTCAAAGCCCCATATTTCAAAATAGTTTGTTCCAATGATGCCAATTAGGTACAACGTTACGGTGTCTTACGGTGTTTCTCCACAACAGGCAGGTTGAATTCATATGCTTTCAAGTTGGGTTTCAGGTATTTTTTTAAACATTTGTTGAAACCAGCATGACAAGCTGCCAGAAAACATGAACTGAAGTTCTCAGAATAGTTAGATGAGCATACTCAGCAAGGTCCAGTTTGAGTATACTCTCAAGATCCAAACTTTAAGAACATTTAAGACCTGGTGGCACCTGACCATTTAGTGTTGCAAAGAAGCTTACCATAAAGCACATGGGACAGGTCAAGCTGTCTGCTGTGACGGCTGTAGGCTGCCCAGCTGAGCACCTGCAGTGCCACCACACAGCCGGGGATTTGGCACTCACAGCACCCGACCTTTCCCAACACTCTCCTCTTGTGAAACACTTGGCACCACCAAGTCAGGAGGCTCAGCCAGGGCAGTCTCTTCACCTCAGGCTGGGGCAGCAGAACATACTAGTTTCACTCTTCTTCTAATGAAATGTCAAGGGGGATTTGGTAAAATCAACGATGTACTTTATCAGTGAAGGGGTCCAAAGAGGATTTGCAAAGACAGATGGAGAAGAAGAGTTCCAAAAAGACGTGAATAATTTCACATCACATAATTTCCAATTTCCATAATCTGCAAACAGCTGGTCCACAGCAAAGAAATCAACAGGGTGAAAATGGTAAACACTGTTCAACTGCAATGAGCAAGGAGAATCAGAGAGTACATCAACAAGGTCCATAAAAATGTGTGGTCAACCTTGAGCCAGACAGGCAAAAGTCTCTGGATGGAGGAAACAAATGCCAGTGCTGAATTCAAACATCAAGGGGACAACGGTAAAAGGAACATAAGCAGGAGTTTGTTTCAATCTGGAATAAGAATCAGTATACATTAGTAAAAGATTAAAATGCATTATTAATAGATGTATGTTGCAGATCCAAAATTAAAAAAACAAATGCATGTCTCCCTCAGGTACTCAGAACTCCTGTTTTAGTAAAACATGCAATAGCTTGCTTAGTGCTAGAATATTTTCTGATGCCATTGCATCCACGACGAAATTAGAATCAAAGAATCTCACTAATTAATGCTTGTTTATTTTTTCCCTTAGATGTCATCTCTTTCTTCTACTTTACCTGAAGTGCACTACCACTACTTAGGAAAAAAAGAGCATTAAAATTCTCTGCAAGAACAGGGTAATAGGAAAGAGAACACATAAGGTTTATCAGACAAACAGATATGATGTTCCTTTCATGTATTGGTTATTTTAAAACAAGAATATAAAAATACCTAAATTACTATTAAAAAAAAGAGAAAAACAAAACAACCTCCCTTTTCCTCTCAGCATCTCTGTCATCAGAAATTTGGCAGTAGTGCACATCCAAAGCTTTTATCAAATGAAGCCACTCATTTTTACATTATTCCATCTGTTTTACTGTAAAATACTAGACATTTACGTATTTACTGTGTATGTATTTCTTTTAAAATGTGTAAGTCTTATGTAAATGGATATAAATATGATTTTTTAAAAATAAAATCTATGGTACATGGGGTCTCAGTGCAAACATTTGACAATACAGTGTCAATAATACTGTTTGTATCTTTCCATTCCACCATTTTTACAGTTTTTTGGATTGTAAGAGTCAAATGAATATGTTTAGCAGAGTTAGAAGCTTCAACATGTTCCTACTGAGAAAATCTGTCAATATTTAAAGCTGAACACCTGCCTCTGATGATGTATAATAGAATGACATAACCTGGAACTGGAGCCAAAATGGACCTCTAAAGACAAAATGAAATGTCAGATATCTATCTATAGAGAAGCACCACGATGGCTCAACTCTTAAAAACAAATAAACCCAGAAGAACTGTTTACAAATAAAAAGAAGCAATTTCTTAAAACATGATTTATACGAAAAAACCCAAAAACTTTCTTCTACGTTACCTGCGGACCAAGAAGAATCTTGCTTTACCGAGAGCCACCTTTTCGTTCCAGGGTCTTCAGACACGAGCCAGCATTGGAAAATTAAATCTAGTATTTGCAAAGGATCAGAGTCACGTTTCCAGATAGATTCAACAAAGGAAAAAGAAAAGAGAAGCCAAACCCCACCATTTCTTCATTATAACAGGGCATTAGACAGACTCCTGTCTAACGTTACGCTTTTAGCCAAGATGGCCTTGCTGAGACTTCACAGAAGTCAGTTTTATCAGAGGAAATAACTGAAAGACAGAGTGCTTAATATATAGTGTATAAAAGTTTAGAAGAGCAACTATTACCTGCTGTGGCTTTATTTGGTGGTGTTATTGTTGTTTATTCTTTGTTTAAATGGGAAGTTTCAAAGTAAGACCTACTTAATAGTCATTTACCTATTTGCTATTTTTCTGCTGCTTGATCTTAGCTCAAGACCTGTCTTTTAGTTATTTCTTTTAGCAGTTTGATCTGCAATGTTTGCACGTACATAAACATTTGTTTTGTCTATTTTCATTTGGCAAACTTCAATCAGATGGTGAAAGATTTTTCTCCCCCAATGTCAATAAAAAAAAGAATTCAGTGCTATTTGCGTTCGGAAGTCTATTCAGCTTGGTACGTAGCAGCGTTAAACTAGTCGGATGCCAGACACTTCTCACAGCTAAGCGTGAGCGCATTTTGCCTCTCACAGGTGAGTTACGATGGAGTTACTGGTGAGAATCTGCCACGAGAGGGAGCACGGAACTTGCTGATGGGTGCGAAGGGATGGCTTGGGTGAGCACTCCGCTGCGTCAAGACGTGGCTCTTTTACGGACGGTTCCTCCAGCTTAACCTCCTTCTCCTCCCCCAATCTTCTTTTGGATAATTTGAGTCCGGAATGTCAAAAAGCACAGCACTGCAAACACCATTTTCAGTGTCTGCAGCATCATTTGAATTCAGTTCCCCATGTCGGTGCCAGCTGCCGTTTCACAGGATTTCTTTCCTGGCCCACAGTGTCACAGCCCACGCTGGAATTCAGGGGACAGAGGGGAAGGAGGGCTGTTGGGGAAAAGATTGGGCAAGGTTTTGCCACCAAAGCCATGGGTCTCCTGCCCTAGGGGTACGGCACCCTCAAATTACTTAATTCCATAGTGGAAGAAAGCAGATGTAAAGAATTTAAAATTTATTTTAAAAAACACTATTATTGTGACTTCCATTTTGATCTAGGGCTAACATATAAAATCTCTTTAGAACTTCTCTCTCTCTTCCGTGTGAGTTGAAGCTCTACCCTCAACAGGTAGACATCTTGGCTATGCTACATGTTGCAGGGGTTGGTGACAACTAGGGTGCGCACTGGGACTAATTAGTACATCAACCTCTTCCAGCCAATTTTCAGTAACTCCCCAACCATTCAAATCTATCCATCACATGCTGCTTCTCTGCATAAATAAAATTAAGACAATGAGTGTTCATCTACCACTTGTTCTTCCCTGATGGAATAACCAAGTCACTGGGCAGCACCAGCGCCCTGCACCAGACTGACTACTCCTCCCTTTCTCCATCTGGGCACAAAGCTAAGGCTGTAGATAAAGCGTTCTGCAGTCACAGTTCCTCAGCAAAAGGCCCCTCTGGAACAAAAGTAATGCCTCTGAAGCAGCAATTTTTTCCATACTGTGCTGCTGCTGCAGTAAGGTGGCTTTCATTGTCTGGGTTTTCCAAACATTGATGGATTAACTGTTGACATTTCTAGAATCCTCCACATTGCCAGGGCGGTAGCAGAGTGAGTACACCTGACCACTCTGCCCCTCTCTTCTAGCCAAGTCTTGATCTTAAACGTTTCCCACCAAAATAGAAAAAAAAAATAAAAAAAAGGAAAAAAAGGAATTTTTTTTTCAATAATAAAAGATGCTTCCTCAGAAAGCAGAAATAAGTTACTGCAAACATTTTAAGAATACTATTCAAGCACTTCACAAACAGTTCAGATAATATTGTCAAGAAACAATTATCTGCTAATATAAGCAAATAGCCCCTCACAAAGGTAAGTGCCTAAATATCTATCACTAATGTGGGTGGAGGGGTTTTTTTTTAAAAAGAAAAATGTCTGACATTAATTGTTTCTCCTTTAAAAAGAAGAGCCCCAAACTAGTAAACAGGTCATCTTTCCTTAAAAATGAGGACACTAGTGTAGGAATGTGAGATATCATTGAGAAAACTCTACCACATTGAGGAAATTAATTCTCCTTTCTTAAAACCTGCTGCAGTATCTTTACTAGAGGGCTCGTGCTCTCACTAATTAGTTCCCCGTCCCTGCTTCTGCAATTACACCCCGATGGCTGCTGCTGGAATGACTAAACCCAACGTACACAACGTCTCAGCTTTCACTGTATAAAAAATGCAAAGCCATGTATGTTGTGAATGTGCCACAGTTTCTCTGTGAGAAGGCCCTTTGTAGTTTCTCACAGACTTAAAAACCCATCAGTGACAACTCCCAAGATCTCTCTCTTGCCCTTTAGCTGTTCAGCATAGGTTACTAAACCGTAGCACTATGACACTGAAAATTACCCCTGCAGTCTCGGCAAGGCACTCTATTATTTGGCATAGGTCTCCTATTAAAGCCCTGGTACTTGAATAATCCTTCCAGAAGAAAACAGTATTTCTAACTAACAGTAACTGATATGAGTATTTCAAGAATGTCATCAGGACATCTCTGAGGAGCAAAATTACTCCCAAATATAAATCACTCACCTGTACAGTTAGCATATCTACCATAATTACAGCATACCAATACTTAAAGGGGTCCTACAGGGAAGTGAGAGAGGGACCATTCACCAGGGAGTGCAATGATAGGACAAGGGTCAATGGCTTCAAGGTGAAAGAGGGCAGGTTTAGATTAGATGTTAGAAGAAATTCTTCTACTGTGAGGGTGATGAGGCACTGGCACACGTTGCCCAGAGAGGTTGTGGAAGCCCCCTCCCTGGCAGTGTTCAAGGCCAGGTTGGATGGGGCTTTGGGAAACCTGGTCTAGTGAGGGTGTCCCTGTCCATGGCAGGGGGGTTGGAACTAGATGATCTTTGTGATCCCTTCCAACCCAAAGTATTCTGTGATTCTATGATTCTATAAAGCATTATTAGCCTTCATTCAGTCTTTAAGTATTCTCACTCCCTGTTCAGACTGTAATTTTCAACTAAATCAAACAGCTGAGCAGGGTGGCTACCTTCTCAGGCAGTTACATGGCAAAAAGCAAGTACAGCACAGACAGAAACTAGGGTGGTTTACTTTGTGGCTGTATGACCTGGTTCAACATGGTTGGCTCAGCTGCATGTAGTCTGTAGTGAAAAAAAAAAAACGGACTTTTTATTTCCTATGGCCCTGGCAGAGCTCATTAACTCTACAAAAGCTCACATTTATTTAAAATATATGCTTTTTATTGAATATTACTATGAGAAAGGTTTTCACAGATTTGAAAGACAGAAATCATCCACTATTCTACAAAAAAGGAACTTCAGAAAGTTATTGAGTAAAAAAAATTAGAGGCAACTAATTTATAACAGAAAGACTTAGGAAAAATAAATCAGTGGAATCAAGAAAACTAATTTTAGAGTTTATAAAAATTTAAAAGACAAAAAAGCTCATTATTTACAAGTGAGAACAGTTTATGTCTGAAGTAATTTTCACATTAGAATTACTATTTATTGCTGTCCTTAGTTCACAACTTACCTTTCATAAGCTGTTTTAGCCAAACGCAGGTTATTGGTCACAGTGTAACGTAATGGATTGAAATGTAAGGTTACATGGTATCGTATGAGACAATCCAATGACTCCTTCCCTTTAAGGCTATAGAAATGTTAGAATTCTATTTGCAATTCTCAGCAATCTTAATATCCAGCATAAAATGATGACACAACACACAGAGACATTTGTATGCCTCGTTGGCTGTGGCAATATGGCAAAGAACATTTCTGAAGTAAAAAAAAAAAAAAAAAAAAAAAAAGAAATTAGTCCCAAATCATTACCAGTTCTTAAAATACATTTCCTAACAGAAAGTCTCTTTGGCTACTTCTTCAGTAACTGACACGTTTGTTACCAACTTCTTATCCCAGTTATTTTTTCATTATCACTTCTTCAATGTGTTTAAACACACTAGCATCTTCAATGGTTGGTGTTATCTGGAAAGGAAGAACATACAGAAGCACGTGATAGTAGATTGCTGATTCCACAGCAGTGGAGACAGCATTTCATTCAGACAGTCTTCTAAATCTAGCCTCCAAATGCAATCCAGAAAGAAGCATCTGGAAAGCTCCAGAACATGAAAATATTTTGGGTAAGCACAGACCCAACGTACCTCATATGGCTTCCCACTGACAAGTGCAGAAAGAGCTGAACGTGGTATCTTGCCAGAGCGTGTTTTTGGCAGCTGCTTCACAAAGACCCCCTTCTGGAAAGCTGCTACTGGACCGATGCTAGTTCGAACTTGCTCAACAATCTCTTCCAAAATCTTCTCCTCTTCTTTCTTTATACCTAGTGAAGAAGCTCACATCCTTTACCTTTTCAGGGACTTTTGCACATCTTAGTAACATCAGTAGCATCAAGCTCTCACCTTCTCTCAGTACACAAAGCGCAAACGGAACATGTCCTTTTAAAGCATCCTCCTGGCCCACAACAGCACAGTCTGCCACAGCATGATGGAAGAGAACACACTGAGGGGCAGAGAACAAAACTAAACTGAGTTAATAATAATGGAAGATTTCAGTGAAAAATTCCATTGGCATGGACGTTAAGACTTATTTATTACATGTTGGCAGCAAAAAACATTCAGTCAGTACAGCTCAGGATCCCAATTACATGGGAGACTACCACATCTTTGGTTTTGTTAGTGAGATCTTTGCTAGAACAAATAACGTTTGTCTAACATTATGAATAACATGGAATTAAGCCTGTGGAGTAAGGACCAAAACCACAGGAGAACTCCTGCTACAGGGCTACAAAGTCAGGTTGGTTCCTTCTCTCTGACTTCTATGTTCTTCCATTCTTTAGTGCACAAAGGCATAGCTTCAACCGAAGCCAAAGAGAGTCCCAACCTCAGTGTGCAGCCAGCCTAGCTGAGCTCACTTTCTTGGCAACACCTGGTCTCAGCCTCCTTAGGCAAAAAAGGGAATTAAACCAGACTCTCCTCCTTCCTACTACACAATTACACAAGTGATGAACAGCAGTACTATCATATAAAATTCTCTTCTAGGAAAAAAAAAATGAGATATACTATTTATATTTTTTCCCCCAGATGAGATTCTCGCTTCCTGGAGAAAAGCAACCGAGATGTCTCAGTACATACTGAGGTGTGTGTCACTAAGTCTGGAACAAAGTTGACAGTTGAAAATCTTCTTCCAAAGTAACTGGCTCTTTTCACACACAAATCAATGTCCCGTGGGACATCTTGCTGCCAGCAATGCTTTCAACACATGCTATGTACTCAACCCTAAAGAGGGCCTAGTGTGACCCTACGCAAAGGCCACACAGAGGTCACATAATGTGACAGTGCATATTAATTTATCTGTGCATACAAGGACTATGTGTTTTCTAGTAACACATCTTCACATACTATGCTGCCAAAATCAAAGGCAGTGGGATGATGGAAAGGAAGACTAACTGAAAGGAATTTTAAATATAGAGACTTTTTTCTCTCGGTAAGCAGGAACACCACATTTGCAATGGCTCCTCCTAAGGATAGAATGGGGGTGAGGAAGAAGATGGGAAAGGTACAGAGAAGATGGGAGAAAAAGACCTGAAGAAAGGAAAAGCAGAGTCACTGCTGTTCCAATTAACAAAAGGGAGGCTCTAGTGTGGCCTGGTTGTGATACCCATGGTGGAAGAAACAATTCAAAGGGTCTCCCTTAACCCATCCTAAATGCTGATTTCACCATCCTTTAGAATTCTAGTCAAAACAGGAAGCAAAATCCATCCTTCCATGCCATGTCACTACAACACATATCAAATAGTTTTTAGCAAAACAGATCTGCACAGAGTGTGCTTTGTTTGACAGAAGCTATACTGATTTCACAAATTATGATCCCAGAATTAACCCATGTTACAATCAGGCAAATTAAGAAATACTTAGAGGCATGCTCCATCGAAGCACAAAAGCATGATCGTTTATGCACACCTTTTGAAACTAGATTTTTGACGGGAATGAAACAGGATGTGCACAAGCTGTATCTAGAAAAGCAAGTGCAACACCTTGGAGTTTTGGAGTTAGTTCTGGCTGAGCTCATCCCAGAATGAAAAGGGCGGAGGAGCCTGACACAAAAATACTGCTAAATATACACGAGCGTATTTGAATTCAGATGGAGTCTACTTTGGTCACAAATTATTGTATCCAAACTGACAAATCATACAAGAATGAATCTTAGGCGACTCCAAATTTCACTGAATCCATACACTTGTGAGCTTTGGTCACTCTTAGTCCAGAGCCTCAATAATGCATTCCTTTTCCTGCTATAAATGCCATTCTTTCATGCTCTGGCCAGAGCAACTTGTTTACCATAAAAAATAAAACAAAAAACCCCCCAAACAAACAAAAAAACCAAAACCAAATCAACCAACCAAAAAAAAAAAAAAACCCAAACCCACAAAAAAAAGCCCCTCTAAGAGTTATGGAAAAGTGGACTAGTAAGATCTATAACCAGAGAAACCGTGCTGCCTGGAAAAAAAACATAGGGAAAAGGTCTGCAGTAATCTGACATTATCATCAATACCATAATTACCTATCAAGCATCAACAGGACCCTACAGTGGAGCTGTAAGTATTGCCAGCTGCTTTTGTAGTAGCTCGTTTGTGTCATTCAAATCTTCCAATTATTGATAAAATTCTTATGTTAAGCACAATATTGCAGTCATGGTAACATTTTCCTTCACCAGTCTATCCACTTTATTATTCACATCCCTTTGACTTTGGGACAGCTAATTTCAAATGATGGAAAGGGTAAATACTAATTTAAAAATTATCAAATTTTCTAAGTCTGAAAAGAACAGAGAATAGAATCAGCACTAGGCATCTGAAAATGTTTAAAAGTAAGAAAAATCTCAACAAAGTGAAATGGTATTCCTGAAATGATCACTGGGCACAAGGATGGATGTCTAATACAGCAGCAAACAGAAACACCACTGTGAGGACTGATTTCTCATGCTAAATTCCTGATTTTCAAGTCTGTTGCCTCATACAGACAAGACTTGATCTGCACTTTTTCAGAAAGGGACACCAGAGACGTACAGACAGAAGATAAGCAAGGAAGACACAAGCTGAGGTTACTATAACGGCTAACATTCACTGATCAGCAAGGTAAAAAGTAACACCTCCTGCACTGCAGTAAAGATGGGGCCCTAATGATTCTGACAGGTACATCAGACAAAGAAACTAATTGTTTGGAACATGATGAAGATTAAATTCTTAGTCAAAGCACTAAGGAAAAACTTGTTAAGCTTGTAAATGCAGATAATATACTAGCTCAACAAGGTGAGTGTCGCTTAATTAGATGGCAATTCAATGAACTTCTAATTCTGTATTTACTGAAGAGCTAATTGTGGTCTTGTTAATGCTTTCCCATTCAACTAGCAATCTGCTGTGCATGCATTAACAACAGCCTTGTTTTTTAGCTTTGTTCTAAAGGTGAATAGAAAAGCTTCTACAATTTTATAGTTATGAGATATGTTTTGTTTCTAAGGGAAAGATCTAACTAGCAGGGAGAAAAACAGAGACACTGAGCTCAGGACAACGGATACAAAGGTAATACAGCTGAGGGCACGATTCGATTCATCAATTCTTGTACTGCCTTCAGATTCAGCCTGAAGAAAAGAAACAATGTCCAGCCCTGAGCAGTAAGGGGTAGGGATGAGATTCCCTGCTGCATTTTGGTAGAGCAACACAAAAAACTGACCTCAGAAGAAAAAAGGTTTAAGCAGACTGCAAGCCACCTTCATGGCTTCACAGACACAAGTCAGGGCAGTGGCTGGAACAGCTCCCCAGCTGACCAGTCCTCAAAGGATTGCCTATGTTTATCTGAATTTGTTCACTTCGGCGTAATCAGAAGTTCTTCTATTCTCTTTTAAGTTTTTCTAGCCTTAAAAATAAAAAGAAGTCACTCAATACTAGACATTATAAAGCTAGAAATGACTAACAGATTAGTTTGTGATTCAGTGAACAGTTGAATTCAGAGTTCTTAACAGTGTATTTTTCCCTTGTACATGCCCAGCACACCTTTTCCTGTACTCCCTGAATAAGCAATTGATATGTCATCAGGGAAATCTGCAACTGGCAATCAATCACAGCAGTTCCAGAGAGGTGAGTGAACAATGACATGAAATTCAGATACTATTAGGAACTGCACTATTTTCAACTTTTTGAGTTGCATGACTATTACATTAATGACTTTCAATTTAACAGCAGGGGTTTTTTACAGAAATTTTCATTGTTCATTTAGCACTGCTCATACAATAAGAGACAAAACAGCCCTCCAGAAGCTGCGAAGGAAACTCTTCAAATCAAGAAAAAGCACTGAATGTGAGTCTATGTGAAAAGAATTCAGCCAACACTTTAAAAAAACACGACTAAAAACTGTATTTTAAGAATAAAAGTTTTTACTACTAAGTAACTACAGGAACTGGTGAAACTACTTGGCATGCTGACCCTGCATTATCTTAATGTATTCCAAAATAAATTATCAGAGCTTACGGGAATGCTTCTCATGCTACCATAGTGCCCCTTAACTCCACCTTCAAATGTCAAATCATGCCTGGTTTATCAATCCCATGGAAAAAATTGCTTATTATTGCATAAATTTATTATGGTCCCAGAAAGCCCCTTAATGGGAAGAACAAGAAACAGTGTTTTTGTTAGAAGTACCAATGCAAATGCAATCAACAAAAGCAGAAAGAAAATGAGAGATCTGGGGAGATTTTCAGTCTCAGCTTTCCTTATCCATCTTTCACTCTTCTATTTTACTGCCAGGCAGTGCTCACCTCTTCAATTGCTCCTGCTGAAATCCTGTGTCCAGCAACATTGATCACATCATCAGCTCGAGACAGGACATATAAATAGCCATCTTCATCCATGTAGCCAGCATCCATCGTATCGTAATAGCCCTAGATACGACACAACCAAAACCGAACTCAGCAACAGTACCAGGAACATCCATCTGTGCTGCATGAAGCCAACAGACAAAACTGATTGTTTCAAACTAAATACATTTTTGATGGCTGATTTTATTCCCTAATACTCTGTCATCATTCTTATATAGTCATAAGATACCATGCATGCCCCTCTTCAGAAAAGGTTTTGTAGTCTTTGTTAAGACAGAACAGAAGACAATACATAAACCTGCAGTTTTCCTGCCCTGCTTAGTTTGCTCCCTGACAGCTTAGAGAAGGATGTTGCCTGAATCTACATAAGGATAATGGATTTGTTACAATCCAATCAGAGTTGTTAAATTTCCCCTAATGATATTCCTGTTTGCTGGATCCAAACATACATCATCATCATCATCATGCAAATTCACACAAAAAATAATTTGCTTGATTCAAACCTTTGAAGCAAACCTTCCATTTTGGACATACACATAGGACCAATCTATCTATTTCTATAAGGCAAGTAGGAAGCCAGTCCTTGGAGAGTTCATCTGAGAAGGACACATAGCCAATTCAGTAAGGAGCCTCCAACATATTTACATGCACAGCAGGCAAGTGTGTATTTTGGACTGGTAATAAGCTAAGACAAGTGCAGGCCAGCAGCAGTAGTATTTAAAGCTATGCCAGTCTAAAGTTGTGATTCTTTCTATCTTTTATTAGATCAAATGATATAAACCAACTTTTAGGTTCAGAAGCTTGAGGTTTGCTGGTTCTGTTTAAAACCTTTTTTAAAAAAACCCCAAAAAACAAAATAGTGTGTCCAAGCACTTAAAAGTATGTATGAAGAAAGTTTTATCTTGAAATGTTTTTAATTCTGTAACACATACATCAAAGTTGTCCTATTAAAATAAGGTGTGATGATTTTGTATGTTACCCAATTTAAATCTACTCTCTTTAGCATTACCAAAAGTTTATATAATTCATTTTGTAATTCTTACTGGAAATTTTTGGAAATACAGCTTCTGGAATGTTTCCTGATTTTCCCAAAGACCTGAGAATGCTCCAGGAGGCAACGGCAACCTTAAATCAAAGAGAGCAGAGGGAAGTAGTTAGAAATGCAGCTATAACAACTAATGCTCTCTATTCATACTTCAGATAACTAATCGTAAGCTACACAAACAGAAAATGGTTCTGGTTTATATTATATGCTGATAACACATCAAAAAGACAATATACTTCTGATTGCACACATACAGCTCTGAACTGTCTCCAGACCAGTCTTAGGTATCATAAACATCTCTCACATTCAGCAAAAATGTTTGGTCTAGTAAACACTACACACTGTACTATGAATACGTTATCAGCGTTCAGCTTGCAGCATTTCCAAGCATTAAGCATCTGTAAAAAATGTGTGCACATATGCTATGATACAGACAACTTCATTGTCATAGTTATCTCTTTCTCCAACAGACATACACACTCACACATGTATAGACATATGGATTGTCAGATGGGCAAATCTTCAGCTTTTATATAAAAAAAATGCAACTCATTACGTTAGTCATGAGAACGAAACTGTGCTTTAACTGTTCATAATTTCATTGGAATTATTTGGTGAGATCTTTGACAGTATATTGATAAATACAGAACTTTTAGAATTTTCGAAAGTAACTGGACTTCTTTTTAATTTTTTAAGAAGTGCAGTTGCAAAATTTTGGATTGCTTTACTAGTTGAGATTTCAGTGCATACTACACACCCAGTCAGTCAAGGATATGGGCATGGCAGAATATGAGACACTTCACATCCATATCTGACAGAAGAGAAGCTACACAAGTCTGCTACCAAAGAACTCTTTGTTTTCCTTTAAGGATCTGACAGGGTTAAGCACACCTTACTTGAACTGCCTAAGAGACACGTATTCAGGTATAACAACACAAGTTTTATGAAGCTTGAACATAGTAATAGAGAACATGCAAGCAAAGATATTTATACAGGTAAAATCATAAATGCATCATACAAATTCTACTAGAATAAGCCTGCACTCCTGATCAGCAAATCTTTATTTTCTCCTCTGACAGTGCCCCAATGACACCAAAAGGCAACACCTCTAGCAACAAAACACCCCCCTGTAGCGTAGCAATACTGGTATCATTGCAAGTCTCCTATGATATTCAGGTCACAAGAACAGGTGCTACCAGCTCACTGACACACACAGTTCTAACACTACATTTACAAAAAGAATAATTATATACATATATATATATATAATCTTTTTAACCTAAATATGGGAGGATGAATAGCATAGTTCAGTGAAAAAGTCATGTAATCTAGTAAGGATTCAAATCCTTTTTTTTTTTTTTTTTTTTACAATCACAGGGTGGGGGGGTCAGTTTAATTTAGCTCATTTAGCACAACAGAAATACTACAAACATTGCTACTTTCTTTGAGGGCCCTGGCTCACACATGCTATGAATCACATTCCCTGGAAGTATGGTAAAGGTTAAGGCCAGAAATGACAAAACACTTCACAGGCAGTCACCCAGACTTCAGGAGCACAGATTGGCTTCTGTCC
This sequence comes from Porphyrio hochstetteri, assembly GCA_020800305.1. Lineage (NCBI taxonomy): Eukaryota > Metazoa > Chordata > Aves > Gruiformes > Rallidae > Porphyrio > Porphyrio hochstetteri. The sequence goes on from CM036905.1 coordinate 62,807,051, forward strand.
ATTTGTAGGGAATCCACTGGCCTATTTCAAGCCTTTCAAGCTTAGTAAGCATCCTTGTGATACATAAACATGACCTGTCGAGTATTTGTCTTGAAAACAGACTAGAAAAACTATATATTGATCCTGGTGTTTGTGTAAGTATGAGTTGAAAAGAAAAATCTCTTGTTTAGATTCAAGAAAAACCACTAGAGAACAGTAGTTACTATGCTTGTTGCCTGGTTGCTAATAGCATAGCAATTCATAACAGCCTCAGTTATTGCAAATTTTGCACTTTAAATTTATTTAGCAGTCTGAAAAATACTTGCGATGGGAGAGAAAGGAAAATTCATATTGACCAAGTCCTTAATAATGTCTCCACAGCTCTATTCAGTGCTTTGCAGTTAGTCATTAAGTAGAAGAACCAATTTTATTGCTAAAATCAGAAAAACATTTTCCTTTCTGTAACTGTAATTGTTTAGAAATCTAAACACAGAAGTATGCAGCATAGCACCAAAAATACAATCCCTGTTCCCACTATTTGGGGGTTCGGGGCTCTTTTGTTACTGTTTCTTTGTTTTTGTTGTGGTTGGGTTGGGTTTTTTAAAGCTAATTGCAATGGTAAGTACATCCACAGTGCATATTTCATGAGTGTATGGAAACCACACTGCTAAACTACTGGCTACCGTGGACATCTCTGCAGCACAGGTCATAGCACAATACAGACACACCCAAAAATGCACCTCTGTGGCTTTCTGTTAAAAGATAACTTCCACTTAGGACTCCATTCCATCTACTAAACAAAAATGGAATGCCCTCTTGCATGTGTCCATCTTTCAGACTAAACAATACCAGAGCAATAGGCACATGTAATTCTTCCTGTGATAGTAAAGTTCTTAGCATCACAATTGATTAGACTTTCTAGGTGCTATGCAAACACAATTAATTAATAAAATTAATAAAGGTAGAATTCAGCTTGGCAGATGCAATGACATGTATTGGAATTTTGCCAGGACATCAGGATTAAAATTCCCAGAGCCAAGAATACCTCCATCACACCGTTGTCAGTGGGAAGGCTGCCATGAATTCCACTGGGAGCAGAACTGGATCATAATTAGGTGAAAGGAGCCAGAAGAGAGAAGGCCGGTCAGAAAATAAAAGCATTGTGAAATCCCACATCTCTTCCTTTCCCCAATCCCTCCATTTAAAAAGAAAAGTACATTTTTAGATGCTGGGTTTTCATCTGTTCTCCCTATGAAACTACACACACCTACAAAAGTTCTGTGCTTAAAAACTGTTGCCTCTCTGTCCAAACATTGAGTTGATACTCAAAGCCATTTGGAGTTATTTTTATTAAGAGGATATATTGACCAAAAAATACCAGTGACAGGAGCAGAGAAGACCAAGACAGGAGGGAGTAGGTTCCTTCATCATCTTTTTCCACAATATACAAAGAAGTTGCTTTACTTGGTTTCCCTTTGGGAGGTATTTACTGTATTTTTCTCACTATCTGTTAACTTCTCTTTCTCTCATCCTGCATACCAAGCTACAACCAGCCAGTGTTCAATCTTTGCATCTGCTAAAGTTGATGCATCAGTTTAAAGGTAACTTCTCCCTTACACTATTCTTGCTTAGATTTCTCATATGGTCTTAACTCTGGAAGTACCTTCTGTCTCATTGCCTCTTTCTTCTGGAGAGGACAGTCATGAGCTCCAACAAATACAAATTCAAGATGAGCTTGCCAGGGTTTTCTAAACGTGGCCTGTGCCACCAGATATACAGGATACAGTGCACTACAGTCAACTCACCCCATATGACTAGCAAAGAATAGGCACAGTTTCAAACCCAAGCTGAGGTTCAAGCCAGAAACCTACACTGAGCTGAATCAATGCATCTGACCTTGAGAGTTTACCTCTGCATTTCAAATTCAAAAGAGACGTATATGTCCAAATTGTGATCTCACTCATGCTGATTTTTCACCAGTAGAGCGACAGCACTAAAAGTGACTCTAATCTCTATCTGCTCCAGTGCAATTAAGGTGACAACTGCAGAACTGCAGGAATACAGATCCAGGCCTATTTCTCATTTCAAGGTTGAATACATTCAGAACAGCATCAGGAAAACTAGGTAAACTGTGTAAATTAATGATGTAAATTATATGGGTTCATTTTACAAAGATCCACTCTGGTTACATTTTACAAAGATAAGAAGGTAATTTCACTATCAAGTGGAGAAATTAAAACAGATTAGGGGAGCTTGGCAGCATCACAGAAAAACTCTGAACTGCTTCCACAGTAGCTGTTTTCTTTTAGAGAATTTTAAACAACAATCATTATCTGTTTTTTTAAGCATCATTTTACAGGCAATTTATTTTTCACACCATAGTGGACAACCCTACACAGAACAGCCCACCCACCTTTAGCTTAGCCCAAGAAAATCTGACTCCATGTGTCATGTCCTTTCAGGATGCTACTCATCAAAATGATGTAAGATTCCTTATTGATGGAACAAAGCAATTATAGACACAGCACTCCAAAGATAATTTACAGAGAAAAGCAGATTTCTGAAAGTACAAATGGAAGTAAAAAACTATTAGAGATGTTACCTTGCTGAGTTTCAAAAAAGACAACCATTTATTTTATGGTAGACAATGGTATTCACAGGCTGTTCATTACAGCCAGTCAAAGTGAGTATAAGCCATTGTTAAGTGAGTTTGGGCTTGTGAATGGAGCTAAATCATCCTGACTGGCAGCTCTATTATTACTCAGCATTTGTGTATTGCTGTGCATAAACATCACTCTTAAAATTTTTGACTGCAAGTTCGAAAGCCATCTGGAATTCAGAAGCTTTTTCAGATATGAGGAACAACAGCACTAGAAAAAAAGGTGGAGAAGAGGCAGGAAAAGAAAGAGCATCTCAAACATTCAACAGTTTGCATAAAATATGCCTTTAATTAGCTGAAAGAGCTCACAAGAGTAGTTGGTTTCTGTGTGGATTTTGCAGAAAAAACTTGCAGTTTTGGGGGGAAGAGAGAAAACATCAAAAACTAGTGAAAATGCTTGGAAAAGGATGAAAGTAAAGAAAGGTGAAATGCTACTCACATGTACTCAACCAGACACCTGTTAGAAAACCCCTCTTTGGAGAAACTCAGTCCTATTCATTGTTTCACACATAAAGGGAAAAGACAAAGCTGATAAAAAAACCTGAGAAATATTTTGCATGGGCTCATATTGATCATCTAACCTGACCTCCCATGTAACATAGCTTAAGGATGCCATCTACTAAATCCTGTCTCAAGAGTGTAATTTTAGGTTAAATGAGTGTATCTTTTAGATAGATATCCAGGTTTGACCTAGAGGTGTCAAAGAAAACCACCATATTCCCAAGAATTTGTTCTAATGGTTTAATACTTTCCCTGTTAAAATTATGTGGTTTGCTTCTCATCCAAACATATCTAGCTTCAGCTTCCAATCCCTTTATGCTAAATTAAACAGCAGCATTCTCTCAGAGACATCTTTGTCCTGTGGGTATTTCCTGACCTTGATAAAGTCATCACTTAACTGATCTTGCATAAACCACATACAAGTTAAACTGCAAGTTTCTTTGAACCAAGCTTTCCAGCACTTGAATCACTCTCATTCATATCTTCTCCAAAACCCAGGCAGTGTCTCAACAGCCTTTTGAAACACGGATGTAAGAACTGAACATAAGGCATTAATGGCTTTACTAACATCATACCCACAGATAATACTAACAGCTCCTTTTCAGCTTCCTGACTGAATTCAACCAATGGAACCAGAGCCTTTCAGAATCACTGTATGAAGGTAGCTATATTGCCTCACCTCTTTCTGAATACAGAACAGAAATATGATGTGATTCGGTGCAGTGGAGATCAGTAAACATATTTGTAAATACTTATCCCATAAAGCTCCATTATTATGGCACAAAATTAACTATACAAACACTAGAGGCCGGATAAGTAGGATCAAGCTGGAAATTTACTGGCAGGCATTACTGTCTGGATAGAATGAGGATATGGTAAATGTAGTCCTCTTGCTGTTGTGGGTGAGCATAAAGAATGATGCTAGCTAATGAGACAGTGCTGACAACTGCTTCATAAAATAAACCTAATGGGTTTGCAGCCTTTATAATGTGCAAGAGTAAAACTGAGCTTCCCACTGCACTGGAACTTCAATGGGATTTCTTTTTGCTGGTGTTCTTTACGAGAGCAGACAACTTTGAAAATTCTCATGACTAATCATGATTACATGCCCACATATACACACACATATTTTCAAGTGTGTATTAATTACAGGTGGGTCAGAACAATGCAAGCAGAAGTGTGTCACTGAATCAGACTGGTCCTGCTAATGGAAATGGAGGTCATTGCTGCCATCATTCTCACTTCAGAATAAATCCACAGTTAATTATCTTTCACATCCAAAGATTCCAGCTCAAGAAAATGTAAATTTAGAAACAATTTATACAAGCTGCAGTTGGCTTCATTTTCCCCTGCCCTTTCATCATAAATGTTATGACACTGCATTTGATTATCCTGCAAGACTTGTGAAGTCAAAAAGATCATTGCATTGTCCAGGTAAATTAGCCTGTATGAGAGTTCTTGTCAGCAAAGATCTTTCCAAAGGGCATACAAGATGGTTATATGAAAAAACCCCAGGTATCAGTTGGCGGATGAGTAAAGGAAAGAACCTACTTGAGGCAGAAAGATGGAGAAATTAGGTGTAAGATTTATCTTTCTAGAATATCTCCTGGGGGATAAAATTAAAGTTTAAAACTCTGTTGCAAGCATATTTTAAATACTATACTTACGAGCACTGCAGGCCTCAAGCAGCCCTCAACAGTCTTCACCGGGAGTTACACTGGGATAAAAATAACCAAAAGCAGCAGCATACCACTTCTGCACAGCTGGTACTGCAGGCAGAGTGTGGTCATTCTCCTCTCCCAGAAATGCTGAAGAGCATTTCTCAACTCACGCACTCTGCAGATAAAGCAAACAGCTGTGCTTTTTCCTAAAATGATACCCTGCATTTTGCTGCTGAGTGTATGACAAGAGTAATAGTTGAAACTATCTGCACTCCCCCATTCTCTTCTAGCTGCATGGGGATATGTCCCTGGGGTGACAGAAATCATCTACCACTATTTTTAAGGGGTCTGTACACGTCAAAGTTTGCTGAAGTGATGAAGAGAGGAAAGTCTTTGCAGGAAAGCTTTATGACAACCAGCCCTAATGAAAAAAATGGAAAAAGTTTACAGCTAAATAACTGCCTAGCTGAATGAAGCAGAAGATCAAAAATGTGATGCCTTAACCTAACAGCCACAGATTTTTATGACCAGAAAAACAACTAAACACTGCAGCAAATTGCCACTTACCAGAATGAAACCTGGAAATGAAACCTGGAACAAAGTGCTATGACATTGTGAACCATAATATCCTAAAACTAACTTCTTTTAACAGCTCACAGATTTTTTTTTGTTGTTACGCTGCAGAATGAATTTTAAGAGGTATTAGTGTCTCAAAAGATTAAGTCAGAAACAAGGCTGGAAAAGAAAATGGGTTGGTGGTCTACCTCAGAATTGGTTTTATATCGACTATGTTAATTATATAGTGCAATTTCTTTACCTCCTACTTTCCCCTTCTCTTTCAGAATGGGCCTTATAACACATATGTACACAATAAAGTAATAGTATTGCGCTACCATTACTCTTGAGAAATCTAATGCAAAAAAAAAAACCCCTCAAAATCCCCCCTTTTCCCTATCAATTTGACTGCATCAGAAGCCAAGATGAAACAAAACCTACAACAACAAAAAATCTCTGTATAAACACCTCTGTAATCCCTTAATGCCCTAATGTGGGGTCACATTAAAGAAGACAAATTCTAGCTTTACATGTCTGACAAGAACTCCGAACAGGATCTTCCAATATGGCAATACCCACTCCTGACAGGTACTTAGAGATAGTAATGACTCAGAAATACATGCACGCCTCTACCAACATTACCTGTTAGCAAATATATATCAGCTTGTTTGGAAGAGCTGCTAAGGATGGAATTCATTTCCCTTTGCTTTTGGCAGATAATGCTAAGCACCTACCCTAAGCTAGCTGCGTCTCCTGCAGTCAGAGAGAGACGTGAGCATATCTGGCAGGCAATTTAGCCCATCCTAGCTGAATACCTAAGACAGCAAGGATCAATAGTCTTACAAAATACCCTTCTCTCTCTCCACTGATTGCAAGCTTACATTTTATTATGGCATCAGGCACTACAGAGGTGAGAGCTTCAAAAGATAGCCTTCCACTCTGACCTGGATTACTGGTAACTGCAAAGCATGGCCCATTAAAGGTCGGACCAGTTTTAATTATTCATACTCGGCAATGAAACGAATGCAGTCTCGCAGGTGCCACAGAAAGCCATGTCTAATGATGAGTCTGCTGCTATCTTCTCCAAGCTGAACAAGCCTAACTTTTGCAGCCTGTCTTCATATGAGAGGTGCTCTAGCCCTCTATCATCTTCACTGCCTCCTCCAGACTTGCTCCAACAGGTCTATATCTTCCTTGTACTGAGAACCCCAGAGCTGAACACAATACTACAGGTGAGGTCTTATGAGACCGGAGTAGAGGGACAGAATGGCCTCCTTTGCCCTGCTGGTCACACTGTTTTTGATGCAGCCCAAGATATTGTTGGCTTTCTGGGCTGCAAGTGCACATTGCTGAGTCACATTGAGTTTTACATAAATCAGCACTTCTAAGTCTTCCTCCACTGGACTGCTCACAAACTATTCTCCACCCATCCTGTAGTTGTGCTTGGGACTGTGCTGACCCATATACAGGACCTTGCACCTGGCTTTGCTGAACTTTATGAGGTTCACAGAGGCCCACATCTCAAGCCCATCAAGGTCCCTCTGGATGGCATCCCCTCCCTCCAGTGTGTCAACCACACCACACAGCTTGGTGTCATCAGCAAACTGGTTGAGGGTGCACTCCATCCTACTGTCCATGTCTACAGCAAAGATGTTAAACAGCGCCAGTCCCAGTACAACCCCTGAGGAACGCCACTCATCACTGGTCTCAATTTGGACACTGAGTTATTGACCACAACTCTTTAAGTGTGAGCATCCAGCCAACTCCTTATCCACAGAGTGGTCCATCCATTGAATCCACATCTCTCCCATTCACAGACAAGGATATTGTACAGGACAGTGCCAAATGCTTTGAACAAGTCCAGGCAGATGACATCAGTTCCCCTTCCATTATCCACCAGTGCTGTAAACTCATCATAGAATGCCACTGATTTTGTAAGGCATGATTTGCCCTTAGCAAAGCCATGCTGGTTGTCACAAATCACCTCCTTGTTTTCCATGTTCCTGAGCATAGTTTTGAGGAGGATCTGCTCCATGATCTTGCCAGGAACAGAGGTGAAACTGCCTGACCTGTAGTTCCCCAGGTCTTCCTTTTGTCCCTTTTTAAAAGTGGGGGTTATGTTTCCCCTTTTCCAGTCACTGGGAACTTTGTCAGACTGCCACCACTTCTCAAATACAATGGAGAGTGGCTTAGACCTTTCATCTGCCAGTTCCCTCAGGACCCACGGATGCATCTCATCAGGTGCCATGGACTTGTGCACCTTCACGTTCCTTAAATGTTCTTGAACCTAATCTTCTCCTACAGTGGCTGGTTCTTCATTCTCCCAGTCCCTACGTTTGCCTTCTATGTCCCGGGCAGTATGACTGTAGCCCTTGCTGGTAAAGACTAAGGCCTCCTCCATATTCTGGATGACCATGTCTCCCATTTCATTCTGGATGACCATGTCTCCCATTTCATTCTGGAAGGGACCCACATTTTCCCTTGTCTTAGGCTAAAGTGTGAATCACAATGGGTACCTAATAAAAAAAGCCATTTGAAACATCCAGAATCCAGAGCTGGCACAGGCTGCAGGGAGCAGTAGCCTACTGAGGTTAACAGAAGTTAGGAAAGGTTCTGGCAACAGTGAGGCAGTACAAGGTAAGATAAGACAAACGAAAGTGACAGCCACAGTGTTATCTAAACATATGCCCCTTTATCTAGGAAAAGGTGCAAAGGTGTACTTTCGAAAAGAATATTAGACAGGAGTTTGGTAAGTGGTACTAAAAATCATGTTACACAGCAGGGGGTTTTCTTTCTTTTTTTGCTAGACTCTTTCCTTGTATGTATTTTGTCCAAGTCCTACCACAACTGAAGACTGTTTGTTTCATGCAAAGCACGAACAGAGACATCTTGCTGTTTTTTATAGAGAAAAGAAAATACATATTCTCCCTCTAAAAATGTGAATCAGTTGGGATTAGAAGTTCATGAAAGAGGAGGCAGCATCACACCTGTAAACCAAACCATGTCAATCTGCTCTGCTGTAATATTTCACTGAACTGGAAGACAAAATAGAAAAAAAAAAATGATTCAGTATCTTGCCTGTACATCACAACAGGAAGGCTTCCTCCTGTGCCAACAGACTGGCAATTAAGAAAATGGTAAACTTTCCTGTAGTCTATGGAAAAAAGGAAGAAAGAAAAAAACCAAAAAGGCAGTCTATACTCATTCACCCAGGCAATTTCATCTGCAATTTTTCAGCTTTAATGGACACAGAGGTTCTGGCAGTTTGATATCAGTATCAGAGAGCACCGTGCATTTCAACCCTAATTACTTTTTTTTTTTTTTTAAATTTGTATGTCCACACACAGACTACAGTCAAAAGGCAATAATCAACCCATGAAGGAAGCTTCTTATAGCTGTAAGAGACTTATTTTGCTTACTTTACTACAATGTTTCCCAAAGTCTTCGCCTTCACTGGTTCCTTATTTTCATCCAGAATCATCACTGTAACAGAGTAACACAGCAAGAGAACTCCTGTTAAGTAGTGCATTTTCAAGTGGAGGACAGGACCTTTCTTCACAATGTGAACATACTCCACACTTCAGAATGGTAATACGTCAAGCAACAAAACCAATTCAGTAATTTGGGGGTGCCAAACTGGATAACCTCATGACCTTATTAACATTCAGCCTTAAGTAGAGAAAGTCTTATATAATACTCATGCTTTGGGAGCAGAAATAGCACAAAGTCCCAAAAGCGAAAAATACAGAACTGAAAATTAAAAGACACCTTCATACTGGAAAAATCTAAACTTCCAAAGAAGCAAAGAACCCTTCAGATGCATCACAAATAGAAGAAAATGCTTGCAGGTAACATGAGTAAGAAATAACAACTGAGAATACTGGAGGCTAACTCAGTTAATGGGAGAAATTAGTAGTAAATAAGTGTGTCTGGTTTTCAAAGGCTTTCAGGAAACTCAGAAGGATTCTCCCCTGCTGACAAGATTTATTCTAATCCAGCACAAAGAAGCAACACGTGAACTACCCAAAGCCACAGAGCAGGGTAAGGCTAGGGTACAGCGACAAACCCAGACCTCCCAACAGAGGTCACATCCTTTCCCCTGGATGAGACTGGCCTTCACTGAAAGCATCATGTCCTAGTGCTGAGGTTTCTAAGGAAAAAACACCTGAAATAGCCTCTTCCATGAAGACATCTGGGAAATCTACTACTACAACCAGGCATTCTGCCTGAAGGTGTGGGCAGAAGGAAGGAATGACAGATACCCACTTGGCCTGGAATAAATGGTATTAAACAAAGTGAAATGACTAAACTATGGAATAACGGATAGGGAAGGTTTTGACAGACTAGGCTGACATGGATTTAAAAACATGCTTTTGGAAGCCTGCTCAAGCGAAGAAAGCAATGTTCAGCTGGAACTAAATTACTACAAATAACCTACCTTTCAGTATTTTTCTGTATTAAAGAGTTCCAGAGGAAACAGGAAAAAAGAGGATGACAGACCTCTGACTAAAACCCTGCTAAGACTCCTATGAGTAATATCATATCCTATCTGTCCAAAGAATACCAGCATCTGTAATTTACTATTTCTGGCTGAAGCCAGTCCTGCAAAGAGGACAGTAATTCCTAAGTAACTAAAGAGCCTGCTGAAAGCAACGGCTCGGCACATAGACACACACAAGTACACAAGGCCAATTTTACAAATCAGTGACTTGCAAGGGGTAACTGGGATAGGAAATCAAAAGGATGACTAGACACATAGAAGACACCTAGGGAAAGCAACAAGAATGGCATAAATAAAACCCATTTATAGCCTGTAAACACTTTTCTCCTTATTTATTTTTAGTGTAAGAACCTAGTATTATTAAATTTGGAGACTCTAGACTCAGAACACGCAATGAAAGAGACCCACTCAGATGTAGTTTTCAGTGCTTTCTCTCCTATTTTTTTCCTATTATACTACACTAAAACTGCACTAAAATCTATTCAGTTTATTGTAACTATTTTATCAGAGTAGCAATTCCAGCATTCTCCTCCTCATTGCAAGTAGCATATTTCAATGTACAAAACTTTGGGGAAGATATTCTATTGCTCACTCCTGAGTTACTGAAGGGCTGATTTAATTCTTCAAAATGTGGGACTTGCTTCAGTTTGGAAACAATGGAATGGAATTATCTGGAAAGGATTCAAGTAGAAATTCAAGGGAAAGCACAATATAATGTCTGATTTAAGGCATCAGGGCTAGATATTCATATGATATCTGGATTCATTTTTACACACAATTTGTGAAACTGCACTGTGATACCATAGCTAAATAGCGCTTTTATACTTTATATTCTACAAAATCAGCAAATAAATTGGTTTATTTTAGCAATAGTGTGACAGGAAAGAATTTGTCTCTGTTAACTTGGTATTTATATCACAGCATAAATAAAACATAACTTTAGCAATGTCCAAAACTGTTAACAGTTGCATGCATAATCTAAAAATACAGAATCTGTGCTTCTGAATGGCATAAGGACCTCTCCTAATTAATACAGCAACTGCAGCGAAACAACATCAAAAAAGAAGTCAGTAACAGCAAGACAGCTGTGAGTGCAGAGTAATTTCAAGATCCACTATTTTATGAATGGCTGCATTACAGGACATAATTGGCCTGAAACCAAAGACTAAAAGAGGTGAAGTACTTCCATAAATCTTTAGTGAATTTTTGTGCTCATTCTATGTTTCCCTTCTAAGGCACACTAAAGACATTTCCTTCATTCTAGTTGAAGTTATTTACTTACAATAGGTCTAATGGTCAAAAAAATTCATAGGAAATTTTTATATTCTTGCTACTGATACTTTTTTCTAGGCCTAGATGACTCATCTGATAGCATGTGTGATCCAATTAAATTCTTATACTCTTCCCTATTTATTGCAACTGTGGACAAACTTTACACCTTTGTTTTAATGTTGTTTGAAACCATTGCTTGTCTTCATGCCATAACTGTAAATGGCAAAACCCAGAGCTGCTTTAATGTTCACTTCCACTTGTACTTTATTAGAAGAAAATACAGTTTAGCTATTTCTGCCCAATGGGTAAGAACTTTTCCTGAAGATTATTTGAACTTTAGTGGAATTATTTTTCAGATTTCAAGTAATTATTGAAAAATGTGTTAAAATCGGGGCTCCCAGGTATAAAAATACCATTGCATTCTTAATCCTGTGGCTGCACCCTTTGCTTGCAAATACCTTCCAGACAACAAGTGCTTATCCTTTTAATGCTGGTCCATAGGCTACCATTTCTCCCAGCAGGAAATAAAAATGCTCTACAAGTAATGAAAGAAAACATGCTTATAAAATTCTCTCAAATACAAGACCATATACCTGCACAAAAAGGTAGAAAACTAACTCTGATTTTCCTCTAAAAATTCTGAGACTAGTTCAAATAGATTTATATCCTTGCCAAGCTCCTTGTTAGCTTGCTACAATGTAACTGCAAAAGACACAGACCTCAGTAAAAATTTTCTTTATACACTTCAGAAAACTTCTCATATAAAACTGTAAGGCCAAAACAACATGCAATCAATGTCTCAGACAGAATTATTTGATGTACATCTCCCAAACCAAAACTATTTAGGCCCTGGAAATTGAAAACACAGGTATATCAGAACAGTCAAAGTGCAAGCTATAGCAATTGTCTAGTCATTTCTTCTTTTGCTTATGGTTATTACTAACATTTTTCTTCCTGATATTCCAGTACAAATACTGCTGCCACTAACATTTAAAACAGAGCAACTGTGGATTAAGCTTTAAAACACAGTAGTTTTTTCCTATCTTTGCTCAATCAAAGGGTCAGCACATTCTTCCATACTGGATATAACAATTTTCTTGCATATAACTCTGAATATTCACAATCACATTCCAAAACATACAAAAACGCAGAGCTTCCTGTTACAGCAAGGAGGAAAATGTGTTAATGACAATGTAATTTACTTTCCCTGCAAAGGTATGAGAAATAAAGGGCACTTACTCAGGAATATAAGCAATATCCTTTTCTAGTAGCTTCTTTAGCACTGTCTTACCATTGTATCCTGGCACGGGTTTTCCTGCCTGTCCGGGTGGAGGTGTTGTAGAATTCCCCAAACCAACACAGGAAGCAGTAATTGCAGAACCAGATTCTGTTACGAGAACACAAACACCTTCAGTTAAGACTGTTCTTAGTGTTATTAAATATTTCTCGGTTCCAAGTTCTGCTTCTAGTTCAGCTCATCAAAATAATGAAATAAAATAAAAATCTCAGAGAAACAAACTAAGATTTAGAATTCAGGAGCTTTTATGTGTTACCTAATGATTGCAAGCTCATTTACAGAAATTTGCATTCTTCAAAAGGCAACATTTTCCATTCCATAGAAGAGAGTCAGAAATAAACACTTCCTGTATTACACCTGTAGTTTTTATTCCGCCATGGATATAAGGTTATATCATGACAGTAAGAAACTGCCTAAAACAAAGCCATGATAGAAATACTGCGTAGGGCAGAGGTACTTCAAGGGTTATTTCATGAGTCAATATCCTTAGGAAGAACAAATTCCAGGAAAAAAAACCCACATGAATCCATTCTTGGTTGATTATCTTACCCCGTAAAGAAATGTCTGTTGCTCTGTTTTGGAGCCAAGCATTCAGAGGTTTGGAAGGTGAATAAATTATGATACTGGACAGGAAGAGGTAGCCTCTAACAAAATTTACTGGAAATAATTGTCAGGAATACCTCTTTTATAATCCTAGAGATCTAGATAGTATTTCTTAGTGAGAATGATTTCAGATAACAGAAAGGCTCAAAAAGAGACAGAGTAGAAAAGTCATTTCATTGCTGCCAAAATAAACGCAAAAGGAGCAGTCTAAAGAGGGGGAATCAAACTGTTGCAAGATTTTGTGACCATAACCCAGATGTTTTCTCCTCCTACAAACAGAGAAGTTTTACTAACCACAGCATTTTGGAATGTTTTTTGGGGGATAGGGAGCAGGGGAGATGTGAGAAGACAAACATCCTTCATTTCTGAATCTTAAGATGATATCAATTCCTGTAACTGCCGACAGATAAATTGAACAGTGGCACTGCATGCCTCTGCTCCCTGCACGGGGCCCATGGAAAGCAGGTTTGGAATCCCCTCTGAAGTGCCAGCATAAAATACCTTGTTCAGAGCTTCCAAGAGTCAGCATGAATATGCCCTGTAATCCTTCTGCCTTCCTAATTATCCCCACAGGTAGGCAGCTAGAAATTCCTACCCCCTCACCTTCTTTTTCTTAAGAAAACTCAATTGCACATAACTTTTTTATACTACAAGAGTTGTTATTATAGAAGAGAAATAAAAACTCTCAAGTCACATAACAGAGAGTGTAGGTCTGAAAAAAGACCACTTGCTCTTCTGTCTTTGCCCCTAACAAAAAAATCTACTGAAATTGCTTTTAAATGCTGCTGTAACTCTGAGCCACAGAAAATAAAGTGTAAGTAGTTGTAAATATTAGCAAGAACACAGTATGAGACTATTACTTTAAAAACATGACTTAATCGTTCTGGAGATGTCCCAAGTCTCGGACCATTTGGCCTGGAATTCATAGTCCACACCACCCTCAAGTGTCACCACAACAAAGCAGGTTTGTCTTCAGCTCTATTTTTATGTCTGATCAGTATGGTCAAAACTATTTTCAAAACTAGTACGAAATTACAGTTGATATTGCTGTGAATTTTCTCAGCTTCCATAGCTTTCATCTCTCAGTCGTTAAATGACTATTAAGTGCTAAAAAAAAGTGAGAAGAAGAGTAAAATTACAGAAACTTGTGGTGGTTTTACTTTAGGTGCAAGCAACTGAAAATTAACATAGCATAGTTAGGCTAAAGCCCAACTCCAGAATGAGAATTATCACCCCTCAATGCTAATAAAGACAGGCTAAAAAATTTGCTTAGTTGTTTCCCTGTTCCTTCTTCCACATAATGAACATTCCCTGTACAACTGTGATTCCTGATCTTTTTTTCCAACATGCAGAACACCCAAGCTACAGTTACAGTAGCAACATGATATCCTAATGATCTAGAATGCCCCATCCATGACCACACTGAAAGTTGCAGGAAGAGAAACTCACAATTTGTTTAACAGTTTGGAACCTGAATTTTCCACACGAGATCTATACTGAAGACTTTTTTCCTCTTTTCCTTGGAACAGGTGAAAAGGGGCATGTTTTTAGAGAACAGTGAATTGGAAAAGACAGTGGAAGGGACAGATTATTTGTTCACTGTGATAGGAGGAAAAAAAACCTGGCAGCATGGAGTATATCTTACTTTATATATTGCACTGCAAGAGATATATATGTGCTGTGACAGATCAGGTGAGAAAGGTACTCCTCTATCACCAAAACATAGTAATTAGGTTTGCCACTGAGAGAGGAAGGGACCACAGCATCATTGTTGACCTGATGTACCAGTAAAATCTGCTCAATCTGGGAACTGACAGACATTTCTAATCAAGACCTCTCAAACAAAACACCCTCATGGGAGAGGGAAAACCTGAAATTTCTGCAAACTAGTTTGGATTTGCTTGACTCTGATACACTGCTAATGAAAACAATATAAATTAGAAAGGAAACTTCATCATACTGACTGACTGTATTTGTCCCTGCTTTTTGGACAACAGTGAATAAGATGAATGCAAATCCACTTATTCTAAGCAAGAATCATAAGTTCTAAAACTTTCTGAATAGGCCTTTATAATTGCTTCTATTTCCTTTATTGTTTTCTCAATCACCAGTGGATATATCATTTTCATATTTACCCAGTGCTTTAATTTCTAAGCAGTACATTCAGATCCCATGGGTCAGTATGACTTTATATACATGAAAAAAATATGGGGCTTTGGTGCTTGGACCAGATATTAATTCAGAGATGGAATCCCAAAAGCATCTGCTCTTTTTGTTAGGTTAACAGTTTCTGAATGCTAAAGATTCCCTTACAATGTAAAAGCACGAAGGAGTACTGTCAAAGGATAACACAAATCTTTGTGCTGTACGTTTCTTGGGAAATCAATGTTGGATTGAAATATCAATTTCCCAAATCTATCAGAAAACAGCAACTCCTTTCTAGGACATCATTTTTTATCAGAGAAAAAACAGTCCGACTTGAAAGTAGAATTCAATTCAAAATCCTGCTGAAAAGAAATCATCACTGTTCAGAAGAATACAGAAAAGTAAGTACTGATGAGAAATTTTCCTTACCAATTATGCCTAATACAAGTACTGAGTGACCCTTTATTGTATTTCCAATAATGAAAGTTGCTTGCTTGGAACTAAAGTTGGCTTCTTTACAATTCAAGTCAGGACCTACACGCAAGTTACAAGACCCAGGTCTGAAAGCTGAAACAGCAACAGTTTGAAGAAGGGTAATGCTTGACAAATGGACGTTGTATTCCACCTACCTCTTACATCAGGTTTCTGAATGTACAGACAGACATCCCTTACCTGACGCTCACTTATTTATATTTACAGATTCTCTGAAATTAATGCCCAGTGTCTAGACAGATTCCTACCCCTGAAGTCTTTAGGAACTTGCATATTTTTAATGTAAGAAACAGAACAGCAGATCTATCTTCCAGTCAACCCCTTCTGCAAACATTTAGGCACTAACCTTCCACTCACTACACGGGCAAGTAAGCTCACCCTCTGGCTGTGGAAGGCTTTTCAAGGACAACTGGATCATAAAACCAATCTCCTTTTTGCATAACACCTTATAACACAACAATGAAATAGTTATTTAGAAAAGCAATACACTGGGAGAGCAACGTTTCACAACGTGTCTGGTAACTACATTCAACCTGCATGAGTTATACTGGAATTCATATATATACACCTCTGAGAATAATGAAAAGCACTTCACTGAGATTTAAAAGAGAGACTTGGTGAGAGACTGTCTTAAAATCACAGCTGTTAAAGTGTCCCAAGTCCCTCCTTACATTTTTACTTTCAGGATAAAGGCTGATGAGAAGAAACAGGCCTCAAAATTCAAAGATGTGACTTTCTTTGCTTTGTCTCAAACTACATCTAAGTCAAATACATTATTTTAAAGGTATTTCAGTATTATTGAGCTATATAGGACAGTTAATGAATAATCCAGTGCAGGCATTTTTGTGGCATTAGTTCCTGTGAAAGCAATTATTATGTCAAAGAAGATGCTGCCAATGCAGAAGCAAAAAGCACACTCATGAGTAGCACAGGGAGTCTGTAAGGGTATGCCTGACTTTATTCATCGGAAAGGTTCCATCTGCCTGTGTGCCTCACTTGCAGCAGCTGTGCTCTGCCAAATGATGCGGAGCAACAGCTAGTAAGTTCTGTGCTAAAAATGATCTTGCTCATTCACAGTCAACAGTCAAGTTCAATCAAAATAAACAGTTTTGAAATAACTCAGGACTTTAAAGATGAAAAATGCCCCGTACCACTTACATTCCTGATACATTGCAATTTCTAGACCATGCCTCATGTTCCTCAACATAATAGACTGTCACAATCCTGAAATACTGTATTTTCTCCTAGTAAGTACTTAGGGAAAATACATTGCATTTTGACATTAATATTTGAGTTTGGGCTGCACTAAGTGAGTAATATAAGGCTGTCGTCTTTAAATTTCTTTGGATGCAATGGATAGTCACTGGGAGCATGCAAAAGAGGTGGGAAGCTCTTATGTAACAAGGGGAAAAAAAAGAAGAAAAAAGAGCAATTGTCATACATTAATACATTAATAAATGCAATACATACAATACACTACATTGTGACTACAGCAGTGCTGTTTTGAGCCATTCTCCTGGAAAAGCTGTCATTTGGTTGAGGGTAACTAATGGAATTACTACAGCAGAAGACAGCACTGATGAAACAGAGGAGGTCTATAGAAGGAGAAAGTTCCCATAACAAATCCATCCACACAACAAGAATACTGCTCAGAAAAGACTCCTTGCACATGCAACCTCCACACAGTGATCATTTTAATTATTACAGAAAGGGAGGAGAGAAGGATTCAATACAGTAACAGCAACATGCTTTCTAGTATGGCAACCACGACTGGGCATCCAGGAACAGAAAACCAAAGTACACAGAGAATTGTAGTTCTCAAAACCTGCATCACAACATACCATTCTGCTTTCTTATAACAAAATAAAATCTAACACATCACAGAGATAATACGTAGTGGGAGGGTCCTGAAGATTCAGGGGCCAGATCAACAAATACTCATACAGACCTTATTTCCTTCATCCTTCAGCATACAACTGTGCAGAACAAGAGGTCAGTTTCCCAGTCAGTTCCTCATCACTAAAATCCCAGCAAGTTTCCAAACCTCTGAGTGCACTAGCAGGCCTTGCTCACAACTTTTGAGTTAGCACTGTTAGACGTTACAAGTTCTGTCTGGATAACCATGCTGCAGGCTAGCAACCCTACCACCACTTCAGCCTTATGCTTTACTGGTCTTGGAAGATCATGTCAGATAATCAGTTTAGCCTCTGCAGCACAGCTCAGCCATGACTTCAGCAGGACCTCAAAAATATCCACTACATAATTTTGACATCAAGTTTTCTTCAGCTCTTTGCTAGAAGAGTTCTAAGCTCTCTGCACAGCTCCAGGTTGGTGCACAAGACATGATGTCGTATTAATGTGTACAAAGCCCAGCTACACCTGGCCCATGATGGGTATTTAACTACAAACAGTCTGATGATAATTATCCATCAACACTACAACAAGGAGATGACACCTGGCCACTATTACCACAGGGCACTGAAGGGCACAGAGGAGAACAGGCTGGATAATCCCAAAGCAATCATGTGTGATGCTGGCCTGTCAGCTGGCAGACTGCCACAAAAGTCCACAGTACAGCTGCACCCACATCGTTAGCAGATGTTGATATGCCATGGTTTTTACCGCCTTCTAAGGGTAAAGGCTAGTGAAAATCAGTTTTCAGACCTATGATAACTGTATTGTGAGCTTTCCCATCCATTTTACTCATTTCCTCTTCATTTTGCTTAAGCCTGTCATCAAATGAAATAAAATTTAATGACAGAGCTTATATTTACTGCAATTCTCATCTTCTAATATGTTTAGCAGGGTATTGCAGCAAATTATAAACAGAAAAGTGAGAGGACACACAAGCAGTCAACAATGACTGAGGAATCTGGATAACTGTAAATTCTTACGGATTCCCTAATTCAGCTTTACCAACTGTCAGAAAGCAAGTGTGAAATTAAATCCAATTCACACATTATGCACAATTAGGTTAGATTAAAGACAATCTGTCATCCTAAACTGTGTAAGGCTTTGCTGGCTAGTAGTGAAACTTCAAAACTCTTTCATGCATCGTTTGGTATTTCATTTCACCCCTTATTTCTGAGGAGTATGACAGATGCAGCAGAAAATTTCTTGAACAGAATGAATAGTAATAATTATTTACTTTTCCTCCATCTGACTGCATTCTTAACTTACTCCTCTTGTGAATCAAGCACATGCAGCATCAACACAATAAATACTGGGTGCATACAAATGCCAAAATACGGTGCGTAGCCAGGGTCCATCTTAGCAAAACTCACAAGTAGTATTAAACTTTTGATGAGGTATGCAAGCTGACTGATTTTTAATCAAGATTTTCATACTTGTCTTTAACGTGGAGTTTTCCAACTCCTCACAAACATAAGTAAAGCTAGGGTAAAGAATGCAGTAAGCCAACGGGAAAGAACCTCAGTTAAGACTTTCTCTCTCAAATATTATTTAGAGTGACTGTCACATCTAAAGCATGACCCTGTCCACCAGACTGCTTACAATTTAGATTATATTCATTTGGCAGAAGATCAGAACAATTTGTTACCTTGAGGTGCGATGGCTGCAAAACATGTTTGTTCATCCTGCCAGTAACCTATAAAACAGAGAGTAAAACCTCTACAACTGTCAGCCTCATGGAGAAACAGCAGTGTTTTCCCCTGTTCTTCCCATCCAAGTGAAATTAAATTTGACCTTTCTCACTTGGTTAAATTGTATACAGAGCCTTAGAAAACCTCTACTTAACTGCTTAACTTTCTCTACTCAGAAACTGTAAAGCAGAAACTCCACTCAGGAAACATGGGAAAGAGATATAAATAGGAAATTAACTAATCCATTTTTAAAGGGTGACTGAGTTCACCAGAAAGAGCCGTTAATCAAGCAGGCCCTCCAGTACAGAAATGTTTGTGCAACAGGACCAGTGCATTGCACAAAAATTTGCACTTTTTTTCTGGTTATGGCTACTCGGTGTTCATTATTCACTTCCAGTTAAGTTCTCCTTATTCTCTATATTCTTTATTGTACAGTAGCACCAAGCTGCTCAATCAACAGGGCCATGCACAGCAGGCACCACGGAAAGTGGTTACTGTCTGAAAGACACAGATAAAAGATACAAGGGACAGTGATGTGACAGACATATTCATTTTCATTATCCATTACATGAAGAAGGATTATTTTGTAATTAAAATGCACAAATGGACACTGCACAGTTGACTTGAGCTAATTTAAATGCACATCAGTGATGATAACTGTAGAAAAAGTGTGGTCTCATTATCCTTCTACAACTTGGCTGTACATTTCCACCTTCCTTCCCTCCCTTTGTCTAAATCAATGCTCTGACTCTGCTCGCCTTGCAGCCACGCACATGACAGGAGTGGCCCACAAGCAGTGCTACAAAGGCAGCACCAAAGGTGAAGCAGGGGTGATGCTCCCATCCTTTCACCAGTGGTTTGCGTGTACCTAAGCTTAGAGGGTTCACAAATCACACACCCAGTTACACACTGCCACCACCCAGCTATTTACCTCAGTAGGTTTTATTTAAAACAGGAATAGCATCACAACTATTTCCTTTCCCACAATCAATGTGTCCATTTAGACCAATTCACAGTATGGGTGTCACTTTTTACCTTTTAAATGTCAGACACAATACAGGTACATATTTAAGGGCTTTCACAAGCCAGGCCATTTTCCTGAAGCAGAGCTTTAGTGACAAACAGCTTGTCACATCTATGTTGCTAGTCAATTGGTTTAACTTTTTTGTCAGATCCTGACCTGCAGCGAACACCTCCCACCTCAGCTGGGCCACTACTTCCAATCTTAAAAGGAAATACTGCACTACATCCAGTGTTGCACTAATTAAAGTGTTTTCATGTTTAAACAAATGGGCAAGCGTTCCCGTATCATTATGCAGGCACGCAGCGCTGAGAGCCACAGCTTCAGGCTTGCCTGCACAGCCTCGGGATTACGATGTGGGTATTAACCTGGCTGTGGAGCCACTCTCATACACGTACAGCAACAGCGGCTGTGCACAGCCAGCCAGGAGCAGAGTCGTGTCCCTCATTTCTTGGGAATAAACAGAAGCACAGGGTGGGTCAGGGAAATACAAAATAAGCTAAAGGTACTTGAAAATCTGAAGCCTGTTTTTCAAAATGAAATCAGATTTGTTTATAAAGTAATATGTTTTCTGAAAGTACCTGAGTTTCCATGCCTGTTCTTGGAATTTAACATCAGACCAGAAACCAGCAATTCTTTTGGTATTTACTAAATGCTTCAAAAGCACTTGTAGACATAATGCATCTATTACTATGAATACATATTACACTTGCGAAGGCCAAATACTTCTTGTATAACAGTTCCATTGCTATATTCAATCCACTCATCTAAAAACAAAATCAACCCCCAAAACCATTAATATTTCCCTAAGGCTCCCTGTCACAATCCTATCCAAACAGAATGTACTTACATACTATACTGTTTGTGGCATCATACACACACACAAGGCCTCTGAAGATTTCAAAGCACATCTAAATAAAATCTCCAGAATAAATGTATAAAATGGAATTGTAAAGAAGCTCTAATTAGCTTGGTTAAGGTTGGCGGGCCATGAAAAATACTCAAACCAAAGGAGGAAATAAGTTTAGTTATCACAAACTGGCAAGCTCATCATAAAGCACTAAAACTTAATGCATCCATTTTGTAAATATACCAGGTTCCTTTGCCTCAAGAAGGTAATTTAGACATACACCTAAGTCGCCTATAGCAAAATGACAGCCAAGACAATCAGAGGAGAATAGAAAGCTTTCTGGTCTTATTTTGATGTCAGATGGCATGTTTAAAGATGCATTAAGTCAGGCAATGCATTGAATTATAATGTATTTTCAGACTAAAAATGAATTCCCAATTTTTATTTTCCTTCTACTGTAACATCATAACTGATACATGATGAAATACTAGGAGATAAATGGAGATTATAAAAAGTAATTACACATCTCACTGCGAACCATTTACTGTTTAATCATTTGAGGGAATCTTAATATATTGTACGCATAGTAATACTGCCAAGATGCAGAAGACAGGTAAAACTTCTACTGTGCAGTTCCAATTTTTTTTTCCTGTATCAAGGTCTAACATCTTAGTAACTCCTGTTCTCTCTCTTTCTACCTTCACTGGACAGCCTTAAACCTTGCAAAGGATCACTCCCTCCAAGTACTAGATCCATGCAGCTTACTACTAGCCTTCCTGTTCTTAAATCCTCAGGAAAACCATCTACTCTACACTAATGAGGATTTTATTCTCTGAGCAACAAAAAAAGCAGTTGCCAAGCGACAAGAATGTGATCAACAACCTGTAACATCTTCACACACACACAAACTGAAGGTGCTGTCACAGCTTGTCTCCTTCAGGCAGATGAGACTGCACTATTCTTATTTAGTGCACTAGGTCCTAATGGTGTCCCTTCTTCTTCATTTGCCTATTCAGTGCACGCTAAACATCGTTTATGACTGAGCTCTGTAACTTAAGACTGCTTTACAGTTCTTCTATTTTCAGTCCTTTAAACCACATCAATGAAATTTTAAAAAGGAGGGAAACATTTGTAATACTTCATTCATATTAATGCATGTCCCCGGCTGCATGTGGAAAGACAATCAGAAAAGATTAAGATTAATAAGCACTGAGAAACTGAAGTCAAACGGGAACAGAAAAGCTGGCTACATACTTTCTATCAAGTCTAAGTTAGAAAATGTCAGCACAAATGAGACAGACTGGCTACGGCCCAGCTGATACTGAATTCGTATCAACATGGAGGAGGGGCTGACCAGTGGGAAAATAAGACTATGGGCAGGAGGAGAAGAGAACCTTCCCAGCAATTTAAAGAGCAGAGGTGCACGAGGTTTTTTTTTTACTGGAAGGACCTAGTGTGCTTACTGACATAGCTATGCCCAAACTGTAACCGATTCCATAAATAAAACCAAAAGGAATCCGTCTTTTTGCCAAGCCACAACACCCAGTCCATCTCTCACCCAGTATCATCTTTGCGATGTGGCGCATTACCAAAAATGCCAAGGAGAACTGAAAGCCACGTGAAATGCTCCCCTGAAACAACTCTCAAGAGGGAAACATTTTTTGGGGAGAAAACACATCTCAGGAAATGGGGAGACAGTGACCTGCACCAGAGACCACAATAAACCTATGCAGTTGTCATTATTCATTCAAACTAAAAACACCTTGGAGAATATGTATATAATCCAGACACATATTCTTTCATGTCCAACAAACATCTAAGCAGTACACAGCAATAAACAAGATGTTTCTGTAAAAAAAAATAAATAAAATTCTCAGCTAAGCAGATGCAGCCTAAATTTCTAAAGGAGAATCTTCTTCTCATGGATAGTACAAAGAAAACTCATGAAAATTCAAGACTGTAAGATACAGATAACTATAAAACTGAAATGCTACAGAAGGCAACACAATTAGAGAAGCAATGTCAGTCATTTTGTTAAGGCACATCACAAATCGTATAAGATGAAAATGCAAAACACTGTTAGCATGAGCAGAAATTTAATATTCTACCATTATATCAACAAGAATGATATCAATAAAATGCCCAGTTCTGAGCACTGGCAGTCTTCAATGCTGAACTTTTTACCTACCTGGAACCAAGGTACTCCACAGTAAGGCTTTTATAATTTCACCACATTTCAAAAATAGAGACTCATTTAAGAAACTTCTGTAATTCTAATGTTCCATGGGACTACTCCTATAAAGGCCCAAGTAGTTTATACCATAATGAAACACCTTAAAAAAAAAAAAGTGTGGTGGAAGGAGAGTGAGGCTGAGGATTTTTTTTGTCTCTACAATTACAGCACACTCCTGGGATGTACATACAGGCAGGGCTCCACTGTCCCAGGCTGAAGACGGGCAGGTTTCCCCGCTCTTCCTCCACCTCTGAGCGGTAACATTACTGGAATACTGAGACAGAGAGGCACCTACTGCTCTTCACAGGTTTAAGAGACCGGTTGTGCTCCCCCAAAGCCACTTAGTCCAAATTACTTGGCTCATTAGAAAACAAGAGTGTCAAATCCTAATTTAAATCCATGTCACTCCTTTCAGTTATGTTAAATTATCGTAAGATGAAAACTGCAAGAACTATCAATGCTCCAACCTCAAGAGAGAAGTCAATCATCAGGATGAATTAGGAAAGAGCTTGACTTTGACACAGGTTTGACTTGTCAAAGAAAAGAAAACATACAAGTTCTGTTCTTTTTGCTTTCTCTGAAGCTAATGGTAAAGGCCATGGTACAGAGTGAGACAGCCATGAGCTACTGAAAGGTCAGCCTCTGCTTTGGCAATGCCCATGGCCCCCAGAAAAAATTCCTCCTCTCTCCCCTCCAACAAGGACAACCAAAACAAAGTTTGAACTGAGTGTCCTAACATGACATTGAGGGAACGACAGACTATTGTAACTAATGACACACAGTCCGCATCTGCACAAGTCTGATTACTAAGCAACAAACAACAGCTGAAACAATCTTCATATATAATCTCCATATATAATTTTCAATGTACATACCCTTAAAGGACAGAATGTAAGTCCCCAGATTAATGATAAATCACAATAAATGATCTCTTTTCTCCTATTCCTCTAGATGAATATCTGTTATAAGTTCAGTTATCCAGAAAATTATGCTCAGAGGCTTCTGTAGTTCAGGTCTGCAGAGCTGCAGAAGTTCCTGCAGAGTAACTCCCACTTCTGAAGAAATGTTCTGCAGAATATCAACCTCCAAAAAAAAAAAACCAACCAATAATCCTAGTCTTGACAGGATACATATCTTTAAAAAGCATAAACTACATCTACTCTGAGGCACCACTTAATAACCTAAACCAGTAGCCTGGACTTTGGAAGAAATCTGTTTCATCTCAGCTCATCTCTGGGCTCTGTAACTCCAGAACTGAATTTCTCACATTCAAAAATGCATTTTCAAGAATTGATTCTTCTGCTGCACACAACTATTACTTCTATGTGGATGCACATAATAAGAGCATGTACCAATAAAAATACCACCAGCACAGCAGCTGCATGCTTTAGAGGTAAGGCAAAGAGAAGGAACAAGAACAGTTTTAGAAGTGGTAGAGAATATAAATTAATTGTGCTACAGAACTCGGGGGATTCCTACCAGTAAATTTTATCACACTATGTCCCAGAGTTTTCAGATCTCCTTACAGTGTATGCATACTATAACCTTCTTTTTCAGCAGCCATAACGTAGGAAGCACTATGTGATTTTTGTCCTACTGCAGGTACCCAGTCCTTACTGGGTAAAACAGCTTATTTCCATGAAAAAAAAAAAAACAACCCTGTAAAATCTTCCCATAGTTCTGCCTCCTAGTGTCACTCAGGACATGGCAGGTATCTCCAATTTGAACCTCCCACACTCGCATGCTGTGTTACTTCAATACCCATAGTATACAGCCAAAAAAAGTTGTATGGAAACATGTCTCTAGACTTAGATTTGATGCATGTTAAATTTTGTCACTGAATTTTCAGTTTCCATTCTGTTTCATCTGAATTTTCCTATCCATCCTCGAAGACACAGTCTCAAAATGGTTTTATATAAAAAATACCAAGAATAAAAAAACTTTACATCCTATACTTATAATGAAGAAACAGAAATCTGATTTCTTAACATTTTTTTAAATATTAATAATGATGTGGCAGAGTTTAACTTTATTTCTCTTTACTACAAAACACTGAATAGCTAACATGAAAGCAGTTGAGGCTGTTTTAACACAACCTTTCAGAGCCTTCGTGCTTACAAAGCTTGTCACAACCTCATGGCTGTTACCCATTTGTTCTTTCAGAATTCAAAACAAGCTCCAAAACCAAGGTAACACAAACTCACATTTCTTTGTGTATTGAGGCCTCTCCCAAGCATGCAACACAGCAAGTACAACTCAAACACTGTAGATTTGGGAAGGTGCCCCATAACATGCTTACCTGGAATACTGAAACAGAGCTACTGGATCATTTCTTTAAAACATAATTACACACAGAGACAGAACAAGGTCCAAAACGTGCATTCCCATTCCCCTTCAGAAAAAATACCATAAGACTTATGTAAATATGACAAGAAAATTTATCTCTGAGCAAGAAAAGCTCTGTTTTCTGAGACAGAATTTGCAATGGTTTCCTGGGTAGCTTGGGTGAGTGAGTTGCTTTTTTCAATTTAACATCTGCAAGACTGGAATAACTTTACTTACTTCATCGGGGTGTTAAAAGAATTAATTTGCTTGTGTTTGTGCCGTTACTTTGAAGATGAAAACTGCTATTTCAATGCTAAGTGTCACGTCACGTAAATAAGCAAAAACTAAATACTTGCACCAATCCAAAATAAGACAATCCTCTCCCCCATGCACAGACCAGCACAGGATCTGAAAGCACCATTCTTTCATCCCCTGGCATGTCTCCAAAGGAAACAGCATGCCTTTATCAGTCCTTACTGCCTCAAATCCTACTTGCTGCTCATTGATCCTGTGACATACATTTCACAGCTTGTAAGATGTGCTTACTACACTTGTAACAGAAATATTAACATTTAAAATAAGTTCTATTGATGAAGGTATATTGACACAAATCAAAGTTTAAATCAATCAGGCTTTTTTCCAGGTGTAGCTACTCTGAAGTCCCCTAATAAAAGCTTTCTTCTGTTTCAAAACACTCTTTCAAATCACAGTGATTTCATATACTCCATAAATCTTCCAAAGACAAAATGAAATACAACTCTGTGTACAGTTCTTTGTCCACATTTATTTCTAGTTTCTATACAAGGCAAAAGGGCCAAGAGCTTTGAAGACACCTTACTAAACCTGAAGAAGCAAGTGGCTTACACTTCCTTTTTATTCTGTAATACTTTGTTTGTCAGCCTTTTGTTTGCCTTCACACATACTTCCATCTCCAAATACTCACTCAGTTGCTCTTCGTCTCTACAAAGCCGATCTCTTCCTTCCTTTTCTCAGTCATAAATGAGGGAACAGAAATTACTCCATCACACAAGATATACTAATTACCCAAATACTGCTCTGCTCCTCTATCTGAGGCTTTAGCCAACAAGAATACATCACTGCATAAGATCTACAGTATTCAGGTAACATTAAGAAGTCAACATTTCTCACAGTGAGCAAACTGCATTGTGTATCACTCACTTTGTATATTCTTTTATAGTGCTGTTGTTTTTTCCTCTTCCTTTGCTAGTCCAGTAAACTGTCCTTACCCCAACTGTTTTGGGTTTGTGTGGCAAGGTTGGGGCGGGGGGGAGGTGGAAACTTCACCTAGGTCTGACAGAGCCAATACTAGCTGGCTCAAATACGGACCATCGCTGACCAATGCTGAGCGCCAATCAGTGATGGTCATAGTGCCTCTGTGATAACATATTTAAGGAGGAAAAAACCACCAAACCCAAACAGCTGCTTTTTGCCACCAGAGAAGGGAGTGAGAAGATGTAAGAAACTGCAGACACCAAGGTCAGTAGAGAGGGAGGAAGGTGCCAGAGCAGATTCCCCTGCAGACCGTGGAAAAGACCATGGTGAAGAAGTTGAAGGTTTTCCCCCTGTAGCCCACAGAAGATGACAGAGACCAGAGATTCTACCTGCAGCCCATGGTGGACCCCAAACTGGAGCAGGTGGAGACACATGAAGGGTGCTGTGACCTGGTGGGAACCCTGCATTGGAGCAAGCTCCAGGCAGGACCTGCAGCCTGTGGAGAGAGGAGCCCATGCCAAAGCAGGTTTTCTGGGGGTACTTGAGACTCCATGGGGTACCAGGCTGGAGCAGTCTGGGTCTGAAGGACTAAACCCTGTGGAAAAGACCCATGCTGAAGCAGTTCTCATGAAGAACTGAAGCACCCATGGGAAGGTCTCACGTTGGAGAAATTCATGGAGGACTGTCTCCCATCAGTAGGGCCCCACACTGGAGCATGGGAAGAGTGTGAGGAGTCCTCCCCTTGAGGAGGAAGGAGCAGCAGAGACAACGTGTAATGAACGGACCGCAACCCCCATTCCCCATCCCTCTGCGCTGCTCAGGGGGAGAAGGTAGAGGAATCAGGAATAAAGTTGAACCACAGAAGAAGGAAGGGGTGGGGGGCGATGTTTTAAGATTTTGTTCTATTTCTCATTATCTTACTCTGTTTTGATTGGGTAATAAATTAGATTAATTTTATTCTATGTTGAGTCTGTATTGCCCATTATGGTAATTGCTGAATGATCTCTCATGGTCCTTATCTCAACTGCTAAGCCTCTCACTATATATTCCCCCCTGTCCAGATGAGGAGAGGAGTGATAGAGGAACTTCGTTGGGCACCTGGCCTCGAGCCAGGGTTAAACCATCTCACCAACCCACAAGTTTTACCTTTTGCTCCTGTTTCTTCTCCCCGTCCCACCAGGAGGGGGAAGGATGGGGAGTGAGCAGCAGCATGGTCCTTAGCTGCCAGCTGGGGCTAAACTACAACATCTCATCTGTTCTGTTCCGTTCTGTTCTATTCTATAATAGAAGACATTCCAAAATAATCAAAGGAATCTGAATGAGAGCCATACAGAATAAAATTAAAGACCAAGGAGTCTACCCTGTACTGCAAGTGGTTTGGTTTTAATAATAAGAAACAAATGTGCAGAAATCTTACCTTAAACTTGAAAGCTTCCCTAAATACCAAATTTTCTTTCACAAAATAGTCCCACAGGCAAACAATAATAAAATACACCTGGAGAAAATATTGCTGCAAACATTTATTTTTATTTTTTCTAAACACAAGCATCATAAAAATACCAAACCTGTTTTATATATAGCTTTTAAAAATGCTGTGTTTTACATACAGTCTGATGTCACTTTTCAGACCACTTCCACAAAACATTTTTCCTGCCTGAATTTTATTTTCACACTTAGTTCTGCCTGTTTAAATGTTCATAGAATGAGAAACCAATCCTACCTGCACTCAGAAAACAAGTCTCCTCACAGTATTTTACAAATGGTATTTAAAAATACTCACCAGTTTGCCACCAGTGGTCCAAGACAGGTACCTTGAAGACCCTTTTTGACCATTCTAGTGTGTCCACATCACAGTGTTCACCAGCTACAAATAATGTTCTGAACCTTTAAATAAAAACAGAAAAATATGTATCTTTATCTGATTGGGAAAAGGAAAACAAGAGGACTAATTCAGTAAATATTTCTGGTTGGCTTCCCAGATAAAGAGAAAAGGGGAGGGAGGATCCTTACTCTTTGCATGCCTCTTCCTACTAACAAGTAGAATCATACCAGTATTAATTTGTGCTATTTAATACATCACGTAAAAGCAGCTTTCTTTTCTGAATGAAAAGACCATGGGAGCCCAGAGGCAACTGTGAGTCGAAGTAAAAAATAATTAAATGCTCTGTGTACAGGAATTAGGTAGATATACATTAGGCAAAACATGAGGCATAAACTAAAAAAAAATAAAGTAATCCAGCTAAATAATGCCAATTCAGCAGCCTTGGGTCCCTGATGGCAGTACTAGATTTGAGCTCATTTGACTGGAAGTTTTGGAGCCAGCTTTGGCAGGGAAGAGATGCAACACCTGGCAGTCCTGACAGATGCGATACGCATGTTTGTACCATTAAATCAGGTAATTCTATATAACTGGCTGTT
Organism: Porphyrio hochstetteri; assembly: GCA_020800305.1. NCBI lineage: Eukaryota > Metazoa > Chordata > Aves > Gruiformes > Rallidae > Porphyrio > Porphyrio hochstetteri. The sequence goes on from CM036905.1 coordinate 62,836,398, forward strand.
AAACCCACACACAGTCTTTAACTTCAGAATCTTTTATTGGAAGTTTAGTCACACTTTATCATCCTTCATTAAGCATTGTAAATTCACTTCATACCCTGTTTAGAATGATACAGTCCTCTGTGTCAGCAGCAGTTTCTTAAATATGACTGTCATTATTCAGAAGCCAGACATTACCCTACATTGCTGCTTTCTGCAGAGGTTTTGATCTCTCTAACACTTGCACTGTAACTTTATTCATGGCATAGTAGATTTTTTGCATTTATTTCCTAATGATTAATTTAAAACCCCAATAAACTGCATATACTGCAGCCTCATGTTCAGTACTGCATGCAATTCTGCACCCCACAATTTAAGAAGGGTGTTAAGGTCCTTGAATGCATCCAGACGATGGAAACAAAGCTGGTGCAAGGGATGTCCTATGAGGAGTGGCTAAGGACCCTGAGCTTGTCTAGTTTGGAAAGAAAGAGACAGAGGCAACCTCATTGCTCTCTACAGCTCACTGAGGCGGGGAAGAGGAGGTGTTGAGCTCTTTATCCTGGGATCCAGTGACAAGATGAGTGGGCATGGTTCAAAATTGTGTCATGGGAGGTTTTGACTGGACATCAGGAAGCATTTCACAGAATCATAGAATATCCTGACTTGGAAGGGACCCATAAGGATCATCAAGTCCAACTCCTGGCTCCACACAGGAGAGGACTTTATCCTCTTTACTGAGAGGTTGGTCAAACACTGGAACAGGTTTCCTAGAGAGGTGGTCAATTCCTCAAGCCTGTCAATGATTAAGAGGTAGTTAAGCAATGCCCTTAACAACATGCTGTAACAGTTGGTCAGCCCTGAAGTGGTCAGGCAGTTGGACTAGATGATTGTTGTATGCCCCTTCTTACTGAAATACAGATACTGATGACACCGGCCAGACACAGTGTCGTGGTTTTGCCCCAGGTGAGAGCAGCTGCTTGTTCTTTAAGAGGGAGTGTGAGGGGTTGGGGGGGAGTTGAGGGAGGGGGAAAGGGAAGGGTAAGAAAACCCAAGGAACCAAAACCTCGCGGGTTGAGATAAGGACAGTTTACTCGGATAGCAGAGAAATAGATATAATAATAACAACAACAGGAATTTATAGCAAAGTATATGAAACTGGTGCTACCCAATGCAGTTTCTCACTGAACCGCACAACTCAGGCCGTACACCTCAGAGCCGTCCCAAAACCGGATCATCCCCAAACCCGAGTGTCCTGGAGCTGCCTGCTCCTCCCCCCCACCAGCCCCCCTTTTATGATGAGCATGACATAACTGGCATAGAATACCCTCTTTGGCCACTTCGGGTCACCTGTCCTGGCTGTGCCCCCTCCCTTCCCATTAGCAGGGAAATATGAACAACTGAGCAGTCCCTGACTGCTTGGCAACAACTACAACATTCCTGTGTTATCAGCACCCCTCTCATCCCAACTCCCAAACAAACATTCCATCCACTGCTAGAAAAGAAATTAACTCTATCCTAGCCAAAACCAGGACACACAGTCACCTAGTAAGATGTTAAAGAGAAGAATCATTTACAATCTTGCCCTCACACATCCGTCAAAGAAATAAGCAATCCTCTTTGAGTAGAAACACACAACTGGAATTCAGGTTCATGATGTGCAGATGAAAATGAATGGCCAACTGAGATGAACTGCTGATTTGTATTCAACCCTTTGTCATTAGCATATACCTAGTTTTATAGCCTGTGTTGTGACAACATGGTTCCTATTTACAGCAACACATGGTTTTTAGCTTAGTTGCCTCTTATCCAAAAAATGTCTATGCTGAACTAGTTCTATAGGCTTCTTTTATAGTCCATAAAGAACAAGAGGCATCATTAGAGAATAATTCACCTTTAAGAGATGAAAACCAAAATGAAACAAAATCCAAGGCCTGAGAGCAACACTAAAACTTGACTAAGCTACAGTAAGGCGACTTTGTTAGAGTTACTGGTTTAAAAAAAGTGGCAAGAGACGCAGCTATTAACTTACTGTGTTGTAACTTGGAAGGGATATTTCTGCATCTCAGAAAAAAAACATCCGGAATGTCTGAAAGTTTTGGACATTCTTATTTTGCTACACATCTAAATATGTTCCTATTTAAGCAATATTTTGAAATAGAAATCATCTGTTTGGGAAATAAAATCAAAACCAGAAGGAAATTTAAGACACAACATTTCTGGATTCGTTTTACAGAGAAAATGCAATGGAAAACTGCACCTCCCTTCCCAGAAGGCTGGTGTGGCAATCCAGAACACTTCAGCCACATCAATGCCTGTCTGTCATCACCAGGTGCAATCCTGCACAAGGTATAACCTGAATTCTGAATGCAGAGCTGCCACACACATGCCCTGTTGCTACAGGCCAGAGGACTTGCTTCCCCTTCTGTAGTGTCCACAGAGTGGGCTTATACCTGCCCTCTCCCAAATCCTCCCTACTCAGCATATGACCAACAAAGACAGCACTTCCATTTTACCCAGACATGCAATTTAAAACCTCAAAGAGCTGAGGAAAGGTAAGTGGCAAATACAGATTCAGACTCCACATCAGAAGAACCCTGTCTACTAGCAAGTGAGTTTCCTTCCCTTCTTTCTTTGGAGTGAAAGCATGCAGGTATAGTCATGCTGCAAGTGACTAAACATTCCACAAACTGCCTGTCATACCAAGAGGAAGTGCAGAGATGCTCTACGAAGTACCACATCAATCCTCAAGGTTTCTGAGATGACAGAATGCCTAATTAAGATACTAAGCAAGCTCCATGTGGCCCAACATCAGATCCAAACACTCCTCCAAAACATCCCTTTGCTAGGATTGCAGCATGCTATACCACAGCCAGATCAATGTCAACAAGGTGTTTTTCACTTTAAGTCTCCACACAGTCCATTATGAAGGCCATGAACACAAGCTGCACTCATTTTGTAAAACCTAGAGACTCGTGACCAGAAAAAGAGAGAATTCTTAGATATGGTGGGCATGAAACAAATTTCACTTCAGAGGCATTTAAATTAGACAGAAAACCAAGAGTTCCATCTTTCCATGTTGATGAAATCCCAAAAGCAGTTTTGGAAAATATGAGGAAAATCACAGCAAGTAACTCAAGAGTGTCAGAAAGAAGAAAGAAATGCAGAGACCAGCCTGTCTGACCACAGAACTGGGAATACCCTCTTAGGAGGGAGAACAGAGATTGACCTGTCATCTAGGGACCACAGACATCCTATGACAAGGCTGCTCCAACAAAAAAGCCTACTTTGAATATTCATACCCCATTCCTCTCCAGAGGATAGGCACATCCACTTAGCATAAAAGGCACCTCTCACAGTGTAAAGACCAGTGACTCAGGTGCTATATAGATGTAGGGCAGAACAATATACAGAGAAAAGCTACATCTGGCAACAATGCAAGTAAAACATGGGATGAAACAACATGAAATGCAACAGGCCATGTACCCTAAAATTGAAAAGATTTTTTTTTCCACAACACTTGGCCTAGACATAAAAAAATCTGATTATTCTATTGTCTTTTAGATCAATTTACAGGTTCATAGTTATTATAGAGGAAAAGAAACTTTCACAAGCAAAAAATATTGGGAACTCTTATCACCAAGATATGGACCCCTGCACCAGCTAAATACAATCACCTGAGAATGGTCTTATCTATCAACTAAGTAGAAGTAACAATCACACAGGTAGCCATAAAAATAACTCTATTATATGAAAATCAACATAATGTCCATCTGGTTGCAAACTTATGAAAGTCAGAAGATCTTGAAAAATGTTACCATGCTGAATTTGAACATGCAGATGAAAGAGTTCAACTTCCTTAACTTCAGAACAGCATTTCAGCCAACCCTCCTTTCTGACACCCCAAGATGGCTCAGAGTGGCTCCTTTCTTGGAATAGCAGGCAGGGGATTCAAATGTATAAGCAGCTTTCATATCAAATAAACACAGTTTTCTGCACTCATAAATACCTAACATCATTTGTGTAAACTGCTTTCTGAGCATGCCCCTCACATTAGAGGATAACGATTATAATGAGCGTGACCCCAATCAGTATCTTGCACCTGAATGCTTTTTGTTGTAAAGCACAAGCCATTCCTGATAATTACAGTTAATAGCAAAGTGGAAGATGTAACACAGATAAAAAGTTTATGATAGGAAAAAAGATTTTATGAAAAAAAAAGTTAAGGCTCATGCTCAGGTGCAGGGGCACTCCTGTTAAGCACTGCTCAATTTACATTATATGGACTGTTCTGTAACTAGGTAGGTTACACACAACATTGCAACTATGATGTAAAAATTCAATTTATGAAATCTTTAACTTTACTGACTGCTGAAAAATTCTGTTATGTGCTCTTGTTTTAAAAAGAGGGCTATTAAAACTGCAAGAATTTAAAAGACTTGACTAAAAAGTTAAGACATCATGTTATCCCCTGAGCCAAAAGCAGAACTCCTCTCTCCTGAATTGCCAGATTTAATAATTAGCTCTAATAATTTGCAGGCTCAAGAGCAGCCTTATGTTGCAAGAGGGAGCGGGGATTAGCTCTTTGGGAAATTTACAGCACAAAACAATCAAAGAGGATACCAGAGCAAAGTGCTACAAGCCTAACAAAGTATTAGAACTATGATATTATTTTCTCCTATCAAACAATACAGCAAGAGAGGTGGCAATGGTTACAAAACATCTCACTCTGAAGAAATTTTAACAGCCACTTAAAACTTCAAAGCATGTCAGTGCCCCGGTATTGCAATCATCAATCACTGCAATGCAGTTAATGGGGAAGAAAGATTTAAAACTTCTCTGTTAAATGAACATGTCTTAAACTGAAAACCTGAAAACCTAAACTCCTAACATAAAATTCAGTGCAATCAAGCTCTTAGGCCCTATTCAAGAGTTCAGCACACTGAACTTAAGTATCACCTAATACAGAGTACAGATCAAGGTCCCTAATTGACCTGATGCAATGTAAATTGCTCTATCAGCATGTACATTTTGGTGTTGCTCCAAGCACAAAAGAAACCACATCTCCAAACCATTTCCCAAAGGTAGGAGTGTTCACACGGGTAATAATCTGAGCTGTAATTTTACAGACTAAAGGATCAGAGAAGTGTTTTTAATTCTGGAACACTTACACCGAGGGGGTGGGGGGTTTTGGCAAAGAAAAGTTCTATCTGCAACATGTCAAATAAGCTTTTTCTCCTGAAAAAGGCAGCAAGGAAGGTTTATCATTTTTAGTTTTTAACATAAACTGGAAATAAAGATCTCTTACTAATTCTTAATGCTCCTGAGACGACAGACACCTAAACAGGTAAAATAAATAAATAATATTTTCAGGTCTCTGATTTTTCTCCTTTCATGTGTTTCTTTGCTTTCCTCCCTGAACAGATTTTACCTGGGTCACAGAACAAAACCTCAGCTCAGCTCCTTCTCACAGTCTGAGGGAAGAGAGCTCCACAAAGACTCTCCATGAACACAGCTCAAAACTCTTAACAGGAATGGCCATACATGATCTAGAGCAGCACAGAGCAGGGAGTGGTGGACAGAACTCCATAAAGTACTTCAGTGTCCTAAATTCTGGAGCTTAATCACACATTCTCTAGCAGCCTTTGAGAGACATCAATTACATCAGAAAATATTTCATTCTAGCAGTTCTGAATTTGCTACTTTAATTTCACATTCTCCTATTCCTGTGCTATGAGATAAAAACAGGTGCTCCTAATCTACTTTATACTCATTATTTCTACATCATTATTTTTATGCAGTCTTATCTTTCTTTCCAAAGAAACTGCATTAATATCTGCTATCAGATGAACAAGCAAGAATCTGTAGGTTCTCCAAGACAGCCAAGTAGGCTATGGGACACTCACTGCAAATTACTACTTGTACGTTAAGCTAATCTGCTGAGTTGTTGCCACATTTCATGCAGAACTGTAAGTTGTCAATCATTTGGAAATTAGACCTAACCAGTTCAGAACAGTTAAGTCAATTAAAGGATGAGATGTGAATCCAAATATGAGAAGTTAATGGCTCAGCCTTACACAGTTACTGTGTCAAGCTGGAAACAGATTCTAAAAGCTGAAGAGAATATGCTCAGATACACGAGGGTCATAGAAGTTGGACACTCTCTGTTTTACAAACACAACAGGCAGCAACACAATCTGACAGCCTGCTTAGAAGCACTGCGTGTTATTAAAAGCCAGGTCTTAACATGGTCTAGCAGAATGTGGTTTATCCTACATTATTACAATGGCTTTTATCCTACATTATTACAAGTTACACACCTCTTTCACTGTTAAGCATGAGCCATGTTTAAGACATGGGTGACCTTTTGCGTCCAAGGCAAAAAAATTCAAGATTTGACTCCAATAGTCAACAAGGAATTTGAGGCATGCAAACTAGAGCCTTTGGAAATATCACATCACTGCAAAGGCCAGTGATGCCACCAACATCAGTTCTTAACAGAAATTTATTTAACTTACGTCATTTCAAAAGAACATGAGTCTGCTTGTAATTCAATTTACTCCTGTAAATCAAGTGCTTCCATGTATACTGGAAGTTTGCACTGCCTACCAACTCTGTACTTTATTGGTAATTGTCTTTTTTTAACAGGAATCTTAAAAAGTGACAAGCTTTTATCATTTTTTTTTTTTAACAGAAGTTTTCAGGAATGAAATGTACTGGGCTGGAAACCTCTTTCAGGACTGCACTGCTGGACATGTTTTGGAGTCTCAAAGTAAGGATACATCTTAGCCCAGGTAACAGAAAGATATCCCATGCCAAAGATTCTGCACCATATAACACAGAAGAAAGCATCACAGATCACGCAAATTATCTAAAAGACACACTAATTTCTGAAACAGACTGAATTCACTTGATCTCAGATGGAAAAGTCCATCCATGTAACATCCAAAAGCAAGGATATTCCTCAAGTGCAAATTTTAATCACCTAGTGGACCCCACTGTTACGCAACTGCACCTTAATGATAAAACGGACCTACACTATAACCAGATGGATGTTCATAGTGAAATCATCACAGGACAGACAGTCAAACTGCAGCACCCATCCAAATTCAGTAATATGCAGCACAGCGTCACACACAGAGCTGAGTAGTTGGGAGTGTCATGACTAGACCTAACAGTAAGATAATCCTAGCCTAACACAAAAAGAGAGGCATCCTGAGGACTGTCTTTCTTACTGCATTATACTGGTAGTTGGATAACAGCCACTGGACTTAATTCAATCCTATATAAAATACAAAGTCTTTTTCACTTATGGGTAAAAAAAGACTTTGCATTTTGTATAGTGCTGATATGAGACAAATCCAAGAGAATTCTAGGTATGAAATGCTGCACTAGAGGGTTTAGTAAAGAGAACTCTCATACCAGGGAATGACATGGCCCAAAGCTGAGTGAATTATGGGACAAGTAAATTTGCAGAAAAATGGAGAAGCTCATTAACTAAGCAGCAAATAGGAGTGATGAAATACCTCTTTACATCTGGGGCAACTGCTATCAGCATGGAGGCTCTTATCTCGAATTCTCATTTAGCCAGAAAATGTGACAACTTACAGAGCAGGTAAGCAGATTTTCCATTAAATGAATACTCTAAAGACAGACATTTTAGTCATTGCCTAAAAAATGCTGAGGAACAGCAATTAAATTTCTAACATCTGAATCACTTTGTTGTCAATAAATACAATAGGGTCTCAAATGAGCTTGTTTCCTATTTCAAGGAGGGGTAATGATTGATGATAGCACTCAAAAGAGATGGAAGAAAGCAATGATGAACTTGTAATGAACACCTCAGGAATAAATCCAGCTTCCTAATAAATAAAACTTTCCTGAGCAATTAAGAATGTGGAGATGTAATGAAGCTATATGACTCTGCATCCTTCCCTTATCTTTGGACAAGTGTGATAAAAGATGCCTTATGACTGATAACTGCCTATACAGTTTCACACAGTCATTGTTTGATGCTGAGCAAATTATTCAAGATTCAAGGTGGTCCAAACCACATGATTTTCATTTTTAGACTTTTTGCCACAAGATACAGAAACTTGGCCTGTAGAGGTACTAAACACTCCCAGATAAAAGTCAGTGTGAGAGGAGTTTATTAATATAATGCCAATAATGCATTTTAACCATACAATGCTAAGAACTCCTTAAGAGCAGTTTAGTGGCTCAAGCTGGATATTGAAAACTAATAGAAGACTTAGACCTTAATCTTTCTGTGCCTCAGCTTCCCATCTGCAAAACAGAGATAATACCACTCTCTCATCTCACGGGGGATTTGTGAGGATGAACTCAGTTATGATCGTGAAACGTGCTGATAGTATATAAACACCTTAAAAACAGTACAAGATAGCGAATAGCTCAGTCTTTGGAGCACATAACTATAAGCAGTAACTCAGCTATGGGGAGAATAACAAAACATTGACTAGGTGCTGACTGAACAAACTTTAAAGATCCTGTGCACTCAGTGAAATGAGAGGTCATGCAGGAAAACAGTACAGGATCACCTAATCCAAGACTCTATTACAGGTTATAAACACAGCGGAGTAAAATTAAGCTTGAGCAAGTAATCCTAACTCAGTAAGAGTGCTTAACCTTAGAGTCATAATCTAACAGCTTTCCTCTCCTCCAAATTATCAATATAAACTTACAAGCGAATACATGTGTATCAAAATTGTCAAGAATACATCTGAATCCTGCTACAGAGGTGGGCAAAGCCCCAGACACTCTGCTATTCTTAGTTCATTCAGCCTGTTTCTGTAAGAAATTGCTTCCAGTGTATCCTTAGTTCACCTTTTGAGAGAGTACTGCTTTCCCAAGGCTGCCTCGGGGTCCTGCTGACGGATTGCTCTAATTGCAGTTGGTGAAGTAAAGAAGGCAGCTACTTCATGCTCTGCTAGCACACGGAAATAGGCACCAGCATCTGGCGTTCCCACAGGCTTCCCCTATGGAGAGAATAATTTAAAATGTCACAGGATAAAAATACTTCATAATTCCTTGACAGTTCAAGGCTTGAACACGTAACAGTAGTGGTAGCACAGCAACAGAAGTAATTTCAAGTAAGACTTTAAAGAAGGCTTAGTTAAAAATCATAGTACGGTAAGCATATTCACTTGTAGAAACAAATTCACAAGCTTTGGGCACAACCTCTCAAAGGAACACAACACATACTAGCTGCTACTTAGAGAAACAGGACAAATGGACATGAAAATTAAAAGACAGCCTCAGAAGTCTGTTATGACACTGGCAGCAGTCATGCCTTCCTCTACCCTTACTCTGAAGCAGCCTGTAAAACACCCTGAGCCCACTGAACTAAGAGTTTCTGGACACAGTGACAATTCTGGGAAAAAAATCCCACTTAGCTGTTTACAATTGTCTTCTTGGCGCCTTTGTGCTGCTACCCTACACGAAGACAGGAGAGAAGCCAAAGCCCCCTTTTCTGTTTTCGTGTGCTACCAGACTGCAGTCTGGCTCGTGGTGGGTTGTTTTCCTTAAAAAAAACTAAACATTGTATTGAGCTAGGGGGCATAGTCAGGAGAATTATAAACAGGAGTAATCCGATGTGACAAATTGTCCAGCGGTAAGTAATGGCAAGAAAAAATAATCAAAAATACTTCTGTGTGCTGCTGCAAATATGAAAAGCAGTTGGTATGAGATCACTTAATCACTATCTTACTGTAGGTAATTACCAGAGTGTGTGAACTGCTCCATATGTGTTCTGAAATTATGAAGAGATGGAGTTGATATGGAATGAGCTGTAGCTCCACAGGTATTGCCATAATCTTTTCGTGAGACAGGCCACACATGGATGATCAATTTTGCCAGAGCACCAAGTTAGGAGACACACAGACTTTTCACACTGCACACACAGCTCTGTCAATGCTTTACGCAAGGAGCCGCAAACACAGAGAAAGTTTCACTGATGAAATGTCATTGTCTTTACAGCAGCTCACCAGCCACAGGACAAATTCATACCTACAACATCCTTGTAGAAATGCAAATCTGGAATGTATAGATTAACGGCTCCAGTGGGGAAAAAACCAGCACATGACACTCTTACTGCTACTTTCCATTTCACCAAGATGCAAAAGCAACGCAGGCATCTGAATGCCTTGAAGAGTGTACTAAATCCACTGCTTTCATTCTGATAATGGGGCACCAGTAACAGGAAATCCCTTCATGAAAACACGCTGATCAAGTTATGCCCCATCCCGACAGTAAAAGCAGCATGCTGGCTGCCGTGGGGGCTCACAGGAATTCATCCCCTTCCCTCTCTCCCACCCACCCACCCTCCCCACTGCAACCTCCACCACGCGTACTCTGCATCCAGCTGTGCCTGAACACTGGCAAGGGAGCTGATGAACCATTTCCCAGATTTAAAGCACACGGGATGCCTGAGATCAGATACATACCATTGGCTGTGCAGCCCTACCATGAGATACTGCTGGTGAGAGGAGGGAGGGCTGCAGAAGAGGATCCTTTGTCAAGGAGAGGCAGTGAGAAGCAAATGGAGAGAAAACACACAAAAAACCAGTCCCCAGCCAAAGTAGCAGGGAAGAGTATAATCAATGCCAAAAGCTCTTTTTGCTATTAGCCTATCCTAAATTACCAAAAAGAAATGCAAAAAAAGTTGTTTGCTTGCTGAAAAAATTGAGTTATAACCTTTTTTCTGTTGCGTAACACACAGCTGCCAAAGAAAAATCTTTCACCAGGCTGCCTTTGAGCATTCACATTGCACACTTCTTCATCACAACTTTCATGTACTCATCCAGGTGCTCATCCACATCTGCTCAACGAACCTACTGATTTGAGTTCATGTCATCTCCCTGCAATGTTCACTATACCTGCAGATCTGCCACCATCTGCTTAGGAGTTCAAGCCCACATCACTAAAACCCACAGACAGATACTCTCAGACTGAAAAAACTCTATTTCCATAAACTTCTCATTAATTATGTAACTCAACTAGCACCCTTTGTAACCATCTTGGACAGCACCAAACCTAACTGTGGATCAATCTGAAATTGGTTAGCCTGCCAGTAATATTATTGGCTGCTATTTTTAACCACATGGAAACATCCAGAGCCTATAAAAGGGCTGTGTCTGTCCCCAAGCACACCCACTCCCCTCCAGGGGCTTTAGCTGCTGATGCTCAATGCCAGGTTTGCCACGGTGCAGCTGTGCAACCTTGGCTCAGACCACTGGGAAAACCACAGAGTTATGAGAAGAGCTGAAAGGAGCTTCCCCTTGCTTGAGAGGTGACTGGCATTTATCCTTTCGCCCTCAGTCCTTGCCTGAACTACATCACAGCCATGCCTGTGCCTCACACCACCAGGAATCTTGAGCCTGAGCCTTAGAGCGTCTTCAACCCAAGCAGCTAAACCTTCAAGAGTGGATGGGTAGGCATGCAGGGCTCTGACAGGTTGATATTTATATGTCACAGGTAAGCTACAATAGCTTTGGTTTGGAGAAGTACCGTACTCAGACCTAGGAGAAAAGCCTATAACACAACTAGCAAGAGGAAAGGAACAGAAAGTTCCCCTGACAGCTGATAGGAAATAATACCCAAAGAATAAGGCAACACTTAAAATATTTCTTTAGGAAAAAAAAGTCTTGCCCAGCTGTAAAGCATTCTTACTGATTCTGAAGAAAATCTCCCCCAGTGCCTTGGCAGCTCTTCACGGTTTAGCAAACGCATAAACAAAACCTGACATAAGCAAAACAAATCTGAGACAGTGCAAATTAATTTTAGAACAATAAATAAAATGGCCAAAGAGAGTTCTCATTTATCATACTACAAATTTAAGAAACACTGCAAGATGCCATGAGAGGCTTATTATCCCATGCAATTTTGATTTTTACAAGGTTACCAATACAAACAATAAAGCACAGGGTAATTCAATTCAGAATATACTGACAGATTGCTGAGTCAACTGGGGACTGTGAGCAAATGAGATGTTTCCACTGGATTTCTGCAGCTGAAGACTTGTTGCTATCCAGTGTTTACATCAATATTGGAGAGGAAAAATTATTTTAAAGGAAACTGGCCGTGGTATTTGTGGTTGGCAGGAACTGAAAGTATCGTAAACAGGAACAAGGCAATCAGAAAGAGAATGATCTGCCTCACCTAATTCAAAAGAGAAAAGTAGAAATAGACACTTCTTGTATCACTTAGGAGGATTCAAATAGAAAATACCTTCTTTTAATAACCTACCAAGAGACTCTGAGACAGACAGACAGATAGGAACATCTTTCTGGAAGTACCTAGATATAGCATGTAATTTATCAGATGTCTACCAGCTGAGCAGACATCCTCAGGCAGAATGTGTTGATGGATAATACATGATTATGAAAGAAGATTCATAGTCCAGCAGCAAGAACGATCAAGGGGATAGAAAAGTTCTTCTATGGAGAAAGTCATAAGACTGAACAGGATAAATTACTTGAGGGGAAAAACGTGTAACAGGAGCTATAATAAAATAACCAACACCACATCAGTAACAGCTCAGCAAATTCCTTTCTGTCTGACTCCTAACAGCAAGCAGCTCTTCAATTAAGATAAATTCATTCAAAGTTATGAGAAGGAAATTCCCTCTCCAAATGTTATGCATCGTCACTAAAACTTGCTGACACCAAAGCACACAAAGAATCCCAACCCATCAGGATTCAAAAGAATATGTTCATAGAGGCATTGGTCTTTCTGCCACTGGCCCTGCTTCCCAACATCCCCTAAGGACTTGAGATGATATGTCCCACTGAATTCGCTCTCCAAATACAGTCAGTAATAGACAATGGCAGAAAGATCTGGGGTGGCCAGCAGGGACAGGGAGGTGATTGTCCCTCTCTACTCTGCCCTCGTGAGGCCCCATCTGGAGTACTGTGTCCAGATCTGGGGCCCCCAATACAAGAAGGATGTGGAACTGTTGGAGAGGGTTCAGAGGAGGGCCACGAAGATGATTAGAGGGCTGGAGCACCTCCCCTATGAAGAGAGGCTGGGGGAGCTGGGCTTGTTCAGCCTGGAGAAGAGAAGGCTGCAGGGGGACCTCATTGCAGCCTTCCAGTACCTGAAGGGAACATATAAACACGAGGGGGTTCAACTTTTTTAAAGGGTAGACAATGGCAGGACAAGGGGGAATGGATTAAAACTAAAGGAAGGAAGGTTTAGATTAGATATTAGGGGGAAGATTTTTACAGAAAGAGTGGTGAGGTGCTGGAACAGGCTGCCCAGAGAGGGGGTGGATGCCCTGTCCCTGGAAGTGTTCAAGGCCAGGTTGGATGGGGCCCTGGGCAACCTAGTGTAGATCCAGGCCTGAGGTTGGTGGCCCTGCCTGTGGCAGGGGGGTTGGAGCTCTATGATCCTTGGGGTCCCTTGCAACCCATGCCGTTCTAGGATCACTAAACTGGTGAAATCCAGAGGCAGTGCTTGCCTGGTAAGATGATAACAGCTTACAGAAACTGCAGAAAGGCTGCGTGTCCCTAAGCTGCTAACAGCTGTGCCAAGTGAGAGTCATTTTAAACCTGTTGCTGCTGTTGTGTACCCTGCAGATCTGCTGCAAGAGCGGGGACTGGAAGGACCCCAGTGAGCACTGTGAGGAAGGCTCCACATGCACAGCAGTGTCTCACTACAGCTCTGTGTGCAACAATAGCTCCTTTCTGTCCTAGGCTACTTAAATTAAGTCCTGGAAAGTGTGGGCATCCTCTTCCTTACCCTGCCTCCAATTCAAAGTCCCAAGCACTGCAACTACTATGCTGCCTTCTTCCTGACATCACAGGAGCACGGATAGTAGCTAGACCTTCTCTTCATGCTGTGATCCCATTAACAAGAGCCACCCAGAGTGGGCTGTGAAACTTCAAGTAGTTTATTTATAGCTAAAGTTTGTCGTGCCTTGGAGAAAAACAATCAAGGACAGATGACTTAAAACAAAATACAACAACCTTGCTGTAGTCAAAAGAATTCGTTCGTGTTTTCGCATTCCTGACAATGGTGTTACAGCATGGAAAAACCTCAAGCATGTAGTTTCCATAGCAATTGTTAAAACAACAAGTTGTCACCTACTAAGTAATTTAAAAATAAACAAATCATTTTAAGAAGCGACAGTATGAAGTCAATCCATTTCGTATTCAATAGTGGTTATCCCCAGGCAAAGGGATAAGTTGTTCTTTCCTTGTACTTAAACAGCATACTGACACTCCCTAACCCAAAGCCCATCGTTAGGCAATCATTTAGGGAAAAAAAAAAAAAAAAAAAAAAAGGACTGCAAATTTAGGAATGTTCATGTTCATTGTTAAGACACATCTTCTCAGCAGAGGAAAAATTATACACTGTCCCTCTTTTGAAACATTCCTTTTCTCCCTCTGTGTACAGAAGTCTTCCTTTTCTTCCCATTTTTAATCCTCAAAAAGACAACACTGATGTCATGAACACGGTCTGAAGACTTGATTGGTGGCATCTCAGAGAGAAGAATGGAAAATGTACTATTACTGGTTATAATGTTCTCACCAAGAGCAAAAAAAAAAAAAAAAAAAAAAAATCACAAAGCAGACAAGTAGATCAACCAGGTATTAACTCAGATTTTTCTTTACTAGTCACTGTTAAAGAAGTAGGAATTTTACCCTTTTTATTTTCCACAGCCAACACACTATTAATTCAGAGGTACCTTTAAAATGTCAGTAAAGATCCTTAATCCCCACATATTCACATGGAGATAAAACTTCACTGTAAGATGACCATGTAAGAGACTGCTGAAGAAACACATCACTTTCCATTCCTTCTTGTCTCACTCTACACCTGCTAGAATGAAAACCTCTTTGTTGCAATATTTATTTTAGTGATTAACTTCATCAAATTCATGCAACAATGTTAATGCAGCCCAGTGTATCAGCAGTCAAAAATACCTACTATTAATTAGCATGGTGGTAATGAGTTCATCCCTTTGGAATGAAGAATCTAATTAACATCTATTAGGTGTTTAAACATTAATTAGACTACAGTAATTTATTACTAACGCTAGTACGATATTTGATTCTATAAATGTGCTTTTCTGCCACTGGATGAAGTTTTGCCCCTTGTTATTCAGAATATCAGAGAAGTCAACCACAGTGGTCCTCAGACTTAAAATACTATTAATTTAGTGGAAATCACTGGGTTATTTCCAAACTAGAAAATGCAACTCTTTTGTAACAGAATTAAATTTGAAAAAGATTAAAAAAAAAAAACCACAACCCCAAAGCAATTTCTATTTTTTTTAGTGAAAGTCATTTGTAACTGGAGTTCTCTGTTTAATTATTTGCAGAAATCCTGAAGTCCCTGAAGGCCCCCTCAAAACTGCATATCAAAACTGTACTGGGCATCTGGAAATGAAATAAAGGTGGAGACAGGGTTTCTAAACTACCATGCATTAGGTAAATTATAAAATCAGCCTAGGAAAAAAGCTCAATTTCTTCTCCAAATTTCAGCTGAACTCAAACATTAAGTGTCAATACACTCTGTTAACTTATTATGTGTTCACTGCCTCCAAAATTTCTTGATTAAGACCAAAGGAGCTTAAAAGGAAGACCTTATTATACGTAAAGTAGAATTCTGTAACACAAAAGAAAATCGAAGCAATACTTTTTGACTATTGGATAGAACAGGTGAATAAATCAACTGAAAACTGGATGATTAAATACACTGAAAAATGTAGAAAGTCATACATGAGGGGGTAAAAAGAGATCATCTCTACAGGCATATTTACACAGCATGCAGCCTTACTTTTATGAACACCTATCTGCATATGGGAATGTATCGCACACACTGACACTGCAAGGACAAGCTCTTAGTAGCATATGCTGAGATTTCTCACACAAACCAGTAAGAATTTCATCTACAAATTCCTTAGCGAAAACAATAATTTACTATATCACATACTGCAAAACCAGAAGTGATCCTGACTGGAGGATTATTATATACTGCAGAGTAACCATTGGCCTAAGAAGGGGCAGGCCTGTGCTGTGCACGTCTTTTAACTCTGCCCAGAAGGCCTATTCTGTGTAAGTAAAGCCAAATCAAATAATAAAGCAGAGATTTTTAGCTTGAGTGGAGACTATATACCAGAAAATTAACCCCACATATTGATCCATATTATCTAACACAAAACATGTCACCGGCTACGGGATCAGCAAAGAACAGATAGGATTTTCCCAGATTATATTTCTGCTTCATAAATCTTGAACATACTTATTAACTCATTACCTACACAAATAATTGAAGTTGCTGTGAAAGTAGATTCAAGATTGAAGTACAACATGTTAGTACCTAATTAAATACAGCTTACGGTGATGCCCACACTACCTTTCAAGCCTTCGTTTCCAGACAGCAGAACAAAGTCAAAATAAGTAACAAGGTTGGGGTTTTTTTGCTTAAGGGTACTGAATTTCCAAAGATTTCACAAGGTCTTTACATACTAAAAAGGTGCAATAGCAGAGACTGCTCCCACCTACCAGGAGAGGGATAAATGGAGTCCTCTACGATTTAAATGCAGCACACATTCCTCACTCTTCCACCTCAGGAAAAGGCAGGTGGAAAATGCACACTGAATACCTCTGTATGCAAACCCATGTATACTTCAGTTATTTTTAGAAAGCCACATCCGGTTTTTCGAGTTCACAGGGGTCTCTTCATCACAATGATGCAGAGACCAGAATTTCTCTTCTTGACAGGAAAAAACTATCTTTTTAGACAAAACAGAGAGAACAGTACAGTGATAGCTGTCTTTCATAAGCAGTTAACTGAGCCTACATGACTTAAATCAAGATATTAAAATCAACACCCAACTTATTTCGTGAACCTTTAGAGTTCTCACAGATTTATCCTTGCTTGTCCTACAGGAATGGATAACACACAGGAATGTGACAAGTATGACCTCTGAGACGAGCAAAAGCTATAGGAGAGCTGTACAGCATGTATTCATGCACTACAAAATGTTATAAATCTACCTCTGCATCTGGAGTTACTTGCAAGTTACGTGAACAAGCATATAGTGTTAGTTCTTCTGGACATTTTTATCCATCTATACAACTGTATATGTGTGTCATATATATATGTGTATATATATATGTATTTGAACATATGAATTGTGGGAAACTTACTCCCTTTTCCACATAAAGAACTATATAGTTCCTAAGGAATCCCTTCTGCAAGAGAGTCCACCTTTTGAGTTTAACACGTTCTTTTCCCTTATCTGTTCCTCTTGAATTCTGCTTTTTTTTTCTTTTCCTAGTCCTTTGCCCTACTGCTTTTAAACAAACTCCTTTCTCCTTTATTTTTTTTAACTGCTTGACTACTTTTCACTTGCAAAGTCCTAGAAATAACCTTGCTTCCCAGTGTCCTTCAGAACTTGTATGTGCACTAAGAACCAAGCGTCAGGCCTGCTTGATAGGCTCACCTTTGTCATTGACTCAAAAGCTTTCACAGGCTCCACAGTGAGCTGGTTTGTAAATTTATGGAAGCAAATGGATTTCATCAGATTACCACATCAGAGACTCTTTTCAAAAAGAGCTAAGCATAAGCAATACTCAAATGAATTGATAATTTTTATTGTCATAGTTGCACTGTAGATACCCTCTGCATCCTGTATGTCAGTAATGCATTCATTGAAGCTTTCATGCTCGACACTGACAGTAAGGAGGTCAGTAAACATTATCTGGACAGAAGGTAGATGGTGTTTCAAACTAAGAATAACAATTTTTTTTAGTTTTATCCAGCTGCTGCAGTCATTGGCTGGGAGCAATAAGGCATGTGTGCTTGTCTGTCTCAGACATTTAGGAAAAAAAACCCTTGTATTTGTTATCACTTTGTGGACTTTAATAAAAAATACTTGTTTTGCCAACCTGCTTTACTGAGAAATTATTTAAAAATCAATCCAATGCCTAGAAGCCAAAAAGCAAAGTTATTTGCCTCCAATCCTACAAATCACAAAATTATGTGGAAGAAAAACTTCCCGACAAAAGCTCGTTTTCTATGTCATAGAATAACTTAACACTTTCTAAAAACTTGCAGTCAAACTCCTGGTTGCCCCTTGCTCAGTATTATGGGAGGCTAAAGCAACAGTTGTCACTATGGAAAAAGAGTTTTTGAGCAACCTGGTCTTGTGGGAGGTGTCCTTGCCCATAGCAGGGGGATTGGAACAAGATCATATCTAAGGTCCCTTCCTATCCAAATCATTCTATTATTCTATGAATACGCCGCAGTGGGGTGACTCTCTCTTATGAAGTTTATGAATTGAACACTGAGCAGTTAAAGTATACTTCTAACTTCCAAAAACAGGATGCAGGAAGCACTAGTCAGTTCTGCAGTGTTTGATGCAGTGATACCCAACTACAACTGCTCATGCTTCTTCAGTATCCCTGGGATTCAGAAACATATTTACTCAAAATTCAGGCACCAGTACCAGCTACCCACCAAAAACATGTTGGTTCCTAACAACGAAGCCCATCCAACTTAACGGGTTGTGCAAATACTGAAGGATTGTTCTGATAACACTTGTTCCTGAAAACAGTAAGAATCTATTTCTGCTCTAGTATGGTCACCTTCATTTATATGGTGTATTAGCAGGAAGATGGAGAAAGTTTAACCATAATACACATTTCCTAATGCAGAACTTCTGCATATATGATGCTCTGTAAACCACTATGTTTCCCCCATGTCATGCTGATTCTGCTGCTCCACAAACACTGGATTCAGATCCTGCTCTAACAACTGCTGTATTCACACTGTCAAAGCTTGTTCCATATGCATTCACAAGTCCTCAGTATCCAGTACATTCACTAAACTTTCACAGTTCTTGTATGCTTTGCTGTGAGCTACTGTTAGATTTCCTTTAATGGTTTACACATTTCTAATTACCACTATAAATCAAAAGAGGTAATTGGCACACCACAATGGCAGAGCTAAAACAACTTCTGCCTCCAGAACTGCTGAAGAACAATTGCTAGATGGGCTTCACTCTGTACAGTGCTGGAGGAGCTGGGATATATCCAGAGTTCCTAATGTCGAATGAATGCAGGCAACCAAGTCTTGGCATGCTTAAGAGCTAACAGTGTTGACGCTTTTTATATAAAATGCCTTTTGTTATCACTGGTGGATACTGGATTCAGTCCCTGAAGAATAAAAAAGATGGTTCAAGCAACACTGTATCTTCACCATGAAGGTGGTGAGGCACTAAAACAGTTTGTGCTGAGGAGTTGGAATGAGATGATCTTTAAGGTACCTTCCAGCACAAACCATTCTACCATTCTATGACTCTTGCCTGGCAATTAGAGAATAAACAAGAACTTCTGAAAAAATAATTAAGTAAGGCAGCATGATTGCCTTTGTGAGCACCGAAGGTAGGATGTAGCAGGGCACTCCAACTGGACTAGTCTCCTCTCCACCTCACAGAGTTTAATCCCCAAGACCAAGCCTTGAATGCCATCTGAGTCTTGGCTTCACATGCCTTGAGTGGTAGTGGGAGGAAAGAAGAGACAAGTCTCCTTAATAATTCTGGCCTCAATCATAGAGCTCCTGGTTGCCTCCAACTCAGATCCAGAAAGAACCTGCCATCCCCATTCCTGCAAAACACAATGTCCTCTCCTAGATCCATAATAAAGGTAGTCTAATGGCCTGTGGCTGAAGCCTCAACAACACAGGTACACTCCACCACAGAGGTACGCTCCATTTTTAGGTCAGTTGTTTTGCTGAGCATCACCAGTCACACAGATGAAGCAGGCAGGTTTGAAAGATAATGCTGCAAGCTTTCCTTAAGAATTATGGTAATGGGAGATGGGAGAGTATCAACATTGAAGACATACACAAAATTTTAGTATTTATGGCATGAAGAATGGACAGGCATAAACAGAATCATTAGGATCATCAACAGGAGGAGATGCTGCCTTTTCAAGGGCTGGCTTTTTAGAATGGATCATACCTCATACAAAACTGTAGTATTCCCATGAAGGAGAGGCCCATAGCAAATGTAGGAATGACCAACAACCCAGCCTAAATCAGAAGCAGCCCACCACACCTAAAATGAAATAAAAACATAAATATAGTGGGGATTTTTTCAAGAGGAGTTCAAAAATATGTACATGACATTTAAACAGAATTACCTCACCAGGTTTGAGTCCATATACAGCTGACATTGTCCAGTTCAGCATAACTGCATAGCCACCTGTTGGTCTGACAACACCCTAAATGAGAAAATTTTAAGATTTAAAGTTGAAGGATGCAATGATATTCCTATCTTCAATAAAATTTGGGGGTTTTAGCAGCAATAGTCTTAAAATTGTCTAATTCCAATACTAGTCACTTAAGAAAAGGATCCATTCCAACAAGTGTATGTTTGTGCTAGCTTTTCCACTGAAGAAGTCATTTTGGAAAGCAAACAAACAAGTAAACAAACACACAATAAAACAAACATAAAAACAAAAGCCAAACCCTAAATGACAAAAGTATTCAGAACATAACTAACAAAGGCTAGAATTCTGTCATTAAAATCAGATATTCAAATAAGCAGTCAACATGTACTGACAAAAAAAAACTGAGATGAATGTTTACTTCACTCAAGTTGTGGCCATCTAATGCTAGACATGTTTTAAATTCATTGCCCAGTCTCTCTGTATCATCACTGGAAAAGAGGAAAACCTGTGGAGTAGCTGATCCCTAAAATAACGGGTGAGTTACTCCAGTAATAGGAAAAAAATTGAAGTATTTTGTGATATTTGTGTATTTAACATATATTTCATCATCTTCCAGTACACTGCCTCTAGAAGAAAGAGTTAAGTAAACTATGTCCTGATGACCTGAACTACAATTCAGGTGAAAGTCAACTGCCCAAATAACTGTCTATAGTGCAGACATTACAATACAGCTATCTCTCTGTACTAGGCACAGCACAGTCTCTCTATGGAGTTGACAGAATTAAATGGGCATTTTCAGGGCTTGTCCAAGAAATGACAGATTGTGAAGATACATTAACTCACTAAACTGGAAATTGCCACAGCAGAGAATGGTTAGTTAATACTTCATGGTTTTCAGAAAGCAGATCGCCTTTGTTAGACTCAGCTTCTAGCTTAGTCCCTACTCTGAGATTAATGTAAATTTTGTTATGAAGGTCATAAGTGAGTAATTTTACCTGCATGAACACTTAAAAATAAGTTCCTTAAATGGCTAAAAAAGTTATTTTATTCACTAAATTATTCATAGTAGCGTAGCGCTATCCGCACTAAGCAGGATCACCTAGAGCATATTGCACAGAATCGTGTCCAAGCAGGTTCTGAGTATCTCCAGAGAAGGAAACTCCACAACCTCTCTGGGCAGCCTGTCCCAGTGCTCTGTTGCCCTCAGAGTGAAGAGGTTTTTTCTCATATTCAGGTGGAACTTCCCCTGTTCCAGTTTGTGACTGTTGCCCCTTGTCCTGTCACTGAAGAGTCTCACCCCACCCTCCTGACATCCACCCTTTAGATATTTAGAAGCATTGATAAGATCCCCTCTCAATCCTCTCTTTTGCAGACCAAACAGACCCGGGTCTCTTAGCCGCTCTTCATAAGAGAGATGCTCCAGTCTCTTTGTAGCCCTCCGCTGGACTCTCCCCAGTAGTTCTTTGACTTCTTGAACTGGGGAGTCCTGAACTGGACATACTACTCCATACATGGTCTCACCATGGTAGAGGGGGAAGATAACCTCCCTCAACCTGCTGGCCATGTTGTTCTTAAGGCACCCAAGGATACCACTGGCCTTTCTGGTCATGAGGGCACACTGCTGTCTCAAGGAGAACTTGCTGTGCACCAGGACTCCCAGGTCCTTCCCTGCAGAGATGCTTCCCAGCAGGCCAACCCGTAACCTGTACTGGTGCCCTGGGGCACTTGCCTTTGTTGAATTTCATTTGGTTCCCCTCCACCAACTCTCAGTCAAGGAAAATACATGTTGTAACAAAGGGTCTGGTCTTGAACCTTTTGACAATTCAGTTCTTATGTGACTAGTATTGGAATTAGACAACCATTCAAGATGACAATTGAATGTGCCCATGTTTAAGGCAAAAGCAGAAGACATCTCAGTAAAACTGATGATTGTTTTTCCTTAGCTCCTCATAGATTTTGAACATTATAGTTCAGAACTGAACTTTATAGTTCATCATTAAATAATTTTCTAGTAGTAGTCTAAACATTGCCATATCCATGGATGTGTGATACTGTCTCTGATTTTGCACTGGTAAGACCACCACCAGAAAATAGTATTCAGCTTATCTTCTACACTTTGAAAGAGAATTGTTAAGTACCGAGCAAACACACAAGAGTTTGCTTTTAAAATAAGATCTTGTAAAAATAGACCATTAAGACTAATTGACATTTGAAAGCAAACATTTTCAAAGAATGCCCTATGTTAGTTTTCAATTAGTCAGTCCAAACTTGAATTTTCATGGGACTTAGGTTCTCAGAACTGTTCAGTAACACAGGCCTTCAGAACATGCTTAATTCCATTTAATCTTTAACGTTATTCATTACATCTTATCTGTGGGAAGATTAGCTAATATATAAATAATGAATAAGCAAAGACTATTCTGCAATAAATGCTATCACAGAAGTGATACATTAACTAATCTTGCCCCACTAAGTGACTATACTCTGCTTAACAGTTGAAACACATAAGATATTAATGGATAAAAGACACTCTGCTCGAAAGTTTATACAGTACAAACATTGTGAAATGAAGTTTATATTACTACTATTTAAATAAACAAATGTGATTTATTCCTAGACACTGAAAGCAGTGAAATGTGAATAAATGAGCTTAAACCATTTTTAGCAATGCATATGAGCTCTGGCAAACATTTTCAACCTTTTTAATTAAATATTTTCTCAAGTGGAACTGCAAATAGGTTGGTCACAGCCACTTAGGCTACAGATAGTCATTTACCTTGGGCAAGCCCGTTGTTCCAGATGTATACAGAATATAAAGTGGATGGTCTGCGGGAACTGGGACACATTTATAATGCTGTGCTTTTGCAAGCTCTTCTTCCCAGTCAAGATCACGACCTGGGGCAAGAGGAACAGGGCCCTGTCCATTGCAAAACAGAAAAATGTCAAAAGAAAAACAGATGGAAAAAATGAAAGTGGGTCAAAACACATGTACTATGCAATTTTCTGTACACTAATCTCTCCGCTGCGTTAGTTCTAGTTACTAGTTAAATCCTATGAATATAAAGTTTTTCCATAAAATTCAAAACCAAACTACAACAGATAACACCAGAAATTTGGCTTGTAAAAAAGAAAAGGCACATGCACCACATAACACACGTGAAAGTTAATGTAGAGGCTTAACAACTGTACACCCACCAAATTAGGTCGCTTGTAAATGAGAACTTTATCAGGTTGGCTCTGCGACCTTGCCAGTGCTCCTTCCAGGAGGGATATGTATTCAACCTTCCTTTTCGGTTCTACTCCAAAACTTGCTGTTACAATAAGTTTGGGCTAAAATAAAGAAATTAGATTGTTAATACATGCATTTGCACTATATTTTATGCAACCTAACAACAAGTTTTCCATTAAATTAATGGTGCTTAATATATAAAACCTATCTTCACATAATTAGAAACGGGTTAATATCAGTTTTCTAAGGAAATCAATCAAGCTTGTTGGATCTTGCTGTCCATGCATCTGTTTTTTGTTCAGGAGCACAGTAATAACTTCTGACACTCTTCATCATTTTCAAGCAAATTTGTGTAAGAAATCAACAGTATTAGGTTCTTCTAATTTGAATAATAATTAAAGAGAGAAAAAAAACCATCTCCATCTTAGCCCCTCCATTAAGGAAAAGTGGTATAATCATGGCAACAATTAGCTGTCCTGTTTAGCCTGCTTTCTAATTATCTGCCTGCAACCAATGGCAAATTGCAAAACCAGCTATAGTACTTTGCTGGCTCTTTTCCAGCCTGCAATTACATGGCATGGGAGGGAAAACAGAGGAAAGAGGTGGCAAACAAGAGATGACAGAAAACTAGAATTATAGGAAAATAATAAGCTAATAAAGGGAAGTAAAAGTCTTTCAAGTAATAATTGCAGGATTCAGAATGCAAAACCACTAAAAATCAGATTTTTGCAGTTCTGTGGTTTTCAGAATAATTTCTATTTCCAAATGTGTATTTTGCATCTTTGTCATTGAGTTAACCTCTGATTTTATGTAAGATTTCCTAAGTCAAGAAAGCTGTATACAAACTATTTTGACTTAGGTTCCAAGACCTGTATTTCTATTTCATGTGTTTCAGGAACTAGAAAGTAACACCAAAGAAACTATGCATTAGAACACATTTTAATTGGAGAAGAATGAGTCTTCAATCTCTTTGCTTTTGGAGTTTTAGAAGTATATTTATTTTATGCCCCTCAGTCTGATCAAGCTAGTTTACTAATTGTATACATTAGCATAAATCTCATTAAGCAGGCAGAAACCACAATGCCACAGTTAAGGCTGCATTAAACTCAGCACAGAAAACAGATTAAATTGTTTTCTTGTGCAATAACAAAACGTTTCCAGTCCAAATGTGTCACTCAGGAAAGTTTGCTAATTAGTTTGCATTCAAAATAAAGATTTCAAAGGAGCTTTAAAAATTTCAGCATTTGTCGTCTTTCAGGATGCACTGATTTTAATAAAAGATGATACAAGGCAGTTAAACTGAAAATTCATTTGGAGGTTACCTTGAAATTAGACTGTAATTAATGTCAGATATTAACACAGTTCTATTCACTTGTTAAGATGAAAGACTCTTGTCAACACCAGCTTTACAGTCATTCGTAAATGGTGCCACCTCTGATCATCAACTGCTTTGTATGCAGTAAGGAAGTTTAAAAATAATGAATACTAAATTGTTTAAGGTGATGTGTTTCCCAAGAGAGGGTTGCTACTTGGAAGTATTATTGATCGCTCAGTGCAAAGCAAAGGTCTATTACAGGTTTTAACTGTTTTCTAGTGTTTTACTTCTCTGCCTACTGACATTACTTCCTCTGCTTCTCTGCTCCCATATTGTTTTTACACAATCATTTCCCACCTCTTCTATGGCTCCATGCAGTCATGCACAATAAGATTAGATAGAGTTATGCCTGGCTTGAAGGAAAACCAGGAAAGTTCAAAGGTTTGCTGGAGAAGGAATGCCAGCAATAGTGAGCTACAGCGAACATGAAGAAGTAGAAATGAAATAACACAAGTCCCAATAGTACCAGACCAACAATTTTATTCTATTGTAAAGACACTTCCTACACATTCTTCTACCATCTCTAATAGCACACAAGGCAAAGTTTAGAAAAAAACAATATACGTTTTATTGGGCCAACTAATAAAGGTGCAAAAAGCCCAAACTGAAAACCAGCTACCTTTGGGGCACTAAATGCAGGAGTGTCATGAAGAGGTTTACAGAGAGATCCAGCACTCAAGCTCTCACTACTGAACACTCAAAGCTCTCTTCCCTTTGTGCCACAGCCACACATCTGATCACAAGCCTATATTCAAACTTACTGCACTTTTATTGTGCCTCCTTAAAAAAAGTGACAGGAACTTCAAAGAAACCCAGTGCTTATGCAGTCATTATACAGTTGTGCTGCACCTGCTGGTACTGCTCTGGCTTTGTGGCTAGATGGCCCATGTCAGACTGCCCATGTACATTTAGTTCTGTCAAATACTAAAGAGTGCTCTAATGACAGAGACCTGAATCACACCATATGAGTAGTTAAAAAGAAAAAGAAAAGATAGTGCTTTCTAATCTACAATATATACTCCAAAAATGAACAGTGCTTCAAGTGAAAAAAAGACCAGACTGCAAATATTATAAGGCAATTGTGCACCTCAAGTATCAGCAGCTGAGCTTGGCGCCTAAAAAGCCAAAAGGTGGGATCATCTTATGAGAAGTAGGGGTAACCATTCAGGCCCGTACTTGTGCCAGGAACTGTCTTATTCAGAATAAACAACTACAAAATACTAGCTCATTTTTTCAAGCAAACCTTATTAAAATCTCCAAATGTGGCAACTGTAAGTAGGTGAGGAATACAGAATTTCTGACCCCAATGGAAGAGAGTAACAGATAGTTTTGAGTAACTTGGGTGTCTCGTACATTTTGTACTTCAAAGAACTGTTGTTTACTTGCAAATCATAATACTACCTTAGTAACATATTTTCCAAAATCGCACATCTGAAAAACTCCGTTATTTGCATTTTATTTTGCAGGGTTTGTAGTTAAAATCTAAAAAGGCCTCTGGAACTGCATTTAATTCAAAAAAACATGAGATTTGGTTGTTGAAGGCATACCTGTACCAAACAGGCATATAAGCATATTGTTCTTACGTGTCCTGTATTTTCCTAGTTTAGTAACAAAGTGCTTAAACAGATGTCATGTTGTTTCTTCAAAATAAAGCTAGAGTCCTTCAAAAGCATCTATTGTTTAAATATTGCAAACTGTATATTCCCAGACTCAGGTGAAGAGAAAGATGGCAAGAAATGCCTGTTCTCATGCTTGTATCACTTCATCACGATTCACCACAGAACGTCTGTAACTGCCAATACCTGACAAGCGTAAAAATTATCAGCTGCAGGACTTTGAAGCATTCCCAGACCTACTTAAAATTCAAGATAAATTAAGGTAAGCTGGTAAAGTATGTGTACTTTTTCATAGTCACTAGAAAGTGCTTGTTATTGCTTTCACTTAGATCTTACAATAAAATGTGAAGTTTGACCTTTCTTCCACAAGAGCATCTCACAGCCAGCTTTCCATTCCACATCTTTAACTCCTTCTAATTAATCTCAACACTGTTAGGTCCCGTACCACAGCACCTAAACCAATTCACATAAAAGCCTAATAGAAAAGGTTAGGGTTTTTTGAGACTGCTTGAATTATCTTCAGAGTTGAGCAGGATAACATCTATCTATCTATCACAGCTACTTATACACATCTTATGATAATATCAAAAGCTTTACAGTATTGCAAAATTGGGGCATGTTTTGAAATTTTGGTTGAGGATGTACCTCTCCTCTCTTTACTTTCACTTTCATTATACATCAGATGGACCAGAAATAAAGAAAAAAGACAAAGTAAATTAGGATTTAATCCATGGCCTGCGGCTAGTAATTTTATAGCTAACCCTGCAAAAGCCTTGCTGTGTGACCTTGGGTAAATCACTTAAACTTTGTTTTCTTTTTAATGTGTGAAGCAAGGATTGTGGTTCCTGTGCTGTCTCATTTTGTTCCTCAGAGGAAATCCACTGGGATTAATTAGTTAATATTGGCAAAAGACTCTAAAAGTAAACATGCCAGGTGTTCCCTTTTGTAGCAACTTTCATTTTAAAAGTCTATTATTTTTTCTTCTACATTATTTTTCCCTAATCAAAAGCTTGTATGAGTTAAATTCTAAAGCTGGTTGAAAAAGCGAGGGAGTGGAAAAAGAAGTCAGGGAAAACTATGCACCTGTCATTTGTCTTCCCCCAGCTCTTCTTCACAATTCCAGCAAACCATTTCAGCTCTTTCATTAACTTCTTTGTGAAAACATCAAGAGGGAGGAAGGGGAATGCATTCAATTTTCTACTTACAAATATTTATAACATTCAAGCCTTGGGGATCTGAAAAGCGTAAAAATCTAAGTTCCAGAAATCCTGCAGACTTTAGCCTGCATGTTTTTGCTTACCCAACCAACATGATTCAGTGATAGATGGCTACCACAGCTGATCTGAATGATGCAGATGACTGAGCAAGCTGACAAAGACTTTGGTCTTGTTCACTGGTAGAAAATAAGAATGAAAACTTCCAGTGCAAACACTGTTAGCTGGTTTGAAACTAATCCACACACAGAATCACAGAATCATAGGGGTTGGAAGGGGCCTCCAGAAATCGAGTCCAATCCCCCTGCCAAAGCAGGTTCCCTTGGACAGCTTGCACAGGTAGGTGTCCAGACAGGTCTTGAATATCTCCAGAGAAGGAGACTGCACAACCCCCCTGGGCAGCCTGTCCCAGGGCTCTGTCACCCTCACTGTTTAAAAGTTCTTCCGCATGTTGGTGCGGAACTTCCTGTGCTCCAACTTAGAGCCACTGCCCCTTGTCCTGTCCCCACAGACCACTGAAAAGGGGCTGGCTATTTCCCCGTGTCCCACACTTGAGATATTTATAAACATTAATAAGATCCCCTCTCAGTCTTCTCTTCTCCAGGCTGAACAGCCCCAGTTCTTTCAGCCTTTCCTCGTAGGGGAGATGCTCCAGTGCTTTAATCACCTTCGTAGCCCTTCTCTGGACTCTCTCCAGGAGATCCCTGTCCCTTTTATACCAGGAAGCCCAGAACTGAACACAATACTCCAGGTGGGGCCTGACCAGGGCAGACACAAGCTGCATGTACATACCAGCTACTATGTAGGTTCTTAAAGCACTATTTGCATCTTCACTTACAAAGAGTTATGTAACGCTTCATAAACAAGCTCAACTACTGCCAAACACAGAAGCCTCTAAAGCATTCACTTTTATTAATTATGTTCTCTGCAGAGTCACTTATTTAAAACAGCTGGTTCCCTAGCTGCCTTGATTCATGTACACTTAGATGAAGTAGCTATAGAGCTGAAAAACGTACTTCTTAATATGTATAAACACCAAGTAAAGCAATGAAGCCATTTAGGGTTGGCAGCATTTTTTTCATACACTTTAGGAAAGTGCTGGGTGAAAAGCCAATTTTAAGGTGATGCTTTGTAGACAAAGATTGACAAATGGAAGAAGAGAGTGCTGTAAACACAGAACAGTGAGTTAAACTCAGGCATTTTTAAAACAGGTCAAAATTTCTATCTCAGTGTCTGCAGCTGAAGTATCACTCTCAGCACAGCCGTAGTACTTGGTTCACCTTTCAATGTTAGGTATCATAAACAAATTGAGACTGCACTCCACACAGAGAAACACTACCCTCTCTGGAAAAAGAAGGGTTGTGACATTGATTTCTGTGAATAACTAATGCACTGGTGTTTGTTGTTCCAAACAGGTATTACCTTTGCATGATCAATGCGAACAGAAAGCTCTTTAGATGCAAATCCACCGAAAATGAGGCTGTGGATGGCTCCTATTCTTGCACAAGCCAGCATACAGTACACTGTTTGTGGAATCATGGGCATGTAGATGACCACACGATCTCCTTTCTTCACACCATGTCTGACCAAGACATCAGCTAACTTGGAGACCTGTACTGACAAAACATTCACAAGACATTAAAAAGTTTTTCCAGATCTACTGTTGCCCCAGAAAAAGCAACTTTTGCACCACCAACAGACCCAGGACATTAAGGAGACAAGGCAACATGACAGAAAGAGTAGATGAACAATCCTATCCAGGCCAAATAAATTTAGGATGATTTCCTATTTGGAAAAAACACTGTCAGAATTTATGAGGTTTTATTGCAAAATGAGAATGGACTGAAGCTAATTACTTTATGCAAAAAAAAAAAAAAAAAATCAATAGCAATGTTTTGCAAAATTTTAAATGACACTCTAGCCATTCCTTCTTTTATCCAGATAATTGCTTATATTTTCCAACTTTAGCTTTTACAAATGGCTGTAACAGGGCATTTTATAACACAAATTTTGTCCTAATTAGATAATTTTGAAACAGAAATCAGTTAAACACAAAGCAATGTCAGCTATCTCTGTCACCAAGAGAAAATATTTATTACCTCAGTAGTGTATAGTAAGTATTCTGTCACAAAACTAGTGTTGAATATGACTTAGTACACCAGGACGGACATACTACACATAGTAAGTTATGTTAGAGTGAGCACTGGAGCCTGTGACAAGCACCGTGCACTTGTCCCTCCCTGCTTGTTCGAACACAGAAACCTGGCATCTTCTAAAAGAAAAGCAAATTATTAATTCCCCAAGAGCAACCCAATGAACTGAGCCCTCAAGGGTTTCTCAAGTTCCAGAGGCTGACAGTTGTGTAACATGCAGCAGCTAAACCTGTTCACCACCTTTAAAATTTTCAATGAGACACCACTGTGTAGAGGTTTATAAGTAAGAGTGATAAAACTGGATGTAACTGTGCACAAAACCTAGGCTAACAGGAGAAACCACACACTAGGAAGAAAAAAAGTAGAATAATAAGTTAATATGAAACAGGATGGAAATAGAACCATCCCAGGAAGTAGTGACCTGGAATACTTCACAAGCATGGTTACAAGGACAGGAGTTTTGCTTGTAATAGTTTTACATTAATGATAAGACTAAAAAGTTAAATTCTCTAGGAAGTTCTTGGGGTACCTGAAGACATATAAATCCAAGTTCAGGACAAAGGAGTTGCTCTGCCTTACAGGGAAATTATTCTTACCTATGCTTCTTTAAGGCTTCTGTAAGAGGTCACCATTCACTAGATAATACTACAATAACATAAGAAGTTTAAACATTATAATTTCTTTCACAATCAAAGTAATATGAATCTACTCATATGTGAATTCCTCACATCTTATTATTCCTTATTTATTCATTACATCACATAGATAAGCTTTCAAGTAACATTTAATCTTGTGAAAGACGTTTTTCTTCTTGTACTGTAGAGCTGGAGAGAAAGGAAAGGGGAGACAAACTCCTGATAGCAGCAGGAGGACATGTCCTGGAGAGTAGAAACTACCCAAGCTTCTGAAGCAGTAAGAGGTGTTTTCAGTGACCAAGCAAATAATGCATGTAATGGAAACAGCTTAGGCTAGTAATATGCATTGTATAACCAGGACAGGAGGGAAGGACCTCCTTTTTCACGGATGAGCTACTTGAGAGGGTAGATATTCTTTGAAATGTTTCACTTCCAATTCTATTATTCATCAAATTTGAGGTTTTTTCTATTTAAAGAGTTACATTATTCCAGCTTAGTATTTCAAATTCTAGTACCACTGTTACTTTCCAAGGTTTGTAGGCATTAGACTCTTTCTTCTATATTCGTATTCAAGGAAACTTGTGGCGATTACATCCAACCCTAGAAGCCTGATACACATACTGAAGGGGTTAATACAGCCTTAGCCACTGCTTCCCTCTTCAGTGGGAATGGGTGTTCAGACTTTCAGCAACCTGAGACAGTAAAATCCAGAAGCTCCAAGTGTATCTGACCTGTGTTTCCATCAACTGCCCAGCTCATCCACAATGAAACCATGCATATTTCTATAATGCTGCCTGAGGATTTAAGGAAATGGAAACACAGAAGCCCCAAGCAAGTATGCTTGAATTGGAAGGTAACAGAACAGCTTCCAATTTTTATAAACATTGTATAAATCTCTGCTGTTACTTTCAGACACAAGAGAGAATATGTTTATAAGGCAAAGTCATCACCATACCAAGCTTAAACTCACACAAACTAAGGTAGGTATATGCTTCATTTGAAACAGACATCTTATATGAAATGGTACTGATTATGAAAGTACCTTTAGTTCTAGACCTATTAATACCTATCAATGCTCTACAAAACTGACATGGGCTATCAAAACCCAACAAAAATCATGAAGGCCTGGATATGCATATTGCTAGAATTTACTGCCATACCACTGGTACTAACAGTCATTTCTAGGTAGGATTGGTGAAAAGTAATTCTAAGTAAGGATAACAACTCTGCTTCCAAAGGTAAATTCCTTTTCTATACTTCCTGCTGTGAACACATTAAAATCTGCAAACTCACTGTAACAGAGCTAACATCACCTTATCTCACAGAATGAGAAAACTAATCTTTATCTTTGCTGTTTGTGAGATTCTCAAGGAAAGCATATACAAAAAGGCTAGAGGCAATGAAAACAATTTTTAGCAGATAATTGTATATTCAATGTAAGTGTAGACAGTAGGCAATAAGTACTTAAACACAATGGATTATGATGATTATTATTATATAATTATTAAAGATTATCATGAAAAAGGCAATTGTTGCCTGCTAAAGGAAAAGAGGCATCATTTAAAGATTACAATTAGTAATTTTGTAATAGAAGACTCCCAGTGCCTGTACACAAGCTGTATCACTTTGGTACCTGTCTGTGGGAGGGAGACAGTGAAGAGATCTGCATGTACTTCAGTCATTTTTATTGAAGCCTGTCACGGGTGAATTGTACTTAAAGCAGAATATATGTAGCGTGCTGCAGACAGGGACCACAGGTCTTCCATTCAAACCCAGTAATCACTTGTCTGCACTTAACCTCCTCACCCCAGAGAGTTTAACGTCACCAAAGACAATAACCCAATACATTACATGGGTATCTATGATTTTCCTTGTGCCCTTTCCCTCATCCTTCTGATGGGCAGGGAGCAACTAACTACATAACACATAATAAAACAGTCTCTATCTGTACCTATTTGGAAGACTAAAGAACATCATAAAGCAGGTTTACATTGCCCTTAAGATTGATGTGGAAACCCTGAAACATCCAAGCAATCACTCTAAAAAGTAGGGGGGGGGAGGGGGGAGAAGACTGAGTAGTGACATCTCATTAAACTGTTAAAAGCCATGAAACCTCCCGCTCTGTTACAGTGTGCTGTCATTTACGGTTTACATTAAGACAGCATACTTTATCACTCAAGATTTTACAATTGCTGTTTTCCTACCAGCACACTGTTTCTCTGCTTTTCTTTAAGTTTAAGACTGCTCTATCACTTTAATATATTTGACACTTCAGTAATAAAATCACTTGAGACCAAGTGATATAATAAGAAACTCAAGTAGGCTTTCAGCTTTGAAGATCTGGGCTTAAATAACACTTCTATCAAATGCAAGCCCCCAGTGAGCATGGCTTTATTTTTACCCAGCCACCAAATAAATACTACACCTGTATTAACAGTTCAGATTTGGAGAAGTACTGCAGTTGTGGAATAAATCATGTGGCTGTCCCCAGTAGTTACAAAAATGAGTTTTCATCCACGCCAACAGAATTCTTCTTAGATACTAAAACCAGAAATTTCACTTCACATTCTCAAAAGAGGAATTTCAAACCTTCCTGGGTTGAACAATGACTGGGTCTCAGGAGTCCTTCAATGGAAGCTAAACACAAAAGGATTCTTCGCATACTGAGAGCTCCTAAAACACCCTGAAGTGCATCTCATGGTGTACAAAGAGCCATGTCACATACATCTTCTAAACCAAAGGTAGCAAGTCGCCTTATGCTCTTCAGCTTCTCCACTGTGTTATTTGTCCAAGACTACTAAAGAAAGTACTTTGTCCTGCTTTCCCCCACCCCTTGATCAGCCTCTTCACTCTTCTATTACTCTTAATTATTTTCCTAATGCTGCAAAAGCTTCTCCAGCAGATACACCACCCTGTTGCTAATGTCAAGCCTGCTGCCAAGTGGGAGAGGACTCGTACGTAGTGCCCCATTCATTTCAAGTGGGTGGAGACCATCTTCTTGAAAAGGTGGGACAAACATGTTACAGAAGCAGCATGGTGTGTGTGCACCCCTACCGCAAAGATCTTGAAGACTGTCACGTGAAGAGACAGCACTCTGCAGAGCCCACTGCTCACCCACAGGCATCCACACCCTTGGTCCCAGGACCAGCAGCCCTGGGACGCCACTGAGGGAAAAGCATGGCAATGGTGCTGCTCACAGCTCTACACCCACAACCCACAGATGACCCCCACAAGGTACATGCAGGACACAAACCCCTTGACCAGCTCTCTGTCACAGCAGGCAACAGCAACTGCAAAATCAGCAGTCCAGGTGCCACCCTGAGCGAGTGTGCACACACAGTGAGCGTGGGGCTGCGCTGAGGAGGTTTCTGGTATGATTAGGGCACTGCCTGCAGAGCTGAGGAAAGGCAGTATGAGTCTCTGCACTGACTGTGAGAGCTGCTGTGCGCTGAGAGACAATTCCCCAGGGGCCGTGAGCTGTAGCTCTGTAAGCTTCTCACAAGCTGTCAGAGACCACCTGCCCCATCCCAGCTCTGCCTGTGTGCCAGGCACAGTCCTGGCAACTGTATAAGCTGTGGACAAGGTGTGCCTGGGTGTGCCCCCCCACCCCCAGGCTCGTGCACAAAAGCCCAGCTACACTGTCTCTTCTTCTCCTCAAATGCAGTGCGTAAAGGACCTGCCCAGTAGTGGTAGTGGTGCTGCTACACTCTTCCACAATGAACAAGAAGAAATTACAAGTCAGCATCTTTCTCATAAAGTCAGACAGCTGCTGGAACTGTGGT
This sequence comes from Porphyrio hochstetteri, assembly GCA_020800305.1. Lineage (NCBI taxonomy): Eukaryota > Metazoa > Chordata > Aves > Gruiformes > Rallidae > Porphyrio > Porphyrio hochstetteri. The sequence goes on from CM036905.1 coordinate 62,870,579, forward strand.
TACTTGCAGTATTTTCTCCTCCCTTTCTTCATTTGCCAAGATGTTCTTTGGAAGAAGGAGAAGTTGGGAATCTTTGGGAAGGGCCCTTTTCATCCCTGGTTTGGGAGATCAGCTGTGGACTGTGCATCTCCGAGGAGGGAATGGGATGACAGGGTGATTCCATAATATCAGCATGGCATAGATTTAATGTTTGATCAGAAGTGATGCCATGACATTCACTTTGCAGAAAAGATGGGTTCCAGACAAGCATTTGCCTCGGAAGGAATTTCTGCTACTTGTGAGGGACGGCCCATAGCATTCTGCACAACTCCTACAGCGTCTAAACTAACCTAAAAACCCATTATTTGGACAACATCCATTAGGACTAGGGAGTGTAAGCAGGAAGCATTAGACAGATGAAGGGTGAGCACAGCACTTTCTAAAGGAATCCACCAAGGTCTCTGGGACAGCTACATTCATGTGATTTTGAAGTGAGCACTGAGACATTCGGTTCAGGGATGAAACTAAACTTATTCCAAAGTAAAACTCACAAACCACATACAGTGAAAATATCAGGAACCTCAGCAGTTAATTCAGCATGCCTTGGCTTCACTCATCTGCCCAAGCTGCACCAAATTATACAGTACTGCAGGCAGCGCTGATGTTGACATGCTGCAGTATAACTGTCTCCAGGCAGGGGAGAGAAGTTCCAGAGGCTTCTTCTGACTTTTTCAGTGTCATTTGGAAGCCTTTTCTGTGGAATATGAAAAACCCAAGACACCAACCACTCTTTGTAAACTCCTGATTAGTCTCATTCTTTAAAGAATACGAATACTGATATTTTTGAAGAGCTACCCCAGTGACATTGCAATTAAATCTTTCTAGGACATGCATTGAAAAATAACATTTGAGATTTAAATAAGATTAATATAAGCTGCATCAAACAAGAATTCTAATGCATAGTTTTATCAAGATAATGTTGCTCTACCAGAAAAACAAGATAAAAAGTTGGGTTGTCAGTCTCAGTAGAATTTTCTGTCTGTACCCTAGTTTTCTAAATTTCTAAAGCAATTCTGAGAAAAAACATATTTTGAAATGGAAGTCCCTATTTCTAGATAAGAAGGAATTGGTCATTTTTCAAGGAAGAAGACATTGAAAGAAGATGGAATATAGCATGAAGAATGAGAAAGGCCACTAGAAACAAAACAATCTGGGTGACTCCTCAGTCATACACGGGAGATATGAGCACAGCAAGACAGATACACAGGTAAATCCAACCTGACAATGGCTAATACAGCTATTTTGGAAGAAAATGCTTTTAGGGTGGGTAACTATGGAAAAAAAACTTTCCTACAGAAGAAATTACATCCTAGCCTATTGCTGATAACCTGAAGCCCTTCTTTCTCATCCATATTTTTCTAACATTCAGTGCTGCCAAAGGCTTGAAGCAGTGTTGGTTTTAACTAATCCCATGATGTTACTGCACTCAGAAATTAGTTACCACAGTGCTGCATTCAATGTGTTAACTGCACATTACTATTGCAAAGAATCACAGAAAGAATTCCCCCTGCTTTTGTGTCCGTGATCTGTCCAGCTCAACTGCAAGTAGCTGCAAGTGACTCTCAAATTCCTAATATTACTTTTTAGCAACTGAGGACTTTAGAGTACTTAGAGAACCTAGAAGCCTTTGACTGCACCTGCAAATTGTAGTATTTTCCAACACAATGAGAAAATTTGTTTTTAAATGAACAGAAGCTGTTTCTCCTTATTTCTTCTGGGTACCTTTATATTTCCCTAGTTCTACGTAGATTCAGTAATATTTCTAACAGAATTTTCATTTCCCTTATCTTTTCCTGCCATCTCACTACTGGAATTAGATATTCTCCCAAGGTATACTCAAAACTTTCAACTACATCCCCATTTCACTGGCTTCAGTCCAACACTGGAATCCTCATTTAAGGGCCTGTAACAGGCATCAGTAAAGAAAAAAGTCCCATCACTAAACTCTGGAAGACTGGTATGTCTTAGATTCGCCATATTTTTCCTCTCTGTACTTGGAAGATTTAATCTGTAACAACGTCTGATTAACACACTTAAAATGCAACTGCATGCACTACTTATAGCTTTAACTAACTGCAATTCTCAAGAGTTTCCAAGTGTGAAGACAATATAGTTGCAGAGAATAACACCACAAACTGATCTTGCCATTATTTACATCAATGAAAACTTGCTGAAATTGTCCTGCAACCCTTATATTCTAGTTCTGCCAATAAAACACTCCAAAACAGGTTGGGCATTAAGCAAGCTTCCAACATTTCTCTTCTAGTTTAATGGTGCTTAACTTTAAAATTGCAGCATCAGTATAGCCCTTGGGTCTGAGCTGCAGTGCAACAAGTGAAAAGGATAGGGATCATTTGTAAACAACTCATACTTGCCCACCCTCTCTAAGCAGACACTGCCTCCAACCAAGCACCTGCCTAATTTTTTTCATCCTTACCATTATTTGTATGGTGGAACAAATGATCCAACCCACTACAAAATTTTGCATCTCCCATTCTGTGACACACAATTATTGTACATAAATTCTGGTGAATCCATCTATAAACTCGACTTTTCTTACCAAAAACCAGAAAGAATTCCACCACTTCAAGTGCTGGTCAACTGCCTCTTGTAGAGTCATTTTGAAGGAGCAGTCTCTCTGATATGACACCATCATCGACATGGAACAAAATCCAGCTGGAGGCCAGTCACGAGTGGCGTCCCCCAGGGCTCAGTCCTGGGTCCAGTCTTGTTCAACATCTTTATCAATGATCTCGATGAAGGGATTGAATGCTCCCTCACTAAGTTTGCAGATGACACTAAACCAGGAGGAAGTGTTGATCTGCCTGAGAGTAGGGAGGCTCTTCAGAGGGATCTGAACAGACTGGATCGATGGGCTGAGACCAATGGGATGAAGTTTAACAAGGCCAAGTGTAGAGTGGTGCACATGGGACATAATAACAATCCCATGCAGCGCTACAGGCTTGGGGCAGACTGGCTGGAGAGCTGTCAGGCAGAGAAGGACCTGGGGGTGTTGGTTGACTGCAGGCTGAATATGAGTCAGCAGTGTGCTCAGGCAGCCAAGAAGGCCAATGGCATCTTGGCTTGTATCAAAAACAGTGTGGCCAGTAGGTCTAGGGAGGTGATTGTGCCCCTGTACTCGGCATTGGTGAGGCCACACCTCGAGTCCTGTGTCCAGTTCTGGGCTCCTCACCATAAGAAGGACATGGAGGTCCTGGAGTACGTCCAGAGAAGGGCAACCAGGCTGGTGAAGGGGCTGGAGGGCAAATCCTATGAGGAGCGGCTGAGGGAGCTGGGGCTGTTTAGCCTAGAGAAGAGGAGGCTGAGGGGAGACCTTATCACCACCTACAACTACCTGAAGGGAGGTTATAGAGAGGTAGGTGATGGTCTCTTTAGCCAGGTGACAGGTGATAGGACAAGGAGGAATGGCATGAAGCTGTGCCAGGGCAGGTTTAGATTGGATGTTAGGAAAAAATTTTTTACTGAAAGAGTTGTCAGGGCCTGGAACAGGCTGCCCAGGGAGGTGGTCGAGTCACCTTCCCTGGATGTGTTCAAAAAAAGGGTAGATGAGGTACTTAGGGATATGGTTTAGTTTAGGATGCGAATGGTTGGACTTGATGATCTTAAAGGTCTTTTCCAACCTTGTGATTCTGTGATCACACCATCAGCTTATTGGCCAGACAGACTGCTAGATATTTGTTGGATGTGGAGAGTTGAAACAACAGTCTGCACACAGATACACCCTGTCAGGCTATTTTACATTAGGAAAGGAATTCAGGTGAGAAGGCAAAAGGCTTCCTTCCCCACCAGGAGGTTCATCAACTTTGGTCATAGGTCTGATCTGCACTCAAACTGATCTATAATTAAACACTCACAACATTGAAAGTCTATTTTAAAATGACAGGATGCAGTACTTTTAGCTTACCCTGAGCAGGCTGAGAACACAGTGACAAGCAGTGACTGAGGGCTATGAGCCAAACACCACCACCCATGCTCTGTAATGGTTTGGTAGGCCTTTTCTCAAAGTCTCTCCTAGCATCTAGGATCTCACCTACAAGATCCATGACACAAAATACACCAGCATACATCTCTTCCATTTTCTGCAAATCTCTTTGTGAACACCTTGGTTATAGGGTGTCCAGTAGTCACCGGGTAAACCAAGTTAAATGTACTCTCCAGGACTAGAAAGCTTTGACAAACAAGATGCTCATCTCAAATCCTGCCTTTCACTTATATTCCCTTTTGATTAGGAGAAAAGTAAACTGTAAAGAATTCCAAAACCAGTAGGTAGGACTCTGCTACCAGGAAGGTTATAATAAACTTCTGAGCAAGTTCTGCTACACCTCCCCAGAAAACTTAAACCAATTCTCCATTTGGGTTGGTGATACTGGTGTAAGAGGAAATCTAGAGAAAAGGATGTTTATGTCAACTAGCAGAATTTTTTCATCCTACACAAATCTACCATATCCTAAAACATTTAATAGGCTCACAGAGAAGAGAGAGACCAAACTTAGGAGACTTGTCAAAAACAGAATGAAGGCTACTTTTCAGGTGCTTTTCAGAGGCAACTTCTATAGACAGTGTCCATTTATAATAATTATAATTTATATTAAAATATTGTATTACCTCCTTAAAATAACAAGTAAATATTGTATATGTATGTGTAAATGTAAGTTATATATACATATCTACCTTATATATACTTACATATGGTACATGACATAAAATTGTATGTATAGAATTATAATTTCATATATTAGATTATATTTTTACATATATACATATATATTTTAAAAAGAATAAATCAAATTAGATAAGAAACCGGGTCCTTTTAAATCTTCTGATTTCTTAAAGGACTGAAACAAGTTGATCTAGCTCCAGCCTACTCTAAGGCAACTTCCAAGTTGTTTTTTGAGCTTGATAAATCAGAATCAGCAGAAAACTGGTGAGCAGCAAATGTTTTCTATATTTTCCTTATAATGTAGAGTGCAGTATAGGTTTCTAATTTTTAGTAGCTGCATGACTTCTCTTTTCTTGCTACAGTAGAATAAAACCTTCACAAACTGAATTACTGTATTGTGAACCTCATTTCACATTTTAAACCCTAAGTTCAAATTACTCCAGGCACTAGGTGCATATCTGCAGTAGAATAAGTGTGCTCCATTCACTATAATGCAATATACACATGGAAATGCTTTTAAGAATATGAGCCTGACTCCAACATACTGTTTTTGTACTCAGTGTGAAGTGCAACTGCTACATGGAACTGGAAGAAAAACGCCAGCTGCCTGGAAGAAAAAAGCCAGCTAAACAGAGGAGTGGGGTGAAGGCAAGCCACCAGCTGACAGCTGTGAGAGCAGAGAACCTTGAATAGACACCACAGACTTTCCTGACAGAAAATTAGTGTGGGGCCATCGGCAGCCCTGCTACAGCCTACAACAGGGCAGGTGACGCAGCTCTTTTTAGTGCTCCTCCCTGTTGAAATTTCAAGGGGTTCTACACTCAGTTATGTGCAGCAGTGCCCAAGGTACACATCATCATCTCTGCAGAACTGCATTTTCATTCATTGTAGAAACAGACAAATGACTTGGCTAATACTTTGCTCTACCCTTTCAATATGAAATAACAGCTGTTAGAGAAGAAAAATAATAAAGTAAACCAACACAGAAAAGTTTAAAATTTGACCAACCACCAAAAAAATTACTGTACTGCATAAGAAAAACAAGAACAAGAGGAAAATCAAAACCTCTTAGATGCAGTATAACTGGGTACAGGTAGAGAAGCTTATAAATCAATACTGAGCACAGCATAAGGAATAAACTAGCAAAGTAGACCTTTTTTCTCCCTCTCTAGTATCTACCTGCTGTGCAATATTTACCGTGCATTTTCAGTACCAAGGTTATTCTCAAACATACCTGTTCAAGAAGCTCTTTGTATGTTATTTTCTGTTTGGTGTTTGTTACAGGACTGTCATAAATAATGGCAACTTGGTCTCCTCGTCCATTCTCAACGTGACGATCCACAGCATTGTAACAGATATTCAGCTCTCCACCCACAAACCTGAAAAAGAAGTTGGAAGTACGTAACAACCAGCCTTCCAAACTAAGCTGACTATTTTTTTTGCATTTTTGTTTAAAGGAATGAGAGCATTTTATTAAAATATAGTTCACAAAATATTATACACATTTCAGGAAGTTTTTTTATTCTGTAACCTCATAATCTCCTAAAAAAGGTTAATAAGCCTACTAATGAAAAAAGTGAAAGTACCGCACTTTAACTGACTTAACAAAGAATCTGCTAAACTTGCTTTGATTTAACTTACTTTGCATCAATCATTCTGATTTTTAAAGCTAAGGTTTCACAGGAAAAGCATACATTCACCTAAAATAACCTGCCATTATGAAAATATTACATTACTTTGTATTGGAATGCAGAAGCATCTTTTTTAAGAACAGGTTCAAGACTCAAAATATTCTTATTCATCTTGTGGCAATAACAGTTAAACATACAAGCATCTGTATCTAAATGAAACTGACCCCAACAGTTACAAAATCTTACAGATTTGTCTGACATTCATAATGGATTTAATATTACCATGTTTTGCATCAATGACTCAAAATCCCCTGTAAAGTGATGTGAGTCACAGCCTCTTCAACAACCCGACATTCACAAAAAAAATTTCTCATCTTCTAATTAAAGGAACACACTTCACAAACTTGGGCATCATTTTTGTCATTTTACACAGAAAAAGTCAAGTGCAGCATAATCCTCAAGTAAGAAAATACAGAAGGCACCAGATACAAAGATGACTCCACTAACTGAAAGATGGCACACAATCTGAAAATTCAGTCCTCTCTAAATAATGCTGTTCGTGTCTGGTTTTCTATCTGCACATATCTCTCTACAGCAAAAATAAGAGCAACACACACACAAAACACAGTTGTGAGTTTCCCAAACACTGTATGTTTAGCATAAAGAAGATTTTTCTTTCTAACACCTAAAATCTACATCGTCCTCGTTGCAATGTAAGACTCCTAGTTTTGACCTCTCCAAAGCAGACTCAGAGTTTTTCCTCCAACTTCACAGCCAATGTTTTAAAACTTAAGTTTCCTTTTTGCCTTCTACACCAAACAATTCCAATTCCTTCCTGCTTTTTTGCTCATTATTTTTGATGTGGCCATAACCAGTTTTGCACTGAAGCAGCCACTGATGCAGGTTAGAACAGTCAATGGCATCCCGGATTACTGCTTCAACAAAGCAGCCAGGAGATGGTGACACTCATCACACACCTTTAGGAAATCATTTGGCATCCCACTGGCATAATACTGGTATTTCCAATAGCAGAGACTACAGAAAACTACATACTGAGGCATGCTGCTGCACGTTTCTTTCAGCTCTTACAGTTTTAGAGAAGACAAATTGACATTTGCCTTATAGCCACATTTTAAACATGTTAACTATTTCCTTCAACTATTTTGGATGCCTGTTCTCTTCCTCAGTTATGTTCCATCCTCTTTGTCTTCTCTTCAGCATGTCTCCTGAAATAGACTTTTGTACCCAATCCTTCATATTTAGCCTTTTCCTCAAAGAACTGACCTATCATTCATCCTGCTGAGCACACTGAATGCTGGTAACCCTCTGGAGCTTCTGAGATGCACTACAGTACTACACCAGTATCACACGCAGCCTGTTACCGCTTAAAGCGAACTTAACAAATACAGAGAAACTGTCCAAGCAGCCAGGGATCAGGTAAGGAAGGCTAAAGCCCTGAGAGAATTCAATCTGGCCAGGGACATCAAGGGCAACGAAAAAAGTTTCTGGTGCAACCCCCCTGCTCAAGCAGGGCCACCTGGACCCAGTAGATCAGGACCACGTCCCCTGATGGCTTCTGAGGATTTCTAAGTATGAAGAAGCCACAACTCTGTGGCAGTGCCCAGTCACCTTCACAGTTAAAAAGTCTTTCTTGATGTTCAGAGGGAACCTGCTGTGTTTCTGTTTGTGCCCCTGTCCCAGAACACCACTGAAAAGAGCCTGGCTCCATGTTCTGTACACCCTCCCTTCAGGTATTTGACCACGTTAACGAGATCATTTCAGTCTGTGGCAGTTTGCATCCACAGAGAGAAAGATGTCTAGCAGTGAGGCTAGAAAATACACTTGGAAGGCAAGCCAGATTTCAGTTCATGATACTTTATCCAATTATCCCTGCTCTAAGACCAAATAACTTCTCAGAAGTCACAATGCTTTACAAAGGCTTAACCATGTTACTTTCAGCAAGCAAGTTTATCATACTCAATAAATCAAACCACATTTGTTTGACAGGATCTGATAGCAAAGCCATGCTCACTAGCATCTATAATATTCATTCCCTAGTTCTTAAAAAGTAACCATTGTATTGACTTCTTCATCATTCCATTTGGGAATGCCAGAGCCAGGGAGCTTTACTTGACTTTAGTTATGCAGACAATCCTACTTGCAGCTTTTGAATAGTGACATGGCCTAGACCACAGGTCTCCTTACCCATCCATTTTAGGATTTTTGACTGTTATGCAGCCCTGCTGACTTAACAAGTATTATCCTGGTTGGGCACTGTTTAACATTCAGCTTAAGAGTTATAAACAATTTTCACTGCTAGAGATGCCAAATTGTAAGGTCAGACACTACTAAGAAAGCAAGCTCCACTCCATTCTGTATATCTTCATTTGGGCAGATTTGAGAGTGATTAATATTTGATATTACGTTTTGAGAATGACTAGCATTTTTAAATTAAAACCCAGAAAACTATAAAAATGCCAAACAACATCAATGTACCGAAGATGACCCTCATCCTGCATTGCCTTTTCCATCTTCTATTAGTTTCTCTGAGTAAAGATCAAAGAGCATGACGTAAACTGGCTGAAAAAGAGGCACTGGTGGTCGATGCAAATTTATAAACAGGCACATTTCCTTTGAGAAAGTACTAAAAATCCTATCTGGTAATTTATAAGGATGTCTTTCATGGATATATCTATTACAACGCAAATGCTTTTGCCAAGTGTTTCCTTAACCACATCTAAATTACAAACTACTTGGATAGTTTCTAAGATTAAACTACTCTGGAAGCTGCCATTTCTGTTTTCACACACCTCCCCTGGCACCTGCTGCCTGGTTTTCCATGCTCTCAGCAGCCCACTCCCAAGCCAGGCCCGAAAGGGGCTGCATGGGGGAGCATCAGGCACACGCATCCGTGTCCACCAGACATCCATGGACCTCACACCCACACATATATACATCATACCTGTCACAGTGCACAGTAACTCCCCTCTCACCCCCAACACACTCATCCATGTTACTTTCAATCATTAACGTTAACTAAGTGTAATTATTAAACTCTTCCATGCTCTGCAGCTCCCTTGGACACAAGCTACGGCATACTGACCACCCCAAATGCGTGCTGAGGGAGTTCTGTGTCAACCACGCGACCCCACAACCTGCACACCCCAGCCCGTCTGCAGGCACCTCTCCCGGTTACAGCTGGGCTGTGCCCTCCCCCGCCCCGCGGGGCCCGCCCGGCCCCGGCCCCTCCACCGCACCGGAGTGCCACGGGCAAACTCACCAGGAGGCGCTCCCCGAGCGGCCCCTCTCCAGGGCCCGGGCCCAGGGCATGTACCACTTGATTTGCTCGGCGGCTGCTCCCCAGACCTTCTCGGGCTCGGCTACGGAGGACCTGAAAACTTTCTCGTACTCGCCCAGCGCCCGGGAGGAGGCAGCGCGGCCGCCGAGCGGCAGGAAGCGGGCAGCGGCGGCCCAGCCCGGCAGCGGGCTCCCCGCGCAGGGTCGTCCCGGCCGCCGCCAGGCACCGCCGCCGCTCCGGACCGCCGCCGCTCCGACAAGTTTTGGCAGCACGGCCAACCTGCCCAGGAAACCCATTTTCCGCGGCCTCCAAGGGAGAGAAGCCGCACGGCTTTCGTTAAGAAGAGCCCTCGAATATCATGAGACGGAGCGGCAGCTCCCCGGGTTACGGCGGAGCTGCCCCCACGGCGGGCCGAACCGACCCCGCCCCGCGCTCCGGCGCTGCCCCCCGGACGCCGGTTTTGCTCGCCAGAGGCCAGGAGCCGGGAAAGCGGGGGGAGCGCGGAGGGAACAGAGCGCTGTGGCGGGAGTCGCCTCAGCCGTGGCCGGACCCGCCTCAGCCGTGGCCGGACCCGTGCCGAAAGGGGGCGGGAGCCCGCGCCTCCGGCGGCCGCTACTGCTGCGCCCCGTGGAGCCGCCGGAGGCCCGGAACGGGCGCCATATCGGGGCGCCCGGCCCTGTCAGCGCTTGCCTGCGACCGATGGCGGAGAGAGAGGCAGAGAAAGGAGAAACCGAGAGCCTGATACTCGTTTTGACTTAATGATTTGCATGGCACGTAGCCATGAGACTCCTCAAGTATTTGTTTTGAAAGTCGTTCTTGCTCTGAGAAAACTTCCCAGTGATAAAATGAGGCATACTCTTCCTACCCACTCTTTTGTTTTGCACATCTTGTCATATACTTAGAAACCCTTTTCGGTGATAAATATTTCAGAGTATTGTAAAGCACAACTCAGATAAGATATACAACAGCTTCACAGACTTTTTGTCCCTTACGAAATTATTTTTGTGCTATAAGGGGTCTGTCCGTTACAAGTCTCTCAGGAAATTCTTCCCACAATCACGTTATAAATGTTAATATGGCTCAGGGGAGCTCCATAATGTGATTTATATTCATGGTTAACTTAGGCATCTGTTACCTAACCGTTGTTCATTAGTGCAGTAGTAACAATTGCAGGCAAACCAGTAAGGGAATGAGAACCAGACTCTTTACCCATTACAGTAGATGTAATACATTAAATCAATTTCTGGTTCAAAAAGAAAAAAGGTGGAGGATTTGGCCTATAGAGTTCATCAGAACTTTTACGTCACCTTCCAAATCACTAATAGTCTTTCAGTATAAAGGCTGGTTGCTCCTTCTGTTTCTGCGGCAAATGCAATTAGGCAACAGGAGTTTCCCATGGCCTGCAGAGGCTATTAGTATTGCTCAGCTGTATGAACTACCTGTCCCACACTACACTGCAATTCACCTCTCTTTCCTCCCCGTCAATGCCACAGTAACATACAGCCCTGAGTAGCATAATGCAATTTCCAAACTGTCCACATGAAGGATCAGAAGCTTATTTCTAGAAAGAGTTTAATACCCCCAAAACCTAAAACACCTGAAGGATGTATAAAAAATTTATGAAACCTTCCCTACTGCAAGGTAAAGGCTACAGTGTGCCAGCAAAGGAAGAAAATAAGAAATAAATTTCTCAAACACTCTCACTACTGTGACAGTACAATTGCCCATGGGAAGGACTCACACTGGAGAAGTTTATGGAGGACTGTCTGCTGTGAGAGGGACCCCATACTGGATCAGGGAAGAGTGTGAGGAGTCCTCCCCCTGAGGAGGAAGGAGCAGCAGAGACAACGTGTGATGGACCGACCAGAACTGCCATTCCCTGTCTCCCTGCACCATTCAGGGAAGGAGGTAGAGAAATCAGGGGTAAAGTTAAGCCCACGAAGAAAGGAATGGTATGGGGAAGGTGTTTTTAAGATTTGGGTTTCTCTCTCATGACTTGACTTGGATTTTTTAATAAATTAATTTACCCGAGTCAGGTCTGTTTTGACCATGACAGAAATGGGTGAGCAATCTCTCCCTGCCCTTACCTTAACCCATGAGCCTTTCATTACATTTTCTCTCTCATTTCCAGTTGAGGAGGAGAGTGATAGACCGGCTTTGGTGGGCACCTGGCCTCCAGCCAGGGTCAACCCACCGCAAGAGAGAAGCTCGCAGAGGCTTTGTGGGCAAACACTGTGACATGATTACAGCTAAGAACTCAGATGTCATTGCTGGATGTCTGGTAGTATTGCATGCATTGTACAAATGTGCCTGAAGGACAAAACTTCCCAATCAAGTTACACACAGTTAATCTTAGCATTTTAAAAATATTCCCAGAATTATATCTATTACTTCCTATCTTTATGGTGGCCAGGCTAATTTTGACTTAAACAAACCATTCTGAGTGAAAATTGTTATGGAAAAATTCTTAATTTTTTTGATGCCTGCTCAGAAATCAGCACACACAGCCTTAGATTTTGAGGGTGTTCACAAGCCCACTCTGTGGCTGAATCCAGTACGATGAGACGCTGCCTGAGGTATGCAACTGGTGGACTCAACAAGAGGTATCAATTGCCTCAGCCCAATTTGTGAAGCCCATTCCCCCAAATCAAATTGCTAGAGGTACATTGTGTCCACTCCCTTTATATTAATCTCCTTACAAGCTACCTTCTTTGATGCCCCATCTAGTTAGGAGGGGACCTATAGGAATTGGATGTCACTGGCCTCTGGTTAGTGACAGCCATCTCTTTATAAGCTGGAACAACATCTCCATTTTCTATGAGGGGAAAAACTGTCAAGGCCAAGCAATCTAAAATATTTAACTGTGTGTATTCTGTGATGCCTGATATTTCTTGTGGTACTGAAAAGCAACTCTAGCCATTTTTTCACTCTGTCCATAGTGTGTGTTTCATGTGAAGGTATAAGCATTTGGTAAAGAATTGGCATTACAACACTAAACTCTCTGGTATGCATTTTGAACATACATGCTACTAGAAATGATACACCAGCAGTGTAGGGGATACAAATGAACTTAAGCAGAACATGAAGAGCATTAGATTTCTATTTTAGCTAACATCCTAATACCTGTTTCCTGAAGGAATGTTTCTAATGAGTATCTGTGGAACATACTTTGTCAATTAAACTCATCACAGCCCATACTTATAGCTAAAAGGGTAAAGAAGGGATTGCAAGTTCTCCCAATGGCATGCTACTGTAATAAACGGTGATGACAAATTGTTCACTCGGTCTAAATAGAATTTATTTGAGCAAGCAATAAGCAGGCAAAACAGCGCTGGGCGGCCGGGGAGTCTCCTGCTCCACCAACGGCGCGCACCTCACTCCCCGCAGCGTCCCTTTTTATAGTTCAGGAGTCCCAGGTTTACATGGCACATTCTGGTATCTTTCTGCGGCTGCGCCTACTGTTGCTAGGGGGTCATCCTAGTCTCTCTGGTGGTCGTAAAGATGAAGGCCGTAGTCTTCCTCAGGTTGAACTTTTCAACTCCTTCCCCTGGCACATGCGTAGTTGTGATCGTTCCAGATGGGCACAATTATCCTTGGGATGTTTCTTTCTTACCTATCCCAGGCACCACCTTCCTAGGGATGCTTCCTCCTTATCAGTCCTGGGTCCGCTTTAAATTATTCCAAGGACATTAATCACTCAGGACTAACTAGAGTTGTTCAAGTGAGACATTGTTTATGTGGGGTCGCCTCTGACATAACCACTATGGCACTTCAAACTACCTTGTTAGTAAGCCCCCCCCTTAACCCTTTGTAAGCATCTTGTTAGCAAGTAAAAGTGTGTGCACAATAGTTCAATAGCTACAATCAAAACATTCAAACAATTAACAATTGGGTAACCTACCCCCCTTCACCCTTATCTGCCGGTTTGAGAACAAATTCCTTATGGATTTTTATTTATTACACTACCAATTTAAGGTTCACCTACAGATGTCACTGTAGCAGATTTCTGAACTGATGATTTTTCCCTTTAAGGACTTTTTTATCTCTTTTGCAAAACTTCATGCTTCTGAAACTCAACAAAGAATTTTGAAGAAATGTCAAGTGATTAGTGTAGCAATTAATCTTGTAGCTGTAGATGTCACTGAAAAACATAGGTTTTTCTAAAAATCTTGTACAGAATACATGATAATTACATTATGACTTGAAAAAAACCCATATTTTGACGGAACTTTTTTAGTATATATGACTATATATACTAAATATATATAAAAATAAATATATATATAAATATATATAAATATATATTTATTCTTAGGGGTTTGTTTTGCAATCTGGTCATAGGAAAAACCAAAACAAAATAAGCAAGCAAAAAAAAACCAAAGAAAGAAACCCACAGAAATACTCGTGTTCACCATTCTTTGTTTGAGTGCTGCCTTCCAGCATAAAGATGCCTTCACACCAGAGGTCCTAGGAATGCTTAGTTTTTACAGCATGCTGGTGCAGTCCTGAAATCGGTATCTCCATGGTGGGTCACCCGTCTGCCCACTGAAGTGCAAGCAAGTCATGACCTTCTGTTTGTTTCTGTCTTTGAGAAATGAGTGGGTAGTGTGTTGGGAGACAAATGAGGAGAACTTATAGAAATGCTAAAACATCTGTCTCTGCAGGCAGAAGCCACTTTTTGCAGGCTTCTGGAAAGTGCTGAAATGAAAGTCTGACTCAGTCCAGGTGAGAATGAGTTAGAGATCCTCTGGGGTGAAAATGTGATTTTAGTACCAATTATTACTGATGTTATCATTTGATTCCTCCCCAAGGAGGTTTTACAGTTCAAGACAACCGGTATTTCATCCATATTTTCCCAGATCTAGGTTCTCTTTCCGAAACCTTCTCAGGCATATGCTTAGCTTTATTCATTTAACTAGACTTATTCACACAAGACCCTGCTAAACCCAAGTCAAATGTTCAGACAGCTTTGATAAAACTCTGCTGGGCATTGAAGTTTCATACTTCTAAGAAGAATTTGAACATGTGAAAACAAAACCCAACAACAGATAACAGGGATTTCTTAATTAAATAAAAAAACAACCAACAAAATGCTAAAAAATACTGCACACCACCTAACCAATCAAGCATCTGAAAGCAGAATAGTTTCTTGCAAAAGCAGAATTTGTGATATGTTCTTCAGTATCTAGGCACACTTGAGGAAAGGAGTCCATGGTAAATTCCATGAAGGACAAGTATAATTTTAGCTTGTGCTTTGTATTTCTGCTGCTGTGGATTTAATTTACAAACTCGATGATGTAATTTTATAAAGATTGTCATTGAACTTTGATTTTTAGATAATTCATGTCACTGAGCTGCCCAGCTTCCTGAAATTGCAGATTATTGATTATTTATCTCTACAAGAGTAAATTTGGCTGTTTTATCCACAGGTATTCCTGTTTCTTTGATACGCTTCTACCACTGTTTTCCAGATCACTGCATCAGAACCATCACAGGCACAAGCACTGTTATTACAAAACTTTCAACATTCAATATATATTCTTTGAGGGGGACAAAAGGACTTCAGGCACTGGCATTCTTATCGATGTTCCTTTTGAACCTGATAGCAAAAAGTAACCATGGATTTTGCAACTGCTTTTTTACCCAGAAATTTGTCTTATTCTCATAGCTTCAACAGAGTCCATTAGCCCTCAATCTAAGTGATAATGTCACTATTGGTGTAAAAATAAAGTAATTTTAAAATGACCTGTTACATCAATACTTCTTATTAGCGACACTTTCTCAAATTGAGAATACAGCCCAAGAAGTATGAAGCAGCTAGCCACTACTGGAGGAACTCTGTATTTAAAAATTGCAGTGACTCTAAGTCCTATTTTCAACCTTCTTTGCCAAAGATAAAAGTTGGTTTTCCCCAGAATATCCAGACTTGCCTGGTCTAAGGTAGAGAGATTCTGTCTTGAAGAAGTTGGGGAGGGTGAGCAGACTATTGCTTGTATGTAGCTAAAGGTAGAAAGAAAAAAAAAAAGAAAAAGGAGAAAAAGACTTATTTTTGATATTTTCAAAACAAAACCTAAAATCCAGTACTGAGCTGCTTGAGTACTCAGAGCTGTGCTAATCGCATGAGAGCTCTGGGTACAAAAGGAGTACACAACTTGCTGCACTGTCTGCGCTAGAGACTGCTATAAGATGCTCCTAAGAGCACGAAGTTAGTTGGCAGAGCTCTAGTGTTTATCTTGTTGCCTGTCACATCCCTCTGCAAGAAGCTATCAGCCCTACTGGAAAGGCAGCAGAATTCCCTAGGAGCCTGGTCCATGGCAAATTATGGCTCAGCATATTAACATATACTGACTGAAGGGCCTGGTTTTGTGTAGCTGATGTTGGCTTAGCCTGCTCCATTTCTGGTTATCTAGAAAAGTTTCATTCTTGCAATCCCATTCGCAACAGTTGCTGGATTTTTTTCCCTGTGACATAGTTGATGATCCTTATTCCACTACATAACTATTTTCACCACATGACAAGGAAAGCTGATGTTCAAACACTGTGGCAGTGTGCCGGTCTAGTCCATCTGCAGAAGCATTGTCCAAGCAAACCAGGAATTAACACCTAAATCGACTAAGTGCAAGGTCAATAATATATTTCACTCCATCATTTATTAATATGTGATATATTTTTTAAAATGCAAGTTCATTCAGAGCCACACAACAAATAATTCTGAGTTTCTTGAATGATCCCAGTTTTGAGCTGCTCAGACGGGTAAAGAATGGTTGAAATTTCACAGCAGCTTAGGCAAGAAATAGTAGCTGTCACTCAGTTTGCCCCAAATAACATCAGTAATAATCTCTGGAAATAGCTTTTTCTATAGCTCATCTTGCAAATTAGCATGTCACGGGATTCTGGAAGGATCTAAAGAAGAAAAATAGGCATGAATTCTGGCCCAAGAATCATTATATGGAGCAGAAAAACTCTTAACTGGAAAGCCAGCAGCAAAAGTGTATGTCCAAAAATGTTTAGTTGTGCATTCAAGTCCATATTTTCTCATGTCCTTACTCTCATATGGTGGTGAACTAGGTTGCCAGACATTTACATTTGCACCCTCAGAAATACAATTCCAAAATTAAATTTAATGGCTGTAGGGATTTTAGATTGCAAAGTAAATTTTGTCTCTCCCCTAAATCTGAAGTCCAAAAGTCACTGATTATAACAGTGAAAAGGCTACATGCCCAACATTTTTTATTAATTAGCGTCCTCTATAGCTATTTATACTAGTATAAAATGAGTATAGCAGATTCATGGACACTTATCTTACTTTTCACACATTGGGGAGTAATTCAAGGTAAAAGGAGTGAAGAATCTTCTGCCATCAGATAATCTATTTAAATAAGCTCTCTGGAACTGGAAAAAGGCAGGACAGCAAATTTCTCTGTCAAATCAGTATCACAGAAATGGCATTCAATGAGGCAGACATGCCAAATTGAAACCTGGTCATTTGTCTTTACACTGACATCCTATTTTTCCTTCTCCAACCACACTGGATTTTACTCAAAGTACCTATACTGTTCTCCTTTTCAAGGGTCAAAGGAAGGAATTTCAACATGCACACTGCATGTTCAAATATTTGCTCACTCCTTTTAAGGGAAGGCAGTGAATGACTTCTAGGTACATGTTTTAGATAGCACACAATATTCAATATTTATTTTTCAGTAATACCTTTTGGAGCCTATTTCTAGTCACTGGAATAGTTGGGTTAGTTGTAAATCTACAGGACCTTCAGCTTGTTCTTGTTCAGTTATGCAGTGTATGTATCTGGAATTATATTAAATACATTTTATTGTGTAATTTAATAGCAGAGGCTAAATTTACCATTCATTTTGAAGGTCTAGATATCTAGTGAACTCTTCTTAAGCCATGTAATCGTTATCACAGCCTTTGAGAAGACTGAATTCATGAATAAATATGTGTGGAATGTTTAGATATGCATCCAATGTGACATTGGGAATTTGTTAGAATTTTAGAGCCAAGTCTTATGGGCTATACCCAAGCAGGTTGCTTTATTGGCTGTCAAATACCAAACGACACATTTAAATTCTTGTGTCCATGTGTGGTGGTTTGATCCCGGCTGGAGGCCAGATGCCCACCAAAGCCACTCTATCACTCTCCTTTTCAGCTGGACAGGGGGGACAAATATGTATTGAGAGGCTTAGGAGTTCAGGTAAGGACAGGGAGAGATCATTCCACAGTTAGTGTCATGGCCAAAACAGACTCAACACAGAATAAAGGGAAGAAAACTCTAATTTATCACACTGTACACGCACAGAAACCAAAGTAGGATAATGGAAAGTACAACCAAATCTTAAAACTCCTCCCACCATCCGTCCCTTCTTAGTGAACTCTATTCATGATTTCTCTCCCTTCTACCTGCCAGGGAATGGGCATTTTGGTCAGTTCCTCACAAGTTGTTTTCCTTTGGGTCGAGCGGTGCATTCCTCAGAGTCTTCTCCTGCTCCAGCATGGGGATCCAACCCTGGGGTGGTTCAGCCCCAAGCAGTGGCTGAGCACCACACGCCATTTCCTCACTCCCCAAAGAGAAACAGACAGAGCCCCTGTGGGTTGGGATAAGGACAGTTTACTGACAAAAGGACCGTGAAAGGGGAACAATGACAGCCTGCAGCAAACCACTCACACAGCATACCTTATTGACCTGATGATAACAGAGTCCTGCAGGACCCAAGGACCAACCTGAAGCCCCAGCCACACTCACACTGCCCTGGAGTCACCCAGGAGCTCCCCATCCCCAACCAGCCCCTTTTATGGGGGAGTGATGCCAGGAGGTGTGGAAGCAGCCCTGGCTGACTGGTGGCAAAAAGTGGCTGCTTGTGGGTTTTTCCATTCTAAATGTGACTCACAGAGACTCCTCGACCATCGCTGATGGCTCAGCCTTGGTCAGTGGCAGATCCAGATGGCATTTACTCTGTCGGACCTAGGGGAAGCTTCTAGCTGCTCCTTGCAGTTTCTTCACCAGAACCCAGCCATGCTAAACCACACCACCATGTAGAAACCGAAGTCCAAAGTTTGGCTTTTTGGCCTCTGGGAATATTCAGACAGTGGAACCAGTATCCAGATGTTAACATCTCATGGTGAGTATATATTGAAAAAAATCCTTCAGTAAAAGCGGAGTCTTTACTTTTTGAATAGATTTGTTTTTCATCTCACATAAAAATTTTACATGGACTCATTAACAGCTGAAAATCATTTTTATATGCAGTTAATACTTTGATTTTTTTAAAAGTCTCTTTTCTTCTAAAGAGCTACCCTGAAGGATGGCTCTCCCAATAGAGAACACTGTGGTGTTTCATACAAAGAAAGAAAAAAGCATCCTTCCTTGTAACAATTGGAAAAGCCAGATGGCTTTTCAATTCCAAAAAGTTGACCTATTTTCTTGACAGATAACGTATTTAATGAAAAATAAACTCCCAGGATCTATTTTAATGGTAACAATATTTGCTCCCTTTTTACAGCATTTATGGTTTGCTCTTAAGTGTTTCTTTTAAGTACAGGTAAATCTGGAAAACAAAAGCTAAAAGCCTGTCTCCTCTTACCCTGACACTGACAGAAATGTGACAGTAGATAAAAGCATCGTGTATAAAATTGAAAAGTTTATTATCGCTGCTTGCTATCTGCACCATAACCAAATATCACAAAGTTCAGTATTGATACCTATACAAGCAATCTAGACCCTGTGAGTTATACAATCTCTGACCAGCCTGAACAACTTTTTGAATTGTAAGAGAGAACTTTATATAGAGAAGATTAAAGTATTGTGCATATTTTCTGAGTCTAATTTGATCAACTCTTTTAATTTCTGGTAACCAAGAATTTTGAATACAAGGAAAAATGATGAATACCAAATCATCTCTCCTTCCAAAGCTAACAGCATACATATGTATATAGATATATATATAGGTTAACTCTTTTAGGACAATTTTAAGGTGGTTTTCTGTGCTATCATTACCTAGTTTGTTACGTCATTTTACCTGTCTTAAAAATCTACAGATCCAAGAATCTCCATACATAGGAAATCATCCCATTTATTTACATACACATTTATTTACATTTTAGTAATGAAACAGCTTGACTGAACAAGAAGGATAGTAAAATATATGGATGGATTTAAAGAGCTAAATTCATTTTAAGTAATCAGAGAAACAGAAGTTCTTCATAGACTTTGCCTGATAATTTGTGGCAGTAACAGTCTTATTTTCCTGTCACAGTCTCAGTATCAACCAATAGATATATTTCCTGCCGTTAGATCAAGGATGTGTTAGGGTAAGGATAAAACCACTCTGATTTCTGTCTCAATACCTGTAATGCCAATTCAAGGAACAGGCTTGCCTAGACTAAACAGCTGGAAAACAATCATTATCCTCAGCCTTACTCCTCAGTAAAAAGGCTCATGATAATTCCATTGTAACTTCAATGATGATATTTTGGAAAAAAAAAATTCCTTCCTCTTCATATGCTGAATATTTTTGCATATATTTTCAAGGCTTTTAGAATTTTTGCAGGGTTCCCTCTAGATCTATGAACATTTTGCAAAAGCACGTTTTAATGAGGGGAAAAAAAGGCATTGTAATATTTAGAATACAAGCAAGTGGTAAAACATAAGCATTAGTTTTCTTAATAATTTGTTGGCATCTTAGCCAGGGGAAGAAATACTCCATGTCTTCACAGATACCAGCCATCAAATTTGGTTTGTCTCTCTATTTCTGTGTCAAAATTATTAGGTAGTGCCACACAACAATAAAAATATTAAAATCAGACTCTAGTATATCATCAGTTTAATAAACTTTTCTAACTCAAAATTTCATTCTCTGCCGCAAACTTAGCAACAGAGCAAAGAGATTCCAATTCCACTTTCCATATTCCTTACTCTTCTGAAGCTACAGGCAGAAAGCTTCCTCTGACACTATTGTTTATGATCCAGTTTCACTCATTCACTTAATGCAGAATCTCTCTTAATCTTCCTTTTTTTTCCAGCTACTCTAACCTTTCGGGTCTTCTCTTCTGACAGAGTTCAGTTTGGGCATTATTTTCTTGTCCTCTGAGGGTTTAAAGACCATCTCATTTTCACAGAACTAGTATGTACACTTTATTTCAGAGCATTTCATGATTTCATGGTCAAGTCCAAACTTTTTTCTTCTTTTTTTCTTTTTTCTTTTTTTTCTTTTATCTTTTTTTCTTTTTTTTTTTTTCCCACCATACAGTTTCACTTGTGGAGCCCTGACATTTGATGTATTGCAAATGGTCATCATTGCAGAGCAGGGAAAAATAGAAAGACTTTAATATGCCTCTAAACACTTTCCATATATTCAAAATTAACTGCATATTTGACATGTCAAAATACCGCCAGCTGAATTTTAAATGTCAAGGTTCTCTTTAGATAATAACTTTGCCTTTTGAATGCCTTCATTTGAGGAACATAACCAACCTATAAACATTAATGAATTTATTTTTTCAGTCATCCTGTGAGTTAGTATGCCTTAGAACCACATTTACACTAGGGTAAAGTAAAACATAACAGTGTTATATGAATATAGCTCCACTAACCATAATGATTTTTCTCCCCCAATTTACAGCCATCACAAACAAAAACAAGTCAGGTACTTCTTGGCCAAAATAAAACAAAAAAGCTTATGTCTAAGAAAGCATTTAGTCATAAATATTTAGGCAGAACCTCTGCATCTAAATTCAAGAGAGCAATCAAAGAAAGCTGTGAGGCACCATAAACTATGCTGCCACATTGACCAGCATCATTACTCATGCCACCAAACATATGGGATACCTAGACCATTCTCAAAGGCACTAACAAAGGTAACCTAACTTGGGCATCTTAATTACTCCTTAACTTTTATCTCCTTTTGTATGAGCAGACTAACCAGATATAACCCAGGCTGTGGACAATAATTCCACCTCCTCCTCTTTCTCGGTTAACAGCAAACAGTGAGGCCTCTTCACTTTCCTGAAAGAACTTTTGCGCACATTAATTTTTCAAGACAGGATGTGAGAGTCAAAAAACAATCACAGCATCAAGCCACAATCTTGACCTGGGTGCAGGGAGGGAAAGGGAACTCAAATACAGATTTCTTCTCATTATTTCCTTTTGACTCTCTGTAGGAACCTGTTTTGTTGTGGCTTCCTGAAGAAAGAAAACCATAAAGGAAAAACTTTGTCAATTAAAGAAGCCTGAATGCCTGTAAATCAAAAATAACTGAAGGAGTCCTTTGACAGTCTAAAGTGGTCACAGTTACTTGTGACTTACGATCTGAAGTCAGGCCACAAGCTCTTACTTGCAGCTTGTGCTCTGAGATCAAATCACAACCCACAGGTAAGGTGCTTTTCTGCTTTTTTTTACTGTGAGCACTTCTTGTCGTTTCACGTACCAGTGTGCATCCTGTTGGTGCACATCATCAGGAGCTCTTCTAAGAAAAGTGTCGGGGGGGCAGGTGGTCACCACACCTCCAGCCCACAGCTCCTCTCTCTGAATTGCTGTAACTAACCTGTGTGATGCAAAGCGGAGTCAAGAAGATAGGAGATGGGTTGGCATTCCAGGCTTAGGTCTCAGGGTTATTTCACAGAATTACAGAGTGGTTGAGGTTGGAAAGGATCTCTGGAAGGAAACTAGATCAACCCTCCTGCTCAAACAAGGTGACCTGTGTTGTCCCAAAAGTGGGATCATTTACCTGGTGTGCAGAATGCCAATACACCCACAGAGCAGAGGTATTTGATTTATTCCACGTCCATACAGAGATGGGTGCTAGGTGGTAACTCCACAAAAGCCAGCATCCCAGCACACAGCATCTACAACATATTTATCTTGCTACAAGATTAGAAAAACCCACCTAATTTTATGCTGAGTAGTTAGTAATTAGCATGTCATCTACTATTGGTGAAGCATGTTCAAATTAGAATTAGCTCTTTGAAGGTGTGGGGGATAATTTGCATAGTCCTTTAATTGGTGGGTGGTTGCAAACTCCTCCCCCACCCCTCCCCCACCCACACCACAACACTTTACCACACCTTTACTTTTTCCCTAGTTACTGCCGATTTTTGTTGCTTTCAGGCCTCTCTGGCCATCTCCCAGCTCTCTCCCTCCTCCTAGGGCAGGATGCTTCCTCTGTATCAGTCTCTCCGCTCTTTTTCAAAGATACTTTTTAGCAAAGCATTCTTTTTGTGGTCCTTCCACTCTTCAAAGGTACACTCCTTAGGGAAGCGAGGTAGTTCCTCACCTACAGCCTTACTCACAAAAGACAGTCACGCTTGTGAGATATGGTACTTGGAGGTACTTGGTTCACTTCTCAAATTACACTGTCTGCTGCTTTTCCCCAGCCTTTAAACAGAGGCATTTCAGACTGGGGGTTCAGAATTAATTGCCTCATCTACCTAAGTGTTGATTTAGACAACTCAAACTTTAAAATTTTTTAATAACCAGTATAGCCTTTCTGTAGTTCAGTTGACTTCAGTCAACTGGACCTGAAGGCTTTCAGAGAGATGCATGTTTAGGTGGTCAGTCAAACTGGAATTCTCAACTGCCTTGTAAAAAGGTGTACAACACAGTACAACACAGTCATGTTAGAATGTGTCCTATTTATACACAGTACAGCATTTTTATACCTGTTTAGCATGGATCTCATGATTAAATAAAGCACAGAGCAATAACAGATAAATCCTCTATTTTGTTTTTGAACTTGTGATCTAGAGATGATTAAAGGTAGCTCATTAATCAGGCCAAGTTATCTATTTCACTCAATTCTAAGACTTATGTTCTAATGAATCCTTTACAAGGAAAACACATACTGGTTATGATATAGCTGTCTGTGCTTGAGAGGGTATTTGTGCTTTGTTGTTGCTTTTTAATCATTTTAAAATTTACTACTTCTTGTAATGGACACGTGTATTTATAACAATATTCTGTTTACCCCTTAGATTATTCATGCTTGAGTGGTTAGCCTACTGCAGAAAGAGGTTTAATGAGTTTCAAGGGGATAGCACTGTAAAAACGGGAAAAATATAAAACAAGTGCCTGAATACTAATGCAAGCCTCTAGCTAAAGCACATCATCCAAGCCTATGATAACAGACAGTTCTCCCATGATGTACCTCATTTTACCTTTGTTCCTAATTGTACAGGATCTCCTTACCTAATGTGTTTCTCACTGGAGCACACTGTAGCTAAGCATTTCAATAAAGTACACCCCTACCATGAATCCTTTGAATATAACAGCTCCACATATTAACAGGCTCTTCTATTTCACGTTTTGACTTTCAGAAAATTCAACTGTTTTGTCATGGTGACTCCTGTTGAAAATTAACAACCGCCACAGTGAAATCAAATATTGCCATGTTCATCTTTGAATTAGATGTGTAATCCCATTATTTGCTTGGACCAATTGTTTTTCTTCAGGAAAACAGAGATTTCACTTAGCCACTTATTTCTTTCGGTAAAATATGTTTATTGTTCCTCAGAGTGCTACATTTATAATTAATCATCACAATATTTTATTTAATTGTATTTTCACAGAGCTCAATAACTTTATTTTTTCTAAAAAATTTTATATCTTCACACCACTGGTTTATATTTCATGTTTAATTCCTTCTCTCACTCACCTACAAGGATTTTGAGATATCTTGAAGGGGTTTTTTCTATTTCTGGTCTCCTCTAGGATTCCTGAAGTCTTCTCTGATCTCAGTAGTGCCACAAAGTATCCTGCAATTGGCTTCTAAAGTATGTTAAATATGCTATCACGGCAAACTCTTCTGATCCTGCATTACTGAAGGCTCAAAGCCATTTTTTTTCCACTTCCTCCACTGTTAATCTGGCCTCTCATCCTGCAGTCTTTGAAATGTAAAGTTTATCTCCACTGACTGCTAGTCAAAAAGCTTCACAGTGCATGCTGTATCTTCAGCTCTTCTTAAACACACTGCAGTTTTTCCTGTTTCCTTTTGACCTGCAATTTTGCAAATGAACAAAAATGAACAGAATGAAATCACCTATGCAATCATCTCATCCACCATCTGATACTATCATTGCCTACCTCTTCTTATTGCAGAAGCTCTCTATCTCATTCTGTAATCCTTCAGAGACTGAGGCTACCTTATCCCTCGTCCTGGGCTACTGAGTGCTCCTTCCCCACTTCTACAGCAGAGGCTGGCAATGTGCATCTGAAGAAATGATGTGGAAATGTGGAAACCTGGATGGAAAAAATGGAGGGTTTGGCTCTCGCTTGAGTCTGATACAAGATCTAGTGGGGAACTTTCACCACATCTTTTCTGACCAATAAGAGTTTGTATATTTATGCATCTAGAGGCAGCAGAGAAAGGCCTTTGTTCCACATCATCGTTATATTGATCCAATAAAAATAACTCACATAAGCGAGCATAAAGAAAATCAGTTTAAGTCATGACATATGTGTCATATAATCTGTCACCTCCCATTTTAAGTAGATCTGGAAAAGCTCATGTTGCTCTACAGGTAAAGGTATAGCAGAGGCATCATAACCAAAGCTTAGCAACAGAAAAGCACAACATGCAAGGTCTGATCCTGCCTCATTTGCTGGGTCATTTACAGCCTGGATTTGTGCAGCATTTGTATGGTGATCCATTCATGGTTCACCCCAAAAAAGTAAGGATCTCTGCAAAAAAAAAAGCTTTCAGAACAGCATGACAGTTTTTTAGTTCTGGAAGAAAGCTGACAGCAGGGGCAAACCTTCCATCTATTGCCATCACAGGGTTGCTATATATGGCCACACAAAATGAATCCAGGGCCATAGAATCCACAAGCTGAATTATTTTTACAAAATTGCTAGCAAGCTAAAATCAATCCACAGAGGAATGTCATATATCTACCGTGCTCCTGAATTTCTGATGTTTCCCCCTCATCCAAACCCAGATGAATGACTTTTGAAGGAGTTCTTGCATTGTGCAAAGATTTTTAGCCCCAGGGCCCCTTACCATTGTTGGAAGTTGTTGTGAAAAGAACTGTATGAGGTGTACTCCTGAAAAGGGTTTTTTATTATGAGACTTATATCTAATAACTTTGTCATGCATTCCTGCATTGTGGTAAGCCTTTGGAGAACTCCAGAAGAGACATGGCAATATCAATAGTAGAACGAACAGACACTGGATAGGACTCAAGAGACCAAGGTTTACCACTGATCTGCTAGCAAGCCATTTAAACTCTGTGCTTTAGCCTCTTCCTCTACAAAATGCAGACTTGACAGTTATCTCCCTTGAAAGTGTCTTCAGATCAATTGTTAATATCTGAGTTATTAACCATTGCTTCTGTGCAGCAGCATGGCGATCGCTGTGCCCTCTATCTACAGGTTTCAACAGCCTGAGTTTCTTCGCCACTTCCCCAACTGTCAGTGGGTCACTGACATCAAGACTATTTGAATAAATTCATGCTGAAAGTTAAGACACCTCTGGCTGCTTTGCTTTCCATCTTTGTGCTGGTTTTATATCAGTAGTGCTTTCTGATACAGTTTCCTCCCTCCTTCCACACTACTCACGACAATGCAGCCGGACTTGGAGATAACTGTAATGAAAAATGACTTGTCAGTTGTTATATGAATTGGCTTTTGCTTCTGCATATATTTAATGCAATCAACAAATAATCTAAGTCAAGAAGATTCAATCACAAGCTAGACAGCAGATCCATTGCTTTCCTCAGAACAGTCAGAATATGGTGAGCGTCACAAGAACACAGCCGCCTTCTTGCACAGCCCAGGAAAAGAAGCTTCGTTCCAAAATCGTTTTCTATTTCTCATCTGGAATCAGAAAGTTTTAGCAGGTATTAAATGCATAAGTCATGTGATCAATTATAATTTATATTTGCAAGTGTTTTAATTATAGGGGCAACCAGCCATAAGATGTGTGAAGGGCTACACATACAAATATCCCAAACAATGATGCATATTGTTTCTTGAACAACCTCTCAGGCAACAGAGGTTATATTTAAGTTAACAAGTAATGGGGCACAATGGGAAGATATATACAGGAGGAAAATGTTGGTGCTGAGAACATGAATGGCTATAACACACATTTTGCATTACTTTTCATCTGGTCTTAAGCATTACATTGCTATTAACAGCTGAAATGCACTAAGCGCATTGTGGAACATATCTTCTGCTTTCTCACAACCTGAAGAGAGTTCCACTTTCCTGCCCAAGGCTCGTCGTCACATGAAATTCCAGAAATTGTTTAGAACCATAGAATCTTTAAGATTGGAAAGACCTCTAAGATCATCGACTCCAACCATCAACTCAACACCAGAAAACACCATGTTGAATTTGTCACAGAAAATGCCATGATGGATTTCTTTCTGACATGTTGCAGAAGTTCTGAATTTCAGACTGTGGCTTTGCATAAAATGTTCAAATAAGGTATCGAAAGTTTTCTGTGGTACAAGCCTACCTCCTCTCTCAAACAAAAGTGCTATACTACCCAAGGCCGTGAAGTGTGGCAAAATGGTCTACAGGACAACTGCTGCTCAGTCACTGCTCAAATTTGCAATGTAGAAAGGCACATTGCCAAAATAATTTAAGGACTTGAAGGTACGGATTTTTTTTCTTACTGCTTAAGAAATACTTTCCTGGTTGACAAACAAAAGACAGAGCAGCTGTAAATTTTACTGTGGGCTTTTTCACAGAATCACAGAATAACAAGGTTGGAAAAGACCTTTAAGATCATCGAGTCCAACCATTCACATCCTAAACTAAACCATATCCCTAAGTACTTCATCTACCCTTTTGTTGAACACATCCAGGGAAGGTGACTCGACCACCTCCCTGGGCAGCCTGTTCCAGGCCCTCACAACTCTTTCAGTAAAAATTTTTTTCCTAACATCCAATCTAAACCTTCCCTGTCACAGCTTCGTGCCATTCCCCCTTGTCCTATCACCTGTCACCTGGCTAAAGAGACCATCACCTACCTCTCTATAACCTCCCTTCAGGTAATTGTAGGTGGTGATAAGGTCTCCCCTCAGCCTCCTCTTCTCTAGGCTAAACAGCCCCAGCTCCCTCAGCCGCTCCTCATAGGATTTGCCCTCCAGCCCCTTCACCAGCCTGGTTGCCCTTCTCTGGACTCGCTCCAGGACCTCCATGTCCTTCCTGTGGTGAGGAGCCCAGAACTGGACACAGTACTCGAGTTGTGGCCTCACCAATGCCGAGTACAGGGGCACAATCACCTCCCTAGACCTACTGGCCACACTGTTTTTGATACAAGCCAGGATGCCCTTGGCCTTCCTGGCCACCTGGGCACACTGCTGGCTCATATTCAGCCTGCAGTCAACCAACACCCCCAGGTCCTTCTCTGCCTGACAGCTCTCCAGCCAGTCTCCCCCAAGCCTGTAGCGCTGCATGGGATTGTTATGATGTCCCACGTGTAGCACTCTACACTTGGCCTTGTTAAACTTCATCCCACTGGTCTCAGCCCATCGGTCCAGTCTGTTCAGATCCCTCTGAAGAGCCTCCCTACTCTCAGGCAGATCAACACTTCCTCCTGGTTTAGTGTCATCTGCAAACTTAGTGAGGGAGCATTCAATCCCTTCATCGAGATCATTGATAAAGATGTTGAACAAGACTGGACCCAGGACTGAGCCCTGGGGGACGCCACTCGTGACCGGCCTCCAGCTGGATTTTGTTCCATTCACCACCACCCTTTGGGCCCGGCCATCCAGCCAGTTTTTAACCCAGCTGAGGGTCCCCCTGTCCAGGCCAGTGGCAGCCAGTTTCTCAGTCAGAATGCTGTGAGAAACTGTGTCAAAGGCTTTACCAAAGTCCAGGTAGACACATCCACAGCCTTCCCCTCGTCCATTAAGCGGGTCACCTTGTCATAGAAGGTGATCAGGTTAGTTTGATAGGATCTACCTTTTGTAAACCCATGTTGACTAGGCCTGATCCCCTGGCCATCGTGCATGTGCTGCATGATAGCTCCCAAGATGACCCTCTCCATGATCTTCCCTGGGACTGAGGTCAGACTGACAGGCCTGTAGTTCCCTGGATCCTGCTTCCAACCCTTCTTGTATATGGATGTAACATCTGCCAGCCTCCAGTCGACTGGAACTTCCCCAGTCTGCCAGGATTGCTGATAGATGATGGAAAGGGGTTTGGCAAGCACATCTGACAGCTCCCTCAGTACCCTTGGGTGAATCCCATCTGGCCCCATTGACTTGTGGGTATCTAACTGGCCAAGTAGGTCGCTAATCATTTCCTCCTGAACCATGGGAACTTTGTTATTCTTCCCCTCCCCGTCAGCCAGTTCCAGAGGATGAGTACTCACAGAATATCCTTCTTTACTGTTAAAGACTGAGGCAAAGAAGGAATTAAGGACCTCAGCCTTGTCCTCATTCCTTGTCACTAATGTGCCATCAGCATCCAGTAAGGGCTGGAGATTCTCCTTGACCCTCCTTTTACTATTAATATACCTATAGAAGGACTTTTTATTATCTTTTACAGAACTGGCCAGCCTGAGTTCCAGATCAGCTTTAGCCCTTCTGACTTTCTCCCTACATGATCTCACTAATTTCCTATAATCATCCCAAGACATCTGCCCCTTCTTCCAAAGCTTATATTTTTCCTTCTTTTCCCGTATATCAGCCTGAATCTCTCTGCTCAGCCAGGCTGGCTTCCTAGCTCACCGACCCCTCTTCTGTCCGACTGGGACAGCCTGTTCTTGTGCTGCCAAGATTACCTTCTTGAGGAGCAACCAACCCTCTTGGTCTCCTTTGCCCTCAAGGGCTGCCTCCCATGGAATCATATCGAGCAGCTTTCTGAACAGTCCAAAGTCAGCCCTACGGAAGTCTAAGGTGCCAGTTCTGCTGTCTCCCTTCCTTACTTCTCCCAGTACTAAGAATTCTATAAGCTCATGATCACTATGCCCCAGGCGTCCTCCAACCTTCACATCCCCCACCAGGTCTTCTCTACTGACAAACAACAAGTCCAGCAGGGCACCTTCCCTTGTGGGTTCATTCACCAGCTGGGTCAGGAAGTTGTCTTCCAAACCCTCCAGGAACCTGCTAGACTGTTTCCTCCCTGCTGTATTGTACCTCCAGGAGACATCTGGTAAGTTGAAGTCCCCAATAAGGATGAGGGCTGGTGATCGCGAGACTTCACCCAGTTGTTTAAAAAACAACTCATCAGCTTCCTCCTCCTGGTCAGGTGGTCTATAGCAGACTCCCATCACTATATCTCGCTGATTTTGTTCTCCTCTGATTTTCACCCAGAGAAACTTGACCCTGTCTTCATCATACTCCAGCTCTAGGCTGTCAATGCATTCTCTGACATACAGGGCTACCCCACCTCCTCTCCTACCCAGCCTGTCACGCCTGTATAGTTTATAACCAGCAATTGCAGCACTCCAGTTATGTGAATTATCCCACCACGTTTCTGTGATGGCAATCACATCATAATTTCCTGTACTTACAAGGACTTCTAATTCCTCTTTTTTGTTCCCCATGCTGCGTGCATTGGTGTAGATGCACTTCAGCTGGTCTACTGATCTTGTTGTGCTCCTTGGGGAAGCCTTGCTTCCCAAGCGACAGCTGTTTAAGTTACCTAGCCTATCAGTAGTAGCTACATCTCTACTCTGAGTTAGAATACTATCCCCCTGATTAACTAGGGTGGCTGACCAGAGGTCATTGCCAGCACACCATCCCTCAGTAACTGTTATTTAACATGAATTACAACCCTCATAAATAAAAGCCCTATTTCAGTGCAGTTCTTTCAAAGGAGACTGAAGAAAAAGGTAGTTTCCCTGTGATATTATCACTTTCCTCATGTGAACTAACACCAAGGTGTGTTTATACCAGCCAGCACTCGTTGCAGTACCAGAGCATTTGATGCTGCCCTAGTGTTGGTAACAGGGAATGCCGATTGCAGCTGGTTCTGATGGAAGAATGAAAGACAGTGAAAGAGAAGTGAGAACCAACTTTTTCTGACAACTCGGGCAGTTGAAGCTCAAGAAGTCAGTAATTAAGAGAACAGATAATTGAATATATTGAGCTAGACTGATACAGAGGAGAAACTTGGTGAAATCTTGTGCAGACGTGAACAAGAGGCAATCAGAGGCATCACATCTGACTCCCTTTCCTAAGAAGAAAGAAATTAACTGCTCATTTAGTCACCCTTCAACATGTACCACAGAAATTTGTCCAACCACAATGAAAATTATCCCAAACAGAAATAGATCTTTTTTTTCTGAAACACGCTTTCAAACAGAAAGATAAACTTTAAAAATTCTTTGTAGAAATTACTTTTTTGTTGCAATCTATGATTTTAGTATCTAAGCTGATGCAATTTGATTCCTATTTGTGAGGGAAATGCTTAACTACAAAATTCAATGTTATATTAAGATAGCTTTATAGCCAATCATGGCAATTATTTCACTCACTTTAAATCATCTGCTGCTGTTTTTTTCTACATGACATTTTTGTAGGCTATCTTTGAAACATTTATTATTCCTAAAAAAGCCCTGATGAAGTGATGTGGCCAGGAGAATATTTATGGAATCAAGCTTTTGGCTAGTATCTGCAAGATTTCATTTAATCCAAATATAAGAAATGCAAAGCTTGCCCATCTACAAAAAGTATTCTCTTTTTCTACTTTGGACATGACACTCAAATGTAAGGTGAATCCTAGTCATGAGTAAACACAGGACTTCTGAGGAAGCCATAGCTGCAAAAAGTTCACATTTCTCCCTAAGATAAGAAATCAGATGTCATAATCTTTCCTCTCATGTCTCAGACCCAGCTTAAAAGCTGAGCACTTTCCAAGGCACTGACTCACTTCCCCAGGAATGCCAGCAATAGGGCACACTGTGCTAGCAAAGAAGGCTTCACTTTCTACCACTCATTACTAATGGCCAAAATTGTAAATGCCTT
This sequence comes from Porphyrio hochstetteri, assembly GCA_020800305.1. Classification (NCBI taxonomy): domain Eukaryota; kingdom Metazoa; phylum Chordata; class Aves; order Gruiformes; family Rallidae; genus Porphyrio; species Porphyrio hochstetteri. The sequence continues at coordinate 62,902,158 of CM036905.1, forward strand.
CTAGCTTGTTCACTTTTATGACCAAAGCACTATTAGTATATAGGATAATGCTTTGTAGAGTTCACCAGTGTGAAAATGAGATGTTGTGCCTTTCTCACCAAATTAGCTCACCTACTGTTTCTTCCTTTGAGTGTCCTGCATAATTCCACAGCAACACATTTCACTGCCTCAGTTTAAAATTACTGATTTCCACCATAATTTCCCCATGAGCACTTCTAATGAACGTGTGAACCTTTCTGAACCACAAACAAACAAACACAAAAGTACAGTCAATCATAAAATATGTACTTCGTATGTTGGAGATCTGAGGGGAGAAAATTCTGAGTGGCACAGGAGTGAGTGAGGACCATAGGGCCCACTGGCTGGGGCAGAACTGAGCAGTAGGGCCTTCGGGTAACTGATATTGGCTGTTGGATGTTCATCTGGGGGTTCAGAGTATCCAGCAGCTTCCCACTAGCCCTAGTCCCCCTGCCAGTTACGGGAACTGCATTTGATCTACTCGTAGAGGAGAAAAGGTCAGCCCCCACCTCTCCACAACATCCTTTCAGGTAGTTCTAAAGAGAGAAATTAGATCTCCCCTCAGCCTCCTCTTCTCCAGACTAAACAGCCCCAGTTCCCTCAGCCACCCCTCATAACATTTATTCTACAGTCCCCTCACTAGCCCCATCATCCTCTGGACACACTCCAGTACCTTTTAAAGATAAATTTTGTGAAGCTGCAGATCTTTTAAAAAAAATCAAAGTTCTGGCAAAATTAGTTTACAATATTTAAATGAGACCCCAAAAAATTGCATTTTTCCTTTCCCTTTTTAAACAGATAACTGTCATGTACTTTATACTAGTGTTACGTATACCAAATCAATACAATTATAATCAGCATTCTCTTTATGAACAGAAGCAGTTATCACAAAGACCAGGCATTATTTAAGATTTCCATTTAAAAATATCATAAACCCTAACTTTGAAATAAGAAGTGTCAACAAACCATACATCTTTAATTAGATTTTCATTTATTTGCATTAAAAAAGAATTAAAACTTCTGTGGTACTGTTTTTCTCATTTGGAATTCTTGAAGTGTTTCCAAGGATGGAGTGACCTGTTGCTTTTATACTGCTGCTACTTATTCACAGAGTTGCCAAAACTCAAGCCTTAAAAATTTCCTTCTTTTTCTCTAAAATGAATGTAATTTCAAAATAATAATAATAATTTAATGCAGTAGACTTTTTTAATATAAGACAGCATTGAAGAAGAAAACAACGAAAGTATAGAACCTGAGGGAACAGCGTGAAGCTGCGAAAGGGGAAGTTTAGGTTGGATGTTAGGAAGAGATTCTTCCCTGAGAGGGTGGTTGGCACTGGAACAGGCTCCCCAGGGAAGTGGTCACAGCACCGAGCTTGGCTGAGTTCAAGCAGTGTCTGGACAATGCACTTTTAGTCACATGCTGTGACTTGGCTGGCCCTGTGTGGAGCCAGGAGTTGGACTCAATGATCCTTATGGGTCCCTTCCAACTCAAGAGACTCTATGATTCTATGAAAAATAAAAAAATTCCTTGGCTTATGTCTAAAATATACCCCATTATGCAGAAAGAGTTAAAAGTATTATAGAAATTATTTAAGAATATTTTCTCAAATGTTTATACTGTGCTTCATTTCTGTTCATCAGTTTTGGACAAATTCGTATTTGTTTCTTTTGTTGGTGACTTATTTATCCTAATTATAAACTTCCAGGCTGCACCGTCTCCATGTTCTTTATACAGAGATGAGTGTCTGAAAAGTTTTATTTAAGGTTCTAAGAAAAATAGCAAGATGCCTTATTTTCTAGTTATTTATGCTCTTTCCCTTATTTTATGAGTAAAGCGTAGCAGAAATATATGTCAGATGCAAATGATATTTTCTAAGTTCTTTCTGGAATAGAGATCCAATGGTTCATGCCTTCTGATTCACTTCTGATGCCTAAACACTCATCAGCAAAAATTGACTGTCTTGATTTTTTTTTCTTCAGTCTCATTTTCAAGTTTCCTAACAGTTCCACTGCACTGAAACGTAGGGGAGGGGGTGAATTTTGGGGAGGTTATTTTGGTTTGGTTTGTTTTGACTGAGGGTTTTTTGACAAAACTTTGGAAGTTTTTGCAATGGAAAAACCTAAGATAGAAACACAACCCTGAAAAATGCATATAGAGTGACTGAACCCTTCCCATGAAGAATGTGACTCCTAGAATTCACACAATTTAAACATCATCTTCTCTCAAAACTAACCTGGTTTAATGTTCATGCTCACTGTTTATTTAATTTGCTGAACTGTAATTTGTTTAAAAATATATATTTCAATATATTTTAACATAAAATATTCTTTTTTTCCTTCCAATCACAGACATTTCCTGAGCATTAGGGTAGGAGAGTACAGATAAGAATTTCTCTAAGTATCTCAGTTTCCCTCCTGAGACCAGTGGATGTAATACTCCATAGAATAACAGGAGTGTTGTTGCAGCTTACACTCTGTGGGACGCTAGCTTTTCCCTTTTGCTCCCTGCTACACACAACACAGCAATCTAGAGCCTTGGGGGAGGGAAATCTTGAGCATAGAAATGTAATGATAACCAAGACCTCAGGAAGTCACCCGTCCCTTCACCACAAAGATTACTGACTGTGCCTGGACCTGAGACATGGCTTGTCAGGCAGCTCTTCAGAACGTCCACCTATGCTGGCTCCAGGATTTCTGCCAGTGCTCCCCTCCTGTTCTGTGTAGATAATGAACTTTCCCTCAAATCCTACTTAGGATTTCTTTTACAGCAAGCCGAGCTCATTATTGCTCACCGTGCCAGCAGACATACAGAATGGATGACCACTATCTTCATTGGAACAACTTTCCACATGTTTGGAGAGAGCTCTTACATCATCTCACACGCTTCTGGTTTCAAGACTAAGGAAATCCGACTCTTTCAACCTGCTTTCATGTTTTATAATCTTTTTCTTCTTGCTGCCCTGTTTTGGACGCTCTCCAGTTTGTCTACGTACCTAAAATATTTGCAGCATTTCAGATGAGCAGTGAAGGCTGCTTCCTTGTTTGAAGCAAAGCAAGATATTTATCTTCCATGTCTTTTTTCACCACTTCTTTGTATCAATATCATACAGCAATCCATAGGCTGGTTCTTTTGTGCAGTACTTGGTCGATTATTTTCCAATCCCTGTTTGAAATTCGGATTTTGTTTTAGAGAAGTCACACTTTACAAATGTGAATGTTCTTCTTCTGACAGGCTGGACTGTTACCTCTGTCATAATGTCCACCAGTGTAAAGCATAGGCCTGCATGGGGTACTCCAGCACATTTCCTTGCAGCAGCAGCTGCTCATGCTAACATGTGGGCTGCCCAACAGAGCAGACATGGCCTGGTAAACATCCCTGACGCCTCAAATACAATGTCTTCAAGGTTCCAAATATAATGGAGGATACTCAGTTTTGTGATTTCAGACCATTTTTATACTCTATGTGAGCACCCAAGCCAACTTCAGAAGCTGCCATGGCCCCCCATTCATAATGCTCTCATCATTCATTTGGGTGAGTAAGCATAACAGACGTCTTGAAGCATCTCCTAGGGAAGAGCTTGGCATCACTTTTATCCACACTTTTATCCACTTTATCTCATCAAACACATGCATGGGATGGTCTTCCCTGCCTGTAGAGAAAAAACATAAAATCCACTTCTTTATTTATCACTTTTTCCCAGTGTTTTTACTGTGGTAGAGTGAAGGATTCAGAAATATCTGCTTTTTATTTTTTTGCTTTTTAGTGACAAAAAAGAAATCAAAATAATTATTCAGCTGGGCTAAGAATGAATTCACTTGCTCCTTTAATGTCTTGAGCTCCATTAAATTTCAATCCTTTCAGAGGCCTAAGAATGGCTAGAGATTTTGGTAAAACTAATCAGTTGTCCTGGTAATAGAATTACAAATGTCATTCTTGTTTTTGAAGTTCAGAATATGAGTTTCTGCTTCGTTTAGCATGTAGATATTTCCAGGTACTGAAATAAGTAAGTAAATAAGAAATAAGTAATATTGCAAAATACAAGGACGATCTTTATGTCAAACAGGGAATGTGAATTTGTCCAGCTAACTCTGTAGTACTGCTGAGAGGATAAGCATTACAGAAACAGTCTCAAAGTTTGTTCTTCTTGGGTGTAGATTGGTGTATCAGCCATTGAACTGCTGTTGAAAAAGATGTCAGAAAGCTTACACAAACAGAGAATGTGAAAGCAGTGCCTGTGATTCTTTACTCAGTTACAAGGTGAAGTAACGAATTCCTTTTTTTCTTTTCTTTCTTGGTTGCTTGAGTCTAGTGGCAAGGGTCCTGCAACTAGGTCTCAACATAAATTAGTAGAACCAGGAAACAAGGTCAGCATGTATTTTACTAACATGTATAAAAATGCATAGAAAATATCAAAACACTAAGAATGAAGTGGTGTACAAATTAAAACATACACCTCTTCACCTGCGATAGAAGCAGCATCAAAGGATGCTAGAAATGAATGCAGAGTGCCATATGGGGTAATAAAAAAAATGTGAATTGTATAATTCAAAGAGAAAGAAAAGAAAGAAAACTGTTACAAATGTGGAAAAGGATGGACGGTTTAAGTAGGTTACTTAGATGCTCCTGTGTACACTCTCAGAATACAAACATAGGTAATAGGTGCTGAAAATGAAAGAAAACACCTATCTTGTTAAAGATCCATTTAATTCTCACCCCTTCATAAGAGCAATTTTTCCAGGATGGAAAAAATCCTACTGTGTCTATTTTTCACATGCTCTTGCAAAGTCAGTTTTTCGATTCTTCCTTTCAGTTCCTCCCATCCACACACGTATACATCACCAGTAGCTCCATGACTACAGTGAAAGATGTAGCAGTAAAAAGTCTGCCCACTGCACCTCAGCTGAGAGTTCTTTCTGTGACAAGCAACGGTAGCAGCACAAGGAAACCCTTGATCCTCTTCTGTAGAGCAGCGTGATCAAATCAGAGCTGGTCTGAGGACGAGGTATTTCGTTGTTCACTTTGCTTCACATATCTCTTAACCATAACTCTTTAGGTGGGTGTCTCCAGTTTAGTCAAAGAAATGAGGAAAAAAAAAAAGGAGCCCCAAAAGAAAGCTCATTTCTGTATTTTCAACAGTCTCATATGGGTTTTTTATTCATGCTGTGATAGTATATTGGTCTCCCCAGGTAGCACCTGTTGAAGACTAGAAGGATTTTTATTATTTTGGGACCATATTTTTCTATACATGGTCTTGACTCAAAAATAATTGAGCTGCCTCAATGCAGACTGACAAGATTATTCTTTGCTTAGAAACCAGAAATAGAAAATTGCAGCCCAAGAGCTAATGAGTCACAAAATCATTATTTGAAATCAGCTACTAAAGCCGAAAACATTTTGCAACCTTAGTATGGCTATTGTCCATGCAGAAATACAAGTTACTAACATCAAAAGCATAAGGGAGAAAAGCCAGACAAGCAGGAAAGGTTGTTTTGAACCTAGGTATCTGTAATAGCACCAACAAAAGCATTGCTTATAGATGTTCTCAGCTGGAAAAAGAGAAAATGGAATTGTAACATAGATTTTCTCCCTCAAAATCTATTCATCTTTCATTGAGGAGGCTTTCCACGAACAGCTTTAGCTCTATTTGAACATATAGGCATCAAATACAGGGGAATGAAAGAGAACGTTTAGGCAGCAGCAGTAGCACAGACCCACAAAAGGATTTTGGTGGCTAACGTGGGGTGTAGGCTGAACCAGCAGTCCAAGGCATTTCCCGTTATCACTGCTCTGTGGGACTTAGGCAAAAGTGACAGACTCGTACAGGCTGGGTACTTTTAATGAGAAAATTCAAGCACAGGGTAGTACCTTTCAGCCAAAAACCACAGTAAGATGAATTACTTCATTCTGCTGTTTCTATATTCAGTCAGTTTATCTTACTGATAACTCAAACACCTGCATCTCTTAAATATTTTTGCAGTGCTGAGATAACCTTTAGGTAATTTCTGGCATCATACTAGAAGACTATCAGGAAAGCAAGTTTCTGCAAAACAAGCAAACAAGAAAGGATTCAATTTTCATTCACTCACTAAAAGTGTTTCAAACATTTCAATACACATCACAAAGGATTTCAGTCCACCGCGTCCAAGGCAATGTGATGTAGTAATGATATGAGGAATGTTGAAAGGGGACTAACTAAATGCCATTCATTTGTTTTGAAATTAAAAGAAAATTAAACCATTTCTCCCTAAAGATAGGTATTTTCACTTCAAGCACCTAGAACTAACATTAAATCATCCTTTTAAGTACTCAGGTGCTGCCACACAGATGTAAAGCTGCAAGACTTCATAACTCAGTCAAGACCCTTCTGTTCTCTCTGTGAAACAAAAAAGGAAAATGATACTGTGTAGGTCACGCAAAGATGAAAAGAAAGAATCAAGGAGGCCACTGGGCAAAGTGCATGTTGGTTCCTAAAATTTCCATTTAAACTTTCTATTACATACTTTTTTCCAGCTTGCACAGTATACTCATGGAAAGACTGTCATCAAGCTCAGTTGTGCCTGTTTCTCAGCCTGCATTCAGAAGAGGAACATTTTAAGCAGTGCCTATTTAGGGCAGCAAAGTTCACCTTTTTCCAACTGTTCAGGGAAAATTTTCAGTATAGACTACAGTTATGAGGTCAGCCTCAATAGGAATTATATTCATGATAAACAAAAAGTAATATTCCTTGTTAACATATTAAAAAGAGAAGTTTCACTGACGCTGACAAGTGCTAGATAACTCAGTACCTCACTCCAAGTTCTTACTCACCCAATTGTCTAGACAACTCTACAATAATTCAAGCAGATTTTTTTGATCTCCAGATCAACAGTTGGGTGCTTCTATCCCCACCATAATTCCCTTCAATGACACGAATATATCAAGTTATTTATTTCCAGGATTTCTGAACATTGTTTCAGAGTGAAAGCTCCACAAGAATAATAACCTTACATAGATCCCCGAAATATTAGAGGTTGCTTTATTAAGAGATAGTATTTTCTTACTTCTGGGTCTGGCAGTTCCCAGTGATGGAGCACAACAGACCATAAACTTAATATGAGGCTATAAAAATGTATAAATTCAGGAAATACAAAATTCTGCATTGAATTCCTTTGTTCACTGCAATCATAGAGCCATAGACTACCACGTTGGAAGGGGCCTGAAGAATCATCTGGTCCAGTCTTTCTTGGCAAAAGCATGGTCTAAACAAGATGGCCCAGTGCTGTTGAGCTGGATCTTAAGAGTTCAGCATTGGGGAATCCACCATTTCCCTGGGGAGATTATTCCCCAGGAGTAACTTGCATCCTTGTCTTTTCCATGTGACTCCTTGAAAAAAGGGACTCTCCATCTTCTTTATAGCTACCCTTTAAATACAGGGACATGGTGATGAGAGCTCCCTTGGAAAGTTATGGAACAAATCCTCCTGGGGTTTACCACAAGTCCAGTGAAGCCCATGGTTGGGAAAAGCCAGCATAGATTCACCAAGGATGAATTGTGCTTGACAAACCTGATCACTTTCAATGACAAAGTAGCCTGATCAGCTGGTCATTCCTGGTTGGCACATCCAACATTTACATGCCTACTCTAAGATCCCCCTTAGAGACAACCCCTCTGATCTTGACCTAGAGACATTCTATAGGGCTTCCACAATCACCATGGCTGACTTCTTCCTTCATCTTCAATCAAAAAGAGGAAAGGGCATGAATGTGCAATATATGCCAGTTTGTCTCTAGTAGCAACAATGTCTTTTCCTCTTGTGCTTCAGAGATCTGACTGTTTTGGGCAATTTTTAAGGACAGAAATTACAATTTTGTTTTTAACTCAATTACTCCCACTAGTTCTGTGAGTTCAAAAATGCCCAAATTTCTATCAGAAAATGCTCTCTATCTTACTTTTCACTTCTCCTGAGAACCACATATAATGGCCTTCAGTTTATTCCTGGGGCTGCCAATAGGGAATTCCTTTAAATTTCTATATCAGCGCAAAGTTATCTGTATGCCAACCTATGAATCTTTTAAATGATTTCATGCATTCTGTTGCAAAAGTGTCCAGTAACAAAGATTTCCTGTATTCCCTGAGCTGAAACAGAGGTTTTTAAAATAATGCATTTCTTCTTTCTGCTTTAAGATGTTAGTTTGGACTTGGTTAGATCCTAGCAGAGAATTTTGTGCCAGAGATTTTCACTGTTGGCATCAAGTCAGAAAGCAAACCCATTCATAGAAACATATGATCCTTTTTGCTTTCTATTTTCTGGCAGCTATATCTCCACCAACCAACAAAAAGGAGGCACAAGCTTTCCCAGGCATTTTGAGACTTTGGCAAATACATATCCCAAACTACAGTCTGACTGTGAGCCATCTCTACCATGTAACCCGGAAGAAGAACGATTTCCAATGGGGCCCTGAGCAGCGACAAGCCTTCAAACAGATCAAACAGGAGATAGTCCATTCAGTAGCCCTTGCACCTGCCTGGGCAGGGCCAGATGTAAAGAATGTTCTCCACACTGCAGCCGGGGAGATTGGCCCTACTTGGAGTCTCTGGCAGAAAGCACCAAGGTAGACTCAAGGCAGACCACTGGGGTTTTGGAGTCAGGCCTACAGAGGGTCCAAAGCCTGGTACAAGACAACAGAAAAGGAAATACTGGCTGCATATGAAGGGGTCCGAGATGCTTTGGAAGTGATTGGGACTGAAGCCCAGCTCCTCCTGGCACTCCAACTGATGGTGCTGGGCGGGATGTTCAAAGGGAAGGCCCCTTCTATCACCATGTCACCAATGCTACATGGAGCAAGTGGGTCACACTTACCACCCAGCAGGCTTGAATAGGAAACCTCAATCACCCAGGAATCCTGGAAGTGATCACAGACTGGCCAGAAGGCAAAGATTTTGGAATATCACCAGAGGAGGAGGTGACGTGTGCCAAAGAGTCCTAGATAATGAACTGCCAGAAAATGAGAAAAAATATGGGCTGTTCACCGATGGGTCCTGTCACATTGTTGGTAAACATCAGAGGTGGAAGGCTGCTGTATGGACTCCTACAACACTAGTTGCAGAAGCTGCCAAAGGAGAAGGCAAATCCAGCAATTTCACAGAGGTAAAAGCCATCCAGCTGGCTTTAAACATTGCCAAAGAAGAAAAGTGGCTGCAATTGTACCTCTATACTGACTCATCAATGGTGGCTAATGCCCTGTGGGGGTGGGTGCAGCAAGGGAAACAAAGCAACTGGCAGCACAGAGGCAAACCCATCTGGGCTGCTCCATTGTGGCAAGACATTTCTGCCCAGTCAGAGAACCTACCTGTAAAAGTACATCATGTAGATGCCCACATACACAAGAGTAGAGCCACTGAAGAATATCAAAAGCAACCAGCAGGTGGATCAGGCTGCTAAGATTGAAGTGGCTCGAGTATACCTCGATTGGCATCGTAAGGGTCTTAGGCCATTGAGGAAGAGATGCCACATATAGATGGGCTCATAACGAAGGGTGGATTTGATCATGGATGCTATCTCACAGGTCATCCATGAATATGAAACATGTGCCTCAATCAAGCAAGCCAAGCAGTTAAAACCTCTCTGGTATGGAGGACAATGGCTGACATACAAATAAGGAGAGGCCTGGCAGATCAATTACATAATTGTCCCACAGACGCACCAAGGCAAGCGGTATGTGCTCACAATGGTAGAAGCAACCACTGGCTGCCTAGAAACATATCCTGTGCCCCATGCCACCACCTGCAACAACATCCTGGGTGTTAAAGTAAAATAGAATTTAGTACAAATAGTATGTTAGAATTAGTATTATTATGAAAGAATAGGAATAATGATACAGGATTTACAGCTATGTAATCACAGGTGTTTTTAAACAGTAAGTTCCAATCATACTAAGCTGCCTCAGTGCCCAATGTATAGCCCTTTCCATGGATGAATTACTCCTCAGGCAAGTTAATCAGTAGATAGTTATAAATTAAGGTTAAGTGCACAAATATAATAGAAATGTGTGCCTAAAGTATTTCAGTTTAAGAGAAGAATAAGGTATTTTATGGTTAAGTAGAGATCTAAGAATTTAGATGTTTAACATAGAATATCGAGATCTTGGGAAAGAAGAGACAGTGACCTCCAATATGGATTAGCAGAATCTAAGATCCAAAGCAGAACTGAGACTGAGTAATCACCAGTAATCACCTCCAGAAGAGGACAAAGGCAAATTATGGACTTTCAGCCAACCAGAATGGGTGACATTGTCTAGTGGGAATCTGTCTATTATGTAATTGTGTTGAAAGAGTAGATAAGATGATAAATATAACATTTGGGTTGCCACTCACTGAGGTGATAGCTCAACTCTGAGTTATTAATAAAAGCAAGCCTAGAGTAACCTCTAGTTCAGCGCAGGGCCACCCAGATTATTAAGTGAGTGGAACACCTTCCTTATGAAGAGAGGCTGAGGGAGCTGGGCCTCTTTAGCTTGGAGTGACCTTATTAATGTTTATAAATACATAAAGGGCAAGAGGCAGGAGGATGGAGCCAGGATCTTCTCAGTGATGGCCAGCAATAGGACAAGGGGCCATGGGTGCCAGCTGGAGCATAGAAAGTTCCATGTGAACATAAGGAAGAGGTTTTTCACTGTGAGGATGACAGAGTGCTGGGACAGGATGCCCAGAGAGGTTGCAGAGTCTCTTTGTGTTCCTATGTGATTTAGTCTAGGTGGTCCTGCTCTGGCAGGGGGGTTGGACTAGATGATCTTTTAAGGTCCCTTCCAACTCCTAATGTTCTGTGATTCTGTGATTCAGAAACTGTCCTTATCCCAACCCACGGAGCTTTATCTGTTTCTCCTCTGCTAGAGGGGTGAGTGAGAGGTGCATGGTGCTCAGCTGCTGCCTGGGGCTGAACCACAACATTCCACAATTAGGATTTTGAAATAACTAGCTAAATTTTTAAAATGCTGCAATTTGTAACTAGAAACACATAAAAAAGAGTGGTTGAATATAAACAACATCAGAAACAAAGACAGGAGAATCCCTGGCCATGTTATGGGAAATGCCTCCATCTTTCTTCTGGAATACCAGAAAGGAAGGCTGCTTTCCTACTCTGCTGCCAAACTAAGTAAGTATATCCAGTATCACTGGGGTGGCCTAGGGTCTTATCATGAGCACCTCTCCACCTAACGTTACTGTTACAAAAAGGCCATTCCAACCTTCTAAACAGGAAGGCTACGCTGCTGTAATTCCTTCTGCCTGTTCTGTTAGGTTTCCTTTGCCAGTGGCTACTGTCAGGATTGCCATTTTCCTGCTGCCGTCACCCAAATTGAGCACTGTTACGTGACAGTTCACAGTGCTACTCATGATAGACCATAACCCAAAGTTCTTGACCGTGCAGGTTAACAAAGGCCATTTGAATAAATAATTACAGTGTCAGAAGGGGCTAGACTCCTAACCTGTATGTAACTACTATCTCCATGTGATTTACTTTTCTTCCTAGTTTTTTCCTTTAGAAACAAAACAAGCCACTCACCTCAGAAGAAAACCTCCACTGCCCTGAACTCAGAGGGGTGGCGTGTCAAGCAGTACTTCTGGTGAAGTCTCTCTCCGTAACAGCCTCTTTCATAGTTTACACTCGAAATTCCCAGCTCAAGGTTCTCAGTTAAATTGTTTCAGCTGTTCATCTGAAGAGCCACCCACTCATAAGTAAAAATGACTACTACAAAAATAAAATCCTGACAAGAAATTAATGAAATTCATAACTCCCAGCGCAAAACTAGTGCTTTATTTTCAGGAGTAGCTTGTTTCATTTACTACTTTACTCTTTCTCTACAATGAATATTAATTATGGTGTTTATCTATACAAGAACTTCATTCTCTATTTCCCAGAATTTGCAAAGTTATCCTTCGATTTGTAATGACAGGGAGTGCTTTTAAACAGAACTGCTTTTCACTGTATGACTTTAACAGTTGTATAGAACATAAAGAAACAGGCAGAGATCTGCATGTGTTTAATTAACACTGCCAGTCTGTCAGTCTTACATCATTCACCTTTAATTGTGCCCATTACATAGTTTGATTGTTTGATACTGTTAGATTTCTAAACTTAGTATGTGCCATGAATAGTGCTGCCCATGGTACAGGTCTCCGGTGCAGTATTTGGGTCTCCCAGCAGTACTCTGGTCAGCAGATTTGTAGTTGTCCTCTACTATAAAAGAAAAAAGACATGAAAAATAACTAATTTTTCTAAATTTAGACATTTATTCCAAAATGCTGACCTGATATAGCATGATAGTTGTGTCCTATAAGAAATTATCCACATCAAACAATTGATAATTTGTACAAAATGTCTTGGGCTAAATCCTTTTTGGGGTTAAAAAAAAGCAACAAAAAAAAAAAGCAAAAGCAGGATTTATTCCAAAGCCTGTTAATGATATTTGCAAAGAGCATTTATGAGTCAGAACGCAAAGTTTGCTCCATGGTGACTTAATTTGCCAGCCAAGAAGTGCTCTCAAGCTTTGCTAATCAAAAGATTGAAATGCAGCCTTTGGGATCAGGCTGAGCCTATTACTCAGAAGCTGAGAATTCAGTTGAGTTACCAGACCAACCTCAGAATCCTTCTTCCAAAATACCATTAGATTTCACACTTTGCCACTCCAGTAGAGTGAAAGCTCAGCTCAATGCAAGACAGATTAGGCATGCAAATGCCTATTAATAATAAAGGCAGGTAGGTGTGTCTCAGTTCAGGAAAATTACCATGGTTTCTGAAGGCCTTATGGACTTCAGAAGCCGGTTGCTAAATACACCATAATTTGCTATTTAAAGGTTAGATGACAAATGAGTAAGAGAGTTGATTGCATGAATAATATTTTTTCTTTAAAATGGATGTCTTCTAATGTAGTAATTTTATTATAATTTTCTAATAAAATTTCTTCTTTTTCCTTATTTAGAAAGTTTTTTAAAAAATCAGACATCTCTCCTCTTACTTGTTCTCTCATGTAATCATATATAAATGTCCTTCAAAACACTTCTAGTGTACGTATTAAATTACACTGCATCCTCTTTATAATTCATGACTACCGATTGTGAAGTCTTCCTTTGAATGCTCTTTGTATCCTCCACAGTGCAAAACTAGTCAAATTGGCATTAGCAGTACTGTTAACATAGCCCCTTCAGGGGAATACATGCAAATTCACAAACAGATATGCACCCATATCTATGCTTAACTGGTAGATTCACAGGCTGGTGAAGATTGGAAGGGACCTCTGGTGGGCATCTGGTTCAATGCTCCTGCTCAACAAGGGCCATCTAGAGCTGGTTGCCCAGAACTATGTTCAGGTGGCTTTTGAATCTTTCCAAGGATGAATTTCTCCACTACCTCTCTGGGCAACCTGTACCAGTGCTCCATCACCTTACAGTGGTTTAACCCCATCTGCAGGACAGCAGGGCTCCATCACATGTAACAGGCACTGTGGAAGACAAACACCATAACTCTAAATTACAACCCCTCCCCCCACCTTCTTTCTTCTTCCCTGAGCTTCATACGCTGACCATGATGTCATATGGTATGGACTATCCCTTTGGCCAGCCTGGGGTCAGCTGTCACAGCTGTGTCCCCCTGCCACTTCTTGTGTACTGCCAGCCTACTTACTGGTGGAATGGGGTGCGAAGCAGAAAAGGCCTTGGCCCTGTGTAAGCACTGTCCAAAAACATTGAAAAGATCTCTGTATTATCAATCCTTGTTTCAGGATAAATCCAAAACATGGCCCCATACTAACTACTATGACAAACATTAACTCTATCCCAGCCAACACCAGCACACACCCTCACAGTAAAGAAGTGTTTCCTGATGTTCAGAGGGAATGTCCTGTGTTTCAGTGTGCCTCTTGTCCTGTCAGTGGGCACCACTGAAAGGAGCCCAGCTTGGTCTTCTTTACACCCTCCCTTCATTATGAGATCCCCTTAAGACACCTCTTCTCCAGGATGAACACCCTCACCTTTTCCTTCATAGGAGAGATGTTCCAGCCCCTTAATCATCTCAGTGGCCCTTCACTAGGCTCTCCCCTGTAGTTCCCTGTCTCTCGTGAACTGGGGAGCCCAGAACTGGATGCAGTACTCCAGGTGTGGCCTCACCAGTGCTGGATAGAGGAGAAATATGCCACTATACAATACTTTCTTCACATCTCAAACATATGGCAGCACTTTCTGCAGAGCATAAGTAAGAAGTTGTTTTGGTACTTCCAGGTCTTAGGACCAGTATTTCTAACTGTCTTTTTCAATTACTGTACTAGATACACAGACAGCAGTAATTTTAATAAAACAGAGTGTGCGGTGTATTCACCTATTATGTGTAACTCTGTGTGTACATAAACATCTGTATTTCATATAGGAAAGAGATATTCAGAAGGCCCCAGTTATGCTGAATTCAGTATCACTTTGTGCAGGGTTTCAGCTTGCTCTATGCTACCATAGGGCTTAAGTCTCCCTTGAATAATTCAACACTATACTTTTCACTGCTGGAACTTTCATTTATGCTGCTATTAGGTTCTCATCTGACAGACAGCTATGGTCCTTGTAACTCTCTTCTTATCTGGAGAAGTAATTTTATTTTCTTACCCAGTGCTCATGCCAACCATGCATATCATTTCCCTTGTCTCTCCTTCTGTAAAGACATTTTTCCTGACATTTGCCTCTTAGATTTCTTCATTTTAGAGAAGATTCATGCCAGTGACTACTTAAATCATTTTCAGGTATATGCATTTTCCAGCAGCTGTTTCTATTTAACCATGCTTCTTGAACTTCAAGGGATGGCCTAGCAGAGGCCTGTACGATTTTGTTTTTCTGCTGGTCCAGAAAATCATGTACCTGCTTGAGTTTGAATATCTTCTCTTTCACACTTGCCTAGCCCAGCAGAGGTCCCTTAGTAATTCTTGAACACAATTTAAAAACAGTTCCATGATTAACATGTGAACAAACAAGTAAAATAATACATGTCCTGTCTTCAATGAAAGCTTAACCCTTGTCACACAGAACCACCACAGGAACTCCTGTGAGTGTTATGCAATTCTAAGGAAGTGATCTGAAAAACAAACACCAGGACTTTTTGCTTTGAAGACTGCTGTCAGGCATCTCTGTCATTTAATAAGCGCCCAGGCAGATGATCTTGATGTGCACTATCCTCAAATGACGAGTAAGGGTTTCAATATTCTCCTGCCACCTGCAGACACTCAAGCTGACAGGTACCTTCATAACTCTCAGTAATGCTTTACTGATTTTTATCACATTTAGATCACTGAGACAAAACTTTATCAGCAATGTGTCAGAAAATATAGCAATTGGTAAAATTAGAATTATTCATATTTCAGATTACACCTGTCAGTGTCTTATGTTTAAATACGTACTGCATCAACCTGTCTGTGGTGAACTGTTGTTCTTCATTCCATCAGTTCTACATGTGATAAATACATGATGGAACACAAAATTTGGATATATTCAAGAGACAAGCTTACTAGCAATTTATTAATATTGAGTTCAGGACCACGCAAACATACATAGGACTCATCATTTTATCAGAAAATTCCCTGCTATCAAAAGGTTTACTTCAGATGTTTGCTACTTTGCTTTGATTATATTAATGAAATAACCTTAAAAAACATTTGTTTTTAATATTATAATAAATTCTGCCAGGAAATGATCAGTCAGGATCTGAATACTAAACAGAAACAGCACAGAGGTTTCATATCACAAGTTCCTTTACTTCAAAAAAATAAATACTCTGGTAATTTGAAATACCCAAGATTAAAAACACCACAATAATTAATACAATTTCTTGTTATGAGGAAATAATATAAATAGAACCAATAAGGAAATGACATTTTGCTCCCTCATAACAAGAACTGAATCACAGTTAGAAGGATCCATACTCAATGAATACAGAAAAGATAAAGTTACCAAACTTCTGTTTCTAGAATTTTTAGTAAATGGAAAACCAGTAATTTTAATCCTAAAAGTAAGTTATATTGAAAGCTGAGGGAAAGTAATCAAACATTAAAAATTAAATAGTTCAATACTAATAACATGTTAATTGTAATAAACATATGTAATAATGAAAAAAATGTATTGGAAATAAAATTAGAATGAATTCCAGTCTTTTGTGCTCTGCTTTACCATGTCAGAGAGAAGACATGAACCTGCACAAGGCTAGTCAATATACCATGCCCAGCCATATGCCAGATCCACCTTACACCGTGAAATAGTACCCCAACACACTGTGCAAGAAATCCAGTTATTTTATGATCTAAGTGTTTTAGACTAGCTGTGGTCTTCACTATAAAAGACTTCTACACTCAGGGAAGAAGTTTACAAACAGCAGATTAAATGGGACTTTAAACCACGTAGGAATTGGTTACACATATGTAATCATGTAACATAAGGACAGACCTATCCAGTCAGTCCTCCCCGCATCCTAAACTGGATTGTCACACCTGTCTTTGTCTTGATGGGTAGATATTGTCAAAACACACATGCAGAACTGCACCCAGGAAAGTGAGAGGTTGACCCACACCTGATCTGAGACCCCTCTCAGATCTCAGACGTGTTCTGAGCAGCCAGGCAGCACCAGCAAACACACAGCCATGCTCAGGCTAACCAGCGGAGGTTTGGGCGCCTGAAAGTTAAAAAGAGCTGGGACTTTAGGCATTTCATGATGTTCAAATACCCCTTTTCCCTTCCTGCAGTAGCGTATCATTTCCTTGTGGCTTTATTCTCAACCCCTGGGAGCAGAGCTGCAACCCTGTAGTCTGTGAAACATGGGATTTCCCCTGCTTGTAGACCACAGTCATCATGCTAAGCTACCAACACAGACCTCTGGTCTTAGGAGGCTTAAGTCTCGTCCTGGACTATCTAGAGCTGTGTTTCAGTTTGTGTAGCTGTAACAGCAAGTATTGAACAAGCAAGTGACTGCTACTCTTTTTGCTAAGGTTTCGTAGAATATAGAACCACTTAGGTTGGAAAAGACCCTTAGGATCACCAAGTCCAACCACAAACCTAACACTGCCAAGTCTGCCACTAAACCACATCCCTAAGCACCACATATGTGTGTCTTTTTAATACCTCCAGTGATGGTGACTCAACCACTTCCTGGGCAGCCAGCTCCAGTGCTTGACCACCCTTTTGGTGAAGAAATTTTTTCTAATATCCCCTGGCACCACAACTGTACAGTTCTGTGGTGAAATACTCTCACATATTTCGGATACATTTTTCAACTAATAGATGATAATAACAAATAGTTACTGTAGGGGGTGAACTACTTTTTATATTAAAATAACATAGCATGCAGGAGTACAAGCATAAAATGACAGCAGGAACCTTGAAAGTGTAGGCAGAGGATAATACTGGAGGCCCTGGGGCTATATCAACTCCCCAGCAGTCAACTACTGATTATTGAAGGAATGCAACCTTGGGAGCGTGTAAAACCGGTGTTAGGCTTAACAAAGCTTATACATATCCAGCATATGTAAACCACAACATACTTTGAAAAGCCAGATGGAATGCCACATTGCAGATTAATGAAGAAGCAAGGTGCTAGCAAACACATGAAAATGAGCCCAAGAGCAAGGAGAAAGAAGTCATTAACTTCCACATCATAATCATCCTAAGAAAAGACCCAGGACGCTGACACCTTGCTGGCTAGACTGTTAATACTTCCATTACATTAACAGTAAGTTCCTCGTGGCACTGCCTATGAGGTCCCCCCTTTTTCCCATAACAAGACTGTGAGTGTAACAAGCTGGTGGGACTTCAAGCCTTGTTCTGTAACTCAGATGCAATAGATTGGGAACAGATTGAGACAGTTTGAGACTGCAAAGGGGTCAATGGCTGGGAGAAAGATAAATTGCATCAATATACCATCACAGATTAAAAGGAAGAAAAGTTTAGATGCCATTTAAAACTTACAGAAATAACTTTTTTTACCTGTAAAATTATAATTCTTATATATATCTCCATATAAGAAGGGCAAAGACATTGTTATACAGCGTGTCAAAGTAACAAGTACCCTTTTCTTCAAAATATGGAGAAGAGAAAGACATCAGGCCTAATAACATTAAAAAATCAGATATAAATGATGAAAGGATCTGTAAGAAAGGGAGAGGTGATAATATAATTCGTGTCATTTTGCTGACAGCCAGCCTCACAGTCTGCTCTGCCAATCATCAAGAATAGCAGCAGTGACCCAGCAAAGGGAACTGATTACAGGCAGTGAGGTAAGGACAAGAAGTTTATTCCTTTGCTGAGATTCCTGGCTCCTCAAATGCTGAATATTTATGTTAACTTATCACTGCAGGTCACATACTTCAAATGTGATGCATAAATTATTCCATGTGTTACTGAAAATAAATGGCATTTTCTTTGTAGTCAGTTATTCTGAACACAATAAAGTAAATTATGGTTAAGTAATTGATGTCTTTCTTGCTGTCTTTTCTTATCCTGTGAGTAGTTAGTGAGAGCGGTGACTTAAATTTCTAATTATGATCAATCTCTCTTGCCTGTGAAAAACAGATCAGAACATGAAAGGAAACACATCCATTCAGGTAGCTGCTGTCACAAGCTGCATAGAAGATGACATCATCCAGTGATAAAAGGCTGTGAACACAAAATATGCTTGAAAGCTGCGTATACCCAGTCACTCTGCTATTGCCTGAGATTATGAGCATATATATGT
This sequence comes from Porphyrio hochstetteri, assembly GCA_020800305.1. Classification (NCBI taxonomy): domain Eukaryota; kingdom Metazoa; phylum Chordata; class Aves; order Gruiformes; family Rallidae; genus Porphyrio; species Porphyrio hochstetteri. The sequence continues at coordinate 62,920,906 of CM036905.1, forward strand.
TGCTAATAGACACTCCAAAGATAATTAGAGAAAGCCCCACAGGCATTTCCTTGCAATTTTTTGCTATAACACAGCATATGATGCTTCTCTTTTTCCCTCTGGGAGACTTCAGAAATTACTCAGATCCTTTCAGAAGGAATCCTGAGTGATCCCTGCATCTCCAAAGCTCTCAGCTGTGCAGTTTCCTAAGTCTTTACTCAACTTTTCCCCAACCAGTTCCACATCTTTGGAACCTAGCCAGATTGCAGACAGGATGAAATACACAGGAGTTTGCATAGCTATTCCTTTCCTCCCATAAGCTCTGTGAAGACATCAGTACAATTCATGTTTCCTGGTACTTCCTAAAGTCTGACAGTCTCAAATGTTACAGCAGGTTGGCTAAAGCTGAAGCTCTGCTGTGTTTGGAGAGGAGTAAAAGAAGAGGAAATAGTTCCGAAGCATTTGCTTCCACTGAAACAGCCTCTGGTACTGACAATATCTCCTGTCATACTTTAAGTCTGTCTGCATCCAAACAATCCTTTTGAATTTGTTCAGTGTTTCTTGATCCCCAAATATCAGTCAGGAAAAGAAAAAAACCAAGCATGAGTAATCAGAAGGTTGTAATCAAGTGTGATCTATCATCCACACAGTGATGCAGTCAGTGAAGATAACCAAGCCTCATTCCTGCAATCCACACAGAAACCAACGTCCAAAGGAAGCAAAATCCATCTTAGTATGGCTGTCTCATTCCTTTGCTAGTGATTCCTCTGCAGCCATGCTTTCCTGTAACCAGTCAGTCATGGCATGCCATTGGACTGCAGGGTGGCCAAGGACAGATCCTTACAGGAAGCTCTATGAAATTTAAGAGTCGAGGTCCAAATGTTGAAGAAAAACTCCCAGCAGCTTGAATGGGAGCTCTTGGCCTAACACTGGCCAATCCAAATCAGAAAGCATTTGAAACCTCTGGCCATCTGTTCTCTAAAGCTTTACAATATTTATATTCTGCACATGTCTAAGCAGCAAGTCTGGCTTTGTAGCTAACTCATAATCCCACTCCCTGGAATTACTTCATCTTATTAGGAAAGTAGTCTTAATAAAAATGGGGGTGGAAATCCTTTCCCTTTTACATTGCTACATCTAACATCTGGAATGTGCCCATCTTTGTTTATGCCATTCTCTATTACTGAAACCAAGCCCCTAATGAATATTGTTTAATGCCTGCAGTGTCCTGACACAGCGCTGGTAGAAATGTTTAAATTCCCATTTCTGAGATAATTGAAGCTTGGCTTAAATGGGCTCCACAACATTCATTTTGGTATGAACAAAACAATCATTTTTCTCTTTTTCTTTTTTTTTTTTACTTCTCAGTGATGCAAAGCTGCAATGCCTTCCAGTGTCAGCTACATTTTGTTTTGGGGTTAGTGGAAAATGAAGTAATGCCCTTAAAATGCCTAACAGCTGGTGATGGAGGCCTCACCCAGGAGATTCTCAACACCTGCAGTTCTGCTTTGCCCTAGAGTACTGGCCAGCTCTATATTGTGATATTAACCCATACACTGACAGGCAAAACACATCTTTGCTTTGGATTTCTTCAGTTCTGCCATTCTTGCAGATGCTAATAATCTAATCCACTACTAGTAACATCAACCCCATAAACTAATGAATGTAATTCATAAATTGTGTCTCAAAGGGAACTTGCTATGCTCAGCATAAAGGCTAACTGTTCTTCGCTTGCTCACAATGCTGGATTGTTTAGCTAGCCTGCAAAATAATGCCCATTGTGTCTTCTTCAGCTACACTCCATGTAATTTATTTTTGCACAAGGGAACAGGAGGAGTGGCTTTGAATAATGCAAGTTCAAAAGCACAAGAGTTCTCCATGGAAGCTTTCCCCTACTCAACTTTCCAGGGAAATAGCATAGCTCAGGATCTTGCAGCACTGGATCCTAAAATATCCTTCATGCCTCACTGCAGTTCATTTGGTGAGTATACATTTACAGAGATTCAGTTCCTGCACGTATCACTGCAAGTGGTTTGGGACATTTCTCAGGGGTTGAATGCCATAGAAATGCATTTTTAAAGCATTTTCCATACTTATTATTAACAAAGTCCCTTAGCAGGCCAGTCTCACAGCACAAAATCCACTTAAATACTCTATTGAATACAAATACAATGTAGTAGACTTAGGGATGTAAATAGCTTTTAGCTTTTATCAGAAATACTAACACTGGCATTAAGAAGAGTAGTGCTGGGACCTCTGTGTGTATCAAACATAGTATTTTAACTAAAGGGGGGGGGAAGAAATAATGTCTTGACTACCAGAGAAAGCAGAAGGGGGAGATCAAACTTTCACAGTCTGTCTCCAGAGAGACAGTCTTACTGCATCAAGTCATCAGACCTGACAGATCTAGCCAAGGGATACTTACTGTGACACAAAAATGGATTAAAAATTTACTTTTTTATAAGAAAGTGTTTGTTGTTAAGCTCACTTCTTGTTGCCAGACCTTTTGAACCATAGGCACTTTCCAACCTGCAAAATGTTTCAAGGTTTTACACATACCTGTTTTTACCAAATTTTTGGCAAATGCCCAGACCAGCTGTAGACCATTCTACTCCTCAGCCCAGAAACATGGTTCACCAGAAAGAGGAGGAGACAGCTAATAGTCATATTTCTTCCTGGTGGGAATCCCTTTCAAAGGGGAAGGCCAGTCAACAAATTAATTTTGAGCAGCATGGTCTCAGGAAGTGAAAAGCAAGAGGGTATTACTACTTCTTGGGCTCCACAGCCAGAACCAGCTGAGGAGTCTCTGTGATCTGTGACACAGAAGTTTAGCTTGCTTCATTACTTCTGCAGGCTCTCACAGGTCTTTTTAGGAACATTTTCCTTTAATTTTAGGATGTTACTAATTAGAACCAAAAGCAAGGGGTCCCACTGCCACTCAGCTCTGCCCCTTTATACATGACTACGTACTGGCTACCACCTGGTGCTGTATCAAGCCATATCCTTCAATACAAAGCTTTTTCACAGTTGAATAAAATGAATTTTGATGTCTCCTGTCCTCAGCGTTGCCCCAGAATTCCATTTTACAGCACTAGCAAAACAACAGCCACAGTAGTGGTGTGGACCAGTGAAGGTCCAACTGGCCAAGGATGCTGCCAGGGGCTGTGGGTAGTGGTGAGGTCCCACACTGTCCTGGTTCTGGCAAGGCCAGAGTTACCCTCCCCAAGCAGCCAACACAGGGGAGCTGAGTCAGCCTGGGCTGTTTCCACACCATCTGGCATCACTGCCCAATAGAAGGGGCTGGGGGGGGGGGGGGGCACGGTGGTGCTCCTGGGCGACTCCAGGGCACTCTTAGTGTTGCCGGGGTGCTGGGTCAGTCCTTGCATTGTGCAGTACTCTGTGTTATTGTTGGATCAGTCAGGTACTCTGTGTAACCACTGGGTGTAAGTGAAATTTGCTTTGGGCTGTTATTGTTCCCCTTTTGTGGTGCTTTTGTCAGTAAACTGTCCTTATCCCAACTCATAGAGGCTCTGTCTGTTTCTCCTCCAAGAGTGAGCAAGCAGCACGTCGTGCTCAGCCACTGCTTGGGGCTGAACCACCACACACACTTTCTTCCCCTACTAAACAAGGGAAGGATCTACCCTGCCAGCAGACAGTATTCTGTAATTTAGCACAGATAGGGGCTGTCAAAGCCCCATCAAGACTGCTGTCTCTTGCTGCAGAGCACCGCTGGCTGTAAGCAGGGAGTGCTCACCTTCTGTACGATGGCAGGGTTCAGAAAGGCAGCTGTAAGGCAGGGATACACTGTGTGCTGTTGTCTTTATTTTGTTGCCCACGTTGGTTATGCTTGAAGCCAGCGCTGCTTCTACATTATCTATGTGGAAGATGAACAATGTGCTGTGGGAAAAGCTTCTCTTTCAACAGCTACACAGAGTGAAAACATACAGCACGCACAACTCATGGGCAATGATATTGCAAGGTCGGGCTATTGAGGGGAAAATCCTTCAAGCTCCACACCTTATGGTTCTAATCCTGCACCAGAAGGTGAATCCGAATCAAGATCCTGAAATCCCCCGCTCTTCTGAAATTGTTATCTGTTCATAATAATAGTCTTGTTCTCTTGGAAATACCCTGGAGTACAGCCAGGTTCAGCAGTTTTACATAGAGACAGTTCCGAAATCCCCCACAAGCAAGGAAAACAGGCACAGCTTTTCTTTTGTATGGATCCTAAGAATCCACAGGTATCTCTGGAGGGAAAAAAGAAAACAGACTAAATCTCTCACTGGCCCATCTGTGAGATAAAGAGTTTCCCTCCCTGCTGCCAGAGAACTCAAGCTCAAAATAGTCTGTTCAGTCTCACTTCAGAAGGAGAAAAAACCAAATAAACTGCAAAACTGCGACCTTTTGCAGGCAGAGAGCAAAAGGAAAAATGACAAGTCTAGCAAATTCCCATCCCACAGCCTACTGATGTCCTTGTGTAATGCCTGGGCTGTCCGGTGTTCTGATACCCAGACCTTCCCATCCGAATTCCACTGGCATCGCCTTAGTGATGCATAACCAAGCCAAACCCGAACTGCCCGTGCTGGCTTCACACAGAGCACTGGAGAGCGCAGCACAGAGACATTCAAACCTATGAAATCCTCTTGGGTTCAGCAAAGCTTATTAGTTCGGTCTTAGTAAATGACAGACATCACAGAGGGCTCATGCTCCGTTCTGAGTTAGTAGCTCAGGACAGTGGGGTAGGTCAGAAGACATTCCCCAGCTGGCACAGCCAAACTGGATATGGAGACAGGACATAAAGCTGCTGGGCCCAAAATTATTCTGATCACCCAAACTTATCAAGTTCTTCCCTCTCTCTTAGCATGTGAGGTATCATCATGTGATAGAAAGAGCAGCTCACCTGACAGTAGACAGAACTGTAGTAGTAGGTTTTAGTAACAATATTAGGCAGGTCCAGGTGTTTTATAGCTGCATCTCATTGCACACAGGGCCTCACCCTGCCATATTTTCAGTGGTCACCTCCAGTACTCACTGGTGGATAATAGATAAGGTCAGAGTGGGTATCTAGTAGAGAAGAACCTGGGCAGGGAAACTAAATGTATTCTGCTGGTGCAGATGAGTTAAATGCAAGTGTAACTGCAGGGAGGGTACTGGACAGGAGCTAGATATGAAAGGGTTGCTCTCAGAGTAAGAATTTGTCCAGGTAAAGAAAAGGTGAGAATAAAGATCAGCAGCATTTCTGCTTTTCCTCAAGCATATCCTTTGATTGAGAGGATCCATTCCCCCAGCATATAATCAGTGCTGTTCCTTTGCTGATTTTATTAACTAATTTTATTAGCTTCATGGCTGGAGTAGCCGAAGTAGACTCAGCTATCTTTGTATAATGTAATATGCTATCAACCAGTTTGGGCAGATCCTCAACACATCTAGGGCAATTCAGTATATGACGTGCATATACTGGCCAGGGTAAAGGTCTAGGAGGGCATTGTACAAAAAAAAGACCCAGCCAAAACCAAAAAAAACTCTATTATTTAAGTCAAGAGACAAAGTTGGATTCAGAAAAAATAAGCTGAGTGCAATCAAGCCACAACATGATTTGTCCCTGGTAATTTCTCTCCCCCTATCCTGCCACCACACTCCCTGGCAGAGGTACTCTTACTTTCCTGTGCTACTGCAGGGAAGACAAGGCAAAGCTAAGTTGGTGCCTGTGCCCATGCTTGAGTTCAATACAACTGTACACCTCACCTAACACTCAGTTAAGAGCGACTGCCTTGTCTCCTGTGTCTCAGTATAGGTGGCATTCCCCAGGAGGTCACAGCAGAAGGACATTCCTGGGAAGATGCTACAGAAGCCTGTGAATCACTGCCAGACTGAATGTGTTCTTGCACAGTGTGTGGCCTGCGATGCCCTCGCACAAATTATCACTGAGAACAAGCTGTCAGCTGTCCAGTGGTCACTATGCTCAGAGCCACTGCCTCCAAGGGCTGCACGTAGGGCATGATTAACTACACTTCCATGGCAGGAGTTTCCTTGAAACACTTGCAGCCAAAGAAGGCTTCTTGTGCCAATGCAGGGAGATGGTGCCATCAAACAGAGCTTCAGCTTGAAGCGCTTTGAGGCTCACTGACTAGATGTGGTAATCTTGTCTGACCATCACTGCAGTGACTAGCACAGACCTGGAGAAAAACTGGAGGCTCATTGTTTGATGATAGTTGTTGATATCACCAGAGTACTGCCACAGTGGGTCTTGTTCATCATGAGCGGCTGTGGAGAAAGCAGAGCAGAAGAACCCTGTGACCTGGTGTTAATCCCAGCAGTATTTGGCTATTTCTTTTAACAGTTTTTCTTTAAAAAGTTAGATATAAACTGTTGACAGTGCTGCAGCCATTAGAGTGGGAAAAAAAATGAGAATTTGTTCTCTGGCCTGGAACAGAACATGGGTCAACTTAAAGGCAAATTTGGTGGTTTTGAATGTGAACGCAGAGCAAATTTACCAGAATGGTGTCATCTGAGGGCTCTGAGCAGATGGACAACAGCATGTGTTAGAGAATACTGTTAGTACAGTGTCAAGAGGAAATGTTCCTCTGAATATTAAAAATTGGTTATTCAAAAAATCAGTAAAGAACCTTAAATCTGTGCTTTTCAGGCTTCCCTGAAGGCCCTCCATGAGGAAAACACTGTATGTGTCACTTAATGAGATTCTGAACACACTCAGGCACGTGTTTTCACATCAGTTAACTGCACTGAAGCAAGGACGTGTGCCCTGAGAACAAAGAGTGAGTATGCCCAGATGTTTACAGGATTAGTCTTTCAGGCTCAGGAACTAAGACTTCAAACTGCCTCTAGACAAACAAGTTTACTAAAATACTGTGACTACACACAGCTGTATCAGCATCTGTACGCATCTAAAATCCACACGTGCCCTGAAGCTGGTTTTGCTCCTGGGATGCACAAGGAGACAGCATAACTTGGCAAGGGAGCATGGCTGCATTGCAGTGACCAGATGTGATTTAATTGTTCACAATGTCACACAGATCGGCTCTGAGGTGATGTTGATTGGAGATGTGGGGATGACCATTAAACTGCTTCTTAGACCAAAACAGCCTAATGATATTTCCCCTTGGCTCTCTTTCCTTCCAAAGACAAAGTATTAGTCTCAACAACAATCTTCAGTAGCCCTGACATTCTGGTCCCCAGAAGTACTTAAATACTGTCATCTCTTGTGAGCATGCAACTAAAAAAGCAGCAGAGAGCTTCAGCACAATCATTATCTGTCTTCTGAAAGCAAAAATATTTTTTATTTCTTTTTTGTTTTTAATAAAAAGCAGGACTGAAGCTGAAATACTGCTGAGGTTCATTTTAGTCACAACACTTTTTCTCCAAGTTGTCAGGGTTTTATTTGTCACTGTTTTCTTGGTGCTTTTTAATCTTCAGATTGACAAACCCAGCTATCTGCGTAGCTTTATCAGGTAACCAATGATTTCAGATAATATTTAAGCTTAACTTAAACCTCCTGTGTCTATATGCTTGGCAAGTATCTTGCTTTTCTTCACTTCTCAATTAAAATCTGAAAATGCACTCTAGATCCCAAAAGGGCTTTTTTAATCATATTTTAATTTTTATGGCTCAAAAAGGTACTTACAGACTATACTAAAATCAGAGTTAATTACAATAACTCCTTGCAATCAAGGTCCCACCCATTTTCAGATGCACATCATAATGTCACTGATCTCACATGAAAAGTAACGCAGGATTAACAGTTTCAGGAAACACAAGGCTGATAGCCAGTGTTATCCCTTGCACTGTTCACACTCCCAAATTAATTAGCTGTGGCAATTTTATGGAATTTTGGCTTATCCTTGCACTTCTTTATTTTCCCTGTGCCTACATACTTGGTTCCTTGTAACTATCATTATTAGTTCACCACCGATAATTCTAGAACTATTTAACGTTATATGTTCTGCTGCTTTAACTTCCTTTAAAGGAAAGTATCTATTTCATGACTATGTATTCTTTCTCTGTCATCATTTTGTATAGGGATGTGTTGATAGAAACAATGAGAAACCCAGTGAAAGATAATTAATTCCCATGGACCATTTAGTTTGGTGGGGATTTTTGGGTGGGGGTTCACTCAAAAGGTGCTTGTCAAGAAATCACATTGATCCAAAACTTCTATCTACTACGTATGTTAATAGACTGGACAAAGAAGGTAGGTGGATAATTCATTACTCTAACCTAAGAAGTGGGCAAATCAATACTTCTGTCCAGCTGTTCAAATAGCTAAAAACACTATGTGAACTAATGCATTATGGGTTTGTTAATACTATAGGTACAGTCCTTGCAGGCAAAGCCTGAACTGGCATTAAAGTAGATTGATGCTCGTGGCCTCGCAGAGGGTAATTTACACTCTTCTCAAGGGTCCTCAATACTGACAAATTTTAAGTTGAGACACAGTCCTTAAAATCACCAAAACCAGTCATGATAAGAAAGGGAAATAAATTGACATTTCAGATTTCAAGGATATCTAGAGGCAATCATGGATTGAAGGTCTGACTTATAACTGCTTTTAAACTGCATCCCTGCCTAAGAAAAGGGGTGGACCCTGCCTATGAAGGCACACCCCACTTTCCCAACCAGAAAACATACCAGCAACAGGCTTGCTTTTCTTAGCTTTTGCAATAGTTTGGGGTTTTTTAGAGAGAGTACATAGACTTACAGGCTTCTATAGACCATAGGTTGAAACTCACTGGAGTAAGCAAACCCTCCACCTGACTTTCACTGAAGCCCAAGGAGGATTTCAGCAAAGCTTGATTCTTTTCTCCCTGTTGTCAACTAGAGTTGAATCTCTAACAAAATCAGGAAAAAAAAGAAAATAAAATTAAAAGCCAAATTAGTTTCAGTGTTTGAGAAAACAGCAATTGCTGTATCTACGAAGACTAGTCCACTGCACAATATTGGGATGTAAAATGAGTCCTGTAGGGAAGTATGGCCCTGTGGTACAGGGATAGTACAGTGGAAAAGTACTGAACTGTACACAACTGTGCACCCATAGTAGGACCTTCCAGTTCACCTGAGATATTATTTGAGATGACGTGGCTCTCCTGGGACAAAATGAACTGTACACTTGAGTAATGCATGGGCTTGTCAGAAAGCAATAAATCACATTTTTTATGGGAAACTGATGCAGTTCTTTGCCCGATAAACAAACTGCTGTTAAACTATTAGATGTCTCAAATAGCAAGTTCTGCCATGGAAACTGCATGGAAATAACTGATGTATTTTAAAAAAAGGATTCTTTCCCCTGCAGATGCAAAATGCCACTCAAAAAGCCTATCTGAATGATGAGAAAAATCCTCAGTCTTCTGAAAAATCACAGCTCACATTACAACCCTACTGTAATCTCAGCTTTTAGCTGTGCTGAAGTGCAAGGCACAAGTGAAGCTAATGGTCAGCACAAAACGGAGAGAGAGCTGAATGCATATTCTGAACCAGTCCTGAGGTGTGATCTAGGGTATTCAAAGTTCCCCCTACCTGTAATCTTCTCTGAAATAACCCAGAGTTTCATGCAATATGCAATCGTAATCAACCTGTCTTTCATGGGCGAATGACTGCAAATAAAGTCTGCAGCATTCCCAGAGCCATCAGGTTGATACAAAAGCAGTGGAGTAATACACTGTATTTAACAAAAAGGGGTATAAACAAGATAGAACTATAACACATAATACAAATTATCTACTTTGTAGTCTCGGGATGAAATAAAGCATCTGCCCAACAAAACTTCCAGTCTAAAGCTGGATGTGAAGGGTCCTGAAGCAAACAAATTTCACGAGAAATGTAGGTAGGAGCCCACATGTAAGTATAGAATCACAGAATCACAGGATCACAGAATCGGGGTTGGAAGGGACCTCTGGAGATCACCGAGCCCAACCTCCCTGTACCTAAAGTGAAACACAGCCCTGAAAAGACATTTAGTCCAATGCCCATTATCCAGATCATGACTAAAAGGCATAATGCAGTGCTGTGTGTAACCCAAACACTGATTTAGCTGTGCTGCTGTGATATGGCCTCTTGCCACACGTCTCTGTAGCCACCAGAAACAGGGCTTCCACCTCCCTTATAGGTGGCTCTGGTACTGAAGCATGTATCTGCATTTACCACAGCATTCCAGTCATGGGGCAGGATCTCAGTTATCCCATGCAAACCTTAGGGCAAGAGAAGAACGCGCTTCTCTGGCAGCCAAAGAGCATGTTCAGAGCTGTGCTGGGTGTTTCTGTACTGAATTGAGCTGTGCTGTGTGGAAATAATTCTCTGGCCCTTGTAGCACCAATTCTTGAGGGAAGCCAAAGGGTCGTAGAAGTCACGAGAGTAGTAGATCAGCATCATTATCTCATCTAACCTCCTGAATACCTCAGCCATTCTATTTTTCTTTAGAATTTAGATCAAAGCAAGCCTTTCAGAAGCACCTCTGATTTTTGTTAAGATTTCGAGCAACAGTGAGTAATTGGCCCCTATGTTATCCTTATTGCTGGAACAGTACATCTTACTGGAGGTCAAATTTGTTAAACCTCCAGTCACGGGATCACCTTATGTCATAAGACTATAAATTTAAAGACTATAAATCCCTCTGCTATTACGTCTCTTCCATATACATGGACCTATGATTTAGTTCCTTCTTACCCTTCTCTTTGATAAGCTTTGACTGAGGTCTTTAAACCTCACGTCAATGCTCATTTTCCATCGTGAAAGGCAAGCACTAGATCTAGACACAGTATGACAGTCAGTTGGTTTTTTGGATGCTAATTACACAAGAAAGATCATTTCCTTGGTTTTACTTACCATTTCTCTTTTTACATATTCAAGGATCATATTAGCACTTTTGAGAACATCATACCAGGAACTTAATGCTGAGACTGACACATAAGAACACCCCTCTGAAAAACAGTCTCCAGTCCTGGAAGTAACTGTTGCGTTCTTCAAGGCTTGCTTGCAGAGGCATTAAAACAAATTATTTTTTAAATGTAACAATTTAGTCTAGCTATTCAGAGAATTCTTATCATCAATTTGGGTAGTTTATTACAGAACCACAGATTAATCTAGGTTGAAAAGGACCTGAAGAATATCCAGCTCTTGCTCAAAGCAGAGCTAACTTCACAGTAAGAGAAGGTTCCCCCATCCTTTCCCAGTCAAGTTTGAAAATCCTGAAGAGTGAAGATTACATAGATGCTCTGGATAACTTGTTTCAAGGTCTACTTGTGACTTGACTAACAATGAAGTTGACTTTTTTTGTATAATTTGTGCTATCTAAAAGCATGACCACTGAAGCCTCTATATCCACATTTTAGATCTTTGAACAAAACTAATTTTTTTTAAAAAATTTAGCCAGGAAATGTTTCCAGGCATCCTATTAGCAATAGTTTTGTTCACTGGCAGCTGACCACTGACTACATGTTAAAGACGTGTCGGTAAACCAGTTTCCTGTCCATATGATAAAAAAATCCATTAATTCAGTCTAGTTTCATCAATTCAGTCAACATCATGTGATATTGAATTAAAAGCTCCAAATCAACCCAAGGAATCAACAAGAGGACTGGGAGTTAGACCAGTTGTTTCTTTCTAGAGCACCTAGTCCTTCCTTCCAAGACGACAGGCTGGCTGGCACCCATCCTCTCTGACTGCTAACTTTTGATATGAGAGTCCACTAGTTCTCCTGGGAATCGACACTGGAAAGTAAGAGCTACTGCACAGCTTCCAGCCTCATTCCACCCCCACCTCCACCCCCCACCTCCACCCCCCTTTCTCCTGTCAGTGAATTCAGCTGGACAACTTCTACAATTTTCCCAGTTCATCCGCTTAAAGTATTCCTCAGCTAGGTCTTTAATGTTCTTGAGCATTAACTATGCAGCTATGCTGATTAGGAAATGTTTAATTTCTGCAAATGCTGGTTTTCATCTTCCTTGAGTGCAGCTAATACTCCCATTCAAGTCTCTCATCCAAGTGCCAATTAGCCCATGCAGCAGAGCACATGAAATCCGGCCATCAGCAGATAAAAAACTGGATAAATGCAGAATGAGCTTATTGCTTTTAACAGGCACCCTGCTTGAGCCCAAACATTGATTTTTCTAAAGTTCTGTGTTTCTAAAAAGTTATGTATTTGGCATAAGCACTGCATATTTATTTATTGGAAAGTTACCGTTAGAACAGTATTTTGCTTCAAAATGGCAGCTCAAAAGGTAAAGGCTGAGGGTTATGAAGTCCTATATGAAAAGTAACCTAGTTGGCTAATTAACCTGGCACCTTGTTTTTAATATTATTTAAACACACTTTTATATCCATAATAGATTTTTTTCAAGTGTCATAACAGTTTGAGAGTTGTCACATTAGGTTGTTATAGTTCCAAATGTGTATTTCTTCTCTGTTCGGGACTATGAATCCAGTATACAGTAATGTGATTACTTAAGAGGAGCTGTTATACTTTATGTCAATCCAGCTGCTATGCAAGTACATAAAATCTGCATAATAAAAATCCTTATGTTAATTTTGATTTTAAAAGCTGACTGCTTGCCAGGAACTGATTTCTCAACTTTGCTATTTTAGCCAATTGAAACATTTTCTTGTGAAGATACCCAAATGGGCTACTGTTTATTGTTTATTAATTAGACAAATCTGTGCTGACTTCAGTTTATCAGAATAAGTGGGTGGTTTATATATTATTTAAACTTCTCTAATTTTAAAATGGCTAAATGTATTTTTAATCTGCTCTGAAAAATTTCAATAGCAAAATTTCCACAGCTTCCCTAATTATCTACACTAGTGCTTAAGTACCCTTGCAGTTGAAAGCTTATATTGATGTGGAACCTTGAACTGCTGTAAATTCCAGTCCACCTGGGGTTTGTCAGATGCTGGTGAGTGAGGAGAAGAAGACTATCTTCCCCTTCAGAGTGATGCTCCACCCTGTCCCAGCACTCCTCAGGCAAATGAAAGACAGCAGGTATTGCACAGGGCAACAGTCAAAGAGGACGGCCATTCTTTGCTCAGTTCTTCCTCCATACTGTCGTGTCCAGCAGAGAAGGCAGCAGAAACTGTGTGGGACTCTGCCACACCTTTCTCAGACGGTAGCAGACTGGGTTCCTTTTGCTTCATGCGAAGGGCGAGGGTAGGTGACCACAGGGCTTCCAGCACAGCCCACGGAGCTCTAGTGTGACAATCCACCTTCGCAGATGGTCTTCTGCGAAGGCCTCCGAGCTCACATGAGCTACAGCTGATCTGCGTGAGGTGGCCACCACACTTCTGTGACTAACCTCTTCCTCTGGCAAATATGAGGACCCAACCCCACGCTGTGGAGACACGCTGGGTGTGCTTTACGAGAGGACGCTGGGTTTCTTGAGGACAGCCGGGCTGCACCCAGCAGTTAGGAAAGAGATAACGGCCGGGCCGAAGGTGAGACCGATGGTTTGGTCCATCCAAAAGGGACACGTCCCCTTGGCCAAGGCCCTGCACAGGGACCAAGGTGCCTCCTCTCCAGGCTTCACATGCGGATTTTCATCCCCTGCGGTCAGCCCTCTGAGCAGGGCCTTACCCAGACACACCGGTCCCCTCGGCGCTGAGCAGTCTCCCCGCCCCGGGACGGAGCTGCACGGCCCGCCCCACCGCCCCCGGCCCAAAGGAGGCCGGGCCGCCGGATCCGGCCCACGCGCGTCCTCCCCGCCCCGCGGCGCTGCGGAGCTCTCCGCCCTCACCCCTCTCCCTCCCTCCGCCGGTCGCTGCGGCACCCCCGGGGCGGCAATACCGGCGGCGACCCGCCCCCCACCCCCGCGCACCGTCCGGGCCACCCCGGCACCTCGGAGCTGCGGGCGCCGGGACTCTGCCCTGAGGCGAGCGCGGTAAGGTGGGGGCCTCCCGCCAGGCCCGGCTCCAGCGGCGCAGAGATGCCGGCAGCCCGCGCCGGGCCGCGCCGGGCCGCCCTGCGCCCGCAGCATCGCGGCGCCCCGTCTGCGATGAGCCGCCCTCCCCTGGGCACCCTCTCCACCCCGCTCGCCTCCTCCTCCCACGGAGCCACCCTCCTCCTCCGCCCCCTCTCGCTGCCAGCCTCCTCCCCGCCCTTCCCCGCACTCCACGCCGGTGCCGGAGCCGCGCGTCACTCGGGCTCCAGCCCCGCCGCAGACATGGCGACACTGACAGCGGTCCAGCCGCTCACGCTGGACAGAGGTAAGCGCGGCTGCCGCCGCTTCCTTCCCTGCCGCTGCTCCCCGACCGCGTCGCCCCGGTCTCCCCAGCTCCCCGCTCTCTGCCCGGGTCTTCCCCCGCGGCCGAGAGCCGGGTCTTCCCCCGCAACCGGGGGAAGCGCAGCGGGCAGCGAGCGCTACCGCGGCGGCTTTCCCAACCCCGCGGTGCGTGGTACCGGCGCCGCCGGCTGTGGCGGAGGGCGGTGGGGAGGCGCCTCCCCGCGGGACTCAGGTGGGAGGCAGGGGAAGGGGTGAAATGGGGGCAATAAAACTTTGTCCGGGCGGGGGGTAGGGTTGCCATCCCGCAGGCGGGAGCGCGGCGGTGCCGCAGGCGCGGGATGCGGTTCCGCGGCCACCGCTCTGCTCCGCGCTCTCTCCGCCGGGCATCGGGGACGCTCCTCGGTGCCGCTCCGCCCAGCGGGGCTCCCCGCCTTGGTCACCCGTCCCCGTGGCTCAGCACCGAGGGCCCCCCGCGCCGCCGCCCCCGCAGGTGGCTCGGTGGGGGGCTGCTCCGCGGCGGGGGCTGCTCCGCGGTGGGGCATCGGCTCCGGCCGGCCGTCCCCGGCAGCGAGTTGGAAGCTCGCACCTCCCCAGGAGACCTCGTTTGTTGGTAAAATGCGGCGTTTTGGGGGGTTAGAGGTCCACGGGAGGGGGAGGAGGTGCGGGTAAGGGAGCAGTGACTGCAATTTGTCTGTTCGCTGGCGGTAATGATATCACCATACAAAACAGAGCGTCTGCATATTCCTGTAGGCAACTACTCGGACCGGGTAGGGGCAGCGACTGACGTTTTGCTAGCCTTAAGACTCTGTCAGTAACCTTACCGGGGTGATGTAAGAGGGTGCTGAAACCTTGAAGTTATGTTAAAATGAAGATTTTTGACTCCAGGCTGTAAAAATTGGACCTCTCCCTCACAGTGTATTTGCACCCGTAATAGGACTCGGGAGAAATGTATGAGATTTCTGGGGAGTTACAGAGAAGAGTAACTTGGGTTCTGATTTGTTTTGCTCCTTCAGTTAAGGAGGTTCCAACAGCTTCCAATACAGCATCTTGAATTGCCGGGTTGTCCTTCTTCTGAACTTCTATCCAGAGGCTCCAAGAGGCTCCCAGCATGTATAAATCTTGTACTCCTGAAAGCATGATTGAGGGCAGTGCCTTGGTTTTTTTAAATGTTTTTTTTTTTTCCAGAGGATTAAGATGAGCTTTTGAAGCAAGATAGAGAGCTTCTTGCTGTAAATACTGTGTAAAAGAAACTTGATGAACTGTTTCAAAACACTGAAGGAGAGGGTCCCTTTTCTGGGACCCACTTGAGAGCCAAACAGCCCACAAAGTGCACTAAATACAGTTTGCTGGATGGCTTGAATTCTAGCACTAGAAGAAAAGGAAAAGCTGAATTTATTTTTACTGAAATAACAAGGTGCTAGCGTGCACTTTAAATTAAACTGCTCAGAAATCCACTGTGTAATCTACAGTTTCACCCTAATACTGTTTTCAGTAAGCAGGACAAATCTATTTCCTGGCAAAGGGTTGAACAGATGGCAATCCATTAGCAAACCTGGCTTTTTGAAGGAAAGTATTACTATTTCAGAATTACACATTCCTTTTCATTACTAAAACTATGCTTTAAAAAATCCACAATACACAAAAATGCAAATTAGTCCCAATTTAAATATAAGCATCTGTTGTCTGTGTCCAGGATATGCCTAACCATTTGGCAAGGGTGCCAGTATTACAGCCTCCCTGGTTGTCAGCCAGGGCTGATATTGGTGTGAGTGAGATAAAACATCACAGAATGATAGGATGTGACATTCAAAGGAAAATACAGACAAGAAGAAATAGATTTAAATACTACACCTGGCCTGCAGAAGGCCGTTTTGTCACAGAGATACACTTCATCACCTGTAACATGTTGCTGCTATCTCAACTGAAGAGGTTGGGCTGAGGCAACCCCAGAAGAAACTAGACCAAGCCCAGTGGTTCCAGAGTCCTGTTTCCTCTCTAGTCTTTCTTTCACAGCCATAGAAGAAGGAAAGGGCTACATGGTGAGACTTTCCAGATTTCTGTTGCTTTTATTAAAGCAGACACAGCTATGTTTACTGTCACTCTGCTTTGCACAGCTCTGCTGTGATCTTAGTGCAGCCCTGAAAAGTCTTGTGCGCTTGTATCCACTTTGCCATGTCCCATGGAGAGCTCAGCATAGGGAGATACTAGCAAGTGCTTCAGGAGAGGCAGGGGAATTGCTGCTTGATCTCTGTCCAGGAGTGTTCTGCATTTCCCCCTGCTAAGGGTCACAGAAACAGTAAAACATCATATAGTTACCTCCATCGGAAATCTGAACGGCACTCTGATGGGGTCTCCTGCTGGCCAAAACATCTACACTGTGTTCTAGTATGGAGATGGGACCTTCCTAAGACCTGACGTAAGTGGAATTCAAAACCTGTATGGCAAAATGAATTACCATTTAAAGGTGAAGGGCATGTTGTGTGTGAATGATTGAAAGCCAATTACATTCTGGAAGATTACTTCAGTCCAAAGCACAGGAATTAATTTCCTTAATTCCTGTCATCATGTGCCTTTCTACCTGCACAAATGTGTGCAAGTTCCATTAGGGCTATTTACTATGTGGAACAAGTTCACAAAATAATGGAAATTTTAATCACTTACAATTTAATCTCAAAGGCTTTTGCCTGACCTTTGTGTGGTGCTCTGCTGGGAGGAGGGGAAAGAATCATCAACTGTTGCAGGGAGGAAATGTACAGTGGTGGAGCTACATGTGGGTACCACTTAGGGAGTTTAAGCAGGGTGGCCCCAGTGCCTGGGAGCTCTGGGAGGGGGAAGAGCTGGCTGCCAGGCATCTTCCAACAGCCCTGTAAGTCTTCACTGTAAAACTGTGCACTCTTCCTATCTTTATTGCAAATGTCTTACAGCCTGAATCAATACCACCCCATCAGCAATCCCCAGTGCCCATCAGAGCTAACAAGTGGGGTTTTTTACACCGATTGAGGGTTGATGTTGGAGATTTTGAAAACTATACCTTGTTATAGGCTGAAATGAAAAGTTGCAGAGCTACCTTTCATACAATGACAAGCAGAAGAGTAAGGTTGGGGTTTTTTTTTTCTTTTTTTCATTTATGTTCAAGGTTATTGATTTTTAAGTATGTCACCAGCTTAATTTACCTCCATTTAAACAAAAAACCAACAAAGTGGTCACTCCAAGCCAAAGGGGAAATGTTTAAAAGCACATATATCATTGTTTTTTACTTCTTCTGCATGCATTTCTTTAGTAAGAGCTTGATTGACACTGATTTTGGTTACAAACAGCTACAGCTTTGATCGCATTTAGTTGGCATTTTCCAACAGTATTTGTTTGAGTTGGCAATACAACTTGCCTTGTCACATCTTACATCTTGTCCTCTGCACAGGATGATCAGCTCTGCCTTTGCCTTTCTTCTCAATGTCCTGTGCCTTCCACAAAGGTGTTGCCTCAGCCTACCCTGTGACCAGCGGTGTTGTCTTCCCCTTTCTTATCCAGAGTCCCATGTCTCCCTCATGTGCCATCTTCTGTTGCCCAATTCTTCTCAAAGACTTGACACAGTTAACTCCATCACTCTAGGCACTGCTTGTAACCCTTACCTGTTTTCAGTGTTCAGCAACCAAATTTCCTCCTCTAACCCTTTCTTCTTCTGCCGTCCCATGGCCATTGCCACCTCACTGGCTTGATGTTGTCCTAAATGCTGCAGACATGTTCTGCTCTTCTCTAAGTGCAGTGCCATTTCCTCCAGCCAGCAGTTTTCAGAGGACCTCCTTAGAGTTCCTGTGTGCTGCAGGTACACATTGAGAGCATTTAGAAATTAAAGTAAGCTTGTTGTGGGTGGGATCACTTAAAGGATGTGTTAGCACAGTCTGATGGACGCATTCCCTGCAAGTACTATTATGCTTCCAGAAATATGTCAGGAGGAAATAGATTTCTGGGCTGCCCCTGGCACTCATTTTAGGAGTGGTCATATGGAGACCTGCAAATTGAAGCACATATCTTTCTAGCTATTCATAATAGATGTTCCACTCTAAACTTTATTTTGTTAAATGTCTGGCAAATGTTTCACAAAGCTTATCTTACTTAGAGTTTTACTGTTGCTCTTCCTTCCAAGATGAAAATCCGCTCTGAAAGAAAGCTGACCACGTATTGGCTCAGATTGCTACAAAACCTCAGTCCCTACTCCTCACTACACAGGTTGATTAAAGAGGCAGCTTTAAAAGGGCACTTTTCAAAAGTTCTTGTTTTTAAAGATACACAATTAGCTCATGCAAAGACCATCTCATGATTAAGAGCCCCCCCCTTCTTTTCATGTGAAGGGGGCTTTCAACTGCCTTTTGTTAATAATCCATGTCCTATTATGTTTTTCCTTATATAGTTACTATTCATGTCACTGATGGTTTCACTTCTTCATGTGACTGAGGATAAAAGAAGAAATTTGAATAGACTGAATATACAGTGCTGATATTTTAATCCCTGTGAAGTTTCCTAACAAGGTCATAGCTATTGGCTATTGACAACCAAATTTCTCTTGCTTTCAAATACATCCTTGGAAACTGGAAAGACTTCTTGCTGTTGGGCTGTAAAGTGTAACTGAGCTCTGATGATGTTTTTTTAATAAATTCAAACAAATATTTTTCCAGTGGAATGAATGTCCCAAAACTTCCTGAAAATCCTTTATAGAGCACATGTTCAGTCACTATAACTAAGAATATGAATGGGCTTGGAATCGCCATTGGCTGTAAGAGGTGGTAGACAAACTTTATCATCTGGGATTCCAGGTGGCACCTGACCATTAATATACATTGCTATTTGCTAGAGCACTCCTCCTTCCTTCCTCCTCTCCTCTTCTTGTCATTTTTCTTCTCGTTACATTCTCATAGCCTACATAAATGGGGATTTTTTTCCCATCTGTGCCCATATATATGTATGTAAGAGAAATTGTATTGAACATAAGTTGTGGTAGACCGTGCATATATTAGTGTGATGTATATTATCTTGGAAAAAAATATATAGTCTACTCATCAGGAAGAGAAAAAGAGATTCATAAAGTGTGAAATACAGTCTTTGACAGAGCAGCAGCATAAGGGCAGGTCTGTCTCTCACGGGGTGAAGCCCTTGGAGCGGTGCTAAGTGATGTGCTGCTCCCCGCCTGGCTCCCTGTCTGTCACCGAGATGTCTCCTCTCGCTCTCCAGCCTAGCCTGCTAAAATAGAAAAGTACTTCTGCAAGTGCCACACGCTTTAAGTCTAACGTTTCTCTGTCTGGTATGCCAACTGAGGACATAGAAATAACCAAATTCTTTCTTCCAAGGAAAAAAAAACACCCTATTGTTTGTAGGAACAAAAAAAACCCCACCAAAACCCAAAAACCAATTCTGGTCACAGACTGAAATGTTTGGTTTGTGGTTTTTTTACATCAGGGCATCAACATTTATTTGGTGGAGGTTTATAAATGTATTTTTGCACAGGGATGGATTAAGGTTAGTGGATTGAGCTGGTGATTTATGGGTGGTGACTGGGACATTTTGTGAGGATGATGAAGTGCTGGTGTGGTAAGTGTGCAGCTGAGCCGTGCCTTCTGCAGCTCTAGAGCTGGAATAGGAGCAAATACCTACCTAAATGTCAGCTTCAGTTTTCATGAGTGGTATACAAATACATGACTTGAAAAGTTAAATGCTTATGTCCAGCTTAAATGTCTTTGCCAGTTCAGGTCTGACCTATGGAGGCAGAGGGGCACATGATGGCCCAGGAGCTCTGCTCTAGGCTGGATGTATCTGGGGTAGGCCAGACGCCTGCAGGAGCATACTCCTTTGGCCGAGGGCCCTGTCTTCTGTCCCAAAGCGACTCGTAGTGATGTGGAAATCAAGTGTGGTCAATCCACAGTGGGTGGAAGAGAATGAAAGTTCATTGTATCATCTTCAGAGTGTAGCAGGTGTTGCAAGACCCAGGCGCTGATGGTTGTCAGGGCACTGATCCTGCACACAGACACATGGAAACATCCACAAAACTCGTAGCATCTTTTCACATTAAGTCAGCTTCATGGAGTGTAGAGGGGCAATATCTTAAATTTCCAATCACATTTCCTTAAGAAACACGTAATTGATAAGAAGGTGTGTCTGCAGATGCTAGATGTGCAGTCAGAAAATGTTTGTGGAGCACCTTTGAAAGAGTAACCAGGCTCATGACCAACTGATAGCTGTGCCAGGAATTTCTCTTCCTCCTGCTCTGTCAGGCTGAAAATATTCTTTAGACGTGGTACCTGTGAAGTAATGAGCTCGCCTGTGTTTGTCCTGCTTCTGATCCTTGAAAGGGGACCTTCTTCCCTGGCTGGGTGAAGTGGATGGTGGCTTTGACAATCCCCTGCACAGATTTAGCGTTCACCATTTGCAACAAGTTGCAAGAGTGTTAATGATTAGAAAACACAAGGGATGCTATTTCTGGATGTAATAAATGTATACTCTTGATCTATAGATCATTATCTGTATTGAAATACAGATATGTGTTTTATAAATAACATCTCTACGCTGGATCCTACAAATTTCTGTTTCGCACTGATGTCTGAGAGACATTTGTGTAACTACAGAAACAAAAAGGATTAACCTTTTAATGTAATTGCAAATAAACAAATTGCTTACTTCCATCCTATTGCTTGAGTGGGTGTGGTGTTTTGACCCTGGCTGGAGGCCAAATGCCCACCAAAGCTGCTCTATCACTGCCCTTTTCAGCTGGACAGAGGAGAAAATACATATTGAGAGGCTCAGGAGTCAAGACAAGGACAGGAAGAGATCATTCCACAGTCAGTGTCACAGGCAAAACAGACTCAACACAGAAAAAAGGGAAGAAAACTCTAATTTATGCCACTGCACTGCACACCCAGTGACACCAGAGTCGGGTAATGAGAAGTGTGACCAGATCTTAAAGCACCTTCCCCCACCCCTCCCTTCTTAGCAGACTTCACTTTAGTCATGATTTCACTCTCTTCTTCCCCTGCATTGTGGCACAGGGAGGGGCAGGGAATGGGGGTTTAGGTCAGTTCCCAACGAATTATTTTCCTTCTTAGCCGGGGCGGGGGCTCATTCCTCACACACTTCCCCTGCTGCACTGTGGGGTCCCACCCACTGCAGACAGTCCTCCACAAACTTTTCCATCATGAGTCCTTTCTCACTGGGCTTCAGTTCTTCACCAGCTGCCCCAGTTTGGGTCACCTCTCTGGGGTGCAGTCATAAATCATAGAATGTCTCTCAGTCTCTTTAGCCTAGCCTGGTCCCCCCATGGAATCACAAGTCCTAGTCCAGCAAACCTGCTCCTGTGTGTGTGTGTGTCTCTCTCTCTCCATGGGCTGTAAGTGCTGGCAGGGTTTTGCTCCAATGTGGGTCACAGCATCTCCTGTATGTCTCCACCTGCTCCAGCGTGGGGCCTCTCCACGAGCTGCAGGTGGGGTCTCAGCCTTTTCCATGGGCTGCGGGGGGACACCCGCTCCACCATGGGTTTCTCCACAGGCTGCAGGGGCATCTTTCTCTCCGGCACCTGGTATGCCTCCTCCCCTCCTTCCCTGGCCTTGGGGCCCACGCAGTTTTTTAAATCTTCTCACTCCTTCTGTAGCGGCATAAAACAGCTGCTTGCAGTTTTTTCCTCTTAAATGTGATTCCCAGAGGCGCTGTGACCATTGCTGATGGGCTCGGCCTTGGTCAACAACATCTCTGGCCTTGAGCAGGCTGGTGTTGGCTCTGTCTGGCCTAGGGGAAGCTTCTAGCTGCTTCTTGCAGAAGCCACCCCTGCAGCCCCCTTCCTCCACCAGAACCTTGCCATGTTTAACCACAACAGTTGGACACCCCAGTGATGTTATCAGACAGAAAGTTTTATTTAAAATGTGACAGGTTACATGAAGTAATCACCTTTGTGCAGAGGATACTGTGTCCTTTGAGTTCTGTTTCAGAACACGTACGTGCACATCTGCCCTTAACATAAATGACACTCACACAAGTGCAAAACAAACAAATACAAGCTTTTTAGTGGACCTGTGTTATTCATGATATTCCCTTGTAGGTAATGCAGTAGCATTTGAAATATGATTTACGTAAAACTATTGATTTAGTTCTTCTTTAAAAGCATAAATAATGAGAAGATGAGAATTTAAGAGGGAACCAAGCAAAAACAGATAGATAGTGTTCTGAGAAGCACATGACTGTAAATTTATGTCTGCTTTCCATTCAGCACAGTTAATTTGTTTCACATGATGCTTTTCTGACATTTAAAAAAAATACTAATGTGCTGTAAACTGTACATGTATGTGAAATCCTGGCATTTTCAAAGTTAATCTCAGTCAGCTTAATCTTCTTTTGAGATATTTGCTGGAGAGTCAGCCTCTGAATGAGAAACATTCAACTGTTAATTCTTTATTCAGATGAGAAGATTTGATTCAGAAATGCACATTTACATACTAACAATGTTTCCCTGAGTATTCAAACCACAAGCTTGGATCTTAGATAGGTTAAATACAGATGTATGTACATATTTGAGAACTTGTCTCACAAGGGTCCAAACCGGAGTGATTAAATAAACCCCAAATTTTTCAAATGCAACTCAGCTGAGTTACCAGGAAATGCATACAGCTTCTCAGAATGTGTTGTTACTCTAGTGCACTTTACTAATAATTGTAAAAAAAAGAGAAAAAAATCTTGATTAGAAAACTGTGTCTCAAGAAGAGATTGGTGGGGCATTGTTCTTTGTTATTTAAAAGATGGAACAATGAAATATCCATGAATACACAGAGCATAAAAGAATTTATTGTAATTGTTTCTGTATAAACACAGATAATTACAGAAGGAAGACTGTTGCCCAAAATAGGCTCTTAATTTATTTCTTCTGAACCAAAATTAGATTTTACTGGTTCTTTTCAACAAAAGCCCATGTTTAATCACCAATCCTTCCCATCCCCTAATTCTTTAATTTTCTTCTTCAACCATGTTTTCTGTAAATCTCCTAGACCTTAATGTATCAATACTTCTACAATTAGTTAAGCATTGTGGGGAAATGCACTTGACATAGATTAGGTGGGTGACCGTAGCAGTCAACAGCAGTCTTAGTCCTCAGAAATTTATTTACCATCATCTCCTCACTTTTCAGTAGACTTGTCAGCAGTGTTTTTGTCAAAGGGTATTTATTGAATCAGCACAGGAACAGAAGGGTAATATAACTGTTCTTTGTTATATGAAGCCAGACCAGAGAAACTTAAAGAGGGCATGATGGCTTTAAAATCTATGAAGCGGTCTCTGGAAAAAGAGGTGGTTGTATGTCTGATCCCCTCTGTAGTCTGATAGCCTTGTAACCAAATACTAATAGCTCTAGAGTTTCTACTAATTTATGCAGCACCTTCTGTGTTGTAACAGCACAGCTATGTTGACACGTCAAGTCGAGTCTGCCAGGTGTGCACCTCGTATCTCGGGTAGATACCTTGTGAAATCAGGCTGTAACTCGAGACGAGTTCCAGTTCTCCTGCTTCTGTTTGAGCATCGTACAATGTACAGGACACCAGCAACAGCACTGCAAGGGAACAGCCAGCTCTCTGTTTCTCACAGGGGTTTTCTGTTTCAAAGTTTTGCTCATAACTTACAGCAGCAATTCAACATAGTCACATAGACTTTCTTCTAAGGTCGTATTTGTTTCAAAGTTGAAAGTTAACAGTGGTCAGTTGTTGACACCTACCAGCAGCATGCCTGTACTGCCTAGTTTTGCAGGGATTTATTAACAAAGGATTTTTTTTTTTATTGCTTTCTTCTTGCTGCTGTAGCTTTTCACATACACGCTTTCAAAGAACAGGGGTTTTTCCTTACCCAAGAAACGACTACTATGTAGCCAGCTACCAGAGGGATTCATTCTGCAGAAAGCAATATCTTTAAATCCACTAAAATTGAAGAGAGAACATTAACTCTCTTCTTGTAACTTGAGCCTATAGATAAAGTCCCCTTAGGTATGTGTACTCAAGAACTGTGTTGCATCTATTGTATCACACCAGTGCCATCTTTTTGCTGTTGTCATGGGGAATCTCGAACCACTACGAAAAACAAAAGATGAAATTGGGATGCAAGACTTTAAGTGACAGTTTGTGTAGTTACTATGTACAATTGCCAGTAGCCCACAGCCATCTTTCTCATCTTTCTGGTAATAACAGAAAAAAAAGATTTAAGACTAGGATTAGCTGGAGCCATAAGAACTGAGGAGAGGCAGCAGGAGACCCTAGTAATGACACACAAGCAGAGAAGAAAGTGAGAGTTACTGCTTTGGCTCAAACACGGTGCCTGTTGTGAAGGAGAATTAGCATCCTTAAGTTAACCTTACCTCCCTTTGCGAGGCACCTGTTGGGGCCTTTTTTTCCCTCTTCCTGTCTTCTTCCCTGCCAACAAAAATCTCTCTGATGCAAACTAAAAACACACGCTGAAAGTATCAGTGTGGGAAAGGCTTGAGGTTGCCCATATGGCCAATACTTTTGTTTTGTGATAGGCACGTAGGACACACTGAGTTGCTTTGGCTTAGACAGGGGAGCAAGAGAATGGATTTCCACTAAAAATGTGTTGTTTTTCATCCTGTTTGTTCAGAGAAGCTTGTGTCTTGTAATTGTTTATGGTTTCTCTTTCTCTAGCTTAGTCAAATGTTTAATTTCTTCACTGATTTTCATATTTTTCTCTGTATGTGGTTTAAAACACAAAAGCAAGTGTTCCATTAAGTAGTGTCCTTGGGGTATATCAATGTAACAGCCTTTTTTTAATTTCACTCTGGGATCAGAACCTCTAAAGTGTTTAAGTTTGCAGCTTCAGCAAAGAGTCTGATGTGCTTTTGTCTGGTGTTTAAAGCAGCTCCACTCCAGTGTGGTGTCTGCTGAGGCGGAATTGATCCTGCAAGATCAAGTGATGTTGTGATCCAGAGACAGATGAAGCTGATGGAGAGTTATCAAGGCATCTCTTTACAAAATATAGCTACAGGAGGCAGTAAACAGCTTCTTTGCTTTCTCATGGTTCAGCTTGTAGGAACGTAAGTTATTAAGGCCAGGTGTATTCTCCATACTGGATTTGTCAGGGACTTATAGCTTTGCCTCAAAGGATTTTCTTTCTGTCATTTTTTGGTTTCAGGGAGTCAGGCAGAACACTATTTTACATGTCCTCTGTAGGCACATTAACAGCTTTAAGCACCTGAGAGCTCCCTTTTTTAAAAAATAATACTTACAGAAAGACTGAAGATGAAAATAAATAATGCTAAGTCTGAAACTACAAAATGTCCAGCTTCCTGCAAGAAACAAGGGTGTGTTTTTATTTAAGGAATGAATATATATAAACATATATTTATTGGAATACACAATTTTAAAAAAAAAAACTGTTGTCTTTCTGTATCCTATTTGTAGCCAACTGTCCCTAGGCAAAAAATAAAAAGGACCTGAATCATGTCTCATCTGCTGCATTCAGCAGGGCTTGGCTAGCTATGATCATAAAGCACAGGTGTAATTAAGCAATGTAAAGTCAAGACTATATATAGAGGAGAAATTTTGCCTTCCCTACCCCTTTCTTTGCAGCTAATGCAAGGGAAAAATCATGACATTCTGTTTTAAAGTACTGTGTTAGAAAATACCATCCTTTTCAAAGGCTTTCTATTCTTTGAATTTTCAGCTTTATTTTTTAATCTTTTCTCTTAAAGGATAATTTGGTAACTTTTTTCACACTGATGCTGTGTTCAATGCCTTCTATACAAAAGCAGTGGGTGCTGTCAAATATAAGGGGTTGGTGTGTCTGTAATTTCTTTGTTTCTCACAGATGGCAAAATCTTCTGGTGAAGATTTTTTAACTCATATTTGTGCACCCCCTCATTCTGGTTGCTTTAGAAATTCCGATAGAACTATTTTAATTTATATTAATATGGTATATATAATTTATATTATATATGCAATTTGTATAATTTCTATTATATATTACTGTGTTTGTATTAGATATAATTTATGCATAATTTATACTATATTTTTAAAAATTAGGTTTTAAAAATGAACCTTAAGTTAATTTTAAATGCCCATCTTTGAAAATTCTGAATTACATTATTACTCTTCAGGCCTTGAATTAAGCCACTCAGCTTATTGAAACAATCCTGAATTCCCCATTAGTTTTGATTTTTATTGACTTGTGATTGGTACTTCTTTAGAAAGTGACTATGGAAATGTGACAGTACCAAGCCACTTTCTCTAAGTATCTGATGAGCTCTTGATAGTTTTAGGAGCTCTATAGATTGATCTCTCACACAAACACACACACACAAAAAATCTGATAATTGCTGACAAAGATGCTCCTGTGACTTACATCAGTTACATAGAGTCTTCAAGGAAAAAAAACGAGGACTGGATCTACATCTGAACAGTAATGAATATGCTAAGAAGATTGTAAGCAAATCCAGTTCTTCCAGTTGGCCTTCATGGTAGGTAAATGCTGTGAAAATCCCTAGCTGAGAATAACAGAAATCACCAGGAAAAACTTAGGAGAGTAGGAATGGGAGAAGATTACTCAAGACATTGTGTGTCCAGCTCTGGAGTCCCCAGCCTATGAGGACAGGCTGCAAGAGTTGGGCTTGTTCAGCCTGGAGAAAAGAAGGCTCTGAGGTGACCTAATTATGGCATACCAATATTAAAGGGGTCCAGTCGGCCCAGGCGGCCAAGAAGGCCAATGGCATCTTGGCTTGTATCAAAAACAGTGTGGCCAGTAGGTCTAGGGAGGTGATTGTGCCCCTGTACTCAGCATTGGTGAGGCCACACCTCGAGTACTGTGTCCAGTTCTGGGCTCCTCACCACAAGAAGGACATGGAGGTCCTGGAGCGAGTCCAGAGAAGGGCAACCAGGCTGGTGAAGGGGCTGGAGGGCAAATCCTATGAGGAGCGGCTAAGGGAGCTGGGGCTGTTTAGCCTAGAGAAGAGGAGGCTGAGGGGAGACCTTATCACCACCTACAACTACCTGAAGGGAGGTTATAGAGAGATAGGTGATGGTCTCTTCAGCCAGGTGACAGGTGATAGGACAAGGGGAAATGGCACAAAGCTGCACCAGTGCAGGTTTAGATTGGACATTAGAAAAAAATTTTTTACTAAAAGAGTTGTCAGGACCTGGAACAGGCTGCCCAGGGAGGTGGTCAAGTCACCTTCCCTGGATGTGTTCAACAAAAGGGTAGATGAAGTACTTAGGGATATGGTTTAGTTTAGGATGAGAATGGTTGGACTTGATGATCTACAAAGGTCTTTTCCAATCTTGTGATTCTGTGATACAGGAAAATGTAGAACTGTTTATCAGGGAGTGAAGTGATAGGACAAGGGATAATTGGCTCAAGGTGAAAGAGGGTAGGTTTAGATTATATGTCAGGAAGAAATTCTTTACTGTGAGGGTGGTGAGGCAGTGGCACAGGCTGCCCAGAGAGGTTGTGGAAGCCCCATCCCTGGCAGTGTTCAAGGCCAGGTTGGATGGGGCTTTGGGCAGCCTGGTCTAGTAGTCTTTGAGATCCCTTCCAACCCAAACCATTCTATGATTATAAGGTTCAGAGAACATAGAGGAGCATATTTTTTTCATTTAAGGGAACCTTTTCAATGTTGGATTTGAACAAGCTAAGCAGAGCATTCAGGAACACTGTGCCTGAAGCACAGTTTTCCTGCTGGGAAAACTCATGGTATGTAACACCAGCTTGGGGTGTGCAACAGCTGGGTCACAGGGTCTGTCTCTGAGAAATAGCATGAAGCAGAGAACTTGAATGCTCATGGTGTGCCTGAGAAGCTAGAGCCAGACAGAGCCTGGGTGTAGTTCAAACATACAGAAACATATAGATCCAAAGAAAAGATTCAATGAGTAGCCAAAGAAAATGAGCCTGAGCCAGGCAGTGGGGGAATGTATGTAGAAATCCATGGGGATGTACAGCTAATGTCATTGGGATGAGTTGTTTTACATCAGACAAAATGAGACAGATACACTCAGTCATATTTCATGGTCGATTTTTCTCATATATTAAGAAGAAAAAATCCATAAAATCGTTGGTTAAGGCTTTTCTAAAAGCTTTAACTAAAAAATGTGTTGGCCTGCTGCTTAAGACACTGTTCTGAAATATGGTGTCTCCTGGACCACGTGGAGGCAAATTTGTGTGAGTCATTCACTATGTATCTGGACAGTAAGAGTGGGTTTCATCATACTGATGTAGATGTCTAATACGTAGGATGCAGGCATTTACATGTGAGCTAATCATCTAGTCTCCCTTTCTAGTCAACAAAAGGAACAGGCACTCCCAGGGTATGATTCATCTCATCTAAAATAGGCCAGATGAATTGTTGCCTCAAAGTGTCTTTTTCTTCATTGAGTGTAACAGCAGCCTAGAGTGAGTCTCTGAGCCATCAGTGTCTACAGCAGAAGTGTGGCGAGTTGAAACCCTCACCACAAGATGAACGACAAGAGCTGTGTTGTGTGCTTTGTTATGCATGTTTCTGCATTCATAGTAATGTTTAACCACAGAAAGGGACACTGGAGTAAACCTACAACCACTCCCCATATCATACCAGCGCATGAAAGCACTGGTATTACTATTCTCATTGTAATTAATTTGAATAGACCTCACAGATGCACACTGTAAAGTGTTAAATGATATTGCTGTATTCTGATATGTTAGCTCATTGCTCCCTGATTTACCGTGGTGAAGCACGCCTTTCTGCTCACTGATTAGCATGAAATTTGGGGCAAGACAAACATATCAAATTAAGTGGTCAAGAACGGCTGTTCTTTGCCTCAATTTTTCAGAACTCTCCAGATTAGATTAAATCAATGCATTAAATTAGTGGAAGAGCTATTGCATATCAGGAGAGCACTGTGCTGGTAGTACGGCACCAAAGAGGTGAGTGGAATCATAGCAGGCAGGCTGGTATTTGATACCAGAGTAGGAATCACCGTGTTGTACAGCACAGGGACTGGCCACAAAGCTCTACTAATACAGAAAAAATTCAAAAGATACACGCTGAAATTTTTCCAAAGATGATGCTTTATCCATGGAGTCACATAAATAGTTTGATACAGTGTACTAGGGCTACTGGCTATGAATTATGAATGAGCTTTGCTAATCACCCTGGAATTCTGATTGCCCAACCATTGATTACCTGCTGTCATTTGATAGTGTTTGGAGAAGATTGCTAAATATAATAAAGCATCCCATGCATGCTTTGGGAATTATGACAAAAAGTTGACAGAATAACATTGAGAATTCTGGAATGTATTCTCCTGAGCTTAAAGGAATAACTAAACCTGAAAAAAAAGTATTGGAGGAGTGAGGAACTACTGCAATTATAAGGATGTTATATCATGCAAATTTTTCACCTTCAGCCTGATTAAAGGTCTTCAAGCACAACTGAACAGAGCTTGAAAATTGCCAGGATTATTATTCTGTAATGCCATGGTGAAGCTAGTGAATATTTTAGACACTTACTGAGTATCCTTGCTGTCAATTTGTAGTGATGTTCCACCTCTTTGAGGTACCAAAGGGTAGTCTTTATGCAGCGCATTTACTTTTGCTACTGGCCAGCATTTTAATGAAGGTCTCCAGAATTAATATGAATGAGACAGTAGAAAGACCTCCAGAAGATGAGAAGCCTATTTTTTAATATCTTATTAATAAACAAGTGATCACCATATTTTGGCTTTGGGAGCAACCCACCGATATGATTCTAAAGTAGTTATCATGAGTACAGAAATAATATGTCTCTAAGTAATTACTGTTTGAACTCAAACTAGTATTATACAGCATTGTAGCTTGTATTTAATTGCCCAATAGTCAGAGGTTAATATATTTATTTTACGGACTGCAGACCAATATTTAACTCGCTCAGACTAGCACAAGAAACGAAGGTTAGACACCGAAAGTTATACAACAGTTTTCACATTTTGCAGTGTAAAGCATGCAAGTATATTCTTCTTCAGGAGTCATTCTCATATTAAATGGGAAGCATTTAGCATGGTAAAACAGTTTACTACATTTTTCCTAATAATTTTTAACGTATCCGACTAAACTGCAACAAACATAAAGCATGAACAAAATCTACACCAGAGAGAAACTACAGGCTGAACAACTTTCACAGAATTCTGGAGCCCAGTCTATGCAATTTTAAAAGGAATATGAAGAAGCATCAAGGTCAGACCAGCCAGTGTTCTTTCTTCCAAAACATCCAGCAAATTAAACAGGTCGATCTGCACTGTGCGTCGGTAGCTGTGAAAACAGTATCTAACAGGACAAAGCCAGACCTTAACACAATGACCTTTTTTGTTTTCAAATTCAGTGTGCTCTTTGGCAATGTGTCCATGACTCAGCTTCGTTTAGGGTGGCATGGGAAGGTTCCACTTGTATCCCAGTATGGCATCTCACTAGTTCTATCTTTCAGCGATTCCTCTCTTTCTTAGGGTTTGTATAGTAACCTCCTGCTTGTGGCCTACAAGCAATGCAAACGAAACTTCATTCAAATGAAAATACAGAAAGAACATTTGAAATGAGATTTTTTTTTTCAGAGTCATGCTTTTCTTTTGATGAGTGTGCTTGATAAAATGCATTCTACCCACCCACACCCCCCCACACACCTTCTCTGTGTTTCGCTGATAACGTGACCCACCACACTGAAACAGTATTATTTCCTGAAAGGCTGTAGGCAAGCATGATGATGAGAATACAAAAAGGGAAGTGAATGTTAAAAAATGGTATAAAAAAGAGATGTGGTTGGAGATAGACATAATAAGGGAAAAATAAGTGCATATTCTTTTTAAAGTGTATGCGTCATAGAATACAGAGGAATCATTCTACCCATGCTGTTACTCAGAATTCCCACTGATTTCTGTGGGATATGAATGTGGGAAATGAGGATAGATTTCAATAACAATAGCATGAGTTTAATGTTAGTATAATGGAGTTCCTATTTTGGAAAATGTTTGAGAGTAGACAAAACAAGCCTTTTTAGAAGTTGGGTTTAAATATGCCTGCTTAAAGGAAGGACAAATCAGAAATAAGAAGCAAGGGTGTTTTGTTTGCATAGAACTTTGCTGTTTTTAATAGTAAAAGGGTTTCTTTACATAGATATATATAAATACTCTGTTTTCATCAATGTGCACTTTCCACAAGTATGTAGGAAAATGGTATTTAAGAACAATTTCTTGGTGATAACATTTACAAGCAAAACTAGCTAGATTTGTGATCAAAGGAGGATTGGAGACAAGAGAAGTATCACAGCAGAGGAATACCAGTCCTACTCAAACATGTCACAATACTTAACTGACTTCAACAGGGGTGGATTCCCTGCTGCATGCTTTTTGTTTCAACATAACTTTGAAGTCTTCCTCATTTCCAGTCATATCACCTATTTCATTAGGTCATATTTTATTCACTTATATTTATAAATTTTTAGTCCACTCAAAATCTTCTGGTTTGTACCAACAGACAAAGCATCAGCTGGTAACAAACAGCTTTGGCCCTGAGCACATGCATCATTTTCATCGTGTATTTTATCCCATGAAACTCTTTATCACTCTATGTTCTCTCTACTGTGAGCAATATCCCACAAGTCATTGCCAAACTGAGCAAACTATGGGCCTAATTGTGACAAGAGAAAAAAAGACTGCTTATTGTTAACAGGTATGATAGGTCAATAATAGATCGATGCAGGGACTTAGGCAACAGCATTCGTGCATTTTACTATGTTGGATAAATTTGGAAGTGTGGAAAATGAGAATGCTTTTGGGATATTCTTTTTCTTTATCCCAAATGACTTAACCAAAAATTTCAGTATGCTACTGTTGGCAAATGACAATTTAGTGCCCAGTTTTGTTGGTGAAACTGCATACTAAACAGCTATGCTAGACTTTTCAACCAGAATATGAATTTATCATTTCTATTGTAACACTTGTCACTTTAGAAGTGATTAATTATCATCTAGAGTCTAGTCCCTGCCCTAGGGAAATGTTTAGACCTATATTTAACTCTTTTAGATTGATTAATGTACCTAAAGCTATTTATGTTGCCTTCTGGTTCAGAACAGATTTCTCCATCGGTACAGATTTTTCATTGAATATCCTTTAATTCAGAGCCGTAGCAAAAGTGGGGTGATTCACTGAATTTGCAGGTGTAGTGATGAAACCTCTAAGCAAGTGCAAAATAGTAACCCATCTGTAATCTGTGGCACTGACCTTCTACAATTATATCTGGTGAGAGGGAAAGACAGTTTGAAATTTACCTAAACTGGTGCTGGAGAAGACCTCAGTCTGATTTAGGATATCTGAATTCCTTGGAGCAAAAGCACAGGTCTTTGAGCACAGGGTTAGCGTTAGTTTAATCTGAAAGTTCATGAGCCCCAGGACTTCTCTGCCTTGCAAACTACAGCCCAGTAAGTGGAAACACCCTTCCGAAAGAAACACTGCCTGCCTTCCGCCATGCTTCCTCAGGTGCTTGGAGCTGTCTTTTGGCAGAGGCCCATAAAAAAGGTTGAAGAATTATTTGTGTGGCAATCTACTATGGCACAATCTACTATGCTGAGCAGTTGCCCAATTCTCTTAATTAAACTGTAAGCTATTTGAGGTGTTTTCTCTTTTCTTAACACTGATGCAACTGGGTAACATTTTTTTTTCTTATAAATGCAAATACATGATTATTAATTAATTCCTACTGCAGCTCATGGACTGTTATCTCTCTGCTATTGTCCGAAAACTTCTCATGTCTTTGTTGTGTAAGACATCTGGTCAGTATAGCTCAGCTACAAACCAAGGACTGTAAGAACTGCTGTAATTAGCATAATCTCCCAGACACAAACAGTACAATCTTTGTCATCGGAAAGGAGAATTATATAAAGTTGCTTCTAGCCATTGTAGTCAGTCTGGAGTTGTGTGGTTGGGGGGAGGGTATTTATTTCTTTGTTGTGCTGTTTAAGTGCAGAATTAAAATGCCTCAAATATTGTTTTATCATTTTGTCTTATGCATTCATTTCATCACTAGGATACAGACCTATTTTTAGTAGAGTGGTGTAACTGGCCAGCATTGGCTCTGGCAGCTATGCAAAAGATACTGCAAGATGTGAGAATGTCAAGACAACAGCATTTCCAGGTTCAAATATACCAGCAAATTTCAGGAAAAGCTGCAAGGTAGCATTAAATGTCACAGGAGGAGAAGGCCCTCTATATAAGCTCTACCATCCTGAAGGCTGATAAGGATGTGTTGCTTAGTTCACTCTTGTGTGTAAGTCAGTGTGTCCCTTGCTTGATTAGTCTGGCCTCCATGAGACTGGCCACTACTTCTTGTGCCCCTGTGTCCCCAGCCATAAAGGATTGTTGAGCTTCTCATGGATTCAAGATGGGATTTTGTATGTATCTTCATAATAACTGTGTAAATTAGGAACTAGGGTTAGAGAGGAAATTTATTATGAGAGTGACAGTATAGGCAGTGTTTAACTAGACTAGATTCCTACTCACAGAAACCATCTGGACTGCTCTTCAGAGACACCTCGATATTTTCCTTGACAATATACAGGTGCTTAAAGATAATTCAGGCCACCAAAAATATCATCCCATATATTTCTGTGGGTCATACATGTTTTGTGTAGCAGATCGGGTGTTTGAAGACATAGACAAGAGCCTTACACATTTAGTCTTCTCTAGAAGAATTCCTATTCTTCCCTAGTAGACTTTTACTTGACTTTAGAAGACTTTCCTTACCTGTAGCTGGTATTTGGTTTTAGATTTATGAGAAGACAAGATCAAATATTTTTCATAAATGTTGTCATCCTGAGGGTGCTTTTATAAGGACTCAGCTTCATTCTTTCAGGCTTTCTGAAAGTATGCCCCATGCTGTTCCTCTGCTACTCTCTCATATGCAAGTAAGAAATATTTTAGGTCTGCTAATATGGTTTATCTGCTTTGAACTGGTAGCTTTGTTCCAAAGAATGTTTGCAACTAGGACTGTATCTCATTGTGTGTGTCTATGGTACGTGTACCTGCGCAGTTTGTCCGTACTTGGGGGTTTGGATCTCTGAACAGCAGTGTTGCCTACCTGAGGCTGGTATAACACAGGATTAGTACAGTATGTGTTGCTAAAGCTGATTTTAAATTTAAAATCGCCATGTTTGTCCCTTGTAGCTACTTGCTAGCCACTGTTTATACTGAGCTGTATTCCTTTTTTTTTTTTTCCTTACTCAGATGTTGCAAGAGCAATTGAATTACTGGAGAAACTGCAAGAATCTGGAGAAGTACCAGTACACAAGCTACAGTCCCTCAAGAAGGTGCTGCAGAGTGAGTTTTGTACAGCTATCAGAGAGGTATGAATTTGAGACTTTTAGTTATTTCTCAGAATAACACTGCTCTCCTGAAAAGAAAAGTGTATTTGCCTTTCAGTGCTGGAGAAGCAGGAGTACCTTGTATAAAGGATGATGGATGTGAGATGTGTCTGTAGCTGCCTGCTACTGTGCAGAGTGCTGAACTTACTGACAAGCAGACACAGAACAGTTGCGTCAGCAAGGCATCAAGCCTGAGGCAATTAGCCTTGCTGAGGAGAAAGGGTGATTAATCAGTACTTTAGTATTCTGCTCATGCTGTTTCAGGGTCTGTGCTAACCTGTGCAGCACTGTGCTGGGATATGGGGACATGCCAGGTTGGGTCAGTGCAAGCTTAAATGGCTCTCCTTTGCGCTCAGGTGTGTGATACGGATGCGCTGATAAAATCAGATTGCAGTAAGAGACAAATGGTGCAAGCACTGAAGTTAACTGAGGCTGACAGGAATCTTGCCACTGAAGTCAGTGGTCAGGTCCCAGTGGGCCTTGCTCCATGTGTCAGAAATCCTTGTCAGATTGCTAAGAACTGTGATCATTACCCTGCCAGCCACAGTCAGGGCCTTCCTAAGCTCTGCTCAAGAGTAGATAAACGATGATGGCTCTCTTCTAGTCAAGCTAGAGAAACAGCAACCCCCATTCTACAGGCATACAACCAGTATCTGTAAAGCAGTTAAATTACATATGCTTCTGTTAGAAGTTCCTTTGACAAAAAACCATGAATTAATACAACTCCTTATCTACTGAAGTGGGTTCTGTTAGTCAGCCAGATAGAAACAGCTCTAAATGCTCTAATGAAGTCAACATCTTATCAGCAGAAAATCTGTAAGAACTTCGGTTTCAGTTTATCTATCTACTGCCTGGAACTAATCCTCCCTCACTGAAATCAATGGGGAATCTAATGCTCCCTCTCTGGCAGTAGGATTGAACTCCTGATAACTAGGCAACAGCAGCACATTGATTGAGTGGACTGCTGGGTGGCTAGAAGGAAGAGAGTGATGAACAGACATCAGTTTAATAAGCAAAATGCAACACACTCTTTGTTTTAGGGAATATATTTTTTCAATCTGAGAAACAGAGAGGGCCTCCCACTTAATTAAATGGCAGTTTTCAAGGCTTTTTAAAGGGAATAGTGTTCCATGATAATAAATAATGGCACTGTGTACCCTGACAAGCTGAGAGTCTTACTAGTCCTTTCATTTAACCAACTAAATGCTTCTTTAATTGACCACGCAGCATTGACAAGTTGTGTATTTTGGTTGTTTTTTTCCAGATAGCAGAGCCTGGTACACCAATTGTTAAAGGCAATTTTCAATCCTTGCAGCATCATCACTAAAATCTTACCAAATGTATATTCATCTTTGGAAAACAGTTTTAGCAGACAAAGCTTGTTGAAATAGGTACCCAGCCTAGGAAGAAGGAAAATGGCTTAGACAAATGCACTTGCAGTTCAGTGAACTGAAAGTAGGCTCGGACAAAATCATCTCAGTGGTACAAAAGGTCTTTATAGAGTGTTGTGTAAAGATAACCTGCATGTGACAGGCTATCTAATTATTCAAAGATGCTTACAACCTTAAGAAGCCTGGAGTTAGTAGTTACACAGGAATTGAGCAATAATGAAGGAGCAGGTAGATGAGTTTCACCAAATTCATAAACAAAGCCATTTATTTAATTGAAAATATTTCATATAACCTAACTATTTAGTATATCACTATCAGAAAACAAAATTTCTACACCAAAAATAATTATTAATGCCATAGTTTCATAGAATCATAGAATCACCTGGGTTGGAAGGACCCTTTAAATTGTCAAGTCCAACTATAGCCTAACCCTGACTAGCTCACCTCTAGATCATGTCCTTAAGGACCTCAGCTACACACCTTTTAAATACCTCCAGGGATGGTCACTTCACCACCTCCCTGGGTAGCCTGTTGCAAAGCCTGATAACCCTTTCAGTAAAGAAATTCTTCCTGATATCTAACCTAAATCTCCCCTGGTGCAATTTTAAGCCATTTCCTCTCATCCTATCACTTGTCACCCAAGAGAAGAGACCAACCACGACATCTCTGCAGCCACCTTACAAGTAGTTGTAGAGATCGATAAGGTCTCCCCTCAGCCTCTTTTTCTCAAGACTAAAAAGCCCCAGCTCCCTCAGCTGCTCCTCGCAGGACTAGTACAGACCCTTCACCAGCTTCACTGCCCTCCTCTGGACGTGCTCCAGCATCTCAACATCCTTCCTGTAGTGAGAGGCCCAAAACAGAACACAGTACTCAAGGTGCAGCCTCACCAGAGCTGAGTACAATGGAACTATCACTTCCCTACTGCTGCTGGCTACACTATTCCTGATACAGGCCAGGATGCCATTGGCCTTCTTGGCCACCTGGGCACACTGCCGGCTCACATTCAGCTGGCTGTCCACTAACAGAGCTCTCCAGCCACTCTGCCCCAGCCTGTAACACTGCCTGGGGTTGTTGTGACCAAAGTGTAGGACCAGGCACGTGACCTTGTTGAACCCCATAAAGTTGGCCTCTGCCCATCAATCCCGCCTGTCCAGGTCCCTCTGCAGAGCCATCCTGCCTTCCAGCAGATCGACACTCCCACACAATTTGGTGTCCTCTGCAAACTTACCAAGGGTGAACTCAATCCCCTTGTCCAGATCATTAATGAAGATGTTAAACAGGACCGGCCCCAGCACCAAGCCCTGGGGAACACCACTTGTGACCTGCTGCCAGCTGGATTTAGCTCCATTCACCCCAACTCTCTGGGCCCAGCCATCCAGCCAGTTTTTAACCCATCGAAGAGAATACCCATCTATTCAATGGGCAGCTAGTTTCTCCAGGACAATGCTGTGGGGAACAGTGTCGAAGGCTTTCCTGAAGTCCAGGTAGACAACATCCACAGCCTTCCCCTCATCCACTGAGCAGGTCACCTTGTTGTAGAAGGAGATCAGATTGGTCAAGCACAATCTGCCATTCATAAACCCATACTGACTGGGCTTGATTGCCTGAGTGTCTGCATGTGTTGCGTGATGGTACTCAAGATTGGTTCTATCACCTTCCCCAGCACCGAGGTCAGGCTGACAGGCCTGTAGTTCCCTGGGTCCTCCTTCCCGCTTCTTGTTAACCCCAATGTATGTAAATCTGTTCTTAGAAGAAATTTCAAATACAAAAGGCCCAGTAACAAATCAGGAGAATGGGAAAATTGACATACATACACTGCTAGTACTTAAGATTGTTCAATATGTGGCTCCTCTTTTCAGTTACATTAAGCTCTTGGCAAATATTTTGACTGTTTTTCTCTTGTTTTCCTACCAGTCAAAGAGTTGTTGGAAAAATTACAGAAAATAGTTTCTTACAGTTAAAAAACACCCCAACAAATCCAAAACAAACCAAAATAAAACCCCAACTGAGAAAAGCATGGAATATTTTGGTCACTTCATGTTGTAAGACATCTCCAAGCACTGCAGCAAGGGCTTGGAGGATATCTGAACTGGGTCTTGCTGTTAATCAAGGATACCCTTCTTGTATGTCCTTCATGTACATTGGAGTTTATTAAAGACTGTCAGCTATTTTATTGAACAGCACAGTTTTTTCTCAGTCTACTTGAGCTTGAGATAGCTGCGGTCAGGCAGAAATCTCTCTGCAAATGCTCCCTCCCATTGTTTATCTTCTCTTACCCAGAGTGTGTGAGAGTGTGGCAACTAGCTCTTCATTCCCTCAATTAGCACCTACATAGACTGGATGAGAAAATTTGTTGACCTTACAAAAAAAGGCCCCACAGTCAGTTGGAAGTAATGAGAAAAGTGGGAGTTGTTTAGAACACAAGAACCTTCCTGGGGAAAGCAGTGAAGCAGACCAGGTATGAGCAGTAGGTAGGAGTAATCAAAATGGGATAAGGAGCAGTGGCAGGCTTTTTATTAGTATGCAATTTCTGGAAGAGGCTGCTTATTTTATGTGTGTAGAGATTCAGATCTGCAGTGTGGTGTGTTCACTGTAGAATGCAAGATCTGAGCGTAACTTAGTTTCATCAGGAAATCTAGTAGAAGAGGTTAAATCTGACTCCTGTAGTCCTATAAACTTCATAATGATGGATCTTTGGAAAATGGAACCACGTTTTTTTCCAGTCTAAGAAATCATGGACACTTAATTATTCAATAAGTTTGTTTGTTTGTTAAAATATGTCCTAGAGGAACTCAGAATTGGGCTGAATGCAAGTGAAAGAATCAAAGATAAAATATAATCCACGTAGTATTGATTGAATGTGACTTGTCCCTTCCACAAGTAGGAATTCTTTAACTTTAGAAGCAGGAGGCCACTTTACAATAAAATTGTAAAATTCTTTTCGTTGGAAAAGACCTTGAGGTCCAATTGTTAACCTAGCACTGCCAAGTTGAACCACTAAACCATGTCCCTAAGCACCATATCTACACATTTTTTAAATACCTCCAGGGGTGGTGACTCAACCATTTCCCTGGGAAGCCTATTCCAGCATTTGACAACCCTTCTGGTGAAGAGATTTTTCCTAATCTAACCTCTGGTGCAACTTGAGGCCATTTCCTCTTGTCCTATCCCTCTTTAATTGGGAGGAGAGATTTAAACTCACCTGGCTACAACCTCCGTTCAGGCAGCTGTAGAGAGTGGTAAGGTCTCCCCTCAGCCTCCTCTTCTCCAGGTTAAACAGCCCCAGTTCCCCAGCCACTCCTGATCAGACTTGTTCTCTAGATCCTTCACCAGCTTCGTTGCCTTTCTTTGGACATGCTCTGGTACCTCAATATCTGTCTTGTAGTGATGGGCCCGAAACTGAACACAGTACTCAAGATGCAGCCTCACCAGTGCCAAGTACAAGGGGACCATCACTTCTCTAGTCCTGCTGGCCACACTGTTACTGACACAAGACAGGGTGCTGTTGGTCTTCTTGGCCACCTAGGCACACTGCTGGCTCATATTCAGCTGGTGTAGACCAACACCCCCAGGTCTTTTTCCTCCGGGCATCTTTCCAGCCACTCTTCTTCAAGCCTGTAGCATTTCATGGGGTGGTTATGACCCAAGTGCAGGACCCAGCACTGACTCTTGGTAGACCCTTCCTGCCCTCAAGCAGATGAACACTCCCATCCAACTTGATGTCATCTGCAAACTGACTCAGGGTGCATTCAATCCCTTCATCCAGATCATTGATAAAGATATTAAAGAGACCTGGCCCCAACACTGAGCCCTGGGGAACACTGCTTGTGACTGGCTGACAACTGGACATAACTCCATTAAAACAACTCTTTGGGCTTGGCCATCCAGCAACCTTTTACCCAGCAAAGCATACGCCAGTCCAAGCAATTAGCATTTAAAAGTATGAGACATTTTATGCATGACATACATTTCAGTCTAACATGTAGGAAGCTATGACATGGCTGTAATGAATTGTATTTATGGGAATGTATTTAGTACATCAACCCACCAGTTCAAATCTCCACACTAATATCCCGCAGAAGTAAAATCTTTTTCGAGTAGCTGAGTGAATGACATTTACATAGCAGTACTTTGGCATTTTTCTAGGTTGCTATGTTAGGAAATGGTGATAAATGGTTTTCCCTTAGCTAAATAGAAGTACCACCAACTGAAATATTCTGTCTGGCACTAGGCAAGAATATGTATTATCACTAAAAATTATGGAAATAATTGAAGTATGTAATGGCCTCAGTACATCCTTTTCACCTGAAGACCCCTGGGCTGGAAAACGAGTTAACCAATGTCTGGTCACATAAAAATCAATGTTTAAAAAAAAAATAAAATAAATGTGTTTTTAAATGACCCTAGCTACAGGAAGATTAGTCAGCCTTCTATAGCTGTGTCACCTGGGAAAAGATGCGTGAATCCTATCCATTATACCATTCAGTCCTTCACTCTTACTTGTGTTTTTGCTGTTTATTCAAAGCTATTGCTATGTTAAAGTCTTCTGATTCCTGAGAGGTTACTGGAATAGATGAAGGGCAGGGCTGTGAAAATGAATGCATAATTGAAGTACTGAGAAGGTGTATTCACATGCAGCATAAAAATAGGCAACCTGAATTGATAAAGTGACTTTAATTCGTCGGTAAAAAGGAAGTTATGAGAACTGTAAGATAAGGTGAACTTTGGTCTGGGAAGAAACCTTAAAGAACAGTAAGCACAGAAGATAGAATAAACAGTTGAGCAAAATAGAGGGAATCCTCAAGAAGAAAATGTGGCATGCCTTAGCACCTTACAGGAATGTCATTTACTGTTAACATCCAGTATTCAGTACTGAAATGTCAGGGAGAGTATCTGTACAGCTTGATAATCCCATGCATCTCCTGATAAAGAGTTTTCTTTCAAGTTGATTCTCAAGATTCTATTTTGGTATGTTAAATATGTAAAATTGAGGTGTATCTCAATTTCCACCCATTCTTCCTTCACTACTCCATTTTCTATTTCAAGATTAAATCTAATCTTTTTCTACACAGATCTTTTATTTAAAGGAAAACATTTGTCAATAACAAAAGTAATGACATCAGAAGGTCTTTAGAGTGTGGTGTGGCAACCAAACACATAAAAATAACCATTATTTCATTCTGTTATCTTATGACCCCCACCAAAATAACAGTTCATCACAGAAAAGAACTTGTGTAGGACTGGGTCGCTGACAATCATTTCTTAAAAGGAGGAGCTGTCAAAAAAACCACTCTACTGTTTTGTTTGAAATTAGTTTGTAGAAGAGCATGTGGTCTTTGAAAATTTATCAGTTTCTACTTCAGTAGTTTAAAACATTTACATTTACCCTAGAATTATCTTATAGACAGAGCATCCTGGGCATTTAAGGCCACTAGTGATTACAGGCAAAAAAAATATGGCAGTGGCAGAACACAGACCCATTTCTGATGAGGTCTGGATGCCCCCCAGTTACTTTAGAGATATGTTTGATTACGTTTTATAATATTAAAGACATTGTTTCTCTGTATGCTGGGTAGGACAGTTCAACAAGCCTAGTCGGTGTATGGGAATTATTTCCTTTAATTAGTAATTTGCATTTTTGTGCCTTAGCAATCTGAACATCTGGAACCCCAGTGTTGCTGATATACAATGTGTTGTTTGTTAGCTGGTCATTTCCTCAAGCTTCTTACCTGTGCTTTTCCTTATTAGCCCTGATAGATGTCTTTGCAAATATTAGGAAACTGGAAGAAGGCTGTTGGGTGGTGAAGGCTCAGTCGGGTGATACTGTGCTCATTATGTTACTGTGATGCAGTGTGCAACAGCAGGCAGAAAGCTGGCTGGAACCCTTAGCTGCTGTAGTGGTTTGACCCTGGCTGGAGGCCAGATGCCCACCAAAGCAGCTCTATCATTCCCCTTTTCAGCTGGACAAGTGAGAAAATGCATATTGAGAGGCTTAGGAGTCGAGATAAGGACAGGGAGAGATCATCCCACAGTCAGTGTCATGGGCAAAACAGACTCAACACAGAATAAAGGAAAGAAAACTCTCTAATTTATTACACTACACTACATCACACACATAGTGACACCAGCTGGTGTTTGCCCTCTGGGGCCTGCAGAGAGCTTCTCCCTGCTTCTTGCAGAAGCCACCCCTGCAGCCCTCCCTCTTCCACCAGAACCCAGCCATGCAAAAGTACAACAGCTGTTCAGCTGCCCCAAAATTGTGGTGTTTGTAAAGATCTGTATGTTCAGTTTGCAATAGAATGCTGTTCCTCTACCTCCTTTGGGTGCTTGATGAATCCCATTCCCCGTAAAAATAGAGGTTCACAGGTGAAACTCTTGGTTGGCACCAAGGGCAGCCTTCTGAGTTCAAATTCTGCCCTCTGTTACCCTTTCTATTCAATGGGGACTGAATATTTGTTACAAGAGGAAAAAACTCCAGTCAGTCTCTCATCACCACAGGCACAAGCCCAAATTTTAAGTTTTTAAGTTACAAGATAAAACTTTGGGAAAAAACCCAAACATACATATATGTATATTTATGTGTATCAAGAAAATGCACTGCTATAATTCACAGCACAGAACTATGGTTAAGGGTCAGTGGGAAGCCTGACATCTAAAGTCCCCTACTGTCACATTTACCCATGCAAAGTGAGTGTTGGTCAGGATTAAGCAAAAGTGGTGTGTTGGACTTACTAATAAGGCAATTAGTAAACAAAAGGGCAATAGGACAACCCTTATGAGTAAAGCAAGCGAGATTTATCAGCTCAGATTTGTAACTCCAGTCATAAAAGCAGTATGGTTACATTAGCATGATGCCCCACTAGACTGGCTGGGAAGCAAAGTTCTCCTTAGGCTAATCTCATACCTTATTATACCTTGTTCTAGTATTCCAGGTAGTTTAATCAGAATTACTGCACCATTAATTCAGTCACAGTACTCATACAGCAGCAAATACAGAATTGTGCAAATTGACCAAATTATTTCTGATCTTCACACACTTATGCATAGGTTGATTTGTACCTTAGCATTAAAATTTGCATTCCTGGATGCTAATTGTAAAGTATTAGCATTTTATTAGATATCAGGGTGAATTATGTCAGTTGAACTAGTACAGTTTACCTAATTCTGGGGCTGTGTAGCATTTGCAGGAATTCTCTGCTGTACCTCTACATCCCTTCAAAGACCATCTAGTTCCAACCCCCCTGCCATGGGCAGAGACACCCTCTCTGCTTTCCCAAAGCCTTATCCAACCCGGCCTTGAACACTGCCAGGTAGGGAGCAGCCACAGCTTCTCTGGGCAACCTATGCCAGTGCCTCACCATCCTCAGAGTGAGGAGTTTCTTCCTAATGTCTAATCTAAATCTACCCTCCTTCAGTTTAAGGTCCTCACCCCTTGTCCCATCACTACATGCTCTTGTAAACAGTCACTCTCCAGCCTTCCTGTACTGGAAGGCTGCTCTTAAGGCCTAAGGTCTCCCCAGAGCCTTCTGTTCTCCAGCTTGGGCAACCTCAACTCCCTCAGCCTGTCTTTATAGGAGAGGTGCTCCTGCCTCCTGATCACTTGTGTAGCCTTTCTCTGGACTTGCTCCAACAGCTCCAGGTCTGTCTTGAAATGCTGACCCCCAGAGCTGGACAGACTACTCCAGGTGGGATCTCACAAGAGCAGAGAAGAGGGGCAGAAAGATCTCCCTTGACCTACTGGTCGCACTTCTTTTGATGCAGCCCAGGAAAAGCATGGGTTCCTTCTTAGCTTCATTCAAAGATGACAGTATGGCAAAGGAGTAATGTTTTCATGTTTTACAAAGATTTGCTTTCCCTCTCCTGGTTACAAGTACTGTATCTGTACTGATGAGTAGAGAGACATATTTTTAATGTATGTAAATTAGGACAGAAAATAAATCAACTTTAAAAGATGTGCTTCCTGCTTTTTGTCTTGCCTCCATGCTGTATTAGGCATTTAGAACGTTCAGCAAAAAAGCTTGTTAGCAGTACACACAGAAAATATTTTTTTTAAATTACCCTACTGTGTTCAAATATGAGCTAT
Organism: Porphyrio hochstetteri; assembly: GCA_020800305.1. Classification (NCBI taxonomy): domain Eukaryota; kingdom Metazoa; phylum Chordata; class Aves; order Gruiformes; family Rallidae; genus Porphyrio; species Porphyrio hochstetteri. The sequence continues at coordinate 62,964,955 of CM036905.1, forward strand.
TTTTTAGAGTTAATGTAACCACAAATTAGACAAATTTTGAAAAACAATGGAGTTTCATTTACCACTTTACCATAAATGATGGAAGCGTTACTCTGTTGCTTGCAAGCTCTGGATGGCATGAATGAGAACTTTTGGAACGATTACCTTGTCACTCAGCAGATGGCCTTCATTAATGGCAATTATATGAATTTACCAAGCTGCCCAAGCATTATCTGAGAGAAGGCATTATTAAGCCTCTGTGCAATTACCAAGTCCCAACGACTTCCATGACTTCACTGCAGGAGATCTGAAACAGCTGCTGTTGTCACTTTTTTTTAGCTGCCTAGAGCTAAATACATTGATTTCACAGATGTACCACCCCAGAATCTGGGGCCAGACCGTATCACTGGTCCTTAATCAGTGCTTTCTCCCATTGGTTTTGATTAAAGATCAATTTTCAGAGTTGGCTAATGGCTATGTATCTACTCACATTTGTGCTCTGCTTGCGTAGTTGTGCTTACACAAAGGGTAAATATTTTAGCACTGCCAGAGTCTTGCAATGTACAGAATCAGAGCAATGACATAACTCGTTTGTACCACAGTTTCTCTAGGTTCCTGTTCCATATTTACTAAGGGTCTCTGGTGATGTTCGTAGTTCTGCACATGGCTGCAGAAGGTGGCTTCAGCGGAACGCAGATGATACATCTCACCGTCTTTTTTGTTTTCCTCACCCTCTCATTTTAGTTTATTGTTGCAGTATCATATTTACCTACATAAAACTCTTAAGAATGAACTTTGCTGCAGTTCATCTCAAGCCTGCTTCTTTCTCTCGAGAGAAATCAGCAGCAAGGTGAACTAGGGAGGAATATTTATGCTGACAGGTTGTTGGAAGCCACAGCACCACTGTTTCTGCCTTGATGGAGCCTTAGTATCCTGCTGCTTCTGCCTACCTGGTGCCACTGATATGACTTCTGAGAAATGCTGGTCAACCTCCATTTTTAATTGTGCCTTTGAAAAAGAAAAGAAATTGCAAAACTGTTTTAAAACTCCGTTTTAGCTCCATTTTTGGTTGGTATTTAAAACAAGAAGCACCAGCAGTTTCCTTCCTTCTCCCTGCCTTCTCAGATCAATAGGAACACGTGAGATGATCTCACATGACAGGCTCAGGATATGTCACGTTTCACCTAGGTGCTGATTTTAGCAAGGTTTTGCCAAATGTGTTAGATTTTGAAATATGGCTATTGTATACAGCAGCCCCAACAACATACACAGACTTACTGAGAAAGTGGAGGAAATTAGTGTTTATTAAAGCTTGGCTTATTTTTGAACTCAAAAGTAACTGGCAGTGAGGTCTAAAAGAGTTTTAAATTCTAAGCTGTGAATTCTAAGTGGTTTTATGGGAATTAATTAATCCCACATGTTGCTGTTTCTTTTGATCACAGTACATTGCAGTAGAAGCAGCAAGAGAGACTTCTCGGACAGTTATTTTGCTGAGGTTCAGTGACTGCAAAGCGTGCAGTTCCTGAGACACCTGTAACGTTGTCTTCAGAGACTGAAGATCATAGTTGCCATTGTCTTTGAGCAGCACTCATGATATAAACTAAATGACCCAATCATATTTTTATAGTTTCTCATAGAAGTGATTTTTATTTGCAAATAAAAGTCTGTTTTTCATTATTCTTATGAGGGTGCCAAGCAACTTCCTATTGACTTTACAGTGTCAGAGTGATGCTTCCAGACAGAATCAACATTGGAGGTAAGAAGAGGGGACACACAGAGGTCTTGTGTATCCTAACAGCAACACCAGGAGTGTTTCAACTGACTCATCCAATATGTGCAGAGGATGTGACAGCATGCATTTCCTGGTACATCTGCTGTGTTCTTCTGCTCACACAGAAGGGAGGAAAGAGATTCTGGCCCCAGCATGTAACCCCCGGTGGGTTGTTTCTTGGACAGGCACAGCCTCATATGGCAAGAACTTGGAGACCAAAACTTGCTTCAGCTTTCAGACATCAACACAGAGCAGAGTAAGCACGACCCTTTTCAGCACAGAAAATGAGAAGTGTCAGAGCAAGTAATATTTTGGCATTTTAACTGCAGCCTCCATGAAGTATTCCACCCTAAATTAAAAAATTATACCCTTCTGGTGATTATACTTAATTTATTTTTAACAATGTTTCAGGCCTGTGCTGGTTTTTTCCTACTGCTTAGGGACAGCTTAATAATGCATCGATTCGGATTGGTTTTTTCACTTTGGTAAAACTGACCCAGTTTCCTCCATAACCCCCGTGCCCTGAAGGAGGAAACTTTTAAATAAAATATTCTCTATGAAAATGTAAAAGCCAGCTTTCATAGTATTCCTTCCCCATGTTCTGAAATGAAAACTGTCTCATCTTCTCAGGTTGTTAAACAAGACTGAGTTTCATGCATACCTACTGCATATGGCAACATCCATGCAGTGTTACTTTAAGGAAAGAGATTGTTAGGACAATTGTGAAAATGATACAGATGTTTGGTTTTGAAAATACACTCCAACAGTTTTCCAGATGCAAACATGTAAGTGCTCACAGGCTAATGAAAGGTTATCATGCAAAAATATTCAGAATGCCAGCAACCTTGAATGACCACATTCTGTCAGATATAAATAGCTCATTAATACAGATTAGTTGTCATAAAGCAGCTTTTTCTATGAGTGTCCAAAATCAGTAGCTGCGGGAAATAACTTACGTAATACAGACTTTTTGGTACTTTCAGTAAGACCTATAACATGCCACGTGTCATCCCCTCAGAGGTACCTTTTAAACCATTTCAACCTCACCGTACTCACAGACATCCATTGACCTGTCCTTCTGACATTGACAGAAGGCAACCATTTGTCAGCTTGCTCTCACTGTACGTGTACAGTGTGAACATGGGTGCAAGGCTGTCTAATTCTACTTCTGTTGGGATTAATCGAACCATTAACCCAAAGGGCTTTTGTGATGCATTTTTCTCAGGCAGACTCATTGGAGGACCTAAGTTTATCATAACCTTGAGGTTGCCATGTGTGTAGGTGGCACTCATGATATTCTTCCTCAGCCAGTGGTTTTCTGAGGTTGTCAGTGTCCTCCGCAGGGACTGCGGTTTAGAAAGACAGTCTTGTCAAATTCTCTTCAGTCATCCAGAATAGTCTCTTCCCTGTTTTTTAATTAACCTCCAAAGATAAAAGTAGCTATTAACACAATGAAAAACAATATTCTTTTTTTTTTCAGTCAACTTCGTAGACAGATAAATCAGCATGCTTTCAACTCACCCCCATGGAACTACTGTCTTCTGGGCTATGGTGTGTGATTGTGTTTAGTGTTTAGCTAGAGGCTGTAGATCTGGTGGAGGAAATATGCTTTTGTGATGTATCTGTGCTTTCATGAGCATGCTGATCACACAAGAGAATTGTAAAAAGCAGAACTCAGACAGAAAATGAGAAATTCCACTTGATATTCAGGAGATGCAAATCTAAACACACCATCATTAGAGATTTTCCATTTTCATTCAGCTACCATGTGTTTATGGTTGAATGGAAGTGCTCCACTACATTGGTTTTGAACGTGAGTAAGGTTACAGAGGTAAAATTAATTATGAAAAAGGAAAGGTGGTCTGGTAAGCTGCATACCAGTGCACTACTTACATATGCATTTGGTTGTGTTTGACTTGTTTTCCTTCTTTTATGTGTTCATCTGTTCAGGTGTCATCTTAAATGGACTATTAGGTGGGTTTGCAAGTTTTTTTGTAGAAAACCAAATGCTGTTTGAAATCTCAACAGACTTGTTATAATGGGCATAGATATCCAAAATGAGACAAAGACCTACAAATGCTTCCAGTGGAGAAGAAGGAAAGATTACCAAAAGAGATTAAAAAGACCTAATTGCATAAAACAGTTATAACTTGAAATTGGAAAATTTTAGCTTAGAAATAGAACATTTTAAATGGAAGTGCTGTTAACCAGTTGACCACTTTCCTAAACAAGTTGGAGGCTTGAAATTCACAGACCTTTCTAAAGACTCTGGAATTAAAAATTATGATTGGTGCAGAAATTACCAGATGAGATTCCATGTGTACAAGAGGCTAACTGTGACCAGAGCCCCTCACAATCTTTATAGCCTTTAAAATATCCTTGTCGACTGATGTGGAGAATTATGATCTGAATTGAGTGGGGGGTGTGGAGTCCAAGCATGCCAACCAATGCATTCCCCTCCATAGACATAAGTGTGTTGGATTAAGAATGTAAAACACAGGCAAGAGGCTGTGGTGAAGGAAAAAATGCCAAACAGAATGTGAAGATGTAAAGATTATGAAAACAAAGGGGGAGGAGTGGGGAGACACAGCTAGTTTCTGTTGCAGGTGGAAGTTTGCCCTCAGAAACAAGGCATTCACAGGCACCACAGCAGGTCTCCAGTGCACCTTTGCACTGTAACTTCTCTCTGTCACAAGAGCAGATGTCCTTCTGCACCAAGGACTGCACCATGCACACCAAATGAGATGGTGTGTGGCTCAGAAGGAGACTGAAGGTCTGAGAATCAGCTGCAGATTTTGGGAAGAGGGGAGAAGAGAGGCCAGCAGCTATGCTGAATAAAGCACTTACACATAGACATGAGCTCTTATCATGGTAAAAGACTGATTGAGATATTCCTTTCCACCTGACATCTTAGAAGGGAGAAGTATTTGTTTCCTCCTTTTGAACATAGGAAGGCAATTAGGAAGACAGGGATTCAGTGCAGTCGATGTCAGCAGCATCATACTGAGGTGTAAGCAAATACCAATTTCTCTTACAGCTTAGCCTCAGTTCTGCAAGGATGCACACATGTACACTGTTCCTCTGGCGTGACTACATAAATGCAGTGAAACCAATTATGCCTTCCTTGCACTGGTTATTCTCATGCTAACTGTCCCATCTGTACTGTCTATCAGGCTTCTGTCTTCCTTTCCTTGAAAGACTTCTTCCAAAAACAGACAAAAAATTCCTTTCTACAGTGAAGCAATAAAAAAATATGGCAGGTGAACTAAAGAAACTAAACTTAGATGATGCCAATATATGTGTGAAACATCACTTATCGATGTCTTTGCAGGTTGCTTTTTCATTCCACCCTTTAACCTGCTTACCTCTGGCACTTACTTAAGTTGTGATTTCTTGAAGGAAGACTATATCTTGTGATATATTGTTATACTGCAGGCACTGTGGAAACACGGTTGATTCCTACTTCTTACAGACGTTATCTCGTGTGCTAAGAAACCCCCAACATTTTCAAAAAGGTTACTTCCTCACTTATATATGTCACAGAAGTTTATCTGGGCCTGCTACTTCACAGGTCTAAATTACAAGGTACTGTGTCTTGTATTTTGTTCATGGGATATTTTGAACACTTGTTTACTGTTGCAGAATGATTCCTGCCTCATGCCTCTTCCCTTCTGGTGTTTAGACTGAGTTGTCCTCAAGTCTATTGATCATCATTATTGTCAGTACAGTTGCACTTTAAGCTACGTATTTTATCAAGGGAGGAAGCACTGAATACCTCTTACAGAAGGTAATGGAACCAAATCTGTTTAATTAAATTGTCGCTTCTAGAATTCAGCAGAAAAGATGCTGCATCATTCAGGTCATAAACAGAATGCTGCTCCTAGCCACCTTTATAAAACAGGCTGCTAAGTGCACTGTTATTCCTGGACCTCCTCCTAAAGCTTCGCATTGACTTAAATAGGCCAGCCCGGTATGTGCTGCTTGTTACGAGTCCGTATGGAGTAATTTCTGTTAAGGTGCTAGTTCCTGAAGTACCTGCAAGGCAGCCTGTGCTTCAGCAATGCTAAACCAGCTGCTTTGCCTCCCAACTCAACGCGTGGGGATGAGGACCATCGTCATAACAATAATACCTGCTGCATCTGACTCACTACAGCTCCTGCTGGGAGAAGTAATAAAATGTACATTTCTGTGTGCCAGCAAGAGCTGCCACGGTACAAGGAGGATTCACTTCCAAGTTCAGATTTTCTAGATGTAATTTTCCTCCCTCGCTCTTTCTGTGTTTTCTCAGTACTGTGGGAAACTAACTTTACATTATGGTGCCTGAGAAGACGACCTGCAGAAGCTGGAAAAGTCTGAGATCTATATTCATACTTTCAGGAATATGTCTTGATGGGAGTGTTGTATTTTCTGCACCACAGGAGAGAGAAAACAAAGCCGAGTACGTCTAGCTCCACAGCACAAATGAGACCTGTGTGAACAAACCCCTGTCTGCAGCACGCTTTTCCCCCACAAATACTCAGCCTGCAGACACTGACAATCTTGGTAGAAATCGCTGTGGGGGAAAATTATGTGAAACATTATCATTTACCTTCCAGCAGCAGCTTTGTGTCTTAAAACATTGACATTTCACCTGTAATTTAATCTCTATTATTAATGAATTGTGGAAACGCCTTTCCTTAGGCACTAGACCATCAGACTATTTATGGAGTCTGACAGCAAATAGTATTACTAAACGCCCATGTAACCTTTAGACACTCTGAAAAGAAATACCTGTAAGTACAGAAATAGATAAGCAGTTCTTTTCAGTATTAGCACCATGTAGTGACTGTCTAGATACTGTCCTGGGCTCTAGGTGGCTCTGCTTGAGCAAGGATGTTGGATAAGATGACCTCCAGAGATTCCTTCCAACCTCAACCAGTCTGTGATTCAGCAATATGTTAATTATCCTTCTTCAACTCATTGGTATTACACAGTGAGGTCTTTCAGGGTGATTCATCTATCATGGCCAACAAAGGTCACTGTTTTAAAAGACTTCTTTTAGTAAATATCCTAAAGGAGTTTTTCAAAAGCTTACAATTAAATTCTGTGCCCTTGTCATCTTCTGTACTGACTGGCACTTTGTCTAAGTAAGGAATTCTACAGAAGATCTTATAAGGACATCTAAAGAATGACATTGTTAGATCCAAGAGAATCTCTGTATGTTAAAAATGTAATCAGATGTACAGGTAATTTTAAGCACTGAAATGAAAGATTGTATAAAACCTTTTCAATTACTTGTCATGCGCAGTGGATTGTACAAGAAGTTATATTCCACTCCTGGAGGATTTAAATGCCACCTTATTTACTTTGAAAACAAAGAGCATTTTCAGTTTATCTGCTGTGTGTACATGTAAGAGGCAACAGAATGGATTTGTTGTGCACAAATTGTGGCTAAGGTGGTACTGAGAACAGCGTGGATAAAGGGGTTAGTGTGACTACAGGCAAATAATGATTATTTATGGACTTCTGTGTGCTTTTTGTGCATTGCTAGACCTGAACCCTACAAAGAGGCTAGGGGACTTGGTGGAACATTTGCAGTTAATCTGTGTTTGGTTGTTAAACTGACTTAATAAGAAGAAAGTCATGTAGGGGTATGCTTTATCTTTCTGAAACTCAAATTACATTAAACTTTATGTAACAGTCAAATAGGAGAATTAGATTTACAAATGCCTCGAGCAGATGTCCAAGACTAGTCACATCTGTTGCTTCTAGAGGGTGAGATTTGACATGCAAGGCTTCTTTTCCTAAGAACTGTGCTATAGATATTACGATCACTGATAACTGCTGAATATCATTTTAAATCCATTATTACTGAAACTTTGCAAATTAATTTAAGGATTATATGGCATTGTTGATCACATTTTTCACAAGCTTTTGAGTTTAATTGATTCCTTTTTAAAATATTAGTTTGATCACACACTAGTGGTTTGTTCTTTCACCAGTGTACAAATTAGTTACCAAGATATTGGATGTGATGAAGCCTACCAGCTACATACTGGTTGGATCCAGACAATGTGGAGTTACATGACATCAGATCTAGCCAATAATCATGTGAATGTGTCATTATCAGCTTACATTTGTGATATAGTGAATATTTTAAAAAAATTGCTACTAATTGTTCCTGTATCTGAAATATTGTGACCTGGTTTTGAAACAATCCAATATCATAATAGTTCAATAATGAAACATATGCATTTAGACGTTACAGCCAGGCACAGAATTTATGACTCTGCAAGCAAAACCAATATGTACAATCCTGTTTCATGCTTTAAGATAAAGGGGAACCTGCAGATACCAAGAAAATAACAGTATTATCAGTGGTTCGATACGGTATGGGTTTTGAAGTAAGTATTCAATGACTCATTACTGCAATTACACAGTATTTTTCTTACATAATATACTTGTTCTTATATAATGTCCTATGACATAACACAGTAGACATTGAACTGATCTGTGCAGGATAATGCTGAGTCTGTAGACTCAATCCATTTTTGTGATGGCATCATCCAGTATGAGCAGATTGAACAAACCAGAGATCCTTCAGAGGCTACGTAAGGGCTTTATTTTTCCATAATCTTCAAATTAAGGGCAAAGTCCTGGCCTGTGCTGAGTTTAATGTCAATTTTACCAATGGAAGGAAAATTTTATTTCAAAGGTAGAAAGAAGGAAACTTTTTTACCTGCTCCCCTTGCCTCAGTTTTTCTGAGTTAAGTCCTAGAAGGTCTTCTGTGCTGACCATATGAGAGACTGATAGTCTTTCTGCTCTGCTTTGAAAGCGTTGAGCAAATTTTAGATCTCTAGGATGTATTGCACTTATTACCTCCTTTTTTGCCTTTTCTTTTCATATTTCCCTCAAGAAAAAGGCTTGGGGATCAGTCTTCTCCAACATTTCGCTGCTCAGAAAAGTGTTTGATTACCACTATGTCTCTCCACAGAGATCAGAAGTGAGCCACACATCCTTATTTCCATTTACACATTTGTAGTAATACGTTTGATAACAAGTAGATTTACAGCAAAAGGCTCAGTGGGGAAGGAGGCATCTTTGTGATAGTGCATAGCAAGTCACCAGGTCAGGGGGGATGGGGAAGTTTTGCCTACTAGTGGAACAAGCCACTTTTTATAGGTCAGTGAAATACAGGATCTGACACCTTCTCTGACGAAGTAACATTTATGTACGGAAGAGGGAAGTTTTTTGGCACTCCTGCTAAAGTATCATCAAATCAGTGAAAAGTAAATGCATTTTGGGAAGTATGATTGAATCTGTACTCCTCAAGAACCCAAAAAAAGAGATTGCTGTAAAAGCTGATACACTTCACCAGCAAAGGTTCTCTCTGAGGAATGCAGCCTGAAACATAAAGCACAAAATTCCTTTTGAAGTAGGTCAAGAAAATGCCCAGAGTAAATCATTGGCATATAAGAACATTCTTTTTTAGTTTGGTGGTTTTATAAGAAGATGAAATAAAGTGTTTCAGTTTTTGCATTTACCTTTGTCTTTCCAAAAAAATCCATATGTTATGTATAAATATCTTTATTTAAAGTTACTTTCAAAGTAACTGGCTTGCATCAAGACCTTTTTTGATATTACTCATCTAACAGTGTGATAAGTGTAGAGAACAAAAGCAGTGAGAGACACTTTTGCATTCTCCTTACTGCAGATGTTTAAAAGGGACATTTAAGGACCAAAAGAAGTGGGCCAAGAATGTATACAGGAAACAATAAAAAATGAGGCAGAAAGTTGTGCATATTGGCAATGTAGATTTTATGCTATTTAAATTGCAATTTGTTTCTAAAGGATAATCTTGCCCATTATCCTTGTCTGACCTAGCAGACTATCAGCTTTTTTCACCATTCCTACCTATGGCTGATGGAAACCAGTTCTGTGACCTTTCTCTAAATTTTCCTTTTCTCTTCTGTTCTTCAGCACCTGTATGCCAAGCAATTTACATATTTTTTTTAACACCAGTCTCCTAATTCTTTAGTTCATAGGAAATTTCAGAGAACAAAGAAGCCATTGTTGGCAGCTAAGACGCTACTCGGATCAGTTCAGATCATTTGCATTCAAATCAGTTGCCTGGAAACTCCAATTTTTGCTAACACAGAACCTGTCTGTGGTGGTTTGGGGAAATGGGTGTTCTGGTGATGGGAAGGGAGTCGTGTTGGAAGATGTACAGTTGAGTTTGCAAAGTGTCATAAGAAACACAGGCTGATGTTCTCTGTAAACCTAAGCAGACTCCTGACCGTGTAATTGCATGAATACAGTGTTAATGAAGCATAACCTTACGAGGGAATGGGGCTGTCCTGTCTAGGTTAATATATAGTCCTTGTTTTACTTCTATAATTAATTTCGTTTTGTTTTCATGAACATTTTAGGTGTATCAATACATGCATGAAACCATAACAGTTAATGGCTGCCCCGAATTCCGAGCCAGGGCCACAGCAAAGGTAGGATACGTGCAACTGTTGAAATACGTGTTACCAAAGTGACCCAGTAATTGACTGTGCGCGTGTGTGTTTCAGGTATTCGTGTGTACACTGTAAGAAAATTTAGACATCAGTGGCAGCCCAGAGTCTAGAACCAGTGCTACTTCCCAGGTAACAATCATAATGGAAAATTTCAACCTTTATGCTGCTTCTGTAGCTTAAGAAAAGAGAATGATTTTATGGAAATTGATGCTTTTTGAAAAGTTGCTTTGCAAAAGCAAATCTACTGGTTCGTTCTGTAGAAGTCTGCCTGCAACAACCAATCTTTTAATGGACTGTTTTCCCATACAGCTCATCCAGAGAGGACACGTTGATTTGGGAGACAGAAACTAAACAGTCAAAATTCCACTTTAACTTGTGGGAACTATAGGTACTGAGCAAGTGGTAAGGACGAACAGTGACAAAAATGGTCTGATCAAGAGACTCCACAGCCATATGCAAGCCTTTTTCCTTTTGTTTTTTCTTGATACATGACTTGTTTTAATAAAACATTGTCTCTTTGCCCACGTGGACCTGCCTTTCTTATATCCTTAGACCATGACAGCTATATTACTGTAACTACTAAAATTATAATTTTCTAAGGGAATTCACACAACCATGAAAGAACCCATTCTATGTGCCAGTATGAAATATGCTCTGTATTTTCATAATATGCACAAAGATAGATGCTTCCAAACAGAGAGGTCCACCATGGCTTTCTTTTCCCCATTGTCATTTTGTGCTCAACAGTATCTTCTGGGTGGGATAGTAGGTCCTGTGCAAACCCACAAAAGCCATAAATCCTTTTTAGAGATATTTCTTTATGGTCCAACTCCTTTGAAGTTAGTGACAAAAGTCCCTGAAATCTTAATGGAACTTAGGTCTTACCATTAGCTATTTGTGTTAAGAGATTTTCATTTAAGGCTGTAATCAGAAGATGAAGGTTGGGACTGTGTTACAAAATTATTTCTACAGTATTTTAGAGAAGCAAGCTGGATAGTAGCCAGCAAATAACCTAACATGCACCAAATTGCAGTGTATTTTCCTTACTAAGGAGACTGTTCCTTTCTGTGGGCTTTTCTTCTCATTTTTACCTTCTATTAATTGAAAGTTTATGGACAATGTAAGTTTGTAAGGTCTATGCTACTATATAGAGAAATGTCTATATGAGATCCTGATCTGTCTACACTGCAGGTAAATGTAGAAATTTTGCTATAGTTAATGGGGAGAAATACAATTAGTGTTTGCCATTCTCATTTCTTATTCATATAGAACAGCAGGGTTACAGAGCAATGTTTCGATACCGCAATATTTCCTGGTTATTTCTGGGCTGTCTGCATTGCATTCTCCTAGTGCATTCATGTCTGACATAAAATGTATGCATGATGACAAGGTCTGCATGTGCAAAAACATGTAACTGAGAATGATCCATTATTTCGCATCATCCACTAGCTTCTGTTAAGCATAAGCATTGTCAGGATGCTCAAAAAACATTAGCGTGATGCAGAATTGTTTGAGCAGTTTGGATGACAAGCACACACTGAAAAAGATGAAAGATAGTCTTGATGTTCATTTAATGATTTACTGAGATCTATAAGTAGGAAAATAATTGTAGCAAAAAAAAAAAGCATAAAATGTAATATTTTTCTGGTTGCAAGCTTTACAGTTTGTTATGTGAGTTTGGTTGGGGTTTTTTTTGCTGGAGTAAGATTAACTATCTAGGATTTTTCTAATTTATTTATACATCCATTGTTTAAATAAAACTGCTGATCCAAATATATGTTGTAAAAAGTCACACTCCTGTTCCGAGAGTTAGTAACTAAAGTTTATAAAGATTATAAACCCAACTTTTTAAAATAAGAATATCCTTTTAGGATTTTTTTTTCTGTGCCCAAAGAATAAAATAACCAATTCCATACCTCCAAAAGCGGAGCAGAGAGCTGACAATTCAATTAATCCACATTATTTCAGCTAGGAACGTGGTAGAGATTGTGTTGTCTTATCCCAGAGCAATGCATTTTCTCTCCCTGAAAAGGCAAAGAAGAAACACACTAGCAATCATGACTGTTCACCACCTCACAGTCAGGCTTCCCCATGCCTACTTCTGGCTCTGCTACTAACTTGCTGTGTTATCTTTGACAAGCCACCTAAACTCTGTATTCCTCTGCTTATTCCTTTATTTCAAAAGCATTGGCATGGAACTTAAGGGGTTTTATTTCAAATGATTTCAGATGACCAAACTACTCAGAGTAGGATACTGAAATGTTTTCAGAGGAATGAGTTCTTCCTGCAAATGAACAACAGAGTGTATGTCAGTGTCCTCCCTGCGTCGCCAAATCACTTGTCTTTCTCTTCCAGGCAACAGTTGCTGCTTTTGCTGCAAGCGAAGGCCATTCCCACCCGCGAGTGGTGGAGCTGCCAAAGACAGATGAAGGCCTGGGCTTTAATGTCATGGGAGGAAAGGAACAAAACTCACCCATTTATATTTCTCGCATCATCCCTGGAGGAGTGGCAGAAAGGCACGGAGGGCTCAAACGGGGGGACCAGCTGCTTTCGGTTAATGGAGTGGTATGTCGAAATTTGATAGAGCTTTCATGTTCATCTGGATTTTCATTTTTCACAGCTGTTCTAATACTGTGATTTAAAAAGCAGCCACATGACCCAAAAAGAATTAGCCTTGTGAGAGACCTTCGCTATGCGTTTGCAGTGCAGCGAGGCAAAGCTGCATCGACACCTTCGTGCTGCTGCAATTTGGGATGGAACAGAGGGTGCTTGAAGAGCTTCATCTTAAATCCACAGCACATGCTCGATTTCCAAGGAAGCTATGTCTTTCTTAAATGATAATTCTGCAAATTCCTTTTGCAGTACAAGCGTAATAACAGATTTTGTCGTGCTTACACTTCATAGCCTCTAAGGCACACAGCCCTTTCCAAGCACAGTGCTGCCTCATTGGCACTCGTGTAGTTTGTGACCTTCTGAGCATTTGAACACATAAAATAAATTTGGTAAGCACTTTCCATGCTGCTTTGTGATGGAAGGTACATTCCAGACTTTTTTCAGTGATCACAGTCATCCAGCTATGAAATCTTTGTCAGAGAAATCAGCTGTACAAATGTATATATACAGGGAGCGTGTATTTTCAGTAAAAAGTACATTTGGGACATGGTTGTTTTTCATATAAGTCCTTCAGTGTTTTGCACTAGTTTCACTGTGAGTCTCAATATGGTGGTAAAAATAAAAGGGCTGTGGGAATCCAGAGGAAAAATAAAGCTCCAACTACACGATATGCCTTTCATTTTGCTTTTTGTTCCCTTTCACAAGGGAATGTAATGTACTGAGAAGGGAAGCATACTCATTCATATCACCCTACACTTCCTTTAATGAAATCATAATCCTTCTTCATGCAAAACCTTCATCTAAACCTTGTGTTCAAACACACCAGAGGCACGTAGGAACAATTCCTGAATCTAGTCATAAATACAAGACTTTCCAACTTAAATTTCCTCTTTGTTGCAGGCCCATAAAGAATGAAAAAAATGCTGTTTTCTATATGCTTTCATGTTGTCATCTGTTTCTCTCAACAATAGCTATTCCCCCTCTCTTGAAACAAAATATCAGTGCAACACTTCAGAGAGACCTTTTACTATTTCTTCTATCAACCATCATGTTCTCAAAAGAGAAATAATGGGTCTGGAAACTTGCTTGCCCCGGTACACAGTGAGAAAGAAAAGATACAAAAAGGAAAAAGAAATCAACTGAACATTTAATAAGTAGATTGCCTGAACTTCACTGATGGGAAGTAGATCAAATAGTTTCGTTGCTGTTCAGAACTTCTTTCAACAGGTGAATAAAGAGGCAGATAAAAAGAGATTATATTCACTAATTGGTGGATGGTTCTTGAAAAATCCTTTTTACTGCCAGCAGCATCTGGGCAAGTACCTGGGAGGAAAATGATGAACCTTCAGATGTCAAGATATATTGAATTTGACTCTGTTGTCACCTGTATTTTGTGATACTCTGTTAAAAAAAAAATAAAGCAAAACAACATTAATGTCCTCTAGACTATATACTAAGCTAATGTAGCAAAAAAACACAATATAAAATTCCCAGTTGCATGTAGGCACACGAGAAATTTGATTCAGAGATGCAACAGAAATGTTTTTGTTTTCAGTGTCTAAACAGCAGAATTGGAAGTTTGAATTGCTGTTGCATACTTGAAATAATTCCTATGAGCAACTGTTCATAAACCAATTTTGGGTTGCATTAAGCCCATACAATATAATTCGTAAAAAGGCAAAAATTATAGAAGTGGTAATTTGTTTGCAGACAGCTTGAGACAGGAGGAAAAAGGTCTAAAATTAACATCCTTCACTGGGACTAGTTCACTGTGTGCCTCTCTCAATTTAGCTAGAGAAAAAACAAATAATATACAGTATGTATAATACAACAGACGGCTCAGCAGTAGAACACCAAATGAAAATGAAATATCTGTAACTTGTTTGTGCTCAGAAGTTGGTGGTTATCCAACTTTATAATTATCCACATAAAATTAGAGCTGTGTGTTCAGAATCCAGATTCGTTATCCCAGCATGACTGGCGTGACTGTTCCTTGAGCTGTTTTACCGGGTGTTTAAAAAAAAAAAGTGTTTTCTCATTATGCTGGGGGTTTTGTTATATACTTTTGTCCCACAACCCCTAAAAGTAAAGGAAATTGAAAACACTAAGCCCTGCAGATGGCTCAGCAAAGGCACTTGCTGGTGGCTGTTCCTAGCTGGCAAAGATTCCTGGATATCTGTCAGATACCTGGTGTGAGTCAGATACAGAGAGATGCAAAATAGGTTCATAATGGCTAATTTCTCACCCAGGCGTTTGCTTAGAGATACCTAATAGAACCATTCGTCTCAGCTTCTCAACTTGTGGGGTTAGTGTCAGGATTTTTTCTTTTATATTTATGACAAATGTATGAGCCTGGATACAGCAGTGGATTTTGCTTCCCCATGCTGTTTCTGCAGTTCATTCAACTGTTCTTGTCTCTATAGAATTTTGCATCTATTTTTTTGATGCAATCTGCTAATGCAGTAAGGGAAATACAGACGTGAGTATATATAAATACATGTAATCAAAACTCACATATAAAAAATATTCCAAAACAAATTTAACAATCCCATGTTTGGTGGGCAGTTCTAAAGCAACATGAATGTCAGATCCTTGCCATGACCCCAACCAGCGTTACCCAGTCAGCAAAATCCCTTGTACAGGCATAACCGATACCAGCAGGAGGCATTTGCCAGCACACCCTCAGAGGGCTGCAGAGGCAGAAGAAATCAAACAGAAAAACAACTTTCTTTGCTGGTATAAGCTCTTTTCCCTACTCCGAGGGACTCTTCTACTTAAAGTTTTGCTGCTGCAGCTATGCAGGTAAAACGTTTGTAATGCCTTTGGAAACCTGAGCACAAGCAGCAACAAAGACACTGAGAGCAAGTGTGGTATTGATAGCAACTGAAGACTTGAGCTGTTAAGTCCAAGTCTCACATGGGGAGAGTAGGACTTGTATTTAGTATCATGTTCTTTTACTTTGCCATTGTTGTTTTCCCCTCCTTGCTTGAGGGTCACAGCTTTAGCTTTAATTCTGTATGATTACTATTCAAGTCGATGCAAATTTTCCATTGACCTGGATAGCAACAAAGTCAACCCCTTGATGTCTAATTAGAAAATACTGGCTATAAACTAGAAGAACAAGGCCAGAGGCAAATATGAAAGGAAACAGGCAAGGGTGAATTAAATGCAGGTTACTAAGCTGTATGAAGCGTTGAAGTACACCATTTTGTTATTCCCCTTAAGTACAGGTACAAATCATATGCTGGTATCAGTCTCATGCGTTAATTCAAATACTTATTGTTGTCTGTTCGAACCATCCAACTGTATGAAAGAAAATCAGTATATTAGCTACTTCGTGCAGCTTGTGAGCTTGCAGTTTTTCTTCACAGCCTGTTCTAAGTCCATACTGTCCCACAGCAAGATTGATCACGACCATGTGGTTTCTTCTGAATGCCCATACCACCTCACACTGACCACAGTCCACAAGCAGCAAATGAAATACAAAATAATACCAAGTTTTATACAGCTCCTCTCAAGGTGAGAAGGTTCTTTACAAAACCAGTATCACCGTGTAACAAAGCAATGAGTTATAAAAGATAGCTAGTTACAGTATCCGTGTGATCACCTCTTCTAATATTGAGCAGGTATGGGGTAGGGAACATGGGGAAGAGGTTGTAATTTGTGTCTGTGAAAATGTGAGCTGTTCATTAAAGCAAATCACCAAACATTCTGTGCATCTATAGCTTTTTATTTTAGCTCTCTTTGGAGCATTTGGAGCATTCACTGTTTCTTATCCAACAATAATTTCCTCTTTTTCAAATATTTGTACAGAAACTCTTTTTTTTTTCTCCAAATTGTTTGTGAGTAGCAGTGCTTGTTCAGAAGATTGATGGACATCACAGATCATTAATTTTCTTGACGAGCATGAAGATTTGTTTGAAGATCTTGAAGATTTTCTTGACTAGGAAACCTGTGGAACTTAATGAACATAGAGTTCAAAAACAATCACGTGTATATTTATTTCAGGGTTTCCTCCTTTTCTGGTAATCATTTCATCACCTGAAATTACTTTCACTGTTTCTCTAAGTTGCTTAAATATTTTCAAAGCAACTTAACATTTATGTGGAAACTCCTGAGTCCAGTCAGTTGACCCAGGCATGAAATAATTATTTGGCTTAATATTTTGAAGGATATTTAACAGGAGACAGGAAGATAAATAGCCAGGTGATAAGCTTTGTGTTGTTTATATTGTGTAGAAGTGTCTGCTTTTTGAATCCTTTGAATTATTATTTCTAGCTCATAGTGTGCCACAGCAGTAGTAACTCTTATTCACTGTTCTTGCACAATGCTACTCAGTCAAATAGGAGAGATGAAAATAGAATTTTCTCCTAACAGTTGCTATAACGATGCTAAGTTATTCTTTTAACATGAATTGAACTTCAAATATTATGAATGCTGCTGCTTCTCTTTGGAGCCCTATTGGTATAGCTTCATTTTGAATAGCATGGTATACCTAAGAGTTTTAAAACACAGCATGTAGTAAAACTTTGATTTATTTTCTGTGTGAAGAAAATTACGTATTTTTTAAATGGTCTGAAATCCATGTGAAGAGCTCAGCCGTGCAGGCTTGTTCTGTGCAGAGATACTTTTGTTTGTTGGAATATGTCCTACAACACACATGGGCAATCAGGAATCATTAGAAAATGTCTCCCTTTCTCTTAAGGTGTGCAACAACCCACGTGCCTGAAAAGCGCTCCGGTCTGTCCACTCCATGGTGGAAATTAAATGCTCTTTTCACAGCTGAGTCGCCTCCCCCTTTTGGAGATTTCCTGTTTCAAACAATGTTAACATAGAAATCAGAGCTTCAGCCCCTTCAGGCATACTTTTGATTTCACAGCAGGTATCATCTTACAGTAAACCATTATCCAGAAAGGGAGCGAAAATATGTATTCCTTCAGCAAGAACTTGCAGTGTTTCAGCTGCTCGTGTTTAATGGCTTACAACTACCTAGATAAAGACTAGTTTATTTCCGATAGAGAACCTGGATCACATAAATGTTAAACGTGTGAGTAGTGCCAGTAGCTCTCTAAGGGACGAGTTGTCCCCAGAGCCACGGGCATGCTCCTTGCCGGCAGCTCAGCCACAGCTTCATTGCCACATGTCGTTCCCTGCAGGATCCAGATGGGGCCAGAGCATAAGAAAGGAATTGCCATTTCAAACTTGCAATTTCTTCCTTTCTTATCCACATTTAAATAGGTTTTTCTGAGTGGTTTGGGGTTATTTAATTTGTACCTTGCAAACAGTTTGTTTGGGTTTTTACTGTGGGGTTTGGGGGGGAGGTAAAAATTATTTTTGTTTGCATAAAGCTTGTTGAGTCCTTCCCCTCCTTTTCACACAGATCAAAAATTAGACTTGTAATGCAACCTAAACCAGACTTGGGTTATATAAAACAAAAAAAATTAATACATTCCTAGCACTGCATAAATCTTACTTAACTCAACACTTTCCCTTAGTGGACCCTTGGTGTAGAAACTTCCTAAAACCTGATAGGCTTTTCCTACAAAAAAGAAGACAGAGCTTTAGATAAAAGCAGCATTTTCATTATTAAATCTGTTCTCCCTGCTCCCAGAGCGTGGAAGGGGAGCACCACGAGAAGGCGGTGGAGCTGCTGAAGGCAGCGAAGGACAGCGTCAAGCTGGTGGTACGCTACACTCCCAAGGTGCTGGAGGAGATGGAGGCTCGCTTTGAAAAGCTGAGAACAGCCCGGCGCCGGCAACAGCAGCAATTGCTCATTCAGCAGCAGCAACAGCAGCAAACTACACAGCAAAATCATATGTCGTAGGTGAGAGGATTCATTGGTCTTCCCTAAAGCCCCCTGATGGCACCCTGCCTGGGGCACAGCTCCTGGGGAATCAGAGGTTCCTCAGGGCAGGGCCTGGCATCAGGGCCCGTCCCAGCCCCAGGCAGGATCAGGGCAGCCCAGGGGCGGGGGGCATCGGGGCAGCCCCAGCCGCCGGTCTCAGTCATCTCTCTGGGGATGGGCTGGGACATGGGCCCATGGGTGGGCCCAGCTCAGTGGAGCCCATGGCTGGGCAGGGCAGGGCTGTGGGGAGCTGGGGCAGAGGGGCTGGTGTGGGATCCTGGGCTGTGGGCTGGGTCAAGGGGAAGCCTAGGGGATTGATGTGGGGGGTCCTGGGCCCAGGCCAGGGTAGGAGGGAGCTTTGTGGAGACTGACATGGAGTTCTGGCCTGGGGACAGGCCTGGGCAGCGCTCAGGGACAGTCAGGGCTGAAATTGCCTGCGGGGCCTCAACAAGCCCATACTGCAGGGAGGATGATGAGAGCTCAGTCTTTGATATATTTCCATATGGTCTGACTTCTCATCTCCAGTTTGGTAGGAAGCGTTTTACTCACTCTTGACTGAAATTCAATATTACAATAGCTTCCGAGAGGCTTGCAAGTTCCCCAGGGTAGTCAAAACACATGGCCTGTGAGGTACAGAGCTTCTCTGTAGAGGCAGCTTTTGTGAAATCAGCGAGAGTTTGTGAAGTGGATACATTTATAAACATGCTAACATTTGCCCATATCAAGTAGGAAGCACGTCACAATGACTTACGTCCCAGTCCTCCACATCTCATACTAGGTTTTCCCAAAAAAGGATGTTTGCACGAGAAACAGTCTACAGGTGACTCAAGAAGTCCTGAGATAGTCAGAAACTGAAGCTCCCTTTGATGGTTTCATCATTATTAATGTAGACACTGACCTCTGTTGATATTTAGAGGAAAGCATGCACTTTGTAGACCCCTGCCTGCCCCATCCTCTGACCACCAGAATTCCAGCTTTGTTGATGTAAATAAAGGCTCTGAGTGGGATCTGAATCCCACCTCAGGGCCTCAGCAGAGGCAGGAGGTATAAACAATAGTACTTCACGAAGTAAGGTTTAGGTTTCTGTGTGAAACAGGGCTGTTGCAGGAAACAAACATACACAGTCTCATGTGAAGTTTTAAATTTTTTTTCAGTTACCTAAATCTTTTCATTAGCAAGTAAAGTATTTGTACTGTTTTGAGAATTTTTATTAAACTGAAAGGGAAGAAAGGTAGGCAGAGACAGACAGCATCTTAATTCCTCAATTCCTTGTGATTGCTCTGAGAAATGTGTTTTCTTTAATTCTAGGTTATTCTCAAGAAAAAAAAAGCCTCGATCAAAAGTTCAGTAATCAAGCAACCAGAGCAGTACTTCAGTATTCCAGCAAAAGGAAACAACTACAGGAACATGTAACAGAATTCATCTGGAGACTGTGGAGTACAAGAATGGTGTAGTTAAGACACCTGCACAGAGGGTACCTTCATGATAAGGCTTTTCAGCACATGGCAGCCACAGATAGCACAGTACTTCTGTGACTCTATTCCTAATGAGAACAGCATGATAGCTAAACCCTATGAAACAGAGAAGTCCAGGGCTTCCAAATAATTCTGTTTGGTCTAATCTTGTACTCCTTACTCTGACAAATTGGCCAGTAGGCTTTCTCTAGTTAGTGAAAGTTTTGTTTTAAGGAGATCAAGATTGGCTGCTTTTGGGGACGGAATCTTTCTCTACAGTTATCTCCAGAAATGAACAACTACATCAGTTCAAAATTTTGCCACAGACATCAAAATCTTACATCACGCTTCATAGCCACTTTGTACTATATATTGTAGAGCTGTTTTAACCTAACTTCCTGTTTATAATTTTCAATTTTCCCTCTGGAAATAGCAATTTACTATATTTATAAAGTATTCCATTTGTAGAAGCAATTGGCTTTTTACTCTTGGTGTTTCCATATATTTTATTATGCATCAACAGAGTGAGAAAGTTTTAGGTCAGTTTTAATTTTATTAGTAGTAAAGTTAGGGAATCCTAGAACTGTATTTTTAAACGTAGGTATTGCTTGTATCTATTATAGTTACTATTCAGAAATCTATAACTGGATATATTATATATTTATTCCATAAAATATATATTGTCTGAATGTACCTGTTAGAGAAGTAGGGTCTTTTCTTAGCATGTATTGCAAATGTAGTAAGCTAATGTTAGCAAAAGACCAAGCTTTGTTTGGCAGAAATTACTGTGATTGCATAATCTCAGCTTTTCCTTATTCTTTAATTTATTCTCCAGTTTAATGTTAATATATTTTTAGAGAGGAGGAAGTGTAAGTTGTTTCTTTTAAGACACACATTATCATTTAAATCAGTTTGAAGTTAAGAGTTCTGAGTTTTCTTTAATCAAACCAAATGTGCAAACAAAGTATTTAACTAATTTCTTAAGTTTACATGTCTGCTTTTCCAAAGAAAAGAGTCAGTGCTGAAAGGCTATAAATGTCATCTACTTTGTATAAAAAAGAAGAAAATGGAACCCCTATGTTCTAAAAAATAATCATTTTCAGCATGTTTTCATTAGGAAAGACGGGGGGTGGGAGAAAAGGAGCTTAGGGGAGAACCCTGCAGTCCTTGCATGTTGAAAACTCCAGCTGATGTCAGTGAAAGTTTAGTAACGTGAGGAATGTAGAAATGGTCCGAACCAGTGTCCTGGTTGTGAACTTGGAACACAGTCAGAAACAGTATTTTAAAGGATCTGTTCTCAAAAAGAGAGAGAGGCAAGGCGGAACAGGGGAAATGGGCAGTATCACAGCATAGGTCAGAAACCAAATGCAGGCTAGCCAACAGCCTTGACAGTGTTTGATTAGTGTAAGTAGCCATTGAGAGGAAATTACTGTATTTTTAAAACCAAACTCTATGAATTCATCCAGAGAAGCCTCGTTTTTTTACAGAGAAGTAATTCTATCCAGTGGTCGTTGGTGACAATATCAATTAAGACAGTGGGGTTTGAGAACTACCAGAGTTAAAGATGAAATATATTGTATTGTGCTCTTTAATGGTGTCTTTTTATACTTAATAAAATTGTACGGACCTATTTTAAAACTGTATTCTCAAAGAGACACTGCTATTAATATTGATGGAATATAAATTGTTATTATGACTGCCTCCAACTGTTCTGTATCTCATCAATCTGAATTACACTGAGAGCTGCGTTTTCAGAGACCCGAGTGTTCAGATTTAGGCAGCCCACTGTACTGCATTCTTCCAGACCGCCTCTCCACCTCCTCCCCTCCTCTTCCTCAAAACATTTAGGTTTGATGGAGTGGAATGTGCTGATTAATGAACTTCAGTCATAGAATGTCATTCATATAGAGAAGCATATCAAAGTCATTTTCATATATTACTATTCAATAAATTATTTATACACACTAAAATTAACATTCTAGTCTTTGCCAACATTTAACAATGAGATGAAAGAAAAACCTGAGTAAAATACAACAGCTGATGAATCTGAAGTGGAAGCAGGAAGAAACTACATTTCAAGGGTAACTTTTCATACCCTTTAGTGATCAATCAAACATGTAGCCGCTTAATCACAAAATAATCCATGTCCCTAAGTCTATCATCTGCATTCAGTTGGAGACAGCCTTTTGGTTTGTGCTTTTAGTGGCTTTGACCCTCTTGCAGTAAGACACTTCCACGTGTGCACTGCTGAATTAGGACGTACAAGAGGTGCAGGGAGAAGAACACTTTCCACACGCAGGTCTGTAGGGACCTGTGTGTTGTATTTTAACTGCTTGGTCCCCTGGCATTTGCTGCTTCCCTACACTGAATTGATACTCCTTCAGGGAGTTTTATTGCTCCCATTTCTCTGAGTCTCCTTCATGTTCCTCTGCATTGTCATCCAACTGAGGTAAAAGGCCCCAGAAGCCTTTTCTGACTCCTACAGTAACCAAAGGGGTGCTGTGTGGCCTTTTACAAGCTGTTGCATCATATCCACTTATGCCAAAGATGCAGATGTACGTTTTAATAATAACAGAGGTACAGGGGTGGTGGCATTTACTTACTAAAGTTGATGGATCTGTTGTGATAGCCATAATTACTCCATTTGTGATACCTGATCCAACTGGCACTTCATAGGGGATCGAAGGATTTCGTAGCCCTCGGTAAAGCGAAAAGCTCACCAGGTTGCATTCTCCTCTTCTCCTTCTACAGTGACAAATCACAGATGAAAGGTCAGCGTGTGCCCGTGAGTGGAATAAATGATATAAAAATCTTCCTAGTTCCCTAGTGAATAATAGTCTTACACATCATACCTTTTGTATGTGGTTATCACAGCCAAGCTTCCAATCTGACTTAAGCACCTTTGGGAACTCTTGCAGAAGGCACAAAATTACATGCCACATTTGCAGGAGAAGAAATTGTTTATTCAGCTACTAATCTTAGGCATTTTAGGGTTCTAAATGAAAATAAGATCTCGTGCAAACCAGGCTCCTAGAATAAAAAAGAAATGCTAAATAAGAAAGGTGGGCTTGCCTGTCTCTGGAATAAGACAGTATTTGAAGCATAATTTCAGAATTTGACGTAGTTACTATGTTCATAGAAGATGTATTTTATTACAGGATGAGAGGCTGTTTCAGAAAGCAGCAACTCTTTCTGAAAAGGGGACAATAAAACTGACCAAACAGAAGAACTGCATCTAGAACAGCTGAGGGGGTCCTTGCCTATATCTAAACACAGGCTTATCAGCCAGAAGTAGCACTGTCCCTGCAGAAGCCTTCCTGAGAGCGCTTCTGTTTCCAGCATGCAATAAAACAGAACAAGTTTAAACCCCAGAGAGTGTTCTGAGGCAACTTGCAAGGACGAGCACTGCCTGCTGCGGCACATCTGATGAGAAACACAGCCCATTGGGTTTGTCCATGAGAAGGTCAGCACGAATTAGGGATGTGCTCAAACTGTCTTGCAAGCTGACCCAAGCTCCGGCCTTACACATGACCTGGTTTGTAAGGCAGTGGTTACAGCTGTCTGTCTGGAAACATTTGAAGGCATTTCAGAGCTCAGCACAGGCACTGTCAGTGCAATGCTTTGGTTGTGGAGTGTACAGAACCAGACTTCAACAAGCTTCAGTCTGGGGCAGATGGTTAGAAATGAAAGCCATCAAGATGCCTAGCTAAAAGAAGAAACAGCATGGGAAGAGTCCTGTGTTAATGGATTGCCATGTGAAGGTAGCCATGAACCATGATAAATAAGGTAGCCATCCACCATGGTGGATAAGGGAGAGTCTTACTTCTCTGAGAAACTCTCAGAGATACAGCTCCCACTGATCTTTTTCCTATCCCAAATCTACTCCTATCTAATCCTGCCACTTTTTTGATCTCCAAATTCCCCTTGACTACAGCCCAAGTATTACCAGAAAGCTTTTCCAACTTAGTGCTCCCCTCCTCTTCCTTCATGCAAGTTCCCTCTCAGCTGAGCAGGAACACTTCCTGACCACATGCAATCTCCTCCACCTCGAGGTATGGCCTTTAGGCTTTGCCAGGTCTCCCTCCTGGAGTGCCCTCCTACTTCACTTGCTCTCAGTATCCATTAGCTGCCCTCTCCTGGCCATCACAGTCAGCTGTCTTGCCTCTCCCCACCTCAAAATACTTTAATTATCCGTGAGGAGTACGGGTAGGGGGAGGGAATAAATGGGGGGGGGGGGGGGGGCGGTAGAAAAATGGTAGGCAACTCTTGAAAAATACTTTGTCGTGGTACACCAGGAGTGCCTCCTCTTTCCTGAGTCAGCTTCTTTTCACCAGGTGGTGATTTCCACCTTCATTTAGTTCCCTGCTGACACAGCACTACATGCAATGACACTGATACATGCTCCTCTGCCTGGCTGAAACAACATCTCCCTGTCTGGAGTCAGTGGACATCTAGACCTGCTGGAAGGCACTGCACCGTGAATTCACACACCTGCCGCAGGTCAGAGTTACTGTGCACACTATAACCACGTGAATTGCACAGATGAAGAAGAAGATCTGGCATATCTGGCACACAGGCCCATGTCTGTCTGGCATGCCAGAGATGGAAATACAGAACCAACCCCTGGCAATATCCTACAACCCCTGGCAATATTCTAACACAGGGTTAGAGCCTTCAGCCATCCAGTCAGGGAATGTTTGTATTATAAAAGAAAACCCATCCAGGAACCAATGTTTAATTGGTTTCAAAATTCTATATAAAATGAGTTTTCATCAATAAGCAATGAGAAGTCAAGAACCTTTCTTAAACTGTTGAAGACCCAACATGCAGAGGACCATTAATTTCTCCAGTGACTTCATGCTTCAGGTGCAGAACTGAACATGCCAGCACCCCCTTTCAAGCCTGTTTTTTGTGCATGTTGTGCTTACCATGTCTTCAGTGTGGACAGAAAGAACTTCAACGATTTACCAGTGGGTATTACTATGCCTAAAGGAAAACATAAACTCAGCTGCTTCCAGGAAGGGGGCTTAAGCATCAATTAACTCAGGCTTAAATATGAGCCAGCAGCGTACCTGTCGTGGTTTTGCCCCGGCCGAGGGCCGCACCCCACACAGTCGCTTGTACTTTTAAAAGGAAGGGGGAGGGAAAGTTGGGGGAGGGGAAAAAGGGAAGGAAGAAGGAGGAAAAGAAACCACAACCTATAAACCAGAACCACGCAGGTTGGGATAAGGATAGTTTACTAAACAATAACAGAAAACTAGATATAACAATAACAGAAGTTTAAAGTACAAAATAGATGAAACTGGTGATACACAATGCAGTTTCTCACCAAACCACAGAACCCAGGCCGCACAGCTTAGAGCCATCCCCGAACCCGGAAACTGCCCGTCCTGGTGTTGTCTCCTCCTCTTCCCCCCAGTCCCCCTTTATACTGAGCATGACGTAACTGGCATGGAATATTCTCTTTGGCCAGTTCGGGTCACCTGTCCTGGCTACGTCCCCTCCTTTCTCACTAGTAAGGAAGTATGCAGAGCTGAGAAAGGTCCTTGATTGCCCGGCAACAACTAGAAACATCAGGGTGCTATCAGCACTGTTCTCATCCTAACACCCAAACATGGCATTCCATCCACTGCTAAAAATAATTAACTCCATCATAGCTGAAACCAGGACATTATCCACCCCTTATTCCATACCATTTACGTCATGACCAGATCCAACAATTTTTTTTAGGTACAATCAGTTTCGTGTTTCACATACCCATATATGTATGTACACATGTATGCACACATACGTGCATACAGATCTTATTCCCTCAGTCTGTGAATCATCCCTCTGAAGTTGTTGAGTTCATTTAGTCCATGATTTTCAGGCTCCATTTGTCGTAACAGTTTCTCAGGATAATTGTATGTTCCATTGGCTCGTTGCATGCTGCATCTCAGGCTCTTGACTGATACACCTGGCATGGTCCATGCTCATAGTCTGTGGGTCAGAGTTTATTTTCAAAGGGAGAAAAAAAAGTTCTTAAGAGGCCAGGCTTCGGTTCCATCATCATGGCACTCATTCTTCATTAACTTGTATGACTCCGGCTATAATGCTATGGTACAACATACAGCAATCATAACAATAATGAATATACAATAATGGGTTATTTGGCAATTATTATAATTTCTACTCTATTAATTATATTGGCTATCATAACAATAATGAATATACAATAATGGGTTATTTGGCAATTATTATAATTTCTACTCTATCAGTTATATTGGCTATTCTCACCCAAAATCAAATCCCCTTGAGGTACACATCGAACTTCTCCATCCCTCTGCATTACCCACCAAGTACAGCCAGGTCCTTGAGCAAAAACTATTCCAGACATGGGTTTACCTTTGCCTGAAGCAGGGATGACCCAAACTCTCTTTCCCAATACACTCTTCATATGCACTACTGGGACTCCGTCTCCCTCTACAGTACGTGGAAATTTTGCCTGGGCAGGGCCAGCCCGATTGGTAGATCCCCTAGTGTTAACTAACCATGTGGCTTTGGCCAAATGTGTATCCCAATGCTTGAATGTCCCACCACACATTGCTTTCAGTGTAGTTTTTAAAAGTCCATTATATCGTTCAATTTTCCCAGAGGCCGGTGCATGATAAGGAATGTGGTACACCCACTCAATGCCATGCTCTTTGGCCCAGGTGTCTATAAGAGTGTTTCGGAAATGAGTCCCATTGTCTGACTCAATTCTTTCTGGAGTACCATGTCGCCAGAGGACTTGCCTTTCAAGGCCCAGAATTGTATTTCGAGCAGTGGCATGGGGTACGGGATATGTTTCTAGCCAGCCGGTAGTTGCCTCCACCATTGTAAGCACATAACGTTTGCCATGGCGGGTTTGTGGGAGGGTGATGTAATCAATCTGCCAAGCCTCCCCATATTTATATTTCATCCACCGTCCTCCATACCAAAGGGGCTTTAACCGCTTAGCTTGCTTGATTGCAGCACATGTCTCACATTCGTGGACAACTTGTGCGATGGCGTCCATGGTCAGGTCCACCCCTCGATCCCGAGCCCATCTATATGTTGCATCTCTCCCTTGATGACCCGAGGTATCATGAGCCCATCGAGCTAGGAATAATTCACCCTTATGTTGCCAGTCTAGATCTACCTGAGCCACTTTAATCCTAGCAGCCTTATCTACCTGATGGTTGTTTTCATGTTCCTCCATGGCCCGACTCTTAGGTACATGGGCGTCGACATGACGTACCTTTACAACAAGTTTCTCTAACCGAGCAGAGATATCTTGCCATAAGTCACCAGCCCATATAGGTTTGCCTCTACGCTGCCAGTTGTTCTTTTTCCACTGCTGCAACCACCCCCACAGGGCATTCGCCACCATCCATGAATCAGTATAAAGGTAGAGCCTTGGCCACTTTTCTCTCTCAGCAATGTCCAGGGCTAACTGGATGGCCTTCACCTCAGCAAACTGGCTTGATTCACCTTTTCCTTCAGTGGCTTCTGCTACTCTTCTTATAGGGCTCCATACAGCAGCTTTCCATCTCCTATGCTTACCCACAATGCGACAAGACCCATCAGTGAACAGGGCATATCGCTTCTCATTCTCTGGCAGTTCGTTGTAGGGTGGGGCTTCTTCAGCGCGTGTTACCTCCTCATCCTCTGGTGACATCCCAAAATCTTTGCCTTCTGGCCAGTCTGTGATCACCTCCACGATTCCTGGGCGATTGGGGTTTCCTATTCGAGCCCGCTGTGTAATTAGTGCAACCCACTTGCTCCACGTAGCATCAGTGGCATGGTGTGTAGAAGGAACCTTCCCTTTGAACATCCAGCCCAGCACCGGCAGTCGGGGTGCCAGGAGGAGCTGGGCTTCAGTTCCAATCACTTCTGAGGCGGCTCGAACCCCTTCATAGGCGGCCAGTATTTCCTTTTCTGTTGGAGTATAATTGGCCTCAGATCCTTTGTAGGCCCGACTCCAAAACCCCAACGGTCGACCTCGAGTCTCCCCTTGTGCTTTCTGCCAGAGACTCCAGGTCGGGCCGTTCTCCCCAGCTGCAGTGTAGAGCACATTTTTAATATCTGTCCCTGTCCGGACAGGCCCAAGGGCCACTGCATGGACTATCTCGCGTTTGATCTGCTCAAAGGCTTGCTGTTGCTCAGGGCCCCATTGGAAATCATTCTTCTTTCGAGTTACATGGTAGAGTGGGCTCACAATGAGACTGTAGTTTGGGACATGCAGTCGCCAAAAACCTATAACACCTAAGAAAGCTTGTGTTTCCTTTTTGTTGCTTGGTGGAGACATAGCTGCTATTTTATTAATAATGTCCATTGGGATCTGACGACGCCCATCCTGCCAGGATTGTATACAGCATGCGATGGTTTTGATACCACAGCCTTGTGAATAAATACCACAGCATCGTGACCAGAGATTGCTTAAACAACAGTGCTTATCTTAATTGCGATAGTTAGGGTCAGATCTACCGTTATCCCAACCGTTCGTGCCCCACGTTGGGCGCCAAAATGACTGTCGTGGTTTTGCCCTGGCCGAGGGCCGCACCCCACACAGTCGCTTGTACTTTTAAAAGGAAGGGGGAGGGAAAGTTGGGGGAGGGGAAAAAGGGAAGGAAGAAGGAGGAAAAGAAACCACAACCTATAAACCAGAACCACGCAGGTTGGGATAAGGATAGTTTACTAAACAATAACAGAAAACTAGATATAACAATAACAGAAGTTTAAAGTACAAAATAGATGAAACTGGTGATACACAATGCAGTTTCTCACCAAACCACAGAACCCAGGCCGCACAGCTTAGAGCCGTCCCCGAACCCGGAAACTGCCCGTCCTGGTGTTGTCTCCTCCTCTTCCCCCCAGTCCCCCTTTATACTGAGCATGACGTAACTGGCATGGAATATTCTCTTTGGCCAGTTCGGGTCACCTGTCCTGGCTACGTCCCCTCCTTTCTCACTAGTAAGGAAGTATGCAGAGCTGAGAAAGGTCCTTGATTGCCCGGCAACAACTAGAAACATCAGGGTGCTATCAGCACTGTTCTCATCCTAACACCCAAACATGGCATTCCATCCACTGCTAAAAATAATTAACTCCATCATAGCTGAAACCAGGACAGTACCCATGCAGCCAGGAAAGCCAATGGCATCCTGGCTTGTATCAAAAACAGTGTGGCCAGTAGGTCTAGGAAAGTAATTGTGCCCCTGTACTCGGCATTGGTGAGGCTGCACCTTGAGTACTGTGTCCAGTTCTGGGCTCCTCACCACAAGAAGGACATGGAGGTCCT
Organism: Porphyrio hochstetteri; assembly: GCA_020800305.1. Classification (NCBI taxonomy): domain Eukaryota; kingdom Metazoa; phylum Chordata; class Aves; order Gruiformes; family Rallidae; genus Porphyrio; species Porphyrio hochstetteri. The sequence continues at coordinate 62,994,417 of CM036905.1, forward strand.
GGAGCGAGTCCAGAGAAGGGCAACCAGGCTGGTGAAGGGGCTGGAGGGCAAATCCTGTGAGGAGCGGCTGAGGGAGCTGGGGCTGTTTAGCCTAGAGAAGAGGAGGTTGAGGGGAGACCTTATCACTGCCTACAACTACCTGGAGGTTGTAGAGAGGTGGGTGATGGTCTCTTCAGCCAGGTGACAGGAGATAGGACAAGGGGAAATGGCACAAAGCTGTGCCAGGGAAGGTCCAGATTAGATGTTAGGAAAACAGGCTGCCCAGGGAGGGGGTTGAGTCACCATCCCTGGATGTGTTTAAAAGATGGGTAGATGAGGTGCTCAAGGATATGGTTTAGTTTAGGATGGGAATGGTTGGACTAGATTATCTTAAAGGTCTTTTCCAACCTTGTGATTCTGTGTGATTCTGTGTCGACCAGCTCTTTCCTAGCGGCATTTGTCTCTACTGTTTTGCATAATGCTCTGTTCCAAGATGTGTTATATTCGTTTCCTCTGCACACGCAGCAAGGTCGCGCCTCGGCCACACGAATGTACGTGGCTGTTTGACCGCGCTCAGCCGGGCAGTGGCCCCGCACAGCTCTCGGCCGAATAAATGCACCAAGGGAGACGCCTAGTGTAAAACGGTGCTCACAGCACCTCTCGCTGCCCGTTCCACCATCATCTCCCTTTTCTGCTGGCACCACGGAGCGCAGTTGTGCGGTATGTGCAGATGTGGGGTACATGCACATGTGGGGTACGTGCAGATGTCAGCATACCTGTCCAGCATCTTTCCACATGCTTCACAGTGAATGGATGGTTCAAAAAAGGACAAAATGCCACATGAGGGGATTCTCTGGGCACTCGGAACATCTAGCAGCACTAGAGCAGCAGCAATAAGAGCACTATTCTTACCCGGGTGAGAAGCCCGTGGCTGATGTAAATACTGCTTACTGTGATTATCGGACTGCACGTGGTCAGGGTCTGGTCATACCATGCCCACTGCTGCTCAAGATTGTACCTGTGCTGGCAAAAAAACCCACACAGAGCACTGCCAGGGAAGGGTATCACCTGCACTGAAGGAAACGAAGCATGAAGTGCACCTCTCTCTGCTGTGCTGAAGCGACCCGGGTGCAGTAACGGTTTGACACAAGCCATGGACCACACTCTGCGGCAGCTGCTCTGCTCGCAGGGACAACTTGCCTAAGAGAGTCTTCCAGTTGGGTTTCCCTTGGGGCTGTTATTTTCTGCTGCTGAGGAGCAGGGCTCTGAAGCGGGAGACTCCGTCGAGGGACCCCCTTTCTGCGAGCAACAACCCCCGGACATAGATCCGCGAGGGCAACTAACGAAAAGCACCTAAGATCAAAAGGAGAGAGGCAGAGGTGCACCCATCAGTGGCCATCAGCACCCATTAACAGCCATTGTTCGTCCCCTGCACTGCCCGGAGCGGTGACTCATCGGGGGCGGAGCTAAGGGCGACAGGAATTATCCCTCTCCATACAAGAGAGGCCTCTGGGAGCGCGGCGACCCGGAGCGCGGCGACCAGGACGGGCAAACAGGGCGTGGCGCGTCAGAAGGGCGTGGCGCGGCAGTTAGCGAGGCAGTTCGCGCAGGCAGAGCAAGCAGGCCGAGCAAGCCTCCCCTCCTAGTTTGCTGAGGGGGTATACTCAGAGGACCGGCTCGCAGAGTACAAAAGGGCGAGCTGAGGGTTCCCTGTCTGCTGTGTGCTCAGCTAACCATGGTCTCCACCAGGCGCAGAGGTTCCCCCTGCAAATCTCGGGCAACCCCGATGGAGGGCCTGCCTAGGGATGCTGCGGTCCAGGTCTCAGGCTGCAGGGAATGCCAGAGCCTGCAGTTGCCTGGGATAAGAGGCAAACACCTAGCCTGTCTGAGGTGTGAGCAGGTCGATGACCTGCTTGCTTTGGTGGTACAACTAAAGGAAGAGGTTGAAAGACTGCGGGTGATCAGGGACTGCGAGCGAGAGATTGACTGGTGGAGTAGCTCCCTGGCGTCCCAAAAGGAAGACAGTCGGGATGACACCTCACACCTGAAGACGGTCCCCCCTCACTGCCCGTGCCAGGTTAATGGGAGTGACCCAAACCCCGAGGAGGCCTGGAAGACAGTCCCGACTCGGCGTCGTAGGCACTCCCCCTGCCTACCTACCCCACCCCCTCAGGTGTCCCTGAGCAACAGGTTTGGGGCCCTGACAGTTGAGGAGGAGGTACCTGAGGAGATGAATGGAGCCCCTCTGCCTCAGAGAAAGCGGAGGCCTAGAGTGAGGCGGTCATCTGCACGCCTTGAGACTGCCTCTGTTAGGCAAGAGAGGAAGGTAGTCGTAGTAGGAGATTCCCTTCTCAGAGGGACAGAAGGGCCTATATGTAGGCCAGACCCTACACGCAGGGAGGTGTGTTGCCTCCCTGGAGCCCGGGTCAGGGATATTACCAGAAGGCTACCAGGCCTGGTAAGATCCACTGACTATTATCCCTTACTGATAGTTCAAGCAGGCAGGGACGCAATCACAAAGTGTAGCCTGCAAGCTGTCAAAAGGGAATTCCGGGACCTGGGGCGCTCTGTTGAGGGGGGGGGAGCCCAAATAATATTCTGCTCTATCCCCACTTGTGGGAGGAGGGGCTCAGAGCAGGACAGGATAACCCACGAGTTGAATGTGTGGTTAAAAGGCTGGTGCCGGCGCAAGAACTTTGGATTCTTTAACCAAGGGATGGTGTACTCTGCTCCTGGCATGAGTACTGCTAATGGGGCTCACCTGTCCTATAAAGGAAAGCGGATCCTCGCCCAGGAGATAGCAGGGCTCATCGATCGTGCTTTAAACTAGTTAGGAAGGGGGAAGGGGATATTAAGGCGGCTGCCAGGGTTAGGCTTCGGGAGACACAACAGGAGTTGACGGTGGGAAGAGGTAAATACCAACAGCACAGTCGTGGACTTGGGGACGTTTTTCCACGTGAGAGTAGGGAAAATTCTGTGGACTGCCCTGAGTACTCCTCCGTGGAGCCACTTTTGCCAGTCCCCTGTCAGAAATCTCGCTGTGGGCCGTTGAGGATACCTACATCTGCTTCACCACTGAACTGTCTTTACACAAATGCACGTAGCATGGGGAACAAACAAGAAGAACTAGAGATCTTTGTGCGGTCGCAGGGCCATGATCTCATCGCAATCACAGAGACGTGGTGGGACAACCTGGACGACTGGCACACTGTCATGGATGGCTATGTGCTTTTTAGGAAAGACAGGCTAGGGAAGCGAGGTGGAGGAGTTGCTCTTTATGTGAGAGAGCACCTAGAATGTGTTGAGCTCCACCTGGGGAAGGATGAACCTTCTGTCGAGTGCTTGTGGGTTAAAATCAAGGGGCAAACCGGTATGGGGGACATTGTTGTGGGAGTGTGCTATAGGCCCCCTGATCAAGAGGAGCAGGTAGATAACGCATTCCATAAACAGTTAGAAGTAGCCTCAAGTTCCCGGGCACTGATCCTTATGGGGGACTTCAACTACCCAGATATTTGCTGGGCAAGCAATACGGCCAGTCGTATGCAGTCCAGACAATTTCTGCAGTGTGTTGAAGACAATTTCCTGCTACAGATGGTGCAGGAGCCCACAAGGGGAGGGCGGCTGCTGGACCTTGTTTTCACTAACAAGGATGGACTTGTTAGGGAAGTGAAGGTCGGGGGCAGCTTAGGGCAAAGCGACCATGAAATGGTTCAGTTCATGATCCTGGGTGGAAGAAGCAAGCCAAAAAGTAGGATAGCTACCCTGAATTTTGGTAGAGCTAACTTTGATCTCCTCCGCCACTTAATGGGGGCTATCCCGTGGGCTACGCTGTTTGAAGGAATGGGAGCCTGCGAGAGCTGGCTAGCATTCAAACAGCACTTCTTCCAAGCACAGGAACGATGCATCCCTTTGAGGAGGAAATGGGGAAAGAGAGGCAGAAGACCTGCATGGATGAACAGGGAGCTATTGAGCAAACTCAAAGAGAAGCAGAAGATCTATGAATCGTGGAAAAAGGGTCTGAGCACCTGGGAAGAATACAGGAATGTGGTCAGGGCCTGTAGGGATGCAACTAGGAAGGCTAAAGCCCTCTTGGAAATTAAGCTGGCAAGGGACATAAAGGATAATAAAAAGGGGTTTTTTAGACACGTGAACAGTAAGAGGATGTCCAGGGATAATGTAGGTCCCTTGCTGAATAAGGAGGGTGTCCTGGTTACGGGGGATGCTGAGAAAGTGGAGATATTGAATGCCGCCTTTGCTTCGGTCTTCACTTCAAAGGCCCCCCGGGACCCACAGACACTGGATGAGAGTAGGACTGATTGGGAAATGAAGAATTTCCCTCTGGTTCAAGTAGGGGAGGTCCAGGAGCAGCTCAAAGGGATTAATGCACACAAATCCATGGGCCCAGATGGGTTACATCCACGTGTGCTGAGGGAGCTGGCGGAGGTGATTGCTGAGCCGCTCTCTATCATCTTCGACAGGTCTTGGAGGACAGGAGAAGTGCCTGAAGACTGGAGGATAGCCAATGTCACTCCAGTCTTTAAAAAGGGCAAGAAGGAGGAACCTAGTAACTATAGGCCAGTCAGCCTCACCTCTGCCCCTGGAAAGGTAATGGAACAGCTTGTTCTGGATGCCATCTCCAAGCAATTGGAAGAGAAGAAGGTCATGAGGAGTAGTCAGCATGGATTCACTAAGGGGAAATCGTGCTCGACCAACCTCATAGCCTTCTACGATCTCATGACAGGCTGGGTAGATGGAGGGAGAGCAGTGGATGTCATCTACCTTGACTTCAGCAAGGCCTTTGATACTGTCTCCCATGACATCCTGATAGCAAAGCTGAGAAAGCATGGGATAGATGAGTGGACAGTGAGGTGGGTTGAGAATTGGCTGTCGGACCAAACCCAGAGGGTTGTGATTCGTGGAGTAGAATCTGACTGGAGGCCTGTTACCAGCGGTGTTCCCCAGGGCTCAGTGTTGGGTCCAGTCCTGTTTAATATCTTCATTGACGATCTTGATGAGGGAATAACATCCACCCTCAGCAAGTACGCCGATGATACAAAGCTGGGAGGAGTGGCTGACACGCAGGAGCACTGCGCTGCCATCCAGAGAGACCTGGACAGGCTGGAGAGCTGGGCAGTGAGAAACCAGATGAAGTTCAACAAAAGCAAGTGTAAAGTCTTGCACCTGGGAAGGAACAACTGTTTGTATCAGTACAGGCTGGGGGATGACCTGCTGGAGAAGAGCTCAGTGGAGAAGGACCTGGGGGTCCTGGTAGATGACAGGTTGGCCATGAGCCAGCAGTGTGCCTCGGTGGCCAAGAGAGCCAATGGGATCCTGGGATGCATCAGGAGGAGTGTAGCCAGCAGGTCAAAGGAGGTGATCCTCCCTCTCTACTCTGCCCTGGTCAGGCCCCACCTGGAGTATTGTGTCCAGTTCTGGGCTCCTTGGTATAAAAAGGACAGGGATCTCCTGGAAAGAGTCCAAAGAAGGGCTACGAAGATGATTAAGGGCCTAGAGCATCTCCCCTATGAGGAAAGGCTGAGTAAGCTGGGACTGTTCAGCCTTGAGAACAGAAGACTAAGGGGGGACCTAATCAAAGTTTATAATTATCTGAAGCAGGGGATGCAGGGGGAATCAGCCAGCCCCTTTTCAGTGGTCTGTGGGGATAGGACAAGGGGCAATGGCTGCAAGTTGGAGCATAGGAAGTTCCGCACCAACATGCGGAAGAACTTTTTCACAGTGAGGGTGACTGAGCACTGGAATAGGCTGCCCAGGGGGGTGGTGGAGTCTCCTTCACTGGAGATATTCAAGACCCGCCTGGACGCCTATCTGTGCAATATGAGCTAGGGAGCTGCTTTGGCAGGGGGGTTGGACCCGATGATCTCTCGGGGTCCCTTCCAACCCCTACAATTCTGTGATTCTGTGATTCTGTGATTCTCCTGGATGCTAACAGCCTATACCACTGCCAGGCACGGCTTCCTCAGAGCAGCACCCAAACACAGTCCTAGATCATTAGATCCGGGTGTATCTATGGACTAGCTCTAGAGGCGATGTATTTCTCCCCTTCTAGGCACTTTATAATTTCTCCTCTTTCCCCCCAAACTCTAAGCAACGTTTTGATATTTAGCTTAAATATGCAGGTGTTCGAAAGTTTTCTTCTTTTTTCTTTCTTTTTTTGTTTTCCAGCAGGGAAAACAAACCAGGAGGCACAGTTTGTACGCTGCAGCTTATCTTCTCAGGCAACTTCCTCTCCGAAAGCATTGCAAGAAGGCAATGTCCAAGAAGCACCAGCTTGACAAATACAGGAAGCCTCAGAAAACTGCCACCAGTGTTTGAAAGAGAAAAGGACCTCTCCAGAGGAAGGTAGACAGGATGATGAAAGAGCCCTCTTACCTTTCATAAGCTCCTACCAATAACTTTCACATTTTTTTTCCATTAAATGTAAGGTGCAAAGACAGCACCTGGGATAGAAGCAAAGGCCAGATCTTCATGTTTTGTCTTCATGTTCTGAGTATAAGACTTAAGAACAGCCCAAATTCTCCCATTCTGTCAGAAAGTCCCTTACTCTCATAAAGGTGACAGTCCTGGACAAAGAGGTGTAAAGGGAGCCCTGTGCTCATCCTGGAACTGGCTGGTGTGACTACAGAAGTGTTTGACATATTTAAGGTCAAATACTTTCAGGCTAAGTAAGGCCAAAGACATATTTTGACAAAGCACATATTGATTGCCCAAAGGCCTCAAATATCAATCTGTTGTCTTTTGTAAACAAGTCTCCCGCTGAGGCTGATGTGGCCAGGACTGGTTTCTGGCTAAGTCTAGGATGCTTAGCTTAAACCTGAATGGAGCAAGTTTGCAAGAAGTAAGTCATATGCTCGAATGCAAGTGCAAGTGATTTTCATGAGGCACCAAAGAGTTTCCAACCAAATTCTTTGCTGAACGACAGAACCCTTGGCAGCTATCTGCATAACAATTAGTACCCCCGTGAAGTATGATTTAGTCATCTTGCCTTTAGTAAATTATTCAGCTCAGCTACTCAGGAGTAATGCGGCTCTGGCTTACTAAGGAGAGGAGTGCAATCTTAAAGCGAATTTGCTCTGCAAGCCAAGAGTCAAAGAATGACAACCTTTGCCACGGATTCTTCAGGGTTTTGGGTGCCCACGACGCGGGGAAGCAAAACGAACTCAATATGAGTGATCCAACTTCCCTTTATTGCTTACAACACAAGGCTTATATAGCCAAAGAAACATATGTGGCAACATCTCATTGGTTATTCTAAACATATACGGTTACACCTGTTGGTCAACTGCCTTGTTGCTAGAGCTCCTGTCTACAAGCTAGCTGATCACGTGGAAGCCAGCTGCTTGTGCCTACGTGCTTCACGTGCACCCCGTCCTGCTTAGGGGTCCTTAGTTCCTACCTTGCCTGTCTCTACTGCCAGTACTTTTCCATTGCTAAGGCTTCAGTACCACCACAGAGACTTTGCTCGTACACTGGTTCATGTCCTCCCTGGTCCCTTAACCATTCACCCACAAACCTTCACATCTGGAGAAAATACAGGAGGGAAAAAAGAAGAATACTTCCAAATGTCAAATCAGATGAAGATTTGACAGATTTCTCTGACTGTAGAAGTAGTTGTTGAGGTGGCTGAAGTGACTCAGGAGTCAGACAGGACACCTGATGTTATTTTTCTCAGAGGCCGGTGTCAGTGAAGGTGCTGTTCACTGCAGCTAACATCTCTGGAACAGAGGTTTCTGGTCTAAGCCAAACATGAGCCTCTGCTCTTCATGGAGGGAACAATTATCTCCGAGGGGTGATTCACCTCATCTGTGTAAGGGTTACTGACACAATATAATACTTTTTTTTCCATCAAAGACAGCAGAAGAATTTTCTAATCATCCTCCTCCACCCCTCTCCCCTCCACATCGCCAACCTTTATTCCCACCTCAGCTTTAACAGGTTTCTGCTTCATGCAGCGTGAAGCCTTCCTCTCACCTTCCCCGTTGAAAATACCACAGTTTCTCAGTTTGCTTGTAGAAACATCCTATTGCTGACTTGTCACTGCAGAAAATATATCAGGTAATTACACCTCTCACATCTCAGAGCATTGTTAATGGGAAATGACTCTTTTTCTCTTCATTCGCTGCGGAGGGGGCATACATGAACAGATCAGGTAGGAAGCCTAAATTTTAGATGCTATATAATGAAATGGTCTAGCTTATGAGCCAAAAAAATGTTTATTGCCGGGGCAGCAACTGCCAAAGATTAGTGCACAGAAGCCAAGAAACTCTCTGACTCCACAAAGGAATGGAATGGGCAATAACTGAGGCAAAGAACTGTGCAGTCGTTACTGAATCAACAACCACTCTGGATGTAATCCTAGGAAATTGCATCCTGCCTGGTGTAAGCCATCTGGTGATATATCTTCTGTCGGTTTCAAGAGAACAGGACATTAAAGATCGGAGGGGTCACACCAGCTGAAACCAGGGCTGGAAGCCTTGCAATCCACCTCCAAAGAGCATTAGATAAAGTGTTGCAGTGAACTGCCCCATAGCTCTCTTCCTGCTTACAGAAACCTGGCACTTCCTCAGAAAATTCTAGAACCAAAACCAGGTGGAATAAATGGAATATCTCTGCACTGTGTGTATATTGGCATACTGCACAGTGGGTAACGACCCCACTTTTGGGACAACGATTGTATTTAGTAGCCCTTGATTAATTTCTCTCACCTGAATTTTTCTAGGGGCTTTTCGAAGCCAATGTATTCAGCAACCCACTATCCTGACACACAGTTTCTTGCTTTACTTAGACACGGTGCAAAGAACTATCTCCTTTTGTTTGGAGCTGACTTGTATTATTCCTTTTTAGTCATTTGTTGCCCTATGGTTGCTCTATTGAGACAGACATTAAGCAATCATTCTCTCTTCACCTTCCCATGGCCACTCATGGGTTTTTCACTATAGAACTGCATCTTCCTTGAGTCATCCATCTCACAATGTTGGACAAATGGTGATAATTAAAAGTAAAGCACAAGTCCTAGGTTGCTCTGCAACCTACATTTGTTGTAGGGAAGCCACTTGGGAATCGTGATCACATTTGTTGCCTTGCCATGAATCTTTTCCCCTTCTGGTACTGAAGTCTTCCAATGGGAGTTTTAGAGGTGCTTACATAGTCTGAGAGCGCACCGAGATCTGTACAGTAGCATTGTGGTATTTTCTGATTGCTCATTATCTCTTTCTCTACAATACCTGATACCACTTATTACATGACTCTCAAATCCACGAATTTATATGAAGTTAGCAGTGGTTTTACAGTTTTCAAAGCTCTTTGATCTGCCATTATAACAGCCAGTCACTGCGTTCCATGAAGTTCTCCTGCAGTTCTTAAAGACAGTCCTGATTTATTGTTTATTACCCTGATTTATTAACATCAACAAACTTTCTCTCCTTGCTAGTCACATCTTTTTTCCATGAATATGTTATACAGTGCAGATCCCCGCAGGAATTCACTAGTGACTCCACTGTGAAAACTCACCTTTTACTTCTACCTCCTCTTCCCTAACTTGTCCCCAATTATTTTGCCAATTCCTATGCTACTTCAGATAACTACTTTAAAAGTGTGAATTTTTTAAAAGTAAATTTTTTTCAATTATTTCGAAGTCCTAAAAAGCAATTTCTGATTGCAGTAGAATTTGAGGAGTTTATACAAAAAAAAAAAGGTTGTGGGCTTTTATTTTACCTTTTCCCTCCTCCAGGCAGCTTACACATTCCCTCTTGAATTCTGCAAGCTGCTGGTAGAGGGAGTCCAGATAATCCACTCCAGACTAATGCTACTCAAGACTGAGTTTTGCCTGGACACACTTGAAGGTAGGCATGGAGACTTTAGGTTACACAAGTGGTGAAGTGAATTTTGAGAATCAAAGTTGCAGATTCACATGCGTCAGTGTTTATATCCCGTTCTGCCTACCTGCACCTTTTGGGGTTCACATCCCGTGGCCTTGATTAGTTAAATGTATAATTTATTAAACCAAAGAGGTCGGGCTCATGAATTATGATATAGGTGCTTTTTAAGATTGTCCTGGTTTCAGCTATGATGGAGTTAAACTTTTTTTTAGCAGTGAATGGAATGCCATGTTTGGGTGTTAGCATGAGAATAGTGCTGATAGCACCCTGATGTTTCCGATTTGTTGCCGGGCAATCAAGTACCTTTCTCAGCTCTGCATACTTCCTTACTAGTGAGAAAGGAGGGGACGCAGCCAGGACAGGTGACCCGAATTGGCCAAAGAGCATATTCCATGCCAGTTACGTCATGCTCAGTTTAAGGGGGGACTGGGGGGAAGAGGGGGAGACAACGCCAGGACGTGCAGTTTCTGGGGCGGTCGGGTTGTCCAGGACGGGCTCTAAGCTGTGCGGCCTGAGTTGTGTGGTTTGGTGAGAAATTGCATTGTGTATCACCAGTTTCATCTATTTTGTGCTTTAAACTTCTGTTATTGTTATATCTAGTTTTCTGTTATTGTTTAGTAAACTATCCTTATCCCAACCTGCGTGGTTCTGGTTTATAGGTTGTGGTTTCTTTTCCTCCTTTCTTCCTTCCCTTTTCCCCTTCCCCCAACTTTCCCTCCCCCTTCCTTTTAAAAGTACAAGCGACTGTGTGGGGTGCGGCCCTTGGCTGGGGCAAAACCACGACAGTTATTTTGGCGCCCAACGTGGGGCACGAACGGTTGGGATAACGGTAGATCTGACCCTAACTATCGCAATTAAGATAAGCACTGTTGTTTAAGCAATCTCTGGTCACGATGTTGTGGTATTTATTTACAAGGCTGTGGCAGCAAAACCACCGCATGCTGTATACAATCCTGGCAGGATTCTTTACTCTCTCAGGTCTGTGGCTCCCGTATTTGTTCCCATACTTCATTATAGTGTATTTTATGATATCGGTCTATGATACAATAATATCGATGATCATGAGCTTAAGCTGGTACCTGTATGAGGTTTTGCTGTCCTGTCCATTCTTTGGACAGGGAGGGGTTAATAACAGCAGCCGGTATGGTGGGGGCACTGCTTTCTTTTCCTTTGGGCTAAATACAACAGCTCTTAGGGCAGTTTTTGAAAATCTTCAATATCTCTGGGATATTCAAACTAGCATTTTGCTATTGGTAGGTTTGGTGCAGATGGTTCAGTTTTTGTTATATATCAAGCATAGGTTTATGAATACCACTGAAGAGCTTTCTCCGAGACAGAATAATCACGAGTGGCAGGGCATGTGGCAAAGTATGGGCGAGTACCTAGGTACTTTCTCACGCCCGATGGTTTGGAATTTCACTCCTGAACAGCTACAAGACCCCGATCAAGTGACTGCATACCTAAGAAAAAATTGCTGTAGGTTTCCCAGAGACGGACACCTTACTGCACTGTGCTGGGCTCTGGCCACTATTTATCAAACACTGCTTGATAGCAGGCAGCACTGTCAGCACTGTCAGGGAGAAGGGAAAGGAAACAGACTGGCAGATACTATAGCTGCTGCAACCACTGGGGCTGACACTGTAGCTGCTGCAACCCCTGTGACCGACACTGCAGCTACTGTAATCTCTACAGCAGACACTGCAGATGATCAGAAAAACCAACCCACACCAGTGTCTGTTGCTCCCGTACAAAAGAGGAAAGGCACAAAGAAATCAGTTCGTATAGTGACGGATAAGGATGATGATCAACCGGGATCATCTCGAGGATATCAGGATGAGGCAGAACCAGAGATTGTTACCCGATCCCTGACTCTGAGTGAGCTGCGTGAGGTTCGAAAAGATTTCACTCGCCACCCAAGTGAGCACATTATCACTTGGTTGCTCCGATGTTGGGATCACGGGGCCAGTAGTTTGGAATTAGAAGGCAGAGAGGCCAAGCAGTTGGGATCCCTAGCTAGAGAAGGAGGAATTGACAAAGCAATTGGGAGGAGGCCGGAAATCCTCAGCCTCTGGAGGCGACTACTGTCAAGTGTGCAGGAAAGATATCCCATAAAGGAATATATTACATGCCAGACACCTAAGTGTAACAGCATAGAGACATCTGTCCAGCACCTGAGAGAATTAGCTGTACGGGAGATAATTTATTATGATCTGGACAATTCACGGCTTCCCTCTGATCCCGATGAAGTCCTATGCACTCCAGATATGTGGCGTAAGGTTGTACGAAGTGCACCAGCAGGGTATACCAATTCACTGGCAGCAATTGACTGGAATGATACGAATCCGCCAACCGTAAATGAGGTGGCCTGCCGACTCCGGAAATACCAAGACAATGTTTCCCTCTCCGTCATTGCAGCAGTAGAGAAACTGGTTCAACGACTTGACAACAATGTGTCCAACTCCCAACCCGTATGGAGCAATGTTGCAGCTACTGGGAGAAAGCGTCCATCGTTCCAAGAGGGAGAATACACACCACGACGTACATTGTGGTTTTACCTGCTTGATCATGGAGAGGACATGAGGGAATGGGATATGCAGCCCACCTCAGCCCTTCGAGCACGAGTAAATGAGCTGCGGGGTAAAACATTCGCACAACGAGATTCTGCCAGGAAGAAGGCTGCACCAGTTTCTACTGGGCAGTTCCCTAGACCAACTGGAAGGCCTACCTATATGTCTGATGTGCCTGATCCTTTTGAAGGGACCTCTAAGTCCTTTATGCAACCAGTGGAAAACAAATATGATCAGCAGCAATAGAGGGGCCCTGCCTCCAGCCAGGTGGAGGAGAGGGACAATCGGGTTTATTGGACTGTGTGGATCCGATGGCCTGGCACGTCAGACCCACAAGAGTACAAAGCTCTGGTGGATACTGGTGCCCAGTGTACTCTAATGCCATCGAATCATGAAGGGGTAGAACCTGTTTGTATTTCTGGAGTGACAGGGGGATCCCAACAACTAACTGTGCTAGAGGCTGAGGTGAGCCTAACTGGGAAGGACTGGGAAAAACACCCCATTGTGACTGGTCCAGAAGCTCCGTGCATTTTAGGTATAGATTATCTACGTAGAGGGTATTTTAAAGACCCAAAAGGGTACCGATGGGCTTTTGGAATAGCTGCTTTGGAAACAGAAGAAATTGAACAATTGTGTGCCTTGCCTGGACTCTCGGAGGATTCTGCTGTTGTGGGGTTGTTGAAGGGTGAAGAACAGCAAGTGCCAGTTGCTACGACGACGGTGCACAGACGACAATACCGTACTAACCGAGATTCCCTGATTCCCATCCATAAGTTGATTCGTCAACTGGAGGATCAGGGAGTGATCAGCCGAACCCACTCACCCTTTAATAGTCCCATATGGCCAGTGCGGAAGTCCAATGGAGAGTGGAGGCTGACAGTAGATTATCGTGGCCTAAATGAAGTCACTCCAGGTATGAGTGCTGCTGTGCCAGACATGTTAGAGCTCCAGTATGAATTGGAATCGAAGGCAGCCAAGTGGTACGCCACAATCGACATTGCGAATGCTTTCTTCTCGATCCCACTGGCGCCAGAGTGCAGGCCACAGTTTGCTTTCACTTGGAGAGGCATCCAATACACGTGGAATCGTCTGCCCCAGGGGTGGAAACATAGCCCCACCATCTGCCATGGACTAATCCAGAATACACTGGAAAAGGGTGAAGCACCAGAGCACCTGCAGTATATTGATGACATCATTGTATGGGGCAACACAGCAGAGGAAGTTTTTGAAAAAGGAAACAGGGTAATTAAAATCCTTTTAGAAGCCGGTTTTGCTATAAAACGAAGTAAAGTCAAGGGGCCTACGCGAGAAATCCAGTTTTTAGGAATAAAATGGCAGGATGGGCGTCGTCACATCCCAATGGACATTATTAATAAAATAGCAGCTATGTCTCCACCAAGCAACAAAAAGGAAACACAAGCTTTCTTAGGTGTTATAGGTTTTTGGCGAATGCATGTCCCAAACTACAGTCTCATTGTGAGCCCACTCTACCATGTAACTCGAAAGAAGAATGATTTCCAATGGGGCCCTGAGCAACAGCAAGCCTTTGAGCAGATCAAACGCGAGATAGTCCATGCAGTGGCCCTTGGGCCTGTCCGGACAGGGACAGATATTAAAAATGTGCTCTACACTGCAGCTGGGGAGAACGGCCCGACCTGGAGTCTCTGGCAGAAAGCACAAGGGGAGACTCGAGGTCGACCGCTGGGGTTTTGGAGTCGGGCCTACAAAGGATCTGAGGCCAATTATACTCCAACAGAAAAGGAAATACTGGCCGCCTATGAAGGGGTTCGAGCCGCCTCAGAAGTGATTGGAACTGAAGCCCAGCTCCTCCTGGCACCCCGACTGCCGGTGCTGGGCTGGATGTTCAAAGGGAAGGTTCCTTCTACACACCATGCCACTGATGCTACGTGGAGCAAGTGGGTTGCACTAATTACACAGCGGGCTCGAATAGGAAACCCCAATCGCCCAGGAATCTTGGAGGTGATCACAGACTGGCCAGAAGGCAAAGATTTTGGGGTGTCACCAGAGGATGAGGAGGTAACACGCGCTGAAGAAGCCCCACCCTACAACGAACTGCCAGAGAATGAGAAGCGATATGCCCTGTTCACTGATGGGTCTTGTCGCATTGTGGGTAAGCATCGGAGATGGAAAGCCGCTGTATGGAATCCTATAAGAAGAGTAGCAGAAGCCACTGAAGGAAAAGGTGAATCAAGCCAGTTCGCTGAGGTGAAGGCCATCCAGTTAGCCCTGGACATTGCTGAGAGAGAAAAGTGGCCAAGGCTCTACCTTTATACTGATTCATGGATGGTGGCGAATGCCCTGTGGGGGTGGTTGCAGCAGTGGAAAAAGAACAACTGGCAGCGTAGAGGCAAACCTATATGGGCTGATGACTTATGGCAAGATATCTCTGCTCGGTTAGAGAAACTTGTTGTAAAGGTACGTCATGTCGACGCCCATGTACCTAAGAGTCGGGCCATGGAGGAACATGAAAACAACCATCAGGTAGATAAGGCTGCTAGGATTAAAGTGGCTCAGGTAGATCTAGACTGGCAACATAAGGGTGAATTATTCATGGCTCGATGGGCTCATGATACCTCGGGTCATCAAGGGAGAGATGCAACATATAGATGGGCTCGGGATCGAGGGGTGGACTTGACCATGGACGCCATCGCACAAGTTGTCCACAAATGTGAGACGTGTGCTGCAATCAAGCAAGCTAAGCGGTTAAAGCCCCTTTGGTATGGAGGACGGTGGATGAAATATAAATATGGGGAGGCTTGGCAGATTGATTACATCACCCTCCCACAAACCCGCCATGGCAAACGTTATGTGCTTACAATGGTGGAGGCAACTACCGGCTGGCTAGAAACATATCCCGTACCCCATGCCACTGCTCGAAATACAATTCTGGGCCTTGAAAGGCAAGTCCTCTGGCGACATGGTACTCCAGAAAGAATCGAGTCAGACAATGGGACTCATTTCCGAAACACTCTTATAGACACCTGGGCCAAAGAGCATGGCATTGAGTGGGTGTACCACATTCCTTACCATGCACCGGCCTCTGGGAAAATTGAACGATATAATGGACTTTTAAAAACTACACTGAAAGCAATGTGTGGTGGGACATTCAAGCATTGGGATACACATTTGGCCCAAGCCACGTGGTTAGTTAACTCTAGGGGATCTACCAATCGGGCTGGCCCTGCCCAGGCAAAATTTCCACATGCTGTAGAGGGAGACAGAGTCCCAGTAGTGCATATGAAGAGTGTATTGGGAAAGAGAGTTTGGGTCATCCCTGCTTCAGGCAAAGGTAAACCCATGTCTGGAATTGTTTTTGCTCAAGGACCTGGCTGTACTTGGTGGGTAATGCAGAGGGATGGAGAAGTTCGATGTGTACCTCAAGGGGATTTAATTTTGGGTGAGAATAGCCAATATAATTAATGAAGTAGAAATTGTAATAATTGCCAAATAACCCATTATTGTATATGATTGCTGTATGTTGTACCATAGCATTATAGCTGGAGTCATACAAGTTAATGAAGAATGAGTGCCATGATGATGGAACTAAAGCCTGGCCTCTCAAGAACTTTTTTTTCTCCCTTTGAAAATAAACTCTGACCCACAGACTATGAGCATGGACCATGCCAGGTGTATCAGTCAAGAGCCTGAGATGCAGCATGCAACGAGCCAATGGAACATACAACTATCCTGAGAAACTGTTACGACAAATGGAGCCTGAAAATCATGAACTAAATGAACTCAACAACTTCAGAGGGATGATTCACAGACTGAGGGAATAAGATCTGTATGCACGTATGTGTGCATACATGTGTACATACATATATGGGTGTGTGAAACACGAAACTGGTTGTACCCAAAGGAAATTGTTGGATCTAGTCATGACGTAAATGGTATGGAATAAGGGGTGGATAATGTCCTGGTTTCAGCTATGATGGAGTTAAACTTTTTTTTAGCAGTGAATGGAATGCCATGTTTGGGTGTTAGCATGAGAATAGTGCTGATAGCACCCTGATGTTTCCGATTTGTTGCCGGGCAATCAAGTACCTTTCTCAGCTCTGCATACTTCCTTACTAGTGAGAAAGGAGGGGACGCAGCCAGGACAGGTGACCCGAATTGGCCAAAGAGCATATTCCATGCCAGTTACGTCATGCTCAGTTTAAGGGGGGACTGGGGGGAAGAGGGGGAGACAACGCCAGGACGTGCAGTTTCTGGGGCGGTCGGGTTGTCCGGGACGGGCTCTAAGCTGTGCGGCCTGAGTTGTGTGGTTTGGTGAGAAATTGCATTGTGTATCACCAGTTTCATCTATTTTGTGCTTTAAACTTCTGTTATTGTTATATCTAGTTTTCTGTTATTGTTTAGTAAACTATCCTTATCCCAACCTGCGTGGTTCTGGTTTCTAGGTTGTGGTTTCTTTTCCTCCTTTCTTCCTTCCCTTTTCCCCTTCCCCCAACTTTCCCTCCCCCTTCCTTTTAAAAGTACAAGCGACTGTGTGGGGTGCGGCCCTTGGCTGGGGCAAAACCACGACAAAGATAAGTGCAGTACTGTGGCATTTGTAGAGCGCGGGGAAAGAAGAGCCCAGTTCTGGGCTCCCTGGTATAAAAAAGACAGGGATCTCCTGGAAAGAGTCCAGAGAAGGGCTACGAAGATGATTAAGGGCCTGGAACATCTCCCGTATGAGGAAAGGCTGAGTGAGCTGGGGCTGTTCAGCCTGGAGAAAAGAAGACTGAGGGGGGACCTAATTAATGTTTATAAATATCTTAAGTATGGGATGCAGGGGGAATTGGCCAGCCCCTTTTCAGTAGTCTGTGGAGACAGGACAAGGGGCAATGGCTGTAAACTGGAGCACAGGAAGTTCTGCACCAACATGCAGAGGAACTTTTACACAGTGAGGGTGACAGAGCCCTGGGACAGGCTGCCCAGGGAGGTGGTGGAGTCTCCTTCTCTGGAGATATTCAAGACTCGTCTGGACGCCTATCTGTGCAATATGAGCTAGGGAGCTGCTTTGGCAGGGGGGTTGGACCCGATGATCTCTCAAAGTCCCTTCCAACCCCTACAATTCTGTGATTCTGTGAAAGAAGCAGATAATAAAATAATACTTACAAGTCACTCTGGCAGTCAGAGACTGCATGTCACATACTGCCACACTGTTTGTCCTGACAACTACAATAGTTTTATGAGATTTTAGGGCTCACTCAGCCATTTACATATAAAATAAAAACAACAACAAGAAAAAGTGATACAAGAGCTTCCTGAGGCATTGAGGCTTGGCCAAAGATCTGAACCGACCCTGATAATGCACAGGACACTGAACATCTCTCAATTTTGTTTAGGGAGTGGCTACTACCTGATCAACATGGTAATTTTCACCTTGCTCTGCTTCAAGCAGGAGGCTGGACTTAAATTTCAAATTCCTAAACAATAGAACTATGGCTTAACATCAAATTAATTTCATGTTTTCCCTATTCCTATTTTTTAAGAAGCTGGGAAAATACTTTCCTTGCTCATTTGCCAGGCAGAACAATTTTTGTGTTTAACCTTTAGCAGTACTGCATGTCTCACACCAGAGGTGACAGCCTCAGAGGGGGTCTGCCACTGCTGTCCTACTCCCTCATAAGAAGGCCCTCTGCCTGCGACTGAGTCATCTTAGAGTTTCCCAAGCTATATGGAAAGGAAGATTTGTTTTAAAAAAAGGCAAACCATATAGTAAACACAGTATCTGCCTGTATTTTACACACATTTTGCTTTGTGTAATGGATTTCTCTCTTTTTTTATTTGAAAAGCAACACTAATTACAAAACGTCAACAAGCAGCACTTAGTCTTACGAACAGACTGAGACATATGAACAAAGGAATTAAGATATTATTTTATTAAAACTTGAGCAAAACAAAAGTTTATATTGCCAAAAAAAAAAACCCAAACAACTTTAACCACTTGCCTGATGCCTTTTAACAAATGCTCTGAGAAGAATTAATAGGAATGAAAAGAAAATGCAATCACCTGTCCTGATTTTCTCAGGGATAGAGATAATTTTCTTCATAGTAGTGGGTACAGTGCTGTGTTGTAGATTTATGTTGATAACACACTGATGTTTTGGGTGTTGCTGGGCGGTGTTTACACCAAGTCAGGGACTTTCAAGCTTCTCACACCGTCCTGCCAGCGAGGAGGCTGGGAGTGCACAAGAAGCTGGGAAGGCCACAGCCAGGACAGCTGACCCAAACTGACCAAAGGGATATTCCATACCATATGATGTCATGATCAGTATATAACTGTAGGGAAGCTGGCCAGGTGTTGGGCCATGGCTTGAGAACTATCGGGGCATCAGTGGTCTGTGGGTGGGGAGCAATTGTGCTGTGCATCACTTGTTTTGTGTATTCCATTATTCTTAATAAAAGAATTGTCTTAATAATAATTAAAAACAATAATATTGTCTTAATAATAATTATATTATTATTAAGAATATTGTTGTTGTTGTTATTATTAAGACAATAATAATATTGTCTTTCTTTTCTGTCATATTAATCTGTCTTTATCCCAGCCCATGAGCTCTACCTTTTTTTTCAGATTCTCTCCCCCACCCCACTGCAGGGGGATGGGGAAGGCGAGCAAACGGCTGTGCAGTTGTTTTGGCTGCCTGCTGGGTTAAGCTGCAGCCTCACCACATCCACCTCACAAGACCATAACACACAGTCAGGACCCGCTGCTGTGCCCGGCGGCTGCTCAGCCTGGCAGGCACAGTATTCCCTCCCTTACTGCACGTGTGTGCATGTGCTGCCCTGCACAGCTCCAATGTCTGTGCAAAATTTACAGAGCACTGGAACAGGCTGCCCAGGAAGGTGGTGGAGTTTCCATCTCTGGAGATAGTCAAGACTCGTCTGGACGCCTATCTGTGCAATATGAGCTAGGGAGCTGCTTTGGCAGGGGGGTTGGACCCGATGATCTCTCGAGGTCCCTTCCAACCCCTACGATTCTGTGATTCTATGAATATGTTATCCTCCCTCCTGTCCTGTATGCTTGTCCGGGGGACAAACACTGCCTGTCTTCCTGCAGAGCTGCAGTTTCCCCTGTTTTATATCTTTGAGCTGACGAATTTGCAATGCTTCAAAGAAAACCAAAAGCAAGTGAGCAGGATCTGTATCCAGAGAACTCTTTGCAGATGAAATGGTGAGCCGATGCCGTGCTTTACAACTAGATCCCCAAAATCCTCTAAAAAGACAAATCCAAACTCTGTTTGAAATCCAGTCCCTGAGTGCTTGAAGCACCACCTGCCTTCTGCTAAAAGAAAACACTCCAGAAACCGACTTCATACTGAAAATGTTAACCATATCTAGGCAGGATAAATTAACTTTACCAAAACTTGAAGCAGACGGCACATAACATCATAAATCTTTCTGCAGAGGGTTTGCCAGTATAAAGCTAGATACAACAGCAAATTGTCACAGAAGTGCTTCACCTACAGATTTTAAGATGCTGTAAAAAAAAAAGGTGACAAAATTACACATTTGCAACCAGCATATGACTAACAGTGCTGGTGTAGCACTTTGAAAGTGCTATTGTTTATTAAGTACTGCTGATCTCTTAAAGGTACAATCACAGATCAAGCCCTTGTTGCAATGTACAGTACTCAAAAAACAGAAGAAAGTGTTGGATTGCCACCTACAGCCCAAGGTACACAACCACACATCTGGATTTATAAGGCATGCCCCCGGCATCACTACGGAGCCCATGCCATCATAAACTGTCCATGCACAGAAATATCCCACTGATCGAAATCTCGCAGGCAGATTTTCTAAGACACTCAGTGCCTATAAGCAGAGGCAAGATCCAAGCACTAGATCCCAAAGGCATCACTGGAGCTAGAAAAATCAGAGAATTGTAGGAGCTGGAAGGGACCTCCAGAGATCATCGAGTCCAAACCTCCTGCCAAAGTAGGTTCCCTAGGACAGATTACACTGGGAGGCGTCCAGATGGGTCTTGAATATCTCCAGAGAAGGAGACTCCACAACCCCCCTGGGCAGCCTGTGCCAGGGCTCTGTCACCCTCACTGTGTAAAAGTTCTTCCGCATGTTGGTGTGGAACTTCCTGTGCTCCAATTTGCAGCCACTGCCCTTTGTTCTGTCTCCACAGATCATAGAAAAGAGGCTGGCCATATCCCCGTGTGTCCCACACTTAAGATATCAAGAAATAGGGTTGTTTGTGTTTGGATTTTTTTATTATTTAGGATAATCCCTCAGATGTCAATAACCTTGAGGGGTAACAAGATTTACTAGAGCCTCAGTTTTCACGAGGACATAGAATCACAGAATCACCTCAGTTAGAATAGACCATCGAGTCCAACCACAGCATTTCTGAAAGCCTGCTCTACCTGACAGCACCCTTTCTCATCTCACCTTTTTTCACCCTCCCTGGTGATCCCGAATACCAACCAGACAAGCTCCAACAGCACCTGCTTCCCCAGAAGAGGCAGGTGGCCACTGCAGTCTCGTGCTGGCACCCACTTTACCCCTTGTGGCAAAGTTGGCATCATTTATCCTGCATTGCCATTACACAGCCCAGACAATAGACGGTTGGATCAAACAACTCTTAGTTAAGCATTTCTGCCGTGGACATCTACTCTACACATTACTCAGATGCTTGTTTAATAGCATTAGATCAGTAAATACAGGAGGGATGGAACAGACAGTTGATGAAAGTTTGGGTGCAAAAACAGCCAGGTTGGGGATGACAATTTTAGGAGGGTTGACAATATTTTAATCAATGCAATAAATCAAGTTATAAATATGAATTCTTTAATTGAGAAATTACAATTTAAGAGGCTGCAGCTAGCCAAGGGGTCAGGACAGTCTGGGTTATATCCAAGGGTGGGATTTGACATTCTACAACCTTTAATTTGCCACTTTTTAAAAGACTTCTGTGCCTTTCCATATTTCCCCAAGAAGTGTCTCTTATTAACTGATTTCCTGTTTGCAGTTTTAAAACACAATCTATACAGTCTGGTTTGATTTGGTTTGTATTGATTTTTTTATTTCAAATATTCCTGTCATTTGTGGGGTTGATTTTGGCCAGTTCCTTTTAGATGCAGATACTTCCTAGCTAGAGTGGAGCCATATAACAACCTTAGTTCTGCCCATCTTTACTCCAACATAATACCTAATACTTGCAGAACAAAGCCCTGGAAAATGTAAGAATGATATTAAAGGACAATTTAATCTGATGAAGTCCAAAATTTTAAAGCAGGGCTGTGGAGGGAACCATCATTTGGAGAGATGATACCATGTGGTGTATCAGCATTATTTACAATCGAGAAGATTGGGAAGCAGCAGAAAAAAAGGAGCTCAGTTTAAACACATGAGGACAGCATCCACATTCATTAATCCATTTCCCTGGTGACTCAGATGGAAAATTGTTTTGTGCATTTCACTGCCACTCCACATCACAACAACTTCTGAAAAATATAAGCTGCAGCCTGGCTCCTTGTCATGCATTAGTAACAGCAGATGGATTTATTAAGGCAGTGTACACTTTTCAAACAGTTTTTTCCTTTGGGGAGGGAGATAAGCAGGTAAAAGCAGGATAAGCAGTTAGAAGCATCATCCTGTGCACTGTGAGACAGAACTCGCTGCTTTAACATCCTTAAACATGCAAAATCTCTGGAACCTGACATGGATGGCTGCTACCACTGTAAATCATTGAATCATAGAATAGTTTGGGTTGGAAGGGACCCCAAGGATCATAGAGCTCCAACCCCCCTGCCACAGGCAGGGCCACCAACCTCCAGGCCTGGATCTACACAAGGTTGCCCAGGGCCCCATCCAACCTGGCCTTGAACACCCCCAGGTATGAGGCATCCACCAGCTCTCTGGGTGGCCCATTCCAGCACCTCACCACCCTCTCTGTAAAAAGCTTCCCCCTAATATCTAATATAAACCTTCAATCCACTCCCCCTTGTCCTGCCATTATCTACCCTTTTAAAAAGTTGATTCCCTCCTGTTTCTCTGCTCCCTTCATCACTGTAACACAGAATTTTAACGGATACAGGTTAAAAATAAAGTTTAAAAAAAAAGGTAACAAATGCTGGTGCCATAAAAATACAGACATGTAGGTAATCAGGCCAAATTATACCTCCTGCAGTGCAGAGAGACAAAAATATTCAGCCTGCACATTGCTGTGTCCTTTGGCATTACCCCATGGGTGGCTGCCCCCACACGTGCTCATTCTGAGGGTGCTTGAGCCAGCGACTGCTTGAGCACTGGAACAAAGGCCTGTACGTGCTGTGCTCTGCTGCAGGATCCCAGGGTGCTCCCAGTCCTCACAGTGTGTCCCAGCGACACCAGGCTTTGCAGCTGAATTTTCTCAGTAACACAGCAAACAACATGCTCCAGCACGTGTGCCTGAGCTAACTGCTGATGCCATCTCATCCTGCTCCCCGTGCAGTCATCATACAATTCAACAGCAGAGATTATAAATGCCTGTGGGTAAGGTAATATTTCTCTTTCTCTGTTTCTCATTCAGTTATCTCAGTTGCTGCAGCAGCTACCATGTGTAATAAGCAAACCTGTTCATCTTCCTTGGACATCACTGTTCAAAATACACGGTCACCACTGCAGAGAGCCCTCCTCCAATACTTGGCAAAGGCAGAAAATAAGTTGTTACACACTGCTATACTGGTATGGACACTTGATATTTATCAGAAACCTTGCTGCAGTCATCCTAGAGCTCCAACCTGCCCCAAGAGAATCAGGTTTGGCAAGGAGACCTCCTCTAGAAAGCAGGAAGGTCTAGAAATATTTATCTGAGTGACTCAGCAAACAGTTGTGGTGGATTAAGACCTCCCTGTCACTACTGCCCATGCTCCCTCCCAGGCCATTCCTGCTGCAGAAGCTCCAGTTCGCAGCCCAGCATCCAAGCAAAGATCCACCTCCTGCGGCAGCCCAGTGTTTGCAAAGCTCTTGGTCCAGGATATCCACACTGCCCAGTGAGTAAGGCTTTCATGGGCAGCAAGTCCTAACCCTGACTACTCTGCACAATGGGAAGTATGCCTCCTCTGTGACTAAAATACGTCTCATCACACAGAAGTCAGGCTGAGCAGGCTGCTCTCCATTACATGCCCAAGCATACATGAATGGCCTTGTCACAGGGCTGGACATGCTCTCATTACAGGGTGGAGAACAGCAGCAGTTTAGCCATTCATTAGCTGTGCTTTCAGCCACGTGACAAGCTGACTTAGGGGAAAATTAAATGTCTGAGAAGCCAAAGTCACCCTGTGAGGTGCTGGAACGACAACCTCTTTTTGTCCATGCAGCTCAAATATGCGCTGAAGACACCGTGCCCCAAAACACCCTCTTCTCTCCTAATCAAAGCACTCTCACCAATGGAAGGGCACTGACTCATCTTCTTTGCTCATGATGAGTGAGTGCTGTAAGTGATGACCTATTTAATAAAAGGAAAAAAAACCCTTCACACACACCCCATCTGCTTTGTAAGTAGTTTATTCCTGATTAGAGTATGAAACGAAGGGCAGATGAAAAAAAGAATAGTCTGGACTGGGGGTAGGCACTATATTCCAGCCCAGGTTAAGGCATTTAAGTAAAACATGTTCTTCATTAAGTTCTTCTTGCCACGTAGGCAGAGCCTTGCTTTGCATAATGTACTCCCAGACATTGCACCAGGGCCCAGGTGCCTCACTGTGTGCTGTGAATTTCCTGTATTTACAACGTTGTGTAAAGTTAGGCAAGGCACTTGGCACTGGGAATCCCTAACACCCCCCCTGGGGCTCTGGAGTCTGATTCACAAATGTATTTGAACACCTAATCCCACTGGAGAATTTGAGCCTTTGCCTGTCGTAGGATTTTTGAAAAGTGCCTGCTCCTGTAGATTTCAGTGCTTTAAATAGCACAGCTGATTTCTCTGAAAGTCATTTATTTAAAATTCTGCACTGCAATGTTTTAAAGCAGGAGGTTTTTTAAATCTTACATTCTTTAGACATATCTATCCCTGGAATTTCAGAATTTTTGGAAAAAAAAATAGAGAGACCTCATCCTGCACTTCCTAATTATTTTATTCAAACTAGAAAGATTTTTGCCATGATTAAAGCTACTACTGGCCCCAAAATGGTTTTCCACTTTCAAATACTCCCCAGTGACAGCTGAGTAGCGTAATGATGCTTTATCCCATGTTGGTGACAAAATAAATTGCTTTTCCAGCACACGCACACAGCTTTATAAAAAGAATAATCCCACTGGAAAAAGGAACCTTCAGCTTCAAATTCCTGCACCCAAAAGGGCCTCAACTGCCCCAGCCTTCCCTGGAGAAGGTGGAGGGAGTGAAACCTCATGCAAGCGTAGGGCGTCACTTGAAGGTAGGCTCTTCCATTACAGCCCAAAGGAAATAGATTATAGTACTCTTATGTCCAAGTGCTGCTGAATTATCTCTAATTTTAGAAGTATCAGGGCATTATACTTTCTGGTGGATCAGTGTTATGCTTATAAATTGCAATTTTCAGGCTACAGCCATTTGAGTCATATTTGGCTGGGATGTACAGCATATGCTTTCAATATGGATTGGGAAGGGTTTTTTTTTTTTCCCATTCTCTTACCAATTGCTTCATTTCATTTAATTGTAGTGGGAGAATTACAGTGTCAAAATTAATCCAGAAGCTTTTCTCCCCTCTTCCAGCTCTAAATTAAGAGCCCAGGTCTGCCACGCTGAACAGCACTGACATCAGCTCAGGACCTGGCCAAGCCTTGCCTGATGATACATGTCATTAGAAAATTTTGAATTATCTTGGCAGAAAACCCCACTGCACATAGTCCTTGGAGGGGAGTCCACCAGCTAGGGATTGTGCTGGCCCATGGGGTATGATGTATTGGGTGTTGCAGGTCTCCTGGGATATTTTAACAGGCAGCACAGGTGTATTCCGAGCAGACTAAAATGCTACAGCGTGAAATCCCCACCCCAGGTGTGTCACCCCGCACAGGGTGACAGCAGGGAAGAGCATGTTGTGTGGAGCAGGTTAGTAGCTTCACGCTGCATGTGATGGAAAGCTCAGCCAAGCCTCAGGACTGTCTGATATTGGAGCAATGCTCGTTAGCTGCTCTAATTCTTAGAGTGCAGGCAATTCTCAAATAACCTATATTTACAACTGGGTTATACACTGGTTCTCTCTTTTCTAAAGGAAACACAAAACAGGAACCTAAAAGCATTCATAAACACAAAATATTCCAAACAGTTCTTCCTGGAATTAGAGGAAGAAGAGTTGTAGGTGTTAGTCACACCTTTGTGACTTTCAAGATCAGACTGAACTCAAGATCAGAGTCAAAATCTCAAGGTCAGACTCAAACAGTGCATAAAAGATGCAGGACCTCACCCCTGCAGACCTACTGCCTGCCACAAGCCCTCTCACATCTCCAGTGAAGCTCCTGAGCTTTCCAAAACACTTACATGACAATTTGATAGTAAAGCTACTGTGGAAAGGACATTGACATCTGGCATATCAGGATTATATGTAATAAAAACTAATTGGGGGTTGAGCACTCAGTCAAGCATGGGATGACCAATCTCCAAACAAAGTAGTCCTATGTCAAGTTTACATAAATAATCTGGTAATTCTTCCATACGTTTTTTCTTCCTTCCTTCAAATCATAAAGGACCTCTTTCCTTCTACTTTTAAGCCTTGGATTTGCTAAAACTCACATATAAGGGGCAATGGCTGCAGGTTAGAGCATAGGAAGTTCTGCACCAACATGCAGAGGAACTTTTACACAGTGAGGGTGACAGAGCCCTGGGACAGGCTGCCCAGGGAGGTGGTGGAGTCTCCTTCACTGGAGATATTCAAGACTCGTCTGGACGCCTATCTGTGCAATATGAGCTAGGGAGCTGCTTTGGCAGGGGGGTTGGACCCGATGATCTCTCGAGGTCCCTTCCAACCCCTATGATTCTGTGATGCTATGATATAAAATATCAAAATATGCCTGTCAATAGGTATTTCCACTGGTTCAGAAGGATATAAAAATAAACTTGGTTGCGTCTTACTCTAAAATCTCTGGTTTCTTTTTAAGGAGTCTAAAATTTGTTTATTAAAAAGTGAATGGTTTTATACTACGCTCTAGTTTTAACCATAGAGGTGGGTTAAATTTTTAAAAAAAAGAAAGAAAAAGTCTCCAGAGCAAGAGTTCTTCAAGAATTTCTCGCACTTCCTACCTACCCTGGCACTCAGTAAGAGCCGATTGGCATTCGAGACCATTCAAAAATCACTGCCGTTCTTGTCAGCGTAATTTCAAGCTCCTACTTCTGGAAAACATGGCCAAATAAAACAGAAAACATCACTGTACTCGATATTCCATAGTGTGTGAACAGACTGTGAGCCCTGGCTCTCAAGCACGCTGCAAGCTGTGTGAACCGCTGGATCCACTATAATTGCAATAAAAAGCAATTTTCCACAGCATTTTCCATTTAAAGAGAAATGCCTCTCAAAAGGGCTTGTTGATTTTTTTTTTCCTTTGGGAGGGGTGGTGGGGAGGGGCGATGCAGCCAATCTCCCAAGGATTGCTGAGCTGAAAGGATCAACCTGGGAATCTTCTGCCTCAGGAGAGGGAAGGCAGAGCTGGCTGGGAGGGTGCTGGGCACCCCTCAGGGCTGGGGCAGCACCTTGGGCATGGAGTCTCTGCAGCTAAGTCTTGGTATTAGCTAGGCTGGTCCCTACTTCAGCTTGAGTACTAAAGCTGTGCCTCTGCCCTTGTTTACCCTCGGCAGCGGTAGCCCCCTCCTTTTGAACGGAAAGGAACAGTTTCGGATACCAGAGGATTTGGAGCAGAGGATCTGGATATTTTAATGTTGTTCAGGCTTCAGTCATCGTGAATATCACTTTACAGCTTGGCACATAAACAGTCCATTTCTGAGGCATGAGAAAATGAATGTATTGTAACTATATTCTAGGCCTTCTGGCCCAAATCTGTTCCTGGTGAAACTCCAGGGGTTTCAATTGAGTTGCTGCAAGAATAAACTCTGCTGTCTAGCTGTACTTTATAACACACTATTTTTCTGAGTAAAAGAGTTTGCATGAAGGGAAAGATCTTTTTTTCCCATATATATTAAACCAAAATGGCATTCAAACTTATTCATGGAACCAAGTGAATGATAAAACTTTGTTTGGGAGAATGAAAAGCCCTAAGAAAAACAGGGTTATTCCTTTTAGAAATAGGAATGTGGGGAAGCATGCTCTTGCTGAAAGGACTATACACCAAAATACATACTTTCTTTTTTTGCCTCATAGTCCTGATCTTCCACAGGACAGAGAGAGGTGGGGACATGGGCTGTGGGAGGCAGACACGGTCAGAACACCCCTCAAAGCAGACCACTTCTGCTTAAGAAGTCCAATTTTATGAGCTCTTTTCAAAAAGGAGCTTTCAGTGTCCTACTTATTAGGAAGTTTAGAAATAACAAGTTTCACATTTCAAAGTTCAGTCATTTTTTGTATTTTGCCCAGGCGATAAACATGTGAGAAGTTTGTACCCTGTGAAAAATGTGCATTTCAGGCACTGGTAGGACACAGCTGTCTCAGCCCTTGTTTACTTGGTTTCTCCTCTACTGCATGCTCGGCATGGGGGATTTAAACTTATTAAAAAGTTATTAAAACTTTTTCCAGTTGCCCCAAGTCACCATCCCTTTGCTCCACACTGAGTATCTGTGTGACAACTGCCCTCCCAGCTCTCTGTGCCTACCTTTCTGGCTTCAGCACGAGCTCTTTTCCCTGTCACCGGGTTCTTCTTCCAAGGGGAATTCTTAATTCACAAGACAATTGCTCTCTCCCAGACTGGATGTTAAGCCACCCGTTTTTCTAGCAACCAAAGAGCTTCAGTCTACTTTCCCACTGCATGAGACCCCTGCACAAGATGTGTCTTCCTTGTCCAGTCACACGACAGGAATGAACTCCTTACACCTCAGAACGACCAGGTAGAGTCTCATAGAGTTTGCAAGGATGATAAGGGTGGATGCTTAAACTCATCATGAAGCCAAATGAGTTCCCATTTAACCATGCAAGGATTATGAACTCATATATTACTACTTCAGTGCTGCACAAGTCTTCACTACTGAGGTCCTGCAGATGCCCAGGAGGATGATGGTCACCCATCTGCAGAAGCTTTGCAGCTAAAAATTCACATTTGGGAGTTTGCAATATTATACACACCTCAGAAAAAGAGGCCAGAAGGGCTCCCAGATGTTTATTCGAGGAAGAACTTTAATGAAATGTAGCAGTTGTGGGACCAGAATGACAGCCTTTAGCAGACACATATCCAAAAGAGAAAGGAGTTTGGTTGTCTGCTCCTAGTGACAGCTTGATACTATCGAACAACGGGAGAATCATGATGGTGAGGACCAGCCAGCGGCAGCCACCTCCCAGACCATAGCATCATAGAATGGTTTGGGTTGGAAGGGACCTCAAAGACCACCTAGTTCCAACCCCCCTGCCATGGGCAGGGACACCCTCCACTAGACCATGTTGTCCAAAGCCCCATCCAGCCTGGCCTTGAATGCTGACAGGGAGGGGGCAACCCCAGCTTCTCTGGGCAGCCTGTGACAGTGCCTCACCACCCCCACAGGGAAGAATTTCTTCCTAATATCTAATCTGAATCTGCTCCCCTTCAGTTTAAAGCCGTTACCCCTTCTCCTAGCAGTATATTCATTAGATGCCTGACTATTTCTACTCCAGCCAGCTCTGAAGGGGTCTAATGTTTTTAAAGCAAGTTTTTCAAGTCACTGAGATAATTCAGTTAGATCTAAGAAAGAAGTTTTGCTGTGATCTCTACTGTCTATAAAGGTGCTTACAACTTTACATCTAAGACGTAAATTGGAGGAAGGGATTTCAGATTTATAACTTCAGATGTACTTTCATCATGGCCAGCGGAGATGTTTCCTCCTCTGCTTTTCAAAGCACTTGGGCAGCAAGACTGAGAGTTGCACTATTAGCTAATTTTGAAGATGCTCCAAAAGAGCAATTATAGAAATACATACTTTTCAAAATAGAAATACTGTTTGTCTTTCTAGATCTTCAATTCACAGCAAACTGGGCAAGAAAACAACAAAAAAACCCTAGAATTTTTCATTCTAGTTAATAAAATAATAAACATGCAAAATATGCCTATATGGTTACTTTAAAACATGGAAATGAGGGGAACAGAATGAGTTTTCAGCTGATTCAAATCCTTTAATTTACAAAAAAAAAAGAGAACCTGATTGCTGGAGAAGTGGTGCATTTGGTAATGAAGTCTTTACACTGAGCTGTACATGGGTGTAATTGAAGTTACTGTTTGCTCACTGCTAACTAAGGAGTTATTGATTTGCAAATTTAATAAATTCTGTGTAATCAAACAATTTAGGGCACTGAGCTGAATTCACACTTGATTTAGCCCACATTTTGGCTCCCTATAATGTACTATAGGCAAACTAGCTTGAGTTTTATACTCCAGCTGGACCTGTGCCAGGTTCCTGAGTCTCTGCTGCATCCCACTGCAAGTAGGATTTGGCACTTAAAATTAAAAAAATAAATAAAATAAAATAAAATAAACATTAGAGCAAAAGATTTTAGGGCTTCTTGTTAGGATATAATTTCTGTTTAGCATATATGTTATATGGATTTTTAGAAAAGAAAACAAGACCGGTTCAAAAGGATATATCCATAGATAAAAAGAGAAAACCCACACATTTATCCCTCTGCAGCTGCTCCAGCTTTGAAGGCCTCTCACAGAGTACTGAATCCAAATGCACTTGATTTAATAGAGGCACTCAACCACCTTTCTGATCTCTCAGTGGGCTTGCTGACCCTTACATATCATGCCCACTATCACCTTCTCCAAGCACAGCTGAGCAATGCCTTTAGCATGATACTCACAGACATCTTCCTGCAGACTGAGAGCCAGTCCATAAACATTACTAATGCTCAAAACAAAGCCAGGCACCAGGTCTGGATGGTGCCTATCAGTGGGCCTGGGGAGCAGAAAGCATCCCAAGCAGCTGCACTCTGCAGTACAGTGGGTTTGGCATGATGTCTATGAGCACCCAGGATGCATGAGCTCCTGGAGAAAGGCACCTGCTGCACGAGGAGAGAATGTATCACGCTGTGTTTAGGAAGGGGAGTGACTCCCTCAGGCCAGCTGAGCCTCTTGGACTGGATGGAAAGAAGAGCATGAGATGTAGTGAGGGCAAAGAAGGCCACCAGTGAAGCCTAAGCTAATATTCAGCAGAAAACTCAAATAAAGCACAAGAAAAACAGCTCTGAGGTCTCTTTTCTTACTCATTCCAGTCGGGCGCAGGAGGAACCTGGCCCTGATGCCCTGGGGCAGCAGGTAGACAGATGCGCTGCTTACCCCCTCCACATTTGGGGGTGAACTCCTCCATCCCTCACACAGGGTCAAATTAGTCGTCAGGATCCCAGCCCAGGCTCCAGCTGGCCAAGCTCATTAGGTCTTTAGTTGCCAGGAAGGCAGTTGTGGCCAGCTGCAAGGCTGATACCCCTCGCAGAGCCTGCCAAAGGTCAGCAGTCATCAGCTGGCCAGCTGCGGGTCCTCCTGTGGGACCCCAGGGTCCAGCTGGGAGGAGCAAGGAGAGGTGATGAGCGAGTCAAGTGCTCTGCAGAGAAGGGGAGGGAGAAGTTCTGGGGTGGGGAGAAGTGGCTGCCTGCTGTGGTTAAGTCTGACTGCTCCTGACAGGCAGGCTGAACTGGCAAGGCAAAGATGCTGAATTTCCCCAAAAAAACAGCCATGAATTTGGGGTGTTCCTGGGCATATTTGGACAAACATTAAGAATGAAGACCACCAAGAATTAATTATTAACAATTTATTGCTTTTAAAGCCTTACCACAGGAGAAGAAAGTGGTTGGTCTTTTCCTACAGGGAAAACAAGTGGGTTTTCCACACAAGCAACTCCAAAATACAAACACAAAGCAAGGGGGATTTTTCCCACCTAAAGACAATACATAAACCCAAATGATCTGCATTATTAAAAAAATATGTGACTAGAAAAACTGTGATGAAATCTGTCTTGCAAAGTGTACTTTAGATTGGGTCAAAATTTTCCTGGTGTTATATTTAAGAGATCTTAGCCACATTCCTCAGTTAGTTTTGTAGTGCAGCCTTTTGAAATGAGTTTAAAATATGTATAATTTTGCTAATGATCTCTTCTAGAATTCTTAATGAAAGGTAAAAGATATGAGAAGCTCTTCACACACACACACACACACACACACACAGAAAAGCGCTCTCAGCCACAATATAAGATGAGAAAGAATAATTTTCAGAGGTAAAATTAAAATATCGTTTTATTCTTCAAATTGCACAGAATCATGCCCCTCACTGCAGTGAGTGACAGAAAGCTTGTGGCTTTTGTGTTACATTGCTCTGACACTATCAGGCATCCCTCCACCTGCCTGTAAGGTCTCTGCATCCTGTGCCAGAGGCTGCAGCCCGCAGCCAGGCAGTAGGAGTTGAGAGAGGTGGAGCTCAGGTTTCCCAGACCATCATCTTCTCATGCATTTGTGGGCACAGCCTTCCTCAAATTAGGGTGACTCATGTAGAGTACAAACCTTCTTTTTCAGTCCCACTTATGATAACGATGATGATTATTGAATAACCCAAATCTGACCCAAACAGCATTATGTCTCAAGCCAGCAGCCTTTTACACCTTGCTCTTCCCAATCCACAGGCTAAAGGTCGTTTCTTGGTGCTACCTTCCACTCCTTCCAAGGATCATAGCATATTTCGGGCTCAGGGGAGCTTTGTTTATAGATGTCCTGTAATTAGGAGTTTGTTTTGGAGAGGTGTAGAACAAAACCCTCTGATTGTAATCTGATCTAGGAGGGCTGAGGAGGCTGTGGACAAACATCCCGCAGACGGGATACTTCTCGCTCTCTGAAAAGCTACTTCCCAGAAGTATTGACCTTTTTGCAACTCTTGAAATGTCTGCCAGCCAAAGAGGGGTGTACATTACCAACATGTGATTTGCTTGTGTTACTCTGCATGCTTCACAGGCTTGCCAAGGTGCCAAATGAAATGCTGAAAGTTCTCCAGCTTAGCTCATTTTAAGCCATCACTGAAAATGATCTGCGCTGATTTTTTAGAGCCTGGCCATAAGCAGTATCCTTGGGACGGTATTTAGGCTGAGAGGAGTGAGCACTGCAGCGCTGCAGCAATGTGTGAAAAATGGTGAATAAAGCCAGTGATGTTTATGGTCTCGCATAAGGATTTCTATGAAGGCTCAGGGAGTGATTGCCTGTAACCCCGACAGACTGGGTTTGGGTTAAGGCACTCACATGCTCCTGAAGGACCTGCAGTGACAGGAGTGTGGAAACACCTTGTTTGAACCTCTGCATGACCTCAGCCCTGGGTTTGCAAACTTCTTCTGCTCGGTGATTATTTGGGACCTATTGATATACACAGAAAGCCCATTCTGTAAAATGCTGCATTACTCTGCAGGAAAGAAAACACCTACCTCAAGGTTACACAGCAAGGGCAGAAAGGGACTTTGAAGGAAGCAGGGGGGCGGAGGGGGAACAGGAGAAGACAGGCTGGTCTTGCCCCGTGTCAGAAGCACGGCTGCTGGCTGCCCAGCTGAGCTGCTCAGGTGCCACCTCATTGTCTGTAGCCTTTTTGGGGGAGACGCAGCCCCTCAGTGTGCAGCAAGGATGGGATGATCCCTAAGCCCGGCCTCCTTCATCCTCAGTTCAGAGGCACTGCCAAAGAGCAGTCAGGTGGTAACTTTTGGTGACATGACAAAGCTGGGCTGAGTTCAAGTGAAAGATTTATCAGAGGTGAAATGCCACTTCCAGGCCCCTTGGCCACCTCTCACTAACAACGTGAATACAAATGGCAAATACGTCTTTATCGCACACTAGTGAGGTGTATATCCCTTCCCATCCAGAGTATTCATCACAGGAGACGTTTCTGGATGCCCTGAAGGCATGTCTCCATCCCACCTCTGTCTTTTTTTGGCGGGGGGAAGGAGGGGGTTAGAAAAGTTTTGGATTACAACTAGAGAATGCAAAGGGCTGGAAACTTTTCATGATAGGAATACTTAGATTTAGTGCCTGGAAGGGACAAATTGCTAACTGCAAAACTCATGAAGACTTGACCTGGCTATTTCTAGACCCATGCAGAGTCACGAATTTTCATCCCGGATGGTGGGACCACAGGCACTAGGAGCAAAGAGATGGGTACGGATTCCTGAATATTGTGAAATGTGCCTTGTGGATTATGAAAGAGATATCTGTGGTTTGTTCTTACTACCTCTACTAAATTTGTCTCTGCAAGAGCACTGAGAGTCACTGACA
The DNA here is from genome assembly GCA_020800305.1 of Porphyrio hochstetteri. Lineage (NCBI taxonomy): Eukaryota > Metazoa > Chordata > Aves > Gruiformes > Rallidae > Porphyrio > Porphyrio hochstetteri. Next base: position 63,028,197 of record CM036905.1, read on the forward strand.
GCAGAATTCCCCGACAGGGTATCACGGCTAGACCACGCAGTTGTTTCACAGAGGAGAGTCACTATGCAATTTTAGGGCCAAATCCTGAAGTATGTGTTCAGTCTTCACACCCAGGGAAAAACCCAACGGCTTTTTCCAGGAAAACAAGCAAACAAACAAAGACAAAAACACACACCCACCCCCCAAAAAGCCCCAAACATAAAGATGCCTATGAAATATTACCCCTGCAGAAGATGAAGGGAATTCTGCCCATAGCAAGAGAGGAATGGAGAATTTGACCCTCTGCATTTTCGTTCCTCGGTGAGCCATCTCAGAATAATACCCACCGGCGATGGGAGAAACGAGCTCCCAACCCCATCCCGGCAAGACGCAGCATCTCCGGGCCCAGGACCGCCGTGACGGGGCAGGTCCCCGCTCAGGCCGGACCCGCGGGTCACCGAGACCGCGCTGAGGCTGAACACGGATGCTGGCGGGCACCCCGCAGCTAGGTCTCCCTGTCACCCTCTCCACCCCCCCAAAAAACAGGGAATGCAGTTAAAAAACCAGCAGGCCAGGGAGCTCTCTTACAGCACGTTTTATTTGCGGCGGGCTTTCCAGGGTAGCGCATGTGTCCCGAGCCCCAGGGTCTATCTGCCCCGGGGGACCCCAGGCCGGGGCCCGGCGGGGCTCTCTGCCCTCAGCCCCGGAGGGAGGCGGCGGGCCAGGCGGCGCTGGGGCTGCCCCTCTCGCCCGAGAAGCGTTCGCGGGACGCGGCTGGGCGAGGGGTGCGGCCCCGGCCCCGCTGGGAAGACAGAGGCCCGGGAGGCGGCGGCGGGCGGGGGCCCCTTCGGACCCCTCATAGCGCCTGGTAGGTCCGTCGGGGCGGCGGCGTCCCAGGCGTCCCAGGACCCGAGTCGATACTGGCGCTGGGCGAGAGGGAGTTGGCGTCGCGGAGGGACAGCCCCGGCTCCTCCGCCGGGGAGAGGCGGTCCACGATGCTGGAGAGGCAATCCAGGCTGGACAGGGCGCTGCTCTGGTCGGCGGCATAGCCTGCGGCCGGAGGACGGGGCGGGGGGCGCGACAGCGCGTTACAACGGGGTTCCACGCGGCCTCCCCCCCGCCCCCCAACTGCCGCGGGGAGCGGGGCGGTCCCCCCCGCTCCCGGCCCCCGCCTCCAACCCTCCGCGCCCGCGGCTGCCGGCGGGTCGGGCTTACCGTGGGCCATCTCGGAGCAGTATACAGCATCGAAGCTGCTGCCTCTCGCCGACCAGACGGGGCTGCTGCAGTCGGCCTGCAAGACAGCGAGGGGCGAGTGCCGGCCCGGCCGCCGTCCCTCCGGGGGCCCAAGTGGGACGCTCCCCCCGGAGGAAAAGGGCCTTATAGCCCGGCGGGCAGGGAGCACCGGCGCCTGCGGGGCAGCAGCTCCCCGGCCAGGCTGCCCCTGGGCAGCGCTTTCCCCGTCTTCTCCCGCCCCACGCCTTACCCCTCCTTACCCCTCTCCTGAGCCGCGCTAAGGTGGGGGGGAAGATTGAGGCCCCGGGGGCTGGGGTGCTTGCTGGGTGCCCTCTAACAGCGTTAGTGCCTCCCCCCCACACACCCCCCCGCATTCCCAGAAAGCCCATGTGCATGCTCAGCGTTAAATCTGAGAAAGGGCCTGTTTTAACCCAAACTGCCTGCCTTTTCCTGATACCTAAGTGAATTCGGCCAGTCCCACACCCAAGAGACCGGTCCCATGATGCTGGGCCAAGAGGGTCCTGCCCGCGGGCCTTCCTGGGCTCCCCACGGCCCCATCGCTCCTGCCACTTTCTTACCATCCCATCGGAGCAGCTGGAAGTGGGGCTGGTCGGTTCTGAGCAGCTCTGTCCTGGCAGGTGATAGTAGTTTTCTACCTGTTCTCTCAAGAGCTCCTGGAGGCTCTCAATGTATCTGATGGCGTTTCTCAGGATCTCTACTTTGGGGAGTCTTTGGTTTGGGTTGGCGGTGGTGCACCTCTTCAGGGTCTCAAACGCCTGGTTCACTTTCTTCAGCCTCCTCCTCTCCCTCATGGTGGCCGCCTTCCGCCGGTCCATTGTGGTGGATTTTCTCTTGCAGGCTTTGCAAGCCCACATGAGGCAGTGGCCGGCCTGGTGGTGGCCAGTGGGAGCTCGCACATGCTCCTCTTCCTCGGAGCAGGCAGGCTCGGGGGGCTTGTGGGCGCCGAAGGCAGGCAGGTCCCTGGGCTCAAAATCCTCGGGGAACTCGCCCTCCGGGGAGGAGAGGCAGGAGCTGTCATAGAAGAGCTCGGAGGGAGAGAACTGGCAGCTGTCCATCACCTCCATCCCTGCAGCAGAGGCGTCAGCGTGGGGCGGCGGGCACCGGCTCTCGGCGAGGCGGCTCTGCAGTGCGCTGGGGCAATTTCCTCAGTAATTAGCGACCTGAGGCGAAGTGTCCTACGGCTGATGCGGGGGGCCCTTATATATACATGTAAAGGGAGGCTGGTCCGCAGCGGCCAGTCTTTATTAGCATATCCCACCACATCCCCTGCCGGGGGCTGTCTGGGCAAGCCCCCTTCAGTCCCCAGGAGACAATTTGCTCCGCACCACTCCTTTGGAGAGCCGAGAGCCGGGCACTTCTCTAATGAATGACCTCCTCAGAACTGGTTTGCGACGTCCAAAGTTTAAACCGAGTCTGGGAATTTGCAGGGAAGAGAAAAGAGGGGCGGTGGAGGAGCACGAACCGCTGACATTTCCTACAGAGCCGTTCCTCGCCCCTGTGGTCCCAGTCTCCCATCACACGCTGCAGCGGGATGGACACCCGGGGGAATTAACGCAGATCCCCCACCCATTGCACCTACAGTGCCTGCTGGCGTCTTTTTATTCCCCACGGCCCGCAGTCCAAGTCTTAACTTGAAACAGCTTACCCCTTGAAACAACTTACCCCTCTTTTCGGACCTAATATTTTTTCGTTTCTCTTGGGGAGCTATGTCACCAGCCGGGGAGCGCTTTGTTAAAGCTCTGTCACCACCCGTTTAAATTTACAAACCAGAGGACAAAGATGCGGAGCTACATGTGGCCGGGCGAAAGACAAGGGGGCCGCGGGTGGTGGGGACACCCAGATTTTTGTGCCGTCGGATGGGGTCACGGGGGGGAAAGTACTCACAAAAGAAAAGTGTACGTGTTTGCTCCGAGACAAATCCCCTTCCCATTCCTTCTCCTACTCGTGTGACCTGGTGCTGCTAGAGACACAACAGTCGAGCAGAGTGCCCCGGGCTTGCTAATTTTCTGCTTTCAGGCAAACTTGTACCGTTACAGATGCATCCCAGCTGCCAGTGCAACAAACCCCCCCTGGAAGTGTAAAATTTCTAACCCCGCAATCCCTAAGTAACTTTACACAAGCCGGGGACAAAAGCTCTGCAGAGCCCCAGCCGCAGCAGTAGCTGAGCGGATCGGTGCAAGGGTCATTAGAGTGGTAATGAAGCCATTTAACAGGCATTTGCTAACGCGCAGGCATCCTTTGGTTTCGTCCAGGTGGCTTTTGTAGCCGAGGACAAATATTATCAGAAGGCAAAGGAAACCCTCCCTACCTGGGAATAAAACTTATGTGACCCAGGCTACCTCGGAGGGAGAAGCGAGAGACCTAGCAGCCGCTCAAACGCGGCGGAGCCGGTCTGTGTGCCCGGGGAGCACGAGCCTTCAGTTAGCCTCTCTCCAGGGAGAGGTAACGCGGAGGGCACGGCGAGCCGCTCGTCTCCGGGAGCCGCTCTGTACGTGAGCAAGGCGGGGACACCTCCTTAGAGAGCTACCTCGCACCGCCGGAAAGCCTTCCGACTCGCCAGGGCCGGCAGCTCCGGCTGGGCATGGGTCTGGGGAGACCCCCGTATGCTCCTTGCCCCCACTCTCTAACCCCCATCTTCCAAAAAAGGCGGATTTCACTCTTAGGCTAAAACTTTTCTTTAAAAAAAAAAAACCAAACCACAAGCACACACAGACACACACCCACCCAAACAGAACCCCCCCCCCCCCAAAACCCCCAACCTCCATGCACACATTCTTCTTCCTACGAGCAGATGCATAATTATCTAAAGGTTAGGGAAGGCTACATCTGCACCGCTTCGGTTTATTTGGGGCCATAAACAGAGGGACATCACTACCACACTCACTCCCCTCACACACACACATACCCCCGAAATGAATACTGTAGGAAAAACAGGGTTGATAAAGGACTAAATGGAACTAAAGCTACAGAAACGGAAAGGCTCAGGATTTCAGGCCTCTGCCGCTCCGAGGTGCAGGTGGCAGTTGAGGTGGGCCACGGCTGAAACAGGGCAGCTCCCTATTGTTTTCCTAAGAAGACGTCCGTCGGGAGGGGTTCTGCTCGGCGGTAACTTGAACTCTTCCCTGGGCTGTGGCGGGCACACACACACACACACACAGAGGCACACACACGCAGGCACTATTTGATTTAGCACTTTTGCCCTGGCTAAAATAGACGTGTTTACAGATTTATGCTTTGTGCACAAATAAACTTGATCTTTAGAGTGCCGGTGGCAGTTCTGATCACCTTTCAGCGGTTCCTCTCCAAGCACGCACCGCGGTTCCTCTCCCGGAGCACAATGCCAACCTCTGCCGTCCCGCTCCCGGGGCACGCAGAGCTTCGGCAGCTTCTAACTCGCAGTTTTTAACTCCTAACCCAGACGGCTTGGGCTTGGTAAGGAAGTTGCCTTTTCCCAAACTTCTTTTGAGGACCTAGGAACGTTTGTTTCCTTTTTCCCTTGAAGGTTCTGGGGGAAGGGGAAGGAAGGATGGAAGCCCCTGTCACTCGGGAAGAGAAGAAAAAGATCCGTAATTGGTATCCCTTAAGAGCCCCTCTGGTAAAGTGATCTCCAAACAAATTTGCAAAAGTGCAGTAGACGAGTGGAACTAAAGAAAGGGGAGAGAAAACACAAACTACAAGGCTGGCTAATGAGGCTGCTGGGGCGGGGAGGCGAGGGGGGGAACATAGTACTGCATTTCAGGAGGCTCAAGTCCCGGAGGGCAGGAGAAAACGGTGAACGTGTAGGGACCTCTTTAGGTGGTGTTCCTCACCCCAACCCTCCCCTCTCCGCAGCGGCTCCCGTGCCGCGCACCCCTCCCCATGCCTTCTATTTAAGCATAGAAAATACGACCAACACCGTAAGTCACCGGGCCGGGGTGTGTGTGTGAGTGCGAAGTGTTTGGGATCCACCTGAGCGCGCCCCGTCGTGCCCTCGTCCCCGGGGATGGCCCCACCCCCCTTCCCCTCCGCGCGCACCCGCACCTCTTCAGAGCGCTGCGAGGTTCCCCCGCAGCCTCGCCGGAGCGCACGCCCGGGTCTCGGTGCGAGACAGCGACAGCGTTATTTAGGGGTGCGTTTCATTGAACGGTGCGTGCGGGGACGGCGACGGCCGAGGCAAGGGAAGCCGCGGCCGCGTCGCTCCGTGCCGCCTTCACCCCGCGCTTCTTTCCCTACCGCGGTCGGTGGGTGCCGGTGGCGGCCGGCGACGGGTCCTCCGCGCCGTGGCCGCCACCAAAACTGTTTCCCAGTTGGGCTGGGTGAGGCCGGGCGCTTCCAGCCGTGTGAGAAACGTTTGGTTCCCCCCAGCGCTGGGAACCGTGCGCACCTAAGTAAACACATTAGTACCTGCCAGAGGGATTTGTGTAGAAGACAGCTGAAGAAGGCATTGGCCTCTGCTGACACTCTGGGACTCCCAGGAGAGATCAAAGGGACACGAGGGGGTTTTTAGCAGCCTTGAGACTGGGAAAAGCTGCTAGTTCCTGCTATCGGAGGGACGTCCCAGCGAGCACATGGCTCAATTATTCAACCTCCTCCCTCCCCTGCCCCCCACTCCCATTCTCCATCTCTTTCTCCACAGAAAGGTGGAAACTCTGGAAAAATCGTACCGGTTCCCCACGGCAACAGCGATCCAAACAGGAGTTTCCCTCGTGGAAATAACTCGACGCCTGCCCGCCTTGCCTCCGACCTCAGAAAATAAAGCTCGGCTGCCGGCTTCCCGCCTCCCTTCTACGGGTTGCAGGCGGTTTTATAGAGGAAAAATACAGGCGCACAATAAAAACCAGGCTTTAAACACTCAGTCGCGTCGCTTCAGAGGAGAGCGGTGACAAGGCAGCCACAGTGACAAGGCAGCAGCGCTGCCCCGTCTCCCCCCCCCCCCACCCATCGCTTCCCCGTGTGCAGCCGGCACGGCGGGGCGCTCCCGGCTCCGCAGGCAGCTGGGGCGGGCGGTGGGTGCGCTGTCTCCGTGGTGGGCCGGACACCCCGCATAGCTGCGGCAGTCACCCCGCTCCCGCACCCCTGCGCTCCTGGGGGTGCGAGCAGGTGGCTTCGTGGCGGAGCGGAGCGGGGCTGGTTAGGGAAGAGGGAAGCCGGTGCTCGGCTTTCCGGGAGCAGCGCTCTAGCCCGCGTCTCTCGTGTTAAATAAACTGCCGCGGGGCGCAGGGAGCGGGAGGGGTCACTTGCCTTCGTGTAAAAACTTCGATGACTTTTGTGCGTGACCCGTGCGGAAAAAAGCTTGATTAAATCACAAACCTCTTGTCCCTACCCAGTTATTACCCTTTGATTTTGTGATTCCAGGGCCCTGTTTGCTTTGGCTGGGGACTTAGGTAAAGATTATCGTTATTAATATCAAACACAAACATTTTAATTGCAAACACACTGAGGGCCTTCACTGGGAAGCCCGGCATGCCAGCCGCAGCCGCGGGGGTCACCGAGAGTCTCTTCGGGAGGTATTTTCTTTATTTAATGAAAAAAGCCCTTCCTTTAGGAAAACTTACTCCAAACAATCGCTCAAGTTACCCCGCTGCTAGGGGAGACCGTGCCGTGGGGTCCTACCGGGTGGACGGGTTAGTTCGTTGTGGTTAATGCTGGGCTGAGGGCAGATCTGACAGTAAGCTGGAGGGGTGCTGTCGTGACGCGGTGTTTTCGGGGTGCCTCGACACGGCTTCTGCCCTGCTGCGGGGCTTGGTTCGGCCGGTGCTGCGTGTAGCGCTTTCCGGCGGGGACCGTGACAAGTTATTACGGGAAAGAGACGACCGCTACCCCGTTCTGACATACGCGATTGCTGAGCGAGTCCCTTCGCTACAGAAGCAAACTCCAGCATCTTCGCTCTTTCCTAAAACGCAAAGGTTGCACGCAAGAACCCGCCTTCCCCGAAGCGCCACTTCGAAGTTCCCCGAGGCAAAGGGGTTCATACGAAAGGATGGGGACGGGGGACGGGGACGGGGACCTACTGTGGTCTCACTACGTTGCCGCCGCAATTACTCCTTACGACAGAGTATCTCAGCAGAGCGAGATGAGAGCGAGTACTGAACCGTTCTAAAAACCGGGCTGGCCACGGTGGCACAGGAAGGGAGAAGGGAGGGCACGGCGATGGGACAGCCAACTCTCAGGGCAGCCCCCTCTCAGGAGCTTCCCCTTCAGACGGACGGACCCGTGCCAGTGCCGGCCGCGAACGGGGAGACCTTCCAGAAACGTGGCTGTGACCTTTCAAAAAACAAAAACAAAAAATAAATCAAGGGTTAAAGCTGACGGGGGAGAGCGCCCGCGGGCAGAGCTGAAGTAGCGTCCCTCTGCTTTTGTCAGCTCTCTGGCGAGCCGTGTGTGGTGGGGGGGGGGGGTGGGGCGGGGGGGGGGGAGAGGGCAGCGCGCAGTTTCCCGGTGGTCGCCCCTTCCCGGGGTATAAACAATCTGTTACAAACCGTAACGCTCTGATGTGAACAGCTCCGCTTCACCGTCCTCAGAGAGGCTGTTTTTTTACATGACTGAGTGAAAGGCTTCATATGTTGTTAGCCACCCCCCTCCCCCAACCCCTTTTCGGCCGCTTAACTCTTTCCTCGCTGAGGGACCCCATTCTCTTCCCCCTCGGGCTCAGGAAAGTCAAGGAGATTTACTTTTCCTGAGAAGAAATCACAGCCCACAGCCCCCAAGGGAGCGGGCTCCTGACCCAGCCCTGTGCTGCCCAGTGGGGGTAGCAGGCCCACCAATTTTGCTGTAAACAAGGCCTGGGTTCAAGTCCTCCAGTGTCAAAAAGAAAAGGTGATACACACTGATCCTCTCTCTTTCTCAAAGACCTTGCGCTTCCCCTTTCTAACCTCACCCACCGTGTGCAGGACAAGGCCGAAGAAGCGTCCCTGCCTGGTGAGCTGTGCAAGCAGCATAGTCAGACATTTTGGGGGAGCAGTACCGCTTTCCAGGCGAGGAAACGGGGAGCGAAGGGCTGCGGGTGGCCAGACAGATGGCAGAATCCTGTCCAGGCTCCCACCCGTGCCTGCCCGGCTTCCTCTGAGAGTGCCTGACACAGCGGGTGCAGCCCTAGGTAAGGAGAGACACTCCTTAAGGGAGAAAATGAAGGGGAAAAAAAGGTAATAACCGTCTTGAGAGCTGCCCCCCAGTCACACGGGTCGTGCCTCGGCTACACACGTTTGACTCTTCAGGGCTTGATCTCGCTGAAGTCAGCGGCGGGTTTAAACCCTGGGATCGGGTTATTATTGAATTACGGAGGTGTAGGGGGGGAAACACTGTAACACAAAGAGCTTTATTTTACAATCCAAGAAAATCCGTCTGTTCTTATATACAATATCACATTCCACCATTTAAATATATAATTGTTATGTTTACAAAAGGGAAGACAGTACTAAAATTATTTACAGGAACGAAACGAGGCGGGAACTCTTTAAATACGACTAACACAGGACGCAACCAACGGCTTCACTCAGACAGGAATGAACTTTCCGGTGAGAGCCTCGGGAAAAGCACATCACCGGTACACAGGTAAGTACTTTAAATTAAAAAAAAAAAAAAAAGAAAAAAGAAAAGAAAAAGACGGGGGTGGTCTATGCATCACAATTTAAAGAAAACAAAACTCGAGGAAAAAAAAAAAGGAAGGAAGGAAAAGGGGTAAAGTCTGTTTGGCTCCAGTCAGTGAGAGCCATTTTCTTTGGGGCAGGTGTACCTTCACTCGACCTTACCAAGGCCCCTGTCCGGGCTTTCCACTGTGTTAATTTGCTTCATTACTTAGCTTAGAGGGAAGGGGGTGGGGGCTCCATCTCCGTTAAATATACTACCAGGGCAACCAGACTTATTTCTCCACCACTTCCTCCACGCTGGGCAGTTTGGGCTCGTCGGAAGAAATACTGTCCACAATGGAAGAGAGACAGCGAAGGCTGCTGGAGGCCGACGACTCGACGATGGAGCCTCCTGTTCAACGAGAGAAAGGGGATTAAAGAGCAGACCGTCGCTCCTTCCCCGGCCCGCGGCGCAGGGCTCCCGGCAGGCGGACAGCCCGGGTGCCGGAGGGTGAGAGACCCTTGGCGGCCGCGACCGTTAGGGCCAGGGAAAGGGCGGGCGGCAGCGGGGCGGCGGCCGCTCCGCGCGCACACGGAGGACGGAGGCCGCGGTGCGAGTTACCTTCCTTGGGGCTGACTCCTAGGGCTCGGGAATGGTCGGAAACGCTTTGCCAGTCGGAGCTGCAGGTGCTCAGGAAGTCCGAACTGGGGATCTGCGGCACAAACACACACACACACACAGGACGGGTGTTAGTTAAGCGGGCCGCGGCTGCCCGTTGGAGGTCCGAGGAGCTGGCAGGTTCCTCGGGGAGCCTCCTGCACGCTCAGCCGACCGCCCGGGCCGCCGCAGAGGCCGTGGCGAGGAGGGAGGGAGGGGACGGGAGTGGCGGTTTCGCAGCTGGATGCCAGGGCGGTGAGAGGAATCGAGCTTACATTTCCCTGCTTGGGGCTGAAGCTGAAGGGGTCCCCCCCGATCTCCTGCATTTTCTCCTGCTGATCCAGCCTGTGCAAGAGGTCCTGCAGCCTCTCGATGTAGCTGATGGCGCTCCTCAGGATCTCCACCTTGGGCAGCCTCTGGTTGGGGTTTGCCACAGTCCGCCTTTTCAGAGCCTCGAAGGCTTCGTTGATCTTCTTCAGCCTCCTCCTCTCCCGCAGCGTGGCTGCTTTCCGTCTGTCCGTGGGGGCTGACTTTCTTTTGCAAGTTTTACAAGCCCAGATCAAACACTGGCCGGGGCAGTGAGGGGGTTGTAGTCCCGGGGGTGCCAGCACATGCTCCTCTCCACTGCTGTCACTGCTGGCCTCTGGTGGCATTTGGTCCTGACAGGGGGACAAGGTGCCATCACTGCCTGGGTACAGCGGGGATCCCTCAGCCATCTCCAGCTGCTGCAGGGCTCCATTCTCCCCGTCCAAGTAAAAGAAATAGGAGCCAGTTTCAAAAAGGTCCATCATCATGCTGTCCCTCGGCCTCTCTGCCTGCTTGAGTTGGGTGCCAGGCTCAAAAACACCCCGAGGAACAACCCAGATGGAATTTAATTAGTGCAGTGACATAAGTCCCCTCTGCTTTATATAGGAGCTGCTGAAACCCTATCCAACTTTTAGCTGTCGCGGTGCATCACCCTCCAAAACTGATTCCAGCCAGTCTCCTGGGCGCTGTCCTGAGAACATCTCCTATTTAGAAGGGGGAGGGGGGCCACAAGAGGAGGGAGGCAAATTAAAAAAAAAAATAAAAAAAAAAGAAAACAAGTGAAAAAGAAAAATATGTCCCAACTTTTCTCTCCCCCCACCCCCAGAATCCCATAAGCTCGGGGTACAGTGAAGGGACGTGAGGTGGGGGCTCAGGATCCATCTCCGGGCGCGGTGGATGGCCCCGTCCCTGCTGCCGAGCCTGCAGGAGCACAGCGGGAGGACAAAGGCGTGGGGCTTCACAGGGAGCCCTCCCCCAGCCCACCCCTCACACCCCCCAGCGCAGGCTCCTTGCCCCAGTGCTAAGTATAGATCTATAAGGAGAGATTTCAAAGGCAGCCAACTGTCTCCAAATAGACGGGTTAATATTTTCAGAAGATGCTCCTGCTATTCCCTCCGCCTCCTCCCTTGAAGCATGCCATTCCTGTGACCCAAGCCATCCGGGCCAGTCCAAGGTTAGGAGCCAAGCCCACTGTTCCTCCACACACAGGGGGAAGGTTGCCAAGGCAGAGCCTTGCTGCGGTGCTGAAGCACCTGTGGTTATTGCTACTCAGCTTAGTCTTTTAAGCTGAACTTTCCCACGTTACCCATGAGGTGACAGGAGTGATTCCAGGTGACTGGGTTACAGTCTGATGGGGCTCTCCAGAAAGTCCCTGTCCTTGATGGTTGTTAGGGCCTGAGCAAGCAGAGCTCAGGCATACAGTGTAACTGCAGTTTAATCCCTTGGGCCTGGCAAGGTATATAGAGCTTCCTAGACTCAGAGACAGAAATGGAGCTTGTGCTCACTTAGCGTTTACTGTAATGTCACATCACGTCTAGGCTTCTCTTACATCAAGAAAGAGAAGGTATGAAAAAACCAGCCTATTTGCCTCTTTCCCTGGGCTGCCTTGTGTTCCTTAAAACCCATGTAGTTTGTCTCTGCTTATGGAAGAAAAAAATGTGTATATGCATATTTATGTGTCTGTATCTAAAGACACACACACATATGTATAATTACATGGATAAGTAAGTATATTTCTCTGTGTATGGATGTATACACACATGCATGTGCATACTTTTTCATAAAAACTCACAGCAATATATGAAGAGTGGACAAAGCCCCTGGAATTACCACAGTACTCTCAGATGTAGCTGCTAACCTTTGTGAAGAAGGAATCATATCCTGAAACTGTGGCTTTTTGTGCATTTCTCAAAAGCTGCAATTAAATAGATCGTTGTTTTGCCTCTTTCTCCAAAACTGATTGCAAACCAATTTTTCAAAGTACACAAAAAGAGTAGTTGGGATTTTGTTTTGACCAAATCAGTGTTGTTGGAATGGATCTCATTTCTGCTTTAATGAGGCAGAACAGTACCCAGTTTTGGATGAGACAGAGAAATTCAGACTGTTCTCAGCGAAACTAATTTTGTTATTAATATTTCAGCACTGAGGTTTTTTTACTCTTCAGTCTAAAGGAAGGGTAGTCTCACAGTTAGTTAAGGAGCTGAACATAAGACACAGTTTCAATACTCTGCAAGTTGCTTTCCATTTGACCTTTGACCAGTCACTTAATTTCCCCATGATTTAATTTTGTACTTTTAAAAAGGGATGTAATGTTGACCTTTACCCATCCCTTGTGTCTCCCACTTAATTTTCTGATTGTCCAGGGAGCAGCCACCCCTTGGTGTTACATACTTTGGAGTCCTACAGGGATGTTTGTCCCATACCATTAGTGTGGTAGTAATAAAAATGAAGAAAAATCAGAAGTCTGTTGAGGATTTAAAACATTTTCACATTTACTATGGTAATTTTTTTTCCTCTTTTAATCTCTAGTTTCTTTACTACTGCTCTGGGAATGTTTGGAACATGACAAAGATGACATCAATCTACTGGTAAGGTGCACTGACAGAAACTTAATTTTAGGGAGAAATATCATTACCAAATTGTTGTTCTTTCAAGAGTTTTAACTGGACTTAGGAAGTTGAGAAACTGGAAGTTTGGGAGCCAGATTCTCCTTCTGCTATCAACAGTTTTGGGGTGGGTTTTTTTGGTTTTGTTTTTTTTTTTTTAAAACAGGAAACAAAGTAAGTTGTTTCCTCCCAGTGCTTAGTGCTAGAGTAAACAGATTTGGTTCCTCACAGCACTGTGGGGCACAGCACAGTTAGCCCTTTAATGAACACAACTCCTATGAACTGTCACTGAATTTGAATGAATGAAGTCAGTCAATCTCCCCATCACATAAGCCACTTGCATTTTGCTGCAGCCATCACCCCACATCTCCCATTGTAGCTCCTTGGGGAGTGTAACACAGCTAGCAAACAGCCCTGGCATACTTGAACAGTATGTCTTAAGCAGTGTTCTCTGTTATAAATGTGGATCAAGTGGGGGATTCAAAAGTTGGTGCTATGTCTTTCCTCTCTTCATGCCTTACATTCCAGGTCATGTTAGATGTAAGCACAAAGACATAGGAGAAAGTAAAAGCACGTGAATAAGAGCAACTGGACATAGGATTGGAAGGAGGATCACTGCTGAACTCTGTAACTACAGTCGGATTTGATAGCCCCTTTCAGAAAAACTCACTCTCAGTCTGTGAAGCCAGTTCTTCTTTCAGTTGTTACTGTTCCCATCAGAATACTGCGCTATGCTGCCGAAAATGTACTTTCAGTATACCTACACGTGTGAAATATGAGATGTACTGTACTTCACTGCTCTGCAAGGTCTTTTATTCTAGCGAAGAAGTATTTCAAGTAAGTCAATGGCTGGTAAATTGAGTAAGTAGTCAGGATGACCCAAATCCAAGAAAAAGTCACTGCATTTTAAGTCACAGCTCATCTCCAGAACGTTGATTGCTCCAAATTCACTTTTCCACATAAAATTTTCTGGATAATTGTGGTTGAATAATGAGTCTGGAACTACCCAGGTCACTCTTGACACCTTACGGCTTAAGCAGACGTTCAGAATTACAGAGAAGTATCTTGTTATTTAGAACTCACATAGCACTGCATGCCAGTCCAAATAACTCCTTTTCCTTCTTCACTCTCCTCAAGATCTTTCCAGCCACAGGAATTGTGTGTTTTTGATCTTTGGTCTCTTCAACACTTCTTCGCAGTGGCATGGGTAATCAGTGGGGATCAGGCACATCCACTCCTATGTGGTGCTCTGAAAGGGTGAAGAATTCCACCTCAGTGAAGGTGAACGTCTTTGTTACAGCCCTGTTCTACTTGTATAATACCCACCTTGATGTGAGGGATGGTTAGATACCTTGTCTGCCAGGTAATGATTCGCAAGTTGCTTCTTGCAGATTTCTGAAGTGCAGGTTACCAGTGAAGGCTCAGCTGTGGGGATACTGGTGTTCTCAGAGGTTTTGTCCACTTCATGTATGGAAATTCTTTATTCACATTCCTCCTGCCCTCTTTTCCTTTTACATTCATGTTTAACTGCATCTTTCTTAGCAGAAACTTTCCCTTTCAATATATTTTATTGCTAACACACAATGCTGTTCTTCTGCCTTTATTTATGTCCTTTTCAAACAGTCAATATTCTTCAAAGCTTGTGTTTGACCAAGTTTTTGAAATCCCTCTAACATCTGACTTGATAAATTCTACTGATCTTTCTAACATGTCCTTTTTTCACAGGCATAATAGCACCTTTTAATATGTTAACATTTTTAATCTAATTTCTCAAGAGAAAAAAAAAAATGATACACTGTGCTCATTATAGTCTCAAGGCAAATGCTTTGTTACAGAAAAAGTTTAGGCTTACTCCTGTCCTGTTCTCTGTCAATTCCAATTCTCACAGAAGACCTTTTCACTTGAGTTTGGTAGTGTATTCAGATGGCATGTTCCAACGTTCATCTTTTGTTGTCACTTGTAACCTGTGTGTTACACATTTAGGAGACCAGAGGGTTAATTGTCTGCCATTCCTCCACATCTGTCAAGAGGTGCACTCAAATACTCACACAGGATGAGTTTACATTCTTACTTTAATTTGTTAGGAATGACCTTCTGGAGCAAATCTCTGAATAACCCCCCTGTGCTGCAATTTCGATACCTCTGACACTTTTGACACAGTGTGCTCCAAGGGTGTGTCATCTGGGTTCTGTTCAGGAGAAACTACACTGGAAGGCACCCTGGAATGGAAGTGGATGCTGGATCTTCTGTGCTCCCACTTGCTACAGATCTGCTCCTGATGCACCTATTCTATCTGCTAATGTATTCATAGTCACAGTTCATTGGGAAGAACTCAAGAAAACCTTGGCACGATGCTGCACTGTGAGATTTGCTGCTGAAATAGTATATTATGCCAAGGTTTGCAAAAGCTAAGAAGGATGAGACTCTTCATCTCTCCTTTCCCTTCAGAAGGGAAGGATGGAGATCTAGTCACTTTTTAAAGATGTTTGAAATAGATGAGAGATGTGGAAACTGTGAGGGAAAAGTTGGTGCACAAAAGACATAATCAGATAAAGGTGTATCTATCCCTGAATATACAGCTTATTACAGAAGTGTTTGGTAAGCAGAGATTAGAGATTTTTTCCATGAGTTTTCTTCAAAGTCTGGGCAGTGGAGACTGTGGGGGACCATCATTTCTTACACTGATAATGACCTATGGGAAATTTAAGTAAAAGAACTTTACTGACACTTCTGGAAGTATAATTCCTGCTACTGGGAAAGAGCATGAATAACTTCATGGTTTCTGGCATGAAGGAGCCCTTCTTAGCTGAACTCCATTATCTCTTTTTGCCCTAAAATATCTGAATTTCAGAGGTCTGCAGGGCAAACATGGACCAGCATTAATTATTGATTTTCATTTATAGACCACCAGTTGACTTTCACTTACCTAAACTCTGTTGTTTATTGACCCTATTAAAATTCTCCTTGTCCAAAGAAATGTTAAAATTTGCATGTCCATAGTGTTACGTGCACTCTCGCTGGGGAATTAGGAACTGATGAGAGGAAGTGGTTTACTGTGCATGCCAGTGCTTGTGTGTAAGTATGTGCCATTTCAGAGACTTTCAAAGCATGTGGGAGCAGCCATCCCTCAGATGCAAGTTTGGCAAGTGGAATGGGGTGCAGCATAGCACATGCTCTGTAGCTGGGAACCCAGAAAGGTAGAAACCTGGAAAAGACAACTTTGTGTAATTTTACGGTCACAGTAAGGGAAGATTTAAGAATTCTTATTCACAGAGGCCATGACTGTATAGCTGTTCCAAATTATTGCTGTTTTCCTTTGATTGGATATGGACTTTAGTGTTCATATCAGTTACAGTCCCGTTAGTATCTGAGAGGTGCAACCTTGCTAACTAAACAGACTTCTCTAGTTCAGTATGGTAAGGTAGGATTTCATTGCAGCTCTCATGTTGGGCAGTTATGAGACACAGTTCTAAATGGCAGATGCTTTAATGCCTGTGTCAGGGTCTACAGTGACAAATAGTCACCACTGCACAAACACATTTATTTTACTACAAGACGTTTTCCTGGGGAGGAGGGAGTGCCAATCAGAAATCGGAGGCCTGTTGCGCTGTTGCTGGCCGGGACAAGGATTTTCCATGGTTCTATCCACAAGCAAGCATTCTTTGCAGGAAGAAAGGTAGTAATAATGACAGATGTCTTCTACTTGAAATTAGGCAAAAAAATGGGGGACCTGAAATGTGACACGATCACAAGACGTATCGTGTGCTATACGATCATATTTTTGCCATCATGTTCTTTGCAGTCACAGGAAAGGCCATTTTTAGTGAGATACTTCTTGTCTGTTTACACTACTGACCACTGGAAGCATACAGAACATGATGGCTGTGACTTCTAAGCCTAAAAGGGCACTAGTTAAACCATAGTCACTGCTACTAATTAAAAACTCATTTCAGTTCTGCAAGTGAAAGGAAGGAAAGGGAGTGTGAAGAGCTAGCTTCTGCATCCAACACTCAGGCTAATCACATCCCTGCTGTCTACAGACAGCAAGAGGGCTTAGTGCTCAGAGTGTAGAAACATGACAGCTTACTTTTCTGGGGCTCGCAAGGGATTTTTGCAGAGCCATGGATCTTCATGAAAAACTGGGATGATAGAGGCTTGGAAGTAGAAGCTCTGAAGTGAAGGTAATAGATGTAGACAATTCCCTCCTCAGCAATAACATAAGAGTTATTTAAAACAATACATCACAAAACCATGAAATGATTACGCTGAATTATTGCTTTTTATACATAAATTGCATTCAAATGTGTCATCATTTCTAGTCAAATATTCTTTTGGTTTCTTGGTGTTGGGTCTCTGACATAAGGGCATGCCAGTTTAATGAGCCGTTTGATTATAGATACATAGCATTGGATGATTAAGATAAAGTCCATAAGCTGTAGTCAAATGCAGGCATTACTTGGCCTTGACTTATTTCCTGGTGCTGTGTTAATTCAGTCCTCAATTATTCCATGCACATGTGGAATTAAAATGCAGAAACAACTAAAATGAGAATCTCTTGAGGTATTGCTGCTGCCAAAATGTAAGTACGATATTGGAAGCAGTGCAATCATGTCATAGCCCGATAGAATTCCCTATTCTTCATGAGAATGCCATGTTCTTCATGAGAGTATATTCTTCATGAGCCTATAATTGAATTTTTTTTTCATTTTATTTCAGGTGTTTTTCTGCCTTTGTGGACAATCAGTTTAGCCCCTAACTTTGAAGGAATGCTTATTTTCCCACAATTTGTACTTTATACATTTTACATGTACTTTGAAGTTTTTTTCTCCATGTGTTACTGTTACCTCTTGCTTTCCACATCCTATATTGCTCTTAATTTAATAAATAAAGCTTGTGTTGTGTACTTGGTTATGACTTGCTTGAGATCACTTGGGTGGCATGCCATCAATCTTTTACAGTATATGGTAAATATAGACTGTTGGTTTTGCTGTCCTGTCACATTTTCTGCTTTAGCAGAGGTATCTGCTATGTCCTAAGTGTTCGCTGAGTTCTTTCTTAGGTATGACGATAAGCTTTGCTGAGTCAGTCCCAGCTTTGAGAAGCATGTATGCACCAGCTTAATTTCCATAAATATGTTCCTGACTGATTTGAATGTAATGTTCACAACATGTACTTTGGGTAGTCTGATATCTGACCATTCCCTTTCCAAGCATCAGTCAGATTTCTTTCTCTGTGTAGCTTTCCACAAGTCTTTTGATTCTCATACATCCATAAACCCTGGGCTTTACTGGGCTTAAATGCAAAAAAAACCCCAAAAAGGGTGGTGTGTATCCATTCTATAATTTTCTATTTTCTCCCTCTCTTTCTGCATTGTAGTGAGAAAAAGTGTATTCACAGATCTGCCTGTCGTAAGAATTTACCAATCTTCAAACAGTTTCATTATTCATTCTAATTTCTTCTTACCTCTCCACTTGGTTTGGGCTGGTACTCTTGTTAGTGTAGTTTGGGGCCCTTTTGTGTCACTTATAGTCTCCTGTATCTGCTGACTTCTACTCACTGTGAGGTACTTCTGTCCCATCCTGGTGATAACCTAGTCAGCTGTCCACCTGGAAAATACCTCAAAAGTCCTTAAAGTTTTATCTCCTGTCAAATATAGGGATGAAGTGCTCAGTTTGCCAGGAATTATTTTCCACACTGCTGTCAATCAAATCTGTCACCTATATTTTCTGAGAAAGGGAAACATCAGATGCTTTAGTAGAAGATACAGGATGCTCTGAAGAGATTTAAACAGATAAATTTCTTCCTAATCCCTTCAGTTACAATGGTGTGCGTCCTCAAACATGACAGCCTGTGTCACCTTCAAACTTAAAAAGCAAATTCTGTATAATATATCTGGGACTAGAGAAAATGTTAATACAGAATCCCCAGGTATCTCATCTACATGGGCTTTCAAGAGGAAAGTCAGCTGCTGCTTTTGGAAAATAGAAGCCATTGAAAGAAAGGCTTCCAGAATGAAATTTGCTCTGTATTAAATAGCAATAATGACCTTGAATCCAACCTATATTGTATCATGTTGTTGTTGGAACCTGTTGCACAGCTGCAAAACTGTTTTAGGCTGTGAAGGTCATTTCATTATTTGTCTGTGTGTCCTTCAAGGTACATGCTTCTAAACAAGGTTCATTACCTGTCATCTGTCAGGGCAAGAAATACCACAGTCTATATGGTACTTCTTCACCTTGCTGTTCTGTTAATTTCCCATAATTTGGCTTAATAACTTCTGTTTGTTTATATGATGAGATTTCACTTGCTTTGAGATTCCTGAAGGCTCAATAGTTTTTTCTTTAAAGTGCACTGTCATTCTAGATTTATAACATGGTCTCTTGAACATGCCATGGGTGTGTGGCACAAAGAGAATCTGCAAATTTGTCTGGCTCTCACCACTACTTCTGTACCATGGTAAAACACCCTTGTGATGTTCCAGGAGTACAAAGGAGTCTTATGGTCATCCTGATAAAGAGCATGAAATTTCTCAGGTTATGGAAAGAACCTTGGCTGACACTCTTCTTTCTCCATGGAATTCACACAGCACATACGACACAAGACAGGAATGATAAAGGGATAGTATAGTATTCAGAAACTCTGCATGACAACGGGTCTTACCCTTCTTATTCTGGACAGACTTCACAAAACTATGCTCAAAAAAATGTCTGTATTTGATTTTTCACCAGGCCACTCTGGAGAACATTTCAGAGAAACTGCAAAGACTAGAAGATTGCCAGCTGCCCTCTCTGCCTGAAAAGCTGTCAAAATAAGACTTCAACTGAATTGATGTAAGTGCTTGGGTTCATGGAAAAAGTGTACTAATCATGTTTTTTGGGGAAATGGTTTCACAATTAAGCACTGAGGAAAAGTTTAGAAGAAAAACCATACAATCTCTTCTGATCCGATAAAGAATCCCTGGAAGAGCAATCTCAGATCTGCATTCTGAAACTGGTAACTGGACAGCATATAGCTATGTTTAGACTTAGAGAAAATAGTGAGAAAATATTTTTGCTGTGAAGTGTGGAACAGCTGCCTTAGAACAGAATCTGTTGACCTGCAGTGTCATTACTTTTAAACAACAATTGTTTTTTGTGTATTACAGCAGGCTAATAGAAATGTTTGGCTGGAAGTGCTCAGCATTGTGATTACAAAACATTACTTTGAGGTATTATTGATTACTATCTAATAACTGAAAAACAGAACAGGCAGAAGTAATTGTGCACCCAGATTAATTGTGTTCCTAGATTAACTGCAAGTTCCAAATGGCAATTAATTAATTAATTTAATTTTGATAGCTCCACACATAGTAGCCTAGTCATATTCAGTTCAGTGAGAGCTGCTGAGTGCTTGGGACTTCTAAAAAGCTTGGTGTTTAAATGAGATGACTACTTATACATTATAAATGTTATTTGATGAGAATACAGTTAATTGCAAAATCTTTGTATTGGATCTACTGACTTCAGCTTGGGGCAGCAATAGTGGAACAGCACAAGCTTTTCAGTAATGCCTCTGAAACTAGATGGTCTATGAAAGGGTGGTGTGAAAACCAGATGAGTTCAGAGCATGGCATTTACCAATTCATGTAACTGCACCTTTACCTTGGTTACTTACAGCCACGTTAATTAGCAAGCTGCAAATTCAATAGCGAGCAGAGATAACAAGAGCAGTTACACTTAAGCAGGGACACAGTCTTCAGGGTACAAGTCTAATTGCAAGTTCCTTTCTTCTTACCTTCACGTTGCTGTCATCAGTAAACTACGCCTTGCTTAGAGAAATCCAGATCTGTTGAATTAAATAAAAGATGTGCAAGACAGAACTTATATTTCAGAACTGATTACCAGTCTGCATACTACAGGAAATGAAGTAAACTGAACTGGTCATCATAAGTAGGAATACGGCTATCATTGATAAAATCATTGGTGCAAATACTGAAAACTCAACCACATAAACATTCACTGGACAATACAAAATCATTCAAACTTCTGATTTGGCTGTGGGCATCAGCATTTGTGGGTTTTATATCAATTTAGGGATTTCAAGTGGTGTTCCTACAAAGTCAGTTGAGCCCACTCCACAGTATGAAACAGAATCACCAGCAAAGTTCTCATCTACAAGCATCAAAGAAGTATTTAACAGTAGGATAAAGAAGATTTGTCATATTTAGAAGGTACAGTGAAGAATATGAAGGGTCTGAAATGTTTACAAGAATCACTAGTAGTGACATGGATAAGACAGAAATCGTCCCTGATGCTGATTGTCCATGAAAACTTAGCCTTTTATTTTTCTGTTTTTCAAGCAACAAAGTCCATCCTGCTCATTATGGTCATTATGGTAACAAATTGACATTATGAGAAAATGTAGATAAATTTTTGCAGTTCTTTCCAAGGAAATACTTTTCATTATTATAAGAGGATTAGGAATCAACATCCAAGTTATCAGTGTCTTTAGTGAAGATTGCCAACTAAGAAACAGAAATATCTTTTGGAGACAAGAGCCCTCTGAAGTTTCTGGATCACCTGTGTTACTCCTTTTGGATCCAAAGTCACATCAATTTACAGAACAACTTTTATATGATGTTCATCTTTTGTCTCAAGTCAGCTGATGCTAGGCCTGAGTATTTCACAGAACAAGGAGTTATTAAGGTGATCACACAATTGGAACCACCTCTACAAACTGTATTGTTCATTACACAAGCTGAAAGGTAGTGTGTGAGCACACTCAAGTAGCATCAATGCCTCGTTGTTCCTTATAAATAGCTGTCTTTGCAGGATTTGATTTTACACAGGCAGCAGCAACAGTTTCTAAACAATAAAAGTCTGCAGATGCTCAGATTATCACCTCTCATTGGGGAACTTTCTCAGTCAAGCATCTCAAATTTGATGTTTCCACGGTTCTGTGAATTTTGTAACACTTCACATAAACCATTTTCCAGAATTCCAACTGTTTAGTGCTGTGATTATGTCCTGATGCTGGGTTCAGTTAGCAGTCAAGTAACTAAGTGTTTTGGGGAAATTTTAAGCAGCTCATAAAGTCACATATCTGAAGTAAGATGAAAAAATATGAGTCTGGAAAAAAACAATGTCACTTTCTGGAGATGTACAACGTTCTCTGACAGAAGATAAACATGTGCTCACAGTGTCCCTGATCTGAAATTCAAGCAATAATTTGATCAATAGAGAAACTGCCTGAAGTAATCAAACAATTTTTTTTGATCTAATAAAAAAGAAATTGCAATTGTGTTTTTACTTTTTAAAAGCAAGTTACTGAGTCATCTTAGTTACAGTACATTCAAGAACTGCATGCATGCATGCACAAACCAACAGTCATGCCTGTAACTCATACTGCCACCAGCACACAGAGCTGTAAATAGGACTAAAATTAGTCAAACTACTTAATATAACTCCTCAAGAGCCCCAGAATTTCCCAGTAAGCCATGATCCAGAATGGTCTTATGAACTGTACCAGGCCCCTGCAAGGCTTTCTGACTGCAACAACTTTTAGTTTGAAATACCTTGAAGATATTTTAATCATAAATATCTGAGGTAGTAGCGTGAAATCTTCATCATTTATTTGCAATTTAATAGTATCAGGCAACTGAATTGATTTGTGTCTGATGATTCCAAGTTACACCAGTTTCCTTTGAGCTGTTATTGCACATTGCTGATCCCAACAAGTATCCATGGTGAACCATGGTGAAGACAACAAGAAATGCACAGGAATTCTTGAAAGAGATTGCATAAGACTTGTCAAGTGCTCACTGTCCTATGTAGCACTTCTGTCCAGTTTACTAGCATCACTTCAGGAAGATGGCATGTTAAGTCAGATCTCTCTGATCTTAAACCTGTCGTACCCGAGGCAGTGCTGCACTAGCAGGAACAGATTGGATAATCTCAGCCATCCTTACATTATTTTTTGCCACAAGAATTCATAATGATAGAAACCACTCAGGTGAACCTAGTGGCTTCCTTCAACTATTACCAAAGTCATAAAACCTGTCATATATAGTCTACATACATCACCCACACACTTATTTTTGACACAGCAAGCTTACAGAAGCAGCTAATGGATTATTGTGACTCTTCTAACTTTTAGCACAATGGGAAAAAATGTTGTCACATATTAGAAATATATAAAATGTGAGAGATTCACCACTGAGTTGGCCCATCTAGTCGAATATTCTGACCATTTAGAAAATGCATATGAGCCTGGTCACTTCTGGTCATCCATTCCATTTGTACTTCCCCAGAACTGTCTCATCAGGGATGTTATAGGGCACATCCCTGCCCATTTCTGTTA